>CM060700.1:58084023-59403171 GCA_030686995.1 Artemisia argyi
TTCTATATACTTATCTAATGCATACTATAATAACTTAGATGGTAAGTTCCATTGTAAAAAACTATCACATAGTATCCCTGTTCTTCCCAAATGCATAATAAAATAATAAATTAATAAGATATACATTTATGAAGACATAGTATAATTATAATAGTTTATCACTTATCACATCTCAATTGATTGAAGTATCGAACATTACAAAAGGTCACAAACATCACTTAGTTAATTACTTAATTCACTTGCTAAGAATCTGAACTCAACAAACCAATTAAGTAAATAACTAAAAAAATTAAATAACTAAAAAAGAAATTACTTACTTTAGTAGGAACTAAGAGCAGATGGTGCAAAGTAGCAAACTAGGAATTAAGGATATTCGAATACATATGTGTAATTATGTATTTCAATTTTCAGATTTATGAATTAGGTTATGACGTTATGTACTCATAAGTTTTTTTATTTTTATTTCAGTTAGAAATTAGGATATGGGTTGAGTTGGACTGTTGGAGTGTTTATGACCCGATATGTTATTGGGCTTTTGAGCAACAACAGGCCAAAAGTAATGTTTATACTTTATATAGGGAAAAAAAAAAGTCCAAAAAATGGGTTATCTATAGGATCGGATCGTAACCGATCCCACGATCCTGCTCACGATCCTACGATCCTGACGCGATCCTACCTGAATTAAGATCCTACTACGATCCTGATCGTTTTTCCCTAGTAGGATCGTAGGATCGTACGATCCTACGATCAGGATCGCGATCCTGACAACCTTGAGGTGGACTATCTGTGCGTTGTTGCGAGAGGTTTTGCTAAAGAAGCAATATTTATCGGTTATCATGTTTAGGTTTTGAGAAATTTCCTGGTGTCACTCTAAGTATGACAGGTTTATGTAGTAAGCAAGTTTGCATGGGTGTGTTAATACAAACAACTTTGAGTGTGTATCTAAAGTCATGTTTATTTGAAAAAACAGGTGCAGGAGTTTGAGGTCGCAAGTATTTCTGAATATGGTGAAACCTGACATGATAACGTTGAAGTGCGTTTAGTGCACAACTGCTTTTGAATGTTATACAAAAAATAGCGGTCACAGCCAAATGTGCACATGTTGTAGAAAGCAAATGTGCACACTTAAGTTATTTGTGTAGTCGCACTATAAACGTTATACAAAAGATCATCAAGGTGACATACATAGATGTTTTGAGAGATATTTATGCAGGTGGAGCATAAATATTTTGCAAAACATATTGTTTGTTTAGAACAGTGTAAAACCGTTTAGATATTTACATTCATCATTGTAGATCTAGTTGTGCTTGTTCATTTCGGTGGACATGGTCCCTGCTTTTTCTGGCGGTGATTGCTTATTTTAAGACATAAACAAATTGTTGAATAGTATATGATGAGGCGAAAAGTGTACCGCTTTTAAGGGGTCATTTAAGCCCGAATTCATGATTATTTGATCAATTATTGCCCTAAATCGTTCCTTTTGTCATTTTAGGTACTTTTGAGATGGAATCTGGAAATGGAAGCATTTTGGACGTTTTTGGAGCATAAAAGTGAAAAAAACAACAAAGTCTCAAAATCCTTGCTGGGAATAGTACCTGACGACGTCAAGATCTAACACATGATGCGTCAAGAATGGCAAAAGAGGTGGAAGTGGAAAAAACACATGACGGCTCAGAACATTTTTAGTGTATTTGGCCTGATGGCGTCACCAAGGCCGTCAGGGTCAAAACACATGTGACGGCCCAGAGTATATTTACACATAAAGGCATCAAGACTGGATCTAGGTAATACGAATTTTATATTGGGGGCGAGTTGACGGCGTCAAAAGTTACCACATGACACCGTCAGGATGTTTTATCTATATATATTTTTCCAATTTTTCTTTGTAAAAAGAGTGGAACATTAGGAGGAACTTCACCACAAACCCTAGGTTGAATTTTCATCATATTGTAGGGGTTTCAAACCCTTCTTTCATGCATGTTTGAATAAAGATAAGTCTTCCAATAATCATTCAATATGTCTATGTGTTGTTTGATTCTATCTTATGCTTGTCTTTCTTTTAACATGCTAGGCTAGGTTTTTATTGTGTTTGCTTAGATGTAGTGAAACCAAGATGTTGATTATTGGTTGATTGTTTGCTTATAATTGTTGTGGATGACTGTATTCAATGAACGCCTTAAGAAACATAATCGGAGGTGTACTACGATTTTTGGTTGTATTTAATGCATAAGTGAATTCTAATGATCCTATGTTAGGAGCTTTTAGTCGGCTCGACATAAGAGTGAAGTAGGATCTTATAGAGTTAGGGAATATTGTACACGGCCCTACGACTAGTATTAAGGAATATAACCCGTTATCCATGCAATTGTAACAAGCTAATCAACCAGTAAAAGATATCTAGGGAGTATTGAAATCTAAGTAAACACATCTTTTCTTATTATTGTTTCCGCCACAAAATCACTTCAGTTTATTTTCATTTCTTTTTATTTTATTTTGATTGCATCTCTAGTTTATTGGGTTAGTTGGCTAGCAACTAATTCCGCCCACTCCTTCAAAACCCGAGATTTTACTTGCTTTCATAAAATGTAAAAAAAAATACAAAATGAATCATCCCTCACCTCTAGACCTAGTTTAGTAGGCTTTCTAATCCTAGCGACACTATTCCTGAGTTGAACGATCAATCCCCCGGTACTTGTCACTATACTATACTACAACGATCAGGTACACTGCCTGGCGGGGATTGCAAGCTTCTCAAGATCCCTTGAGATGTAAAACCTGTTGCGAGGGCGCTGATGCGTAGGGATTGCACCAGGCTTTACCTCTCGAGGGATCTCGAGAAGTTTACAACCCCCACCAGGCAGTGTACCTGATCGATGTAGTATAGTATAATGACAAGTACCGGGGGATTGATCGTTCAGCTAGGAATTATGTCGCTAGGATTAGAAAACCTAAAGACTAGGTCTAGAGATGAGGGATGATTCTTTTTGTATTTTTATATTTTTAGGAAAGTAAATTAAAATCTCGGGTTTTAAGGATTTGGGCGGAATTAGTTGCTAGTCAACTAACCCAATACTAAGATGCAATCAAAATAAAATACTAAAATTGAAAATAAACTAATTTAAACTAAGTTTGTGAGCAATATGTGGGAGAAATGTGTTTACTTAGATTTCGCTACTCCCTAGATATCTTTTACACGTTAATTACTTGTTATAGTTGCGTGGATGACGGATTGTATTCCTTAATACCATTCATGGGGTGGCGTACTTACTTCCCCAATCCTATGAGTGCCTACTTCACTCCTATGTCGAGCCGGCTAAGAAGCTCCTAACATGGGATCATTAGAATTTACTCATGCATTAAATACAACCAATAAAACCTAGTATACATCGGTTCATGTTTCCTAAAACGTTCAAGTATGCTACACAATAGAGATATGCCAGTTTTCTTAAGCCTAACATTGAAATCATTCATCCAATACAACCATAAACAAGTAATCAACACATAATTAACATCTAGGTTTCATTAGATCTAAGCAAACACAAGATAAATCTAGCCTAGCATGTTGAAATCAAGACAAGCACAAGATATTGACAACTAACACATAGACATATTGATTGAATTAAAGAGAAGACTTATCTTAATAGCACATGAAAGGATTCAAGGGGTGAAAACCCTTGAATTTACTGTAAAATACGAGCTAGGGTTCACAAAGTTCGGCCCTAGGGTTTCTCCACACAAGTTCCTCTCAATGAATGAAAAATAGAGAACTACATATAGATTAAGAAGGTGACGACGTCAAGAACAAATGTCTGACGCCGTCATCTCGTCGCCAAATAGTTCCTCAGACTGCCTAGATCTGGGTCTGACGCCGTCATGTGTACACCTTATGCAGGCCGTCATGAATTTAACTCTTGACGCTCTTGTTGTGACGCCTTCAGGTTTCTTCTGGGTCGTCATGGATTTTACTCTTGACGCCGTCAGGAATTTCCTCTTGATGCCGTCATACACTGTTTTCAGCATGGAAAATTAAGACTTTGGCGTTTTCTTCACTTTTATGCTCAAAAAACGTCCGAATTGCTTCCTTTTCCAGATTTCACTCCCAAAGTACCTAAAATCACAAAAGGAACGATTTAGGGTAATAATTGATCAAATAAATTCAATTCTGGGCTTAAATGACCCCCTAAAAGTGGTTCATTTTTCGCCTCATCATATACCCTTACACTTGAGATTTGCTTGTCCTCAAGCAAATGCGCTTTTATTCTAATCAAAATACAAGTTAGGGGTCATTTAACACTAATATAAAAGTAATTACAACAAATAATCGTTCCACAAAAGACCAAAGATAAGCACGGAGGTCATATACTAGCACCTCAAAAATAGTGTTTAGATACTCACATCTCTCGGGTGTAATAAAGTATAAATTACAATATGGAAACGGAAGATATCTCTCACTACCTGTCATAGCAAAATAGATTACCATAGGCTTGGGAAATGATCAAACCTCCACCACATGGCGTAAGCACCTAGGATAAACTATCAAAGAGGTCTTTCAAAGGGTTGTAAGGTTAGGTGTAGGGATATGAAATACACGGTTTTGTTGGATATAGACAGTCTTTACTGGTGGCGAGTTAACAATCTTGGTTAATTACATGTACAATATGGCGTTGCTAAGCCAAGACTAGACTCGACTTAAGCTAATAAATAAAAAATAACAAAAACATAAAATGAACATAGAATGAAAATGGATAGTAGTCCGTATGTTTTTTCTCTTTTCTTTTTCTATTTTTTTTTCTTTTTCTTGATTCTTTTTCGATTTTTTTATTTTTTTTTTATTTTTTTTTTATTTTATTTTTATTTTTTTTGCATACACTCTTACCCTACCATCCAAAATAATACATCATAGGGGATGAACATTACCCTTACACTTGAATCTTTACATACTTCACAATAAACTAATCTAATGACTCGAATTAAGATAATCAAAACACTTGGAGCACTTTTAAGATTAACGTACATATGGGGGTAATATATGATGTTCTTCCCCATTACTCCATAAAAAAGGTATTTTACCCATGATTCCCAATCATCCCAAAACAATGTGTACAAGGATATGACTCGACTTGGCAACCATGTAATCAATTAGATAGTTAACTTAGGGTTTAACACATAACAATAATGCACTAAAGATGAGTACATACACGGAAGGCTAAGGCGATTTGGTGGTACATTTAAGTGGGGTGTAACAAATTCTTCCTTTAAGTAAGATGCTTAAAGTTAGAAACGAAAAGATAGGCTCGGAGGGGTGTACTAGGGGTTTCGTGTACTAAAAAATGAGTACAACGCTAAGGTGTGGGAAAAATTAGTTGACTTAACTAGCCAAGTAATATGACTTAAATGGTCAAGTAATTATGATACGGGTTTAACACAAGGGTGATCCTAATGCCTCTTATCATGTAGTAAATCCTACTACACGAATGTAGTCTCACTAGCGGTCTCGGGATGCATCACTAACGCAAGTTCTAGAATCTAAATGCTACCGATACACTCATAAGCACTAATAGTAAATGCTTTTCCTATCAAATCTAAAGGCGAACCTCACATATTTGGGTGGAAAATTTTTCTGAATAATACGGTTATGTGCTAGTCATACAATCTCCTATCCATGAGAAACTTGCTATGGCTAAAGTTTCACTCCTAAATGTTGTAAAAAAATTTAAATTTGCGCTAAAATTGCACTAACAAGTATTTCTCATAGTTTTATTACACATCTACTATTAAACAAACAAACTCAAGCGAAAGTGTATCTGTAAGGTATCATCATTTTACCCTCCCCTTACACTTATGATGAACATTGTCCCCAATGTTCAAGTAAAGAATGTAAAAGTGAAATAAGTAAAACAAATGAAATCAAATACTCCCCTGATTCGCTCGGTATGGATAATAAGGTGGCCAGGTTAGATCTTCCTCCAAGAAAATGAACAACCAAAGCTTCCCTTCCAGAAAAATAAATACATAACCTGTAAATCCTGAGAAAAGAGACAAGGAAACCTCGCATAAAATCGGCGGCAATCTACATAAGTTACTAATAAATCCTAGAAAACAAAATAAGATATAATGCTTGTGGAATGATGTTTGCAAATTTCCTGGAGATTATAAAACTAATAATTCAACAAAAACTTTAAGACTCCGGTATAAACAAAACTAGCAAAATTTCCAGAATTTTACACATGACGCAATCAGGAATTAATTCCTGACGCCGTCAGAAGTGACCTGCAGAAATCTTTATGTTAAGTTTCCGGAAAATTTCTGGAAAAACTTACTTCCTGGAAAATCCTGCAAAACATTATTATGACTCGATACAAGCATTTGACTCTAACGAATACTAATACACATGCTCATTTAATATTGTTGTGGTTCATGCTCAATTTCGTTTTTATAAACAAATTTGGATCTCCCTTACACTTATCTTTTGCAAAATACCTTTATATGCAATTAAGACAAAGTTAAAAACAAAATAAAGCATTTTCACAATTTACTTTGAAACATGAGCCACAAACAATAAATATAAAACATGCATACGGAAACAAATAAAATCAAACAAACAAACAAACAAACAAACAAACAAATAAAGCTTGGGTTGCCTCCCAATAAGCGCTTGTTTTTGTTCGAGTCACGAGCCTGACTCTACCCTTATTTAATGGAAATAGGGGAGGTTTTCCCTACACTTTGAATTAAGTGCGGGTGGAAGTAGCGATACACACCCTTAGGGTGGAAATATGCCACTTGAGGTGAAGGGGGTGAGTGAATGGCTTCCTTCATACTAAAACTACCCGGATAATATTGGTTGATGGGTGGGTCGGTTCCTCTTTTGTCTCCTAGAAATATATCTAAGGATGAAAAGGTGTGTAAAGATTGAGGTTCCGGTTCATCAACATTAGGAAATTCTCTAGAACTAGGAGTAAGGTTATAACTACAAGTATTCAAACCTATATCCTCTAGTGGTGCCTGGTCCAAGGGTTCTACCTCCATCGGAATTCCTAAAGTTTCTTCTACTTCTTCCGGGTAAGTCACGGGCGGTGTGTGTGCCTCAAATGATGGTTGAGTATTTTGTGGGCTTATGTTATTTACCTCATCATTCCATGTGTCAAGATCACCTATATCCTCAACATGTGTTTTGGTAGAATCTATCCTAAGCATTCTCCTAAGTATCTCACGTGCTTCTCTAGGCATCTCAACTTCTATGTCCGAATCATAAGGATCATCCTCAATATTCTGACTGCTATATACAAATTGCCCAAAAGATTCATCATGTGTTTCTTGAGATTCATCATCATCGATCATAAAACCTAGGTCTTTTTGATCAATGTGGTCATGCTCGGCTAGATCCTCCTCAATTGTTTTCTTAGGTAGTGATAATAGCAAACCTAGTTCTTCATCTAACTTATGGTTTATTGCTATAGCTCTATCCACAATTCCTTGGCAAACTAGGTCACTTTTCCTATTGGCCTCACTAAAACTAGATCTTAAACATGGAGGTTGTTCATAAGAATCTATCCTAGGTGAAGGCTCATATGATTCATAGGTGTCTCTAAATGAGGTATTTTGAACTCTTTGGTGTTCTAGCCACTTAACCTTATCTTGCAATCTTAGAAGTCTAAGTGTAAAGTCCATTTGAAGCAAATTACAAACAAAATCACAAAGAAAAGATAGACTACGAGAAAGCTACAAAATAAAAAGAAAAAAAAAATCTCACTTGATAGGAATCTAATGAGTAGACCTAATAAAAATCAAATTCAACCTAAACAATAACTATTCCCCAGGCTGCGGCGCCAAAAACTTGATGCGTAGGGATTGCACCAGGCTTTACCTCTCGAGGGATCTCGAGAAGCTTACAACCCCCACCAGGCAGTGTACCTGATCGATGTAGTATAGTATAATGACAAGTACCGGGGGATTGATCGTTCAGCTAGGAATAGTGTCGCTAGGATTAGAAAACCTAAAGACTAGGTCTAGAGATGAGGGATGATTCTTTTTGTATTTTTATATTTTTAGGAAAGCAAATTAAAATCTTGGGTTTTAAGGATTTGGGCGGAATTAGTTGCTAGTCAACTAACCCAATACTAAGATGCAATCAAAATAAAATACTAAAATTGAAAATAAACTAATTTAAACTAAGGTTGTGAGCAATATGTGGGAGAAATTTGTTTACTTAGATTTCACTACTCCCTAGATATCTTTTACACGTTAATTACTTGTTATAGTTGCGTGGATGACGGATTATATTCCTTAATACCATTCATGGGGTGGCGTACTTACTTCCCCAATCCTATGAGTGCCTACTTCACTCCTATGTCGAGCCGGCTAAGAAGCTCCTAACATGGGATCTTTAGAATTTACTCATGCATTAAATACAACCAATAAAACCTAGTACACATCGGTTCATGTTTCCTAAGACGTTCAAGCATGTTACACAATGGAGATCTGCCAGTTTTCTTAAGCCTAACATTGAAATCATTCATCCAATACAACCATAAACAAGTAATCAACACATAATTAACATCTAGGTTTCATTAGATCTAAGCAAACACAAGATAAATCTAGCCTAGCATGTTGAAATCAAGACAAGCACAAGATATAGACAACCAACACATAGACATATTAATTGAATTAAAGAGAAGACTTATCTTAATAGAACATGAAAGGATTCAAGGGGTGAAAACCCTTGAATTTACTGTAAAATACGAGCTAGGGTTCACAAAGTTCGGCCCTAGGGTTTCTCCACACAAGTTCCTCTCAATGAATGAAAAATAGAAAACTATATATAGATTTAAGAAGGTGACGACGTCAAGAACAAATGTCTGACGCCGTCATCTCGCCGCCAAATAGTTCCTCGGACTGCCTAGATCTGGGTCTGATGCCGTCATGTGTACACCTTATGCAGGCCGTCATGAATTTAACTCTTGACGCTCTTGTTGTGACGCCTTCAGGTTTCTTCTGGGTCGTCATGGATTTTACTCTTAACGCCGTCAGGAATTTCCTCTTGACGCCGTCATACACTGTTTCCAGCATGGAAAATTAAGTCTTTGGCGTTTTCTTCACTTTTATGCTCAAAAAACGTCTGAATTGCTTCCTTTTCTAGATTTCACTCACAAAGTACCTAAAATCACAAAAGGAACGATTTAGGGTAATAATTGATCAAATAAATTCAATTCCGGGCTTAAATGGCCCCCTAAAAGTGGTTCATTTTTCGCCTCATCGGGCGCAATCCCGCGTATCAAGTTTTTGGCGCCATTGCCGGGGAATAGTTATTGTCTAGGTTAAAATTTCTTTTTATTAGGTCTACTTGCTAGATTCCTTTCTAGTAAGATTTTTATTTTTTTATTTTTAGGTTTTCTTTAGTCTATCTCATTTCTTTGTTCCTTTGTTCGTAACCTTTGCCATCCGCCATCATGGAAGGTGGTAATATCTTTGAACCCATCAACCCACCACAACAAAACCACCCACAAAACCCACCACTAGCAAACCAACCTCCTAGACCCCGAACTTTAGGAGAGTATTCCCGTCCTATCCACCAAGGCTATCGAAACACCATTGAGCTCACTCAAGGAGCCAATGTGTCTCCCTTGCGATTCGACACCATCCGGTTGGTGCAAAGCGGATGTGCATTCCATGGACTTCGTTCCGAAGATCCTAATCAAGATCTCAAGGATTTCCTAAAAATCGTAGATTCCATAGACCTTGATGTTGCAACTAGAGAAACGACCCGATTACGTCTATTCCAATTCTCTCTACGTGATCAAGCTAGTCAATGGCTTGAACTTTTACCCCTGGGATCCATCACCTCTTGGGATGATCTCACTTCTCGTTTCCTTGCTCAATTTTTCCCACCGGGGAGAACTACTAAGCTTAGAAATGATATTTTGATGTTCCAACAACGTCAAGGTGAAACTCTATATGTAGCATGGACTCGTTTCAAGGACTTACTCCAAAAAGTCCCTCATCATAGCATAGATCTTTGGCTCCAAGTCCAAATCTTCTATGACCATATCGATCTCTCCACAAGGCGAACCATTGACCAATCGGCCGGTGGCAAGCTTCGTGATCTAAGTGCGGAAGAATCATGGGAACTCATAGAATATCTTGCTCTCTATGACAACGAAAGTTGGAATGATCCCCGTGATTTGAACAAAACGGCCAAGGCAATATTTTTGCCTTCAAACAATTCTAGCACTCCCGACCGTAGGATCATGGAACTTGAGGACCAAGTCAAGTTTCTCATGAAATCCTACGAAGCTCCTTAGCCTTCAAGCCAAGTACACTTCTTCATGAGATTTATGTAGTGGTCCCCATGACACTCGTGATTGCGTGGAACTCCCCGGACAAGCTTTTGCGGATTACGCATCCTCACGTACCAACAAAGCGGGAGACAAGTGGTACACTTTCAAACCCGAGCCAAACCCTTACGGTGATTCCTACAATCCTTCTTGGAAAAATCACCCGAACCTTAGAAACAAAACCAAAACATGCTCCAAAACAATTCTTCTAATCCACCTAATCGTTACCAACCAGACGGTCCACCCTCTAACCGTACTTTCAACAATAATCCTTCCAATAACTATGGTAGTACCAACAATCTTAAATGATTGATGTCCAAGTTTATGGAATCTCAAGAACCTAAGTTTGAATCCGAATTCAATCAACAACAAACGGAGATGACCAATAAAATTGACAACTTGTTGAAAGCCCTCAACAACCAAGTGCTAACTACACCTAGGAAGGACACTAGGGACACTAGTAGCGGAATCCAAATTAAGGACCCCTCATCATCCAAACACGTCCACTTTGTCAATGTTGTCACCATTAAGCCAATAAATAAGAACATAGAATAAAGTGACAAGGATGAAGTTGGAATAGAGACTGGACCTAAGGATGAGATTAAAGAAGTCGAGGATATGAAGGAAGAAAAGTTAGAAGAAGTAGAAAATGTAGAGGAATACTTTGATAAGTTACCCACCAAGGAAGAATTAGAATACCATAAGGATCTATTCGATGACCCCGAGATACCATACGTCCTCGGTTCACCACTCATTAAAGCAGGTGATCCCTCTAACATCAACATACCATGCAATATTGGGCATATGCATGTGTGGAAAGCCTACATAGATCTTAGATCTCCCATAAACATTATGACTAGGACCTATTATAATTGGGTAATGAAGAAGCAACTTGGATATAGGATGATGCCTAATACAAGTTGGATGAGTAACTTTGTGGGAAGAGTAAAAGGGTTACATGTCTTTGTAGGAAACTCCACTTATGTTACCGATTTTGTGATTGTAGAGGATATTCGTCCGGTAATAGATGGTTGCCTAAGTCAAGTAGTGTTCGGAAAACCGTTTGTTGAGGCCTCTAAGATGAATTATGACCCGTCCCTAGGGATAGTTAGATTCAAGAATGAGAACGATGAAATAGCTTACCAAATGCCCTATAAGACTGAACAATTCCGTCTTCTATCAAACCTTGAAAAGGAAAACAAGCAAGCGGTTTACTATAGGAATGATGAGGATAGACGTAGAGGAGTAGACTATGTCATGAGTAGAATATTTGGTTTCTACAAGGAATGTTTGCAACTAGGTCCGGAATACAAAACTAAGATTGAGGATGACCTAGAGAATGTGACCAATGACGAGGTCACGTAATAGCCCGTGACCTTGAGTCTAGCTACAAGACTCATAAATAAAGAAAAGCGCTTCTTGGGAGGCAACCCATGTTTTGTGTGTTTTTATTTGTTTATTTTTTGTTTGATTTTTTTTGTTTCCGTATGCGTGTTTTATTTTTATTGTTGGTAAATCATGTTTCAAAGTAAATTGTGAAAATGCTTTATTTTTTTTAACTTCGTCTTAATTACATATAAAGGTATTTTGCAAAATTTAAGTGTAAGGGAAATCAAATTTGTTTATAAGAACGAAAATGAGCATGATTCACTACAATAATTAATGAGCATGTATATTAGTATTTGTTAGAATGCTTGTATCGAGTCATAATGATGTTTTGCAGGATTTTCCAGAAAATAAGGCATAAGTTTTTTCCAGAAATTTTCCGAAAACTTAGCATAAGATTTTTCCAGGAACATTCTGACGGCGTCAGGAGTTATAACCTGACGGCGTCAGGTACTAAAATTCTGAAAAATTTTGCGAGTTTTGTTTAAACCGGAGTCTAAAAGTTTTTGTTGATTCTTTAGTTTTATAAACTCTAGGAAATCTGCAAACATTCATTCCACAAGAATTATATCCCTTTAATTCCTAGAAAGCAACATTAAGATATATATGCAATTTTTTCTAGGATTTTTTAGTAAATATAGATTGCCGCCGATTTTATGCTAGGTTTGCCTTGATTGTTTTCTCAGGTTTAACAGGTTGTATATGACAAGAAGATGATTTCTATTTCTGGAGGGAAGCTTTAAATGTTCATTTTCTTGAAAGAAGATCTAACCTTGTTGACACACTATCCACACCGAATGAATCAGGGGAGTATTTGTTTTCATTCTTTTACCTGCTTTACTTTTACACCCTTTAATTGAACATTGGGGACAATGTTCATCCTAAGTGTAAGGGGAGGGTAAATGATGATACCTTATAGGATACAATTGCACTTGAGTTTGTTTGTTTGATAATAGGTGTGTAATAAAACTAAGAGAAATACTTGTTAGTGTAATTTTAGTGCCAAATTTAAATTTTTTTACAACATTTAGGAGTGAAACTTTAGCCTTAACAAGCGTCTCATGGATAGGAGTTGTATGACTAGCACAAAACCGTACCACATAAAAAAAATTTCCACCTAAATATGTGAGGTTCGCCTTTAGATTTGATAGGAAAAGCATTCATTATTAGTGCTTATGAGTGTAACGGTAGTATTTAGATTCTAGAACTTGCGTTAGTGATGCATCCCCAGACCGCTAGTGAGACTACATTCGTGTAGTAGGATTTACTACATGATAAGAGGCATTAGGATCACCCTTGTGTTTAAACCCATATCATAATTACTTGACCCTTTAAGTCATATTACTTGACTAGTAAAGTCAGTTAATTTTTCCCACACCTTTGTGTTGTACTCATTTTTAGTACACGATACCCCAGTACACCTCTCCGATCCTATCTTTTCGTTTCTAACTTTAAGCATCTTACTTAAAGGAAGAATTTGTTTACAATCCACCCAAAATGTGCAACTAAATCGCCTTAGCCTTCCTTGTAGGCACTCATCTTTAGTGCATTATTGTTATTTGTTTAAACCCTTAGTTAATTATCTAATTGATTACATGGTTGCTAAGTCGAGTCATATCTTGTACATATTGTTTTGGGACGATTGAGACTCATGGGTAAAGTACTAATGTTATGGAGTAATGGGGAAGAACATCATATATTACCCCCCATATGTGCATTAATATTTAAAAAGTACTCCAAGTGTTTTGATTATCTTGATTCGAGTCATTAGAGTAGTTTATTGTAAAGTATGTAAAAATTCAAGTGTGAGGGGAATGCAAATTCCCTATGATGTATTATTTTGGATGGTAGGGTAAGAGTGTATGCAAAAAAAAAAAAAAAAAAAAAAAAAACATACGGACTACCATCCCGTTTCATTTTATGTTTTTGTTATTTTTGATTTAATAGCTTAAGTCGAGTCGAGTCTTGGCTTAGCAACGCCATACTGTACATGTAATTGACAAAGATGATTAACTCGCCACCAGTAAATAGTGCCTTTATCTAACAAAACCGTGTTTTCCATATCCCTACACCTAAAGTTATAACCCTTTTAAAAGACCTCTTTGATAGTTTATCCTAGGTGCTTACGCCAAGTGGTGGAGGTTTGATCCTTTCCCAAGCCTATGGTAATCTATTTGCTATAACAGGTAGTGAGAGATGTTTTCCATTTCCTTATTGTGATATATACTTTATTACAGCCGAGAGATGTGAGTATCTAAACACTATTTGTGAGGTGCTCGTATATGACCTCCGTGCTCATTTTTGGTTTTTAGTGAAATGATTATTTGTTGTAATTACTTTTATATTAGTGTTAAATGACCCTTAACTTGTATTTTGATTAGAATAAAAGCGCATTTGCTTGAGGACAAGCAAATCTCAAGTGTAAGGGTATTTGATGAGGCGAAAAGTGTACCGCTTTTAAGGGGTCATTTAAGCCTGAATTCGTAATTATTTGATCAATTATTGCCCTAAATCGTTCCTTTTGTCATTTTAGGTACTTTTGAAATGGAATCTGGAAATGGAAGCATTTTGGACTTTTTGGAGCATAAAAGTGAAGAAAACAGCAAAGTCTCAGAATCCTTGCTGGGAACAGTACCTGACGACGTCAAGATCTAACACATGACGGCGTCAAGAGTGGCAAAAGAGGTGGATGTGAAAAATACACGTGACGGCCCAGAACATTTTTAGTGTATTTGGCTGACGGCGTCACCAAGGCCGTCAGGGTCAAAACACATGTGACGGCCCAGAGTATATTTATACATGAAGGCATCAAGACTGGATCTAGGCAATACGACTTTTATATTGGCGGCGAGTTGACGGCGTCAGAAGTTACCACAAGACGCCATCAGGATGTTTTATCTATATATATTTTTCCAATTTTTCATTGTAAAAAGAGTGGAACATCAGGAGGAACTTCATCACAAACCCTAGGTAGAATTTTCATCATATTGTAGGGGTTTCAAATCCTTCTTTCATCCATGTTTGAATAAAGATAAGTCTTCCAATAATCATTCAATATGTCCATGTTTTGTTTGATTCTATCTTATGCTTGTCTTTCTTTTAACATGCTAGGCTAGGTTTTTATTGTGTTTGCTTAGATGTAGTGAAACCTAGATGTTGATTATTGGTTGATTGTTTGCTTATAATTGTTGTGGATGATTGTATTCGATGTTAGGCTTAAGAAAACTGGCAGACTTCCATTGGTAACCTGCTTGAACGTCTTAAGAAACATGATCGGAGGTGTACTACGATTTTTGGTTGTATTTAATGCATAAGTGAATTCTAATGATCCCATATTAGGAGCTTTTAGTCGGCTCGATATAGGAGTGAAGTAGGATCTTATAGAGTTAGGGAATATTGTACACGGCCCTACGACTAGTATTAAGGAATATAACCCGTCATCAATGCAATTGTAACAAGCTAATCAACCGGTAAAACATATCTAGGGAGTAAATATAAGTAAACACATCTTTTCTCATTATTGTTTCCTCCACAAAATCACTTTAGTTTATTTTCATTTCTTTTTATTTTATTTTGATTGCATCTCTAGTTTATTGGGTTAGTTGGCTAGCAACTAATTCCGCCCACTCCTTCAAAACCCGAGATTTTACTTGCTTTCATTAAATATAAGAAAAAAATACAAAAAGAATCACCCCTCACCTCTAGACCTAGTTTAGTAGGCTTTCTAATCATAGTGACACTATTCCTGAGTTGAACGATCAATCCCCCGGTACTTGTCACTATACTATACTACAACGATCAGGTACACTGCCTGGCGGGGATTGCAAGCTTCTCAAGATCCCTTAAGAGGTAAAACCTGTTGCGAGGGCGCAATCCCGCGTATCAGTATACCTTTGGTGGATTTCTATGAAGCACAAACAAACTCTCATATCTTTAGAATATCTGGAGTTCACAAATTGCCACTTACCATGATTACAGATATGGTGCCCCATCATATAAGTAAACCGCACCAGAATTTTGCCAATTGGTATTTGTACACATCCCACTTTCGCTTTCCGTCTGTTTCGTTTGTATATTGTTGGTGATATCGGCTTGTCAGATGAACATACTTTTTCATTCTTTGCTGCAGTAAGGATATAAAAGAAGTCTGACTATTTGGGAAATGTTTAGGTGAAAATGCATAACATTTGTATTAGTGTCATAGTGTGTGTGTCGGGTTTAAAAAGATTATGCAAGATACGGATGCATTCCATCCCTTTTTCTAGAAAAGTCGATGCATTCGTTTCAGCTATTTATCCTAACATAATACACATACACACCAAACTTTCATTGAATTTACTTCAGATGTTTACCTGTTTGAACACTTGCAAACTCCAGAAGACACTCTTCACATACTTCATTTTCCTACATAACCAAGAAACTAATAAGTATATAAGTAACCTTTGAATTGATGCCTCCAAATTGTTGAATGCTTAAACATCAGTCTACTTAGCGTTTCTAGTGCTTCTGACGATAGACCATCCATCTGCAATTCATATTACACAATTATCCAACCATCTAAATCCATGTATCTTTTTTAAAAACTGCAAACATCAGGAACCACAGTAACCTAACCTCGTCTGCACAGGAATATTTTGGCCATATCATTGCTTAGTCACAAAGACTAAATTCTAAATATAAGTCACCGTTGTCATACCACGTACCACGTCTTCCTAACTCCCATATGCATATAATTCAAACTATCAAAATCCCTTGACATCACACCTTCACCTCAAATCAGACTGCAAAAAATTTTGTTATTACTTTTCATACATATAGAGTCTACAACATAAATAGGGTCTCAAGCCATAATCAACAACATAGTTTAACATTCAAACTCAAATATAATATCAACACATACCTAGTATAAAAATACAACTACACAGATGAAGAGCACGAAGATTAGGACACCCATAAGCTAATCTCATAACGGCAACATCACCAACTCCCTCGCACCAACCAAGTTTTATTATCAACTCAAATTGATTACAGTTGTATCCAATAGCCTACAAACAAACCAAAAAGTCAGATATAACCTCTTCTAATTTACACTAACAAATGGAAATCTACACAACCCATTTCAAAAATCATAAACAACAGAAAAGGTTCAGTACTTTTGGTGAAAGGCAAAGTCGAACATAAATTTTCAATACTTTATTTCAGTTATATGTAACATTATAAATCAAAAGTGTCTCGATTCAGTTAATAGTCATAGGTTAAACATGAAGATAAAGAAGAGCTATGATTTCCTCTCAAATAAGCATTTTTAACCAAAAAACTTTTGTCTATGTAAGTAACCCAACAAACACTCAAATTTCACATAAATTAAACGACAAACAAAATTGAAAATCAGTAACAAAAACAGCATACCTGATTTAACCCCTTTATTCTGAAGCTAACAGAAACCCCATTTCGCCTGAAAGTAACAAATTTAATACACAAAAGTATCATCAAATCCAAACATAGGCACAATCTCATCAAAAATTAAAACCAAATAAAACATGAATTCAAAAAAAGAAGGTACCTTGTGGTTGGAGCCTTGGAGGAGTTCGGCGAATCAATAGCACTTGTGGTTCGAACCACGACCCTCGCTTCTGTCACTATCTGAGTTCCTCCAATCATCGATATCCCTCCATTTTCCACAGCCCTCCTGTAAAATAGTGTCATAAACATTACCAAATAATTACACTAATTAAAAGACTATTGATAAAACAGTAAAAATTTTTAAAAACCAAAAATTACCATCTTTTAGCTTGAGGCTCACGATCATTTTCATCAGTATCAAGATCATCACCACCAGACCTACTCCTACTCTGTTCAAACTGGTCATCTCCAACAGAAATCGATGAATTTTCAGGTGTAGCAACTGAATTATACGCCCCAAAGCAACACATTAATAAGAATCTACAGAATACTTCTTTCAGATAAAAGAAATATCTCACCATTGCAACCATTGCAGGTATTAGTGTACTTCTATCGCAGATGACTGTGCAACTCATACTTCCCTTATTGCAACTGTGTATGTTAACTTTATAGAGAATCATCACAGGTTTACCTACAAAAGATAAGAATGACACCACGATCTAATTTTCAAATAATAACGATTGAAGATCATAAGGTATTATTAAATTGTATCTACAGCTAATCCATCGATATTCCTTACCTCCGATCTTGCCTCTGCTACCCTATTAGAGAGTAGTTGCGATTGTTATGGCTTCTGCAGGTGCTGCTGATGGCGCTGCCGTTGGGGCAATAGATACTATTGCAAAGTGTAAACACGGTAGCAGCCTTGTACCTTAGAATAACGTGCAATCACTTGTTTGAGGAGCCGACTCTCCATGTCGCTTACAATTGGTGAATGCTTCTATTGACTCCATACATCAAAGGCCTCACAGAATGCCCTGTGCGTGATGAAACTATCAGGCCTGCAAAGTAACTACAATAAGTTGGATGACATAAATCAGAAAACATAAGAAACACTACCATTTCTTTGTATTGGGAAACACTAAGATCTTCACAATACCTTAAACGAAAGGGGGCGTGTTTGGACAAATTTTTAATGAAGCTATCTGACCCCGTAAGTGTCAGCTTGAAAAGGATTGATCAAAATCAGTGTTTAATAGCTATAAAGAAGCATAACCTGGGAAACGATAATTAACTGCAAAGCCGTAACCGGCAGTCACCAACCCCCAATAGTTTATGTAGAGAAATCGAGCATAGCAGCAATAGAAAAGAAGTTGGTTTCCATATTTGCAAATTATGAATTTTCCTTGTCTCTATATACAGACCTACACAAAACAACAATTATAAAGTTTGAATAAAAGATTGCATCGTAGAAGTTTACATACACAATTTTCCAATTGAAAAAAGCCAATAAAGTTCAGTGCAAAGGGTATTCTTCTATCATAATGAAAGTGTGCGAAAACAATAGTACTTGTTTTGTCATTTTCAAACGGACAAAACGATAGCACGTATTATATCAGAAGTTGAACACATACATTCCCCAATGTTGATTAAAAGGCTCAGAATTGAGTTCATCATAGCCTGATTCATTTGGCATGCCAAAAAGGAAGACTTCATGGACAAAAGGTTATCCCCAACCCATGAACCTAACATATCAAATTGACAGTGAGTATCAGGCTCAGAATAAAAGCTAATAATCAGAGAAGGTGGTCAGTCGCTATAGCTGCAAACATAATAGTTTACCTGGCCAAGACACGGCCGCACACAACCTGATCCAACGTTGCTTGCACTCATCACAGCCTAGATGCCATGTAAGGTGTGCACATTTGTTGGCAGACTTGTTGCGAATGAAAGGTTACCCACAACCTGTAAGGCCATCATATGAAATTCATAGCAACCATGAGGTTGACAGTAAAGCCTAAGATATTGATTAAAAGGCTCAGAATTCACTTCATCATAGCCTGATTTATCTGATATGCCAAAAAGGAACACATCATGGATAAAAGGCTATCCACAACCCATCACCTTAGCATATCAAATTGACAGCGAGTATCAGGCTCAGAATAAAGGTTAATGATCAGAAAAGGTGGTCGATCAGCATGGCTGCAAACGTAACAGTTTACCTAGCTAAGACACGGTCGCACGCAACCTTTTTATACAGTCAGTGTTGCCTGAAGAAGTACTTTGAAATTTGTAGAATGGTCCATAACCCTCTGCATTCTAAGATGTCTGAATCGGATCTGCAGCTACATTAGTGTGACAGAGCAAAATAGAAATATAGCTACCAAACATTGACCATACCTTCAAATGCGTCCGTTGCAATTTTGATTCCCAAACCAAAAGTCTACCATTTATAGTGTTCTTCGAACTACGAAATGTAATTACTTTATTTTACTTTTCTAGTCACAGGGACTTAGTCGTTTACCGGCCTTAACTGGAACCGTACCTATGGCCAGTGGACTATTAAAGCCTATGTAACTAACATCGCACCCACCATTACTTAGTATGTATCAAAATCTGAATATCCACAATGCATGATGATAATATACATAATAAGGCTCAGGTCAGCGACTATGGAAGTGGTACCCAAAACCCGTCTTGACTGCAACCATCTGATCGCTATTCCAAGATATGGGTTATGCCAACCTACACTTACCAAAACAGGAAATAGTAACAACTCTCATCATTGCCTGTGATATTCATCATGTATTAAATAGATACCCGGCCAAACAAAGGATTGTTTTGCTCATAACAACAGGAAAAGCAATATCCATAACTAAACCGAAGAACCACCATTCACCAAATCCAAACACTCACATCTTTAAGAGTTTAGAATTTCGGATTCATAAGCACCTAGTAACCTCAGATTTTTAAACCAAATGAGGTCAACAATTGTGGAAGCGGTACCCAAAACCTGGCATGGTTGCAGCCACATGGCTGCATTGCCAAGATACAGGTTTTGGCAAACAACGCTTACCCAAACAGTAAAGCAAAAGGGTCAATGGATCTAAATTCCACCATGGATGCAAAACAATACGGTTGCATAATCCTGCCATCCATTTTTTGCCTTGACAAATTATGGATCCAACCCTTAATGACCCATTTCATTTGTTTCAGAAAATAGTCAGCAATCATCATAGGCCTGCATGAGGGAACCAAAGCCGTTTTATTTTTGAGCTCATGAACGTATGACACGAAACAACAATAACGCCACAAAAGGTATCTAAAACCAAAACTCATAAGATAAGGTTTGGTGGCAGAAAACCAAGCTTTGTTGGGAATGCAGGCACTTCTTACATAAGTCAATCTAACATAGACATATTAACACTCATAACATAAGCTCATAAGCTGGCAAAACCAAACTAATCTCAAAGCAACTAACTCCATAACCCGAAACTCAAACTACCAACTTAAAAATAGATTAAGAAGCAAACTTTATAAAAAAAACAGCATAATGTAGGAAACCCCCAAAAATATGCCCAAACCCTAATCCAAAAAATCAACTACCAGACACCTCAAACATGTTATTAAACGCACAACAAGTTAATTAAACATAAATTAAAGATTCCGCACCTACTAATAGTGATCATCTGATTGAACACACAAAAGGCAGAAGATCAAACCCCCTAATTTGTAGGTATGTGTGTGTTTGTCTATGTGTTTTAAGGGTCTAAAGAAAGCGAAAGTAAGAGAGAGTTCTGGAAGTCAAGGAGTAAGTCAAGGAGTAGTAATATTATAATGCTTCCACTATTCACACACTCACAGAAGCACTATAGCAGAAGAAATCGTACACCCACGGGAATTGTATTCTTTTATAATATAATAATATACTTGAGACGTCAGCTAAAGATCGTAAGATGACATGAGAGTATATTTAAGAATGTTATGAAAATGAGATAGCACTCAAATATGGATTGAGATCCTCTAATGTTTGTGTTTTAAGTTGTATCATGTTGAACCAATAACATAAAAGCAAATAAAATTGTAAGGTCATATTTAGATAAAATATGAGACCTACAAATACATTACCAAATGCATTTAAACTTAAAGAGTTGGACTCATGAGGGAGTTGAACTTGAGAGAATCCTAATTCCTCAAATACATTACCAAATGCATATAAACTTAAATAAATAAATAAAGTTTATCTAATCAATGTTATAAGTATATACCAAATAATTAATGTAATCTTTTAGATTGCCTTTAGTTAGTCACTAGCAATATTATCCGTAACCAAGTGAAATCTTTCTATATCAAATATTGTATTTATATAGGGGCATATGGCAGCATATGCATTGGTTGTGATATGCACATATGCATTGGTTGTGTCATATATGATGGCTTATTATTGTGGGTTACTTACTGAGCGTAAGCTTACTCTTTTAGTTGTTGATGATTTGTGTAGGTAATTATAATGTAAATAAGACCGCGGAATAAGGAGTATGGCTTAGGAGCTTTAGATGAATTGGATGTGCTTGATGACGTATATGAAGTTAAATCAGATACCACGCTCAAAGTCAATGTTGTAACCCTCAGGAGTTTTAAATGGTTTGTACGTATATCGTCAAGTATCAAAGTTCATGTTATGGTCGTTGAAGTATCTTGGTTGTCAAATGGTATGTTATTGTTATGGTTAAAGTGTATGTGTTAAGTTTAAAAGGGGTGTTTGGATTATAGTATAAATCTACCCATTGTGCGGTTCAACGGGTCTTGGTTATGAAAATGATTTATTATGTTCTATTAAAGATTTCTGAAAGTTTTTGTGTTATTTCAAGTCTTGGAAGTCAGTTTTTCAGAAATAGATCAAATATAGTCTTATGAAATATTTTCTGCAGTGAACATATGGTCATATTAAATTTTCAGCATATTGCCATATGGTTGCATCAGGGAATTTGTATAGGGGCATATGGCCATATGGATTTTCAGCATATGGCCACATGCTTCTATCAGACTATAAATGTGATTTTTCTAGGTTTTTTTTGTTTTTTTTTTTTTTTTTTTTTGTTTTGTTTTGTTTTTGTTTTGTTTTTGTTTTTTTTGTCAAACTTCTAAAAATTATATCTAACAAATCGTAAGTCGTTAGAGGTCGTGCCACCCATCGTTTTAAAGGTAATTGAGTCTACTTTCTTATAAAAATAGTTTTAAGGGTTGATTTATTATAGATTTTTGTCATTTAGTTAAAGAGTAATAGAAGTTCCATTTTAGTCAAGTCTTTTCCACGCAAAAAGTTTTGATTTTTGGTCAAATCGGGTACGGGGCGTAACAACATATTCATTGAGGTGAATATGGGTCATTGAAGATTTAATACGTGGGTTACACTCATAAAATATTATGCTCAAAGGTCTATCCGCCTCTCGATACGGCGTATCAATGGAATTTGATACGCCGTATTGCACGTAATCCCATCGTTGGTGTTCATATGGCTAGGCCTCCTATACGATGTATCTCCAGATTTGGATACGACCTATTTTTCAAATGTCTTGGATTCTTCGAAACGACTAAGTGTAATATACGGCGTATATCCAAAGATAGATATGTCGTATTCTTGAAAGTGGAGGCAAGGTCTTGAAATCTTCTAAATGGGATACGACATATTTAGTTAGCATTGATACGCCGTATTAGATGTCTGATTAACATTTTTCTTTGTTTTCTTCATTTTAGCTCCAAATAATGGTTGTTTTCCATTTCTTTTCCATTTTTGCTCTACAATTAGTAAGAATCATAAAAGTAAATTGTAAACGATCCTTATATAAAATTATTAAAAAAAAAAAGCAAAATATATGGGATAAATGATGTATAAAAACATTATTTACTTGGTCACATCATATATATACATAGTGATTGTGCAATAATAGGCACTACCAAGCTTCGATGGTGATCGAAGAGTTTGATAATGGGGGATGAGTTACCAAGCTGTCTGTAACCTATGTCAACACAAATGCAAATACTACGTTAAGTGAAGCGCAGGGGTTGGGCCTTGCAAATCACCTCCGGCGTGAGAGTAAGTATGTATATTGATATTATAATAAGTGTGTTATGTAAGGTAGGAATTGAAAGCATGATCAAACCTGGGTACTCTGCCCGTTTATTTATAGGTGATAAAGTGGGCATGCACACGTCTCTGCACTTGAACCGGTGAACGAGGGGAGTCCCACAGTTTTAGGGATTATAAGGGGTTGTATACCACAATCCCTATCTTGGGGGGAAAGCCTTGATAGGGACAAGATAGTGGGTTTGACTTAGTAAGAGTTAGCCTTTGCATTAGTCTTATCGAAGGGCACACCCCGAAGGGCGTTGTGCTTTGGTTGGCGAATTCCCATTACGGTAACCATCGTATAAATAGTTTTACACCAAGAGGAGCCTATTCGAAGGCTCATAAGTGTTCAGTGGGAGTAGATCCCATCGAGCTCGAAGGGAAGGCCTCCGAGCCAATTCGAAGGGTATGTCATCACATAGTAACTTGGAAAGTAAGCTAGACTAAAGCCTAAGGCATGTAAATATGATTTACTAAGGTTGTGGGCCAACTTATGCAGGCTACGTCTAATACAAAAGGTTTATAAATTGTTAGATCATACTGAGTGAGGTTTATAGTGACATAGAATAAAACATGTTCAAGATTATGAATCTTTTCATTACAAGCAAATGTGGGTAATTTATTAATGTCTATTACATTTTATAAAGCTTTAACAAGTTTATTATTGTGAGAAAAGTTTATAAATTGAAAATGTTTATGTATTGATAATATTGAGTGACATGTAAATGTTATAGACCTTTAAAGGATGAGAAGAAAAATAGAGGGCTCGTTTGGTACATGAGTTTTAGTGGGTTTGTGATGCGTACGATATGTTAGTGTAGCACAATGGTGATTAGCCTAATTCAAGTTTTACATTTATATTTAGCCGACTTATTACTACACACACACACTTAATGAGCAGTGTACCCGATCAATATGCATATAGTGGTAAGTAGAGTGTCGAACACTAAGAATGGAACGTAATATCTAGTTGATTTAATCAGTATTTTAATATCTAAGTTAGTTTTACAATCATAATCTAATAAAAAGGGGGTTTAGCCTGAGAGACTAACACAGATTTTAATAAACAATAAAAGTAAAATTAATGAGAACGAATCAGCGAATAGTAATCACGTACACAGGTAGATAATAGAAACACGTAAGAAGACCTTTCCTTATAATTAAGTAGCTTGTCACTTGTTATATTTCTAGTTTAATATGATGAGTATCGTAATCTAATCTGTCTCGTTGGATCCTATATATCGGCGAGTAAACCGTTAATGATTACTTATATTTATCCTACTTTCTAGAAACTAGATAAGCAGGCGGGGAACAGGTATGGCAGCCCAGAAGACTCAACTAAACACAGAGGTTATCAATGCACAAATATAATTCACCAAAAACATCAATCATATAAACTTTAACCGATGGGAAAACAATTTTAAGGGAAGCAGTATGGTGGCCACAAGCCCATCAATCCTGATGGATTAAAGCTTACTAATACAATAAACAAAACTACTTAATGAATTATACACATTCAGGACCTTCTTACAGCTCTAAGATCTTTGTTTGGGGCGTGTCTTGTGATGCTTCTTCGACTGAATTCGTCTCCTTGGGGTTTTTCTGTACATAAAACTCGTATCTGTCTTGGGGTATTTATAGGTTCTGTCTGAGGGGTCGATGCGGCACATGTTGATGACAGATGCGGCGCATCTACTTAACTTCGCGTGGGGTCCAAGATTATAATATTCTGGAATATTCGTACACCGCCTTTACATGTGGCGTAACTTGTTTCTTTATGCGGCGTATGTTCTTTAACGTCTTGGATAGAATCTGGTGAAGTCTTTAGCTGATACGACGCATGTTATAAATGAGATGCGGCGTATTTTCGAGTAGATAAAGTTGATTATTCTTCGTTGACCAAAGTTTCATATGCGGCGCATGTTGTAATTAGATGCGGCGCATTCTTCAAAGTCAGGCAATGATCTTCAAATTCATCTAAGTATGATGTTGCGGCGTATCTGTTGAGAGAGATATGCGCATCTCTTGAATTTCAGTAGACTTTTCAAATCTTGATCATTTAGCTCCATAATTCGTCCAATATCATCAACTTTCAACTTTCACCTATTACTTGTTTTTACCTGAGAATCACTAAAGTAAACATTAAAACACCAATTCTCACACAAGATAATATAAAACAAGTAAATTAAATAGGATAAATAATGCTAATTAAATGTACTAATTTGATCTCATCAAATATCCCCCCACTTGAACTTTACTTGTCCTCAAGTAAACCTTTAGAATAAACATAATGAAAATGTATCCTTGATAGGATATTTTTACATTTAAGCACTTATTCGTTTTATCAAAATTGCACGGCCAAATACTTAACTAATTAGAAACAAAATATATTATTAATAAAAGCAAATCTAATCGTTTAACTGTCCGGACGTGACAAATATTCTATTATATGCTTGACAAGGATACACATCTCCCCTACTAAAGCTAAGGAGTAAAAAATCTAAAGAAGTAAAAAGGGTTTTTGGTTCATAGGTTAAACCTAGTTTTGATTGAACATCTCCTGCATAAACTTTATAGATCGCTGGCGCGAGTCCTCGACGCTTTAACTAACGGATGGTCACTAGTGTGCTTCATGGATCGCTGGCGCGAGTCCTTGATCTTTCAAATGATGGATGGTCACTAATGTGTTCCTTGGATCGCTGGCGTGTTATTTTCATAACAGATGGTCACCAAGTTGCACACCAGATCGCTGGCACATCATTTAATCAATCTTAAACTCGGATGGTCACCAATTCATACACTAGATCGCTGGCGCGTTAGCTAATTAATCTAATACTCGGATGGTCACTACCGTATTCATACATTTAATATTCTTACTTGGCCATCATCATATCCGGATGTTCGAAAGCTAACAACGAATATAACAATATGGTTGGGTATGGATAACATTTAGGATATAAATTAGTGTAAAATAAAAATACAAAACAAGAAACAAATAGATTAAAGTCCTAAGTGTGGTTAGAATACTTCCCTACCATGTAGAACCCTGTAAAAAATTTCTTGTAATTAAATCGTTAATAAATAAATAATCCTTCGTTATCGTTTCTAATTCCCATTTTCTCGGAAAAATTTAAAATTTTTCTTATTATAATATTTTGACGATTTTCACAAAATAATATAATTCACGAAATGATGGAATTAATCCTCGACACGTTACACGAAACCTAAACTTTTCATTTAATCCTAAAACAAATTCCTAATCCTAATTATATTTCCTAAATATAATTAAAATTTCCTAATTACCTAATTAAACCAATCGGACCCTTAATTATTTCGGCCCACACCACCATTACTATTCCTAAGCACAACGAACTAAAGCCCAAAATCCAAATACTTGTAAATTTCATCCGATCGACTAGTTCAAGCACCCCCAAAACGCCTTGTTTATTTCTAAATCTTACACACGACATACGTATTTTATTTTCACATCTCATTAACCTACTAGCCAACTATTAGTGTGTCAATTCTCACGTCCATACGTTGAGTTTTGATACGTTTTTAAAAGGCAAAGTATTCGACTCGTACAAACTCAAATCGATTTGTAATATATTCAAAACTTAACCGTTTTGAATCCCGTTTGTTTCTAATCGTTCCTAATAATATTCCTGAGATGATTCTATGCTCAAATGTTAAGAATGATCATGTATGTACAAGTAGTATACGATTTTGTAAATCGTATATATAGAAAATTGCATGGTCGACATAGGCATGAATCACCACAACCATTCCCACAAATCATGCTCTCACAAGCCTTTGTAAAACAATATAAAATACACATAGGAGCTAGTTTTCCCTGACATGCAAATAGTACGAAGAGTTCTCATTGAAATTTTCCTACTTACGTGTATATATTCAAGTAATATATAACGTACTTGCATGCATCGTTCACTTATTCATTCACAATACTCTTTCACTAAAATAATTCGTCCTTCAAAACTATCCTCACAAGACCACAAGTCGATTGGTAATTATTTGGAAGCAAGGAAAGGAAATCGGGTTTGATATTTGTATATAACGTTTGGGTTATATTGTGAAACGTGATTTTCTTGTGTTCCATACTATCACACTCGACTCTTGATCACCTCTAAGGTGTTTGTAAGTCACCTCAACTCATTTCCATTCCAATTCGCACGTTAAGTTTATATCATGCACTTTGTTTTGTTGTTTTGAACGTATATTTCTTTGCACATGTATTACACGTATATATAAATTCTTAGTACACGAAACGTGACTAGCCTCTATCTTGGAAGGCCTAGGAGTCACGTAGCACACATAATTCACTTTAGTTATAACGTTACAAGCATTTCACGCATCCATTTCAAACTATATCCATCGTATACAATTTGTTAAAAACACTTAGTAAATATTTCTAAGTTTTCAAAATATATACCGGTTCCAAACATGCCACAAACTACGCGTATAACTTTGAATTTCATTTAACGAAAGTACAATATTATTTCACGACGCCATAGACCACCTAGAAAACTAACATTTTCATATACACGACTTGTAAAAATAATCATGTTTTGACACCATACTCGAACCATTTTGAATTGACATCGACCGGATTTTCAAACCAAAATTCATATAAAAACCTTATGTTTGTCGAGTGGGCTCAATTCAAGCCCATTAAGCATTTAAAATCCTTAAGCCCACTGGGCCCATATAAAATGTTTTTAGAATCATAAAAAGGACCCAAAGCCAAGCCCAAAACTTTTTCCATGCCCTCGCCTCCAAAACTCTTAACAGGCCTATTATTGGATCGTTCAAAGCCCATAAGCTAAAAAAATAAGCTTTTAAATAAATAAGCTGTTGAAATTTGCTTATTATCAACTTAATAAGCTTCGGAAATTTTTAGAAAAATTTTATAATTATTTTTGCAAATTTGGACTAAAAATGTAACGCGATGACACTTAGAGGGACTAAATATGTAAATATTGAAAAGAAAGGACTAAACTTGTAAATACAGAAACATAAGGGTAAAATGTGATAAAAATTAATATTCCACGGTTAGTATTGATAATTGGACAAAGTAGAGGACTATAGTTGAAATATATATAAAAAGGACTAACGGTGTAACGCAAATATCGTTAGAGTAAAAATGGTAAAATTGGAAAAGGAGACAAAGACTAAACATAAATTTATTTATCATTCTTAGTTATTTTCTATTTTCGTAAATTTATTTCATATTACGTTTAAACTTTATTTTTATTTATATATATATATATATTATTTAACGTAACGTTGATAATATATATAACGATATTTGAAAAGTTAATATTTTACTTACGATTAAAAAAGGTAAAACTTCGATGGATAATTTAAAAATCATATTTTGTCATATCATGCATATCACAATATTTTCACTGCACATCACTTATTCGTTATAACGAATATTTAATATTCGTTATTCCTTCGTGATTACCAAATAGTATTTGGTCAAATTCTCAAATAAATTTATTTATCAGGTTGTGTTTCGAAGCCGTTTTCATAAATTTGTCCGACTTTATTTTCTTCATTTTCAGTATCAATCAAGGTGAGTCATAGCCTCACATTTACTTATTTTCAAAAACTCCGTGAGGGGGATATATGTTATAAACAGATCGCAAGTATTTTTATGTATGCTTCCTGACTGATATATACCTAAGTTAGCTATTGCCAAAAGACTCTTAATCATGAGCCATTAATCACTGAGGTGAACGCGAATATAATGAATAGATCTATTTAAGGTTTGACAGCCTGTCCCATTAATACTTGACGGAATGCCATTATGCATGTGGTTAGTCGTATTAGTCGTGATAATTATATTTGAGTAAAAATATGAACTGGCAAATCACCTATTACACGAGGGCAAATTTATCATTGATTTGATAAACACCTCCGTTTTTACGGTATTTGTTAACGTTTGCGTGTCATGAGACTTAGAGCAATATATGAACTGCAATATCAATATTTTCAAACTGATTGTATTTTCCAATACAATCTTACTTGTGTATCAAAATGATTATTAAATTGAAACTCTATGATTTCACTCAACATTTTTGTTGACTTTTAAGCATGTATCTCAGGTATTTAGCAAGGGAAGCAAGCATGGAACGGGCGGCAAAAACTACAAAATTTGTCTACTTTATTTCAATAATGGTGTAAAATAAAAGATGTTTTTAACATCAAGACTTTTATTATAATACTCTGATAAGGACCTATTGTATTTGAATTTTTATAAATGAAATTATGTTTTAAAACGTCTCTTTCGAGCCGTTTTCTATCATTATGACTTCGATCCTCACCGTAACACCCTAATTACTATTCCGCTGCCGCATTTCAAATTAGGGGGTGTTTCAGATTGGCATCAGAGCCATAGTTATAGAGAACCAAATGTTTTTAAACATTGAACTATAACCACACTTTCAAATAAATTAAATTTACATCATGTTAATTTTTGCCCGCCGTACCTGCTTGCTACCGTACTCCGTAAGTTAATCATTAAGCTATGATATTTTGATTTTGATATGTTAGAATTTTGTATTCTTTGAGGATAATAAATTCTTACTCTACACTATTTATGAATTGTTACAGTATTGTTTCAATATGAGTATGTTCGACTCCGACTCTGATATTTCCGTCGCGTCCGTTACTTCGCCTGTTTATCGTTCTACTTTTGTACCTGACGCTGTTTCCCAAGAAACAGAACCCTTCGAGCAAGACGAAATTGTTACAACGCCTGAAAGTCCCGATGCTTTTGTTTTACCGACACTTACACCATTACCACGTCATGAATTCAATTCATATGCAACCGATCACCTACTCAATCTTTTTAGCCAAACTTACGCATACACTTTTCACCCAAGAGAACAAATTCCTGAGGAAGATATACCTACATCCACCCGCCTTCATATTTCTGATTCTATTCCTCCACTTTCACTATCATTACCCTATCCTCCTGGTTTTACTCCCCCATCTCATATCAATGAAACTGGCGAGAGTGCTAGGATGGAAATTCCCTCTACCCTTTCACCTTCTGTAGTAGTGACGCGATTGGAGCATCACGAAGATCAGATAGACTCACTTCTTCAGATGATTGATTATTCATCATTCGATCATTCAGATACTATCCACAACACCTTACATAACCTTATAGCAAATAGGATAGAGTTGCAGCAGGGGTTAGCTCAGATACATTCGGATATCTCTGAGACACGTTCTTTCGCGATATCATTGCGAAGAGAGGGACATAACCGTACTTGGGAAGCCCAGCTTGCACACCGAAGAGCAGATACATTGGAAAACCTTGTAGGAGATATGCAGATTCAACATCATGCCGAGATGCAGGAGCTCCAAACTCAGATCTTAGAGATGGAAGGACATGAGGTCATACATAATCATTAGAGGCAGTTAGTATTTGTACTAGTAATAAGGCATCCAAGCCTGCCGCATGTGGCAATTAATAAGCTTGTATCATTTTGTTATAACAACTCAACTGATTAATTTATTAATGTTATGCTGTTGGTTTTGATATTACTATATACAAATGTTAATTTATGCTTATGGTTGTTCATGTGTATTAAAAATGCATCTAAACATATGGGAATGATTATGATTGTTGTATCGAAATAAAAAACTACATATGGTGCCCAATTATTGTTAAGACTCATAAATATTCATTTCCCTACTTCACAGGATCCTTTAAACAAAATGGTTGTTCGAAATTCTAAATGCTATATTTTTGTATTATTAATAGAAAAATGGAGCATGCAAGTAGCGAAAACTCCAACCCAGAAGTGATCATGATCCCCACTGAGGTTCAAAGAATGATTGCTGTGGGAATATCTGCAGCTCGTGAAGCGGATCATTTGAATAATATCAATGGTGCAAATCGTGAAGCTAATACAGTTACTCCACGTAATTGTACTTACAAGGACTTCATGACTTGCAAGCCAACAAACTTCAAAGGAATTGAAGGGGTGACTGAAATGGCCCATTGGTTTGAGCATACCGAGACAGTCTTCAAAAGGAGTGGTTGTTCTGAGAATAGCAAAGTTACCTTTGCTATAGGAACTCTTCAAGGAGAAGCACTATCGTGGTGGAACACTACTGCGAATGCTATGGGTCCAGATGAAGCTTTCAGACTTTCGTGGAATGAGTTGAAAAATAAAATGCTTAAGAAGTATTGTCCAAGGACAGAGATCAGGAAGCTAGAGGATGAATTTCATCAGCTAGTAGTAAGGTACAATGACCTGAAGACATACGACAGAAAGTTTCTGGAGTTGTCGGTGCTGTGCCCAACTATAGTACCCGATGTTGAACAAGCATTGGAGAAATACGTGGAGGGACTGCCACCATCCATTGAAGGGGATGTTACCTCATCGAATCCAAAGACAGTAGAAGAAGCTATGGGGCTTGCACAGAGATTGTTAACCCGGGTGATCAAAAGAGGTTCTACCTTCGTGATCAATGAGCATAAGAGAAGTGCTGACAACCGTGGGAATAACAATAGCAACAACCGCAGCTACAACAACAGTTACAGTGGTAACCGGAGCTACAACAACAACAACAATCAAAGCAGCAACCGCAACAGAGATCAACAGCAGAATCATAGTAATCATCATCAACAACAAAATCATCGGTAAGAAGCTACCAGAGCTTATACAGCAGTGCCTGCAGAAAGTAAAGGTTATGCCGAAACTCTACCCCCATGTAACAAGTGCAACATGCATCATACTGGAGCATGTAAGGCTGCTTGTGGCAACTGTCGAAGAATTGGTCACATGACAAGGGACTGTCGAGCGACTGGAGCCAACACACAACCGATAGCAGTAAAGTGCCATGGTTGTGGTGAGGTTGGACATTACCGAACTCAATGTCCGAAAATTGCCAATAATGTTGCCCGAGGAAGAGCGTATGTACTTGGTGATGGGAACACAACGCAAAATTCTGATGTTGTTACGGGTACGTTCCTATTAAATCAACAAGATGCTAAGATATTATTTGATTCAGGAGCAGATAAAAGTTTTGTGTCTACTTCGTTTGCCACAATTCTAAATATTACTCCTGTAGAATTAGATACTATCTATGAAATATAATTAGCAGATGGAAATATTCTAAGTACCAATACCCTAATCGAAAACTGCACCTTAACCCTTCTAAATAAATCTTTCCCTATCAATCTTATGCCCATCCAATTGGGAAGTTTTGATGTCATCATTGGTATGGATTGGTTATCTAAACACCGTGCCAGAATAATTTGTGACGAGAAAATCATCCAAATTCCATTCGACGGTGAAACCTTAATCATCCAAGGTGATAAACCTAAAACTTCGTTCAATATTATTTCGTACGCCAAGACGATGAAATACATAAGCAAAGGATGCCATGTATTTCAAATGCAAGTAACGGGAGGAAAAACAAAAGAAAAGAAGAAACAACTTGACGAAGTGCCAGTTGTAAAAGAATTTTCTGATGTATTTCCCGAAGACTTACCTGGAATCCCACCAACTCGTCAAGTAGAATTCCGCATCGATTTAGTGCCTGGAGTAGCACCAGTTGCAAAAGCACCATATCGATTAGCACCCTCCGAAATGAAAGAATTATCTGAACAGTTAAAAGAACTATCAGATAAAGGTTTCATTCAACCAAGCTCATCCCCTTGGGGAGCACCAATCCTATTCGTCAAAAAGAAAGATGGAACGTTCCGAATGTGTATCGATTACAGGGAGTTGAACAAACTCACAGTAAAGAATCGATATCCATTACCAAGGATCGACGATCTATTTGACCAATTACAAGGATCAAGTGTTTACTCAAAAATCGATCTAAGATCAGGATATCATCAATTAAGAGTTAGGGAAGAGGACATTCCCAAGACGGCTTTTCGAACACGATACGGACATTATGAATTTCAAGTGATGCCATTTGGTCTTACCAATGCACCAGTTGTATTCATGGATTTAATGAACCGAGTATGCAAGCCATACTTAGATAAATCCGTTATTGTGTTCATTGATGATATTTTAATCTATTCAAGCAATAAAGAAGAGCATGCTGAACACTTAAGGACTATTTTGGAGTTACTTAAGAAAGAAAAGTTGTACGCCAAGTTTTCCAAATGTGATTTTTGGATTTCTACCGTTCAATTTTTAGGCCATATCATCAACAACAAAGGTATCCATGTAGATCCCGCGAAGATAGAAGCAGTTAAAGGTTGGACGTCACCTACCACCCCAACCGAAATTCATCAATTCTTAGGTCTCGCTGGTTATTACCGGAGATTTATAGAAGGTTTTTCAAAGATTGCAAAACCTTTGACGGAATTAACCCAGAAGAACAAGAAGTATATCTGGGAAGAGAAGCAAGAGTCAGCATTTCAACTGCTGAAACAGAAGCTTTGTGAAGCACCAATATTAGCATTACCGGAAGGCAATGAGGACTTTGTAGTGTATTGTGACGCATCTCATCATGGTTTAGGTGCGGTACTAATGCAAAGAGACAAAGTTATAGCCTATGCTTCACGACAGCTAAAGAAGAATGAAGAAAACTACACCACTCATGATCTAGAATTAGGAGCAGTGGTTTTTGCTCTTAAGATATGGAGACATTACCTATATGGTACAAAGTGTACGGTTTTCACCGATCACAAGAGTCTACAACATATACTAGATCAGAAGGAGCTGAACATGAGACAAAGAAAATGGTTAGAATTACTCAACGATTACGACTGTGAAATTCGTTACCATCCTGGTAAAGCGAATGTAGTAGCCGATGCGTTGAGTAGAAAAGATAGAATTAAACCTCTTAGAGTTCGATCTTTAGGAATGACAATTCATTCGCCACTTCCAGCTCAAATCATCAAAGCTCAAGCAGAAGCTCTACAAGAAGAAAACCGGCAATATGAGAAAATTGACAGAAGGTCAAACCTGGAAGATCAGGTTGACAGAATGCCAAATAATGAAAAAGAATTTGTGAGAAGAAATGATGGAATGTTATGTTTTAAGGAAAGATATTGGATTCCTCTCTTTGGAGGTATTCGAGACCTTATCATGCATGAATCTCATAAATCCAAATATTCTATTCATCCTGGTTCTAATAAGATGTACCAAGATATGAAGAAGAATTATTGGTGGCCAAATATGAAAGCTGATATCGCCGAGTATGTTGGTAAATGTTTAACCTGTTCTAGAGTAAAGGCAGAAACTCAGAAACCATCAGGATTACTCGTGCAACCAGAAATTCCGGTCTGGAAATGGGAACGAATCACCATGGATTTTATTACCAAATTACCAAAGACTTCGACCGGATTAGACACAATCTGGGTTATCATCGATCAATTAACCAAGTCTGCACATTTTCTACCAATCAAGGAAACTGACGAGATGGAAACACTCGCTCAGTTGTATTTTAAAGAAATTATGATTAGACATGGGGTGCCAATATCTATTATTTCTGATAGAGATAGCCGATTCACCTCAAGATTTTGGGAATCGCTATAGAAATCTCTTGGTACTCGGTTAGATATGAGCACCGCTTGTCATCCACAAACCGATGGACAAAGTGAAAGAACAATCCAAACCTTGGAAGACATGCTCCGAGCATGTGTGATTGATTTCGGAAAAGGTTGGGATAGACACTTGCCATTAGTTGAATTCTCATACAATAACAGCTACCATGCCAGTATAAAGGCTGCACCTTTTGAGGCACTGTACGGAAAGAAGTGCAGATCACCAGTCTGTTGGACAGAAGTTGGTGATATGCAACTCACCAGACCAGAGCTAATACATGACACTACAGAGAAGATATTCCAAATCAAGCAACGCTTGCAAGCTGCTCGTGACAGACAGAAGAGTTATGCTGATGTCAGGAGAAAGCCTATGGAATTTCAAGTAGGAGACAAAGTCATGTTGAAGGTTTCGCCTTGGAAAGGAATGATTCGCTTTGGAAGACGTGGAAAGTTAAATCCGAGGTACATTGGACCTTTCAAAATTCTGGAGAGAATTGGTTCAGTTGCTTATAAGTTAGAACTTCCGGAAGAACTCAGTAGGGTACATCCTACGTTTCACGTATCACAACTCAAGAAATGTTTGTATGACGAAACTCTCGTCATTCTACTAAAAGAGATTAGATTGGACGACAAACTAGTGTTCACAGAAGAGCCTGTGGAAATAATGGATAGAGAGATAAAACAACTCAAACAGAATCGTATCCCCATTGTAAAGGTTAGATGGGACTCAAAGCGAGGACCAACTTACACATGGGAAAGAGAAGATAGATTCCGTGAGAAATATCCGCACTTATTTTCATAGAACGCACTTGTTAGATTTCTTAAAATCGAATTTTGGGACGAAATTCAGAATGACAAGTTGGTACTGTAGAACCCTGTAAAAAATTTCTTGTAATTAAATCGTTAACAAATAAATAATCCTTCGTTATCGTTTCTAATTCCCATTTTCTCGGAAAACTTTAAAATTTTTCTTATTATATTATTTTGACGATTTTCACAAAATAATATAATTCACGAAATGACGGAATTAATCCTTGACACATTAAACGAAACCTAAACTTTTCATTTAATCCTAAAACAAATTCCTAATCCTAATTATATTTCCTAAATATAATTAAAATTTCCTAATTACCTAATTAAACCAATCGGACCCTTAATTATTTCGGCCCACACCACCATTACTATTCCTAAGCCCAACGAACTAAAGCCCAAAATCCAAATACTTGTAAATTTCATCCGATCGACTAGTTCAAGCACCCCCAAAACGCCTTGTTTATTTCTAAATCTTACACACGACATACGTATTTTATTTTCTCATCTCATTAACCTACTAGCCAACTATTAGTGTGTCAATTCTCACGTCCATACGTTGAGTTTTGATACGTTTTTAAAAGGCAAAGTATTTGACTCGTACAAACCCAAATCGATTTGTAATATATTCAAAACTTAACCATTTTGAATCCTGTTTGTTTCTAATCGTTCCTAATAATATTCCTGAGATGATTCTATGCTCAAATGTTAAGAATGATCATGTATGTACAAGTAGTATACGATTTTGTAAATCGTATATATAGAAAATTGCATGGTCGACATAGGCATGAATCACCACAACCATTCCCACAAATCATGCTCTCACAAGCCTTTGTAAAACAATATAAAATACACGTAGGAGCTAGTTTTCCCTGACATGCAAATAGTACGAAGAGTTCTCATTGAAATTTTCCTACTTACGTGTATATATTCAAGTAATATATAACGTACTTGCATGCATCGTTCACTTATTCATTCACAATACTCTTTCACTAAAATAAATCGTCCTTCAAAACTATCCTCACAAGACCACAAGTCGATTGGTAATTATTTGGAAGCAAGGAAAGGAAATCGGGTTTGATATTTATATATAACGTTTGGGTTATATTGTGAAACGTGATTTTCTTGTGTTCCATACTATCACACTCGACTCTTGATCACCTCTAAGGTGTTTGTAAGTCTCCTCTACTCATTTCCATTCCAATTCGCACGTTAAGTTTATATCATGCACTTTGTTTTGTTGTTTTGAACGTATATCACTTTGCACATGTATTACACGTATATATAAATTCTTAGTACACGAAACGTGACTAGCCTCTATCTTGGAAGGCCTAGGAGTCACGTAGCACACATAATTCACTTTAGTTATAACGTTACAAGCATTTCACGCATCCATTTCAAACTATATCCATCGTATACAATTTGTTAAAAACACTTAGTAAATATTTCTAAGTTTTCAAAATATATACCGGTTCCAAACATGCCACAAACTACGCGTATAACTTTGAATTTCATTTAACGAGAGTACAATATTATTTCACAACGCCATAGACCGCCTAGAAAACTAACATTTTCATATACACGACTTGTAAAAATAATCACGTTTTGACACCATACTCGAACCATTTTGAATTGACATCGACCGGATTTTCAAACCAAAATTCATATAAAAACCTTATGTTTGTCGAGTGGGCTCAATTCAAGCCCATTAAGCATTTAAAATCCGTAAGCCCACCGGGCCCATATGAAATGTTTTTAGAATCATAAAAATGACCCAAAGCCAAGCCCAAAACTTTTTCCATGCCCTCGCCTCCAAAACTCTTAACGGGCCTATTATTGGATCGTTCAAAGCCCATAAGCTAAAAAAAAATAAGCTTTTAAATAAATAAGCTGTTGAAATTTGCTTATTATCAACTTAATAAGCTTCAGAAATTTTTAGAAAAATTTTATAATTATTTTTGCAAATTTGGACTAAAAATGTAACGCGACGACACTTAGAGGGACTAAATGTGTAAATATTGAAAAGAAAGGACTAAACTTGTAAATACAGAAACATAAGGGTAAAATGTGATAAAAATTAATATTCTAAGTTTAGTATTGATAATTGGACAAAGTAGAGGACTATAGTTGAAATATATATAAAAAGGACTAACGGTGTAACGCAAATATCGTTAGAGTAAAAATGGTAAAATTGGAAAAGGAGACAAAGACTAAACATAAATTTATTTATCATTCTTAGTTATTTTCTATTTTCATAAATTTATTTCATATTACGTTTAAACTTTATTTTTATTTATATATATATATATATATATATATATATATATATATATATATATATATATATATATATATATATATATATATATATATATATATATATATTATTTAACGTAACGTTAATAATATATATAACGATATTTAAAAAGTTAATATTTTACTTACGATTAAAAACGGTAAAACTTCGATGGATATTTTAAAAATCACATTTTGTCATATCATGCATATCACAATATTTTCACTGCACATCACTTATTCGTTATAACGAATATTTAATATTCGTTATTCCTTCGTGATTACCAAATAGTATTTGGTCAAATTCTCAAATAAATTTATTTATCAGGTTGTGTTTCGAAGCCGTTTTCATAAATTCGTCCGACTTTATTTTCTTCATTTTCAATATCAATCAAGGTGAATCATAGCCTCACATTTACTTATTTTCAAAAACTCCGTGAGGGGGATACATGTTATAAACAGATCGCAAGTATTTTTCTGTATGCTTCCTGACTGATATATACCTAAGTTAGCTATTGCCAAAAGACCCTTAATCATGAGCCATTAATCACTGAGGTGAACGCGAATATAATGAATAGATCTATTTAAGGTTTGACAGCCTGTCCCATTAATACTTGACGGAATGCCATTATGCATGTGGTTAGTCGTATTAGTCGTGATAATTATATTTGAGTAAAAATAGGAATTGGCAAATCACCTATTACACGAGGGCAAATTTATCATTGATTTGATAAACACCTCCGTTTTTACGGTATTTGTTAACGTTTGCGTGTCATGAGACTTAGAGCAATATATGAACTGCAATATCAATATTTTCAAACTGATTGTATTTTCCAATACAATGTTAGTTGTGTATCAAAATGATTATTAAATTCAAACTCTATGATTTCACTCAACATTTTTGTTGACTTTTAAGCATGTATCTCAGGTATTTAGCAGGGGAAGCAAGCATGGAACGGGCGGCAAAAACTATAAAACTTGTCTACTTTATTTCAATAACGGTGTAAAATAAAAGATGTTTTTAACATCAAGACTTTTATTATAATACTCTAATAAGGACCTATTGTATTTGAATTTTTATAAATGAAATTATGTTTTAAAACGTCTCTTTCGAGCCGTTTTCTATCATTATGACTTCGATCCTCACCGTAACACCCTAATTACTATTCCGCTGCCGCATTTCAAATTAGGGGGTGTTACATACCATCTCATGAGTAAGACTCATATCATTGAATAACTCACGCTTTGACTCTTTTGTAACTCGCTCTTTAGGTAGACACGAATTATACTCAATAAAATCTTAGACAAAAAATAAATAATCCTTAGTTGGCGTTCCCATAACGTCCAACTCCCTTTCAATCCATAAATATAATACAACAATAGTGGTGATATCAACCACTTAATACAAAACTTTACATTGTTGGTTTAAACAAACTACCAACTTCTTCTTTCTTTTTCTTTTCTCATTTTTTTGATTTTTTTTATAACTAAAGGTGTAAAATTTCACCACAATACCATCACAATAAATCTGGATAATTTTTCCTTACTTTTCAGACATAATGTAATAGTGAAAGTAGTAAACACACGAAAAACTGACTAAAAATATACAATATTTACTCACTCCATTGCATTGTGCAATTTCCCGATCTAACCAAAGATAATAAATTTACGCACACGAACACAGGTAACACAAGGAAACACACTTTACCAAAGCAACTAACCACGGACTTAAATCTACAGGGTAGGCTAAGGTGTAAGGTGTAACGAAATATAATAACATGGTGTATAAGTCCTAAAGGAATGGCTCTACTTGTTTTTCTAGGGGTATCTTACTCTAAAAATGAGAGTAAACAAAGGGTTTATACAGGGGTTAACTAACCAGTGTAGTTAGTTAATATTACAAAACATATAAAGGCTTTTTGGTGTAATCCTAGAATTTTACCAATTTAGACAAGTCACTCCAATTATAAAAATAATACTTATTATGGTGGTCTCGAATAGTATACAAGTCAAGTTCTAAAGTTTACAAGTCACCGACACACTCATAAATTTGTTAATTTTGAAATCTCAATTTAAAAATAAAGTCTTGTGTGCAGCTATACAACTTAGATTAAACAAAAACATGCTAAAAAAATTTAAATTTTGATATATTAAGCGCAAATTAAAGCATATTCTTGAAAAATAAGGATAAGTGAGAGTTAAGTAAAAGTTCTAAATCTCCATCCCCCACCTAAGTTAAACAACATCCCCGTTGTTTATTAAAATTAAAAACAGAAAATTAAAAAGAATCAGAACGAAAAACTCCCCTGCGATTTGCTTGGTTTGATCCTCCATTATGCATTTGCGAGCAATAAATATAAATACCACCAATTGTACATTTGATTTTAAGAAGATCGATACTTGTACAAAATTCATTAGTAGTTAGAAAATAAAAATAAAAATAAAAATAAAACTGTAAATCATCAGGTCAGTCGATGCGCCGTATCGAGCCTAGAATTAGTACGGGTCAGAAAGATTAGATATGTCGCATCTTTAACCAGGGATGTGCCGTTTTAAATAAACTGACAAAAAATTTATAGTTCAGAAAATAAAATGCAGAAAAATAAAGACATATATGACCTGTGCAATAGATACGCCGCATCTATTGATGGAGATGTGCCGCATCTGCTACAGGTCTGACAGACTCGACAGCAAAAAAACAGTAAAAATAAGTTCGGGTTGTCTCCCGGTAAGCACTTTTCTTTATTACAGAGTCTTCAAGTTAGACTCACATTAAACTTCTATTCCAGTATATATGGCCTAAATTCGACAACCTCGTTATTTGCGTTATCGATGTAGTTATCAAAGTACTTCTTCACACGTTGTCCATTTACTTTGAATATATAACCATTCTTATCACTTATTTCAATAGTTCCATACGGATACACCTTTTCAATTACAAACGGCCCTGTCCATCTTGATTTAAGTTTTCCCGGATACATCTTGAGTCGAGAATTAAATAATAACACTTTTTCTCCAACAGAGAATTCCTTGTCTGCTCGTAATCTAGAATCATGCCATCTTTTGGTTCTCTCTTTGTAGATTTCCGTGTTCTTATATGCCTCATCTCGTAACTCTTCCAGCTCATTAATTTGCATGAAACGATTTTTACCGGTTGCATCCATATCCATGTTACATTGCTTTAAAGCCCAGAATGCTCCGCGTTCTATTTCAACTGATAGATGGCACGCCTTCCTATAAACAAGTCTAAATGGTGTGCACCCTGTGGGTGTCCTATAAGCGGTTCGGAATTCCCATAAGGCATCGTTCAATTTATCTGACCACCCCTTCAGATTGTACCCAACAGATTTTTCAAGAATACGCTTAATGGCTCGATTTGTAACTTCAGTTTATCCATTAGATTGAGGATGATATGCCGTAGAAACTTTGTGATAAACTCTGTATTGTTTCAAGGCTTTTCCTAAGTGGTGATTACAAAAGTGTGTGCCCCTATCACTAATTAGGGCTTTAGGAACTCCAAATCTAGCAAACAATCATTGTAAAAATTTTAGCACTACCCTACTATCATTAGTTGGTAATGCTTGCGCCTCGACCCACTTTGACACATACTTAACCGCAACTAGAATATACTTATTTCCCTTTAGACTCAAAAAACGATCCCATAAAATCTAATCCCCATACATCAAAGACTTCACAAACCTGAATGTAATTTTGTGGCATCTCGCTTCTTGATGTGATATTTCCAGCTCGTTGACATGCATCTCATCTTTTAATGAAATTCTTTAGGTCTTCCAGAATAGTCGGCCAATAAAATCCTGCATCCAAAGTTTTTCTTTTAATATTATTACCATGATGTCCCCCAGTCAGACCTGAATGACAATGTGCTATTATTGCATGAATATCATCTCCGTCAACACATCTTCAGATAATATTGTCATGGCACACTTTAAAGGCATATGGTTCATCCCAGAAATAATCATTAGTTAATGAGAGAAATCTTCTCTTTTCATCGTACGTTAATCCTTGTTGGATCACGTTTCTAACAATATAATTGATGTAATCGGCATACCATGGTTTATCACTTCTTCCCCTTGTTCTTACCATCATAAGGTGTTTATCCGGGAATTCATTGGCAATTTCCCTTTCATCAAGTACCTCCATACTAGGGTTTTCTAGTCTAGACAAATGATCAGCTTCAAGGTTCTCAGCTCCCTTTTTATTTTTAATCTCAATATTAAACACTTTAAGTAATAAAACCCACCTTATAAGTCTAGGCTTGGCATCCTGTTTATTAAACAAATACTTCAAAGCAGCATGGTCAGTGTACACCATAGTTTTTGACAATATAAGATATGATCGAAATTTATCAAATGCAAAAACTACTGCAAGAAGTTCTTTTTCAGTTGTTGTGTAATGTTCTTGGGCATTGTTCAATGTTTTGCTAGCATAGTAAATTGGTTTAAATTTCTTTTCTATCTTTTGACCAAGTACTGCACCCACAGCATAATCACTAGCGTCACACATTAGCTCAAAAGGTAAATTCCAATCTGGCAAAATTATAACAGGTGCAGTGGTTAATTTTTCCTTAAGTATATTAAATGCCTTTTTGCAATCATCTGAAAAATTAAACTTCGCATCTTTTAGTAACAATTGAGTCATTGGCCTAGATATCTTGGAAAAATCCTTAATAAACCTACGATAAAATCCATCATGCCCTAAGAAACTTCTAACACCTTTAACATTAGTGGGGTAAGGTAATTTAGAAATTACATCAATTTTTGCCTTGTCAACTTCTATACCTTTTCTAGAAATCTTATGCCCTAACACAATTTCCACTCTAACCATAAACTGACATTTTTCCCAATTAAGAACAAGGTTAGTTTCTTCACACCTAGCAAGCATTCTATCAAGATTAGCAAGACAGATATCTGTAGAATACTAACTATGTATGAAACATGTTTATGAGGTGCTTTGTGAATCGTTGAAATGAGGAGGAGGAGAGAAAAGAAAGAAAGAAATGAACCTTGAGAGAAAAAGAGAAATATTAGATTGAGATTAAGTGGAAGGTCCAACCCTCTCCACATGTGGAGAGGGGTATTTATACTTACAATATAACGCCCACTCCCGGGCTGTGGATCAGGCATACAGTTGGTGAAGACCCGTCCTTCTTCCACGGTGTTACTTAAACTAAAACTAATTAACTAATAAATAAACTAACTACGAGCTAACTTAATGTTATTACGATCATTAGGTGACCGAGACTTTTACAGGAATATTTGTATTCCTAACAATCTCCCCCTAAGCGAGGTCACCTTTGAAGTTAAGATCTTTGGTCTTTAAGCATTCTTTAGTCTTTGTAGCTCGTAGGATCTGATTCTTCTCTTTTCAGCACACTTCGTACTTCAAGCAAGCGAACTTGTGATTAGAGTTCCTTTGTGATGTGTGATCTTTGAGCTTCTTTGAGATCATCAACCATAGTAAATCTCCAAGCTCATCCTAAGTAGTATCGCCTTCATGTGATGTAGTGACTTTAGGACCATCATGCTCACACCCTTCTAGATCAGGAGACTTTACTTTAGAGTTGTGGATCAGGAGACTTTTTCATCAGAGTTGCGGAAACGTTGTTGGTAGTCTCTCAACATTTGTTGTAGCAAGTCTCTCATCATCATTGATAGTATGGAGGATGTGTGAGCATGAGGTATGGATTGACCCGATTCAACTAGAAATAGGAGCCATCAACACCATCTTTATATGTGCCCCTGAAATAAAACAGTTAGCAATAAAGATAGAGAACGAATATGGCTTTGTCATTCGTTCTGCGAGGACAGCCTACCCTCCGATTTTGTGAAAATCGACCTGTGATCAGGTAGAGTCTTTTTAAAGAAGACTCTCCTTGACAGGAATTTCCAGCTTATAGTAATGAATTTTCCAAAGAATCCACTTTGGAATCTCCATACTAAGCATGTTCTCATACCGGAACGTCTCAAAGCAGACAGCACGATAGAGTGAATCGGTGAATTGATATTCACGAATTGATGAGAAATTGATTTATAGAAATCACTCGCGTGTCATATGATAAACATTTTGAGACACGACGAGAGTTTTAAGCTTTGAATCACATTTCCATCAAAAATACTTTTGTTTGAAAGATTATACACAATCAATGTGCTCGAAAAATTAGTTTGTGAGCACATTGAAAGGTTTTAGCAAAAGTATCCGTCAATCCATATCCTGGAACAAGTTTGATTCAATGTTGAATCGCACCATTGTTGCTTTCCAGTTGTCACTTGATCATTGATCCAAGATGGATCTCACATGTCACCTACCAAGAGCTTGAGTGATGTTCGCTCTAGAAGGATTTCCATCTTCATTGTGATTATTTTCATATCACTCGGATGTTCTGGCAATACCACAAGGATAATGCGTAGGACTCTAAATATTTTATCTTATTTTCCACATTATGTGAAACAATAAGCATATTTGGAATGTGTCCTATCGAGATTTATGGATGATCTCATGGCTCTAGACTCAATAGTGCGTTTTGATCCGCTCCTGGAGACTGGGGAGGCGTCTCCTATTTTAGGTATCAACATAGCTCGCAATGAGCGGTCGATACATTGCACAGGGTTCCCCGTGAGAATGAAACAAGCTCTTTTAAGAGAACTTGAGTGGTTGGGAAGTTTAGTGCAGTGCGCCACTGGGTCCATGACGTCTTGTCTTCAATACTAGTGTTACTTAAGTAACCACTAGTAGATTATGAATTGAACCCGGTTTCTGCCCTAAGGTTGAATATTTGGAGGGCTATTTCTTTTCACCCTTTCTCATTTCATTTCTTTTTCATTCTTCAACCCCTTCAGTGCTTACCGAGACTTCACCACTAGAACCTTGTTGGGTTTGTTCCAGTCCTAGCTCTATCTCAGTCCGCACTCTTCCCTTTCTCACTTTACTCCTTTTTTCAATCATTCCTAAGGACTTCTAATCTATCTATGGATTGTCCCTGGGAAGATCCTTCCGGTTCTGGTGGATCATGGGAACTTATACCTAACCTTAACCAACCTTATAACTCCGTGCATTAAAGTAAATGGTCGGTCTTAGGTATTATTTCCACAAACGCCTTTCGCTCTCCCTCAATATGTGCATCGATATTCAAAAGTGTTTAGCACATATGTGGGAGCCTATTATTGAGTCGAAAAGATCACATTTGATATCAGAAGATTGCATATTTAAATCACATTCTCTCCCCCGATAAAAAATTTCAAATCATTCGAGATTTTTGATCTCAATTGATTTAAATAATTCAGAAAGCGTTTTGGGAGAGAAATGCGGTCAATTTTAATATTTTCTGATAAAATGAACTTTTTCTTGCTCCCCCTCAAACTGTGAGGGAGGTTGTTATGTGTCAGATTTGAAGAGTTATCAAAATATTCGAAGTTTTAACGAAAACTCTTTGAAAGGTTACTCATTCTGACACATAACCATCACAAGTCTTTTTGTTGCAAGGTTTTATGTACGAAGTGTGGGGAGTTTTGATGATACATAAAATTTTGAGAAATCACTCTCCCCCTCAATCAATGACGGATGTTAAAGCATAAATGTTTTCATAAACTATTGACGTCATTGATTGAGTGAAAATGTTATCAAACTTTTGAGTTCAATTTGATTTTCATTCAAAATTTCATGGCACCACCAAGTTTTGCACAAACACTTTCCGGAAAAACCATAGAAGGGAAAGTATTTGGCGATAAAAAGAAGATTTCTCTTCTTTATCAAGAAATAATGCACTGAAGCGTATATTAGATCGAGGGTGCATGAATATAAAGTAATTCATGTTCGGATGAACGGCACCCTTTGTTAGGAACAACCGTCTTTTTGGCGACGTGTTTTCCTTAATTTTGAAAACCGGGTTGCTATCTGAAGTAATAGCAAACCATATTTTTGAAGTCCGGGTTGTAGCCTGAAATGACTACAAGCCATAAGGTTAAGCGCGGGTTACAGCCTGAAATGACTGCAAGCCATTTTTAAGAATTGTAACACCCCCAAAATACCTGAATGGCAGCTGAATGGAATACCTGGGGTGATTGTCATAGCACCATACTTACAGTTATATTGAACGACCTAAAGTGTCGTTTAGAAAATACAGCGTTTGATCATTAAAACATTCAGAGTTTACAAAGCTTAGGTCCCAAAAGAGTTTGCCAAAACAGTTAGAATAAGTTCAACAAGATCAAACGTTTCATAAGTGCAGAAAATATAGTGAGACGCGTCGACTCCGCGACTCCATGAAGGTCCAAATGTATGCACATGAGCTACCTTAATAACCTGAGAAATACATTGCGAAAAACGGTCAACACGAATGTTGGTGAATAATCATAGGTTTATAAGTAAATCTAGTGTACAAAATGCCATAAGTAATGCCATGAAATAGGATGTCCGGAAAGTATATACATTGGCTCTTAAGCTCATGACCCCGAAGCTAGACGATACTTGGCCCCAATGAGTGTTTACCAGGCACTCGAATAATAAAGACATGAAATGCATTCGTTCCATTTGGAGCAACCCAAACACGAATGGAGGCGTCACCCTCGATAGATCTATCCACTCACTCCCGCTTAGTACCAGAAATTAACGGTCCATGATAATAAAAGGGGACTTATCAAGACGTGGTAAATAAGACAACTTAAGCAATGTATGAATTTTATACTTAGGCATGTACACAAAAATAAGTAATGCAATGTATTCTCCCCCGTGGGATTTGAAATCAAAATATAGAATTAAAACGGGGCTATGAGAACTCACCTCGAAGTGATGGTACAAAGATGGTGCAATGAGGTAAAAGTAGTCAGGACAATGAGGCGCGAGTACTAGCCGCAACCTAAATGAATAACCATGATCTAACTTAGATCAAGCCGAATTGAAATGAATGCACATGCACATGATACTCATACCACTCGTAATTTGAGAATACTAGTTATCGTCGTAGTAAAATAGATTCCATACTTAGGAAAATATATCCATATATAGGAGTATATAACTTGTCATATTAACTCGTACGAAAAAGTTAGCGTTATAATCCTTGTATTGAAAACCTTGAAATACGTCGTTAAGTCGTATAAGTATTCCCTTGCATCATACGTATTCGTTTGATAAGAAAATAGTCCTTAGTAATATTTTCTAGAAAATATACCGTTTAGTACGTACGTTATTATTTTTATTTGTGACCAAAAATATATCCATAGTTTGACGATGTTAGAATGGGTATAACTTTGTCGTTTTAGGCTCGTTTTCCTTGTTCTATATGTCCACGGATTCGTCTTTGTGTATACTAGTATATTTTAGATAACTCGGCTCTTTTAGGTTACGTTTAATGCTTCAAAATCATCGTATTCTGCCCAACAGCAAGCAGTTTTCTGGAAAAGTAGTTTTCGTCGTTAAATTTGCAAAAATCATATCTCCTTCGTTATAAACTCGTTTTAACCCGTTCTTTCGCCTAAAGTTTCGTTTTTGAATGTATTTTCTAAATCTTTGGTCAAAACTTAGTCATCATCCACTGATTTTCCCACGAATTTATAATAAGGACAGTAGGTATATCAAAAGTTTCAAAAACCATTTTCAAGTCTCGAAATTAGTTCCATCCTCCATCAAACCACTTTCAAACACCACAAAGCTAATCTAATCCTACCATACACCTTCTTAGGGTGTCATGGGTCCTTAAACATCATCAATCCACTAGGTCTAACAAGAGTTTCATATGTTTCCATTTCTAGGGCTTTAAAGTTAATATATACAAAAATGAAGTGGTACAAGATGATGCATGTATAAGATCTTGTAAGAAAATTATATGAACATAATAATAACTTGTAAAAATCATAAAAATGAGTTTGTATACTTACTTGGTGGTTTAGAGAGTTTAGATGATGAAAAGCTTACTAATCCTTGAGTTTTTATTTCAAAACTCTAACAAGGATGATTATACTAACTAGTTTATAATATGATCTTGTAAAATTTACCCTCCTTGCTCCTTGTTTATCCCAAATCGAACCAAACACCAAAGAAAATGAGAGAAAAACTTGCTAAATGTAAGTAAAAAGTGATTTTAGTGATAACTAATGTGAAAAAGTTTAATATATACTAGAGACATAAGTTAGGTGTACATTTAATTTGTTTGGTGAGATATTAAAGTTGGAAGACCTTTTAGGGGGGGGGGGGGGTTGGCCGGTTTTGGGGAGGGAAAGGGGGGATGTGTTGGGTGATTAGTTAGTAAAATTAGTATTAGTAATAAAGTGTAGTTAGGTTAGGTTTAGGTTTAAGGTTTAATCGGGTACCGGGTTTGTTAGAAATAAATTTTGTTGAAGTTATTCGGGTCATAATAAAGTTATAAAAATTGTAAAAGTATGTCGGGTATAAGTACGGAGAGTTTGGGTGATTATCGTTTAATTTTGGTGAAAACCGTCGTTATTAAGTTAAACGTACGATACGTAATAGTTAAATTTCCAAAATACCGGGTAATTTAATATTATAGTTTTTATATTATAGAAATGAGTATAAAAATGTATTGGGATCATAGTCGGGAGTGTCGGACATGTTAGACACATTTATAGTTCGCGTATTAGCGTTTATTTAAAATAAACGTACGTAAATCGTTAATCGTACCAAAAGTATAAATTTAATTATCCTACGAGTGGAATAGTATGCAAGTGCCGTAATTATGATATGTCGACTATTTCTAGTCCGTATGAAATGTCCCTGACAATAATGCATGAATTCGCTCCTGAACCAATACGGTTACGCGAATTTGAACACTCGTAAACAAAATTTACGATGACATGAATAATGCACGTGAATAGTGGTTTTCTCTCGGGAATGAATAGTGTCAAGTGAATAGTAAAATTTCTGAATATGTCTCGGAATGTCAAATTGACCTCAAAAACGATGAATAGTGATCGATGAATAGTAAATGATGAATAGTAACTTGTGAATAGTAAATTGTCGAGGCTTGGAAAAATGACTAGAAATTACGAGGTGTGACAGTCTTCCCCACTAACAGGAACTTCGTCCCGAAGTTCAGTTTTGGTTGGTTTCTGAAGTATATTTGGTCAAAAGACGTGGATACTTGAGTTGCATTCGGTCCTCTCGTTCCCAAGTAAATTCGGGTCCTTTTCAAGAATTCCAGCGAACCTTCACGATAGGGATTCGACTTTGCTTCGACCGTTCGACCTCACGGTCCATGCATTCTAATGGTTCTATTACCAAGTTTACGTTTGTCTCAAGGTTGGATTCCCTTCCAAATGGAATTATGATTGACTAATCTGAAAGTCATTTCCTGGATTTGATTAGATGAAACATAGTTGTGTAATCCGGCTGTTCCTTAACAAGGCTCAAGTCTGACGGCCACTAGTCCTACTCTGTCCGAACTATTAAGTGTTCCAGTGTATATCGGCTTTAACTTTCCAAATCTTTCCGAATAATATCATGCCTTTCCTAGGCAGAACTTTCAACGTGATCTGGCTACCAACTTGAAGTTTTTAAGGGTTTACAACTTATAGAATTTGTAATTGATTCTCGACTTGTAGGAAATTTCTGGTTATTTCATGAATGCTTACTGGAATAGTGAGTTTGGCTTTTTTTCCGAGTTCGGTTCGTCAATAGATGATCAGTGCTTCTTCAGGTTTATAATGTAATATGGATAATATATGTTGCTGAACTCTCTGTCAGAACTCAAATCTTATATGTCAGCTGGTCGATTCTATCATGAATCTGAAATGGTCCAATATACTTAAAAGTTCAATCTCTCGTGTTACCAAAGTCGTATCATGCCTCTCCAAGGCAAAGCTTTCAATTTAGTTCGTTCTTTCACATGAATCTAGTAAATTTGCTTGTTCAAGGATACCCAATCCGTATGATGTGCGTCATGTACCAACATAACTCCTACCAGTTTCTCGTTGCTTGTAACCGATTCTTGTCTTGTGAAATTTCCTTTGTTGTTCCATGGTTTAGTTCTATACCAGTGAATTTTTAACTTTCCGATTTCAGTTTGTAAACGGGTAATTGGTACTTCGACCATAAAGTGCCTCAAATGGTGTAGTCTCTATGCTCGCGCGATAACTATGGTTGTAAAAGAATCCAATTTATGGTAAATGGTTAGTCCAACCATTTCTAGAGTCAATCACTCATATTCTGAGTATAACTTTCCTATGTTTGAATCGTTCTCTCGTTATGACCATCGATCTGAGGATGATAGGCGGTGTTCACATCTTTATGAGGTTCCGAAGGAAATCTTAAAATGATTGCTAGAAGTCCAAGGTGATTCGATCACCTTTATCAGGAATAATTGAAACGGTACGATAAATCTTGTGACTAATTCCACAACGTTACGTCTCTCGAACACGGCGTTATACGAAGAAGATAAAATACGGCTAACAACATTTGATTCTTTGGGTTTTGGTCTAATGGATTGCTAAGACATGTGTCATTCTTTGCCTACTGTGCTTGGTCTCCATTGCTGACGTCTGTAATCGTTCTATGATGTTCCTCCTAATTTCCTTCATCACCTATTCCAATATTCCTTATTGTCAAGTCACAAAGCCCTAAATGCACAAGCGATATAGCATGGTGATTTGTTTCCAATTTATCTCGCGATTTTCGAGTTTTTGGTCGAAATCTTTTTCTGAATAAACAATTTTAGAAAATGGAACAAATGGTATACTCAATATTAGCTTTATTGATGATTCAAAATTTAATAGTTATGAAATGTGACGCGGTTTTCAAACATGTTGTGAATAGAACTATTTACCAAAGTTTGATGTTTAAACATTTCTCATTGTATAATGGTTCAAGTAAATACTGGCTAAAAAGGGTCGTATTTATTCAAAATAGGCAATTCAAAATTATTTTCCACGAGATATGTGATTTGTATGGACAAAATTTTGAAATCCACTTCATTTAAAAGTAAAAATACTAACAAGGATAAAATAGTAGGATCGGAAATATTCGCATAAATGCATAGGTGTCTAACATTCGGTTCCTGACATTAGAAAATGCCTATTGGCGATTATTCGACAAAACTACAAGTCTAGGTATCCAACCAACTTAAGTCCTGAGGTGGTTTATCGTTGAAATTGTTATCATGTTGGCAATATGAGGGTTTCAATTGATACCATGTCGATGAATTTCCGTATTGTCTTCACATGTAGCTGGGGAGATATTCTTGAGTCTGATGCCTTTCTCGATGTATAGGTGAGGTTATCCAGAAGTTTTAAAGAACATAATGCTTTAGGGGAATCTATATCGATATCCATAATTCGAATCAATCATTCTTGTCGTACATTCACTGCAGGGAAGTTTGCGTATGGATGAGACCATGTTAACTCAAAACACTTTACAGTATCGGTTAGGAGGCTTGGTTTATTCCCATGGTGTTGCTTAGCGTACCTTCACAATGTGTTTGATCCCGTAGCTCAGTCTAGCTAGTACCTTTGAATAATAAAATCGGACAACTAGGTCAGAGATGGTGAGTCGGATGTTCGCTTGGTATCTTAAGATTGTCGTTGAGTTATAAATTTTTTTTTTTTTTCAGTCTAGGTATAATAGTTCCGTAATCCTTTTATTGTTTTTCTTGTATCAAGGAATCCTCCTAGTACTTAATATGGGAAGTCTCTCCTAAAGGAGTCAATGGAAAGTCTAACTTAATGACTAAGTGTGTGACAGGTGGGGTAAGTATCCAGAGAAAATTTGTCATAAAGAAATATTCATAAAAGAGTTTATTTGTTTAAAACGCTTTTGGATGAAGATTGTTATTAACAATACTTTATAAAGTAACTATTTCCTTCATGGCATAATCTTTCCTGAAGTATACATAGGTGATCAGGCTATGTATAGTTGAGGACTAATGATGCGATGCTTGATTTAATCAAAATAATATTATTTTTCTCAAAAGCTTTAGATGGTGTTCAACGCGTTGTTATTAAAAATGGTATACTAAATATTCCCTTTCAAAGTAATATAAAAATTGTTTCGCGTAATAATAGTAAATATTTGGCGTAGTATCGGAAAATTATTTTAGAAATTCGGTAAAAACAATTTCCCCATAAGGTAGTAAAATAGTTTGAAATAAAACTCGTTGAATGGTTTATTGGATACATGGGTAAATACTACGGAATGGTAATAATCTACTAATCCGTCAATTACGAAATCGGTCAAATCCTTAATAAGGCAATGGCATAATGTTACGAAACGATTGAAAATTGAACGATTGGGATAGAAAGCGGAGTAACCGAAGGTTATGGTTATCATAGAGGTAACAAAAGATAGTCATTACATTGGATAGGAAAGTGCTTAATACAACTAGGTTACATCAACGTACTTATGGAAAGTACCAAAAGAAAGTACAACCCTAGAGGGCTCGAACTATGGTTTTAAAACATGAACTGCTTCCTCCAGTTCCGGTCTCTCAACACCGGGCATTCACTCTTGAAGTGTCCCACTACTCCACATTCACGGCAGATTACCGTGAGTTCCTGATGCTTTGTGAGGGTGGGAGTCTTGCAATCCTTGGCTTTGTGTCCGATCTTCTTACAGTTGCCACATGGTTCCGGGCAACGTCCTTTGTGATGAAACTGACACCTGTTGCACTCGGGTAATTTACCTACATATCCTTTATTTTGGCTTGACCCAGCAGTAAAGGTCTCCACCACTTGTTGTATCTTACATGGTCGTTGAGTAGCATTAGCATCCTGATTACCGACCCATTTTCTCTTGTTGTTATTATTGTCTCCCGATGTCTTGTCGCGAACTATGAGTTCCTTTGTTTCGATTGCCATCTGGATAGCTTCAGACATGGTATTGGGTTCACATGCGATGACCATCCTACGAATTTCAGGAGGTAGTCCTCCTACGTACCTTTCAAGTCTCTTGCTTTCCGGTTCATCCATTGCAGAGCCTAGTCGAGCAAAATCATAAAAATAAGCAGTATACTTGACAACGTCATTTCCTTCCATGGTAAGGTTTAGTGTTTCTTGTTCAATTGCTTGTAATTCGCTTTTCACACAGAACTTCAAACTCATCATCCTTTTTAGTTTCTCCCAAGAGTGTGAGTAAGCAGCATCAACTCCTACTACCTGGACATACTTAGTCCACCATTTCTGGGCATGCTTCTGAAAAGTGCAAGTGGCGAACTTAACTTTGTCTTCCTTACGACAGTCACCACTTTGAAAGATTGTTTCTAATTCTTCGAACCATTTGAGAAAGTCTTTTGTGTCTACATTTCCGCTAAAGAAGGAGGGATTACAACCCATAAATTCCACGTGAGTAAGTTCCTTGGTGAGGGCGGTAGTTGCGTTCCTGGCAATGAATTGTCCAACAGCGGCTTGCGTCATGCTTGGAGTGGTTTGCTTAAATATATTTCCATCAAATCATGAGAGTCCATGAGAATTTATCGGTAATAACAATCATCATATTCATAACACATGAATATAATACATGAAGGTTTCGGTCTATATGGGCCAATATCATAGATAACACAACCATTCCCCTATAGTAGAGTCAATACTTGGTGATTCCGTTCGTACATCAATCAAAATACTACCAGTTTCTTCGAACTATGCCACACCTCTCGTGGCTAGGAAAATAGTAACAGCTAGTAAAGATATAAGTCTAGTCTAAAGACTTCCTGTAGTCCTTCTAGGTGAAATCAGGTTTATGGCATCATAAGGTCGAGATAGTCCTGAAGTAGTGTCTGTAGTTGTGCATCGATCAAGTTCTAGATAGCGTAGGTTCTAAACCATTCTTGAGGAACCTGCAGATGTTCCTGTTGAGTCCGTAATCTTGGTATTATCCACAAGGTGTTATCTAATTCGTGGCAAGTGGAAATGGAAAAGGGAAATGACAATAGTGGTATTCCAAAGGATGAGGATAACATTGATGACAATGAGATCCTAGTGATGAGTTAGGAGATAATGGTGATAATAGTGAATGGGATACTACCCTCTTTCGCGCTCTCTCGCGATATCCAAGAGGTAAAGTTGAAGTACGCACTATGGGACGACCAATAGTGTAATAAGTAACCAACGGTGGTGGTAGTACCTAAGTAGTAAGCGTCCTACTAGTGAAGGAAATAAGACATGCTATCTCCCTTGTAATAAGCATCCAAATAAGTCCATTAAAATTAAGTCTGAATACTCTACCAAACGGCATTCTATGTATAGGCTGAATGAGAACCTCGCTCTTATGACAATTCAATAGTGCTAATGGTGGTGTGAGTACAGCTGGTGGTATAATGGTAGTGGAAGATGACAAGGCATCTTCAATGTCGGAATCCGACGAAAGGATAACGGCGTGGGTATCTGAAGACATGTCACTTGTGAACCAGGTCAATATAATCATATATATATATGAGTATAGGTATGAATAACTCGTACATTGTGTGCGTAAAGCAACATGTATAGTGAATATGCACCTATGATAAAATGATGAGATGCTATGATGATGTGGTTATAGTCTAGGGTCCATGATACATCCTAGTTCGCTATAACCTTAGCTCTGATGCCAATCTGTAACACCCCCAAAATACCTGAATGGTAGCGGAATGGAATACCTGGGGTGATTGTCATAGCACCATACTTACAGTTATATTGAACGACCTAAAGTGTCGTTTAGAAAATACAGCGTTTGATCATTAAAACATTCAGAGTTTACAAAGCTTAGGTCCCAAAAGAGTTTGCCAAAACAGTTAGAATAAGTTCAACAAGATCAAACGTTTCATAAGTGCAGAAAATATAGTGAGACGCGTCGACTCCGCGACTCCATGAAGGTCCAAATGTATGCACATGAGCTACCTTAATAACCTGAGAAATACATTGCGAAAAACGGTCAACACGAATGTTGGTGAATAATCATAGGTTTATAAGTAAATCTAGTGTACAAAATGCCATAAGTAATGCCATGAAATAGGATGTCCGGAAAGTATATACATTGGCTCTTAAGCTCATGACCCCGAAGCTAGACGATACTTGGCCCCAATGAGTGTTTACCAGGCACTCGAATAATAAAGACATGAAATGCATTCGTTCCATTTGGAGCAACCCAAACACGAATGGAGGCGTCACCCTCGATAGATCTATCCACTCACTCCCGCTTAGTACCAGAAATTAATGGTCCATGATAATAAAAGGGGACTTATCAAGACGTGGTAAATAAGACAACTTAAGCAATGTATGAATTTTATACTTAGGCATGTACACAAAAATAAGTAATGCAATGTATTCTCCCCCGTGGGATTTGAAATCAAAATATAGAATTAAAACGGGGCTATGAGAACTCACCTCGAAGTGATGGTACAAAGATGGTGCAATGAGGTAAAAGTAGTCAGGACAATGAGGCGCGAGTACTAGCCGCAACCTAAATGAATAACCATGATCTAACTTAGATCAAGCCGAATTGAAATGAATGCACATGCACATGATACTCATACCACTCGTAATTTGAGAATACTAGTTATCGTCGTAGTAAAATAGATTCCATACTTAGGAAAATATATCCATATATAGGAGTATATAACTTGTCATATTAACTCGTACGAAAAAGTTAGCGTTATAATCCTTGTATTGAAAACCTTGAAATACGTCGTTAAGTCGTATAAGTATTCCCTTGCATCATACGTATTCGTTTGATAAGAAAATAGTCCTTAGTAATATTTTCTAGAAAATATACCGTTTAGTACGTACGTTATTATTTTTATTTGTGACCAAAAATATATCCATAGTTTGACGATGTTAGAATGGGTATAACTTTGTCGTTTTAGGCTCGTTTTCCTTGTTCTATATGTCCACGGATTCGTCTTTGTGTATACTAGTATATTTTAGATAACTCGGCTCTTTTAGGTTACGTTTAATGCTTCAAAATCATCGTATTCTGCCCAACAGCAAGCAGTTTTCTGGAAAAGTAGTTTTCGTCGTTAAATTTGCAAAAATCATATCTCCTTCGTTATAAACTCGTTTTAACCCGTTCTTTCGCCTAAAGTTTCGTTTTTGAATGTATTTTCTAAATCTTTGGTCAAAACTTAGTCATCATCCACTGATTTTCCCACGAATTTATAATAAGGACAGTAGGTATATCAAAAGTTTCAAAAACCATTTTCAAGTCTCGAAATTAGTTCCATCCTCCATCAAACCACTTTCAAACACCACAAAGCTAATCTAATCCTACCATACACCTTCTTAGGGTGTCATGGGTCCTTAAACATCATCAATCCACTAGGTCTAACAAGAGTTTCATATGTTTCCATTTCTAGGGCTTTAAAGTTAATATATACAAAAATGAAGTGGTACAAGATGATGCATGTATAAGATCTTGTAAGAAAATTATATGAACATAATAATAACTTGTAAAAATCATAAAAATGAGTTTGTATACTTACTTGGTGGTTTAGAGAGTTTAGATGATGAAAAGCTTACTAATCCTTGAGTTTTTATTTCAAAACTCTAACAAGGATGATTATACTAACTAGTTTATAATATGATCTTGTAAAATTTACCCTCCTTGCTCCTTGTTTATCCCAAATCGAACCAAACACCAAAGAAAATGAGAGAAAAACTTGCTAAATGTAAGTAAAAAGTGATTTTAGTGATAACTAATGTGAAAAAGTTTAATATATACTAGAGACATAAGTTAGGTGTACATTTAATTTGTTTGGTGAGATATTAAAGTTGGAAGACCTTTTAGGGGGGGGGGGGGGGTTGGCCGGTTTTGGGGAGGGAAAGGGGGGATGTGTTGGGTGATTAGTTAGTAAAATTAGTATTAGTAATAAAGTGTAGTTAGGTTAGGTTTAGGTTTAAGGTTTAATCGGGTACCGGGTTTGTTAGAAATAAATTTTGTTGAAGTTATTCGGGTCATAATAAAGTTATAAAAATTGTAAAAGTATGTCGGGTATAAGTACGGAGAGTTTGGGTGATTATCGTTTAATTTTGGTGAAAACCGTCGTTATTAAGTTAAACGTACGATACGTAATAGTTAAATTTCCAAAATACCGGGTAATTTAATATTATAGTTTTTATATTATAGAAATGAGTATAAAAATGTATTGGGATCATAGTCGGGAGTGTCGGACATGTTAGACACATTTATAGTTCGCGTATTAGCGTTTATTTAAAATAAACGTACGTAAATCGTTAATCGTACCAAAAGTATAAATTTAATTATCCTACGAGTGGAATAGTATGCAAGTGCCGTAATTATGATATGTCGACTATTTCTAGTCCGTATGAAATGTCCCTGACAATAATGCATGAATTCGCTCCTGAACCAATACGGTTACGCGAATTTGAACACTCGTAAACAAAATTTACGATGACATGAATAATGCACGTGAATAGTGGTTTTCTCTCGGGAATGAATAGTGTCAAGTGAATAGTAAAATTTCTGAATATGTCTCGGAATGTCAAATTGACCTCAAAAACGATGAATAGTGATCGATGAATAGTAAATGATGAATAGTAACTTGTGAATAGTAAATTGTCGAGGCTTGGAAAAATGACTAGAAATTACGAGGTGTGACAAGAATGGTTTGAAATACGACATGTTTTTGAAAACAACTTTATTTGAAACCGAAAAACTCTTGCTCAAGCATATGTATGATTCCGTGTCATTATTGAATGACATTTCTAGAAATGTACATAATATCGATTATACAAGAGACATGTCGAGAGAAGAATATTTTTTGAATTTTTGTGATTTTTCAGATTTTTTATGGTTTTTTATAGGTTTTATATTTTTCTATTTTCTTTTTGATTTGATACTATACAAGGATATGTGAAGCAACCCCTTTACTCCTCTTGATCTTCTTGAAGACAATTGAGATCCTCAGGTGTGAGACTCTTCATACCAAGGCGTGGGAGGATGAAGTGAAACCGTTCCCTAGAAAGTGCTTTGGTGAAGATATCGGCTAGTTGGAACTCAGTCCTCACAAAGTAAAGTTCCACAATTCCTTTCTCAACTTGCTCCCTGATGAAGTGATGTCGAATGTCAATATGCTTAGTTCTTGAATGCTGGACATTGTTGCAGCAGAGTGCAATTGCACTTTTGTTGTCACAGTACATGGGAATCTTATTGCATATGAAGCCATAGTCAGAAAGTTGAGATCGCATCCAGAGGATCTGACCACAGCATGATGACATAGCAATGTATTCAGCTTCAGTGGATGAGATAGATGTACTCATTTGTTTCTTTGAAGACCAACTGACTAGCTTATTTCCTAAAAACTGTGCACCCCCAGATGTACTGCGACGAGTGTCTTGACATCCCACATGATCAGCATCCGAATATGCTGTGAGAGCCATAGAAGTTTCTTTAGGGTACCAAAGGCCCATGTGGAGTGTTCCTTTAAGGTATTGAAAGACTCTCTTGACAGCTTCCAGATGTTTCTTGGTGGGTTTGGATTGATACCGAGCACAAATGCAAACTGAAAATAGAAGGTCGGGTCTGCTTGCAGTAAGGTACATTAAGGAGCCAATCATGCTTCGATACATGGTTTGGTCGACCGGAATTCCCACATCATCTTCGTCAAGTTTTGATCGTTCAATCATAGGAGTATCAACCGAATCACTGGAGTCGAATCCAAATTTCTTCAAAATTTCATTAGCGTATTTGGATTGATTGATGAATATGCCATTGGGGTTTTGAGAAATTTGCAATCCTAGAAAGAATGACATTTGACCCATCATAGACATTTGGAATTCGGAACGCATCTCTTGGGAGAAACGATCACATTCTGTGGGATCAGATGAGGCAAAGATGATGTCATCAACATAGATTTGTACATGTAGGAGGTTTTTGCCCGTTTTTCTGGTAAAGAGTGTAGGATCAACAACGCCTTTGGAGAATTTGTTGGCCAGAAGAAATTTAGACAAGGTGTCGTACTACGCCCTGGGTGCTTGTTTAAGCCCATAGAGAGCCTTCTTTAATCGATGCACGTGATTAGGGCGTTCTGGATCCACAAAACCTTCGGGTTGAGATACCTACACCACCTCTTTCAGATCCCCATTTAGGAATGCGGTCTTGACATCCATTTGATATACCACCATTTTTTGACTTGCAGCATTTGCGAGAAAGATCCTTATGGCTTCTATTCTAGCAACCGGGGCGAAGGATTCTTCAAAGTCAATACCTTCTTCTTGTCGATATCCTTTTGCCACAAGCCTAGCTTTGTTTTTCAATACATCTCCATGCTCATCAAGCTTAACCTTGAATATCCATTTGAGAGCAATGATCATTGCACACTCGGGAGGTGGTACTAGTTCCCAGACATCCAGTCGGTCAAATTCATGAATTTCGTCCACCATTGCAGTGAACCATGAGTGTTTGGACATTGCATCCTTGACGCTTTTTGGTTCAGCTTTAGAAAGAACAGAATTGAAGAAGCACCACAATGCGTCGGTTGCAAGTTGCTTGCGGGTCGATACTGGACGTGAAGGGTTTCCAATAATGTTGTCAATAGGATGATCATTGGTCCATTTTCGAAGGTATTCATGGGGTTGAGAATGTGGAACTGAGGTAGCCGTGTTGGATTCGTCAGAGGATGTTACATCATTTGATACTTCAGGGGCAAAGATGTTAACAAACGGCTCATTATCAGGTGGAGCAAAAGGATTAACTTCAGATGTATTATCTACATTTGCCGCTCGCTGTACAGGTGAAGGTTGGACATTAGACGTGCTAACCGATTGACTGATGGCAGGAGCTTCAGAATCCCATGACAAAGAAGTAGATGGACCGTTATTGTCATCTTGATCATTCACCACCCCATCTGGTGGTTGAACCATTGTAGCTTCAGGAGCATTCATCTGTTGAGGTTCAAAGTATTCATCAAACATTGGGTCAAACAGTTTCTTCCAATCTTCACTTGTAGGAGGTAAAAAAGGAGCAGCAGGGATGGGATTCTGTACAAGCCTGGAACTAATTGGTCCAGGAGACAAAAGGTTAGGTACGGGTCCAGAACTTGATTTTCCAGGAACCGGTTGCTCAGTCAGCTCATCGAAAGTAACGTGGATTGTTTCCATTATATCTCTGGTACGTTTGTTGTAGATTCGGTACCCCTTTCGCTCTGGAGCATAGCCAACGAAGAAACCAATGTCGGCCTTTGCCTTGAGTTTCCCAAGGTCTTCACTGTCATTAGTTGGATAGCAAAATGCACCAAAAACTCGAAGAAACGAAAGATCGGGTTTTCTGCCATGAACCAGTTCATAGGGAGTCTTGCAGTGGAGAGGATGTATCAAGGATCGGTTCTTTGTGTAACATGCGGTGGCAATTGCCTCAGCCCAAAGAAATAGAGGAGCTTTGGAAAAGATGAGCATAGTCCTTGCAGCTTCAACTAAGGTGCGATTGCGTCTTTCAACAACTCCATTTTGTTGAGGAGTTCGTGAAATGCTCTTTTGATGGCTAATCCCGACACCTTCATAAAAAAGAGTAAGTTGTCTGTTCATAAATTCTGTTCCATTATCAGTACGAATGACTCTAACTGTTTTGTTGAGGCGGACTTGCAACATCTTGATGAGTTTGATGATGGTTTCCGGAGTTTCATCTTTTGATCGTAGAAATTTCACCCATGTGAATCGAGAGTAATCATCAACAATAACCAGCACATATTTCTTTCCATTGATACTTTGAATCCTCATTGGTCCACAAAGATCCATGTGAAGAGTATGAAGAACTTCCATGATTGAATTGACAGTTTTGGGTTTATGGGTATGCTTTTTGCTCTTGCCCATTTGATAGGCGGAACACATATGGTCTTTTTCATACTAAGTCTGGGCAAGCCTCGAACAAGATCCTTACGTGTAAGTTCATTAATGGTACCGAAGTTCAAATGGTTTAAACGACGATGCCACAACCATGACTTGTTCTTGGATGCTTTAGAGAGCAGACAAATTGGAGAGGACCTGTTGGGAATTATACTAACAGTTACCACGGCTAGTGAAGATGTTAAAACTGCAGAAGATTGTACTTGCAGTGGAAACTCATTACCACTGCAAGAACATATATTACCACTGCTTACTTGATAACTGTTAGAGAAACGCGCTTAGATAAACATAGAAAAGATCTTGTGTATATCTTTTCTATTAGCATTATACTTATCTTGTAGAAGAGGACTCCTTGCTGTATAAAAGGAGATCCTAGGTTATAGTTAGAATATATCTTTCTAATACGTTTTTCCTAGAGCTTCAAGGTGTAACCCTAGTGATATCATAGATCACTCGTATTATTATCATTAATAATATTGGAGCTATTTGCTTGTTACATACATTGTTCTTACATACATACAACTGTTTCATTCACAATCAATCTTCTAAGTATCATTAAGTAGATTCCGCATACTTAGTGGTATCACTCAAAGTATCAATATTAACACAAGTTCAAGGTGTTCACGATCCAACAAGTGGTATCAGAGCAAGGCTTTGATATTTTGATTTAGAAGACCCTATGGCAGACTCAAAAGAAACAATGGAGACAGAAACAAGCAATCAAACATTGCTGCAAAGCTTCCTAAGCTTAAGATTAATGACTTTGAGATGTGGAGGCTTATGATAGAACAATTCTTTATGGTTCAAGACTACACATTATGGGAGATCATTATGTGTGGAAATTCATTCAAACCTGGTACAACTGTAGAGCAGGTTGGTGACAAGACAGTAACAAAGGTTAATACTGGTCCTGTCACTAATGAAGAAAGAAGTCAACTGAAGAATGATTTGAAGGCTAGAGGTTTGTTATTGATGGCTCTACCCAGAGAACAAGTTCTGGCTTTTAGCAAATACAAGTCTGCAAAGACTCTTTTTGATGAGATTTGTGAAGTGTTTGGTGGTAATGATTCCACCAAGAAGACTCAAAAGACTTTACTGAAGCAGACTTATGAAAACTTTGGTTCAACAAGTAATGAATCTCTTGATAGCATATTCACAAGGCTACAAAAGATTGTTACTCAACTCACTGCTTTTGGAATTGAGGTGGAAAAGGAAGATCTCAATCTTAAATTCCTAAGAAGCCTACCTTCTGAGTTTGACACCAATGTTGCTGTTTGGGAAGATAAGCCAGATCTAGAGACCATGAAGCTTAATGATGTGTACAATAACTTCAAAGTTATTGAACAAATATTAAAGAAAGCTGGCAAATTAAGAACAAGTTCTGCAAGTGTAGCACTCATATCATCATCAATTAATGATAGTTCAGATGAAGAAAGTGATAGTGATGATGACAGTGGTAACATGATTGTTTCCACTGGTAATGGAAGTGTTTCCACTAGGAGCTCAAAGAAACAGGTTGCAGGACTAAGTGATGCTACTTTCTATGCCTTTATATCAAGCCAAGTAGGTGGTTCAATTCTCAATCATGAGGATTTGGATCAAATTGATGAAGATGATATGGAGGAGATGGACATTAAATGGCAGGTGGCATTACTAAGCTTAAGATCAAAGAGGTTCTGGAAGAAGACAGGGAGAAAGATAAATATAAGTGGCAATGAGACTGTAGGTTTTGACAAAAAGAAAGTGGAGTGCTATAATTGTCATAAGATGGGGCACTTTGCAAGAGAATGTAGAAAACCAAGGAAATCTGATAACAAGTCAACTTGGTACAAGAAGGACAAGAACAAAGAACCTACAACAGAAGAGCCAAAGGTGCCATTGGCTATTGATGGAGTAAGCTTTGTTTGGAGCTTTATGACTCAGGATGGAGAAGATGATTCAGAATCTGCAATGCTTGCTACTGAGCATGCACTCATGGCTTTCTCTGACACTGAGGTACATACTGATAATGCTTGTTCTAAAAACTGTAAGGCCTTAAAAGAGTTAGAGATCTCTAAAACACAATATGATGCACTGATGCTAGATTTACATCATACTAATTATAATTTAGAAAATCATAAAAGAGGTCTAGGTGTTTTAGAAAAACAGATAGAGCATTATAGGGCAAATGAATCTAAGTTCAGTGATGACATTGCTATTTTAAAAAGAGACTTAGATTTTTATGTTGAAGTGAATAAAGCTCTTAGGGAAGAGATTGAAAAAGTTAAGAAGGCTAGTGAGAACATTCAGATAACTAATCAAACACTAGACCACCAATCTAAGAGCATTAGCAAAATTTGGGAAGCCCAAGTTGTGAGCAAAGCTAAATCAGGTCTTGGGATACAAATCTGTTCCACCACCTCTAAGAGGTGTTCCATCACCTCCTGGCATTGACCTAGCTCACACAGGTTTAGAAGAGTTTCAGGATCCACCTATGACCTATGGACCAAAATTTGTTAAACCAGTTGAAACTGAAAAGGTTCAGGTTGAGGTTGAGACTTTTGATAGTGCTAGTGACTCATCTCTTAAAGATGAATGTTTAAATGTTGAGTCTAAATCTAGTGTTCCTGAAAATGTTAAAGTAGAGGAAAGAAAAAGTATTCCTGAAGTAGTCAAAGAGAAGTCTAGGACACAGTCAAATTACACTAGGCCTACTACTAGATATGCAGAGATGTACATGGATAGGTCTAAATCTCCTAGAGGGAACATGAGAAGTTGGAATCATGTTAAAACTAGGCAGTTTGGTAGTGATTTTGTGTTCAACAATAAGGCCTGTCATATTTGTGGTAGCTTTGATCACCTTTCCTATACTTGTAACTACCACATGGGAAGAAGGGAAGTTTTTGGGAATACAAGAGTGAATGGACATATTGCTAACAACTTTACTCACCCAAACCCTCTAAGCAAGATGGTTCCCAGGTCTGTTTTGCTTACCACTGGCATTAAACCTATTTCCACTGCTAGACCAGCAGTTGCCACTGCCAGTAGCAAAAACAGAGTTTATCCTAAGTCCCCTGTCACTACTTTTGTTAAACCTTATCAAACAGGGAAAAAGACTTATTTTGAAAAGAATAATCACAAGAATCACATGTGGAGACCTAAATTTACTAATCCAGCAGTTTCCACTGCTAGGCCTGCAGTTACCACTGCAAGACAAAATGTTTCCACTGGTGTCTATGTGAATAAGAAAAGGGTAAACATGGGAAATGCTGTTAAGGCCTCAGCTCGTTGGGAATGGAAACCAAAAGGAACAACAACCTCAAACACTCCCAATGGTGTATCAATGACCTTTGATAGATATAATTATATTGATACACGAGGCAGATCCAAGTCATTTGTGGCTTGGGTCCCCAAAAGAAACTAATTTCTTTATGTTGAGTGCAGGGACAGTCAACGGCTACTAATGATTATGAATGACTTGATTATACTTTCTGAGTTTTACAGTGACTCACTAATATGTTTGCAAGTTGTTTGGTTTATGTCTGTTCTGCAAATGTTAAGAGATTGCAAGTAGTATGGTAAAGTCACCAAGAGCTGTAGCCAAGGGAATGTGGTCAAATAAGCTGAACATAGTTTCTACTACAAAGATAATAATGCTGAAGGTCTTACAAAATTGATCTTTTCATTCATTCAAAGACACAAGTTACAGCTTACATTCAAAAGTTCCAACTGAATTACAAAGACCATTCCTAAAACATTTGGCTAATTGAGTACTACTAGCTTCTATCAATTATTACATAATACTTGAGGCTGTGACAAGTACAATGAAGAAGCTGAAGATGAAAATGGAAAAAGAAGAGAAGGAAGACTGTGAAGATGCTCAAGTACCAAAGTCAAGAAAATACTCAAGAACTTTGTTCATTGGCAACATTCCTCAGTCATCTACTTCTGCTTCTCCTTTCCCTTACGTATGATCTGAGCCTTCTTGCTCTGTCCAATGTGTTCTTGATGCAGAAGACCAGGCTCTGGAGCAGGAAGATCCAACACCAAATTTGATGATGTTGGGAGAGATGGATCTCTCTTACTTGATCTTTATTGGGATCTCTCTGGTGTGGAAGGAGGAAGAAAGGTTGGTTCTTCATTTTCTTCTTCTGAAGATTCTTCATCAGAGGTACAGATGAAGGGAGAGACAAGTTCTCTCTCAGCAGGATTAGGAACATGGCTTGATTTACCCTTCCTATGTGCATTCCATTGTCTTTCTTGTGCATCCCATCGTTTCTCCATCTCTCTCTCATAGTCAGAACCTTCAAGCCCCCATGGATATGGTGGTACATCTTCTTCTGATGTTGGAGAAGAAGAGTGTTGATCAGAGGTTTCAGGGTTTGATGACATGGGGTTGAAAGATTATTTGGGGTAAATTGGTGATTGAGATATGGTGTTTGGAGGTGATTAAATAAGCCAAGGTTAGGTGTTATGCTAATTAATGAAGGTTATTTACTTCCATATGTTTTGGTTGGTTGGAGAAGTAACTGTTGTTTGACTTTTGAGAAGATATTTTTGTGTACAGTAACTTAGTTAAAAAGTTACTTGGGTTAACTAATATTGGTTAAGTTTGGTTCTTATTCTTTGAACACAGCCAAACCCAGTATTGCTTAAGGAGATTGGAGTTATAAGATGTGTAAACTAAGACACATAACATATGGTTATTGATTCACCATGCCTAATCCACATAAGAATCAACTAGTCCTGAGCAAACGGCTACAGGTAAAGACACATCAAATCCGTTCATGGTTGATGGTTTACCAAAAACTAGGTTCTCAACTCACCATACATCCTTGTGATCAAGAGTTGGCTAGTCCATAGCAAACGACTCATGGTAAAGACATATCAAATCCGTTGATAGCTGATAGTTTGCTAAAAACTATGTTAAGAGCAGCTAATTTTAAATGTTTTACTTTCCACTGCTCTTTGAAGTTTTGTTGATTTTTACCACTGCAAGTTCACCGTTTCCACTGAAAGTGTAAATTTTACCACTGGTGAACTAGCCGTTACAACTGTGTGTCAGTAATCTTATTCTTACTAGCCGTTGCAACTATAACTGTCTTTCCTTATTAATAGGGTAAAATTTTTGGGAATTATCTACTTACCAAACTTTATTTATTCTTTTCTAAAGATAAATCTTTCTATAGATAATTCATCATACGCGTTTTTCTCAAAACCCTATTAGTATAAATTGATCATTATACGGCTTGCTTTTTATTCTCGATTACTAACACTTTTATCTCTCAAATCGCAAAATCATGGTGACTCTCAAGTTTGCAGATGAACACAATCAAGTGGCTTACCTACAAAAGTCAAACGACAAGAGTGGACCCGTTTTTCATCAGATTGTGGATTTCCTAAACACAACTCATATAAGGTATGCCTTAACTATGAATCCCACAATCTTTGTTTCTCAAATCAAACAGTTTTGGAACTCTGTGGAGTCCATAACACTTGAACAGGGGGACATACATGAAACAGTGGAAGCTCTTAGAGCCACAGTGGATGGGGTAATTATTGATGTTACTGAGTCATCTTTGAGGAGAGTTCTTCAATTGGATGATCTCAATGGTATCATCACATTACCTAATTCCGAAATTTTTCAACATATTGCTTCCATGGGGTATGATACATCTGACCAAAAAGTTACTTTTAGAAAAGGATGTTTTTGTCCCCATTGGAGATTTTTGATACCTACTCTGTTGCATTGCCTTAGTCCTAAGCAAACTTCTTATGAACAATTTCCATCTACCATGGCTTATCCTTTGGTATGTTTGGCAACTGATAGGACTTTTAATTTTTCAAGGTTTATATTTAATAACATGAAAGGCAATGTAAAGAGTTCATATAAATTTTTAATGTATCCAAGATTTGTGCAAGCAGTGTTAAATGAGTTTCAACTGCAACATCACAATCGAGTTTATGAACCTTCCTGTCTTAAGCCTAAAGTTTTTCAAAACATGAGTAAGGCCTCATATCTTTGGAATGGGGAGGTTCATCCACTTTTTCCTCAAATGCTTGCTAAAATTGCTCAAGTACAGGGTGAAGATGCAACAATCCCAGTTGTATCCCATCACACACCCACTATTTATGTTCCACAAATTCAACATATCCCTGTTGTAACTCACACATATGAAAGGAGGCAAAAACAGCCAACTCATTCCATGACAACATTGCATGTTGCTGACCCTTATGGTTTAGGAACAAGCAGTGGTGGTTCAAGGCTTCAATCTAGTCCAACTAGAGAAGAGCCTGAATCAATGCCTTATGATTCACCTCTCCCAACAGGTAACATAGTTGGAAGTGTTGAGGGCAGTTTGACACTACCTGAATTGATGGAACTATGTACCAAATTAGTCAAGCAGGTTCAAACTCTGGAGAAAGATCTGGCACAGACCAAAGAACATCATGCCACAGAGTTGAATTTATTGAAGGCTGAGATTCAAAAGTTGCAGGATGAAGTTGTGAATCTCAAGAAGAAAAGACATGTTCAAGTTGTGGTTTCTTCTCCATTATCATCACCTCATGATGCCCTTTCTGCAGGTTCTAGTTATGGTTTGGGAACTTCTTCCAAACAGGGGAGGAAAACAGATGCAGAGATTAAGGGGAGGAGTACTAAGTTTGATGATATGGTTGCTGAGCTCAATGATTCTGAAAATGCTCAAGCAAAAGATGATGTAGCTGAGATTGAGGGGAGGAAAATGGATCTTGAAGAAATGGTTGTTGATACTGGTTTTAATTCTGAAGATGTTCTTGGAACTGCTCAACAAATTTCCACTGAAGCAGAACATGTTACCACTGATCAAATAATTTCCACTGCAAGTGAAAATGTTACCACTGATGTTCCATTAGTTACCACTGCAGAGGAAGAAGCTGCCAGAAAAAGATCAGTCAAAGGTAAAGCAATTGTGTTTGGTTCAGAACAAGAGCATACAAGAAAGATTTCCAAGAAAGATCAAGCTCAAATTGATTTTGATGCAAGATTGGCAGAACAATTTGAAGCTGCAGAGAATGAAAATATGAAAAAGCAGAAGGAGGATGAAGTTGCTAGTTTTATGGAAGCAAAGAGGTTAGATAAACTTGAAGCAGTAATGGCACAACCACTCTCAGTGATTCCACCAACTATCTTACATGAGAAACCTCCTATGTTCTCATATGTGCCAACAGAAGAAGAGATTGAACAGATGATTAATCATGATCCAGTAGTAAAGAAGAAAGCTATTAAGCTTGTTGCTAACAAGACTTTGACAGAAGAACAAAGAACAGCTCAATTGGCTGATTTCATTCAAATGAAGAATCTACAAGCACTGGATGAAGTTATTGGTAAAGTTAGAAAAGGTCAAAAGAAACAGCGACAACCTACAAAGGCACAGATCATTCATGAGATGAAAGTATTTTGCTGTCATGTTGGAACTTGGAAGATGGCTTATTTCAAAGGTATGTCTCATGAAAGAATTGAAGGTATCTACTACAGAACTAAAAGGCAAGATAGTAGCTTCAGACCTATTGATTTTGAAGAAGTTGATAGATTTAAACAAAGTAAAAGGAAAGCTTCAACAGTTGAAGATCATGTCACAAAAATAGTGAAAGTTCCTCAAGAGAAAGAATCTCAATCTGAGAAATGTGCAGAAGATCTACAAAGTGCAATTATCATTGTTGAAGAAGAAGATTTCTACCCAGATCCTTTACAAACAAAACATCCAATTATTGATTGGGAAGTGTACACAGCAAAGACTTTTTCTTCTACTTGGAAGATTATAAGACTGGGAGGAGAATCTTCATCATTCATTCAGTTTGAAGATCAGCAGAAGATTGTACTTGCAGTGGAAACTCATTACCACTGCAAGAACAAATATTACCACTGCTTACTTGGTAACTGTTAGAGAAACGCACTTAGATAAACATAGAAAAGATCTTGTGTATATCTTATTCTATTAGCATTATACTTATCTTGTAGAAGAGGACTCCTTGCTGTATAAAAGGAGATCCTAGGTTATAGTTAGAATATATCTTTCTAATACGTTTTTCCTAGAGCTTCAAGGTGTAACCCTAGTGATATCATAGATCACTCATATTATTATCATTAATAATATTGGAGCTATTTGTTTGTTACATACATTGTTCTTACATACATACAACTGTTTCATTCACAATCAATCTTCTAAGTATCATTAAGTAGATTCCGCATACTTAGTGGTATCACTCAAAGTATCAATATTAACACAAGTTCAAAGTGTTCACGATCCAACAGGACCGTAGCATATCTTCGATGGAGATGGTGTAAAGATTAGTGCCCCGACTCCCCTTAAGAAGATCAACACCATCTAATTCTCTAACAAAACAGGTGTGCTTTCTGAAGGCGACTTCGAGATCTGAGTCACAGAATTGACCAACAGAAAATAGATTGTGCCCAAGTCCTTCCACGTAGTAAACTCTGGAGATAACACTGTCTCCAAAGACGTAATCACCATAACCCATTATAGATCCAAAATGGTCATTCCCAAATCTAACCGTACCAATAAACTTTTCCACGAAATTCTTGAGCCGTGAGCGATCTCCAGTCATATGTTTTGAGCAGCCTGAGTCCAAAAAGCAAAGGACGATTTGTACGACCTCAGAGATAGCAGACGTAATGGATAAATCAGGATGCTGTGAAGAGGATGCTGCTGTAGACAGATTAGCCATGAAAATTGTTTGAGCAGTTGGTTCATCATCCACGTCTGAGTCAAATGCATCACACTCTTCAACTTGAAAGATATTTGGGTCATTAAGAGCCATGTCCTGAACAGGTTGATCATCCACATCAGCATCAAAGGTGTTCCCATCATTACTAGCCAGAAAGAGCAAAGCTTCTTCATCCAACACAGTCCCATTTTCTTGTGCCTGCATCAGCAACATCTTGTCTTTGAAGTACTCGGAATTTTGGGGACGCTTTGGGAGAGTGCAATTCCTAGCAATATGGCCCAACCCTCCGCAGTTATAGCATTTCGGCTGCTTAGCTTGTGCTTGAAGAGCATTCCCAACTCTATATTGCCCATTCTCTCTACCAGCATTTCTTTGGTTGAAATTCTGTCTTCCCTGCACATTCTGCACCACCACCCGACCATCTTCAATGACTGCCTGATTACGTGGATTAGATGAGATTCTGAGTTGGTTGTTAGTAGATGGAAGTGCAGCCCTGAACTGTTGAACTAGTAGAGAAACTTGGTTGGAGAGATTATCAATCATCATGTCAGTGTGAGAATACCCAGAATCAAGTTGTGTATTCAAAGCAGATAGTGAGGGAGTTGATGATTGATTATTGATTGGAGTAGTCCTGGAGGATGATTGTGATGGTTGAGGTTGATCATTTAAGGTTTGATTAGGTTGTTGAACATTGGAGACAAAAGCAAGAGATTCATTTGTTGCAGATGGATTGAGTTTTACTCGCATTAGCCGATCATAAGCAGCATGTTTCTCATGTTGTTGGAGATATGCATAAAGATGTTCATGATTGGTATGCCTGAGACCTTTGTTGAGCTTAACAGCTGTGACAAACCTATCCCATTCAGGTGCCATGTTATTCACGAATTTGGAATTAAGCTGTATGTTGGGCATTGTCATCTTGATGGCTCTCATATCATTGACCAGCTTGTGAAATCTGACGTAATAGTCAGTGATGCTTTCACTTGGATTCATTTTGAAATGCTCAAATTCATCGTATAGCTGTGACTCACGATCTTCTTTAGTTAACTCAGACCCTGCAAGAAGCATTTTGACATTATCCCAGACCGCCTTTGCTTCAGTGTTGAAGTTGATAAGTTTGTAGACATCTTTGGGAAGGCCTTGAATGATGATATTTGATGCTCTGATGTCTGCATCATAGCGTTTCTTTTCTTCTTCAGACAACTCATTGTAAGTACGAGGTCTATCAGGACCAAATACGGCCGGTAGTTGATCAGTTGCTTCTGTAACCGTGTCTCTAGTAATACCCACTTGAAAGGGTCCCTCATCGATGGATTTCAAGATGTTAACCCCATTATATTTACCCAGACAGTACAGACGTATCCTTTGAGCCCATGATTCATAGTCAGTTCTATCCAACATCGGAGGTCGGGTGTCAGACCCCGCAGCTTGAATGTCATCGGAAGATGTCGACATCACAAATTAGAAATTACCAAACCAAAAGTGGGAGATACTCGCAATGTAAGGTACTAGTCGCAGGACAATTTAACCACAACTTGACCTAACCGCAGAACACTAACCTCAGAAAATACCAAACCGCAGAAAAGAAATCCAGTCGCAGGATGATCTAACCACAATCCAAGTGACCGCAAACCAAAGATACTAACCGCAGAACACTAACCGCAGAAACTACCAAATCGCAGAAAAATCCCAACCGCAGACAGATCTAATCGCAGCCTAAGTAAACCACAAAACAAGGATAATAACCGCAGGACACAAACCGCAGAAAGCACCCAACCGCAGAATAGTTAACCACAGATAACTAATCGCAGGCAGATAACTAATCGCAGTGACAATGGTCCAAAACTGTCACTATCGTTGCGTTTTGTTTGTATTCCCGAAATAGTAAACGCAGCAAGTTAACCACAGATATCAGAACTTAACCGCAACCAAGTAATGAAACAGTGGACTTAAACGCAACAAAGAAATCCGCCCATAATCAACTCCAAACTTCAAATAGCTTAATGATATGGTAACACAAACAAAACTACAATGTTCTACAAACACTAATGAACATAAAAGTACATCATAAACATGTATAACAACACTAGAGAGATTAAACCAAGATGTTTTCCAAGAAAGTGACTCCAAACTCACAAAACCACTCAAAACATCATCAAATTTGATTCTACAAGGCCCTAAGATGAAACCTTGGCTCTTGATACCAATTGTAGAATACTAACTATGTATGAAACATGTTTATGAGGTGATTTGTGAATCGTTGAAATGAGGAGGAGGAGAGAAAAGAAAGAAAGAAAGGAACCTTGAGAGAAAAAGAGAAATATTATATTGAGATTAAGTGGAAGGTCCAACCCTCTCCACATGTGGAGAGGGGTATTTAAACTTACAATATAACGCCCACTCCCGGGCTGTGGATCAGGCATACAGTGGGTGAAGACCAGTCCTTCTTCCACGGTGTTACTTAAACTAAAACTAATTAACTAATAAATAAACTAACTATGAGCTAACTTAATGCTATTACAATCATTAGGTGACCGAGACTTTTACAGGAATATTTGTATTCCTAACAATATCAAATGAGACGAATTCAGTCGAAGAAGCTTCGAAAGACACACTCCAAACAAAGATATTAGAGCTGTAAGAAGGTCCTGCATGTATTTAATTCATTAAGTAGTTTTGTTTTATTGTAATAGTACGCTTTAATTCATCAGGATTAATGGGCTTGTGATATGTGACTACGGAACATCATACACTCCCCTTAATATTGCTTTCCCATTAATTAAAGTTTATATGTTGATGTCTTTGGTGACTTATATTAGTGCTTTGATAACCTCTGTGTCTAGCTGAGCCCGTGGACTGCATCTGCCCCTCGCCTATTTAATCTAACGTATTTGGATAAGTAGGATAGACATAAGTGATCATTAAGGGTTTACTCGCCGATATATTGCGATCCAACGAGAGAGAATAGATTACGATACACTTCATATAAAACTAGCAATAAAACAAGTGACAAGCTACTTAATTATCAGGACAGGTCTTCTTGTAGTCTCTATTATCTATCTGTGTACGTGTTGCTATTTGCTGATTCATTCTCATAGTTTAATTTACTGTTTAATAAAACCAAAATTGTGCTAGTCTCTCAGACTAAACCCCCCTTGCGTTAGATTAGATTGTAAAACTAACATAGGATATTAAAATACTGATAGAAAAATTAAGCTTTACGCTCCACTCTTAGTGATCGACACTCTACTTACCACTCTAAACATATTGATCGGATACACTGTCCGTTAGTGTATATGTTATAGGATAAGTCGGCTAAATATAAATGTAAAACTTGAAATAGGCAATTACCCCTATACTGTATAAGACACAACACACACATCACATATATATAAGACATAAAGGGTAGATACTCACGATCTTTTACTAGATAAAAGACATTTCTCATTGTTTGAAGAAAATAGAGGAGGTCAAGCATACAGATTTTCTTAGGATGAGAGACACTAGGTGAATCACATAAAGATGCAATTAACTCAGTAGAAGAGCGAATATACAGTATGAGCGATATGGACCAACCTCTTCTCGATGTTCAAGGAGGGAGTTAAGCTCAAATTTTTCCGTATAGGCATATTGCCCACAATTTGGAAGTCCGAGGATTTGGGCAAATTGCTCAAGAAACAGTGAAAATGTGTATTGACTGACCCAAAACCACAGAGATGTGGAGTAGTCTTGATTACGTTTAATTTTCAAAACCTTTTGTTAAAAAGGCTCTAGCTGTCGATTTATTCATGGGCTACTAAGGAAGGATCAACAGTTCGGCCTTTGTGGATGTTACGAGACTCAAGATCTTTGAAACTCTGGACATACTCAGGTGGTAAGTAAGGTTCTAATGAAACTTTTGGAATGTAGTTGTTGATTAGAAGATTATCAAAATCATATATATGTGGCATTGTTATACCTACGCCTGATAATACAATATCATGGAATTAGTTTGATATATTTATCCAAGCACTCCTTGATTTTATTTATTCAACCATGCTAAAGCTATGTGATAACTCAAGCATTAATTAATTCAAGTTTTATTTGACAAACTATGTTTGAAAACCACATTTTTGTAAAAATTTTACTTGTAGTAATGCACGGTAGTGAAAACATTTTTGACATGTATTAACAATGCTTGATTTCGTTTTTGTTGCGTTACCAAACATGATCTTTCACAAGAAATTGAATTTGGGGGTTATCACGTGTTTTGACCCTTTTTCAAAATTCATTTGCTTGGACAATTCCTACATCTAGGTGAGTTATAAGGGTTGTACATTGTTAAGTTTAGTTGTTAATTTCAAACAATTTTATGAAAAATTGAAACTCCCCAATTTTAATTTCATGTTCTAGTAAACCCTAGAATTGAATTATGAAATTTTTTTGATGAAATGACTTACAATAGTTGAATTGAAGAAATAACGAATTGATGATGTTTGAACTTGAAATCTTTAGTTTTAGTTTTAATGAGGTAATTTAGGATTTTGGTGGTTTCGGTTTATTTTCGTCACTGCTGCTGTAGGGAGAGTTAATTGATTTTAGTTTTCTGCAAATGTGAAGGAAAATGTGTTACCCTTGAAAAATATGGGATGGTCCTTTAATTATACGGGACTGTCTGTGGGACCGTCACCTATTAAGGGACCGTCGCCAGTAAGGGGTTTTTGAGAGATAGAAAATTTTGACCGGTTTTTCAATTCTTAGTCTTTAGAAAATGTATTTTGTTGAGGACTCTCAGAAACAAGAATTTAGAAATCTAGATACAGAATAAAGGAAACGGAGGAGACACAATGTGCATGAGTAGTCTAGGGGAATGGGTACTAAGGAGAATCGAGACAAAAGAAGTAGGAGAGGCTCATTTAGAGTAAAAGGATTGACGGCACGCTGAATGTAGAGTACGAATAGAGTCAAGACAGAAGAAATAGAAGAGATTTAGATGAGACGAGGATCAAATACGAGACTTGCATCGGGTAGGCTAGAAGTCAATCATGCTAACGGCAAGAACAGGAAAAAAATCGTAGACGAGAAATAGGAGAGAGAAGAGATGTCGTGGACGTTAAGAGTGTGCATCATCCATAGTGATTGGTTGACGTGCGTAGTCGGCTATTCATAATGGTTGTGGTAAGACCATTATTTCCAAAGATTTGCTTGGATCCCAAAGAGGATAAGCATTTAGACATAAGGTCTAATTCTAAAATTTTAAATATCACAACTATTAACATTTAATCAACATGTAGCACATAAGCATATAGCAAGCAAACACATAACAAATAAGCACATAGCAGGCATGCATTTAGCAATCAGGACAGTCAAGGTTTTAAGAAATCGTACCTTTGCCGCTAGCTATTCCTAAGGATACGTTACCGTGAGAGGTGTTGTTTGTGATGCAAGACTTGAGTGTAGATGAGTCTTCACACGTATGTCGAGAATAAGAACGTACATTCATTGTTTGCTTCCCTCGTGCATCTAAAGACATAACTTGCAAGAAAACTTGGTACGCAGTTTCTCATGGGTTCGAGATGGTTAGTTAAAGACATCCATTGCATTTACATTTACATGGTGAGGATGTCGACAAACAGCAAAAGTATCCCTTTAAATTTTTGATGAGGCGAAAAATGATCCGTTTATAGGGGGTCATTTAAGCCCGGAATTGAATTTATTTGATCAAATATTGCTCTAAATCGTTCCTTTTGTGATTTTAGGTACTTTTAGAGTGAATTCTGGAAAAGAAAGCATTTTGGACGTTTTTGGAGCATAAAAGTGAAGAAAACGGCAAAGTCTTAATTTTCCTTGCTGGGAACAGTACCTGACGGCGTCACAAAGTTCTACATGACGGCGTCAAGAGTAAAACAAGAGGTGAAGTGGATAGAGTCCGTGACGATCCAGAGAGTTTTTACACTAGGGGCATGACGGCGTCACCATAGGCCGTCATGGTCCCATTACATGTGACGGCCCAGAGAAAATTTGCACTTGACAGAGTCAGATCTGGATCTAGGCAATCCGATATAACTATGGGCAGCGAGTTGACGGCGTCAGATATTTCTTCTTGACGCCGTCATGATGGAAAATCTATATATAGTTTTGTAATTTTCATTCATTAGGAGAGGACAATTAGAGGGATAACTTGGAGAAGCCCTAGCACGATTTTTACTGTACTTTCAAGGGTTTTTACCCTTTGAAACCTTTCATGTTCAATTAAGATAAGTATCCTTTCAATTCATTCAATATGTCTATGTGTTGTTTGAATATATCTTACGCTTGTCTTGATTTTAACATGCTAGGCTAGATCTCTTGTGTGTTTGCTTAGATGTAGTGAAACCTAGATGTTGATTATGGGTTGATTGCTTGTTTATAGTTGTTACGGATGAATGATTTCGATGTTAGGCTTAAGAAAACTGGCAGACTTCCATAGGGTAACATACTTGAACGTCTTAAGAAACATGAACCAATGCGTACTAGGTTTTATGGTTGTATTTAATGCATTAGCGAATTCTAATGATCCCATGTTAGGAGCTTCTTGCAGGCTCGACATAGGAGTGAAGTAGGAGCTTATAGAGTTGGGGAAGTACGTACGCCACCACACGAATGGTATTAAGGAATATAACCCGTCATCCACACAATTGTAAGAAACTATCAACCTGTAAAAGATATCTAGGGAGTAATGAAATCTAAGTAAACACAATTTTCCCATTTATTGTTCACACCACTAGTTTAATTAGCTTTATTTACATTTTTGTTATTTTATTTTGATTGCATTTTTAGTTATTGGGTTAGTTGATTAGCAACTAATTCCGCCCACTCCTCCAAAACCCGAGATTTTAATTGCTTTTATAAAAATATAAAAATACAAAAAAGAATCATCCCTCACCTCTAGACTTAGTTTTTTAGGCTTTCTAATCCTAACGACACTATTCCTGAGTTGAACGATCAATCCTCCGGTACTTGTCACTATACTATACTACAACGATCAGGTACACTGCCTGGTGGGGGTTGTAAGCTTCTCGAGATCCCTTGAGAGGTAAAGCCTGGTGCAATTCCCACGCATCAAGTATTTGGTGCCATTGTCGGGGAATAGTTACTGTCTAGGTTATGATTTCTTTTTATTAGGTCTACTTGCTAGATTCCCTTCTAGTAAGATTTTATTTTATTTTTAGGTTTTCTTTAGTCTATCTTATTTCTTTGTTTCCTTTGTTCGTAAACTATCTCGATGGATAACAATAGCATTAATCGTTGATTCCTGTTATTCGTGTTTTTCGTCATAGAATTTTCGAAATGCCCGCCCCAATCCCTTTAGTGGAAAATGAGAACCCACCTGACCTCTCGCCTAACCATCACTTTGACAATAATTCTGAAATGGAGGAGTCTGACCATGATGATGACCATAGGGCTAGTCCTTTTTACTATTCAGACTTCGATGAGGATCTAGATAATGGTGATGTGATTAATGAGGATAGGATGGAAGATGAAGTGGAGCCTCTTAGGTATGTCAACTCTAGAACAAGGATTGAGAGTGATAGCTCATTCAATATGCAATTTCCTTGTAAGATTAGATTTAGGAGCTTTGATGCCTACCTTAACTCATCTCTCCCAATGAACATAATCTCGCGTAGTGAATATAATAAAATCATGGTAGATGAGTTAGAATACAAAGGAGACAATATTATTGCTAGGGCAATGTCATTGCATGTGTTTGTAGGAAGTTTTGTTTATCTTGTTAAGTTCATGGTTATGGAGAATCAAGGAGAATTTATCGATAGTAAGTTAACCCAAGTTGTGTTTGGGAAACCCTTCAAAAGGTTGACCAACCTTGATGAAAAACTTATAGAAGGGTTAATTACATTCTCGGATGGGGATGAAGATTTTGTTTACCAAATGCCCCGTGCACACCCTAGGTTCAAGGATTTTTCAATGGAGAAGTGTAGTATGTATCCGCCCCTAGAAATGCTAAGTGAGAATGATAAAAGAAAAGGACTTAAATATACTCATGAAAAGAATAAAAGGTATTATCGTGGATGTTTAGAGTTAAGTGATGATTATAAGAAAGATGAGGCGACTATTAGACGGCTCACCCTTGGTTATGTGAGCATAAGCGACACACGGTAGCCCATGACCTTGAGTCTAGCTACAAGACTCGTAAATAAAGAAAAGTGCTTCTTGGGAGGTAACCCATGCTTTGTGTGATTTTTATTTGTTTGATTGTTATTTATTTCCGTATGCATGCTTTATTTTTATTGTTGGTAGATCATGTTTCAAAAATAAAATGGTGAAAATACTTTATTTTGTTGTTTGACTTCGTCTTAACTTCATCCAATAGTATTTCGCAAAAGATAAGTGTAAGGGGAAACCCCAAATATGTTTCTAAGAACAAAATCGATCATGATTTCCCACAATATTAAATGGACATGTATATTCGTATTTGTTAGAGTCAAATACTTGTATCGAGTCATAATGATGTTTTGCAGGATTTTCCAGGAAGTAGGACATAAGTTTTTTCGGAAATTTTCCAGAAACTTAACGTAAAGATTTCTGCAGATCACTTCTGACGGCGTCAGGAATTAACACTTGACGACGTCATGTGTAAAATTCTGAGAATTTTGCTAGTTTTGTTTTTCTAACGGAGTCTTAAAGTTTTTGTTAAATCTTTAGTTTTATAAACTCCAGGAAATCTGCAAACATTCATTCCACAAGCATTATATCTTACATTGTTTTCTAGGATTTGTTAGTATATATAGATTGCCGCCGATTTTATGCGAGGTTGCCTTGTTTGTTTTCTCAGGTTTAACAGGTTATGTATGACAAGAAGATGATTTATATTTCTGGAAGGGAAGCTTTGATTGTTCATTTTTTTGGAGGAAGATCTAACCTTGTTACCGCACTATCCACACCGATCGAATCAGGGGAGTATTTGCTTTCATTCTTTTACCTGTTTTACTTTTACATTCTTTAATTGAATATTGGGGACAATGTTCATCCTAAGTGTAAGGGAAGGGTAAATGATGATACCTTATAGGATACACTTACACTTGAGTTTATTTGTTCGATGGTAGGTGTGTAATAAAACTATGAGAAATACTTGTTAGTGTAATTTTAGCACCAAATTTAAATTTTTTTACAACATTTAGGAGTGAAACTTTAGCCTTAGCAAGCGTCTCATGGATATAGGAGTCGTATGACTAGCACAAAACCGTACTATTCAGAAAAATTTTCCACCCAAATATGTGAGGTTCGCCTTTAGATTTGATAGGAAAAACATTTACTTTTAGTGCTTATGAGTGTACCGGTAGCATTTAGATTCTAGAACTTGCGTTAGTGATGCATCCCTAGACCGCTAGTGAGACTACATTTGTGTAGTAGGATTTACTACATGATAAGAGGCATTAGGATCACCCTTGTGTTAAACTCGTATCATAATTACTTGACCATTTAAGTCATATTACTTGGCTAGTTAAGTCAACTAATTTTTCCCACACCTTAGCGTTGTACTCATTTTTAGTACACGAAACCCCTAGTACACCCCTCCGAGCCTATCTTTTTGTTTCTAACTTTAAGCATCTTACTTAAAGGTAGAATTTGTTACAACCCACTTAAATGTACACCCAAATTGCCTTAGCCTTCCTTGTATGCACTAATCTTTAGTGCATTATTGTTACATGTTTAAACCCTTAGTTAATTATCTAATTGATTACATGGTTGCTAAGTCGAGTCATATCCTTGTACATATTGTTTTGGGACGATTGGGACTCATGTGTAAAGTACTTGTGTTATGGAGTAATGGGGAAGAACATCATATTATTACCCTCATATATGCATTAATCTTAAAAGTACACCAAGTGTTTTGATTATCTTGATTCGAGTCATTAGATTAGTTTATTGTAAAGTATGTAAAAATTCAAGTGTAAGGGGAATGTTCATTCCCTATGATGTATTATTTTGGATGGTAGGGTAAGAGTGTATGAAAAAAAATCGAAAAATTAAAAAATATATATAAAAAAAAGAAGAAAAAGAGAAAAAAACATACGGACTACCATCCCGTTTCATTCTATGTTTGTTTTATGTTTTTGTTATTTTTGATTTATTAGCTTAAGTCGAGTCTAGTCTTGGCTTAGCAACGCCATATTGTACATGTAATCAACCAAGATGATTAACTCCCCACCAGTAAAGATTGCCTTTATCCAACAAAACCGTGTATTCCATATCCCTACACCTAACGTTATAACCCTTTAAAAAAACCTCTTTGATAGTTTATCCTAGGTGCTTACGCCATGTGGTGGAGGTTTGATCCTTTCCCAAGCCTATGGTAATCTATTTTGCTATGACATGTAGTGAGAGATGTTTTCCATTTCCATATTGTGATATATACTTTATTACACCCGAGAGATGTGAGTATTTAAACACTATGTGTGAGGTGCTAGTGTATGACCTCCGTGCTTGTCTTTGGTCTTTAGTGGAACGATTATTTGTTGTAATTACTTTTATATTAGTGTTAAATGACCCCTAACTTGTATTTTGACTAGAATAAAAACACATTTGCTTGAGGACAAGCAAATCCCAAGTGTAAGGGTATATGATGAGGCGAAAAATGATCCGTTTTTAGGGGGTCATTTAAGCCCGGAATTGAATTTATTTGATCAAATACTTCCCTAAATCGTTCCTTTTGTGATTTTAGGTACTTTTGGAGTGAATTCTGGAAAAGGAAGCATTTTGGACGTTTTTGGAGCATAAAAGTGAAGAAAACGGCAAAGTCTTAATTTTCCTTGCTGGGAACAGTACCCGACGGCGTCACAAAGTTCATGACGGCGTCAAGAGTAAAACAAGAGGTGAAGTGGATAGAGTCCGTGATGATCCAGAGAGTTTTTACACTAGGGGCATGACGGCGTCACCATAGGCCGTCATGGTCCCATTACATGTGACGGCCCAGAGAAAATTTGCACTTGACGGCGCCAGATTTGGATCTAGGCAATCCGATATTACTATGGGCGGCGAGTTGACGGCGTCAGATATTTCTTCTTGACATCGTCACGATGGAAAATCTATATTATAGTTTTGTAATTTTCATTCATTAGGAGAGAACAATTAGAGGGATAACTTGGAGAAACCCTAGCACGATTTTTACTGTACTTTCAAGGGTTTTTACCCTTTGAAACCTTTCATGTTCAATTAAGATAAGTATCCTTTCAATTCATTCAATATGTCTATGTGTTGTTTGAATATATCTTACGCTTGTCTTGATTTTAACATGCTAGGCTAGATCTCTTGTGTGTCTGCTTAGATGTAGTGAAACCTAGATGTTGATTATGGGTTGATTGCTTGTTTATAGTTGTTACGGATGAATGATTTCGATGTTAGGCTTAAGAAAACTGGCAGACTTCCATAGGGTAACATGCTTGAACATCTTAAGAAACATGAACCAATACGTACTAGGTTTTTATGGTTGTATTTAATGCATGAGCGAATTCTAATGATCCCATGTTAGGAGCTTCTTGCAGGCTCGACATAGGAGTGAAGTAGGAGCTTATAGAGTTGGGGAAGTACGTACGCCACCCCACGAATGGTATTAAGGAATATAACCCGTCATCCACGTAATTGTAAGAAACTATCAACCTGTAAAAGATATCTAGGGAGTAATGAAATCTAAGTAAACACAATTTTCCTATTTATTGTTCACACCACTAGTTTAATTAGCTTTATTTATATTTTTATTATTTTATTTTGATTGCATTTTTAGTTATTGGGTTAGTTGATTAGCAACTAATTCCGCCCACTCCTCCAAAACCCGAGATTTTAATTGCTTTTATAAAAATATAAAATTACAAAAAAGAATCATTCCTCACCTCTAGACCTAGTTTTTTAGGCTTTCTAATCCTAGCGACACTATTCCTGAGTCGAACGATCAATCCCCCGGTACTTGTCACTATACCAGTGTTCTAAAAGGCGCGCCATGGCGTCGCCAAGGCGCGAGGCGTGGCCTCGGCGCCACGAAATGAACTAAGGCGTGAAATCTAGGCGTCGTGTGAAAAGGCGTGGAATAAAGCGCGAAAAGGCGTGCCAAGGCGCGCCTTATCGTATGGCGTGGCGCCATTTTTAGAAGGGGATGACATGGGCTTAAATTTTGGGCCTAGTAATTTCTAAACATAGTTCAAATTTTCACTTTATTTCTTATGCATATCACTTTTTGTAAGCTCACCTTTTTTAAACTCGATATGCATATAAAATATGATATTATAACATAAATGATAAATATATAAATATTTTTTCGCCACCTTAGTCACGCCGCAAAAAACGCCATGGCTTCGCCATGGCGCGTAAGGCTTGAGGCGTGGCCTTGTCACCACGCCACGCCTCACGCCATTTATAATATTGCACTATACTATACTACAACGATCAGGTACACTACCTGGTGGGGGTTGTAAGCTTCTCGAGATCCCTTGAGAGGTAAAGCCTGGTGCAATTCCCACGCATCAATTTTATTTCACTTATAGACAATTTCAATTAGAGATGGTTTTCTTCACTTTCATTAGTGATGACCATTATTTTAAAGACACTTAGTTTTCTAAACAACTAGTTTTAGATTTGTCTAAGAGGTTTTACAAATTTAATTTGTTTTGATTTGCTTGTTGATGACTCACATGAATTAAAATCTAAGCCCATTTTATCTCCGAATGCCTTTTAACTATTTAGTAAATCTTTAAGAGATTTAGAACTCTTTTCAAATTTAGCTAGTATATTAGCCCTTTCATTAACCCTTTCAATTTCACTTTTGTAATCTTGACACACTTTACATTCCAAATCAATTTCTATACCACTTTCAAGTCTAGACTTTTTATCTTCCAAAATGATTTCTTTTTCAAAATTACTTTCGAAAGATGTTAGAGATTCATTTTCTGAAAATGTTTTTCGACTTATGTTGCATAGATGTTTAAACTCATTTTCTAATTTTTAAAATTCTATAATAAATGGGTCATAGAAAAAGTGTTCTATTTCAGAGTGTACCTCACTTGAAGTTTCAACCTTTTGGCATATTTTACATTCAGAGTGCACGTTGTCTTCTTCATCCGTATCACTCCAAGATTCTTCAATAAGTTCTCTTCGTAAGTTACTCATATAGTCCTTGACGGCATTCCCTTTGCCGCTAGCTATTCCCCACTTGAAGTTTCAACCTTTTGGCATATTTCGCAGTCATGGTGCACGTTGTCTTCTTCATCTGTATCACTCCAAGATTCTTCAATGAGTTCTTTTCGTACGTTACTCATATAGTCCTTGACGACATTACCTTCATTGAAAACACTTGAACTAGTAGTTTGTATTTAATCTATCTAAATGTCTATCTACTGATTCGTCTTCAGAAGTGATGAATTGTTCATGTGTATTTTCAAGATCAATAAGGTTATCTTTGGCTTGACTATTTCCTTGATGAAATTTAAAAGATTTTTTCAAATGTCATTTGTCGTTTGACACAAAAGTATTCTTTCATATTCAACTCTCGGCAAAGCTTTATAAATTATTATTTTGGCTTCAATATTTTTACAAAAATTTCTTTTGAAATAATCACTTTGATTTTCAAAATTTGTTTCCATTGGTTGAAAATCACCAATTGAAATGACATGCCAAAGATCTTGATCTATTGATTTCACATAACTTTCAAATCTATTTTTCCATTCAATAAAATTACTGTTTTCAAAAAATGGTAGTTCTTTCAAAGAACGCCCTTCTAGATATCTTTCCGACTACATATATCGATCCAAGTTTTAAAGTACAGTATACTTTAAAGCTCTTGAGTAACATGCTCTGATACCAATTGTAGAAACTAAAAGGGGGGGGGGGGGTTGAATAGCTTCATAGTTTAGAATTACGTTTTAAAAGATTTTTAGTTCTTTTTGAAAAATCGTTAGATTCAATAGTTATGTGAGATCTACAAACACAATTGTAATATGTAAAGAAGTAAAGTAAATACAAGAGATAAGGAAAGAACACAACCACACGGAGACGCCGAGATTTATAGTGGTTCGGCACAAAGCTCACTCTTCGCCCTGCTCCACTCCCCGAGTACCACACTCGAGAGATCACAATCACTATGTCAACACACTCCCTTCTGGCGGAGCAAAGCTTACACCAAGTTTAACAACACAAAGCGGAATGTCGGGTCCTAATCCTAGCTAGAACCAATCCACACAAAGCCCACGTGGCTACACGAACAAGCACTCTTGTTCATTTAGATTTACACACAATCCAAGTCTTCACACTGACGATCACTCCGTCCAAATCTTCACACGGACGATCACCCCGTCCACTTGAATCTTCACGAACCTTCACTAGGCCCTATTCTTCACTTCACGGACTCACACCAAGTCCAAGTCTTCACACACACCGACTTACACAAAGTCTTAATCAATATACAACACTTCACGGACTTACACTTTTCCGTATTTCTCCTAACACACCTAATCACGACTCACACACAAGTCAGATACACAAATTAACAATATATACAACTTAGAGAGTTTGGGGGAAGAAGAGAATCGTAACGCAAGTTACGTTTGCGTGTGATGACTCTAACACTTCGTTTCTTGACGAATACGAGCGTTCTTCTCTCGCACTTTGATATAGAGGGTAACGGGATCACTTATAAACACATATCGACACGTTATAGTGATCAAAGAAAGGAGGAAGAAAGACCAGAATATTTTTGTGCATAGAGGGTTGGTTTTTTTGAGAGAACAATGCAGTATTTATAGGCACCAGGAGGAGCGGGGGACGGTCCTTTAAATACTGGACGGTCCCATATATATAAAGGACCTTCGCCATGTTTACGGCGACATGCGCTCCTATTTTTGTCCTGATGTGGTGAAAGTTTATCTGGTGAAAAACTTTTCTGGTTTTTGGCGGGAAAACTAGCTGTTGGGATATTTGAAATTCAAATTTATTTTCTTTAATAAACATTTCTTTTTAATTACAAAAATACTTTTGTAAAAATATTTTCTCACATAAAAATGTGAAGTTTTGGGAAAAATAAAATATTTGATCACTTTACTAATGTCGTTATTGTGTTTGTTCATACCTGAAGTGATGTTGCAGTCGATACATTGTCGAAACGACTTTCCTCGGTTAAAAACTTATCAAATGTAGTTTTTTGTATCGTGTTTTTTTTTTTTATTTTGTGATTATCAAAATGTATAGAGTCTGAATAATGCAAATAACGTTTTTCACATAATTTGTATTAATATGGTGGATTGGGTCGAACTAGACTAGGCCGGGGGGGGGGGGGGGGGGGGGGAGGTTATGCACGTTCTTGTTGGGTCAAAATATGAGAAGTCGATTCTTGCTGGGCTAGAGGGTGTGTTGTGTCATTGTGTGGGTTTGGGTTAAATATAACATGACGAATAATAAGTGAAGGCTGAGGGTCTAGAAAGGTATAGGATTGTCGATTAAGGGATGTGATGGAGGCATATGGAAATTTAAGTTCATCAAATGTTACATGGTGAGAAAGAATGATTTCGTTGGTGATCACAATATATGATTATTTGAGGATTATTCTATAAAACCCAAAAATACAAAGTGGGCTAAGCTTATCAAGAAATATCAAAAAGCCCCTAGCTTATATATAAAGTAATCGTCTAACAGCAACGACTTGAATTAAATGCATCTCTATTTATTTAGATAAATTCTATTATATTTTCAGCTCAAAATTAGATGCATTTATACATATTTGTTAGATGCCTTCATCAAATTCGCTAAATCATATGTATTTTTCATCTTTTACATGTCAAATGTGATTTCAATGCTAGTTTGCATCTTTTTCACTTTAAATTAACTTTTGAAACGATAAGCTATATATCTAAATGAACAAAAATACATCTAATTTAAATCAATCCACATGAAATGTTTACTTCTAATTCTTCTAATCCTTGCCCATCACAAAATCAAGAAAAGAATAAAACAATACCTAGGCTAAACCAACCAAAAGCAAAACTAAAGTAGAGAACCTATAAAGAGGCTTCGACGGTACTTCCTCTTGTCAAAACCCCAAAACAACAGTAACAATGTCAACCGAACCCTTGTCACTCGAAACCGGTCTAACCTTAATCCCACGCATCAAACTCAACCTCACAATCCATCGCTCAGACACATCAACAAAGCCACTAGACGAATGGCAACTCAAGACATCCTTAATAGCCTTCTTAAAAACCACATTCAATGTCACAATCCCAGAAGAAGATCTTGTTGTTCGTAAGTTTAAGGATATCAAGAAACGTAAACGTGAGGACCCAGTTGCTAAAGGGTGTCTTTTTATACGCGAGTTGGGTTTTTTGAAGGAGAAAGATGGTGGTGAGTGGAGGAAAATGGTGGTGGAGAAAATGGATGGGATTGAGTTGAGTTTGGCTGGTGTTAAGTTTAAGTTGAGTGTTGTTGGTGAGAAGATGGATGACTTTGAGGAGATGAGGAAGGAGTGGGAGGGTGATCAGTCTTTGGTTGATGGTGGTGGTGGTGATAGAGGTTTGTTTTCTTGTTAGCTTTCGGGTTTTTTTTTACGGGTTTGTATAAAAATTTGTGTGGTGTTTGGGATTGTATTGTTGTTGACATTTGAAGTTTTAGCGTTTAGAGCTAACAAAATGTGATTAGAGTGTCCATGTTTAGGTGTTAATTGGAATATGAATTAGGCGATTTCCTGCTTATATGTCGTTTGATGGTTTTGAAGTTAGCTATATCTCGATTAATAGTTGACATAGGATGAATATCTATTGCGTGTTTATGTTGCTCATTGGTATTGAAATAGGGCTATATGTTTGTAGACACCAATGTAATTGTACTTATTAGCATTCTAGGGTGTTAAGGATTGCTTGTGTTTTCTGCCTACAAGGAGAAGAGAATAGGCAATTAAAAAAGCAGTTCACGAAGTAGAGTTTGGAATTGCCTATGCTGCAAAATATGCAATTAGTCATAAAAAAAAGTTTGCGATTTTCATGTCATCTCAAACATGCACTTTGAAAATAAGTAGTTCCGAACCTGCATATTGAAACCAACCGATAAGCAGAAGCAGTTTGTTTTAAACAAACACTCCAAACTGCTTAGGTTGATTAATCATTTTGGAACTGGTTTGATGTGTTGCTGATATTAGACATACTTTATAATATTCTCCAGTGACTTGAGAACCCTAGTAGCATGATATTGCACAATCTGATAACAATATGGTACCAATTATACATACAATACTCTATCAGTTTGGGCTGATCTACTTTTTGTCGGAAGTTTGTTTAGATCTTTTAGATTTAATAACCAATTTTGTGTAGTATCTTAGGGGCTAGGGCACTGAATCGAACAGATCTTTGTGGACCTATGTATAGGACTCGTGACTTGCAAAACATTCATAGGTACACAGTCATTTGTCATAGCAAGAAGGCTTATGATTCTCGATATAACCACTAAGCGAGTCCTAGCTTTTAAAACAAGAAGAAAGCTTCATGCAAATTTGACCCATTATGGAAATGGCTCCTGATAATCTAGTTCAAACTCATTATATCAATAGAGCAACTTTAATGGGCTCTAAGACTTGTCACTGTTGCTCTTACACACATGGTGTACCCTTCATTTAGAGGGGAAAAAAGAAAAAAGAAAAGAAAAGAAAAGAAAAGAAAAGAAAAGAAAAAAAAAAAAAAAAAAATCCTCTCATGGTTTTGGCGGCGATTAAATCCTAACAGATGCATGGCTGCTTTTACCATTTAGTCAATTTACAACCCTACATGGAAGTCGTATCTTCCTTCTGGAAGAAATCTTTTGGTTTTGGCAGCAACATTGTGTGTAGTCATCGTCGTTGACTTGTTGTATCACATTCCATATGCAATGATGCTAGATACACTTGAAGCTTTCAGAGTAACAAATTAACAATACATTTGATCTTTCACTCTTTAAAACTACTACTATCTCAAGTCCCAAGCTTAAAGTCTTATATTTTATTCTCTTCAAATGCTAACTCGAGCCACCAGTTCCAAGCTGGGATCTGGTGAGTGGCAGCATCATAACTTAGTTCTTAACCCAAATTATATCTTATTTTGTCCTCTATTTTTGTTGTACAAGTGTTTGGTGGGTTTAAGGGTCCAAGTTGGTGCCTTTCGGGTTTTATCCTTCTAGAGGAATACTTCACCGTTTTTATACATCAGACCTGTGTTTTAGCCATCAAGTGCAAGTCCAACAAGCAAGTGTTCCTTTGCCAGTGATGAAGTTGACAGTCCCATAAGGTTGGAACCATACATTTTGTTTTCATGTTTATTTTCAGGTTTAAGTCACATGCTGAGTCAGTTGTTGTTTGGTTCTGTTTTATTTCAGACAGTGTTGTGCTTTAACTGTAATGATTTTAGTGTGGGCATCTTGCAACCACCATGCATAATCCCAAATGAATTTTTCTTTTGACCCGATCCCTATTTTATATTAAGATCCAACTTAGTAATTATAGTTATAATTTGGAGATAAGGGCTAATAGTGATCACTGATTTGTTTATTAGAGCAGTAATATAACCAATTTCTTCATACTACTAGGAGTGTCCCTCACTATGCGGCGATAATAAAGAGTTAGAAGACGGAAGTAGCACTATCCGGTGGCTTAGCTGCAACGTTGTTACCGGTCCTCTCCAGATCGTTTTCAAACGGCTTATATTGGCTAGCCGAACCGGTGGTGATTCCAGTTCCCGGTTAAACCGGTTGAACCCGTTTGTCCAGTCTGGTTTTTAAAACCATATGTACCCTCAACTTGTTTCCATATAAATTGTATGAAGCTTTATGTGTTTTATTAGTTAGTACAATCTGTATAATAACATGTGTAGGGGTGTTTTAAAAATAACATTAATTAAAAGAGTTGAAAATCAATATCAATAGAAGAATGTGTTGGTAGATTGTGTTTAATTGGTTTTATGCTTTGTGCTTTATTTGTTGTAATGCTTAATTTTTTACATATGAAATGTCTTAGTCAATAAATGCAAGAAACGTGATCCCTACATTATATGTAGTGTTGATGTAGATATCGGGTTCTCAACTTAAATGCTATCTGATATATATTAAGGTGTATCCTACAATTAGGAAGTTTATCAGAAAGTCTTTTCATTTGTTTTACTTTTGGGGCAAGTCACCTGTCCTAAAAGCATAAGGTTTAGAACATAATTTTGTATGAATTAGGTTTACGCTAAAACTTTATTGATGATTGGCCTTTATACAACTATACAAGTGATCTTGTATCAATGAGAGAGCGACTTACCTCTCAAAAGTAAGTCAACTGGGACTCTGGGAGAGCAAGGTTGAACATCAACTGATGTATCATCTTTTTATGTATTATTTTCTGATCATTTTGTATCGCAAATTTGGAGCCTATTCATATCTGGTTACTTTAATAATAATTTGATAAGACTCTGCTCCAACAATTGAATAAATGTACACAAAAATCAAAGAAAACAAACTACAGTATATTCAGGAGATACACCAGCTCTCCCCTTAATTTACTTTTGAGAAGTAAACTGGCTCTCTTGATGATGTCAAATCGGTAATCAAATTAATCATAATAATTTTGCATCTTAAAGCCCTATTTATTCTAAAATATATCCTAACACGATACTTTTGGGATACATTCAATATGATAATACTTTTGATTTTTGTAAGTGTTTGTTTATATAGTGTCTAGTTTATGTTATGTATATAAATACAGATTCTTAAAATGCTGTTTTGTCATGCGAAGTAAATACCCTTTAAAAGTGCATCTGCTATGGATATTCATGATTGGACAATGAACAGGATATTCAAGGGGTAGAAACCGGGAACCTGACACAATCGTGCTGAGAGGTGTTCCGTCACGTTGGTTTGCTGAAACAAGAGTTTCATCTAAGCCTTCAATGTTGGTTACTCATACAATTTTTTCTGCATTAGGAAAGATAAGGTATGTCCTTGTAGTTGGTTACTTTTTTTTTTTAAAAAAAAAATCTGTCTCATACTTTCCATTGATGTTCGTATGATTCTCTGCTAGAGACAAGTACTGAGATTTGGCTGTTACATTAACGTGTTATGATGCAATCAATATATGCAGTTAACGTTAACTATGAGAAATATATTTATTTAGCAACTTTGTTTACAAAATTGGCGGAGAAAACATAATCCAGTGACACTATATATAAGGTCAATATGTTGTTTTTATCAAACTTTAGCAATTGTTGATACTTTTTCTTGGCAGATACTAAATAGTATCTTTCAGTGGTGTTTAGCTTATGAAGTTTACTCTTTTGAATAAAATGTGTTAATAGGAATCTTGATGTTGCTGAAGATGATGGTATGGGCAACGATGCAGATGAAGATGATGAAGACATAGTTCGTGGTCTCCAATGTAAAATTGTGGTTAGGTTTGAGGACCACAAGGAGTTTTGTAAGGCATTAAAGGTGTTATGTGGGAGATCATTACAAAAGGTACATAATTTTATATCATTAGTTTTTTTTGCAACTAATATGTTCTGATTTTCTTTTATGTCATAGACGTGTTAATCTTATATGCTTTGGTTACAGCAAGGATCACGTTTAAAGGCTGATTATAAGGTAACATGGGACAAAGACGGCATATTTAGAAATGCTAGAAGTCAAACTGACGAAAACTATAGATCGGTGCCAAAAGTTGCAGCTGGGAATTATAGAAGTGAAGCTAGATATCAATCGCATGTACCTCGCTTTTCTGACAATAGTGCACGCTCAAAGAGGTTCAAGGTTTGAACTTCGACGCTAAATTATGCATCTCTTTATAAAATAAGAAATGTTAAAACTGGGTTTGATTTATACACATGTCTGGGTTTTCAGCTACTTTCTTGCAGTATCTATGCTATTTCTTTCAATTATATAAAAAAATCTTGAACTTCATACTAGCATTTGGATACAGGTGTCAAAATGGGTGGGCGGGGTAACAGGTTAAATTAGGAAAAGCAACGTTACAGTTTAAAATGGTCCGGGGCTGGATTGTCCTGAAACACAATGTGAGAAAATTTTTAAAAGTGTATTTAATATTTATAAATAATTAGCAAGCCAAATATGATTATGAAATTTATGACTACAATCTGTTTTCTTAACTTAAATGATTTAGGAGGTTCCATGCATTTAGAATACTGTGGACGGCTTTCAACCTGTTCGACCCATTTGAGTGTATACTTTCTAGCTAACATTATTTTACGTTTTTGTCTCATTAGTGCTAAAACATTAGTTGAATTGGCCATTCATAAGTGAATACTTTTGACACCTCTAGACACTACTATATTGAGTACTCAATTAGAGTTTCAAATTGACCTGTATATGATGTATTTTGTCTATTTTTTCCTGTCTATTTTATCTTGCTTATCCTCCGGTTGGTAATCTTGTCACCCTGATTTAATGGACAAAACCATATTTCCCTAATGCTCTTTTTAAATGCAGGAATGATTAAAATATAGAACAAGTTACAGAAATTTGCTTGGTTGCAAATTGAAGCTAACTGATGGTTTTTCAAGCATAGCATATGTGATCAATGATTGTTAATGCACTCGGATGCTATTTTGCTTCACATGACTTGATTGCTACTGTATGTGCGTGTCATTTCTCTCCTTGAACCATTTCTCAGGATTTGCGGATCTTTTCATGTTGGGTTCTAATGCTTTATCATTATACTTTTGTGGATCTTTTCATGGTAACAGACCTGCTAGGGCCTTTGGGGTTTTTTTGTGTGTTTAACAGTACTGGTGAAACATGTATAGCTTGTAATTGTATGATATGAAGCTTATATGCCAAATCCATGTACTAATACTATATATTCTGTAAAAGTGGGTTGAAATTTGCATGTCGATTATAATAAAACTTTTCTTCTGGAATTAAATGAATTGATGATTATATGCTGAGATGTTTGAACGTCGTGTTAAAACCTTGACCATACATGACAACTCTATATTGAACTGACGCGGTGCTTGGTGCAAGTGGCACTTTAGAACATACGCTATAAGTTGTACGAGTACTATCATACCATCACTTGAACTATCATTAGGTGTTTAACGAGTATTTTAAAACGACTAGGTGGAGGTGACAGGCCTGTTTTGACCAATCTTTCGAGCTTAGAGCTTAGCCATGCCAAGGGCTTAGCCTCTATAGATGCTGGCAACTAAATTTGACCGGCCAAGCACAAACTGCCTTTAGACTAGTTGGGTCTAGGCGGCTGAGATTAATCGTTAGGCGGGGGTTAACCGTCACGATTATTAATCGGTTTTGTCAAAATTCGGCCAAATCGGGCATAAATCAGCCAAATTGGATAAATCGGCCAACTTGGTTACAGATAGTAATCGGCCAAAAAAAAAAAAAAAAAACGGCTAAATCGGCTAAATCGAGCATATGGTTTCAAGTATTTATAATTTAAAATCCAATCCGATTAATCATCGATTAATCCCACCTAACCGATTAATCGCTAGACGGTATCCGGCTGCCCAGCTACCGCCTAGTGATTTTTGCAACCTTAGCTAAAAGTAAATCCAAATTAACACCATTTTTTTTTAACGGCGGGTTAGTTATTAGATGTTAGTTGTTGGCACGAGTTAGTGTCGCATCCTCGGGCAGAGATACCAACCGTGAGTCTCTCCTTAGAGGATAACCCCACTCCTATTCCCGATTCGCCTGATATCATTAGAGCTTGTGATTCCAAGTGAGGACTTCCCGGTCGGTCACCCAATCCGGTACTACTCTCACTTGGGCTCACTTAACTACTTAAGCCTTTACCACTAGACCACAAGCCCCATGATCAAATTAACACCATATATTTTATATAATAAAAGAATTACATTATTTCGTAGTATTTTTGCAAAACCCTTCTCATTGAAAAGAAATAGACCAATAGGAGAGCTCGATTTTGCCACGTAGGCGAAATCGAACAATATGATTGGTCAATAGAAAGTCAAAATTAAATTGATTTTGGTCAAACTTAATAAATTTGGTGGAGAAATTTGGTTAAGAAAAAAAATGAAAAAAAATATATGTGTCAAATTTATGAAAACAAAAACTTAAAAAGAGATGAAGTAATTAATAAAACTTTAGTGGTTGAATTTTACATAAAATATATGGAGCTAATTGTAAAATTACAAGTTCCATGTTTTTTAATAACTTTAGAAAAAACACAAATAACCCTGTTGATATAAATAATGTCTAAAAACATTATTAACATATATCGATATCTCTATGTTTTGATAATCACAAAACGTAAACTCATTGAACTACAAATTATGACGTAAACAAGTATTTAGTCGTAAATATTTGCTTTAGCATCCATATCACTTAAGGTATGAATAAACAAAGTGTCTAATGCATTTTATGATCAAATGAATTTTTATTTTTACAAACCTTACATTTTATTAAAATGGGACAAACATTTCTAAACTTATACAAAATATTTTTGTATTTATAAGAAATGTTTTATTCAAAATAAACATTTTGAATTCAAATTTCTACCCAAAAAACGGCCACATTCTTCAGGAAAAACCTCCCCCACAAAAAGACAAAAAAATCTGAAGAAAAAATATTTTTTTCTTAGGCGGCCCCCTTAATTATACTAGGCGGTCCCCTTAATAATTAAGGGGATCGGCACACAATTAAGGGGACCGGCCACGCTCCCTGTCAGATTTTGTCAGAAATTTTTCCCTATAAATACCACCTCAAACCTGGAATTTTTCTCACCTCTTTGCACAAATATTTTCAGATCAAATTCTCTCTAAACATCCTTCTAAAACCCTTTGATCATAAGATTATTAATCTTTGTTTCAAGTGATCCAATCTTTCATCCTCTCAAGTGCAAGAGAAGAATACTTCTATCCCCCAAGACAAGAAGTATTACAACTTGTTGTGATCTCCACATCCAAGTTGTTGGTGCATCATCAAGAATATTTACATATACCTTTGTGTAGTGTGTTGTGAATATTTGTTTGTAGATAGTTGTGCTAGATATAGATTGTGTGATTAGTTAGTAGCTTGGTGTGAAGAAGAAAAGTTAGGAGCTAGATTGGTGTGAAGAAGATAGGTGTGGAGTAGTTAGTTGTGAAGTAGATTGACTTGAAGAAGGTGTGTAGAAGTTGTGACTTAGGTGTGAAGAAGTTGTGGTGTGTAGATTGGTGTGTAAATTGGTGTGTAAATCGGTGTGTAAATTGGTGTGTAAGGTTTTCTCCGCCATAAGGGAGCTTGTTGATATAGTGAAGAAAACTCTCGAGTAGATGACTCGGGGAGTGGAGTAGGGCAAGGAAGGTGTCCTTGTAGCCGAACCACTATAAATGCTTTGTCTCCCGGTTTGATCTTTCCATCTCTTACTTATTTTCTTGCTTATATTGTTATTACTTTCGTAGACGTAAAAGTATATATATATATATATATATATATATATATATATATATATATATATATATATATATATATATATATATATATATATATATATATATATATATATATATATATATATATATATATATATATATATATATATATATATATATAATTGCTCATATAGTGCTAGTGTTAGAAGTACATAAAAATCAAACAAAAGTTTCATCCACAAAACTAAGTCTTTACAATCAAACTAGAAAGACAACATACATATAATTGATCATTTCGATCAAGTATAGTTTTCATACAAAATATAACTAAGGATTATAAAATAAACGATTACGTCCTTATCTCTCGTATATATATATATATATATAATTGTTTATATTATACATGTGTTGATTTCACATACTTAGCTTACATTATTATTATTGTTCATACTTAGATATAGTTTTTCATATTGTTCAAGATTTGAGTTCACATAAGATTGAATCAAAGTTTTAAAAGCAAACAAGGTTTTAAAACTAAACCAAGTTTTCATAATAAAATTAAAAAGACGTAAAACTATTCAACCCCCCCCCCTTCTAGTTTTCCACAATTGGTATCAGGAGCCACGTTTAGCAAGATTTTTAAAATATATTGTATTTTAAAACTTGTAACGATCTATGGAATCTGAAAAATATTTAGAAGGGCAATCTATGCAAAGACCACCACTATTTGAAAGTGATGGATTTTTATATTGGAAAAATCGATTCGAAACTTATGTGAAATCAAAGGATCTAGATCTTTGGCATGTTATTACCTTTGGTGATTTTCCTCCTATTCAATATAATTTTGAAACTAAAATGGATGAAATTATATCTTTTGAAAAATAAAATGATGATTTGAAAAAGAAACTAGCAAAAAATAATGAGGCTAAAATGGTTATTTATAATGCGTTACCACACAAAGAATATGAAAGAATTTTTATGTGTAAAACCGCAAAAGAAATTTGGGATTCTTTACTAATCACTCACCAAGGTAATAGTCAAGTTAAAGATAACAAAATAGATCTTCTTGTTCAACAATATGAACAATTTACGATTCCGGAGGAGGAATCAATAGATAATGCTTTTGCTAGGTTTAACACTATCATCACAAGTTTAAAAGCACTTGATGAGAATTTTTCTAGTAAGAATTTTGTTAGGAAATTTCTTAGGGCTCTTCATCCAAAATGGCGAGCTAAAGTTACGGCGATTGAAGAATCAAAGAACTTGTCAACTCTTCAACTTGATGAGTTGATCGGCAACCTGAAAGTCTACGAAGCAATAATAAAGAAAGACTCCGAGATGGTCAATGGAAAAAGAGAGCAAAGCAAGTCAATTGCGTTGAAAGCTAGGAAGGAATCTTGTAACGAGTATAGCTCAACCTCCGAAAGTGATGACGAAGAATATGCGATGGCCGTAAGAGACTTCAAGAAATTCTTCAAAAGGCGAGTAAGATTCGTTAGACAACCGCACGATGAAAGGAAAGCAAACCAAAGAAATAAAGATGGCAAAAATGGCAAAAGTGATAGGAAGTGCTTCAAATGTGGGGATCCAAATCATCTCATCGGAAAATGCCCAATGATGTCAAGAAATCAAAATCAAAAGGCGTTTGTTGGAGGAGCTTGGAGTGATAGCGATGACGATGAGAAAGAAATCACAAATGAGGAGAAATGTCTTATGGCTAAGACATCAAGCGAGGTACGTTCCAAAACCAAACACTTTAGTGACGAAAATTTATCATTAGACGAAAAAGACCTAGATAGTGAATATAATAGGTTATGCAAATTAGGTCAAAAAGTTATAGCTAAAAATAAGTTACTAAAACATATTAATAATCTATTAGAAAATGAAGTACTCGAATTAAAAATTAGACTACAACATTTGGAAAAAGGAAAAGAAGTTTTTATAGAATGTAAAACATGCATAGAGGTTAAAAATGAAAACGAAAAACTTAAAGATGAAATTTTCAAACTTGACAAGTTTAAAAATAGTAGTAACCCACTTAAAAAAATAATAAGTGTTCAAGAAACTTCGAGAGATAAAACCGGTCTAGGATTAACCTCAACTAATGTTTCAACTAGTGAAAATAAAAGTATAAAGTTTGAATGTGAATCTAGTAAACAAAAATCATTAGAATCAAAACCTAAGTATATACTTACAAAAGATAGAAAAATACCCATTGCGAATGATGAAAAAGTAAAAATTTTTTATAAACCATCCTTAAAGACCGAAGTAGGATCCTCTAAATCTAAATTTAGATCTAAAACTCCACCACCAAGAAAACCTAAAAATCATCATCCAAGATCTAAAACATCTCAACCTAGAAGAAATCTAAATAGACAATATTACAATAACACTAGAAATCAAATGTGGAATTATCAACCAAGTTACAATCCTTGGGAAATATTACCACCATACATGCATCCTTGCCAAATGTTAAATATGTTTGGACCAAACAACTTTGGACCAATGAGACAATGGGGACCAAGTGGCTAAATTGTCAATCTTGGAAGAAGTTGGAATATCATCTACAAATGACTTATAAGTCAACATGGTCACTTGAAGTGCTTGAAGATATTCCATTGAAGACTAAAAGGTACGCGTTTCTTTTAAGTTCATCACTATAATTTGCATGCTTAGAAAAATGATTAGTTAGATTAATGCTTAGTACATAATTGCTTATATTCTTATAACTTAGAAACATCATTGGTTGACTTTCCTAGGAATAAGATAAAATTGTTCATTGCCGAACAAAATAGAAAATGGAAATCTTCTATATCCACTATTAGGAAACTCATGGTGATGAAGTGAAATGAGTTAAGTGGATCAATCGTTAATATAGAAGTAGGATTAGATCCCTCGCGTAAGAAAACTATGGATGAAACAAGCTCTCGTAGACTATGGCATTAAGTCAGATAAGCGTGCGAAAACAAAGAAAATATAGATGTTAGGTTATACCCCATTCAACACTCTCGCATCTAACATATAAATTATTGTCTTCATTTCCTTTAGGATCATAGGATATGTAGAAACGATAGCATGAGATAATAATAGGCTTAACCAATCCTCTTGAGCATGAGATCTTTAATAAACATTTTTTTAAAATATTTGATTTATGATATTTGTTGTCAAAAATCTAATATCTCTAAAAATATGCAAAAACCTCACATTTTGGAAAATAGTCTTTCAAATAACTATCCCACTTTTAAATAACATGTTTTCACTATCAATATCCACGATTTTGTTTTGATCAAAACTAAAGATTGGGAAAATATTCTTTACCGTTCATTCACACATTTTGAAGTAACAACCCAATCTATTTTATTCAAATAACTCTCACATCCAAGTGAAAACTTACATTCAAACATTGTTGAATAATGCTAAAAACGTCTCTTTTAAAATCATGCATGGTGATCTCATATTTGTCATCTATATTTATATAAATGACACTTATAAGTGAACTAAATCAAATCAAGAGGACCATGATTTGTTCATTAAGACTTTGTTTGTAACAAGTCTAGAAATACATGCTATCATAACTACCCACTTATTGTACATTGATACTGATGAGGCGAAAAATGATCCGTTTTTAGGGGGTCATTTAAGCCCGAATCCGAATTTATTTGATCAAATATTGCCCTAAATCGTTCCTTTTGTGATTTTAGGTGTTTGGAGAGTGAATTCTGGAAAAGAGGCTATTTTGGACGTTTTTGAAGCATAAAGTGAAGAAAACGACAAAGTACCAAAAATCCAAGCTGGAAATACAAGGTGACGGCGTCAAGGGTTTGCTCTTGACGGCGTCAGACATGAAGAATAATTTACCGTAGCTGGTGACGGCGTCAGATGGAGTTATGACGGCGTCAAAGTGGCCAAGATTAATTTACCGAAGGTGGTGACGGCGTCACATAGGCCGTCACGATTGGATCTAGGGCGTCCGAGGAAGTGTATGGCGGCGAGTTGACGGCGTCAGATTTTACTCTTGACGCCGTCAGGACGATTTTCCTATATATAGTTTTCTAGTTTTTTCATTAAAAAGGAGGAGATGTTTTGGTGAAACCCTAAAGACGATTTTGGTGCCTCTTTTACAGGTTTTTCAAGGGTTCCAAACCCTTGTGACCTTGTATTGTAATTGAGATAAGTATACTCTTAATTCAATCAATATGTCTATGTGTTGGTTGTTTATCTTTTGTTCTTATCTTAATTCTACTATGCTAGGCTAGATCTCTCTTGTGTTTGCTTAGATCTAATGAAACCTAGATGTTGATTATGTGTTGATTGCTTGTCTATTCTTGTTTTGAATGAATGATTTTATATGTTAGGCTTAAAAAAACTGGCAGATCTCCAAATGGTAACATGCTTGAACGTCTTAAGAAACATGAACCGAGGCGTACTAGGTCTTTATTGGTTGTATTTAATGCATGAGCCACTGTTTACAATCCCTATAGTTGTGTTGGGTCATGGTGTAGGAGGAGATAAGAGCTCATAGAGTTGGGGAGTTATGTATGCCACTCCACGAATGGTATTAAGGAATACAACCCGTCATTCATACAAGTGTAACAAGTAATTGACATGTAAAAGATATCTAGGGAGTAATGAAGTCTAAGTAAACACAATTTCTCCAATTACTGCTCACAACCTTAGTTTAATTAGTTTAATTTTATTTTTATTGTTTTATTTTGATTGCATCTTAGCTTTGGGTTAGTTGATTAGCAACTAATTCCGCCCACTCTTTCAAAACCCGAGATTTTAATTGCTTTCATAAAAATATAAAAATACAAAAATAATCATCTTTCATCTCTAGAACTTTTAATTAGGTTTTCTAATCCTAGCGACACTATTCCTAAGCTGAACGATCAATCCCCCGGTACTTGTCACTATACTATACTACAACGATCAGGTACACTGCCTGGTGGGGGTTGTAAGCCTCGCGAGATCCCTCGAGAGGTAAAGCAAGGTGCGATTCCCACGCATCAAGTTTTTGGCGCCGTTGCCGGGGATTGTCTATCTTTACACTTATTTCTCAACTTTCGCAAAAGAGTGCGGCGCCATCAAGTTTTTGGCGCCGCAGCCTGGGGAATAGTTATTGTCTAGGTTAGAATTTCTTTTTATTAGGTCTACTTGCTAGATTCCTTTCTAGTAAGATTTTTTATTTTTATTTTTAGGTCTTCTTTAGTCTATCTTATTTCTTCGTGCTTTTGTTCGTAACTCTTTACCATCCGACATCATGGAAGGTGGTAACATCTTTGAACCCATCATCCCACCACAACAAAACTCACCATTAGAACCCCTTAGGCCCCGAACCTTAGGAGAGTATTCCCGACCTAGCCACCAAGGCTACCGAAACACCATTGAGCTCACCGGAGCCAATGTGACCCCCTTGCGATCCGACACCATCCGGTTGGTGCAAAGCGGATGTGCATTCCATGGACTTCGTTCCGAAGATCCAAACCAACACCTTAAGGACTTCCTCAAAATCGTAGATTCCATAGACCTAGGTGTTGAAACTAGAGAGACTACCCGTTTACGCCTATTCCAATTCTCTCTACGGGATCAAGCTAGTCAATGGCTTGAGCGTTTACCCGCGGGATCCATCACCACATGGGATGATCTCACCACTCGTTTCCTTGCTAAATTTTTCCCACCGGGGAGAACTACTAAACTTAGGAATGACATCTTGATGTTCCAACAACGTCAAAATGAATCTCTTTATGAAGCATGGACTCGTTTCAAGGACTTACTCCAAAAAGTCCCTCATCATGGCATAGATTTGTGGCTCCAAGTCCAAATTTTTTATGACCATATCGATATCCCCACGAGGCGAACCATTGACCAATCGGCTGGTGGTAAGCTACGTGATCTTAGTGCGGAACAATCATGGGAACTCATAGAAGATCTTGCTCTCTATGACAACGAAAGTTGGAATGATCCCCGTGATTTGAACAAAACGGTCAAGGCAATATCTTTGCCTTCGAATAATTCAAGCACTCCCGACCGTAGGATCATGGAACTTGAAGGTCGAGTCAAGTCTCTCATGAAATCTTACGAAATTCATAAGCCTTCAAGCCAAGTAAGCAGAATCGCTTCTACATGCAAACTTTGCAATGGCCCTCATGAGACCTACAACTGCATGGAACTTCCAAAACGTGCTTATAACGAATTCACATCATCACACTTAGGGCAAGGTCCTCGAACTTCTGCCGAAGCATATGAGGCATGGAAGGATAAACCTAATTTTAGAGGGTACCAAACACGAAGTGTATCATTTAATGATTCCTCACCCCTCACTTGGTCCGAACATTTTCCATCACAAGATACCTCTAGGCAAAGCTGTGAAGATGATTTAAAAAAATTCATTCTTTCTCAAGAACTACAGCTTACGACACTCGAGGCAAAATTCAAACAACAGCAGGCTGACGTGAACAACAAGATTTGTAATCTGTTGACGGCTATCAAAGAGCATATTGATAATAAGCCCATTCACGTTGATGAGGTTAAATCTGCTACCGTCATGAGTCCACCAGCCTCCCCTGTAAAGATAAAAAGTCCTAGCAAGCTATTCAAACATCTATCCCCTGACAAGAAAGGACCTATCAACCCCTCTGGATCAATCCACTTTGTAAACACCATCACCACAATTTCAGCTGCTGCATCCAAACCAACCCAACAACAAACTGACAACCTTAGTCAGACAACGAATGATGAGACACCAAAGGTTGACCACGCTTCGGCAAGGAAACCTGCCAACTCACCCGAGCAGTGCACCGCGCAGAAATCCGACAAACTGGATGATTGGAACGAGACATCGGAGGAACAGGAGAAAGACCCAACCATATTGAGCAAATCGGTTATAAAAGAATCCGAAAAAGAGGATGCTATAAGTTGGGATAGCAATCAATACGAGGGGAACGACCCTAAGCTTTTCAAAATCCCCTGTACCATTGAGGGAAAGGTCTTAATTAATAGCCGTATAGATCCTAGCTTCCCGGTCAGCGTAATCCCACTTTCTCTATACTGCAAAACCTTCCCAGAGGACGTCGTATGCAAGAAAGTAATAGAGAATGTATCAATTAGGATTGGAGAATTTGATTACGATACTGAGCTCACTGTGGTTGATGACGTGGACCCTCTCGCCAATCAAGCATTGACCAACCTCGTCCTTGGGATACCATTTATCGATGAATCGGGAGCAATCCTTGACGAGAAGGATGGTAGTGTATTATTCACCAATGGTGTTAGAACGGTAGTTTTTCGTGGGGATGGTGAGGAAGTTGATGAGTATCGTCCCTCCCTTGAGGGGAATCCATACGGGTCAAAGGGAGGAGAGTTGAAAAAGATTAAACGACGTAATCCGAATAACCTAAAAATCCCCTGCATGATCAGTCACAAACACTTCGAGAACGTGTACATTAATGTATTCCTGCCAAAGAATTTCATGTCATTGTTTCACTACAACAATATCTGCAGATGGGGGATGATTTACAAGGGAGAGAAAGTGATTGGTAAGGACCATGAAATCCAAGTGTTCATAGGAAATATGGCATTCACTATGGAGTTCACAATTGTGGACAACATAGAGGACTTTGTTGACCCTAGGTTATCGCAAGTTGTATTTGGAGCGCCCTTTTGTGAAATCACTAAGTTAATGGTAGATGACTTGAACGGAATCATGACTTTCACTGACGGGATTAGGAGGATTTCATACCAAACGCCATACAAAAGAAGAGACCTTAGGGAGATAGATTGCGACGGGCTTGATGTTATGAGCTCCCAACTTGTCTTGTGTGATGACGATGTTAGAAGAGGTTGTAGAAATGTTTCTGATTTATCTTGTGGGTTCTTTAAGGATGTTAGTGAGCTTGGCTCTAAGTATCGGAGGGATGTTTTCGAATTTGAAGATCCAAAGTACTTACACTATGAGAGCGACACTAGTTTAGAAGACGACCTAGAGAGTGGAACCAATGATGAAATCACGTAGTAACCCACGACTTTGAGTCTAGCTACAAGACTCGTAAATAAAGAAAAGCGCTTCTTGGGAGGCAACCCATGTTTTGTGTGATTTTAATTGTTTGATTGTTATTTGCTTCCGTATGCATGTTTTATTTTTATTGTTGGTTGATCATGTTTCTCAATTAAAATGTGAAATACTTTATTATGTTGTTTAGCCTAGTCTTAACTTCAACCTAAAGGTATTTTTGCAAAAGATAAGTGTAAGGGGAAACCCCAAATATGTTTTTAAGAAACAAACCGATCATGATTATCCACAATATTTAATGAACATGTATATTCGTATTTGTTAGAGTCAAATGCTTGTATTGAGTCATAATGATGTTTTGCAGGATTTTCCAGGAAGTAGGACAAAGTTTTTCCAGAAATTTTCCGGAAACTTAACATAAAGATTTCTGCAGGTTCATTCTGACGGCGTCAGGGCATTGCTCTTGACGGCGTCAGGAGTCAAAAATCTGGAAATTTTACCAGTTTTGTTTTTCTAACGGAGTCTTATGGTTTTTGTGAATTATTAAGTTTTATAATCTCCAGGAAATCTGCAAACTTCATTCCACAAGCATTATATCTTATTTTGTTTTCTAGGATTTAGTAACTTATATAGGATGCCGCCGATTTTACGCGAGGTTGCCTTGTCTACTTTTGTCAGGATTTACAGGTTATTTGTGATAAGAAGATGATTTATATTCTGGAAGGGAAGCTTTGATTGTTCGTTTTCTTGGAAGAAGATTTAACCTGGCCAACTAAAATCCATACCGAGCGAATCAGGGGAGTATTTGATTTCATTCTCTTTACTTTTTAACTTTTACATTCTTTACTTGAACATTGGGGACAATGTTCATCTTAAGTGTAAGGGGAGGGTAAAAAGATGATACCTTACATATGCACTTTCGCTTGAGTTTGTTTTGTTTGATAGTACATGTGTAATAAAACTATGAGAAATACTTGTTAGTGTAATTTTAGCGCCAAATTTAAAATTTTTTACAACATTTAGGAGTGAAACTTTAGCCATAGCAAGCGTCTCATGGATAGGAGGTTGTATGACTAGCACATAACCGTATATTCAGAAAAATTTTCCACCCAAAAATGTGAGGTTCGCCTTTAGATTTGATAGGAAAAGCATTCATTATTAGTGCTTATGAGTGTACCGGTAGCATTTAGATTCTAGAACTTGCGTTAGTGATGCATCCCGAGACCGCTAGTGAGACTACATTCGTGTGGTAGGATTTACTACATGATAAGAGGCATTAGGATCACCCTTGTGTTAAACCCGTATTATAATTACTTGACCATTTAAGTCATATTACTTGGCTAGTTAAGTCAACTAATTTTTCTCACACCCTTAGCGTTGTACTCATTTTTAGTACACGATACCCCTAGTACACCCCTCCGAGCCTATCTTTTCGTTTCTAACTTTAAGCATTTTACTTAAAGGAAGAATTTGTTACACCCCACTTAAATGTACACCCAAATCGCCTTAGCCTTCCGTGTATGCGCTCATTTTTAGTGCATTATTGTCATTTGTTAAACCCTAAGTTAACTTTCTAATTGATTACATGGTTGCTAAGTCGAGTCATATCCTTGTACATATTGTTTTGGGACGATTGAGACTCATGGGTAAGTACTTATTTTATGGAGTAATGGGGAAGAACATCATATTATTACCCCCATATGTACGTTAATCTTAAAAGTGCTCCAAGTGTTTTGATTTTCTTAATTCGAATCGTTAGATTAGTTTAATGTAAAGTATGTAAAGATTCAAGTGTAAGGGGAATTCTCATCCCCTATGATGTATTATTTTGGATGGTAGGGTAAGAGTGTATGCACAAAAAAAAAAAAAAAAAAAAAAAAAAAAAAAAAAAAAAAAACATACGGACTACCATCCCGTTATCATTTTATGTTCATTTTATGTTTTTGTTATTTTTCATTTATTAGCTTAAGTCGAGTCTAGTCTTGGCTTAGCAACGCCATCTTGTACATGTAATTTACTAAGATTGTTAACTCGCCACCAGTAAAATTCCCTTTATCCAACAAAACCGTGTAATTCATATCCCTACACCTAACGATATAACCCTTTAAAAAGACCTCTTTGATAGTTTATCCTAGGTGCTTACGCCATGTGGTGGAGGTTTGATCCTTTCCCAAGCCTATGGTAATCTATTTTGCTATGACAGGTAGTGAGAGATATCTTCCATTTCCATAATGTTATATTACTTTATTACACCCGAGAGATGTGAGTATCTAAACACTATTTGTGAGGTGCTTGTGTATGACCTCCGTGCTTGTCTATTGGTCTTTAGTGGAACGATTATTTGTTGTAATTACTTTTATATTAGTGTTAAATGACCCCTAACTTGTCTTTTGAGTAGAATAAAAGCTCATTTGCTTGAGGACAAGCAAATCTCAAGTGTAAGGGTATATGATGAGGCGAAAAATGATCCGTTTTTAGGGGGTCATTTAAGCCCGAATCCGAATTTATTTGATCAAATATTGCCCTAAATCGTTCCTTTTGTGATTTTAGGTGTTTGGAGAGTGAATTCTGGAAAAGAGGCTATTTTGGACGTTTTTGAAGCATAAAGTGAAGAAAACGATAAAGTACCAAAAATCCAAGCTGGAAATACAAGGTGACGGCGTCAAGGGTTTGCTCTTGACGGCGTCAGACATGAAGAATAATTTACCGTAGCTGGTGACGGCGTCAGATGGAGTTATGACGGCGTCAAAGTGGCCAAGATTAATTTACCGAAGGTGGTGACGTCGTCACATAGGCCGTCACGATTGGATCTAGGGCGTCCGAGGAAGTGTATGGCGGCGAGTTGACGGCGTCAGATTTTACTCTTGACGCCGTCAGGACGATTTTCCTATATATAGTTTTCTAGTTTTTTCATTAAAAAGGAGGAGAAGTTTTGGTGAAACCCTAAAGACGATTTTGGTGCCTCTTTTACAGGTTTTTCAAGGGTTCCAAACCCTTGAGACCTTGTATTGTAATTGAGATAAGTATACTCTTAATTCAATCAATATGTCTATGTGTTGGTTGTTTATCTTTTGTTCTTATCTTAATTCTACTATGCTAGGCTAGATCTCTCTTGTGTTTGCTTAGATCTAATGAAACCTAGATGTTGATTATGTGTTGATTGCTTGTCTATTCTTGTTTTGAATGAATGATTTTATATGTTAGGCTTAAGAAAACTGGCAGATCTCCAAATGGTAACATGCTTGAACGTCTTAAGAAACATGAACCGAGGCGTACTAGGTCTTTATTGGTTGTATTTAATGCATGAGCCACTGTTTACAATCCTTATAGTTGTGCTGGGTCATGGTGTAGGAGGAGATAAGAGCTCATAGAGTTGGGGAGTTATGTATGCCACTCCACGAATGGTATTAAGGAATACAACCCGTCATTCATACAAGTGTAACAAGTAATTGACATGTAAAAGATATCTAGGGAGTAATGAAGTCTAAGTAAACACAATTTCTCCAATTACTGCTCACAACCTTAGTTTAATTAGTTTAATTTTATTTTTATTGTTTTATTTTGATTGCATCTTAGCTTTGGGTTAGTTGATTAGCAACTAATTCCGCCCACTCTTTCAAAACCCGAGATTTTAATTGCTTTCATAAAAATATAAAAATACAAAAATAATCATCTTTCATCTCTAGAACTTTTAATTAGGTTTTCTAATCCTAGCGACACTATTCCTAAGCTGAACGATCAATCCCCCGGTACTTGTCACTATACTATACTACAACGATCAGGTACACTGCCTGGTGGAGGTTGTAAGCCTCGCGAGATCCCTCGAGAGGTAAAGCAAGGTGCGATTCCCACGCATCAGATACACATTAGGATTAATCCTCATTGTTATGTAGTTATGAAATACTTGATGTTGCTTATTGTTTCCTGCACTTATATTTTACTTGCTTGATGAGTATGTTTGCATGCTAGATGAAATTGCTTGTTTACTTAATCTCTTTGGTTAACATGCTTTGGCTACATAATTGCCTACATAATTAGTATATGCTTAATTGCCTCAAAGAGTTGGACTTGTTTGAAACCAAAAACACAACCTTTCTGCAATTCACTACCAAAAACCCTTTTCTGGCAATCTGGGAATCACCAGATGGGCGGCCCCCTTAAATCATAAGGCGGCCCCCTTAATTATTAAGGGGACCAGCCTCCAATTAAGGGGACCGGCCATCTGATGGTCGAAGGTGTTGTTTCCCTTTTTTATTTTTTAGCCCATTTCATCCTACACTTCCCAAAATTCACAAACCTATTTTATCCTAAACCTTCCATCAATGTTTATCCACCCTTGATCCCACCAATCCTATATTATAAACACTCTCATTCCTCTTAATCTCCACTCATCTCATCATTTCCTCTCCCATTAAATCAAAACCACCAAGAAACTTGTTTAGAGAAGAAAGCCTAACTTCCTTTAAAATTCCGTCAAATCAAATGATGTTGTCAAACATCCAACACCAAATTCCTCCTATGTTTTCAAACATTACTTACCTAACACCTCACTTTCCTTCTCACCAACATTACATATCAAAAACCTTTACTCACCCATATCCTTCTACATTACACTCAAACCTCATAATCTTTTCACAACTCAAGCGATGTTGTTCATAATCAACCAACACCTAAACCTCACTCTCACACAAATGATCCATTTAACAACAAATCATCCATTCATGCTTCGACTAATGCTCCTTCTTATGATGAGCATGCACAATCCCAAAACAATAATCCCAACCTCATTACCAACAGTTTACATGTTGCTCATTCAACAAAAACACCATCCACTCATGAAGGATCTCTTCCACCCATATCATGTTTTCATGATTACCCAAGCTCAAACATGTCTCCACCACCAAGAGTATCACCACCACATCCTACAACTTCACATGCCATTCCTATGTTGCATGTTCAAACCATCACCCAAGACAACTATCATGCTCCACCACCATCACCTTCCTCCGAACACTTGAAGTTCATTGAGGCGCTAAAAGAAGCCCATGAGCTTAGTGCTCTTTTAGCCTTACATCTTGCTCAACGCAATTTGGATCCACCTTCATCTAGATCACCCTCATCACCACACAACATAAATCAACTTGAGAAGCATGTCAACAATTGACCTTGTTGCATCTTTCTCCTAAAAACCATTGCATTCAATGAACACTTGGATTGAATATCTTCTCACTAGATCACATCCAATACCCTCACTTGAACAACATCCAAAACCTCAATCAACCTCTTCCACTACAAACTCTCCACCACCAAACTATCCAACATTCATGACCCGAACATATACCTCCATTAATCCAACAACCTTATCCTAACTCAACCATCCTCATTCCAAACACTCCATCATCAACCATCTAAGCATACCATATGCTTACGATTTTCACTTTCAAATACGAATCAACCAACCTTTTGTTACAAGCAAGTCCGATTGCTCTCTTTGGCAAATTAGGATCTTTTAACATAATCACTTTGAATTAATTGTTATGTATTCTTAATATTTGTTTACTATGCTTGTTATTTGTATATTGCATATTCTTCTATATATGCTTGTGCTTCTAATATTTTTCTTGCGAGCATTCCATTTCTCGATCCCTTGGTGCCATCGAACGAGGAGGAGCACACATCAAGGGGGAGCTTTCATCCCCGTCTAACTTCATTTATGAAGCTAGACGGCATAACCTTTTTGATTCTACAAAAAGGGGGAGAAGTGAATATAAACTCACTAAGTACTTGTCTAAAAATTAATTTTTAGACTTAATGAGTTTAGGTTTTGTAATCATCAAAAAGGGGGAGATTGTTGATATAAATAATGTCTAAAAACATTATTAACATATATCGATATCTCTATGTTTTGATAATCACAAAACGTAAACTCATTGAACTACAAATTATGACGTAAACAAGTATTTAGTCGTAAATATTTGCTTTAGCATCCATATCACTTAAGGTATGAATAAACAAAGTGTCTAATGCATTTTATGATCAAATGAATTTTTATTTTTACAAACCTTACATTTTATTAAAATGGGACAAACATTTCTAAACTTATACAAAACATTTTTGTATTTATAAGAAATGTTTTATTCAAAATAAACATTTTGAATTCAAATTTCTACCCAAAAAACGGCCACATTCTTCAGGAAAAACCTCCCCCACAAAAAGACAAAAAAATCTGAAGAAAAAATATTTTTTTCTTAGGCGGCCCCCTTAATTATACTAGGCGGTCCCCTTAATAATTAAGGGGACCGGCACACAATTAAGGGGACCGGCCACGTTCCCTGTCAGATTTTGTCAGAAATTTTTCCCTATAAATACCACCTCAAACCTGGAATTTTTCTCACCTCTTTGCACAAATATTTTCAGATCCAATTCTCTCTAAACATCCTTCTAAAACCCTTTGATCATAAGATTATTAATCTTTGTTTCAAGTGATCCAATCTTTCATCCTCTCAAGTGCAAGAGAAGAATACTTCTATCCCCCAAGACAAGAAGTATTACAACTTGTTGTGATCTCCACATCCAAGTTGTTGGTGCATCATCAAGAATATTTACATATACCTTTGTGTAGTGTGTTGTGAATATTTGTTTGTAGATAGTTGTACTAGATATAGATTGTGTGATTAGTTAGTAGCTTGGTGTGAAGAAGAAAGTTAGGAGCTAGATTGGTGTGAAGAAGATAGGTGTGGAGTAGTTAGTTGTGAAGTAGATTGACTTGAAGAAGGTGTGTAGAAGTTGTGACTTAGGTGTGAAGAAGTTGTGGTGTGAATATTGGTGTGTAGATTGGTGTGTAAATTGGTGTGTAAATCGGTGTGTAAATTGGTGTGTAAGGTTTTCTCCGCCATAAGGGTGCTTGTTGATATAGTGAAGAAAACTCTCGAGTAGGTGACTCGGGGAGTGGAGTAGGGCAAGGAAGGTGTCCTTGTAGCCGAACCACTATAAATGCTTTGTCTCCCGGTTTGATCTTTCCATCTCTTACTTATTTTCTTGCTTATATTGTTATTACTTTCGTAGACGTAAAAGTATATATATATATATATATAGTTGCTCATATAGTGCTAGTGTTAGAAGTACATAAAGATCAAACAAAAGTTTCATCCACAAAACTAAGTCTTTACAATCAAACTAGAAAGACAACATACATATAATTGATCATTTCGATCAAGTATAGTTTTTATACAAAATATAACTAAGGATTATAAAATAAACGATTACGTACTTATCTCTCGTATATATATATATATATATATATATATATATATATATATATATATATATATATATATATATATATATATATATATATATATATATAATTGTTTATATTATACATGTGTTGATTTCACATACTTAGCTTACATTATTATTATTGTTCATACTTAGTTATAGTTTTTCATATTGTTCAAGATTTGAGTTCACATAAGATTGAATCAAAGTTTTAAAAGCAAACAAGGTTTTAAAACTAAACCAAGTTTTCATAATAAAATTAAAAAGACGTAAAACTATTCAACCCCCCCTTCTAGTTTTCCACAAACCCCTTACACTTTATACCCCTTATACTTTATAATATGAACTTTGTTTAAAATGACATGAGTATTAGTATTAGTTTCAGACTTTCATCTATTTAAATTATTAGTTTTAATATAAATATTGTAAATATGCGAATCAATTTTAATATTGTTAGTTGTAGACTTTCATACATTAGAATATATATATATATATATATATATATATATATATATATATATATATATATATATATATATATATATATATATATATATATATATATATATATATATATATATATATATATTTTAAATATATATATATATATATATATATATTTTAAATAAGGACTCATGTTATTCTATTTAAAAGTTTAATTTATGCGTACACGGGTTTAAATATTAATACTGCTAAATTATTAGTAACGGGAATATAAATATCAAATGGTAAGCACGAGTTACTGTGATATGAAAATAAATATACGCGATTCTACTTATAACAACGATTTTAACTTCATTAACGCTCATTTATGTGCTACTAAACTCACGCATTTTGTACAACATTATATCAATAGTTAAAGTTAAACAATAACATCAACATCAACCTCAACATGTCTGTCAGTTAAAAAAATTATACAAAGCTAATTATTTAATAAAAAAAAAAACAAAAAACACACACACACACACAAAAACAAACACATTAGTTAGATATTCATTGTTTAACTTAGAAGGTATTTTCCTTAAATTATATAAAATAAAAAAAATGCACGCATCACAATCATTATTTGATAACAATCACCTTCTAAATCAAAAAAAGAAAAACTATGTAGGTGATAACCTAACTTTATTCATTGACGTGATGTTTCATCAAAAAAAATGTAATAGTTGGCCGTTGTAAAGGAGTTAAAATATGTACATGAGAATTATTAAACAAGCATATATAGTTTTTAATCAGGTTATTACGTTACTATACTGCGATAATGTTATTGAGTTGGTAATCACGGATGTGAGATACCATTCTTCTATACTTATGATTTATGTGTTAACTTCTTTTTGCTTCTCGATAGAATCTGAAAGAGACCTCAACAGAACTTTGGCTTATGTAACTTTTTTTATGGTTTAACTTTTTTGTTATACACACCAACTTTTAGTATATTTTTTTTAATCGAAAACTTTTACACTTAATATTTGTATTTTTACTATAAACACACTAAGCTATGACAGAATTAGTTGTGAGTTAAGAGGTTTGTTACTAAGCTTCTTAAAAAAGCTTATACATTTATCATAAACTTATTGTGTTATGGTAATTGAATAAGCCAATAAGCACCTTTAATAAGCATAACCAAACATCCCTTTAGTTATAATATGAAGTTTTCTTATTTGATGTTATAACTAACTATGTTGTTATCCTCACTATAATGCAACATGTAAGTAGTTTTTGCAGTTTTATGATCTTATCACACACACTAAAGTGCAATGCAATTTGTTGTGTGCGTTTTTAGAAGATGATTAAGTATCAACACATGATTGTCATTGAATGATTTTTTAAGCCTACTCAAGGTATGAATGTATAATTAAGTTGAGTTGCTAATTTAGATAATACATTAATGTATTTTAATGTACCAAAGATGTATTTTAGTACATATATGGAAAATTTTATAGTAGGAATTCTTAGCAGGTGTCTTTGAATGAGTTAATGAAACTTAGCAGGTGCTTGCTGTCATTAATAACACTATGGGTATCAATCAACGGTCTAAAATATGGGTGTCGTTTACCTTGATGATTTAGGCCAATTGTAAAGAAAGTTGCACTAAAGTGAAAGGTCGGTAAAGATTCAAACAATCCTAAAAGACTTGCGAATTTACTCTTTGTCATTTTTTTCATGCATTTATAATTTACTTATACAAGTAATTATAATTTCCTTATATAGTTCGGTCTCAGAAAAAAATAATTTTTATACATTAAGACATAAACGTAAGATTAAATTTGAGTTCTACCAATCACATCTTTTTTGTTTCTCTTTATATAATAAAGAAGCTATAGTTTAAACATTTATGTTAATTTGGTAATTTTAAGATCAAACATGAGAAGTAAATAGCACAAACTTATGAAAATGCTATTTTTCAAACAAAAATGTACATTAGTAAACATGGTATGATGGTTGTTCATAATCAAAAAAATGAATCAATCTTCAAAGCTATCTAAATATGCTACATATTTTAACGAAAATATAAGTAAAAGAAATACCACGATTACAAAACATATCGTAAATTGATAGCATGAGTTTGCAAAACTAAAAGCATATATCACTAAAATGTCATGTAAGTCAAGTATTGTCATGTATTTTGCTTGAATAATAAAATATAATTTTTAACACAAAAACATTCTCCTAAAATAATAGGTAGATTATAACACATATACATATGATTTTTTATTTTTAGTCCACCAAGTAAATCTAATTGAAGCATGTTAAGAGATTCATTTCTTAATCGATAATAATACATAATCAAAACGAAAATTTAAAAACCCTATGCGTGCACATGTATTATAGCTAGTATACATGCATGTAATTTAAATAAAACGAATTATTGTCTAATAAGTTAACAATACACTAGATGGAATGTATGCGTAGGTTCATTTGAGAATAATAAAAAACTTAGAGAACGTGATAACACTATTTTTACAGTATAAATCTAAAATTTTTTAACCTTTTAATGGCATGACAAATGTTAGGTATTTGTGTGAGTTTGAGTATGCGGATAAGTATTTATGCAAAGACTGAAGTAAAAGCTTATAACAATGTTCATATTGATAAATATATGAGAGGTAATTTGCATATTTTTATTTTTGATTTGCACAATTCAAACTGTGTTTTAAACAGTTGTAATTTTTTACATATTGTTCTTCAAATTGTATATTAGAGTGTGCAAATCAAAAGTTAAAGTCCGGCAATTAACACTTTAAATATGACTTCGAATTTTAGGTATTTGAATTTTGAAGTGTTTGTGTAACAGGGATGGCAAAAAAATCGGAACTTGATGGGGGAATCGAAAACTCGAGGTTTTAAGGGCGATGTGGGGCATGCTTATCGCGTTATGGGGCGGGTTTCGGAGTATTAACGGGATTTTTATCGGGTTTAGGGCGGGGAGCGGGGCACAACATCCTAACCCGCTTCGCCCCGAAACATATATATACATATAGGTCATGGGGATAGCATGACTACAATTTTTGTAGCCAAATAGCAGCAATCCTTCACGAAAATTTACAAGAAATAACTTAGGGACCTACAAGAAAGACTAAAGGACCCACAAAAGGACTTAGAGACCCACAATTTAGAGCACAAAATTGTAGTCAATTGGTTGCAAAAAAATTATAAAGAATATATTCGCATAAATCTATTATATTCATATATTATGTTAGTACATACGTAATTAAAACATAATTCTCGTATTTTTATAGTTTTATATATTTGCAAGATTAATTATGATTAAAAACTTCTTTGTGTCATATTTTTAAAAGAAATTTTGATCTTTTAATGGATGGTTTATCATTACTTGTGTTAATTTTGTAGAAACTATCAAGCCTAGCACTTAATATATTATTAGTGGGTTTTTAATTCTTCACGTTATAGCATATAATCATATTGCTAAAGTATGCTGTAAAAAAAATAATAAACGGGGAATAACGTGTATTTGGTGGAGTATTGCGTCCGAAAAGGCAGATCCCAACAGGGATCAAAGCGGGTTTGATAGAGCGGACACCTCGATAAAATCCTCAATGAGAATCAGTGTGGGTTTGAGGCCAGGTTTGCTAATTAGGTATCGGGATGTGAATGATCGTCCCATCCCAAACCTGCCCCATCGCCATTACGTATGTTGTTTGAATTTACTTTTAATTGTTACATTTAAAACTGTAATGTACTATTTGTATGGCTTATACTATTTGTTTTTAAGCAACTTTTAATACGTTGAATTTAACTAGTGATTGTATGAATTGTCAATATTATAAAGAAAAATAAACTGTCTTCGTACCTCGGATATTTAAGAATTGTCCAAATCAATATTGACTTTTGATTATGTTTTTTCTTCTATTGACAAGACACTTATCGAACTATCATGGGGCTTTGTGGTCCACTGGGTGAAGCTTATTAAGTTAAGCGAGTCTAGGTGAGAGTAGTACCGGGTTGGGTGACCAACCGGGAAGTCCTCACATGGGGACCACAAACTCTAATGATATCAACCAGCTACCTTAGAAGTCTGAGCCCAACCATGTGATGTCTTGATTCAACTAAAGGACGCTAGTTCGATTCCGTTCCGCAAGCATGGTTGGGTATTGGGTGGAGGTATTTCACAAGCATTAAACATTTGCTGGGTAGGATTGATGGGTACAATTATGATACACAGGGTTGATGTGTCCCTGCCAATCTACACTTTTTTTTTTACCCAAGACACTTATCGAACTAAATACATTTTCTATTTTATAATCAATGAGCTAGTGTTTCAATAGCCCATATGTGAGAATGTTTTTCAAACAAATTATTTTTTATTTAAATCCTGCTTAAAACATAGTAACAATAATTTGTGAGTATATATTTTGAAATAGTTTATTAAAGTTCTAAAAAGAAATAGTATATATTTAACATTACACATAAACTTTTTAGTTAGTTAACAACACCTTATAACTTAATAAACCTTAAGTAGACAAACATTTGTTAGCCCAAATTATACGTATACCAAACAAGTTTAATGCAATTATTGTTTACTATACCCAAACGAATCATTTTCTTGTCCTAATCAGTTGTTTAGTCAATTGAAAACAAAAGGGACGTCGAAAAGAAATACAGAACAACTAGGACAGCTTTCGTTATCAAATATGGTCATAAACATATTTGATTTTCCGGTTGTGACCAATTTGAACATGCACCTAATCCACTTAGGATCGATATGATTAGGACGAATGCACTGTATGTAATTTTACAGTCAAGGTTCTAGATGTACGAGAAGTTTGCTAGTCACATATGCATGTATACTTATATATTTTAGTACTAACAGACTCATTTTCTGTATGGTTTTCATAAAAGTATCCGATTTCATTTAGTCATCAAAACTGTTAGAGTATGACAATCAGTATAGCACATACGCGGAAGCAAAGATCAATAATAACACGTATAAAGATAACTAAAACATAAATAAGAACATACCCGAAGCACTTCAATAACCTTGATTCTTGAACAAATAGATCAATGATAAACCCCTTACCGTTTTGTTTATCGATCTCTTGATAATTACTAAAGTAAGTAATTATCTCGTTCTTGTACGCACAAACTACCAACGAATAAAGGTTTGATGCAAGTAAACAAAACACTTATTTTTGTTTAACCAAAATCGACCCAAACACCCTAGGAGGGGGGTGGACAATCGGCCAAGAAAGAAAACAAGGAAGAAAAGATTTTAGGGTTTAGTGTGTGTGCACAAAAGATATGAAACCCTAACCTTTGGCCTTGTATATATACTAGAGTAAACTTGGAGGACAAGTTGGATGTGGGTTGGGCTTCCCCTCCCCTTGCTCGACCGGCCTAGGCACCCAAGGGGTGTTCTAGATTCTTCTTGACTCTCAAATTACATTCTAGTCCTTATCTTTCGTTACTAATGATAGTTAGTCCATACGGTTAATAACTAACGACCATTTAGTCCATTAAGTGTTTATAAATATATATATATATATATATATATATATATATATATATATATATATATATATATATATATATATATATACGATACATTTAACATATATATATTTATTATACATTATTTTTGTTTGTAAAGTGTGCAATCACGAGGTCTCGGGTTCAATACTCGACATTTACATATTAATGTTTATACGTAACATTTAACAGCTTCCATTCGTATATCCATTAATAGTAAAATGACATTGGTTGGCGTCTTGCAACACTCCAATGCCCCCAGTTCGACCCAAGCTAGGTTTCCTGGAAAACCTTTAATGATTCGTCATTATTATTATCCTTTCGCCTCTAATACTACATTAATAAAGATGTGAGGTTCTTTATTAAATTCTGTTTCTCGTCTCTTTATGATTGAACAAAATTACCAAAACATCTGAACGTATTCCAGATAAACTTTGGGCGTGGCCACGCAAACATTTTGTCAACCCTACGAGGGGCCCAACAGTATTAAACTTCTGAACAAATCAGAAGGAACGAATTCTTTCTTGACTACAAAAATAACCCATGAACTTTGTAACATTCTGAAAACAACCCTTATGACTTCCAATTACGATAAGCGGTAGATTGCTCCACAAAATGCACTACAACCATGACATTTATCTGGTATCTCAAGTCTGAGGATAACTTTAAATATGATTCTCACAATAAATTTAAATCATATCGTTGGGATAAGTTCAATACTCAATTCATTGAATATCATGTGAAATTGGTATGACTACGCATTAATATACTTTCAAGTATATCCTTAACCAATACTCAAAATTGTCTTAGTTAATGATATTCTCATATCATTAATCGACAACGGACCATTTAGAATAATAAATTATTCATGGATCTTAAACATGCAAATATAGGATATATTATTAAGACAATGAATAAATAAACATAACCAATACTTTATTTCATTAAAATTAATAATTGTACATTACATCCCTTATCCAAATAATAATCACAGATGGGCATGAAACTATCAGCTAATTTAAGTCCTATTCCTTCAGCATGCTTGTAAAGCTTGGTGCCAGGTAAAGGCTTTGTAAATTGATCAGCTAAGTTTTCATCTGTGTGAACTTTGAGCATTTCGATTTCACCTATCTCAACTTGTTCTCTGACATAGTGGTGCTTAATCGGGAAATGTCTGGTGCCTTTCATGATTCCAGGTTCATTGGTAAATGTAATTGCAGCTGAGTTGTCACAATACATTTTTATAGGTCGCTGAATCGAAGGCATAACCCCAAGCCGTGAAACAAACTTCCTAATCCAAACAGCTTCCATTGCAGCTTCTGAAGCAACTATATACTCACTTTCTGTAGCATACATCGCTAATACATTCTGCTTTCTGCTCCTCCAATCAACAACTCCTCAATTGATGACAAAGACATAACCCGTCTGAGACTTCGTATCATCTTTATCACCTTTCCAAGAAGCATCGCAGTAACCTGTTACATCAAGCTCTGCAGATGGAGTACCCCCATAAACCAAGAACATCTCTTTAGTAGCCCTAAGGTACTTAAGAATATTCTTAACAGCAGTCCAGTGTTTTTCACCTGGATTCTGCTGATATCGATTGGTTAAATTCTGAGCAAACGCCACATCAGGCCTTGTGCTTTTCACCGCATACATAATAGATCCCACAGCCGAAGCGTAAGGGACTCTCTTCATGCGTTGCACCTCTTCAGGTGTTGAAGCACAAACTTTGTTGCTCAAGCCATGTTGCTCTTGCATCGGCAAATATCCTTTCTTGGAATTTTGCATACTGAATCTCTTCAATATTTTATCAATGTAAGCACTTTGGCTTAATCCAATTAATCGCCGAGATCTATCTCTATATATCTTGTGTTCGATTTATAGCATGTATCTCCCCACGGGGTTTAAAAACAATTAAAAATGTGGGATCATGAACTCACCTGACAAGTGGTGTGAATCACAACGGTGCTCAATAGTGATGGTGTATTGCTATGACTAGCAATGAAATTCCTCCGACTTGCGACCTAAATAATACATTGTAATCGGTGTTTTAGAGTTGTGTTGTAAATGTCATGTGATATGTCTCGTGTACGGTGATATCCGTTTCGGGTGTCTTAAATATATTCCAAATAACTTTACGTAGTTATTTGTAACGTTGCTACGAACCGGTGTTTGGATAAATATTTTCTTGTTGTGAAATTAATATCGTTTAAAAATATTACGATTAAATATTTTTAATAAAGTTATATATATATATTAGAGTTAAAGAAAGATGTATATATGTATTTATATAAATTATATGAAATAATTAATTATAAAATATAACTTGTCACAATTTAACCCTTAACTTTTACAAAATTACACTTTTTACCCCTTTGGTCAAAATAATTACACTTTAGTCCTTTTTGCATTCTTTTCACTTTATTCCCTTGACTTTTGAAAAATTACATTTCTTACCCCTCGACTTCCATCAGAAATCAATATTATCATAGTTAATCCGAAAGTTTGTGATCTTTACAATTTTAGTCCCTTAACGAGGCATTTTTGCAAAAGTAGTCATTGATGAATTTTCGAAAGCCAACTTTTGATACAATTAAAAATAACTTTTATAACTTATAAACTTATTCAAATTTAGTTTCTAAAATCTGATACATCTCGACTTTTCTTAAGTTTCCAAACCGAATAATCATTTTGAAATATACTTTGGGCTCGTTAGCCCATTGAAGCCCAAAAGGGGTGTTTAGTTTTGCTTAAAAACTCGTTCGGCACAGACTTGGTTTCGGTTTCGTTTTCATAGCAATAAATCGTGTAAGGTTTGCATGTTTAGTGTGTTCGACTTAGGGTGAGCCAAAGAATTAGTGTGTCGCAACATAAGTATAACTTGTACTTAAAAATGGGAAATGGTGAGCCCTTTTCTTAAGGGTGTCGAGGAGTGTGTGGACGTATATAATTATAGAAGAGAAAAAAAAATGGTGCATGTCGTATGCTAAGTAAGTGTGGTATGCATGATACGAATCAAAGTAGAAATGAAAAAGGGAGATAGTTAACTTACAACACCAAGTATGGTGGTGATGATACCGTGTGATACGAGGTAAGAAACGAGCAAAAGAAATGATACTCTCTTCGTGTAGTGAACTTTGTTCCAAAACTTAGTTACCCAACTAGTATTCTCGATCCAAAAACCTTACTCGTGCCCAAGATCCTCTCGACAGTAACCAAGAAAGAAATAATTAGAGAGTTTTGTGATATGAGATTTTGTGAATTCTAGCAAGTGTGAGGAAACGCATTAAATGTGGTTTATATAGGATAGTGAGAGTAGTTGTGTGTTTGAGCTTGTGAAACATGTCCCCTAGATGTCATTCGATGAGAGACAACTTTGTCTCTTGTCCTTGAATCTCTAGTCAAATCGAGTTGAGGTGGTAAGGGGGGCAACGATGGTTTACTTGGATTAGTTTAAGCCTAGCTTATGTTAGTAGTGTAAGAAACAAATGAGATTAGAGCACATGGGAAATTCATGTTGGGAGGATTTGGAACACTCGATCCATGGGATAATAGTTGGTTAGGATAGCTAGGTGGATAATGCGATTGCCCAAAGGTTCGACGGCTACAAATGGTGGCTCATTGTTGTGTGATACAAAGTCAACAAGAAGTTGCATGCTTAGTGTCGTGTGAGTAGGGAACCAAAGAGTACAAAACATGTGTATATCCTTACATTGCAAATGAGTTTGTTCGTTTGAGTAGTAAGCTGCGCAAGGAAAAAAAACAAGCAACAACCATTGGGCTTGAGAACTCAAGGCCCAAACAAAACAAGTGAAATAAAGTTAAGGTGGGCGTGTGGTTGTGGTTCGGCCCAGCAGTAAGGCAAAAGGGTGGAGAGACTTGGGCTTAGGTGTCATGCGGCCCAAACAAAAATAAATAGGTGTCGGTGACTGGTTTGTTCGTAACTTTAGCTTCTCGATTGGTGTCGGTGTCGATTCGTGTGATCCTCATAAATATAAACGGTGTCGTTCCTAGATATATATACTTATATATACATAGTAACGTATAATTTGTCATAATTATTACATATACTTCATTATATATATATAATAATAATATACCGGTGTCTGATCAAGGTGTCGGGTCGCAAGTGGGAGTTACCGGTGCTTAACCTCATTGGGTGACATCCAAGAGTGGCATTCGGGTGATATTGGGTGACAAAACATAATCGGGTGTTAAACAAACGGTGTTCAAAACAATCGGGTGTTCAAACAAACAGTGTCTCATATAAAAATTTCAAATTTGCCCGCAAAAATGGCTTAGTTAAGAATAATGTTGATAATTAGCATTAATAAATGACCTGGGATTTTACGGTGTATTACAGTACCCATCCGTTAGATTGGATTCGTCCCGGAATCCAAAGTTGAATCGGTGCTCGGGGTTGTCTCATCAAATAGTTGTGGGTATTTGGCACGCATTTGATCCTCGCGCTCCCATGTGTACTCGGGTCCTCTCTTAGAGTTCCATCTGACCTTAACAATGGGAATGCGACTATGCTTAAGTCGTTTGACCTCCCTATCCATAATCTCAACGGGTTCCTCAATAAAGTTCAACTTTTCATCGATTCTGATCTCTTTCAATGGAATCACAAGTGTTTCATCCGATAAACACTTTTTCAAATTAGACACGTGAAAGGTGTGGTGTACTCTACTGAGTTCCTCAGGTAGTTCCAGTTTGTATGCCACGGGACTGATCCTTTCAATGATCTCTAAGGGTCCAACGTATCTGGGGTTTAACTTTCCACGTTTTCCAAACCTAATCATTCCTTTCCAAGGTGATACCTTAAGCATGACCTTGTCTCCAACTTGAAACTCTATCGGTTTCCTTCGCACATCGGCATAACTCTTTTGCCGATCCTTAGCGGCTTGTAATCGTTGCCTAATCTTTACTATTTTCTCAGTGGTTTCAAGAATCAACTCGGGACCTGAGAGTTGTACATCTCCAATCTCAGCCCAACAAACTGGTGATCTACACTTTCTTCCATAAAGTGCTTCAAACGGTGCAGCCTTAATGCTAGCGTGATAACTGTTGTTATATGAGAATTCTGCTAACGGTAGGTGTTTATCCCAGCCTTTTCCAAAATCAATCACACATGCCCTAAGTATGTCTTCTAGGGTTTGTATAGTCCTTTCACTTTGACCATCAGTCTGTGGATGGTAAGCTGTACTCATATCTAACTTAGTTCCCAAGGCTTTCTGTAAAGATCGCCAAAAGTTAGACGTGAAACGGCTGTCTCGGTCGGAGATAATAGAAATAGGCAATCCATGCCGGGAAACTATCTCCTTAAGGTACAATCGTGCAATTACGTCCATATCATCAGTCTCTTTGATTGGCAAGAAGTGCGCTGACTTCGTGAGACGATCAACAATAACCCAAATAGTGTCCAAACCACTCGATGTCTTGGGTAATTTCGTAATGAAATCCATTGTAATCCTTTCCCATTTCCACATTGGTAGCTCGGGTTGAACCAAAAGACCGGATGGTTTTTGATGTTCAGCCTTTACTCGTGAGCAGGTCAAACACTTACCAACATACTCAGCAATGTCAGCTTTCATGTTTGGCCACCAATACAACTTCTTTAGATCTTGATACATCTTGTCCGAACCAGGGTGAATGGAGTATTTAGACTTGTGAGACTCGTGCATGATGAGGTCTCGTATTCCTCCATACAATGGAATCCAACTTCTGTCCTTGAAACACAGCCTTCCATCTGGTTTCTTGACAAATCCATTCGTGCTTTCTGGCCTACCGTAAATCTTCTCGTGCGGCCTATTCTCTTCCTTAAGGGCCTCAGCTTGAACTTCAAGAATTTGAGACGGAAGTGGTGATCTAATTGTCATACCCAATGATCTAACTCTGAGGGGTCTAAGTCGTTCCTTTCGACTCAAGGCATCTGCTACAACGTTTGCCTTCCCCAGGTGGTAACGGATCTCACAATCGTAGTCACTTAGCAACTCTAGCCATCGACGTTGCCTCATGTTCAACTCCTTTTGATCTAGAATGTGCTGAAGACTCTTGTGATCGGTGAAAACCGTACACTTGGTTCCATATAGGTAGTGTCTCCAGATCTTCAGAGCGAATACCACCGCTCCTAATTCTAGATCATGAGTAGTGTAGTTCTCCTCGTGGGGTTTAAGTTGTCTAGAAGCGTAAGCGATTACTTTAAGTCTTTGCATCAATACGGCACCCAAACCTTGGATTGATGCGTCACAATATACCACGAAGTCCTCACTTCCTTCGGGTAGTGCTAATATCAGTGCTTCACAAAGCTTCTGCTTCAAAAACTGAAATGCCGATTCTTGCTCATCTTCCCATTCAAACTTCTTCTTCTTCTGTGTTAACTCAGTCAAAGGTTTAGCAATCCTTAAGAAACCTTCAATGAACCTTCGATAATAACCGGAAAGACCTAAAAATTGGCGTATCTCGGTAGGACTCGTCGGTGACTCCCAATTTTTAAAAGCTTCGATCTTGGTGGGATCAACATTAATACCTTTACTGTCGATAACATGCCCAAGAAATTGTACTTTCTCAATCCAAAAATCACACTTGGAAAATTTGGCGTATAATTTCTCTTCTCGGAGCAGTGTTAGTATAGCCTTCAAGTGCTCTGCGTGCTCTTCCTCACTACGTGAATAAATAAGGATATCATCGATGAATACAATCACAAACTTATCCAAATAGGGTTTGCACACTCGGTTCATTAAGTCCATAAATACAGCGGGTGCATTTGTTAGACCGAATGGCATTACTTGGAATTCGTAGTGACCGTATCTTGTCCTGAAAGCCGTCTTAGGGATGTCTTCTTCCCTAACTCTTAGTTGGTGATAACCTGATCTCAAATCAATCTTCGAGTAGACACTCGATCCTTGCAGTTGATCAAACAAATCGTCAATCCTTGGCAACGAATATCGATTCTTAACCGTAAGTTTGTTCAACTCACGATAATCGATACACATCCTGAAGGTTCCATCCTTCTTCTTTACAAACAACACCGGGGCTCCCCATGGTGACGAACTAGGGTGAATAAATCCTTTATCTGACAATTCCTCCAATTGTCCAGATAACTCCTTCATTTCCGACGGTGCTAGCCTATAGGGTGCTTGTGCTACGGGTGCTGCTCCTGGCATCAAGTCAATTTGAAATTCCACTTGACGAGTCGGCGGAAGGCCAGGCAAGTCCTCAGGGAAAACTTCTGGAAAGTCCCTGACTACTGGCACATCCTCGAGTCGCTTCTCTTCTAACTTCTTCTCGGTGACTTGAGCTAAAAAGACATGACATCCTCGTTCGATGTACTTCACAACCTTGACGCAAGAAATAATGCTCAGACGTGTCTTACTTCGCTCTCCGCGAATAACCAGGGTTTCGTTACTCAGTGGGATGTGAACGACCTTTTCGTCACAAATGATCTTAACGCGGTTCTCAGATAACCAATCCATTCCTATAACGACGTCGAAACTACCGAGTCTAATAGGCATAAGGTCAATGGCAAATGGGGTGTCTAACAGTCGTAAGGTGCAACCTAGGAGTATAGTGTTAGTGCTCACTAGCTTTCCATCATCTAGTTCAATCTCATACGTGGTGTCTAGTTGGGTGGGTGTAATATTAAGCAGAGGCGCAAGAGAAATAGATACGAAACTTTGATCGGCTCCGGAATCAAATAAAACTTTAACGAGGCGGTTGTTTAGAAAGAACATACCCGTGACTACGTTCGGATCTTGCTGGACATTTCCATCTCCCAGCACGTATGCTCTCCCACGTGCATTGTTGTCCTTATTAGGGCATTGACGCCTGTAGTGTCCTTTCTCTCCACAAGCATGGCATACCACAGCCACGGGTTGCAAGTTAGCTCCTGTAGCCTTGCAATCTTGTGTCTTATGTCCAACCCTTGAACACTTCCCGCACTTAGCATAGCAGGGTCCATTGTGATGCATCTTACACTTGTCACAGAATGGAAGAGGTCCAGCATACCTAGCATCCTTAACTGGTGCGGCAACATAAGCTCTGACAGCTTCCTGTCGTCGGTTCTGTTGGTTGTGGTGGGTGTTTCTGTCATGGTGATAGTTACGGTTGGGGTTTCGGTTGTTGTTGTTGTTGTTGTTGTTGTTGTTGTTGTTGTTGTTGTTGTTGTTGTTGTTGTTTGCCCTTCGATCATCAAACTTCCTTTTGTGATCGTTGTTCCCCTGAGCAGAGTTACGCTTAATCTCCCGGTCTAGCAGTCTTTGGGCAATAGACATTGCTTCATCCAAAGATTGAGGCTTAGACGAGGTGACGTTTCCCTCAATGCTTCTGGGTAATCCCTCAATGTACCTTTCCAACAACTTTTCCAAATCGGGAATCTTTGAAGGGCAAAGTGTGGCAAGCTCCTGAAGTCTCCTATCGTAAGCCCTGAGATCATTTCCTTTCACAACCAACGTGTGAAACTCATCTTCTAACTTCTTGATCTCGCCTCTAGGGCAAAACTTCTTCAACATCTTTTCCTTAAAATCAGCCCAGGTGATTTGATAGGCCTCCTCCACACCTATCTTCTGAGCAGTTGCATTCCACCAAGACAACGCGTCTTCCAACAATGTTCCAGTAGCAAACGAGACTCGGCTCTCAGCGGCACAACCGCTCCTTACAAACACAGTCTCAGTTCGCTCAAACCATCGAGCAAGCTCTGTTACTCCTTCAGTCCCTTTGAAGTGAGATGGTTTACAAGCTATGAAGTCCTTATAGGTACACTTTCGAGTCGCAGCAGACTCGCTCTCAGCAGTGGCTCGGTTATTGCTACTAGTTCGTGTCATTGCAGCAGCCTGCTCTTCCAAAGCTGCAGCAACACTGTCGACAACCAACTTTCTGATAGCAGCTTGGGTCATAGCGGGTGACGAAGTAGCAGTAGCGGTTTTCCTTGGGGGCCATAACTCTATAAAATCGCAAGTGCATAAGTACAAATCCCAAACATCAATAACAAGAGAAATAGTGTAGCCAACTCATAATAGTCGAGATCATCACAAAGTACATATCACAACCACACCATAAATACATACATCAACATAAACCATATCATTCATAAATAAACATCATGACATGTAACAACACACATGGAAATTATAATGAATCTCAATATGGGAGCATAATAAAAGATCAAACAACTAGAACATCATAAATCAATATCAATACGTTACAATCATAACCAACATAAAGTTTTAATAATTTTTGAATTCATTGTTACAAAACAATAAGATACAACAATTATTAATGCCACAGGCGGCAAGTTAAGATGTCTCTGTAAGTAATGACATGTCATAGATCTATGAAGGTCCAGGTGCGCCTCCTGATCTCCTCTCTAGCTCTCTGATGATCCTGATCATCCCCAACATCTCCATATCTCTGGATCTCTCACGGGCCTGAATCTCCTCAATAGTGGCTGAAAGTGTGTGGATGGTAGAACTAGATGCAGCTAACTCCTGTGCCTGATGCTCCATCATCTCCTGTGTAATGGCCGAAATCGCTCTCAAATCATCAATCTCGTGTCTCTGAACATCTAGTCGATGACCAAACTCAGTGATGGTAGCCTGTGCCTCCTCGATCTCTGTCCCCATCATCTCAAATACCATCTCTAAAGCTGTCCTATGTACCACGAGGTTCGTGACCTCCTCCTGCATACACTCTATCCTCTCCAAGGATATATCCTCAATAACGCTCAACAGCTCATCAAGACGATCCTCATGTCTCACTAACCTAGCAGCCAAAAGAGGGATAGTATGGTGTATCGGATCTCCAGTGACCGGTAACACCGCTGAAGAGCCATCTCCAAGCTCAGCAGCCCTAGGCGATCCCTCAACCAATCTCCATCTACGTATGTAGTCTAACAAAAACGACCATCGACGAGCATCAACCAATCTATGAATGCCAGGTGAGGTGGGGGTCTCGGTGGGAGCAGGTGATGTAGCAGGTGATGGTATCGGTACAATAGTAAGTAGGCAACATGTAAGGATGTGGCTCAGGTGGGGGTGATACAGGTGATGGTGGAGGTGCTGGTGATGCCATAGGTGTCAAATCTGGCATAGAAACAGGTGGTAATACATATATAGGTGATGGTACAGGTGTAGGTACAGGTGGTGTAACAGTAGAAGCAGGCAAAATACAGACTCGTTTCCGAGCCGTGCATTTGCGGGTATAGTCTCCCTCATGATATCGAAACAACTCTCCGAAAGGCTCAGGCTCATAGGGCTCAAGAATCCTCACTCGCTTGCACCAACGAATCGGTGCAGGCGGGGATGGTGGTGGGATAGAAGCAGCAGTGTCAGAAGTATCGGAGTCAGAAGACTCGTCATCAGCATCTGAACCGGAGTGGTGACTAGCAGGTGGTGTAGGACGATCATCAGCCGCAAGAAACTGCTGAGATGTCAGGTACTGATCATAAAGGTACTGCCCCTGTGTCATAGGTCCACAGACAGGACGAAAAAGAGGCTGAATAGCAAAAGAATCAATGGGTGTAGAAGCAACCTCACCCTCCTCAAAGGGCTCAGTGTCAGCAGAGGGGTCTCCAGATGGAACAGGAGATGGTATAGCAGGTGATACAGGTTGGGTGTCATGGTCAGAATCATGGGTGTCTCGGGTGTCATGGGTGTCATAGTCAGATAAGTCAATAGTAGGGTAAGTGGATGATGTTGGTACGACGTCGTCACTGTCGGACAAAATAATAACCGGGGGCGACATGGTACTGTAATATCCCAAAATAGCAGTGATATAAGTCATTTAGTCTACATAATGCTACATGCACAGTGATCATAGTGTCATAGTGAGCTAAATGCAATGGGTGCTAAAAAATCAAACCTTAAAACATAGCGTTGGCAAGCGCTGGCACGGAGGGCACTTCGGTGATAAATAGTTTGTTTAAAAATCCGGTGAGGTTATAGTCCAATGTTTTGAAAAATCATTTGGTTCTCTATAACCATGGCTTTGATGCCAATCTGTAACACCCCGAAATTTGATTAAGCAGCGGAAGTCTAATCGGGGTCATTACAGTTTAGTACACAGTCATACTCATAGAAAACAATTCAAAAGATAGTCAATATCATTCCATGAAAACTCAAATATTCAGAGTTACAAACATTTTTCCAAAATGTTAATTGTTTCGCAAAAACAGTGATGAGTTTGTAAAGAATGATATAATTATTGAAATAAAAGGGAGGTCCTGTGTGCCCTTTTGCCAGCTCTGTGCCGCCATGCTTGCTAGTTTCCTGAGATAAACATGCTTAAAAGTCAACACAAAGGTTGAGTGAATCCATAGTAGTTTAAATAGTAATAGTGTGAACACAAGTCAAGCATTTGAAATAAACAAGCCAAGATAGACAGGTCTTGACTAAAACGGGTGTAATATTGCTCCTAAGCCTCACGAAACGCAAGCCTTAACATTGATTTTACATATCATAAAGATAATAACAATCACCTACACCACAACGGATGTAAATGACAAGGGGCCCTCGGTGACAGGAAATGTTCCAAATTTCCATAATACCTCGAATATAGCACACCTCCTGCCAAGTGATCACCTTGACAGAGGCGGGCTGCCATTCCAATAGATCTATCAACTATATTCGCGCTCACTCGCAAGTGATTAAGGTTCGTGGTATGAGGGACTTGTAGCACAGGTGTCAACTTAGGCAATATCAGGTGATAACAGCATACAGAAAAGTTTAAAAACAATTAAAAATGTGGGACCATGAACTCACCTGACAAGTGGTATGAATCACAACGGTGCTCAATAGTGATGGTGTATTGCTATGACTAGCAATGAAATTCCTCCGACTTGCGACCTAAATAATACATTGTAATCGGTGTTTTAGAGTTGTGTTGTAAATGTCATGTGATATGTCTCGTGTACGGTGATATCCATTTCGGGTGTCTTAAATATATTCCAAATAACTTTACGTAGTTATTTGTAACGTTGCTACGAACCGGTGTTTGGATAAATATTTTCTTGTTGTGAAATTAATATCGTTTAAAAATATTTACGATTAAATATTTTTAATAAAGTTATATATATATTAGAGTTAAAGAAAGATGTATATATGTATTTATATAAATTATATGAAATAATTAATTATAAAATATAATTTGTCACAATTTAACCCTTAACTTTTACAAAATTACACTTTTTACCCCTTTGGTCAAAATAATTACACTTTAGTCCTTTTTGCATTCTTTTCACTTTATTCCCTTGACTTTTGAAAAATTACATTTCTTACCCCTCGACTTCCATCAGAAATCAATATTATCATAGTTAATCCGAAAGTTTGTGATCTTTACAATTTTAGTCCCTTAACGAGGCATTTTTACAAAAGTAGTCCTTGATGAATTTTCGAAAGCCAACTTTTGATACAATTAAAAGTAACTTTTATAACTTATAAACTTATTCAAATTTAGTTTTTAAAATCTGATACATCTCGACTTTTCTTAAGTTTCCAAACCGAATTATCATTTTGAAATATACTTTGGGCTCGTTAGCCCATTGAAGCCCAAAAGGGGTGTTTAGTTTTGCTTAAAAACTCGTTCGGCACAGACTTGGTTTCGGTTTAGTTTTCATAGCAATAAATCGTGTAAGGTTTGCATGTTTAGTGTGTTCGACTTAGGGTGAGCCAAAGAATTAGTGTGTCGCAACATAAGTATAACTTGTACGTAAAAATGGGAAATGGTGAGCCCTTTTCTTAAGGGTGTCGAGGAGTGTGTGGACGTATATAATTATAGAAGAGAAAAAAAATAATGGTGCGTGTCGTATGCTAAGTAAGTGTGGTATGCATGATACGAATCAAAGTAGAAATGAAAAAGGGATATAGTTAACTTACAACACCAAGTATGGTGGTGATGATGCCGTGTGATACGAGGCAAGAAACGAGCAAAAGAAATGATACTCTCTTCGTGTAGTGAACTTTGTTCCAAAACTTAGTTACCCAACTAGTATTCTCGATCCAAAAACCTTACTCGTGCCCAAGATCCTCTCGACAGTAACCAAGAAAGAAAGAAGTAGAGAGTTTTGTGATATGAGATTTTGTGAATTCTAGCAAGTGTGAGGAAATGCATTAAATGTGGTTTATATAGGATAGCGAGAGTAGTTGTGTGTTTGAGCTTGTGAAACATGTCCCCTAGATGTCATTCGATGGGAGACAACTTTGTCTCTTATCCTTGAATCTCTAGTCAAATCGAGTTGAGGTGGTAAGGGGGCAACAATGGTTTACTTGGATTAGTTTAAGCCTAGCTTAGGTTAGTAGTGTAATAAACAAATGAGATTAGAACACATGGGAAATTCATGTTGGGAGGATTTGTAACACTCGATCCATAGGATAATAGTTGGTTAGGATCACTAGGTGGATAATGCGATTGCTCAAAGGTTCGACGGCTACAAATGGTGGCTCATTGTCGTGTGATACAAAGTCAACAAGAAGTTGCATGCTTAGTGTCGTGTGAGTAGGGAACCAAAGAGTACAAAACGTGTGTATATACTTACATTGCAAATGAGTTTGTTCGTTTGAGTAGTAAGGTGCGCAAGGAAAAAAAAACAAGCAACAGCCATTGGGCTTGAGAACTCAAGGCCCAAACAAAACAAGTGAAATAAAGTTAAGGTGGGCTTGTGGTTGTGGTTCGGCCCAGCAGTAAGGCAAAAGGGTGGAGAGACTTGGGCTTAGGTGTCATGCGGCCCAAACAAAAATAAATAGGTGTCGGTGACTGGTTCGTTCGTAACTTTAGTTTCGGGATTGGTGTCGATGTCGATTCGTGTGATCCTCATAAATATAAACGGTGTCGTTCCTAGGTATATATACTTATATATACATAGTAACATATAATTTGTCATAATTATTACATATACTTCATTATATATATATATATATATATATATATATATATATATATATATATATATATATATATATATATATATATATATATATATATATATATATATATATATAACAATAATATACCGGTGTCTGATCAAGGTGTCGGGTCGCAAGTGGGAGTTACCGGTGCTTAACCTCATTGGGTGACATCCAAGAGTGACATTCGGGTGATATTGGGTGACAAAACATAATCGGGTGTTAAACAAACGGTGTTCAAAACAATCGGGTGTTCAAACAAACAGTGTCTCATATAAAAATTTCAAATTTGCCCGCAAAAATGGCTTAGTTAAGAATAATGTTGATAATTAGCATTAATAAATGACCTGGGATTTTACGGTGTATTACAAAGACCTTGCAAGATTCTTACTTTATCACTTATGTTTCATCATTATTAGTCCATATTATTTTCTTTTATGAAAATCACCCATTTTATTGCTTACATCAAGTCAAACAATTAAGAAAACAATAAAAACAAGTAATTAAAAGAAAAATAAACAACTAATAATTAACGTGAAACAATTAGCCACATGCAAACCTTATTAAAAAGATCCTAATAAAATCAATTCTAGGTATTATAACGCATGTAATCAACTAAGGCCTTCTCCTCTTGATGGAGGAGAGTCATATACATTGACGTATCAATTGCGTAGGCCAAAATCAATGTACACACCACATAGCATATAAATTGATTTTAATATTTATTAATTGGAGTCTTCCCCAATTTTAGATCTATTTAAAACATGTGACAAATAAATAAACAAACAAGATCCATGACTAACATGCATGTTTCATCATGGATTAAACCTAACAATTAGCACATAGGTCACAAGTATGTCCACATAACCGGTTAAAGACCTAGGGTTTCTATATGATTACAATTTAATCAAGAAAACCACAAACCCTAATTAGGGTTTTTAGTGGAAATCGACCCCCCCCCCCCAAATTAGGGTTAGGGTTTAAATTTTATTAAAAAAAAATTTAAAGAAAAACCATAGAAAAAACATGTATCTAAAACAATTAAAGAGCCGATTTTTATTACGTTTTAGTAATCAATTACATGTTATTCATGGCTCGTGATGCCACTGTTAGAGTATGACAATCAATATAGCACATACGCGGAAGCAAAGATCAATAATAACACGTATAAAAATAACTAAAACATAAATAAGAACATACCCGAAGCACTTCAATAACCTTGATTCTTGAACAAATAGATCAATGATAAACCCCTTACCGTTTTGTTTATCGATCTCTTGATAATTACTAAAGTAAGTAATTACCTCGTTCTTGTACACACAAACTACCAACGAATAAAGGTTTGATGCAAGTAAACAAAACACTTATTTTTGTTTAACCAAAATCGACCCAAACACCCTAGGAGGGGGGTGGACGATCGGCCAAGAAAGAAAACAAGGAAGAAAAGATTTTAGGGTTTAGTGTGTGTGCACAAAAGATATGAAACCCTAACCCTTGGCCTTGTATATATACTAGAGTAAACTTGGAGGACAAGTTGGATGTGGGTTGGGCTTCCCCTCCCCTTGCTCGACCGGCCTAGGCACCCAAGGGGTGTTCTAGATCCTTCTTGACTCCCAAATTACATTCTAGTCCTTATCTTTCGTTACTAATGATAGTTAGTCCATACGGTTAATAACTAACGACCATTTAGTCCATTAAGTGTTTATATATATATATATATATATATATATATATATATATATATATATATATATATATATATATATATATATATATATATATATATACGATACATTTAACATATATATATTTATTATACATTATTCTTGTTTGTAAAGTGTGCAATCCCGAGGTCTCGGGTTCAATACTCGACATTTACATATTAATGTTTATACGTAACATTTAACAAAAACATTATTTAATTTCATATGATTAACAAGATATCATTTCAGTTATATTCCTCTAGATCTGTTAAATAAGCTATTTATAATGTTTCAACGGATATATAGAAGTTGTGTCATGTTTAGATTAATCTGTCCATTTTAAAAGCAGACAATTATCTTACATATAGAATCTTGCATGAGAGTAATATATTTAGGAGAAAACCAGAACTTTAGCCTTGTTCTGTTAGTACTACGTACACAAAAATCTTACTAATAAACTATTGGATAAGTATAACAACGGCTAAAGATTCGTTTACTAGTATAATTTTTGCAAACCTCCAAAAAGACGCGCACTAAATGGTTACTTCATAAATTCCCTCATCACTATAAATAAATCGAACGTGTTCCATTTAAAAAGTACTTGCTTGGATAAGTGAGAACGTTAATGTATTTTTAAAGTAAAAGGCTTCTAGATATACGTTTTAATTAGTATGAGCCGTCACATATTTATATTGAATTATTGACATGGTTACTCTTTTAATGCGAATCCCAAGTAATTAGTATTTTGATTATATATGCAAAGAAAACATAAAAGAAAACATAACAGAAAACATTTTGATGAAGCAAAAGTTACTTGTTGATTAAGTCGACCCGTATTTATTATTGTGTTAGTTGGCTTAAGTTGATTGATAATTATACAAAATACCGCTAGCCAAAGACAAGATTTTCTTCGACCGTGAGGATGACATTAGATAAGAGTTGAGTGAAAAAAATTGCGATTGTAAATATCTAAATATGTATCTGATTAATTGAGTATTTTACTACTCCCTCAGGCCCATTATTACGTTATGTTCTTGTGTTTTGAAATGAAAGAAAAGAAGAGAAGAGAAGAGAAGAGACAGTGTTGTCCAGGAAATACGGGTAAGAAGTTACGAGTGGATTAAAAGGAGACCGATGAAGAGTAATTTGCTTTGGGATCATTGGTTGAGAAGCGCCAGCTTGTGTGGAAATCCTTGTCAAGTGGCTGATGGCGCATGTAATTGACGTGTGCCCGAATTCAAAGCATTATTTTCGTGATGGTTTTTTGTTGTTGCAGTAGGTCATAGTAGGTTTTTTGATTGTTTAGTAAACAATTTTTTTGGAACAAACAATAGATTTAAAATAGTATCGTGGACGCATAAAATAGTCCACGAAAATATAATACTTAGTAGATACCTTTTGTTTATACTCAAGCTTTTTGGTATAGTTGTATGTGAGTTGCCAATCAACTTAAAGCTCGTAGGTTCAAACTTTGCTGGAGGCATACGTGAGATAGGTGACATACATGGTAAAAATTGTCTCGTTAAAAAGAAATAAAATAAATAAAATAAAAAACTTTTATATACATGACTTATAGTGAAGTAGTACAATAATACATATACACTATTGGATATCTTGTATTTTCAAAAATGGTCTTGCTTGGATAGAAAAATAACTTAAACACGTAGTTTATTTTTTGACGTGACAAAAATATGTCCTTAGAGGAATACCATCTCCATCATAAAAATATTGTCATTAAACAAAAAATACACAATTTTAAAAAATACATTTATTACAGTTTTAAATTTTGCAAAAATCATGAAAAAATAGTTTTACGTTTTGACAAATATTTAATATTTTTATTTAATTTTTAAAAAACAATTTTAATTAAAGGTAATATAATATATTTAAGCAATTACAACTACTAAATATAGTAATGGATAGTCTCGACAGTGGGGGAGCTTGGGGTGCTCGGCCCCTTTCAACATGCCCAATCGCTTTGCTATTTACCTTATAAAATTTAAGCATATGACACAACTATAGGCAAATGACCCCCTAACCTTTAGTTAAATTACTTTGTTAGCTTGAGAAAAAAATTTTGTCCCCCTTGTTCCTAATTCTTGGCTTCGTCCCTGTGAATAGTTAATTTAAAGAGTATTGATAAAGTCTCCTATAATATTTTCTTACTAATCCTCTTACTCATACAATAATATTATATTTTTTTTTTCTTAATCATTCTTTTTCTACTACATTTAAACCGTCAGTTCTGACACTTATCATAATTCTGATAAAATTAGGACGGATGAATTAATAAAAATAGATATGGGTTTGAGATTTTATTATTTTTTTGATGTATTACATGTCTTTCTAACTAAACTCGATAATAAATGTATTTAGGGAGTACTAGCAGGGTCCCCGCGCTATGCAGCTGCGGACATCCTGTAATTTAATTTTTTCGATTAATAATTTATTTTATTTGTACGATTTTTGACAATAGCTTTACTGATTAACTTTTTATGGCAAAAGTTTGATAAATTTTGCTTTATTTGTATTATTTTATTTATTATTTATTTTATATTTTTGTTTAGTAGTTTGCTTTGTTTGTACAATATGTGAACATATTTTAGTTTATTATGTTCTTTTCGACAATAAATTTACGGATATCAAAAATTTCGTTTAGCTCGTGTCCGTTCGGGCTTGAGCCCGTTTGACCCGTGCCCGTTCGGGCTCGAGCCCATTTGGCTCATTGCCCGTTCGGGCTTAAAAATTTGTATAATATGCTTTATTATTTGTATTAGTGACATTTAATGTAGAAATTGTGTTTAAGTTTGTTGTATAATATGCTTGATAATTTATATTTCTTATGTAAGGGGTGTTTTAATAAGTGTATTAATTGTATTTATTTACTATTTAATTAATTGTATTTAATATACATAATAATCAATTTTAAGTCATTAATTTTTAATTTTAAGTCATTAATTTTAAACTTTCTAATTGTGTTGAATCACTTGTATTTTTAGCATTAAAATATTTAATGCTTAATTTTAAATATTCTATTAATAGTAGCCATTTATGCTTTATAATATAATATAATATGATATGATACGGTAATTATTGTGCTAGAAAGTAGGGCAATCTTATATTCTTATCCAACACTCATTACTCAATTATGCATGGTAAGCTATGAAACGTACAAACATGTGCACGTCATTTTTTGCGTAATTAATATCCTCACAAGGGAGCATGTGATAATAAGTATAATATAATTATGAGTAGTGATAAATATAGAATTAAAAAATATATTTATATTTTGACAAGTATTATACATATATTTTTTCTTATTATTACACACTACTCAATTTTTTATTTTCACCGATCACATTTATAAGTCTATCACTCTATCTTTAAGTCAATTAGTTAGTCTTACAAATCATTTTCCAATATATTAATTGTAATCTTATATTACCATATAACATGATTTTTTTTTAATTATTAAATATATCAAGCAGGATTAATGAAAGAATAAACAAGTTTGCATGTAATATACTCTGCCAGATAAAATTTTGAATTTATATTTATATGATTTCTAAATGCATATTCCAAATACAGATAAAAGTAAAAAACATGAGAATACTTATAAAATAATTAATATATTTTTTTCTTGTTTCAATATATACCATTGCGGGTATAAATAATTTCTGACTATACGTGTAATTGTTTATGGGTATGGATACACCTACCCACTGGGTAGTTTAGTCGAATGAGGTGACACTAAGTCATTGGGAAAGAAGTAACAATATTCTCCTTTTTTCTCCAACAAAGCATTAATTGTGTTTTAATTGTATTTTTATTCTAAGTGGGTAAACTACCTAGTGGGTAGCTTAAGTTTTCTCCATTGTTTATGTATACCTATGATTTTGTCCATTGGCGTAGCTATTTAGGGGCGGGGAGGGGCGCCCGACCCCCCGAAATTTTTTTTGCGATGTAGGGGGTATATAGTTTTCGTGTAGAAAAATTTCGGTATATTCGGTTTCAACCACCCATTTTAATTGTGATTTTTTTTATACATTAAGCAATAAAATTGATTCATTACATTTTACATAAGCCCTCTCCCCAAACTAAAATCCATTAATAAACCAAATCACAAAAATCCATTACTTAGCCTATTAAATAAAAAAAAAAAAAAAACCCGGAACAATCCCTAACAATTAACAAACCAATTAACCAAATCCCAAACCCTCCCCCTTCTACCCTCAGAATCTAGCAAACAGTATAGTGATTTACATAGAAAAAGAAATTGCTAACAAGTTTGATGGGGAGTCCATAATTGAATAATTCAAGGATCTTAAAGGTCGAAAGGCTGAACTCTAATTTCTTCAATGAATCGAACCAGGTACCAACCGTTTGTCTCCTTTTTAATGTTTAGTTGTTTTGGACAAATGTTTAATTTTTAGTGATTGAAACTTTTTTTTTATAATAACAGTATTTAATTTTTGACCCGACCCGAATCAAATCACCTACCCGAACATATTACCCGATAAATAGCATTAGGAAAAAAAAAATTAGATCTCGACCCCTATTGAAAATTTTCTAGCTTCGCCACTGATTTTGTCGGGTCCAAAATTATAAGATAATGTTCACATGAAATTCTGGCTTATCTGATCTAACGTAACTTCAGTAAATGTCACATGAAATGATCATGAAATTATTGAAACTTGAAGATATCAAAGATTTTATTTTGTTATTTAAATGAATTTCTTTGAAAATGAACTCAGCACTCTCGTCATTTTCTTTCAGGTTTATTTATTTAATCAATTATTATATAAAGCATCAGGACTTTGAACGGATTTAATCTCAGCTCTAGGATAGTCTTCTTTGGCTGATTGGCTCCATTATCTTATTTGATGCTCTAATAACGTACTACACAAACACAATTTGCAAGCTGTTTCATTATTTTAGGAGGCCCTTTGCAATAACTATAAAAATTTGCAAGTTGTTTCGTCATTTTCGAAGGCCTTATAGTAAAAGTTTAAACATATGTAAAAAGATGCTTTTTAATCATGTGTCACATGTTACACGTATAAACAGAAAGAAATAAAACGTAAATATTACATGCATATATCATGACTATAGTTAATTCAGAGGCTTTTCAAAATCATTGCCCGATACGCCACTTGGACATGTTTATCGCAGTCACTAGTCAATTGCCTAGTTAAACATGCGCAACAATTATACTCCTTAAAAATAAACTTTAACTTATCAGATTTTATTAATGTCTTCCCTAGTTATTCTTCTTGTCTTGAGTAGAGAGTACTACGTAATAGTTTATGTTTTTAGCATTACGAGATGTATGATCGTCCCTGAAATCATTTGAGATTCCGGAAAGAATATATTGGTAAATAAACAAACAAGATTTAGCTATCCGATAGATGTTTTTATTAACTGTTTTTTATCCGTTAAAATTTAATAATATTTTATCAACCAAATTAACGAATACATATTTTAGTGGTTATCAACCAATTTGTATGAAAAACTTGTCCATCCCGAAAACTAGAACATAAGAAAAATTTCATTCGTTGACGTTTGACGGTTTGAATACTAGAACTCTAGAAGTCTAGAAGAGTAGTAGAGGTAAAAGAACATGATCACGTTGTAAATAATCATTTTTCAAGAAAAATATAAATCTTTTAACTTGAAAATGAGTTAAAAGTACGTAGTAGATCGTATTATTTTTGAGCGAAAGTAGACCGTATTGACTCAACCTTTCTATTTTACTTTTAAAACAATAGATGTTAGTTCATTTGTGTAGTAATTAAAAAGCAGAACACAAACCAAAATGGATCCTCCCACAAATAAAACAATATTAAAAAGCAGAACACATCGACTATAGCTATCATTATTTTTCACCCAAACGCCACCGAACATCGCCACCCAATATTGTCGTTGTCGTCACTACCACTGTCACCCCCTAATCAACACCGTTCTCATTACCAACCTAACCCACTACCTCCATCACCACCATACCCGGCCACTCACACCGCCGTCGGTGGGGGTAGGGGTAGGTGGTGGTGGAGGCGGTGCTTGGTAGAGGTGGTGGTGGGCAGGGTTGGCAGTGGCGGCAGTGGTAGAGAAGGTGGTGATGATGGCGGACTTGAAATGCAAAACTTAACGAATGATCGTTAAATATTTAACGAAAATGTCTAAATTGGCCAAGAAAGGCTACCTTTTTAGACATTCAATGGTTCAATTAGTTTTCAAAAATCAATTTCAGAATTCAGTTAGTGTCGTATGCATTTAATTAAAATAAGAAAAACAGACATACATTCACGTTTGTTATTAAATCATTGCTCGAGGTGTGTTTGGATCGGCCACCCAACACCGGTGGACATGCTACATAAACTCATAAAGGGAAATGACAAAAAGCACCAACTAATTTATTTTCAGCTCAAAATTAACATTTACAGGAAAACTGTCCAAACATCATTGAATTCCAACTACTTCAACACTAACATGTAACCAAGAAACATGGAAACTAAATATGTACATGGATCCATAAATCCACAAAATTCAAAATTGACACCAAAAATTAAGCCAAAAATTAAATAAGAAACACTAAGTTAATTTTCTTCAAACGCAATCAAAAGCTTTTTCGATGTGCTTGATCATTCGTTGGTCCGGTGTTGAGGACGTTTCTTGGCGATGTAATAGTCTTTGTTGGTCCATTGCCGAGGACACTTCTTGGAGATGTAACTGTCTTCTCGCTAAATTTTCTCGAATACTCTTTCTTCACAACCTTTCTTGGTCTTTTCGGGTGTTCATATGTCGCGTTAATTGTTGGCAACATATACCATCCAATAGAAGTGCATAATATCGCGAATGAACGGCCAAAAAAAACCAAGAACACCAAGATCATGATGACGAAAAAGGGTAAGCTATACCAAGGTCTCCACCATTGACCAAGCTTCTTTTTCAGTTGATCAACACTAAACATCTTTTTATAATCAAATGATTGTTTTTCGGGTTCCACCACCTTGGAAATGCTAGGAGCCATCTTGTTTCCACCAACCGGATGTTCAGGTGACAATATAGGCGTTTTCGTGGCTTCGAGTTTATGTTGTTGATGTTTTTCTTGCTTTTTATGATCTTTAATCTTGACAACAATTGGTTGCACATCATTCGACTTCGAGTACGTAAACCTAACCAAGGAGATATCTTCAGAACCTTTTTGTGTATATATCTTTTGTCTCTTGCCATCAAGATCTGCCAAGAGAGCTTCAAATTTATCAAGCCCGCGATTCGAATAAGGGTTCTTGTTGTCTTTATTGCTTCGACTACAAAAACTATGTCGTCTTCGTGCTATTTTAGGTTGCGGGCTCGGTGGAAATGACCAAATAGCATCAAAATTGTCTTCTTGAGTAGCAGAAGATCCACAAATGAAAGCCATGACTTTTGTTTTTGAGAATTAAGGTTTATGGCAAATTTCTAGCTCTTTTTTGTTCTTTAAGGAAGTTGGAGATAATATGAAAGGTTTGTGTGAAATATTTGATTCAACTAATCATAATGATTCAAAGAAAGAATGTTTGAATTTATAAGATAATGTAAATGTGAAGAAGAAGTGATTATATCATTGTATGGAAGGTTCTAAATGGTGTCTTGACTTCAAGTTCTTGGAGAAGAGGTAAAGATTGGGTGCTTTATTTAAATAACTAAAACATGGGTGACCCACATGGGATTTCTTAAGACATAGATTTAGTCAAAGCCCTTAATTAAAGGAGAGTCTACATAACCTACCCTCAAGAATTTTGTAAATCAAATTTTGAAGTAAACCAAGGAAACCATTTTAATGTAGGTGTTGCCTTTTGTTATATTGTTTGGTCAATACTATGTACTAACCCGATTTACATTTTTTGGTTAAAACACATCGGGCTTTCGTGTGGCACTTGTTCTCACCGCTGAGGTAGCTCCTGCTCGAGCAGTCATAGATTACTAGCTTACAGGGGCGGACCGAGGTATTGACTTTGGGGGGCGGTGCCTTCCACGACTCGCCGAAAAAGTTCAAATTATAGTGTAATTTTTTTTTTTGACATTTTTATTAAAGTGCACCCCTCCAAAAATTCAAATTGCCTCCCACTTTGAAGCCAAAAATGTAAAAACCTTAGTTTTTAGTGTAAAAAAAAATTATGACCTTTTTATTAAAATGCACCACGAATTTTATCAAAAAATTTTTTTTTGCCCCCTGCCTTGGAAAATCCTGGGTCTGCCACTGCTAGCTTAACTACGCAATTTCACAAATATGACTAGAATACATCATATAACACTTTACTTTTATCGGCTTATTTAACACATCTTTTTGTTCAAATTATATGCGACTTACTAATAAATATCGTTTGAAAATGACGCAAAAATGTATAAATAGACATGATGTAATTATTCTAATAGTAATTATAATTATTTTGTCAGACACTAAAACTAGAGGGTTTAGATTGAAACTATGGTTTATGTAACAATCGACATAGTCTAGGGTCTTAAATACAACTATACAAATTCTAAATTAATACTCCATAATACTGTACAGATTACAGGGTGTAATAGTTAACTATTTTCATTAACAATTCAGTGGTTCTAGATGGACTAATTTTCATGACATGTCTTCCGCAACTTATGACATCAGCAATAAATATATCCATCCAATTCAGCAAAGACATGTAAGACGGGAATTGATGTATGAAAAATATTTTTGTGCATGCGTGGACTGTGTGGTCTAATAAATCACGATTTAAAAAATGTATCATATATAAATTATACTAGTTGTCTATTTTTTTTCACTTTTTTATTTCTGTTTTTAAAAGAAAATATCTCAACATTTTAGAAAGCAGTTGATAAGAGTTGAGACGTCTAAATCAGATGAATCTATGCGCGGCTATGCCTTTCAAAACTATGTTTATACGATGTAAATTATTATGTATGTATTTATTGACATACACTATAGACCTATAGTGGAATAGCCAAAAACCAAAAAGCTAGTACTCACTCACCTAATAAATCTGTTATAGTAGTATATTGATAAAAATACACCGTTGGTCCCTAAACTTTCCAAGAAACATCGTCATGGACCCTAACTTTACAAAATCGTCGCCATGCGTCCAAAACTATGAATTTTGAGGTCGAATGCGTCCCTTGACCCGTATTGGCTTGGTCAACGCTCAGTTTTGATTATTTTTCCAAAGGCAATATAGTCCAACCACATTTATAACTCGCATATGGTTAATGTCTAACCCACATTCAACTTCAGGGACCAGCTGTGTTCTAATATAGTTTTTAACTATGCAACTTGACTACAACTTCTCTGATACGCTTATTAATTTTTTTGCGGGAACCAATAAACCCACAACTAACCGTTGAACTTTTACTAAGTCCCGATGATGTATCATACACGTTGTAACTTACAACATATGTTGAAAACAACCCTCAACAAGCTACCCATATTTGTTCCATAAAAAAAAGAAAAAAAATCCAAAGAATGGCAGACATGGAGCTTAGTAAGCCACAAGTGACGGATAAGATGGTAGAGTATGTGAAGGCAAAATATGGTGATAGTTGGTTAGAAAGTGATGAAATGTCTGATGAGATGTTTGAAGATTTATGCAGATTTGCCAAAGAAGCCGAAGTGATCAAAGGTTAGTTTAGTTTTCTCTATTTGTTTCATTGACATAGTGATTGAAAAGTAGGATAGTAGTAATGGTTAAAATCTGATGTCCTTGTGTTTTTGTTGTATTTACAAATACCAATTTTAAAGGAAAAGATGTTGATGCATCAAATCACCTGTTAGCACCCTTGTTCATAAAAGTCCAAAACCAAGTAAAATGGTTACAAATGTTGTACTCGGTCTTGTTGCGGTAAAGGTAAGCAGCAGCAATAAGAGGAAACATTGGTATGTGCCTCCCCCTAAGGACCTCAAGTGTCCCACTATGAATATCAAGTCTCCCATAAAAAAGTTCACTTGTTATTTTTAGTGGTTTATGTAATGAAGATATAAATTTTTTTGGAATGATGATGGCTAATAAAATAGTTGGATTTTACATTTTTGCTTTACTTGTTTACGGTTTTTAGTTTGCAATCACATATGTCGTATATTGTAGAGTTTGGAATAAATTAATTTGACTATTAAAGTCAACATATACCAAAACACAAAATAGTAACCAAACTGCATTGTTATAACATATGAATTACAACATATCAATTAAATTACATTTAAACAGAAAGACAACATAGAATTTCTTGCTGGTTATTCACTTGGGTAAATGACTAGCAGGTTCATCAGTTGGTTTATGAGTTGTGGGTTCTTCAGTAGGTGTTTCACTTGCACATTCTTCACTTGCTTTTTTAGTAGCAGGTTCTTCACTAGCTGCTTCACTTGCTGTTTTAGTTGTAGTTGCTTCACTTTGTTCATCAGTATTGCCCATGTTAGCACGACCTCTACTAGAACAGTTAACACCTAAGCCAATCACATACCCACCACGATCGGTTGTACTTGTCTTTTCCCCTGTAATATCAGCTCTTGTGGTGTAAGATGGGGTTCCCCTTTTTCAAGGCACGATGAACAAGTATACCACATGAAATCTTTGTAAGGGGGACGCCTTGCAAAAAACATCAATCCAGCCCTGTTTTCCCTTTCAACCCAACAGTCATTTCAGACCAATTGGCAACCATTTTGTAGATCCATTGTGAAAAGCAATTGAATACATAAAGAGTTGATGATAAGGTATTATATAATAGATGAAAAAGTATAAAGGTTTAATGAGCTTGTTGAACAAGTAGATAGTATTAAAGACACGAGTAAATGCATACAATACAACCAAAAGACTACAAGTTTTTGAAATTGTTGACTATTGCAAAGTACCACCATCACACAAAAAAAAGACACTTAAACTTCAATTGTAATCCGGGTGATCCCAGGTCTGAGAGTAGTTTGAGTCGTAACAGTCGTCGTAAGGATCAAAGCTCGCAAACCTCTTGGCATCTAACTGAGCTTCCAACTTGCCCAGCTCCCGCTCCTTGTAAGAGTTCCGGCCATCATCATCAGCTGTCACATTTTCCTCAAAACCTAGCTGAAAGTGATCCAGATGAGCTTGCTGTTGTTGTTCAAGTTGTTTGTACATTCTCTCTTCTTCCAAAAACTGCCAGAATGCTTCTTCTGCTAGGCTTAACTGCTCCTCATCTTCATCCAACCTTTTATGTTCTTTTTCTTAAAAAAAAAAAAGAGATTCAAGAAACTCTTGTTCCATAGCCTGCCTTATGTCCTCTTCATCCATCCACTAAAAAAAATTAATATATGCATACATCATACCCAATGTAAACACAATAGATCGTCGGTCAATCATACGATAAATGTTTGCATACCTGCTGCCTTCTGCCATCAACATGCCTTTTTCTTCCTCGTATGTTACTTTTCTTTGGGGGTTGTGGATCTTGTTCCTTGTGACACCTTATCTTATTATGTCCAACGGTCTGACAATTAGAGCATTTCATCAGTTTACGATATCTAGATTTACCCATTGATAAGCAATTTCAGGGGGAAAATACTAGACTAATTTTGAATTTGAATTTGGGGATACTTATGGTCAAAATACAACCATACTTATAAATGCATCCAAAAAGCTTTATGGTAAGCATAACACGTGGTAAGGGACGAAACATACGAACTATGTATGTTTACACTGTTTCACAAAGGACCAAACATATAACATCAATATGAATATGTGATTAACCTATACAAGCAAAAAAAAAAAAAAAAAAAAAAAAAAAAAAATAAAAAAAAAAAAACACCAAAAACAAATGCGGGTTAAGCTAAATAGATCTTCATTTCATTCGATAACATAGATCAAAAGTACATGATAGTGTGATATTAGATGATCAAGCAAAATACATAATTCATAAGGCCCAAAAGACAATAAACATTATACACTAAATGTTTCACTATTAGTGATTAACAACAAAATCAAGTTTTCCTAAGAAAATCAATGAAGTTGTTCCTATCCCACACCTGACCATGGGTTTCAGAAATCAACCTGTTAATCTTTATAGCCTTGATGACACTTTTCTTTTGGATCTTTTTAAGATCTTCTAGAAGCCTCCACGACATAAGGGAAGTACGCCATCATTTAACTTCAACCATAAATTCTTGGGTTTGATTGGTGTCATAAACCAAATCCACATAACACTTAAAGAGTCCATTTGCAAGCTTAATATCCTTGTCGTTCTCGCGTTGATAGTACAAAGCAATGCTAGCAAACAGTTCGTGGGAACCGGTGGTGGTTGCAAGTTCCTGTAGGCGTGGGAATTCTGACATTTTTTTTGTGTTTTAGGTTTGGGAAGTAACTTAATTATGTGTTGGGTATGCAAACCTTTGGGGTTTGGTCCCTTAAATACTAACTAAATTGATGACGTTACAAATTCAGGGACCAAATGCGATATTAGTATATCGTAAAGAGTAATGTTATTAAATGGCGGAAAATTTAAATATACAAACGGCAAGCTTGGCAAGGTTGGGGACCAACGGAGAAATTAGACAAAACTTCTCCAATGCGCTTAAGTTTTTCCTTTGGGTTATGCCCCAATAAACCCTACCCAATGACCCGACCAACATAACCCTAAAAAGTTTCATAATACCCAATACATAGAAAAATCAGTCATTTCACATTGTGAGAAACACCGTTGATGCAAGTTATAGGAAAATGGAAAGGAACATATTTGGGACAACATTTAAATGAATAGAACCAGAAGAAGAAGGAGAAGTGTTGTTCCGGATTCACGCAAATGGGAGATTCGAATATACCCCACTCAGGTATGAAGGAGGATCCATTATTAATGTTAGTGCTTTTAGGTATGATAGGGGTATCTTTAGTTCAACCCTAGATAATCTATTATCAGAGATTAAGGAACCAAAATAGGCAGTGTTTTTCTGTGATCCAAATAAATCGCTAGAAAATGGTTTGCAATTGATTTATAGGGACCAGGATGTCCCTAAGCTATATGAGTTTGCGAAAACACATGAGTTAGTTGATATCTTTGTTATACATAGGCCCCAGATGTTAGCAGCATTTTATTTGGAAAGCATTGGTTTTGAGGTTGTGGGTTGGGTAGAGGAAGATGCTAACTTTAGAATGTCAAGTGGGAGACCTTTTAGGGCTCGCCGTAAATGGAATGGTATAAATAAGAACAAATTGCAGGTTGGTGTTGTTATCCAACAGGAAAAAGATGTTATCCATGACAAAAGCATCAATAATAAGTGTAGCAACCCGTAAATTTTCATAAGGAAAAATGACTATTTTGCCCTTTGACTTTGACTTTTGACTATTTGACTTTTACCGTAACATAAAAGCAAATACTGTAATCGGTAGCTAAACGGTAACTTCCCAAGTTAAATAATTCACTCTACTTTGAATTATTACTCTCTGAACGTTTTTGTTCACCTCTGTCTATTTAACGAGACGATATCTCGCAAAACGTAAAAATCGCACACAACGCATACCGGCACAACAATAAATTCAACAAGAAAATTGAATTGATTATGATTTCCTTAAAGTCATATAATATTACTTTTAATATTAATTACTTTTATAAGTAATTATGAAAGTTTAATCGTGTAAACTTTTCCTGCGACCAACACATGACTAGGATAAGTCTATGTGTTCAAAAACTCATATTTCACCAATAGTCATATTTTATATGAACTATTGTCATTTTGTCATTTTTACGTGAGCATTTTATGTCTTACGTAATATGCGTGCTCAAACCTAAGTTATTAGGTTTTAACAACATGAACGCACTCCGTTAGACTTGCCAGACTTTTAATATACTTAGTTGAGGTATATTAATAAGTTTAGACATTTTCATAAGTGTTACATGTTTAAGTTACCCGATTGATGTTTTGGGCTTAACATTAGTAATCACTGGGACCAAACTATACCCCGTAGGGATATAACTTCACCATGAAGTTATCCTTATAAGCAAGTAACCAAGCATCACACCACCTCAACCAGGAGGTGGCCTGTCATAGTGATTACCAAAGACCATGTGGCCTTTGCATAGTACTTTATGCCTCTAAGCTTGACATCTATTTGTTTCCCTTGTAACTAAGTCTTCATAAAAAAGAAACATATCAACTTTAATGTAAATCTCTCTTTTCCTCCTTACCATCCGTACACCATCACCAAAATTTCATTATCATCACTTTTGAATCAAGACTTAAGTATAAGAGCAAAGATGAAGACCTAAGTGCTTTTTACATAGCTCAAGTGATGAATTGTTGATTCCAAGCTCACAACAAAGAGTTAAACAAGACTAAAGGCTGAAGTAAAGATCAAGTCCAAGGTTTCATAAGGCTACAACAACTTGGGTTAAAGATTGAAAGACTAGTTGGTGATTGGAAGGCTTAGGGTAGTGGTTCTTGGTTTTTGGTGTTTTCCATCCAAGAATTTGTAAGACTATATTTAGTTTTCAAGTCTTTCATTCATGTTGATGTAATTTATACCTTGTACAAGTCTTATATGTATTTTGACAAGATATGATGTTGTACATAAAAGAAAAACATGAGTTAGACTTGTAGAAACCTTTTTGGAGCAACTAGATGTAACTAGTGATTTTGTTAAATGTTGGCACAAAATAATGAACCATGGACTTGGACAAGCTTAAGAAACATATGGAGGAAGTAAAAGCTAGAACTTGAGCTTTTGAATCACTTAAAAAGGGCTTATAGTTCAAAAGTTATACCTAAATGAAGATTACTAGAAGGAATTATGGTGCTGGAACAAAAAGGGTTCTGATACGATTTTAAATCGAGATTTTCACCCTTTTCTGCTCCGAATCAGCAAAAGTGTAAAACACAAAGGTTGCTCAGAATGATGTTTTATACAAAAACTCGCGAGCATGTAACCTGAAAGTGAATAACTAAGGCTAGAAACTGCAGAAACCAACTAAACCTGTTTAGACCGAAAAACAGTCATGGCTAAAGAGCTTTTGTGGCGTTTTAATATCTTGAGGCCAAGACACGGCCAAGACTAAGCCAAGGCTATTGTCTCAAACCCTTCTAAGCCAAGACATAGCAACGACTATTGTCTTGGTTGTTGTCTCAAGGTTGTGAATTTAGCCGCACGGTTAGGTTGGGTTTGATGACCCGAAACTTGTCATTGAGACATGTTCAATTAATTGACTCATTTCTTGACCTCGACAACGTATAAAAATTGACCATATCACATATATCATTACCACAAAGTCACAACTTATACTTGATCTGCGAAATTGTATTAACTAGCATAGTATTTAAAAATCGTTTTGAACTCTTTAATCGGCAATATTATGAAACGTCGTTATCATTTTTATTACAACACACATTGAGTTAGTAACATTTACACTTGACGAATGTTACACTAAATCATTTCATGATACCACACTAGTTCAACCAATAGTCATTGATGAAACACGACAAATGCTTTTATATAACATTTGTCTCGTCAATTACTTTTACTTATAAATGATAAGTACTACACCACTAGGGAATTTCATAATCATAAGAGGCTTCTTCGGGGTGTCATATCGACGAGTTGTGGATTTACGAATTAAAGTGTCCTGGCTCCTCATACGTTCACTACATGACCTCTAGATTTTGATAGCCAGAACAGTAGTACGGAGTTATTTATAAAAGGCTAATAGCCAAACCACATTTTAAGGATGCTTCACTCATTTATACCACATAAGATATATGTACAACATCTTAATCAAGTCAATGACTTTACATATACTTGTACACTCATATTGTACATTATACTAAGACACGATCACTATACACTCGTAGGTTATTGTTAAAGATCGTGGTCTCGTCATACACCATCTGTTGTTACAAACTACTACTGATTGCTACGGTGAGTCATAGCCCCTACTTTTGTTTAAATCATATATAAACTCTTTGGGGGAGATACATGCTACTGTTTTTACTATGGACAATTACTTGTAAACATAATGCTTTCATGAATATATATTATTGCTTGTGTCTAAGTTCCCTATGCCACAAGTCCCCCACACCATGGACCATTAATCACTTTCGAGTGAACGCTGATATAGTAGATAGGCCTATCAGGATTGACGAATCCCGTTTGTGTTAGCTGGATAAGTAACCAAACGTACTATATTTGTAACTCTAGGTATATGGCAAGTACCTACACGGGGCCATTATTATTCTATATATCATTGTTGATATATACCGTCAGTTTGAGTTCCATGAGCTTAGATGCAATAATATACTTACCGATGATTCTATTCGTTACAATTATCACTACAACTCTGATAACTAATTGTCCACTACTGTTTTACAAACCTATGAATTCACTCAACCTTTGTGTTGACTTTTTAGCATGTTTATCTCAGGTTCAAAAGGAATTAGCTAGCATTTGAAGGGGCACGGAAAAACATTTTGAAGACAATGCATATATTATCATTCGAAAAACTTTACAACTTTTATGTTGTACATTCTATGTATGTTTGTAAACTTGTGGGACCTCTTTGTAAACTCTGATATTTTAATCGAATGATAATTTATTTCAAAACATCTCATTTAGAGTTGTTTTCTGTAACTTGTACTGTGAACTATGAAGTAATACCCCGGTGACATAATCTTCTGCTGCGATAATTTTGGGGGTGTTACAATAAGGGAAATGGTAAGCTGATTCTGGAAGAGGACGTTTTGCAAGAGGAAAAGAGCGAGGAAGTTGTAAAAACTTATAAGCGAGGTTTTGATGGGAACGGGAAGGCTATAATGGTTGAATTTCCTGGTTTTGATGGTGAAAACATTACTGATGGTGCTGGTGATTATGATGTTGTGCCTAGTGGTCCTAACAAACGTTTTAAAAGCAGTGAAAAGATTACCAATTGCGTACTGGCCCTTTTGCCAACAAGTCATCCTAAGTAAGGTTTTAATTTTGAATTGCATGGCTTGTGTTTTTTTATTATGTTACAACAATTATACCTCATATAACTTGAATATTTGGTCTTTGGATACTTGTTTTCCAGGCACATTTGCAGTTTGACCATCAGTGACCGGATGAATGATTTTGTATGTTGATCATCGAGTTCGAGTATGTACATCGTTAGAAGGTTCATCAGGTGAAGGTTGTGCAGTGGAGGCCGCATCGTCTTTTCCATTTTTTGTTAATTGTCAGTAGAACCTTGTATCAGACAATGTTTTAACTCATTTTCATGTTGTATCCGCATTGTTTGCCCAGTTGACTACTATAAGTCAAACTAACCAAATGATAAATGCTAAAAAGTCATTGTGTTAAGTCATTTTCATGTTGTCTTATCCATTATATTTTATGGCTGTACATATTAGATAGTCGTTGACCTTTAAAAAGTCAAACTAACCAAATGCTAAATGTGATGGTATACTCACCACAATCGATCACACCTTTGTATCAGCAAAACCAAACACAGTGGCCACTTAACATTTAATGATCGTATGTTCAAACCATACCCAGTAATTGCAAAAGGTTACATGTGTTAAAAATGCAAATGCTTTACATAGTTTAACATGTAAATCTAATATGCAAATGCTAATCCAAACACCCACTATAGTTAAAAAGGAAAATCGTTTAATTTCTTAGATATCTAATAATCAAACTGGCAAATGACTTGTAACAGTCAAACTAAAGAATTAACAACAACAAGCAAAATATTGATTGCCAAACACTATCATTTATTCAAAACCCAAAATTTTATTGATTGATCTCATGTTGACAACCATTACAAACTTCACTACTATCTAAACATACACTTAGCTAGATCCACAACTTTCCCTATCACCATTTTCTTTCATTTCCTTACTTTCCTTTAGATATTTAAACATAGCTTCAAGTTTTGTAATCCTTGTTTCCAAATCATCAAACTTTGGTAACACATTGCCGCAACCTCTTCCTTCTAGGAGAGAAAATAAGTATGTGTATGTTTCTAGTGAGAGAGATTGTAACATCTGAATAGAGTTAATGCACATATATTCATAGGCAAGTGATTTTGTCATGTTTTGGGCATCACGAGGTGAGGCAGATCCTATTAACCGATGGGTTATTGGGTGTTTGCCTTAAAGTCATACCCTTTGACTTACTTTATGCTTTGTCATCCGTGCTCTGTGCCTCGAGAAAGTTACCCTTGGTCGGCAAGTCGCCGTCTTTCCATATCTGAGCATGCTTATGTTTATCTTGTGATCCCAAATTATATTCTTTACTCTCTTTGGGTTGGATGGTGCTCAAGATCCCAAGGCTGGCCCGGACTTGCTGACCCTCCGTGGCTCATCCTTCAACCGCGTTCGTACGGAACTATAGATCCGGCATAATTGTCATGACATACCGGACTTGTCTTTTGTGTGTTCGGACTTCCATGATGTCCGGAGTATTTAGGTCCTGGTGGCATTTATATCAGGTCCCGACTCTTTGAGTCCGAGAATACTATATGTGATCAATTAAAATATTTGTTTGGAATAACAATATCACAATGATGTAAAGATGTAAACAGTGGTCGAGTGGTGTGGATGAATATAGTGGGCATAAATTTATGCTTGCCTTTTCGAAAGATCAGTCAAAATTGTAATCAGGTTAATAACCATTTTGTTATTGCATTTTTTGCAAACATTATAGCTAAAACTCGCTGAAGTTTCTGTTTTTATACAGACATTTGACGAATTAATTTTATCTGAAACTTGTTATCATAGACAGATTTAAAATGAATTCACATATATTTTTAGTATTATTTATTTAGGTAAAAGGATACCCCTGGTAAACCATTTAAGTATTTTTAACTTTTTTTGCTTTTGTGTGTTCATCAATAATATCTTGTAACGTATTTAAGTATTTAATTTATTATAAACTTTACTTAATTCGAAAATCTCCTTTTAGTTAGTTTAAGCTTATGAAAATTTATAGTTTATAAAAGTTATAATGAACTTGTGTGTCAAACAAAACTGTATGTATGGGCAAGCATAAATTTTCTAAAATCACTTTTAACATTTTCTAAAAAAATTGTATGTATGTCAAAATCATATCGATATTTGGCTCTCTTTATTCATAATACGGAGGCCTTTTCATCGGTATATTTTTATTAAATAAATCGCTAAATATATGTTATATAATTATAAATAAAGTTTACTATATATAAAAGTCGTAAATAGCAAAAAGTTCAAGATAGTTTTTGTAACTTACTGCATAATTTATGAGGCTGTTTTGTGAATATTTCTTTTTTCTACACACGCTGTTTGTTTTCAATTGCAATTGGCTGTCTAAATTGACCTCTTTGTCTATTTTTCCAAAATAATATCTATACTACATTATAATGCATTCGGGACTATTCTATAATTATAAAGGCTTAAAATTCAGACTTTTGTCTTGCTTATTATGAAAAGATTTCAAAATTAATTTGTTAGGAAACAAGTCGGTTAGGAAGTTTGTTAGGAAGCGGTTGGTTATTCAAACTAATATTATTTGGCTTAACCATCTCTAATATCTCTACTTATAAAACATGAAGACAACTAAACGTGTAACCAAATAATGCAAAATATAATCACACGGGTACCCGCCGCCGCTTTGCGCGAGTACTTTTCTAGTATATAGTAATATGTCTTGATGTTATTTATCAGTTTGGAGTTTCTGTTAAAACCGTGGCAGTATCCTAAAGCTTGACCTATATTATGTCGTGATTGGCTAGAGCCATTTTGGTTGGATGTATTATCCATGTTCTTATCGAAAGATAGACACAATATTGAAAGTTTCCATGTGACATATATTATGTTTTATTACCTTTCGTGATATATAACATATCTTATGGTTTATCGCCTTTCCATTACTATACATTATAATTGTTCTGTAATCTTTAAACTCCTAACTACTTTTTGGGTTTTAGGTAACATATATGGGATAATTTATTACCATGCGATAGCAGTAGACATATATGGGATAAGTTATTACCATACGTGGTGTCTAAAATTTTGTTGGGTCATTTCTTATCTCTTGTTTTGTTGATTTTTAAATTCTCTGGTGTTATCTCTTAATTTGTTTATGTTGGGTCTTTGGGATGCCTTTATAAGTGCCATTAGAATAGATGAGTTTGCTAATATATTCGGTGGTGGATAAGAGTATGAAGTAGATTATGATAATTATGACTACGATGACTATGTAAAGCAGATTTATAATCTTTCAGAAAATTTGGATGCTTTTAATGTCATGTACAGCACAAAGCTTCAAGGTCTTAGGAAGTAGTCTTATTTTAATGTCTTATGTTATCATTTGAATAGTTGTTTGATTTCTTGTCTAGAAATAGAAAGTATCTTGTTATGTAAGCTTTTCGCTTATTTAATGTGTTGAGATATGTGATTCACCCATATCCATTGTACTTAAATGCTTTTTGGAGTAATATATTTACCGGGTCGTTGACCTTTTACCCAAAAAACTATAACCATATTTTACATTATCTGAGTGTAAGATCACAAACATGACACATAGAGTTGTTTGGCTATGGTCGAGTGGTATATTGACCAAGTACTATATGAGATATAGTCTCCCGTCAAAGGCATCACAATGTGCGTGTCGAAAGGTTATGTTAGTATTTGGTTCAAAGTTATAACCAAAGTGGCTTATTAGAGCGAACGGTATTGTAATGCAATACTTGTGTTATGGCCTACGTGGACTGTCTTTAATGCACGTTAAGGCTGCGTTACCACACCACCTGTTGCGTTAAGGAGCTACGTTGCCAGCTTAACGCAGCGTTAAACACTTAATTATCTTTTCTTTTCTTTTTTTCTCTTCTGATGTAAATGGGTTTTGGTAGGTATTTTGGTGTGTGTTTGTATAACATGTGTGTGTAAAATGTGCATCTTTTTAATGTTACAGCAAGGCAAGTTTTGGTGTTTTACATTTTCAATCCTTTTTTTTTCAAAAGTTAAAAAAATAGTTATTGTAAATTTTAGTTTTGGAACTTTAAAGAAAATGTTTTTTTGTATTTTATAAATGGAAAAAAAGAAAAAAAAAATAGGGCCCAAAATGTGGTGGTATAACTTTAGTTAGCCAAACAATTATTTTATGCAGCACATTCTAAAAATCTTGGGTCCGTCCTTGGATATCTATACTACTATATAATGCATTTGAGAATATTTTATACTCTCTCCGTCCCATAATTATAGTCCACTATTGACTTTTGAAGTCTTTAGTTTTTAACTTTGACCATAAATATTTTAACTTGTGTTATATATTAGTTGATGCAACATATATGAATGAATTTAGTTTTAAATGTATTTTCCATTCGTATAATTTTTATCAAGTATAATATAACACAAATAAAAATATATAAGGTCAAAGTTGCGCAACGAAGACTTAAAAAGTCAACTGTGGACTATAATTATGGGACGGAGGTAGTAATTAGAAAGGCTTAAAATTCAGATTTTTACTTGCTTATTATATATGGAAGGATTTCAAAATTAATTAGTTAGGAAGGGTTGGTTAGAAAGTTGGTTAGCAAGTTTGTTAGGAAACGGTTGGTCGTTCAAACTAAAATAATTTGGCTTAACCATCTCTACCATATCTACTTATAAATAATAAAGACAGCTAAATGTGTAACCGAATAACGCAAAATATAGTCACAGGTACCCGCCGCCGCATTGCGCGGGTACCGTAATAGACAAATAATTTATTTGTGTAGTTGTGCTGGAATGAAGCTGGGAAACAGTTTCACCATCTAAAAGCTAGAAGTTTGGTAGTGGAGGCCTGGTCTTTTCTTTATAAAAAAGGAAAAAGGTAATAGTACGTGTGTTTGTTTCTAATCGTACAGAGCCAGAGCCGTCTTGGAGGGTTAGCGAGGTGATCATGCTCCAACTAACGTTATCCTCATTTTGCATTGATGTTTACTTGTACTCTCGTAGGTAATTTCTCAAGTTTTAGACTTAGTTGGAAAGAAAGTCTTTTGCATTGAAGGTTCTTCGGCTTTTCGTTTGATGTGATGGGTTTTCACTACCACTTGCCTGTCTAAGTTACTCATCCTCTTAGCACGTTTGTATATATTTCATTATAATGATATAATTGTGGTTTTGATTAGGATATACATACTGTGAATCTTTCAATCATGCATGATGGGTCATGATCGAAAAAATACATTTTGATTGGTGATTAATATTGGTACATGGTACTGAGTTGCAAGGCTGTCAAGATCGCGATCTCACGTGAGATCGTTTTTGTCTTTGCAAGATCGAGATAGTAGGATCGGATCGAGATACTACGATCCTACTTAAATGTCTAAAAATCTTAATTCGTATTTAAAGATGATTGTATAACAAATTAGAGACGAAAAAAGAGTTTTGAAAGTTATAATAATATGAGAATGCGACGTGTAATACTCTAAAATACAAAAATATCTAATCGTTAATTAAGGACGTTGAATCTTTTAATCAAAAAATCTATATATCTTGATCTTATTAGAAATTTACAATAATTAACGCTTGCTATATTGTTTTAATTTAACAAAATTCATTCATTTATAGTTTATTAGTTAGTTAAATTAGGGGAAGTGGGATCGAATCGGATCGAGATCTTACGATCTTATGGTAAGATCGAGATCATACTTAAGATCCTATGCTATTTAAGATCCTACGAAGGATCGACTCGTTTTTTCTTAATGGGATCGTAAGATTGAAAGATCTTAAGAGCTAAATCGAGATCTTAACAGCTATGCTGAGTTGTGTAACCTAAGTTTTCCATGAGTATACACATTAAAAAAGACATAAATTCATAACTTATTTATGAATAATTTTCCGAAGTCAATACTAATAAAATTCAACATATTTATTAGCAAGTAATTACGTGTGAATAACATCCTTAAAAACCTCTATCCACGAGGATGGTGCATTCAAGGTCTGAAAGCGTCATTTTAGCACATATAGAATGACCAAAATGTTCATTTATTTTCAATCATTTGGTTGACTATTAAAATGGGGACGCAAAAATATCTAACCGTGGTAGTCCATAGTTAAGCTATGATAATAAACCAATAACAATTTGAGAAGTTGAATGATCATAAGACAGATTCGTGTACAATTTTACAGCTAATCTTTAGTTTAGATAAACCTTTTGATTATAGCATTTCTAGATAAAATATGTGTTGAAATATGTGGTCAAAATATTGAATGACAAATGATGGTGTCATCAAATATACTAATGAGAATTAAGAATAAAATTAATGTATGATTAATTTTAGTTCATGAGACATTAGTAAGATTAATTTCTGGTAATTAATGTGACCATTTTCCTCCATTTTTATTCCCTATAAATTGCGTACTCTTCTTTTATTTTTCAACACACCGAAAACACATAACAAATTCATCTCCTTTTGTTGTTGACCTCAATGTTGATTCATTTTGTATCGGTTTGTAATAGAGGGAAGACACATATTGGTTCGCCTTGATAACTCGTTTGTGCTAACAAGGTTATCCGTTGTTGTTGTATCATGGGAGATAGACGTTCACGATTCTCAAGTATCGTGAAGAGGACGAATCTGTCTTAAGGAAAATGTGTTCATCACATGCCTCAACATTTTCCTTATTTGTGCTGTGATTCTCGCTTCACGATCAAAAGATTTACGGTATCACTTTCTACACTTTTATGTTTTCATGTCATTGTTTATTTGTCTCTAATAGCAATACATTTAATATATACAACAATCTTAAGACAGATTTTCGCATATTGCTAATAGGGTCAATTACCGTGGCAATAACGTTAACATAATATTTATATATTGTTTTGTTTATAAAACTGTTTAGTTTTTGGTTTGTTAGTCAAACAATGAGTATCTTACTTACGTGGATGATAATTGGTGATTAAGAGATAAATAGTACGTTTACTTAGGTGGGTCATTAAAATGAGGAATGATATATAACAAGATATATATTTGTTTCAGTTAAATTTTTTAGAGAAATAAATTGTCTTTGATAAATGATTTTGGCTGGACATATATGTTTTGGCAATTAATTTCAAGAGAATATTTGAATTACCTATGAAGTTGGTATAGTACTAGTTTAATGAAAAAACATCAGTAACGATATATTTGTTGCTCTTCCTGTTGTTATGATGGTATTTGATTTAGAAGGAAATATAGCCTTGTATGACCATAATTGGTTAATTGTACTAAAGGTTCTTTACTTCTATGGAGTTACCTATTTTAAATGCAAACGTGAACTAATGTAACAGCTTTCTTGAATAGTTACTTTCTTTATAATGGAATATAAATTGTTATGATAATGACTCTCATTAAATTACATATGAGTAATTGTGTGGTGAATGTTTGGACGGTCTTAGCTATTTGAATGGTTATTATATTATAATGTTCTCTCATTCAATATTGAATATATTTATACTACTTATAATAGAGGAAGACACTTCCTTCCTCTTTAATATTTTAAGACCACCATTAATACAATTTTAAGCAAATACAATCTTGAAAACACTATTTACAAGTATTTAAAGCACAAATAAAACTAAGAACACACTACTCATATATTACAATTAATACATTATTGAAAACACCTCTTCATTCAAAAATACAAGTGAACAAGCATAAGTTACAATTAATTGAAGCACAAATAAAACTAAAAAATACTATGCAACACATACAATTAATACACAATTTAATTCACCTATTCATCAAAATATACAACTATTTAACGACAATGTACAATCTAATTAAGCTTTCAAAACATAACTCTGAATCCAGCCGCCCAAAACAAAATAACATTTGTTCGCTGAAAAATTTAGTCAAATGGTACCCACCGCCGCATCGCGCGGGTACCATGCTAGTTACACAAATGGATGAAGCTCATGCTGTTTTTCTTTATCTTTTTTGGTATAGAATACGCTATGTTACATTGGACCGAATATGATTAGAGGAAATTGAATGAAAAACCAAATTAACGTAGTTAGTCTCCTTTTTAATGAAATTCAAATGTATTGACAATAATTGTCAATAAGTGATTGTGAACTATTGGGGATAAATGTTTTACATGTTTGTAATATTATAAGATTTTTCGCGTACACAAATGTGTTTTGAAAATCTTATATAATTTGTTTGTTGTCTTTCAAATTGCAATACAAGGACTGGATGACTTTTATTTAAATCATTAATCCACCGGCTGTTTTCATGTTTTGGAAAACATTAGTTTCGATAAAAAAAAAATAGAGTGTTCGAAGCGCGTTAGATGAAATATTGTGGTGGTACTGGTTTGTGTAACTAGTATCCATTTCATTATCGGATATTGGGATATAACTCGTTCTTGTGGAATGAGAATTTTGGTGTTATTTGGACTCCAAAATAGTTGTTGTCATAGTTGTGCACTCGTGGGAAAATGCGTTGCTCGCATAGTAAACGTATGCATTTTAGCCCAAAATTTCTATAGAAAATATGGGTGAGCCGTTCAATCGAATTTTCTGATTTTGTTCAAAAATTATTTTAGACACGTTGTTGTCCCAGATACGTGGTTGCAAGAACATGTGTTGTTCTCATAGAGAAAAAAAAAATGGACCAATTTTTGATGCATGTCTAAGACATTAAACTTGATTTCTGGAAATCTTGAGCTTAAATGGGTGAACCATTTGGTCACATTATTTATTTTGGTACATCAGTTCAGTTTGGACTGGTATATTGTCACAACCGCGATGTCATAGAAAATGTGTTTTTTGCATGGTAACAAATGAGTTTTGCACCAATTTTTTTTTCATGATTAGCTAACAATGAAACATCTTAAACCTTATTTCGGAAAAAAAATGTTGATCTTAAACGGAAGAATTAGATGATCGCAGTTTGTATTTAGTACAACATTTTTTCCAAGTGGCTTATATTTTTTTTGTGCTAATATTTGTGTTGACTTGACGTTATTTAGTACAACATTTTTGGTGGTTATAATACACAATTATGTGATATTTTGTACAATGTTCAACGCAAAATTTTGTTTTATTTTGTGCAAAATATTGTGGCAAAGTAGTGCCTATTTAAAGTTGTTGGGTGCGGTTTGGTTCAACTAATTTTGTAACATGAGAATAAACAAGTCACTCGATTTTGTATCGAATATTGGAAGTTTGGATGTTGCAAATATTATGTTGTGAATATTGGTGCAAATAATTAAACTACTTGTCATTCTAGAAAGATGAATAATCATCAAGACTTGTTATTAACTTCTATTGCTAATAATCGAATGATTTGTCATTATGTAAGAAGTGACTATGTGTTGAATATAACCGTGTAGGACATTGTGAAATGTCAAGAAAGAACACACATATAGATGACAACGAATTACGTTAGTTTATGTAACTAACTTGAACGGTGTGATTGTCATCCAATGTGAGATATTATCCATTTGCTAAGTTGGACATATTTTGATTGTGTAAAATGATTACACATTGATTTTATGTGATTATAATCACATAACAAATTGTGATAATCATATAATGATAAGAGATTCAATGTGATTATATATATATATATATATATATATATATATATATATATATATATATATATATATACTTGCAAGTGAATTGGAATGACATGTTATAAGTGTAAGACTTACACATATAACTTATGGGATCCTCCTAAAACATGTGTGGTTTAAGGTGGTGATTTGTCTAGAAGAAGAATGTTAGTATATAAAGCAATGAGTAATCAGAATGATGCATCTTCTGTCATACGCTTGATTCCTTGGTCTATAGCATGCTAGACTTGGAATTTGTTAATTATGATACGAAAAATAATTAACATAAAACATTCAAAAGTTGTGTATACACTAGTATGAAACTTGTGTAATGACAAATTACTGATGATCTTGATGTCATATCCATGTGAGAAAAAATCTTATAAACAAGATTAATATATTGAAAGGGAGAACCTTTCTACAAAATTCTTGAGATAAATTCCATGTGGGGGATTCCGGCCCAGCTAGAGTTCAAAAGGACATCAACAAACTTGAAGTTCTTGCCTATTTGGAATACTCAAGACTTACTTGGAGCTTGATATACTTAAAAAGTTGAACGAAACTCGAATTTGTACAAACATATTATGTCGATACGACAACTACTCTCAACATGAGTTATCTCTATTGACAAATGTGAAGTCATATAATAACATTGCGGATCCGCTTGTGAAGTGCTAAATGTGAGAGTTAGTTAGCAAGTCATGAAGAGGAATGGGACTAAAGCCCTTGAAAAGTTTATATGAAGGAAAACCTAATCCAACAAACTGGAGATCTCAAGATCTGGGTTCAATAGGACAACCTACTTGTATAAACTGAGGTCACTGTGGGGGAGTAATAAACTCCACATTTATTTAAGGGAATTAGTAAGCTTCCTAGTCCATTCCTATAACAGTGACAATATGAGGATAAGCATATGACTTTTAATGATTAATGGAAAATCACCTATGTGATAGAGAAGTGGGGTCGCTTCTAAGGGAATTGTGGGGGCGCAATTCTTAACAGCTCTTGCAGAACCAGGCTAATGTTCATGACCAAAACGAACATAACTATGAGAACCAAAATGTGTCAAGGAGATATTTGTGTGAATATATATTGTCGTCTCCACAAAGAGCGGACAGTTCAAAGACAACGAGTTCTACTGGCTGCTAGGAGGCTAAGTATATTTCACGAGAGAAGGTTCAAAGGGTAACACCTACCTATCCTATGCAAATATCAACTGCAAAACTCTATTACAACATTGAGTCGTTGAAATTTGTTTTCCGTCATCAATTTCATTCATGTGGGGGATTGTTGGAATATGTGGTCAAAATATTGAATGACAATTGATGGTGTCATCAAATATACTAATGAGAATTAAGAATAAAATTAATGTATGATTAATTTTAATTCATGAGACATTAGTAACATTTTCCTCCATCTTTATTCCCTATAAATTGGATTCTTCTTTCATCTTTCAACACACCGAAAACACATAACAAATTCCTCTCCTTTTGTTGTTGACCCCAATGTTGATACATTTTGTTTCGGTTTGTAATAGAGGGAAGGCACATATTGGTTCACCTTGATAACTCGTTTTTGCTAACGAGGTTATCCGTTGTTGTTGTATCCTAGGAGATAGACGTTCACGATTCTCAAGCACCGTGGAGAGGACGAATTTGTCTTAAGGAAACTATGTTCATCACAGGCCTCAACATTTTCCTTATTTGTGTTGTGATTCTAGCTTCACGATCAAAAGATTTACGGTATCACTTTCTACACTTTTATGTTTTCATGTCATTGTTTATTTGTCTCTAATAGCAATACACTTAATATATACAACAATATGACCCAAAACAACTAAGTTTAGCGGAGGTTACTAACCAGATTGAAACGATACTAATCAGAGTGGAATCTAGTTGCAAAAATTTATGTTTCTACATGTTGTGTATCTCCAAAACTGAACTAAGTTCAAATAATCTCTAACTATATTCAAGTGAAACCATATTTTGCGGCTATCTTAATTACAAAACCGAATGAGAAAGTCTGATCCAAGTTTCTCTTGCAAGATGTTTTCGTTAACGGAAATCTTTGATGTTTGATCAATTTAGTGGAATCTTGAAGTAGTCAGGATCAAAGTGATTCAGTCTCACGTATCCATCTTCACCTCCAGTTGAGAAACTGATATATTCAAAATAAATCATAAACCATGAAAAAGGATGATCTGGTTAATAAGATTGACAGATAAAAAAACAGACATTTTTCCATCTCGAAATATTAAAATTAGTGAAAATCACCAAATGAGCATATCGCGAATATGTTAGCATTTTAGTATTTATTTGAGCAAAGGTGTAATTAAGAGTATAATTCAGAAGTCTGGGGATCTAGCCATCCTAAATATTTTTACCTGCTTGAACATTTTGTTCCATCAAAACTTAGGTAAACACGAACACTTATGGTAACAAGAATTATTGAAAAAGTATGGTGAACGCTTAGAGTTCAAATTTTTTAAGAAAAAAACTATATGCCCTTTTGATAGCTAAATCCAGGCATATATGAATTGGTGAGTGGTTTAACAAAAACATATCAGCATAATGTACCTTTTACCGTCGTGGTTGAATGCCAAAGCATTGATAAGCCCGAAATGTCCTTTAACACCTCCAATCTCTTTCTGTAGAATCTAATACACAAATAATTTTACAAAGACCATTAACATATGCACCACCACGAAAGAACCATTAAATCAAATAGATGAATCCAGCAGAGTAAAATTTGGTAAAACAAATATTAGATAAAGCTACAAGATATTATTTTACCTTGTCATAAAACTTGGCTTCAAACTTCCCAGTGCGATGGTCAGTTGTGGTAACAGCATATGCATCTTGACCACCCCCAAACACCACCTGTAAAGTTTCAGATACGTTGGATAAGTTTGTTTCCAACAGAGCAAAAAAGGTTTATTTTGCAAGAGAAGAAGTTTGTTTACAAGATGGTTAATGATAAACATTGTCTACCAGGATAAGCATTTGAGATATGCTTTATCTTGTTTATTGACATTCTCCATACGATAATTATATATTACTCGTCTTATGGCTTTTTGGTTGTTTGCTACCATTGTTGATGGTTATTATTAAACTACCTCAATATACAGAAACAACCATTGGAACATCAAAAGTTTCCACCAAACTCAACACACACTTTTCAAGCCAAGCCTAAAACATAATAAGATGCATAATTACATTCTACTGCCTTTAAACGGGTTATGAACACAGCTAGAATTGGAATTTTTTTTCCATAATTCACGAACATGATAGAAGAGAAACTTTGAAGGAAAGCAAATGAACTATAAAGAAACGAGAATACGATCATTAACTACAAGATATGAACCAATTCGTACTATAAAGCAAGCTAACAAAAGTATCACAAGCAAAAAATAAATGATTACTTGAAGTATCTTATGAAACTTACGTGCTTAAGAAGCGGAGACATTGCCACAGCATTGACTGGGCTTTCAGTAACATATGTCTTGATCAATGTCAATGATCTGATGTCCCATAGCTAACAATTTCAAAATAGATGGACAATAAGAATGATGTGTTCAGGACTATATCAATACGTATGTTGGTCTAAAAGAATGATTACCTTTGCTGACTTATCTTCTGACCCGGTGAGAAAATGTGAGCCATCAGTCGACTTATCAAGTGATGTAATCGACATTTTGTGACCAACATGTCATAACCCCATAACTAATACTGTAAAAAAAACATGGTATTTCTAAAAGTTATATAGCATTATCCATCTCAGGAAAAGTAAGCAACTTCTAATTGAGATTACTTGCCCCTGTAATTTAAAGCAGTAGATGCTTCAATCGGGTAAATGAAAACTAATAGAGGAGGGAACTTGTGACAAATAAGCATAACTACTAATAATGAGTAGCAGTCTTCTAGCTAATAACTAGTCCATCTAATATAGATGCCCTCATACCACCATATATATATATATATATATATATATATATATATATATATATATATATATATATATATATATATATATATATATATATATATATATATATATGGGAAAATATTAGCTACAATTAATTGTAACCAATTGGCTATAATTTTGTGCTATAAATGTGGGTCCCTGATTCAATGCTAGTTTATTTTTTATGAAAGATTATAGACAATTGGCTACAAAAATTGTAGCCAAGCTATCCCCTATATATATATATATATATATATATATATATATATATATATATATATATATATATATATGTGTGTGTGTGTGTGTGTGTGTGTGTGTGTGTGTGTGTGTGTGTGTGTGTGTGTGTGTGTGTGTGTGTGTCTTTTACTCGAATTGATATTAGATTCCCATCTATTAATCACATTGATCATAGAAGCATTTATGATGCAAGGCTTGATAAGCTTAGCACAGTTGCTGATACGATAAATAATGAACAATGAAGATGGCCTAATGAATGGTATGATGTGTTTCCTTTTCTGAGTAATATTGATGTGCCAGTTATTAGTCAAGACCAGGAAGATAAAATTGTTTGGATAAGTAATGCTAGTGTCTGTAAGAAATTTAGTACAAGGTGTGTTTATGATGATCTAAAGGAACATTCTGTGGAAGTAAAGTGGAGCCCTCTCATTTGGTTTACACAATGCATTCCAAAACACTCCTTTGCACTTTGGATGGCAATTCAGGAAAAGCTTCTTACACAAGATAGAATCAAAAAATGGGAACTTATGATATGATGGTGTGCAGTTTGTGTAAATGTCATGAGGAGTCTCACATTCACCTATTCTTTCAGTGCAGCTTCTCTAATAAAGTTTGGACTCATATGCTTAAAATGATGGGATGCAATATTGATGAAACTCAATGGAACAATATTGTAACTAAGATTGCTGATATGCCTTGTACAAACAGTATATGGAGTGTAGTAAGAAGATTGTGTCTTGGAGCTACAATCTATCATCTATGGCAAGAAAGAAATTTTAGACTTTTCAAAAATGAAGAAAGATGTTGGGAAGCTGTACTACTTATGGTTTGTGAAATTGTCAAAGTTAGACTCATGGGTTTGAAAGTGAAAAGAACAAATGCAGTGAACAATGTAGTTTCACTCTCGAATGTCAAGTGGAATGATGAAAGATAATAAGTGGGCTGTTACTAGAATTTCTTTGAAATTATCATATGGGCTGGTGACATTAAGGGGTGTTTGGATACATGGTTTACAACAACACTTAAGTCTAAACTCCTGAAGTACAAGCAGGATTGATTATTGTATACTTGCAATTCTGATGGTTTAAACCATATAGATTCAGATTTTTTGCTATAAATCTGGTATCTATGTCAAAACTACTACAATTGATGGCCTTGTATCTTGGATTTCATTAACTGTTCTTCTTTTGAACCTCAGTAGTAGTTTCTAATAGGCTTTTGTTAGGTAATTGGAAACTACTAATGACTTGTTTACTAGACTAGCAGTTATTGATATTCATAAAGTAGGTTCCCAATGTGTGAAGGGTAAGTAGCTTTGGTCGGTAGTGTATGAAGATAGGAATAGTGAGGAGTGAAAGATGAACCTACTTGGTCCTATCTATACACTGCCAAGGAGGAAAGGTTGGTACTCACTGTAGGGTGTGTGTTCCCAATTGTGTGAAGCCATTGTAGTAAATGGAAATGTAGCACAATTGGTATAGCCCCTAACGTGGAGAGGTTATGGGTGCCTAGTGAAGCCACTAACCTGTTTTCCTATGCATAATGTGGATGTTGGTTGAGTGAGCATGGGAGGAAGGTAAAATGGAAATGTACCTAGATGGTAGGTGCATTGAAGGTGAATTGATGATTTGAGGTTGTTATGATGAACACTGTTAAGAATCTGTTTCAGGTTACTCTGTTTCTATTAGATATTAGTATTGTTAGACATATCAGATAATTGTATTAATCAGTCTTTGTTCAAATTTCATAATTTCAGTTGTTGTATTAAGATTGGGTATTTCCAAGTCTTGCTTTATTCTTATGATGTAATATTGTTGGAGATTAATATATTTTCACTTTACACCAAAAAAATATTAGATTCCCATATTTAATTTCCCTACTACATACATATAGTTATCTTATTAATATGTAAACATATGTGGGTAGTCCAATTTTACCTAAGGATGTAAGTAACAGAAATCAGCACTCTCATGTCAGCATATATTTCCAACATAGTAACTTAACCTTTAAGGATTCTACATGTATCACTCTTAACTGGTATGAAGTTAACCACAAAAAGATGAAAAAGATACCTCTGCATCCCAAATTCGAACTACATCATCTACACCAGCACTAATGATTGTCTTGTTCAGAGGTCCCTAAACGGCTCTATTGATCCTTCCTTGAGGACCCTTGATTACAAGTATAGATTCAGCAACCTCTGAAAAGTCACACCAATTACGACAAAAGATACCAAAACTATCATTTTATGCACTCTCTAGTTAGAAAGATATAAAACCACATTCTTGCATCGTTTGATTAAAAGAATTAAAGTGGACTTAATATCATACAAAAAAATTAGAAAAAATTTGTGAAACAGAAAACTCACGGTCCTCAGGGTTGTCAGCAATGCATTTGACGTGTATAGCAGAAATCAAACCCATAAAAGGGTCAGTGGTGATTACAGCACGCTTATCACCAACAGAAAAATCAACAGATCTAGCAGGCGAATCGAAATTAAAAGTGAAAAGCTGCTTTCCACTCTGAACATCCCATAACTTAGCTGACTGATTCGCACTACCAGTAATCAATCGTGTCGAATCCCCTGTACAACCAATTATTGGATCAAATCATCATCAGTTATATTAGTACATCAAAAACACATTTAAACACAGTTCCTTAGAAACAGTGGCAAATACAATCAAAGTAATGCATATCACTAATCAATTAAATCTAAAAAGTACCCGCTCTTTCGGGTTCATGTTGGCTCAAATAGCTTTTCTGCTTTGAAATATTTAGAGAGTGGTTCAGTAGAATTATTCACACAACTTATTGTTCAAAAGAGTTTAACGGTTCGACTTCAGTTTACAGAATTTAATGAGGTCTGCTTATCAATACATTTATACATAAACAGAAGATTCTTTAATTTGCATATCCGCTTATTATAAAAATACTTGTCTAACAAATTCAACCGGTTACATGATAAACAAAACCAAAAACTAGTTCATGAAATTGCTTAAATTACATAATAAGCTGCTTTTCTGCTTCTAAAAAATAAGGAAAAAAGAAAAAAATAAGGAAAAAAAAAGATGCATGATAGAATAATATATCATCAAATATAAGCACAAACCAAAAAGAAAAAAAAAGCATCAACTAACAAACTTTTTTTAACATGATTAAAAACATCATGACAGTAAACAACTAAGGGTGTGTTTGTTTTTAAAAATAAAAGTCTGACTGCCTCTAAGTCTTACCAGTAAGATGCGGTCAGACATTTTTGTTGTTTGTTTTTTCATGTTGAGTCAGACGCGGTCAGACCTCATATGTCTAACTCAGTAAGAGGCTGTGTAAAAGTCTGACTATCTCTAACCCTACTTCACCTTCTTCTCCACTTTCACCCCATTCATCTTCTCCACCTTCACCCCGCCGCCGGCCACCACCACTTCTTCTCCACCTGTACTCCGCCTTCTTGTCCACCTATAGCCGCCTTCTTCTCAACCTCTACGCCGCCATCTTCACCACCCTAAGGTATGCTTTTTTCCCTCTTTACCTGCTTTACTTGTTGGGTTTTGATAATTTTGATATGGGTTTCTTTGTTTTGATACATCTGATATGGGTTGCTTTTTTAATTCTGATATGGGTTGCTTTAAGGTGTTTTTTTCATGTTGCAAACTTATAATAGTGCTTTAAGGTGTTTGAGCCTTTTGATATTATATAGCTATGTTGTCATTTTCATGTGGTGAATCGGGTTAATAAAGGATGTTTGTTTGTCGAGCTTGCGTTACGGTTAGGATGTTTAGTAGCTTATTTGCATTACCTGGTTTAAAGCTTATTTGTGGTTATGGCTTATTTGTTTTGTGTTGGACTCGGCTGGAAACTCCAACCCACAAAGAGGGTGCGCGGTTGATTTGTTTTGATATATACCTACTCAAGTTAGGTACACACTTTATGTATAGGTCAGTCTATTTTTAAGAAATTAACCATTGACGATGGTGCCACCTGCCACAAATTATAACAAATATATTTCAGAAAATTTCTTCTGTGAGTTATTTAGTGCATATATGCTATTGCTAGTTTGTGCAAGTAGAAATGTACCATTAGGATGGAGAACTTGGCCAGTGTAGTAGGAAGAGTCCTCGGATGCTAGGAACACATACGTTGGAGCAATCTCAAAAGGTTGAGCTGCCCTATTCATAGGCGTTGTTGACCCGAAGTTGGCTATATCTTCATCTGAAAATGTTGCAGCTATTAGTGGCGTCCAAACAGGGCTAGGGGCCACACCATTGACCCGGATCCCTTTTTCAATTAGATTCAATGCTAGACCCCTTGTGAAGGATACTACTGATGCAGCGTTTATAATGCAGCTTCCTTTTTTCATGTGCTTCACAACAAGACTAGACCATAGTTGTCAAAAGCGTGCGCTTCATGCGGTATAGCGAGAAGCGACGCGCATGTAGGCCCACATCGCTCAGTCCACGAGGCAAAAGCCCACCAACATTAAAAGCGACGATTTGGAAATTAGTGTGTGATTAAATGGGTGGGTTTTGGTCAGAATCATGTTATAAACATGATACAAGGGTCGAATTGTACCCAGAAACACGTTTGGTTTGATTTTTGGAAATTAGGGTTCTTGGTAAGATTTGGGATTTTTTGATTTAGAGTGTTTTAATCCAATTAAGTTAGTGGGTTTTGGTCGGAATCATGTTATAAACATGATACAAGGGTCGAATTATACCCAGAAACACGTTTGGTTTGATTTTGGAAATTAGGGTTCATGGTACGATTTGGGATTTTTTTTTGATTTAGAGTGTTTTAATCCAATTAAGTTAGTGGGATAGTGTTAGAATGCAGTGTGAATCTTATTACAAACCTAGAATCTAACCAGAAACACAAAATGAATCAAAATCAAAGTTTATTGCAACCCTGCGTTTTTTTTACTCGAGCCCACGCTTTTTATGCGCCTCTCGCTTTAGCGATTTTTGGGTCTTTGCACTTTGCAGTCGCTTTCGCTTTTGACAACTATGGACTAGACTACCAAGTCAATACAACTCATCAAAACATGAAGCAAGATAACAGCAAAATAACTATATATAGAAACCTCCGTAAATCCCGTTAATCATGCCAAGACATGAAGACTTGATTTGAGCATAAGAATATTCATTGCGCAACTAGAATTGTTTCAAGATATATCCTTTTATCTTCTAGCTTAGCTGATTGGCTCCAAACAGTCAACCTATATTGACCAGGGAATGGTCAACAAGGTCAAACAGCCTAGAGTCAATGTTCCGCGGAATATAGTGTTTCCCCGGGTCGTTATGTCCCGACGAGGTGTGGATTGTATTCAAACGGGTTTGTGATCGGGTGAATTTGGACAGGAAAGGGGTTTGTGATTGATTAAGCTAAGGAATCTACTAGGAAATAGGTTAAATAAGTTATATGAACAAGACTGTGAAATCAGAAAAACCAGAAACGTTTAAAACCTAAAACGCGTACGTTCAATTTAAATTTACGTAAACGTACGAAATAAAAAGTGAAAAGTCTGAAAACCCACAGGGGGTGAAAATGACTTTTTTACAAACCTAAGGATAAAAGAAAATTTTTAGAAAAAGAAAATGAATTTTTACGTTAATTAATTATTTAATATTAATTAAATACTATTTAATACTAATTATTACTACCTCCGTCCCATAATTATTGTCCACGTTTGACTTTTGAAGTCTTTATTTTGTAATTTTGACTTTTAATATTTTTATTTGTGTTATATAATACTTGATGAAAATTATACGAATGAAAATACATTTAAAACTCAATCCATTTATATATTTTGCGTCAAGTAATGTATATCACAAAGAAAAATATTTACGGTCAAAGTTGAAACCTAAAGACTAAAAAAGTCAAATGTGGACAATAATTATGGGACGGAGGGAGTAATATTTAAATAACTTAAATACAATATAATATTATCTAAATACTAGAAAAATGAAAATTAAATTTATAAAATTATAAAATAACTAAAAATAAGTTTTAAAATTAAAAATATGTATTTTTGTCTTTTTGTGATTTTTATATGAATTAATTACTAACTATATTTAATAACCTAATTAAACTAAACAAAATTATTAAAAATACTAAAAAGACTTAGAAAATTAAGAAAGATTTTATAAAACTAATTAACCATTACAGGAATCCTAAAAAATTATAAAAAGTTTGTTTTATAAGTTTTTACACTATTTTACTAATTATTATATTAAATATTAGTTAATTACTAATTAAACTATTTAAATTATAAAAACTAGAAGATGAACAGTAATAATTATAAGAAAATTTATAAAATTATTTTATAACATCTAAAAGCTAGGAAAATTATAAAAACTAGGTGCTACTTAATAAAATCTAATTATGCTATTTAATATTTAATTACTAATTAATAAGTAAGAAAACTAATATTAAATCTAATAATTACTAAATGACAAAATTAAAATCTAGAAAAATTACTGAAATTACTTTAACATAAAAGGAATTTAAGAAAATTATAAAAATGCTAAGTGCTTAACAAAAATCTAAAAAGGAAAATAAAAAGATAACTTCTATTAAATAGAAGCTATCACTTGAAATTAAATTGGTTTTTCTGGATTTTTCTTTTTGAAAACTAATTTAAAACTAAAAACAAACAACTTTTGTAAATACAACTTTTTTATAACTTAAAAATAAGTAAAGTGTAAGCTTAAAGAAATGACAGTTGACTTTGGTCAACTGTCAAGGGAAAAAGCTGATGTAAGCATCTAGGGGGGCCACAAGGGTGAAATAAGCTGAAAAGAAGTTATTAGGACATGAATGAGCAAGAATCAAAGAAATAAGCTCACAGGCTAAGCAAATAAGCCAACAAATAAGCTCTTTGAAACTTGGTTCTACTCAGAAAATGGGACAACAATTAGGGGTGATTTCAAGTGGGGTCCACAATGCCTAAGGTCAAACTCTTGGTCAACCCTTGAAGAGTGCTAGGAGGGGGTTCAAAGATCCAAGGAGGGGGCCTGTGGGACCACAGAGGTGGCCAGAAAGCACCACCAAAGATGGTGGTGTTGTGGTGGTCTGCTGATGCAGGGGAGGACACTCCCCCTGCAGGTGTGTTTGAAGAGATGTGGGACCCACATGAAAATTCACAAAAATGTAAAGAAGGTGGGAACTTAAAGATGAGCTGGGGGGTTACATCATATCAAAAGCTCAGAGCTTGAATCTCAATACAAAAATCCCAACAATTCTTGCAAGTTTAGGAAAAACTGACAAACTAAAACTTTGACTTTTTGAAATTTTGCAACCTTTTGACTTTTATGGATTTTAATCCTAATTTACCTACTGATTATGTAATTATAAGTTAAAAAGAAACTAGATTAAGTTAAAATAATAACTAAGGAACTTATGTGAGGGGTTTTGGCAACTGCTACACTTAACAGTGAATGAAATCGAAAGGTTACAAGTGAATTTTGACTTTTATGTGTTCAGATGCAAGTTTTGTGGTCTATTAAGTCCTAATATCACCTAGGAAGGCTGAGGGTGCAGAGAAACAAGTGAAAAGACAACTGCTACATATGAAACAAGGCATAACCAAACACCCCTTGAAACCTAGGTTTTCGCTATGAATCTAATATTTAAGGTGTAACCTATTGATTCAATGATTGAATCAACTATTCTAAACTATAATGAAGCTATTGTAACAAATATTACACACCAAGATTACCCAGATTATGAAAATACAAATTGGACTAAACATATGCAATAGGAAGGCAGGTTATGGACTAAAGTATGTAGAAGCTAAACAGATGTACTTAAGCAACTTTAATAAGCATAATTGAGCCTAAATAAGCAATAACCTATACTTAACTAACTATTATAAAAGAAAAAGCAGAAATGGAAATAAAAACTTACTTGAAACAAAGGCTCATGTAAATGGAAATGGACTAGGTTGTGAGATAGGCTCAGTAAAGCTATGGAGCAGCTTAATGAGCTTATCCAGAGGGTGTTTTAGCTTATTCAAGCTTATTCCCTCAGCTTATTGCTAATTTTCTTTTTATTTTTGATTTTTTTTTTGTATTTTTTCTTTCTATGATTTCTATTATACTAAATGACCTACAAACTTTCAAAAGCTTACAATTAAGCTTCTGTGAGCTTAATAACACCTAAACAACAACTATCTTCAGTAATGAAGACACAATGAGATTTCTTAGTAAAAATTATTCATGGGACTGAAAATACAATAAAACTTAAGTTTAAAACTTAACAACTGATAAAATTACATTACAGAGGTTTCTTAAAACTTTCTTAGACTAAATATTACAACTAAAAATAGAAATTACAATAAGGACGATTTTACTAAACTAATAGCTAAACTAATTCTACTCTAATAAATTTCTTCTGCTCTTTTTCTTTTCTTTTATAGACCTTGGGGCTTGTCTCTTTCCTTCCCACCTCTTCTGAGCCGTTGGATGAGCTTAATTAGATCCTGACCTTCAATCTAGGTTTTGGCGGGAAAAATTGCAATTGGTAGTTGTGAGTGGGTTTGGTGAGTGTAGGTGGGAGTATTAATGAGGAGGGGACATGAGGAGTGGTGTAGGTGAGTTTAGTGAAGAAAATAGGGGAGGAGGGGGAGGCAAAGTACCATGGATAGTAGGGCGATAATGGTGGGATGAGTGGTGGTGTTTAGGGAGGGAAGAAGGAAGGGTCAAACGGGGTTTGACCCGTTTTTATTAATAAACGGGGGTTAAGGGTGGATGGGCTTTGGAGGATTGGGCCAAGGGTAGTAAGTTGGGCTTGGGTGTATATGGATCAGGGGTTTGTTTGGGTTTGGTTTGATATTTGGGGTGTTATTTAAAATTAAGGGTCCGTTTGGTTAAGAAATGATCACAAGGACCATATTTGCAAATTCTGAAAATTTAAAGGACCTGAAATGTAATTCTTTCAAAGTACTCACAAGGACCTTAATTGACAAGTATGAATATTACAAGGACCAAAATTAATATTTTCCAAAATAAAACACCCGGGGACCAAAATTGTCATTTTTGAAAAGTCCAGGGACTAAACTTGCAATTTTCTCGAACTTTTCATCAAAAGGCTATTTATGATAACCTTTGAGTTTCCAAGGACCAAAAATGATTTTTCTTTCAAAAATATCCCACCAGGGACCAAATCTGCCAATATCTGAAACTCTAGGAACTAAACTTGTAAATTTCCAAGACTTTTGAGATTTTTCACCAAATGACTAAATATGAAAACTTATTATTTTAAAAGGACATTTGGTGATAATTTTCCATATTTTGAATGACCAGGGACTAGTTTTGACATTTTATGAAAGTTGGGGGACTGAAACTGCCTATTTTGCAAACTTTGTACGTTTTTCATCTGTTTTTAATCTTTTGCATCTAAAACATATAAAACACAATTTTGAAATATTTTCAGTATTTTGATGCATTTCTGAGTGTTTTTGTATGTTTTGCAATTCAGATTTGACCAAAAAATGATGAGTGCTTGAGCACTCATCAATCCCCCACAATAAACTATTGCTAGTCCTTAGCAATAAACTGTTTTGAAAACTTAATGGATTTTAATCTCTTTACCAAAAGCCATTACTTCTGGAGTAGCCAAATGTATCAGTTCAAGTAAGAACTATGGTCCACTTGATAACCATGTGATTTTGAGCAAACCACCAGCTGTCAACGGATTTGATTTGTCTTTACCAAAAGCCGTTTGCTTCTGGACTAGCCAACTCTTGATGGAATAGTCAACATCTTGGTGAGCTGATTACCAATTATGGTTTTTCCACTGCCTTTACCACAAGCCATAATCTTGCGGGCTAGCCAACTCTTTCACTTTTTTGGATATGGCGAGTTGATTTACCATACAATTTTGGGCAAATTGCAAGCCATCAACGGATTTGATATATCTTTACCAAGAGCCGTTTTCTCCTAGATTAGCCAATCCTTTTGTTGTTTAGACATGGTTTCAAGATATATCCTTTATCTTCTAGCTTAGCCATTTCAAGTTGTTAATCAATCAATCTTTTCCACATTTTAACTTTCTTAAAAGAACATATCCACTTAACTTTCTTAAAAGAACAACATATAAAGTATCTTTAGAAAGTGAATGTGCATAACCAAAGGAGAAAAATCAAGATGATGCACGGACCTTGACATGAAGAAATAAGCGAAAATGTTGGTCCTGAACACACTTTCAAGCCTATCCTCTGTGATCTCATCTAACGGGCTTTCGTAATCTACAGATGCATTGTTCACTAAGATATCGATGCGCCCATATTTTGCAATGACCTCCTCAACAACTTTCTCACAATTCTTGTAATAATTGAGATCAGTAGATATCACAATTGGATCACTAGCGTCGCTCACCTTCGCATCCTTTATGATCTTCAGTGTGTCTGCTGCATCTATGTCCTCAATTCCATTCACATAAGTAAAGGCTATAGTTGCACCTTCCTTAGAAAAGTGGTAGCAAATGGATCTTCCTATACCCGAATCTCCTCCAGTCACCAATGCCACCTTTCCCTGCACCAATAAGCACTATATTTTATAACTTCATTTTCTGTAAAACATTTTAATTAAAAGCCATTTATCAACGTTCTTGCAAGAAGATTTTATAAGCAATCGAGTATTAAACTTCTCGTACCAGTATATCATAATCATTTTATTGTTGGAACAAGTCAAATGAGTAAACTATAAAGCTAATACCTTTAAAAGAGGCTAAATTGCTTTATATGTCTCCCAAAACAATGAAGTGTTTGCAATCTCTTATACTCATTATTGACGAGATTATAGGAATGTACAAATAAGTTTCGGTCAGTTAATCGGACCCACCCATTTTGATTCACTACCCAATCAGCCCAACCCGTTCTAAAAGGGCAATGTCCATTCACTATTTCTCTTCTGTTTAGCTCCTTAGTATATGCGCTATCAAATTATAAGTAGATACTAGTAGCATCTTATGATTGATAAGCAAAGAACTGATTAAGGTTTAAGTTAAATATATCAATAAAAGTATAACAGAGCACAAAAGTTGCTGATATGCAAGTAACATGACTAGGACTTACTTTGTTCTTGGAAGAATGGGCTGTAGATTCCGTGTATTGTCTCATTTTCTTCATTCTTTCTTCTGATTCTTTCAGCATGCCCAATGCTTCACGCTTATTTTCTTCTGATTCTCTTCTTTTCTTTTCTTGGTTTAAACAGGAAAGGTTCACGGATTCCTTGGCTCGTACTGGTAAGGTGAGAGGACAGACCCCAAAGGTCGCTAAGCAAGACAAGAAGCAGCCTCGTGGACATGCTCACAAGCCCATCCAGTACAACTGCCGTTTTGTCACTGCCGGCAACTTTCTTTATATGTGTTGGATTTGCTTGTTGAAATAGCTCTTTGATTTTTTTTTAAAAGGTTTATAAGCTTGTAGTTGATATATGGTTTGCAGAAGTTGAATTAGTATATATAGTGTTTTACTATATGGGTATGTGTATTTAACTGCCAGAGAGGGTATACATTGCAACACTTATGTTCTGTACTTCTATGCCATTATATCATATCAGATCATGTGACTCTTGGTAGTAAGCAATTAGAAGAAACTGAAATTAGTAAACTCTATTAGCATAAGTTAAGCTGACACTTTTAGAGGAATAATAGCCATAAGTATTATGCGATTTCAACATGATCTTTACCTACATTTTCGCTGGATGGGAAGGTACAGCACACGATGCGAGAATACTAAATGAAGCTTTAGTAGATCGAGTATTTGAGTTTCCGATTCCCCCCGCAGGTATTATGTTTGGAATTGTAATATATATGAAAACTTAGATATCAAAATATCCAAAAATTAATATGTTTGTTTTTTTTTTCCAGATAAATATTATCTATGTGATGCTGCCTATAAGCACACACGTGGGTTTATGGCTCCATATCGCAATGTCAGGTATTGGTTAGGAGACTTTCGTTGGAAACGTGCAATGAGAAGTAAAGAAAAATTCAATCACGCTCATGCAAAACTTAGAAGCGTGTTTTCCAATCTTGAAGAGTATGCCCAAATTTCCTTTGATAACACAAAGCGATATTACTATTTCACGTTTTACTATTCATAATTTTATTCGAAAAGAGGGTTTAGATGATGATTTGTTCTCTCAATACGATCAAGGTAACGTACATGATAATGAAAATGTACATGATGATAATAACGGTGATGTTGAAGTTGTTCATCCAATTGGGAGTAACGCGGATTAACAATACATAATTAACTTACGAGATCAAATCGCGGCACAAATTATGCAAAGCTAGGTTTTAAATTATTTGATATTGGTTAAGTAACTTAATTGTTGTTTTATTGCGTTAAGCTTATGTTGTATTTTAAGACTATTTATGTAATAGTTTTTATTATGTTAAATTTTGGATATGTATTAAGATTAATTTATTTAATGATTTATAATTGTGTTAAATTTATGATAGAAATGTTTTGGTTCAAGTTTACACTATTTACTTAGTAATCGTATCACAATAGTTTAATATATACTTAAAAAAGGGAAAATTAAAACCATTCAGACAATTATAAAAAAAACAAACAACAACTTTTCAATTAGATTCAGACATTATAGCCACCTCTTACTAGTAAGATGTGGTAGTCAGATTCAGATGTGAAACATCTTAATGAAACAAACACACCCTTAAGAAAAAATTAAGAAAAACTAAACAAGTGCAACAACCTAATCACCAATTTAACAAAATTAAGAAAAAGCAAAAATACCTGAGAAACACATCATAAGATAAATAGATCTCCAAAAGGTTTAAACCGATTTGAAAACCCTAACCCCGTGCACCCATTTTAGGTGTTGACCGACCCTTTCCAAAGAGCTAGCCTTAGACAATCGGCACGTGTTCTAGTAATTAATTACCTTTAGTCAAAAGTTGAGATTGAACCTAACGACATAACTTCCTAAAGCCCGACCATTTATGGTGAGGGAGTAATATGCGTTCTAGTAATTAACCTTTAGTCAAATGTTGAGATTGAACCAACGACATATCCTCCTAAAGCCCGACCGTTTATGGTGAGGGAGTGGTATGCTCCAATGTTCATACTTAAACAGATAAAAACTCATATAAAAAACTTCAATAGATAATTAATGATAAACATAACACTAAACAACTTAAAATTATTGATATAAGTAAAGAGGAACGTACATGAAACGTCACAACACCAAACAACGCCATTATGACCACGATAAGTACCCAAGTGTTTACCCTCATCTTCATCATCGTCATTTGCTTACCAAACAGTTGGAGTACGATCTTTATCACAAGAAAACATCAAATCACCATCTTTGTTATATTTTAAGAATGTCAATGGCCTTTCATGCCCTTTCGGTTCCATCACTTTCGTCTTCATGGTTAGATTGCTTTTAATAGAGAAAAAATTATTTGCATGTGCTCTATTTAACAGGCTAGAAATTAGAAACACATGCGGAATGTATAAACCTTGACTTGCAAGGCACGGTTTCTGGCTATTCGTAAATACACATTAAACCCTCTAAATAATATTATACACACTCAAAATTGATATTGTTAAAATAAAAGTTTGTGATTTATCGAAAATGGTTTGGTCAACATTACAACAATTTTGTTTCTCAGTTTAGGTTTAAGAATAAAAAACATAAAACACCGGTCTAAATTGCAAAAGAGAGAAAGAAAATTTAAAACGAGGTGGTAATTTATAAAATTTGATGGGTAAAATGTAAAATAACGTTCTGATTTGCAAATGAAATATATGTTTAAGCCCTAAACCTTACGTACAAAAGAAAACAATTTTAAATTTAGCTCCATGGAATTAACTCTAAGATTCTTTGTTTCCATAGTTTTTAATAAGTTTAAAAATTAACAAATACCCTCGTAAACTTTACATTAAAAAAATATCGTTTATCATAATTGTTATTGTTATTTATAGATATTATTATTATTGTTTGATTGAATTAATCGTAATATCCGAAATTCCTAGATGCACAGTATTATAAATATCAAAAATGAAACTGTGAAGTTGTATACGGTTTATAGTCGACCATAAGGATTATACTAGTGGAATAGTATACGTGTCGTGGATTCGAAACTGGACATACGGATGACATAAACCCCCCCTCCCGAACCAGTATATATCGTGGTGTCTCTTTACTCGCTTTATATACTTTGGTTGTGATCGTATTGTTGTAATTATTGAGCAATCACTCATTGATCTTTGAGGCTTGAAGTTAATAAACTTCGAATAAACCAAAAAGACCGTATTCACCCCCTCTACGGTTCTTCACATTTTTATACGTTTTTATCTGTTTTCGTCTTTTTTGATACGTTTTTATATGTTTTTTTTACGTTTTTATCCATTTATGTTTGTTTTTATACGTTTTTGTCTGTTTTCTTATGTTTTTATACGTTTTCATCTGCTTTTGTCTATTTTGATACGCTTTCTTACGTATACATATAAAAATGGACAAAAACATATGTAAATTTAAGAAAACATGCGAAAAATGTATAAAACAGATAAAACCATATAAAAACGTATAAAAACAGATAAAAGCATATAAAAATGGATAAACCCGTATGAAAACTTAAAAAAAAAATGAACGAAATCGTATAAAAACGTATTAAAACGGACGAAAATGTATAAAAACGGTCGAAAACGGATAAAAACGTAAGAAAAGATATAAAAACGGATGAAAACGGATAAAAATGTACAAAAACATATAAAAATGTAAGAAAATGGGCGGAAACGTATAAACATGGATAAAATGCATGAAAACGTATAAAAACGGATGAAAACTTAAGAAAAACGGACGAAAACGTATAAAAATGGATGAAGAAGTATAGAAACGGACGAAAATGGATAAAAACGTAAGAAAACGTATAAAACGTAGAAAAACGGATGGAAATGGATAAAAACGTATAAAATCGGATGAAAATGCATAAAACGTATGAAACATATGAAAACGGATGAAAACCTATAAAAACAGATTAAAGCGTAAGAAAATTTTTACTAAAACGTATAAAAAAGGACGAAAATGTATTAAAACCGACAAAACGCATAAAAGGTTAAAAACGTAAGAAAACGGATAAAAACATATGAAAACGTAAGAAAATGGATAAAAATGTATGAAAACTCAAGAAAAACATATGAAACAGATGAAAACATAAAAAGGGACAAAAACGTATGAAGATGTAAGAGAACGGGCAAAAACATATAAAAATAGATAAAAACGGACGTAAATGGGTAAAAACATATAAAAACTGTAAAATATAAACAACCGTTATTATTAAGGATAGACGATGCAAAGGACTTTAACCAAAGGGGCTAACGTGTAAATGATAGCAAAACTTACTTTACACCAGTTAAATTAAAGGATCGGTGGTGTTATTCTTTTCCAAATTAAGGACGACCAACGCAACTTTAAACTACGAGGGACGGAAGTTGCAATTTTAGATATACCACAGGGACCATCCATGTAATTTACTCTTTATAAAATTAGTTGTAAAACATATTGTGTTTCATGTTTAATCTGCGGCACCCATGTAATACTTATGGTCAATAGTAATAGAACTTATAAATGTAAAGTATATTAAATGGTTTCTTTAAAATTCAGTGTATTTCACGGGTCTTAAACTAGTTGGGTCTATGTATAAAGAGTAAATTGCATTTTTGGTCTCTGTGATTTGGTCAAACATTGGAAGCTTAATTAAATTGATACAAGGTAAAAGGCAAACCTTGCAATGAGACAATGAAAGTAAAACCCCAGGAACAATGTTTTCTTCTGATTATTGATATTATTTCAAAACAAATCAAAAGAGGATAGATACTTATACAACTTCATCTGTTATACCAACTAATGTAGCATTAGTTGACATTTGATGATTAATGCGGGTCATCTACACGTCTAAAGGGAAGGTTGATCACAAGAGAAACGCATCTAACATGTGTGATGGAATCAAATATTATCGATGTTGTCTATTTTTTTTTTTACTGATTTATCAAATTTGAACCTCAGTATAGTCATAATGATTAAAAGGTAACTTGCAGGTATGTTAGAAACGTTATATTGTGTAATATAAATTGAAATACTTGATAAAAGTATACTGCAGTTTGGTTAGACCGATAAAAAGTCATTGTTCATTCACTGCAAGAAAATGGTCTTTTTGTGACACCTCTTCTGATGACACGTGTAAAAAGTGTGAGCAAAAGTCCACATATCCTTACGCTTTTAGAGAAAGTGTGAGCATAAATTAAGTTTTATTCACACATTTTAACAAGTGAAAGCATATGTGTAAGTTTTGCTTACATATTATAAAAAGTGTTGAGGAGATACGAAGTTTTACCTACACTTTTTGTAAGTGTGAGCAAATGTATGGTTTTACCTACGCTTTTTATTAGTGTGAGCAAATGTACAGTCTTACTTAATGGTGAGCAAAACCTATTGAAAACTGAGTCGAACCGGTCCAACCCAAACTGAACCAACCTTGCTCGGTTCGGTTTTCTTGCTTTACATATATATGGTTTTTGTATTCGGTTTGGCTTGGTTCGGCTCGGCTCGAGCGCAAACAAAAAAATACACCTAAACCATCTAAATTGAACCAGTTCGGTTTGGTTCAGTTTCGGTTTTGGTTTGACCGAGTTCACTTTGGTTCGGTTCTCGATTGATGTTTTTTTTTTTAAAATTGGTTTTTAATTCAGTTCGGTTTTGACCCGATGGGCCCTAGTTTTACTACACTTTTAAAAAATGATATCATGATATCTATAAACATATAAGATTGAGTCCTAAAATTTAATGTGGAGGCATCAAGATTGCATATAGTACAAATTGCTAATGCTCGAAATTCAATGCAACCTCATAATAACTATCATGAAAGGAGATGAAGTGCAATGGTTGCCCGAATTGATCACATAACATTTAGTATAGAATTAAAAGTCGGTTAGATGAAGTGCAAGGGTTGCGAAATGTTGCAAGAATAATTAATGATTTAACCTAATTCATGCCTATATAAACCGGCCAAAATTACATTTAGTGTGTACATTTGAAGATGACTCACACATCTTTTAGATCTTTGATTGTTGGTAGCGGTATGTAAATTCTATTTTGCAACATTTTGGAGATGATTCACACATCTTTTAGATCTTTGTAATTAACTTGTTCTAATTTTTTTCTTAATTTTGTTATCATACGCAGGTACCATGAAAATCACACAAGATCATGCATGCTCAGATAAATGAAACCAAAGATTGGGATACCAACTATTTTATTTGTTTCTTACATATTTAGGTGATTCTTATAGGTAAGCATATATATAGATATATGTATTATGTTAATGCATTTTCATATACAAGTAATTTATGTGTGATTTCTATTGATGTAGCTCACATGTGCGAATTGATTCAAGAAAATGTGCACGAGCATGTATGTAAAGCAACATTTAAATGGTTAAATGTAATTTTTAGCGTGATTAGTTTATGATGTAGCTCACATGTGCGAATTGATTCAAGAAAATGTGCACGAGCATATATACAACATCGAGATGAAAGTGCAAGGGTTGCCGAAATTGATCACGTATTTAGTATAGAATTAAAAGACGGTTATGGACAAGCATGTATGTAAAGCAATATTGAAACTTAGACCTTGATAGATCTTCTGAGCACTCTAGAATCGTTAATTATGTCAATGTAATCACCAACACACTAATAGATAATCTCTGTAACTTGTATTCTAAAGCGGAAACAAACACAAGTTTTAATACTAAGAACTGTTGATCCTCTATGGATCTTTTAATAACAACGAAAGTGTTTTCTAAAAACGTAACTCAATACATAATCGTGTGTTCTTTTTCTACACAAGAAACCCTAAACCGTTTCCCAAGAAACGTATATTCTAAAAACTTTAAAAGATATGCATTATCACTTCCTAAATAAACTTATGCATATCCTAACTATATTACACAAAATACGGAAAAACTATATCTGCAGAAACAACTAATACTGAAACTAGACATCAGCAGATACACTGCTTCAGCAGGAACCAGCTCTTCAGCAGTATCCTTCAGCAGTAACCGTCAGTAGAATTCTTACTTAGCAGAATTCCCAACAATCCTCCCCTAATCTTGAATTTGACATGGTTAAGTTCAAGATTCTTGATAGATCTTTAAAAATGACAAACCAAGAGTATTGATTTCGAACATCATCAGCAAAGAATCACCATCAACAAGATCCCTATGATCAACACATACTTGAAAACTCCGTTCTTTGCAGCAACAAATGACCAGATGTACATCAAAACAAATTAGTTTCATACTATTCTCATCACATCTAGGTGTGTTAACTCCTGTGAGAGGTGAATCATTGAAAATAATGGATTTGATGTCTCTTTACCAATAGCCATTACTACTGGAGTAGCCAAATGTTTTAAGGTACACTGATAACCACATGATTTTTAGCAAATCATCAGCTATAAACGGATTTGAGATGTCTTTACCTGTAGCCGTTTGCTCAGGACTAGCCAATTATTTTGATGAAAAATCATCTTGGTTATCTGATTACCAAATATGGTTTTCCACTGCCTTTACCACAAGCCATATACATGTGGGCTATCCAATTATTTGGAATCCATACAGGAAAACTCCATGGTCAATTGACAACCATTTCAACTCTCAGCAAGGAAGCATGGGTGAGTTGATTACCCTATGATTTTGAGCAAACCATTACAGCTATCAACAGATTTGATGTGTCTTTACCAAAGCTGTACCCTTTGGACTAGCCAACTTTTTGATGGAATAGTCAACATCAGGTAAGTTGATGACCAAAGAATAGTGTGAGGAGCACCAAACCTGCATACAACATACACAATACTATACAAAAAAAAAATTAGTTTTTTTTAAATACTAAATAAATAAGAAAAATAAATATACAACATTATACCATCAAACAGAAGCTGCTCTGGAAGTCCTAATTCTGAGTTTGAAGACTTTCACCAAAGATTCAGCAAACAATCTGGCATTCCCAACTAGATCAGGAGGAATCTCCAACTTTTGTTGAAGCATTTTCTCCATCAGAGACACTGTCAGAGGATATCTTTTACCAAGATCCATAATAAGCCTTAGACCAGTTGTAGTTTCCAACACATGAACATATGGCATAGGATAAAACTTCCAACTCTGAACCTTCCATCTCTGATTGTTTTTCCATATGTCATAACCAGCACCAGTGGGAGTAGAAGAATCAAACAACACTTTTTGATCACCCAATAAATACATTTTAGACCCTATAGGAGTATGGTTTGCATAAAATTTGTGAACCAAATCCTTTAGAGTGAGCAAATCCTAATGATCAACAAGATGTAGTATTTCTTGGAGAAATGTGAAGGATATATAAGTTTTATCTAATCTATAAATAGTATTGATCTGTCCATTTTTAGTTAACTCCCAGTGAACCAAAACATCTCTAGTTGCCTCAGGCCAATCATCAGGGGATCCTTCTCTGATAAATGAAGCATCAGAAGCATTCACATCTATTAGTCTATGTGTGGAATGTGAAGTTCTGACTCTAGCCATTCTCTTTGCTCTTCTTCTAGGAACATAAATAGTATCATGAGGTAAAGAAGATGCATTAGGAACTTCAGCTTCAGTAGATACACCCTCTGCAGCCTCATTTTCCACTGATGGATTATCCAATTGTTCATCAGTAGAATCCTGAGAAGATTCAAGTGCAGCAGATGCATATTGTTCATCCATAGCCTTCCTCATCTGTTTGGCTCTAGCAGCTTGAAGTTCAACCTCTCTCTCCTTAATCTCATGAAATCTTGCCAGGTTAGCTTGTTGTTCAGCATCTAAACTTTTAGCAGCCTCTTCTCCCAACCTTTCCTCCTCTAATTGTTTCCTAGTTCTCTTTCTAGATGGAGGATCTTCTGCTATCACTTGAGCTTTACCTTTATCCACATAAGATGAAGCAGCAACATGTGGTACATCAGTAGAAGTAGTAGGTAAAGATACCTTCTCAGCTACAACAGGAATATCTACATTAACAGATGAACCAGCATCAGCAAGAGTGATAGAAACATTCTTAGAAGCATCCATTCCAGCTTTGTCACATCTAGACTTGAGTCTATTATACATCTGAATCAATTTGTCATCTAGAAGTGCCCACACTTGTTTCCTAGTCCAAGCATTATTATATAAAGCACTGCTTTGACTTTTCACATATGTTCTCATGTAATCCCTTTGCTGTGCTTGAGTCATGGGTTTGTCTCTTTTAGCTTTGGCTTTTTGCTCATCTGCTACTTTCTTCCTCAACTTCATCTCTTTTACAATTTCAGTGACCCAGTCCTTTTTCTCCACACTATCACCAAGAATTTCTGCAGCTAAATCAGGATTAGCAATCACTTGTTCTCCAATATGTTGCCAATCTGACTCATCAAAATCTTGAACAACATCATCCAATTCTTTCTGTCTTTCAATAGGCAAGGTAGAAACATATCTTTGAGTAGCAGACTGGTATTCTGAATCAAACTTGGCTTGCTGTGCTTCAGCCATATTGGAACTCTTCTTATAATCTTCCCATTCTTTGAAGAGTTTTTCTTGTGCAACTCTTTCTTCAGTTGTAACAATCTTATCCTCAGCCATTTCAGTTCCTTCAGTAAAATCATCATGAGGAACATCCAAATCTTCCATAGGATCATCATTTAATTCTTGAACATCTGAATTAAGCATGTTATCAGTAGATGCTTGAGGCTTGAGGGTTTCAGTGATGTCATCAGGAGAAACTTGCTTATTCCTAGACGAATTATGAACAGGGGAATTCAAATACTCTTTCCCTGCTACAAAGAATGTATCTCCTGATGCATGAACTTTATCAGTAGATTTGTCAGCAGCAATAGCACTGGGTGATTGTTTCTCCTGAAGAATATCAGTAGCTTTTGCCATAAGAATATCATCACCACTAGATACCTTGGAAGATTCAGCAGCTTTCTTTGCCAAATATTGTCTTCTACTTCTTCTTCTGCTGAAATAAATTGTTGGCTTAGATGGAAGTACTTCAGCAGCTTTAGGAGGAGCAACATGAGACTGTCTAGCAACTTCAGCTAGAATTTCAAGAGAATCCAAATTTTCCTCCTGAGGCACTTCAGTAGTATCCATTCCACCTTACTTTTCAGCCTTTCAATTTCATTACCAAGAGTGGACTTGGTATCAACAAACTCCTTTTGGAGATCATCAGTCCTTTCATATACCTGCAAAGTGAATCATATACATAAGTGAGAGTAATAGGGTCCTCTGCTCTGCCAGCTGATTGCTCAGTGGTAAGAGGAGCTTCATTGAACCCAGCAGGAGAAACAGACTCATGTACAACATTGGGATAGCCTTCATCAAATGGCTCTCTCATAGGGCTAGGTGTAGGTAATCTAGTGATCTCAGGCTCAAGAGACTGAAATATATCTTCAATCTCATGAGTTTGCTCAACTGGAGCAACCTGAGATGGTGAAATGGTAGGACTAGGTGACATATGTGCAGGGGAAGGTGGTGGTAGGTCAGTAGAAATAGGTAATGGTTCAGTAGTTGTAGCTGGCTCTTCCTCAATTACCACTGAAGGATTACCATCAGCAGCAACACCAGAAGATGATGGATTACCATCATCAGCAGCATTTTGAGTAGGCATATTACCAGCATCATCACTCTCAACTACATTATCATTGCCATGTGGCAACATAGCATCTAATAGAGGGCGATGTTCCCCATTATAATTTGTTTTCATTGAGGCAAACAGCTTAGAACCAAGACTTTTAATAGGCACATGGGTCTTATCTTCAGTGGTTATGTCTAAAATAATTTGTAAGAACCTAGGGTACATTAAAAACTTATGCTGTTGTTTATCAATATTTTCTAGCATATTTTCAAAAATAAACTTTGAAAAATTATAAGTTAGACCCTTAGAAAGACAAACAATACCACAACCCAATTGTAGAGAGAATTGGTCCCATCCACCACACTTGTTGCTTATACATTGGAGCAGCAAATGCACCAAATACCTCCACTTAGGACAAAATTGATTCTTGTGCCACTTAGTTGTGTTAGTACTTTGATATCCAGCTTCCCTTAGCCCAACAAGAATCTCTGCAGTGTTGGAGTGATATACACCATTCTCATCATCGAACTAAAGCTTTGTCCTTATCAAACCTTCTGTCACCATATACTCTACACCTTCAATTACAGCAACAATCTTTGTGTTAGATCTCTTTGCAGCAGATGCCCAAAATTGCTTCACCATAGATTCATATATCATATTGGGACAATGTGTCAAAGCATAATGAATCTTTGATCTCTGTAGAAACTCCAACATTAAATCAAATTCTCCATGTCCCTTAGCCTTTTTCAGAATAGCATACTTGTTATGATCTCTTTTCAATTCAAGTTGTGCCATTTGAATGAACTTGCGTGAGACGGTTATGAATTACTCAAAGAATTATGGGTTTAAATGGAGTAATAAGCGAATATTTTTGTTTAGGAAGAGATATGCGAAGTAGGTTATATTTGGAAGTTCCCCAATCGTGGTCAAAATTATCGGAACTAATTATTGACCAAGTCTGACGTGTAAATTCAAAACTTCCAAATTCAAAATTACCCTTCAGCAGAAATGAAAGTCAAATCTGCTGAGAAATGGTCAACATCAACAGAAACCAAGTAAATGTAAAAATATCTTCGGTAAATATCTTGATTTTTACTGTGCCACCCAACTCGCATTACTTATCATAACACCTAAACTTGGCTTATTTAATCGCCCCCAAATAACACTTCTCAGTCATCAATTAACCCCAAATTATCTCACAACCCTAATTTTCCAATTAACCTCAATTTTCCCTCAAATAATGTCTTCCAAGCCTGAAATCATAGACATATCCTCCTCCTCTTCCTCCTCATCTGATGATCGTCCACCACATCCCTCAGAAATAGATGATTCTGATTATGCACGTGAGTTGGAGAGGCGATGGAATGCCTTGGAAAGAGGGGAAGCAAGTAATGCTCCCATTCCTGCTGAAAGGCAAGATGTCTCTCCCTTCATTTTCACATCTGATGAAGACTCTTCAGAGGACGAAGACGAAGATCCCTTATTTCTTCCTCCTTCCACACCTGAGAGACCCCAAACAAGGCCTAGGAAGAGAAATCCATCTCTTCCAACATCATGAAGTGTGGTGTTAGGTCTTCCTGCTCCAGGACCTGGTTCTTCATGCCATGGAAGCAAGGGAGAAGGGAAGAGGACAGATGTCGTGGGTAAGGGGAAAGGGAAGATGGTGTAGATGAAGATGGGATGTTGCCAGGGACCAAATTACTCGGTTCTTGAGCTTCTTCATCGTCGTTTTCATCAATCCATTCTTCCTCCTCTTCTTTTTCCATTTTCATCTTCAGCTTCAGCTTCTTCATCATACTGGTTATGCACCAGCTTTTGTAATAGATGATAGAAGCTAGACAAATTTATACTTGTATAGGATTGAATCTTGTAATTTCATTTGAAGTTGTTTGTAAGCTGCAATAAGTTCTCAGAATTAATGAAAACTCATTTGTTCATTTTTGATCTCTGTATATTGTGAATCAGTAGAAATCAATATTAGCCTCAATTAAACTTCAGAAGAAACACATCTCAGCTCTCAGATTAACATATTATGGTTAAACTTCTCAACAACTTGCAATGGCATTCTGCAAAACAGACACAAACTAACAAAAAGACCACACAAACTTATAATACATTAGTTGGTTAGTGTTAAAAACTGAAAAAGTATACAAATTATAGAAATTCTAAAAGTATACAAATTATAGAAATTCTACAAAGTTTACACTCACAATCCTCCCCTGGGGCTTATGCCTCCCCTTAAACTTTGCAGTTAAGGGTTAAGCATACCAATATGGACTACCAAATATTGAAACCTTGGTCCATCAAATGTTTGGTTAGCAAATCTGCCACATTCTCATCTGTGTGAATTTTAACCACTTTAATTAAATGTTTCTCATAAGCATCTCTGATAAAGTGGTGCCTGATTTCAATATGTTTGGTTCTATTATGAAAAACTGGATTTTTAACAATGCAAATGGTACTTTGATTGTCAATGAAAATAGTAGTATTCATGAAATTATACCCATAATCCAGCAATTGATTCTGAATCTAGAGAACCTGTCCACAACAATTGGCAGCAGCAACATACTCTGCTTCTGTAGTAGAGGTAGCAACAATGGTCTGTTTCTTGCATTGCCAAGAAATCAGTCTCCTTCCAAGGAATTGGCAACCTCCAGTTGTGGATCTTCTATCCATATTGGCACAAGCATAGTCACTATCACTATAAGCTGCTAGCTGAAATGGAGATTCTTTGGGATACCAAAGACCTAATTTGGGTTGGCCTTTTAGGTACTTAAAAATCTTTTTGACAGCATTCAAGTGAGAGGTAAGTGGAGTGACTTGGTGCCTTGAACATGCACTCACAGCAAATGTAATATCAGGTCTAGAGGCAGTCAAATACATCAAAGAACCAATCATTGACCTGTATAAATGAACATTCACAGGGAGATCAGGATCAAGATTGTTCTTTGGTTTGGGAGCCTCATAGGGAGTAGTGGCAGTCCGGACATTCTCCATATCAAACTTTGTCAACATATCCTTTACATACTTCTCCTGATGAATAAAAATAACATCAGGTTTCTGCTGAACCTGTAAACCCAAAAAGAAAGTGAGTTCCCCCATGGCACTCATTTGAAATTCTCCCTTCATCAAATCCTCAAACTCTCTACACCATGCTTCTTTGGTGGAACCAAAGATAATATCATCCACATAAACCTGCACAAGAATAATATCCCTAGAATCTTTCTTGAGGAATAGAGTCTTGTCAATGGCACCTCTTCTGTATCCATGCTTCAACATAAATGTGGAAAGTCTAGCATACCAAGCTTTGGGAGCCTGATGAAGTCCATAGAGAGCTTTGACAACTTTGTACACATACTCAGGATGATCAGGGTCTTCAAATCCCTTGGGTTGAGTCACATAAACCTCCTCTTCAATCTCACCATATAAGAAAGCACCTTTAACATCCATCTGATAAACCATAAAGCCCATATATGAGGCATAGGCCAAAAATATTCTAATTGCTTCAATTCTGGCCACTGGTGCAAAAACCTCATCATAGTCAATGCCTTCCTCTTGCCTAAACCCTTGAGCCACTTATCTTGCTTTGTTTTTCACCACAATCCCCCTTACATCTCTTTTATTCTTCAAAATCCATTTTGTCCCAATGGCATATTTACCATCAGGGAGAGGAACCAAGATCCAAACCTCCTGAATCTTAAATTGCAGCATCTCTTCTTGCATTGCTTCAAGCCAACTTGAATCAGCCAGTGCTTGAGGAACACTAGTTGGCTCTATCTGAGAAAGAAAGCATGCAAACAGACAATGTTTGAAGTCTGTATGATTGTCCCTCTTTTGATTGTAGACATAAGAGATGAAAGCAACTTCACCATATTTAGTGTTTTTGACAGTGCTTCTAGTTCTAACAGGAGCTTTAGGATCTCCAATAATCTCTGATAGGGGATGAGCATTATGAATCTTCTTTGTTGCTGTAGGGTTGACATCAATGGTGGCATCAAGGTTGTTGACAGTAGGCCCAAACTCAGTATCATAAGAAGCTGAGTGAAACAGACCAGGCTTGGGCTGATAATTACCAAGATCAGAAGGACTTGGAAATCTAGTAAAGAGCTTCTCAAAGTCTGTAGAAACTTCAGTAGAAATAGGAGATGGTGCAGCAGGAGTATCAACAGCTTTGAACTCAGCAGTGGGAATAGGTGTGCCTCCAGTAGAACTGTCAGCAGCATCCTTGTTGCCACTGACTGCTTGTGCTGATTGGTGTAGGATGGCTTCAGTCTCTTGTGTAACCTTGTCATTGAGTCTCTGAGCTTCCTTTGTAGCAGCATGTTCTTGCTTATTAAGTCGAGCAAGATCCTCTGCATAATGTGACTCATCATCTTGTTCAGCAACAGAATGATTTCCTACAAAATGGTTAGGTGGAAAGGATGGTACAACAATGGTATGTTCAGCTGGCTCAGAGTCACTCTCTGAGTCATCATCCATGGAACATGCAGGGTTAGAAATTGAATATTTGGTACCTGCATTAGGATTAGAAGCATGTCTAGTGTACCCCAAATAATCAGTCAAATAATCTAGGTCAAAATACCAGGAATGGCCCTGACCCTGAGTATTAGGCTGATCTTCAAGAAATCTTAGGTTAAGGGTCTCCTCTATCCTTTTGGCATTTAGATTATAAACCCTATAGGCCTTGCTATGAGTTGAATAACCCACAATGTATCCCTCATCAGCTTTCCCATCAAACTTACCCAGTGTATCAACAATATTTAAGATAGTCACTTTGCAACCAAAAGGCTTAAGGTAATGAATGTCTGGAACTTTCCCAGTGAGAAGTTCATAAGGTGTCTTGACTGATGTCTAGTGGATACCCTGTTCAAGACATAGCAAGCAGTACTTACTGCTTCAGTCCAAAACATAGTGGGTAATTTAGAGTCTGCAAGCATAGATCTTGCTGCCTCAATTAAGGTTCTATTTTTCCTTTCAACAACCCCATTTTGTTGTGGGGTTCTTGGAGTACTATAGTCCCTTCTAATCCCCTTAGACTTACAGAATTCTATAAAAACAACATTTTTGAATTCTGTTCCATTGTTACACCTAATGCCTTTAACCTTTTTTACTAAGCTGGTTTTCAATTAAAGTGATGAATTCTTTCAAAATAGGAGTTGTTTCATCTTTAGTTTTTAGAAAGAATACCCAGCAAAACCTGCTATAATCATCTGTGATAACCAGGTAGAAGTACTTATGATCAATACTTCTGATAGGAGTTGGACCAAAGAGATCCATGTGCAGCAACTGAAGAGGTTCTGAGATGGTGCTCACAGCTTTTATGGCTTTGTAAGAAGCTCTGTTTTGCTTTCCCTTGTTGCAAGCAATACAATTGTGTTCATTGGTGAAGAGTTTAGAAGGAAGGCCCTGAACAAGACCAAGTTTAGACAACTTATTGATAGTCTTGTAATTAACATGAGCCATTCTCCTGTGCCACTTGGTAGATTCATCCTGGGAAGCTTTGGCCACCAAACATGTTAGATCACCTTCTGGCTTAACATCATTCAGATTGAATGTGTACAAGTTGAAGGTTCTAGGAACTCTCAGCAAAACAGTTGTGTCTTCTGGAAGTTTGAAGTCCTTGGAGAGCACAAGACAGTCATCCTCAGAGAAGAAAACCTTATTCTTAGTGTCACAAATTTGTGATACAGAGAATATATTAAATTGCTCCAGTTCTTTCACATAATAAACGTTCTCAAAATCTAACAGAGGTGTCTTAATAGTTCCTTTCCCAGTAATTTTGCCATCTCCACCACCAAAAGTTACACTGCCTCCTCCTTCTATAGGTACAAAGTCATGCATCTTATCCTTGTTTCCTGACATACTTCTGGAACAACCACTATCAACTATCCCTACTTCAGTACTTTTCAAAGGATGATCCTACAACAACAACAAAAATATACAAAAGTTAGTACACATTGGAGACTCAAGTCATTGCTGACTTGAGCATGCCTTGTGGATCATTAGAGATAGGCAATGTAGATGTTTTAGATCCACCATTGTTCTTGGGCCTATAATGCAAATTATGTCCCTTCTTTGTCCAAGAACAACCTGCTGAGGGCTTCACAGCAGTATCCTAATACCCTCCACCATAATACATTGAGTCAAAGTGACTAAGCCATTAATCATTAGAAAAGAAAGAACTAGTGGGTCGAACATAAGGTCTAGTACTGGTTCTTCTCCATGAAGAATGTGGTTTAGCAGAATTGGATTTCTGCTGATGTGGAATAAAAGAGGGTATTTTGTTAACATTCTTCCACATTTGCCTAGGTTTTCTTTGACTAAAATATACACCCATTCTTTGCTCCTGAAAAGTACAATCCTTAATCAAATGAAATTTACTTCCACACACAAAACATTTCTTCTTCTTAGAAGATTTATTCAAACTGAAGGAAGTTCCATAACATGAAAAAGCATTCAAACCATAATGATTAACAGATTTGTTTTTAACAGAACTAGAAATATTGTTTTGCAAAGAATTAAAAAACAAGTCTTCAGAAGAAACTTTCTTGGTATCAGCAGTAACTCTAGAAGGCTTGTGGGAAGTCTTGGGTGTTGTCTTGAAAGTGGTCTTGGGCAGGTCTGACTTCTCACTTGAATCACAACTGGCAAATGAAGTAGACCCTTCATCAGAAGACTTGTCACTGTCACAACAAGAGACAAAGTCAGTAGATTTAATAATAGGGTCTGGCAAGTCATTTGACTTTTTGCCATAGAGATGGTGTGATCCATCAAAGTCAACAGGTATGGATAGGTCTATAGGCATATGTTCCCCTCTTATAGGTCCAGGGACAGCATTCATTCCCCCTTCCTTAACAAATTTAACAGGTGTTTGATATGCTAAGGCTGGTTCAGGGTAAAAACACTAGACATATCAGGATAAGTTAACTCTTCAGGGTCTATATATTTCTCATATCCTAATGCTTTTCTAGACCTAACAGATTGGCGACCATCAATCAATTTATTCAAATTAGATGCTCCTTCCTGCCATTTCATACGACCAGCTATCTCTCTATCAAACTTAACTTGTAATTTTTGTTTTTCCTTTTCTATATCAGATTTCTCTTTTTCAGTACGTCTTAAATCTATCTTTGCGCATTCTAAATCACTTTCTAGAACTCTTATCTTTTCATCATATTTAACTTGATTCTTTTGAAACCAGACCTTTTGTTTTTCTAAAGTTTTTAAATCCTTTTTATAGGCCTCAACTTCTATATAACACTCATTGTACTTAGGTTTCAATTGATCATATTCTTGTTTAAGTTCATTGTATCTTACACTACATCCAAACACACAATTGTGTACCTGAGAGATTCCCATCAAAGAGACTTGTTCCTTCTTGTCCTCTGAAGGTGAGTATGCCAGCAAATTCACATGTTCAGAAGTAGAATCTTCCTCTTCAGCAGATTCATGTTCAGCCCAATCAATCTGGTGATCCAGAGTCACCAAAGCTTTTGAAGGTGCAGCCTTAGAAGTCCCTGATTCCAATAGATATGAGCCATATCTAACTTCATCACCAGACTTTCTTTCCTTGCATTCTCTTGAAAAATGGCCCTGTTGACCACAAGTATAGCATTTAACCTTCCTTCTGTCAAACCTTGCAGCATCTCTTCCATTAAAGCCAAACTTTCTCCCAGACTTACTCTCAAACCTTTTGATGTTCATAGAAATCATTGCTAGCTGCCATTTCAAGTGTATTTCCTCCATCTCCAATGGATCCACCTGTTCAAAATCCTCATAAGCAAGAAACTACTGATGTTCATATTCAGCCACAAATGAATGAACAATGTCATCCATTACACTACTGGATTTTGATTTAGGAGCTGATTTATTTTGGGTTTGAGAAGATGCTCCTGAGGTGTAAGAGCTTGAGGCATGTTGCACAGGTTTTGTAGTGGTGCCAACAAAAGCTGAGTGAGTGGATGGATGGATGGGACTTCTAACATCAGGCTCAAGTGATTTAAGCTTGTTGTAGAGGTCATCAAAGGACATCATATCCAATCCACCCTTGGTCTTGAGAGCAATACTGACTTGCAACCAGGATGGTGGCAAAGATCTCAGAAACTTAGCATTACAGTCCTCATTGTCTGGTCTTGCCTTTAGCTGATTAAGTTGACTTAAGATTTGGTGGAACCTGTCATAGCCTTTGTGGATTCCTTCTTCCTCAGATATCTGAAACTCTTGAAACTGCTGCTTCAGCATTGACTTCTTTAACCTTCTTGATTCATCATTCCCACCAAATCTAGCCTTTATTGCCATCCAAATATCCTTGGCATCTTCCATGAAGTGGAAGTCACCCATGTGGTCATCTGGTATAGATTGGAGCAGAATTGTTCTTACTTTATTCTCCCTTTGCACGGCTAGAACCTCTTCAGCAGTTTTGGGACCTACAATTGTAACTATCCCATCAGCATCTTTAACATGCTTCTTCAGGCTGTTCCCCTTTCGGACAACCTCCCAAAGATTCCAGTCAATGTTTGTGATCCAGTTTTGCATCTTCATGGACCACAAATCATAGTCTTCAGCATTCTTCAAGTATGGGAATTTGGCATTACTATTGGAGAGGTTGAGTTGTTGGAGAGAAGTGGTGTTTAGGTTCTGGGTTGTATCAACCTCATCGTCCGATCCAGGCATTTTCTTTGATTGGTTTGGATTTTGATGGTGTAAGATTTATTTTTCACAGTATCACAAAGACTCTCTCGAGGCTCTGATACCACTTGTTGAAACTTAGACCTTGATCGATCTTCTGAGCACTCTAGAATCGTTAGTTATGTCAATGTAATCACCAACACACTAATAGATAATCTCTGTAACTTGTATTCTAAAGCGGAAACAAACACAAGTTTTAATACTAAGAATTGTTGATCCTCTATGGATCTTTTAATAACAACGAAAGTGTTTTCTAAAAACGTAACTCAATACATAATCGTGTATTCCTTTTATACACAAGGATTCCCAAGAAACGTATATTCTAAAAACTTTAAAAGATATGCATTATCACTTCCTGAATAAACTTATGCATATCCTAACTATATTACATAAAATACGGAAAAACTATATCCGCAGAAATAACTAATACTGAAACTAGACTTCAGCAGATACACTGCTTCAGCAGGACCAGCTCTTCAGCAGTATCCTTCAGCAGTAACCGTCAGCAGAATTCTTACTTAGCAGAATTCCCAACAAGCAACATTTAAATGGTTAAATGATAAAGTACATACTTTTTGCTCGAACCCATTTGTAAATTATAATAATAAAAAAAATGTTTAAAACATAAGAGTGGAGTCCAAAGGTTTTAGAAAGTATTAATAGTGTGTTAATTAATATTCAATTGGTTAATTATTTAGAATTGAGTTTATTGATAAAATTTATTAATATTAGTTAGAATTCAATGTTAATTTTCAATGAAATTAGTTGTACAGTAAAATGAGATGCAACTAAAAAGGTTTATAACGATTTTTATATAGTTTATGTGGCATTATTATATATACATGATTACACAAACTTTATAATACTATAAGATTGAGTCCCTTAATATAATGCGGAGTAATCAAGATACTCAAGATAGAGTCCCATAATTTAATGTGAAGTATATACAACATCGAGATGGAAGTGCAAGGGTTGCCGGAATTGATCACGTACTTGGTATAGAATTAAAATACGGTTATGGATTAAGATGAGGTTGAAAAGGTTGCAAGAATAATTAATGATTTAACCTAATTCAAACCTATATAAACCGGCCAAAATCACATTTAGTATGTACATGTTGTAAGCAACATTTAAATAGTTAAATGACAAAGTACATAACTTTTGCTCGAACCCATTTATAAAATATAATAATAAATAAAAAATAAAGTTTAAGACATAATAGTGGAGTCCAAAGGTTTTAGGAATTATTAATAGTATGTTAATTAATATTCATATGGTTAGCTATTTAGAATTGAGTTTATTAATAAAATTTATTAATATTAGTTAGACTTCAATGTTAATTTTCAATTGAGTCCCTTAATTTAATGTGGAGTTATCAAGATACTCAAGATGGAGTCCCATAATTTAATGTGAAGTATATACAACATTCAAATGGAAGTGTAAGGGTTGCAGAAATTAATCACGTATTTAGTAAAGAATTAAAAGACGGTTATTGATTGAGATGAAGTTGAAAAGGTTGCAAGAATAATTAATGATTTAACCTAATTCATGCCTATATAAACCGGCTAAAATCACATTTAGTATGTACATGCTGTAAGCAACATTTAAATGGTTAAATGATAAAGTACATAATTTTTGCTCGAACCCATTTGTAAATTATAATAAAAAAAAGGGTTTAAGACATAATAGTAGAGTCCAAAGGTTTTAGGAATTATTAATAGTATGTTAATTAATATTCATATGGTTAGCTATTTAGAATTGAGTTTATTAATAAAATTTATTAATATTAGTTAGACTTCAATATTAATTTTCAATTGAGTCCCTTAATTTAATGTGGAGTAATGAAGATACTCAAGATGGAGTCCCATAATTTAATGTGAAGTATATACAACATCGAGATGGAAGTGTAAGAGTTGCAGAAATTAATCACGTACTTAGTAAAGAATTAAAAGACGGTTATGAACTGAGATGAAGTTGAAAAGACTGCAAGAATAATTAATGATTTAACCTAATTTATGCATATATAAATCGGCTAAAATCACATTTAGTATGTAAATATTTGTAAGTAACATTTAAATGGTTAAATGATAAAGTATATAATTTTTGCTCGAACCCATTTGTAAATTATAATAATAAATTAAAAAAATAAAGTTTAAGATATAATAGTGGAGTCCAAAGGTTTTAGGAATTATTAATAGTGTGTTAATTAATATTAATTTGGTTAGCTATTTAGAATTGAGTTTACTGATAAAATTTATTAATATTAGTTAGACTTCAATTTTAATTTTCAATGAAATTAGTTTACAGTAAAATGAGATGAAGCTAAAAAGGTTTGTAACGATTTTTATACAGTTTATGTGACATTATTATATATACATGATAACGCAAATTACACTATAAAAAAATAAGAAAAAGCCAGTGTGCTTCGTATTACCATGCAAAAACCACATAATGCAAAATTATTGTTGGGTTACGTAATAGGCCAAAACAATCAAAGGAAATTACATCAAGTGTATGACAATTTAATAAGGACAACCCCATTTAGAAAATATAAAGGCCAAAAAACCTAAACAATATCAGCCATTTTTATATTTTTAAACAACAAACTAAAAAAGTTTCATAGAACATACTAAACTAAAAATACAAATGCACTCGACAATTCACAAAAACAATATGCGCGATTAACAATTAGATTAAAAGCCCGTGCGTAGCACGGGTTCTGCAAGCCTCGTATATTGAAAGATTCACCCAAAAAAGTCATTAATGAGGGGCAATGCCACCAACTATGAGGTTAAAAATGTCATGCCAAAGGCAAGATCCTTTATGAGGGACATGCGAAGTGGTCGTGTATTCATTGAGGCACTTATGATTGTAACGGTTACATGTGTAAATGAATGTTGGGAATGCGAATTGGTGCTCCAAATAAATGTTGAGATTCGTTTATGAATATTGATTACAAGTAATTGTTGTAACCAATTTCATTAGTTACAATCTCTTCGTATCCTGCGTAGTTAAACATTATAAAGTATAAATAGCATAGTTCAACCAATCTCAATTTAGTCATCGTGGCATGCATGAGACGTTGATGAAGAAGGTTATTGAAATTTTTTTGTGATGTATAGTTTATTTATTTGAATTGTTTCGGTAATGTGATATGGTAATAAGTTTAGTTTAGGTTGTTGTCGTGTGCAATGAGCATATCCAAAATGATTAACGTCGTTGGCAAACATGATGACATATGGGTATTTGTTTGTGATTGTATTGTTAATGATTGATTATTAGTAATCTTATATGTGTTGTTGTTGTTGCATGATAGGTTTGGGCAAGAAGATGGTGTAGGATATGATATCTTCGCCAACAACCGTATGTCTTTTTTCTTTCCCTTTTACAAAATATCTCCTATATTAACAGTTGTAGATAACATCTAATGTATGTACTTCTGTGGAACCATAGTTTCTAATATGGTTTGTTTTTTATTGCAGAATATCACTTTGAAGGTGAGTATGGAAGATCGTGGCCAGATGTAGTAGAAAAAATAAGTGATAGTATGAAAGGTATGTGATTTTGTGATCTATCATTAGTTTATACTTTCAATATTTGCGTTCCTAAGATTAATCAAACAATTTCGTTGTGTTGAAGTTTACAAATATGGAGGTTGATAATATATGGAGGAAACATGTTTTTTTGTTTGTGATGAGGCAGGTTGTTGTGTGCAAGAAGAGAAGGAGCCAATTTTTGTGTAGTAGCTCTTTGGTCAATTTTTAACAAAGCACAAAATAACATATCTGATTTGAATCATTGCTATGTTATTCGAACACTCGCACTTTGAAGATCAAAAAAAGGACATTTGGACCATTTGGGGTTGAAGAAGCTACACCCTTTAGTATATTACATCAGCTTGCTTGCAAGTAGATATATAACAACTTCGTTTGCCACTTTGGTTTACATTGCATCGTTATTTACAAGTGTGATACGCAAATTTCATCTAGCAAATATTATGGTTTGCATCTTTGTTGGTTAGTGTAGAATGAATGCACCCACTTTCGATCCTAAATAAGTAAATGGAGTATTAAGAATTGTACACCCAATTTTCGCTGCTGCTTGATCCACTTTGTCCACTTCCACGGAGATGCCCAAAAGCTTACTTTTAGACATATTTATACGAAGACCCGAAGCACGATGAAAACATTCCAACACTTTAATAGTAGTGTCTATATTAGAGTCACTCCATTGACCCATAAATATAGCATCATCGGCGTAAAACATATGAGAAAGATGCAAAGAAGGAGCTAAAACAATTGCTTTGAACAAACCTGCATCCACCACTCTTTGAAACGACATATGTAAAGTCTCCATGACCAATATAAACAAGAAAGGGGAAAGCGGATCACCTTGCTTAAGGCCTTTGTAAAACTGAAATTCCTCCGTCGGGCTTCCATTAACGATGACCGAACCCCTAGAAGATCTAAGACAATTTTTAATCCACATACACCATTTCTCTCCAAATCCAAACTTTTTCAAGATATATGCATGTTTTACGAGCAGTAAGGGGAAGCCGAGATGGGTTTTTATGAGATTGGTTCTACTTTGGCTCTCGGTTAATTATGAGTAGTTTGTTTAATTACACACACAGGTTATTAGTTTCACACACACAAGATGGTTAGTTGGTTTATGTTCATAAAGGTTTTAACAGGCTCGTATGTGTTCATATTGGAAGAATTGATTACGAAGAAGATTGCTTATCACTTATTTGAAGTTGAAGTGGAGTTTCTTGGATACATGTTCTTATCATATCTCAAAGACTTGATGAATCTAGCAAATTGGTGTATTATCTACAAATTGAAGGTGCTTAATGTCACATTTGCTATCACTTGAAGGAGTTACATTATTGTGCTCAGTGTCTCATATTAGTTGAGGATTTTGTCAAGAGGTTGTGATCTACTTATATTTATGGTTTCGTATAAGTTGAAGTCACATGGTTAGTACAAGGTATAAGGCACAAGTTTGAGTTGTTCTACTTCTTCATCAAATTCGTTATACTTGATTTTCTTCACATGTGATCATTACAAGGAGCCTACAAATTTGAAGAATCATGAAGATGGTTAACACATTAATTTCAGGGGAAGCATATTATTATGTGTTTAATCATTTGATGTTCATGCACCACTCAAGGGGAAGTGTTTGATTTTTAATACTATTGATTAGTATTACTACTACTAGTTGGAGTCTCTATTGTTTTGGATTCATTTTTAGTAAGCATTTTGGTGTTCTTCATGGTGGGCAATTCGAAACATTGGAAGGCTTGGATTGGAAGTTTATGATATTGGTTCGTGGTGGTTAAGATCATTATTTGCATACGTTCCCTATTTGTTGATAACAAAAAGGGGAAGAGATGTTAAAAGAAATCTTGGAGTGGCATAGCATAGCTTAAGGGGAAGACAAGATTGTTTCATTCATGGCGAGATTTAATTATCTCAACTTTTCTACTTCGTCTAGGGAAGTTCGTACAAGAAGGTGTTTGTTTTGTCATCATCAAATAGGGGAAGATTGTTGGGAATTATATTTATTGATTTGATGATACAAAACAAGAAGAATGAAATATGAAGGGCTTGAAGTGACAAGAAGGAATTGTACAAAAGATGGGAAGGACTTGCTTGCAAAAGAAGTTTTATTTATTAGTCCTTCGTAGTATTTTGTAAACCCTAATATCTCTCTATATAAAGAGATCAAGGGTGTAGGATTTGATAATACAAGTCTTCAACAATGTAGACGTCTAGTAAAGGTGTGTGTGTAACCTAGGCGTAGAAGATAAACGCCTAGGGTTTAGTGTTTTAGTTTAGATATCGTATTCTACTTGATCAAGGTAGAACATGTTAAGTAGTTTGTAATCATTAGAGAAGTGAATGATAATGAAAAACCTTGTTCATAATAATGATTGATTCTATGTTTGAATATTCCGCCTTCATTATTATGTGTTCCTAGATATAATGTTAGACCTTGTCTAAGAGCTACTAGCGTGATTGGAAATTGATTTTGGCAGCATGACTTTGATGGTTGCATGATTTATTCCACAATATATAAAGTTTCTCTTCATGCTAACACGTTTGCAAGATTTGTTCCACGTATACAAATAGTTGATTCTTGCATGCAATGTGTGAAAGCTATAATTATCATGTAATTCATGTTACAAAGAACATGTGAAGGCTATAAGACATTTTAAGATGGCACGTGGGAAGTAAATGTGATGCACGTTATACAAATGGAACTTTATTATATATAGGGACCTTGAGAGAAGGAAAGTGTTATGGTTGGCGGATGAGTTGCGGAGTAAAGTTTGATTCATTTTCAATTGTTTATTCAATTAAATGCGTCGAGCTTTCACCAAAAGTATAAACACAAAGTGATAAAAGAAAAATTATCCATTTATAAGAAAAAAACAGTTTGACAGAACTAAGAACATAAGTGTAGAACTAAGAACATAAGTTCTAAACCCGCGCGTTGCCGCGGGGTGTTTTTATACAACAAATTCTCATACACATATAATAGTAAATAAAGGTAATAGTCTGTTGCGTCATTGCTACTTATACATACGCACATGCTCAATTAGCCGCGCCTAGTCATGTCTATGCCTCACGGGTCAGTTCAAACTCTAGAAGCCTTTGTTGCTTGCAGCAAGCAAATAGCAAAAACGTAAGGAAAAATGCTACCAGTGGTACAACTGGCAACTACCCATATAAATTTCCGCATATCAATATCCCTCCAACCACAACCACAAAGGAATCTAGCATTAAACAAAGTAAAAAAAAGCAAAAAGTATTAGATTTTTAAAATGCAGCTATGAATATGAATTGTCAAATATTTAATAAGAAAGTTACAACTGCTGGAGAAGATGGGTCTTAAGAAGCAATAATTGTCTAATGATGCATATACATAAATTAAATTACTCTTAATGATGTGTTCTCCATTGTCACCAACTGTTTAGACAATATTCATATATAGTTTCATATCAATCAAATTAACAATGACAAAAAACATAAAAGCCAATAACTAACTTTACGTAGTTCTAATTCTTTCCTGCTTACTCGTTCAGGTATGAAATAAAAAAGAATGATAAAACTAATGTGGCATGTGTTGGATGTTTTACAACATTCGGGGTGTATTCTCGCATCACAAAACTAAATAAAATGAAAACAATTACCGTTATTATCTTCTCACATAAGGTTAAACAAACCCTCCCTAACAAAGAAAAATTAGTCCTTTATCCAAAGATAATGCATGACCAAATATAAGTCATAATACTTTTACAAACTGCCTCATTATGTCTGACCCAAAAATTTTGTGACCGTCACCAAATAATAGGCAGAACATTTTTACAAATTGGTAAAAGGGCATCTGGATAAAAAAAAAAAAAAAAAAAAAAAAAAAAGAGTAAGGGTCGCTATCACATATTTCACAAAAGGTTGTTAAAAAATTTCAGATTCCCACTGATGGATCATTATACTGAATATCAGTTATACAATTGACAAAAGTAGACGCACCTGTGTCTGCCTACGACACTGCAAAGTGCTCATGTTAAAGTAAATGCTTTACATCTTCTGAAGAATTCGAGTAGCTGTAAGATTAAGGCTTGAAAATGCCTACAAAATCAAAACATGATCATGCTTTATAAAACATTTAGTTTAACACTTAAAAGATGTGAAGCTTAGAAAGGAACCTGAAACAATGATTGGTATTCCCAAATCATCTTTCGCAAATTCTACCAGCATGTGATAGCCGTCCTGGGAAGATGGTGCGAAGAGCTTTGGTATAAGTGACCTACATTAGAAATTTGTGAAAGAAAGTAATATTCAATCAAGAAGAAATTTTTTTAGTTGATTCATGAATGCGAACTATGGTAGTCTCACCTCGACAACATCAGTGCATAAAAAACACTTGGAGACATTTTTGCACTGAACTTGTGGATAATCTGCAATCAATTCCTCTTCTTCATCCTCTTCCTCATTTTCAACATTTTCATTATCGCTATCCTTGGCAAGAACCACAACCTCTGAAAGCAACAAATTTAACATGCCAAAGTATTATCAAATCCGATCATAAACACAACTTCATTAACTAAAAACTTTAAAAAGTAAAGCATGAATTATTTTTTTTGTTTTTGTTTTTATTTTTGTTTTTTTGTTTTTTTGTTTTTTTGTTTTTGTTTTTTTTGTGCGTTTGATGCTAATCAATTCTTGCATTTTATGAAAGTCTCTACATACCTGTTGCGTTTGAAGCCTTACAAACAACATCAACAAAGTAACCTACAAAAAATAAGCCAGGGAAAAAAGGGAAAAAACTTTTTTACGTCATATTAGTTATGAGTATTGGAAAGCATATTAGTAAGTTATGAGTACTGCAAAATTTTAATAGTTACATGAGACATTAAAAAGTTTGTTGCTATTGTTAAAGGCTGATAAGATGCCAACACATTCATAGAAAGTAATGCTAAATACTTATGAGCAGTGGAAGTCATATTATCCTGATACGGAAGTCGAAACATATGCATAAGATGTACCTTGTTGAGCATGTGTTCAAGACGCAGTCGCATGAGCAACATTTGTTGGATGTGCATGCTGAACATCTATGAGTATAGGCTGCACAGATTCAAGTGTGTTGTCAGCATCATTTGGAGGCTGCTGCCTGCACCTTTTTTGGAGCACGGCTTCCAGGGTCATTTCCCTAAACGTGTACCAAACCTGGCATACCAAGAATGGGTAATATTAAATGAGGGTGCTCATTAAAAGCCACAAACATATTGACAACAAGTATCTGAGAAACTTCAGGAGTATTTCAAATCATGTGATGGTCACACACAACTATCATCCCAGTGACATTTGTGTTTGTTTAAGATTTATAAAAAAATGTGCGAAGCATGCATTTAGTTTATTCGACATGGTAACAAACTAACGCCAAAATTCAGATACCAAAAGGGTCAAACAGGTCAGGTCGGCCGAGTTGACCCAAAACACTCTTGTCCAAAAAAAAGATATCTTAAAACAAAAATATATCAACCAAACACTCCTAAAAATACACAACATACTCAGTTGAAGGTCAGTTTAAACTTATGAGCTTTTGCGGTTTTGGCTTTTGTTTCATTACCCAAATTTATGTCCTATTTTCAAACTTGTGAGCTTTGTTATATCAAAATAAGCTTATATAAGAAGATAGTGTTTGGAACTTTTTTAATTGTATCAAGATACGATACCTGATAAGTAATTTTCAACCGGCCAGAAGACACATCGTACGATCCAAAACCATTTACAGCCTTGGATAGGCAGCAATTACGTATAAATAAAAAGTAGCGAAACAGTTTTTTAGTAAGGAAAGCGCATGAGTGACCAGCGAGTCAATGCACTAACCTGTGAGAAGTCATATAAGTCATCACTTACACCCTGCTCATCATGACGAATGCCTCATTTATCAGAGCTGTAACTAAATCCAGTTCAGTCGGATGGTCAACAAACAATAGGTTTGATGCCCGATAGCACCAAACAGATAATATTGTTTAATAAGTCAAGATGTGAATAAAATTTTAAAGATGGTCTATTTTGTGACCCCGAGATTCAAAGAAAAAGTAAAACATCCTACGAAACGAAGAATAGTCATGGAGAAAGTCCATGTCTAGGTTCTTTGTTTGCTGCAAATACATCTCGTTCGATTGCTGCATAAACATGGTTGATGTACACCTGAAACATTGTGAAATAATAATCATAAGTAAATTCTAAACCGAGGACGAAAATAATAGCTCTTCGTCAGCTTCATATGTATGATATCTACTGTGTAAAAAGCAAATAGTTCCAATCTACAATGCTATTCAATTGTAATAAAGTACAGAGAAAACATTTGAATATGAACAATCATGTTTTGGACATGTTCAGGTTACGTGGCTTTCATCAGCTAAGCAATTGGTCTGTGTCGTTTACATATGGTGAATGTGGGATAATGAATCAAATACCTGGTTGCAGTAATAAATAAAAATGAGCACATAAATACCAAATGATTTTGGTACTGAATCAGAATAAGAAATGTGTTGTCTTTTGATTGTAGGCATATTGCTTATAGGTGTCACTTTTGATGGTTTAACTACAAACAGACTGATTACAAAGGCATATTTCTTTTAGGTGGCACTTTTAGTTATAAATCTGTTTTTGGTACCTGTGATGAATTAATTCAACATTACACTGTTGGTTATGCATTTATTTTTTTTGCAGAAACATATACTCAAAGGTAACACTGGTTAGTTTTTAGAAGCCAAATGATTGTTAAAAAAATTAGCCTTGTCCAAATTGTGATGCCTATAAGCAATATTCTTAACCATAAAGTGCATCAAAAGTAACCTCTATAGAATTGCAATAGTTGATAAACGCCTGAAATAAGCTAATCCAAACACCCCCTAAGCATCAGCAGGCTCACCTTTTGTATTCCATTGGCAAGTAATTCGTTGCAATTAGACGATGGATTGTCTTTGCCTTCTTCACATTTGGTAAAAACCCTTTTGCTCTCCTTGTTCATTAAGTATAACCGCTGCTAACAATAAGAGTTCTGCAAGGAAAAAGTGATAGCCACATAAAACTCAACATCAGCAGACTATATGAATCTAATGCAAACACTGCCACACCTTATTTTCTGTCAAGAGTGCTTATTTGAATTTCATAAACCTTATCAGCTTATTTTCTTTTTGGGTTATGCGCATTTCATGGTGGTAGCGTGGGGTTTGCACCAGGCTTTACCTCTCATGGGATCTTGAGAAGCTTACAAACCCCACCAGGCAGTGTACCTGATCGATTTAGTATAGTATAATGAAAAGTACCGGGGGATTGATCGTTCAGCTAGGAATAGTGTTGCTAGGATTATAAAACCTAAAGACTATGTCTAGAGATGAGGGATGATTCTTTTTGTATTTTTATATTTTTTAGAAAGCAAGTTAAAATCTCGGGTTTAAAGGATTTGGGCGGAATTAGTTGCTAGTCAACTAACCCAATACTAAGATGCAATCAAAATAAAATACTAGAAATGAAAACAAACTATATTAAATTAAGGTTGTGAGCAATATATGGGAGAAATGTGTTTACTTAGATTTCACTACTCCCTAGATATCTTTTACATGTTAATTACCTGTTATAGTTGCGTGCATGACGGATTATATTCCTTAATACCATTCATGGGGTGGCGTATTTACTTCCCCAATCCTATGAGTGCCTACTTCACTCCTATGCCGAGCCGGCTAAGAAGCTCCTAACATGGGATCATTAGAATTTACTCATGCATTAAATACAACCAATAAAACCTAGTACACATCGGTTCATGTTTCCTAAGACGTTCAAGCATGTTACACAATGGAGATCTGCCAGTTTTCTTAAGCCTAACATTGAAATCATTCATCCAATACAACCATAAACAAGTAATCAACACATAATTAACATCTAGGTTTCATTAGATCTAAGCAAACACAAGATAAATCTAGCCTAGCATGTTGAAATCAAGACAAGCACAAGATATAGACAACCAACACATAGACATATTGATTGAATTAAGAGAAGACTTATCTCAATAGCACATGAAAGGATTCAAGGGGTGAAAACCCTTGAATTTACTGTAAAATACGAGCTAGAGTTCACAAAGTTCGGCCCTAGGGTTTCTCCACACAAGTTCCACTTTAATGAATTAAAAATAGAAAACTATATATAGATTTTAGAAGGTGACAGCGTCAAGAACAAATGTCTGACGCCGTCATCTCGCCGCCGAATAGTTCCTCGGACTGCCTAGATCTGGGTCTGATGCCGTCATGTGGTCTCCTTATGCAGGCCGTCATGATTTTAACTCATGATGCCCTTCTTGTGACGCCTTCAGGTTTTCACTGGGTCGTCACCACTTTTACTCTTGACGCCGTCATGAATTTTCTCTTGACGCCGTCAGGTACTGTTGTCAGCATGGAAAATTAAGTCTTTGGCGTTTTCTTCACTTTTATGCTCCAAAAACGTCCGAATTGCTTCCCTTTCCAGATTTCACTCCCAAAGTACCTAAAATCACAAAAGGAACGATTTAGGGAAATATTTGATCAAATAAATTCAATTTCAGGCTTAAATGACCCCCTAAAGTGGTTCATTTTTCGCCTCATCATATACCCTTACACTTGAGATTTGCTTGTCCTCAAGCAAATGCGCTTTTATTCTAATCAAAAGACAAGTTAGGGGTCATTTAACACTAATATAAAAGTAATTACAACAAATTATCGTTCCACTAAAGACCAAAGACAAGCACGGAGGTCATACACTAACACCTCACAAATAGTGTTTAGATACTCACATCTCTCGGGTGTAATAAAGTATAAATTACAATATGGAAATGGAAAAAATCTCTCACTACCTATCATAGCAAAATAGATTACCATGGGCTTGGAAAATGATCAAAACTCCACAACATGGCGTAAGCACCTAGGATAAACTATCAAAGAGGTCTTTTAAAGGGTTGTAACGTTAGGTGTAGGGATATGAAATACATGGTTTTGTTGGATATAGGCAGTCTTTACTGGTGGCGAGTTAACAATCTTGGTTAATTACATGTACAATATGGCGTTGCTAAGCCAAGACTAGACTCGACTTAAGCTAATAAATCAAAAATAATAAAAACATAAAATGAACATAGAATAAAAAGGAATGGTAGTCCGTATGTTTTTCTCTTTTTCTTTTTCTATATTTTTTTCTTTTTTCTTGATTTTTTCGATTTTTTTTTCTTTTTTCGCATACACTCTTACCCTACCATCAAAAATAATACATCATAGGGAATGAACATTCCCCTTACACTTGAATTTTTACATACTTTACAATAAACTAATCTAATGACTCGAATTAAGAAAATCAAAACACTTGGAGTACTTTTAAGATTAACGCACATATGGGGGTAATATATGATGTTCTTCCCCATTACTCCATAAAATAAGTACTTTACCCATGAGTCCCAATCGTCCCAAAACAATATGTACAAGGATATGACTCGACTTAGCAAACATGTAATCAATTAGATAATTAATACGGTTTAACAAATAACAATAATGCACTAAAATTGAGTGCATACACGGAAGGCTAAGGCGATTTGGGTGTACATTTAAGTGGGGTGTAACAAATTCTTCCTTTAAGTAAAATGCTTAAAGTTAGAAACGAAAAGATAGGCTCGGAGGGGTGTACTAGGGGTTTCGTGTACTAAAAATGAGTACAACGCTAAGGGTGTAGGAAAAATTAGTTGACTTAGCTAGCCAAGTAATATGACTTCAATGGTCAAGTAATTATAATACGGGTTTAACACAAGGGTGATCCTAATGCCTCTTATCATGTAGTAAATCCTACTACACGAATGTAGTCTCACTAGCGGTCTCGGGATGCATCACTAACATAAGTTCTAGAATCTAAATGCTACCGGTACACTCATAAGCACTAATAGTAAATGCTTTTCCTATCAAATCTAAAGGCGAACCTCACATATTTGGGTGGAAATTTTTTCTGAATGATACGGTTGTGCTAGTCATACAATCTCCTATCCATGAGACGCTTGCTATGGCTAAAGTTTCACTCCTAAATGTTGTAAAAAATTTTAAATTTGGCGCTAAAATTGCACTAACAAGTATTTCTCATAGTTTTATTACACATCTACTATCAAACAAACAAACTCAAGCGAAAGTGTATCTGTAAGGTATCATCATTTTACCCTCCCCTTACACTTAAGATGAACATTGTCCCCAATGTTCAAGTAAAGAATGTAAAAGTGAAATAAGTAAAACGAATGAAATCAAATACTCCCCTGATTCACTCGGTATGGATAATAAGGTGGCCAGGTTAAATCTTCCTCCAAGAAAATGAACAATCAAAGCTTCCCTTCCAGAAAAATAAATCATCTTCTTGTCATACATAACCTGTAAATCCTGAGAAAACAGACAAGGCAACCTCGCATAAAATCGGCGGCAATCTACATATGTTACTAAATCCTAGAAAACAAAATAAGATATAATGCTTGTGGAATGATGTTTGCAGATTTCCTGGAGATTATAAAACTAATAATTCAACAAAAACTTTACGACTCCGTTAGAAAAACAAAACCGGTAAAATTTCCAGATTTTTACACGTGACGCCGTCAAGAGTAAACTCATGAGGCCGTCAGAAGTGACCTGCATAAATTCTTATGTTAAGTTTCTGGAAAATTTCTGGAAAAACTTTGTCCTACTTCCTGGAAAATCCTGCAAAACCTCATTATGACTCGATACAAGCATTTGACTCTAACAATTACTAATATACATGTTCACTTAATATTGTGGAGAATCATGATCGGTTTGTTTCTTAAAAACATATTTGGAGTTTCCCCTTACACTTATCTTTTGCAAAAATACCTTTGGGTGAAGTTAAGACTAGGCTAAACAACAAAATAAAGTATTTCCACCATTTAGTTTAGAAACATGATCTACCAACAATAAAAATAAAGCATACATACGGAAGCAAATAACAAACAAACAAAAATAAAAATCACACAAAATCATGGGTAGCCTCCCAAGAAGCGCTTTTCTTTATTTACGAGTCTTGTAGCTAGACTCAAGGTCATGGGTTACTACGTGATACGGGTGAGTTCCTCATTGAGGACATCCTTGGGATCAAACTTAGGTTTCAGCTTCCTATCGGTTTTCTTAGTACGGTATGACCTTTCAAACTTTTCTCCATCCGGATCATACAAAGTCATCTTCATATGCCATGATCCGTCACCTTTTTTAGGTGGCTTATCCCACCTCCATTTACACTTGTCTCCCTCTCTTTTCCACTTATTCATCTCTATATTAATAGGCATTACGCTCAAGAACTCAATCATCTTCCTAAAGACTAAGGGGTCCTCAAAAGGATCTAGCTCTTCATCTCTAGCTATGAGTTGCTCCACCGAATGTGTCTTTTCAATGAAGTCTTTTTCTCGATAGAATGGGCGTTGAGGTCCTATAAAGTTCCTTTTTATCCAAGGTCCATATCTAGACGGTCTCCTATTAATCTCTACCCAATGTGGTGTCGATTCATCATCACAATCATAACTATGCTTCTTAACATCGTATACCGACCAAGTGTTGCCTTCACCTACCGCTATCTTAGACTCCTTACAATCTATCATGGCGCTAGCGGTTGCTAAAAATCCTCTTCCTACCAACAATGGGCATGTAGTGTCACTAACCATGTCTAGAACGTGAAAATCCGCTAAGATAGTTAACTTTCCTACGTGAACAACTACATCCTTAATCATTCCAACCGGGTGGGCAATACTTCCATCCGCTAGACCTATCAATACCTCCGTCTCCTCTAACTTTCCTAGCTTAAGAGTGGTAAAAAGGGATAAGGGAATCAAGTTGAGGCTTGACCCTAAATCGGCTAGTGTGTCGAAAGCTTCGGATCTTCCTATCTTACAAGGCAAAACAAATATACCCGGATCATGAAGCTTTTTAGGCAACTTGTTTTGAACGAAGGCGGTCCCATTTTTACCTAGTTTAAACTTCTCATATTTTTCTAGGAGGGCACTATAGTAGGGAGCACGGGCTAAGACATCAATAACGGGGCGTTCAAGGTGAAGTTCCTTGAATTCATCATCAAGGTATTGCGTAGGAGGTGTTTCAACTATACTTTTGACCTGTTTTATATTGGGTGTTTTACTTGATTGGTCCTTTTGAAGAATTTGGTTTTGATTGAAACACGTGCTCGTTGATTTAATCGAGTAGTATTGCGGACAAGAAGTGGGTGACGAAACTGATGATATGGAATTACCGTTTAGTTTCGGATTCTTGACCGTGTCGCTTGGGAGTGCTCCTATTTCTCGGTCATTGAGAACTTTCAACAATGTGTCAATTTTGGTGGTCATCTCGCTTTGCTTTTGTTTGAAATCGGCTTCAAACTTAGATATGCGAGCTTCTTGAGATGCCATAAACTTAGACATCAATCCTTCAAGATTTTTGGTACTACCATAGTTGTTAGAAGGATTGTTGTTGAAAGTACGGTTGGAGGGTGGACCGTTTTGTTGGTAACGATTAGGCGGATTGGAAGAATTGGCTTGATTTTGTTTCCACCTAAGGTTTGGGTGATTTTTCCAAGAGGGGTTGTATGAGTCACCATAAGGGTTTGGCTCGCGTTTGAAAGTGTACCACTTATATCCCGCTTCGTCGGTACGCGAGGATGCGTAATCTGCAAAAGCTGTTCCGGGGAGTTCCACACAATCACGAGTGTCATGGGGACCACTACATAATTCGCATGAAGAAGTGATTTTGTTCACTTGGCTTGAAGGCTTAGGAGCTTCGTAAGATTTCATGAGAAACTTAACTTGGTCCTCAAGTTCCATGATCCTATGGTCGGGAGTGCTAGAGTTGTTCGAAGGTAAAGATATTGCCTTGACCGTTTTGTTCAAATCACGGGGATCATTCCAACTTTCGTTGTCATAGAGAGCAAGATCTTCTATGAGTTCCCATGATTTTTCCGCACTTAGATCACGTAGCTTACCACCGGCCGATTGGTCAATGGCTCGCCTTGTGGAGAGATCGATATGGTCATAAAAGATTTGGACTTGGAGCCAAAGATCTATGCCATGATGAGGGACTTTTTGGAGTAAGTCCTTGAAACGAGTCCATGCTTCATAAAGAGTTTCACCTTGACGTTGTTGGAACATCAAGATGTCATTTCTAAGCTTGGTGGTTCTCCCCGGTAGGAAAAATTAAGCAAGGAAACGAGTGGTGAGATCATCCCATGTGGTGATGGATCCCGCGGGTAAACGTTCAAGCCATTGACAAGCTTGATCACGTAGAGAGAATTGGAATAGGCGTAATCGGGTTGTCTCTCTAGTTGCAACATCTAGGTCTATGGAATCTACGATTTTAAGGAAGTCCTTGAGATGTTGATTTGGATGTTCGGAATAAAGTCCATGGAATGCACATCCGCTTTGCGCCAACCGGATGGTGTCGGATCGCAAGGGGGTCACATTGGCTCCGGTGAGCTTAATAGTGTTTTGATAGCCTTGGTGGCTAGGTCGGGAATACTCTCCTAAGGTTCAGGGCCTAAAAGGTTCTAGTCGTGGGTTTTGTTGCGGTGGGATGACGGGTTCAAAGATGTTCCCATCGTCCATGATGTCGGGTGGTGAAAAGTTACGAACAAAAACACAAAGAAATAAGATAGACTAAAGAGAACCTAAAAAATAAAAATAAAATCTTACTAGAAAGGAATCTAGCAAGTAGACCTAATAAAAAGAGATTCTAACCTAGACAATAACTATTCCCCGGCAGCGGCGCCAAAAACTTGGTAGCGTGGGGTTTGCACCAGGCTTTACCTCTCAAGGGATCTTGAGAAGCTTACAACCCCCACCAGGCAGTGTACCTGATCGATGTAGTATAGTATAATGACAAGTACTGGGGGATTGATGTTGAACTATAAGACCTTGATAGATCTTCTTGAGCACTCTAGAATCGTTAGCTATGTTATTGTAATAAAAAACACGCTAATAGACAATCTCTGTAACTTGTATTTTAAAGCGGAAACAAACACAAGTGTAATACTAAGAACTCTTGATCCTCTATGGATCTTTTAATAATAATGAAAGTGTTTTATAAAACGTAAAACAATACATAATCGTGTGTTCCTTTTATACACAAGGAACCCTAAACCGTTTCCCAAGAAACGTATATTCTAAAACTTCTAAAAGATATGCATTATCACTTCCTAAATAAACTCATGCATATCCAAACTATAATACATAAAATACGGAAATACTATATCCGCATATACTAATAATTCTGAAACTAATCTTCAGCAGATACACTGCTTCAGTAGAAACCAGCTCTTCAGCAGTAACCTTCAGCAGTAACAGTCAGCAGAATTCTTACTTAGCAGAATTCCCAACAATCCTCCCCTAATCTTTCATTTGACCTGGTTAAGTTCAAGATTCTTGATAGATCTTCGAAATAACATACCAAGAGGATTGTAATAATATAGCACCAGCAAAGAATCATCATCAGTAGGATCTCTATGATCAGCAAATAATACTTGAAAGCTCCATTCTTTGCAGCAACAAATGACTAAATGTACATCAAAACAAATTAGTTTCATACTATTCTCATCACTTCCAGGTGTGTTAACTCCTGTGAGAGGTGAATCATTGAAAATAATGGATTTGATGTCTCTTTACCAATAGCCATCACTACTGGAGTAGCCAAGTGTTCTAAGGTACACTGATAACCACATGATTTTTAGCAAATCATCAGCTATAAACGGATTTGAGATGTCTTTACCTGTAGCCGTTTGCTCAGGACTAGCCAATTATTTTGATGAAAATCATCTTGGTTAACTGATTACCAAATATGGTTTTCCACTGCCTTTACCACAAGCCATATACATGTGGGCTAGCCAATTATTTGGAATCCATAAAGGAAAAATCCATGGTCAATTGACAACCATTTCAACTACTCAGCAATAAAGCATGGGTGAGTTGAAAACCCTTTGGTTTTGAGCAAACCATTACAGCTATCAACATATTTGATATGTCTTTACCAAAGCTGTACCCTTTGGACTAGCCAACTTTGTGATGGAATAGTCAACATCAGGTAAGTTGATAACCAAACCTGCATACAATAGACACAATACTATACAACAAAATGTTAGTTTTTTTTTTTTTTTTTTTTTTTTTTTTTTTTTTTTTTTTTTTTAATAAGAAAAACAAATATACAACATGATACCCTTAAACTTAAGCTGCTCTGGAAGTCTTAATCCTTTGTTTGAAGACTTTCACCAAAGATTCAGCAAACAACCTTGTATTCCCAACTGGATCAGGAAGAATCTCCAACATTTGTTGTAACATTTTCTCTATCAGAGACACTTTCAGAGGATATCTTTTGCCAATATCCATAATAAGCCTTAGACCAGTTGTAGTTTCCAAAACATGAACATAAGGCATAGGATAGAACTTCCAACTCTGAACTTTCCATCTCTGATTGTTCTTCCATATGTCATAGCTAGCACCAGTGGGAGTAGAAGAATCAAACAACACTTTAAGATCACCCAACAAATACAATCCAGACCCTGTAGGAGTATGATTTGCATAATACTTGAGAACCAACTCATATAGAGTGACCAAATCCTGATGATCAACAAGATGTAGAATCTCTTGAAGAAATGTAAATGATATGAAAGTTTTATCCAATCTGTAAATGGTATTGACTTGACCATTTTTAGTTAACTCCTAGTGAACCAAAACATCTCTAGTTGCCACAGGCCAATTATCAGGGGATCCTTCTCTTATAAATGAAGCATCAGAAGCATTCACATTGATTAAACTTTGTGTGGAATGTGAAGTTCTGACTTTTGCCATCCTCTTTGCTCTTCTTTCAGGAACATAAATAGCAGCATGAGGTAGAGAAGATGCATCAGGAACTTTAGCTTTAGCAGATTCACCTTCTGCAGCATTAGTTTCCACTAATGGATTATCCATGTGTTCATCAGTAGAATCCTGAGAAGATTCAAGTGCAGTAGATGCATATTGTTCATCCAGAGCCTTCCTCATCTGTTTGTTTCTAGCAGCTTGAATTTCAGCTTCTCTTACCTTAAGCTCATGAAATTTTGCAAGTTCAGCTTTTTGTTCCTCATCTAACTTCTTAGCAGCCTCTTCACCTAATCTTTCCTCCTCCAGTTGTCTTCTGGTTCTCTTTCTTGATGGAGGATCTTCTGCTATCACTTGAGCTTTACCTTTATCCACATAAGATGAAGCTGCAACATGTGGTACATCAGCAGAAATATCAGGTAAAGATACCTTTTCAGCAGCAATAGGAATATTAACAGATGAACCAACATCAGCATTGAGAAGAGGAATACTCTTAGAAGCACCCATTCCAGCTTTGTCATTTCTAGCCTTGATCTTGTTATAAACCTCAACCAGTTTGTCAAATGGAAGTGCCCACACTTGTTTCTTAGACCAAGCAGTATTATATAATGAACTACTTTGACTTCTCTCATAAGTTCTCATGTAATCCCTCTGCTGTGCTTGAGTCATAGGTTTATCTCTTTTAGCTTTAACTTTTAACTCATCTGCTACTTTCTTCCTCAACTTCATCACTTTCACAATTTCAGAAGCCCAGTCTTGTTTTGCTACCCTTTTTCCAAGAATGTCTGCAGCTAAATCAGGAGTAGCAAGCACTTGTTGTCCAATATGCTGCCAGTCTGACTCATCAAACTCTTGAACAGCAGCATCCAATTCTCTTTTTCTTTCAATAGGCAAAGTAGAAACATATATTTTAGTGACAGACTGATATGCTGCATCAAACTTGGCTTGCTCTGCCTCAGCCATATTAGCACTCTTCTTAGAATCTTCCCATTCTTGGAAGAGTTTTTCTTGTATAACTCTGTCTTCAGCTGTAACAAGCTCATCCAAACCCACATCTGTTCCTTCAGCAAGATTATCATGAGGAACATTCAAATCTTCCATATGTTCATCATGTAATTCCAGAACCTCTTTATCAGGTGAAACTTGTTGATTCTCAGATGAATTATGAACATGGGAATGCAAATACTCTTTCCCTGCTACAAAGAATGCTTCTCCTGATGTATTACGTTTATCAGCAGATTGTTCAGCATCAACACCACTTGGTGATTATTTCTTTTGAAGTATATCAGTAGCTTCAGTCATGAGCACATCATCATTACCACTTTTGGAAGATTCAGCAGCTTTTCTAGCCAAATACTGTCTTGTACTTCTTCTTCTGCTGAAATGACTTTGTGGTTTAGATTTAGGTACTTCAGCAGCTTTAGGAGGAACAACCTTAGACTGTCTAGCAACTTCAGCTAGAATTTCAAGAGAATCCAAATTTGCCTCCTGAGAAACTTCAATAGTATCCAATCCATCCTTACTTTGCTTCTGATGATTCAGCTATGCCTCCAAATCTTGAACCTTACTTTTCAAACTTTCAATTTCATTACCAAGAGTAGTCTTGGTATCAGCAAGTTCCTTTTGGAGATCATCAGTCATTTTCATGTACCTGCAAAGTGAATCATATACAAAAGTGAGAGTAATAGGGTCCTCTGCTCTACCAGCTGATTGCTCAGTGGTAAGTGGAGCTTCATTGAACCCAGCAGGAGAAACAGACTCATGTACAACATTAGGAAAGCCTTCATTAATTGGCTCTCTTATAGGACTGGGTGTAGGTAGTCTAGTGAACACAGGTTCAAGAGGCTGAAAGTTATCTTCAAACTCATGAATTTGCTCAGCTGGAGCATCCTGAGATGGTGAAATGGTAGGACTAGGTGACATATGTACATGGGTAGGTGGTGGTAAGTCAGTAGAAATAGGTAATGGTTCAGCAGTTGTAGCTGGCTCTTCCTCCATTACCACTGAAGGATTACCATCAGCAGCAACACCAGAAGATGATGGATTACCATCATCAGCAGCATTATGAGCAGGCACATTACCAGCATCATCACCCTCAACTACATTATGATTGCCATGTGGCAACATAGCTTCTAACATAGGGTGATGTTCCCCAGTATAATTAGTTTTCATTGAGGCAAACAACTTAGAACCAAGACTTTTAATAGGCACATGGGTTCTATCTTCAGTGGTTATGTCTAAAATTATTTGTAAGAATCTAGGGTACATTAAAAACATATGTTGTTGTTTATCTATATTTTCCAGCATATTATCAAAAATAAACCTAGAAAAATTATATGTTAGACCCTTAGAAAGACAAACAATACCACAGCCCAATTGTAGAGAGAATTGGTTCCATCCACCACATTTGTTGCTTATACATTGGAGCAGCAGATGCACCAAATACCTCCACTTAGGACAAAATTGATTCTTGTGCCACTTAGATGTATCAGTACTTTGATATCCAGCTTCCCTTAGCCCAGCAAGAATCTCTGCAGTGTTGGAATGATACACACCATTCTCATCATCCAACTGAAGCTTTGTCCTAATCAACTCTTCTGTCACCACATACTCTACACCATCAATCTCAGCTACAATCTCTGTGTCAGATCTCTTAGTAGCAGATGCCCAAAATTGCTTCACCAATGATTCACAAATCAGATTGGGACTATGTGTCAAAGCATAATGAATCTTTGACCTTTGTAGAAACTCCACCGTTAAATCAAATTCTTCATGTCCCTTAGCCTTTTTCAGAATAGCATACTTGTTATGATTGCCTCTCAATTCAAGTTGTGCCATAATGGGTTTAAGTGGAGTGATAAGCGAATAATTTTGTTTAGGAAGAGATATGCAAATTGGGTTATATTTGGAAGTTCCCCAATCGTGGTCAAAATTATCGGAACTAATTATTGACCGAGTCTGACATGTAATTCAAAAACTTCCAATTTTGAAAATAACCCTTCAGCAGAAATGAAAGTCAAATCTGCTGAGGAATGGTCAACATCAGCAGAAACCAAGCAAATGTAAAAATATCTTCGGTGAATATCTTGATTTTACTGTGCCACCCGACTCGCATTAATTATCGTAACACCTAAACTTGACTTATTTAATCACCCCCAAATAACGCATCTCAATCACCAATTTACCCCAAATCATCTTTCAAACCCTAATTTCCCAATTAAAACCCAATTCACCACAAAAACCATGTCATCAAACCCAGAAACCTCAGATCAAAATTCCTCTTCTTCATCATCAAAAGAAGATTTACCACCATATCCATGGGAGCTTGATGATTCCGACTATGAAAGAGAACTGTAGAGACGATGCGATGCACAAGAAAGACAATGGAATGCTTATAGGAAGGGTGAATCAAGCCATGTACCCATTCCTGCTGAGAGAGAACTTGTCTCTCCCTTCATCTGTACCTCTGATGAAGACTCTTCAGAGGAGGAAAATGAGGATCCAACCTTTCTTCCTCCTTCCACACCAGAGAGATCCCAACCAAGATCAAGTAAGAGAGATCCATCTCTTCCAACATCACAAAATGAGGTGTTGGATCTTCCTGCTCCAGGACCTGATCTTTCTTCACAAGAGCACATCGGACAGAGCAAGAAGGTTGAGATTATACGTAAGGGAAAGGAGAAGCTGAAGTAGATGATTGAGGAATGTTGCCATGGACCAAAGTTCTTGAGTATTTTCTTGACTTTGGTACTTGAGCATCTTCACAGTCTTCCTTCTCTTCTTTTTCCATTTTCATCTTCAGCTTCATCATTGTAATCCAGTTGGAACTTTGAATGTAAGCTGTAAATTTTGTAATAAGTGATAGAAGCTAGTAGTACTCAAGTAGGCAAATGTTTAGAAATGGTCATTGTAATCCAGTTGGAACTTTGAATGTAAGCTGTAACTTGTTTCTTTGAATGAATGAAAAGATCTTCTTTATTAATCAATTGTGTAAGACCTTCAGCATAAACCACTGTTCAGTAGAAACCATGTTCAGCACACTTGACCACATTCCCTTGACTACAGCTCTTGGTGACTTTAACATACAACTTACAATCTCAGAACATCTGCAAAACAGACATAAAACATGCAAATACACCAAACAACTTGCAAAAAGATTAGTGGGTTAGTGTTAAAACTCTAAAAGTATACAAATTATACACATCTACAAAGTTTACACTTACAATCCTCCCCTGAGGCATATGCCTCCCCTGAGGCTTATGCCTCCCCTTAAACTTTGCAGTTAAGGGTTAAGCATTCCAATATGGACCACCAAATATTGAAACCTTGGTCCATCAAATGCTTTAGTTAACAAATCTGCCACATTCTCATCAGTGTGAATTTTTACCACTTTAATTAAATGTTTTTCATAAGCATCCCTGATAAAGTGGTGCCTGATTTCAATATGTTTGGTTCTATTATGAAAAACTGGATTTTTAACAATACAAATTGTACTTTGATTGTTAATGAAAATGGTAGTATTCATAAAGTTATACCCATAATTCAGTAATTGATTCTGAATCCATAGAACCTGTCCACAACAATTGGCAGCAGCAACATACTCTGCTTTAGTGGTAGAGGTAGCAACAATGGTCTGTTTCTTGCATTGCCAAGAAATCAGTCTCCTTCCAAGGAATTGCAACCTCCAGATGTGGATCTTCTATCCAAATTTGCACCAGCATAGTCACTGTCACTATAAGCTGCTAGCTGAAATGGAGACTCTTTAGGATACCAAAGACCTAATTTGGGTTGGCCTTTTAGGTACCTTAAAATCTTCTTGACAGCATTCAAGTGAGAGGTAAGTGGAGTGACTTGGTGCCTTGAACATGCACTCGCAGCAAATGTAATATCAGGTCTTGAGGCAGTCAAATACATCAAAGAACCAATCATTGACCTGTATAAATGAACATTCACAGAGAGATCAGGATCAATATTGTTCTTTGGTTTGGGAGCCTCATATGGTGTAGTGGCAGTCCTGACATTCTCCATAGCAAACTTGGACAACATATCTTTTACATACTTCTCCCGATGAATGAAAATACCATCAGGTTTCTGCTGAACCTGTAAACCCAAAAAGAAAATGAGTTCTCCCATGGCACTCATTTGAAATTCTCCCTTCATCAGATCCTCAAACTCTCTACACCATGCTTCTTTGGTTGAACCAAAGATAATATCATCCACATACACCTGCACAAGAATAATATCCCTGGAATCTTTCTTGAGGAATAGAGTCTTGTCAATGGAACCTCTTCTGTAGCCATGCTTCAGCAGAAATGTGGAAATTCTAGCATACCAAGCTCTGGGAGCTTGATGAAGTCCATAGAGAGCTTTGACAACCTTGTACACAGACTCAGGATGATCAGGGTCTTCAAATCCTTTGGGTTGAGTCACATATACTTCCTCTTCAATCTCACCATATAAGAAAGCACCTTTAACATCCATCTGATAAACCATGAAGCCCATATAAGAGGCATAGGCCAAAAATATCCTTATAGCTTCAACTCTGGCCACTGGTGCAAAACTTCATCATAGTTAATGCCTTCCTCTTGTCTAAACCCTTGAGCCACCAATCTAGCTTTGTTCTTCACCACAATCCCCCTTGCATCTCTTTTATTCTTCAGAATCCATTTTGTCCCAATAGCATATTTACCATCAGGAAGAGGAACTAAAATCCAAACCTGCTGATTCTTAAATTGCAGCATCTCTTCATGCATTGCTTCAAGCCAACTTGAATCTGCCAGTGCTTGAGGAACACTAGTTGGCTCTATTTGAGAAAGAAAGCATGCAAACAGACAATGTTTGAAGTCTGTGTGATTGTTCCTCTTTTGATTGTAGACATAAGAGATGAAAGCAACTTCACCATATTTTGTATTCTTTACAGTGCTTCTTGTTCTAATAGGGTCTTTAGGATCTCCAATAAGCTTGGATAAGGGATGAGCATTATGAATCCGTTTTGTTGCTGTAGGGTGAACATCAATTTTGGCATCAAGGTTGTTGACTGTAGGCCCAAACTCAGTATCATAAGAAGCTGAGTGAAAAAGGCCAGGCTTTGGCTGATAATTCCCAAGATCAGAAGGACTTGGAAATCTTGTAAAGGGCTTCTCAAAGTCTGTAGACACTTTAGTAGAAATGGGAGAGTGAGCATTAGTAGTATCAGCATCTGTGACCTTATCAGTGGGAATAGGTGTGCCTTTAGTAGAATCGTCAGCAGTATCCTTGTTTCCACTGACTGCTTGTGCTGATTGATGTAGGATTGCTTCAGTCTCTTGTATAACCTTTTCATTGAGTTTCTAAGCTTCCTGAGTAGCAGCATGTTCTTGCTTCTTCAGTCTTGCAAGATCCTCTGCATAATGTGACTCATCATCTTGTTCAGCAGCAGAATGATTACCTACAAATGGTTAGGTGGAAAAGATGGTACAACAATGGTATGTTCATCTGGCTCAGATTCACATTCTGAGTCATCATCCATGGAACTTGCAGGGTTAGAATTTGGATCTTTGTTACCTGCATTACGATTAGAAGCATGTCTAGTATAACCCAAATAGTCAGTCAAATAATCTAGGTCAAAATACCATGAATGGCCTTGTCCCTGAATATTAGGCTGATCTTCAAGAAATCTTAGATTAAGGGTCTCTTCTATCCTTTTGGCATTCAGATTATAAACCCTATAGGCCTTGCTATGAGCTGAATAACCCACAATATACCCCTTATCAGCTTTCTCATCAAACTTACCTAGTATATCAGCAGTATTTAAAATGGTCACTTTGCATCCAAAAGGTTTAAGGTAATGTATGTCTGGAACTTTCCTAGTGAGAAGTTCATAAGGTCTCTTGACCTGATGTCTAGTGATGGATACCCTGTTCAAGACATAGCAAGCAGTACTTACTGCTTCAGTCCAAAACATTGTGGGTAATTTGGAGTCTGCAAGCATTGATCTTGCTGCCTCAATGAGGGTTCTATTTTTCCTTTCAGCAACCCCATTTTGTTGTGGGGTCCTTGGAGTACTATAGTCCCTTCTAATCCCCTTAGACTTACAGAAATCTATGAAAACAACATTTTTGAATTCTGTCCCTTTGTCACACCTAATTCCCTTAAACTTTTTATTAAGCTGGTTTTCAATTAAAATGACGAATTCTTTCAGAATAGGAGTTGTTTCATCTTTAGTTTTAAGAAAGAATACCCAGCAAAACCTGCTAAAATCATCTGTGATAACCAGGCAGAAATACTTGTGATCAATACTTCTGATAGGAGTTGGACCAAAGAGATCCATGTGCAGTAACTGAAGAGGTTCTGAAATGGTGCTCACAGCTTTGATGGCTTTGTAAGAGGCTCTGTGTTGCTTTCCCTTGTTGCAAGCAAGACAATTGTGTTCATTGGTGAAGAGTTTAGAAGGAAGGCCCTGAACAAGACCAAGTTTAGACAACTTGTTGATAGTCTTGTAATTCACATGAGCCATTCTCCTATGCCACTTGGTAGATTCATCCTGGGAAGCTTTGGCCACCAAACATGTTATATCACCTTCTGGCTTGACATCATTCAGATTGAATGTGTACAAGTTGAAGGTTCTAGGAACTCTTAGCAAAACAGTTGTGTCTTCTGGAAGTTTGAAGTCCTTGGAGAGTACAAGACACTCATCTTCAGAGAAGAAAACCTTATTCTTAGTGTCACAAATTTGTGATACAGAGAATAGATTAAAATGCTCCAGTTCCTTCACATAATAAACATTCTCAAAATCTAAGAAAGGTGTCTTAATAGTTCCTTTCCCAGTAATTTTGCCATCTCCACCACCAAAAGTTACAGTGCCTCCTCCTTCTATGGGGACAAAGTCATGCATCTTGTCCTTGTTTCCTGACATACTTCTAGAACAACCACTATCAACTATACCTACTTCAGTACTTTTCAAAGGATGATCCTACAATAACAAAAAAAATATACAAAAGTTAGTACACATTGGAGACTCAAGTCATTGCTGACTTGAGCCTGCCTTGTGGATCATTAGTGATAGGCCATGTAGATGTTTTAGATCCACCATTGTTCTTGGGCCTGTACTGCAAATTAGGTCCCTTCTTTGTCCAAGAACAACCTACTGAGGGCTTCACAGCAGTATTTCAATACCCACCACCATAAAACATTGAGTCAAAGTGATTAGGCCAATAACCATTAGAAAAGAAAGAACTAGTGGGTCGAACATAAGGTCTAGTACTAGGTATTCTCCATGAAGAATGTGGTTCAGCAGAATTAGGTTTCTGCTGATGTGGAACAAAAGAGGGTATTTCACTAACATTCTTCCACATTTGCCTAGGTTTCCTTTGACTAAAACATTCACCCATTCTTTGCTCATGAAATGTACAATCCTTAATCAAATGAGATTTACTTCCATACACAAAACATTTCTTCTTTTTAGAAGATTTATTCAAACCAAAGGAAGTTCCATAACATGAAAAAGTATTCAAACCACCATGAGAAACGGAATTGTTTTTAACATAACCAAAAGTATTATTTTGCAAAGAATTTAAAAACAAGTCTTTAGTAGAAACTGTCTTGTTATCAGCAACAACTCTAGAAGACTTGTGGGGAGGCTTGGGTGATGTCTTTGGTGTGGTCTTGGGAGTGGTCTTGGTAGTGGTCTTGGGCAGGTCAGACTTCTCACTTGAATCACAGCTGGCAAATGAGGTAGACCCTTCATCAGAAGACTTATCACTGTCACAACAAGAGACAAAGTCAGTAGATTTAATAATAGGGTCTGGCAAGTCAGTTGACTTTTTGCCATAGAGATGGTGTGATCCATCAAAGTCAATAGGTATGGATAGGTCTATTGGCATGTGTTCCCCTATTATAGGTCCAGGGACTGCATTCATTCCCCCTTCCTTAACAAATTTAACAGGTGTTTGATAAGCTAAGGCTGGTTCAGGTTCAAAAACACTAGACATATCAGGATATGTTAACTCTTCAGGATCTATATATTTCTCATATCCTAATGCTTTTCTAGACCTAACAGATTGGCGACCATCAATCAATTTACTCAAATTAGATGCTCCTTCCTGCCATTTCATACGACCGGCTATCTCTTTATCTAACTTAGCTTGTAATTCTTGTTTTTCCTTTCCTATATCAGACTTCTCTTTTTCAGTACATCTTAAGTCTATCTTAGCACATTCTAAATCACTCTCTAGAACTCTTATCTTTTCATCATATTTGACTTGATTCTTTTGAAACCAGACTTTTTGTTTCTCTAAAGTTTTTAAAGCCATTTTATAAGACTCTACTTCAGTATAACATTCATTGTACTTTGGTTTCAATTCATCATATTCTTGTTTAAGCTCATTGTATCTTACACTACATCCAAACACACAGTTGTGTACCTGAGAGATTCCCGTCAAGGAGACTTGCTCCTTCTTGTCCTCTGAAGGTGAGAATGCCAGCAAATTCACTTGTGAAGAAGTAGAAGCTTCCTCTCCAGCAGGTTCATGTTCAGCCCAATCCAGCTAGTGATCCAGAGTCACCATAGCCTTTGAAGGTGCAGCCTTAGTAGTCCCTGCTTCCAATGGATATGAGCCATATCTAACTTCATCACCAGACTTCCTCTCCTTGCATTCTCTTGAAAAATGTCCCACTTGACCACAAGTGTAGCATTTAACCTTCCTTCTGTCAAACCTTGCCGCCTCTCTTCCATTAAAGCCAAACTTCCTTCCAGACTTGGTTTCAAACCTCTTAATGTTCATGGATATCATTGCAAGCTACCATTTCAAGTGCATCTCCTCCATCTCCAATGGATCCACCTGTTCAAAATCCTCATAAGCAAGAAACTGCTGATGTTCATATTCAGCCACAAATGAATGAACAATATCATCCAACACACTACTGGATTTTGATTTAGGAGCAGATTGAGTTTGGGTGTGAGAAGATGCTCCTGATGAATAAGAGCTTGAGGCATGATGCACAGGTTTTGTAGTGGTGCCAACAAATGCTGTGTGGGTGGATGGACGAATGGGACTTCTAACATCAGGCTCAAGTGATTTAAGCCTGTTGTAGAGGTCATCAAAGGACATCATGTCCAACCCACCCTTGGTCTTGAGAGCAATACATACTTGCAACCAAGAGGGAGGCAAAGATCTCAGAAATTTAGCATTATAGTCCTCATTGTCTGGTCTAGCCTTCAGCTGATTAAGTTGACTTAACATCCGATGAAACCTGTCATAGCCTTTATGGATTCCCTCTTCCTCAGATATCTGAAACTCTTGGAACTGCTGCTTCAGCATTGACTTCTGTAACCTTCTTGATTCATCATTCCCACCAAATCTTGCCTTTATTGCCATCCAAATGTCCTTGGCATCCTCCATGAAGTGGAAGTCACCCATGTGGTCATCTGGTATAGCTTGGAGCAGAATTTTTTTGACTTTACTCTCCCTTTGCACAGCCAGAATCTCTTCAGCAGTTTTGGGACCTAGAATTGTAACTATCCCATCAGCATCTTTAACATGCTTCTTCAGGCTATTCCCCTTTTTGGCAACCTCCCAAAGATTCCAATCTATGTTTGTGATCCAGTTCTGCATCTTCATGGACCACAAATGATATTCTTCTGCATTCTTCAAGTATGGAAACTTAGCATTACTGTTGGAGAGGTTGAGTTGTTGAAGAGAAGTGGTGTTAAGGTTTTGGGTTGTATCAACTTCATCATCAGATCTAGGCATGTTTCTTGATTGGTTTGGATTCTTAAGGTGTAAGATTTGTGTTTCTTAGTATAACAGAGACTCTCTCGAGGCTCTGATACCACTTGTTGAACTATAAGACCTTGATAGATCTTCTTGAGCACTCTAGAATCGTTAGCTATGTTAATGTAATAAAAAACACGCTAATAGACAATCTTTGTAACTTGTATTTTAAAGCGGAAACAAACACAAGTGTAATACTAAGAAGTCTTGATCCTCTATGGATCTTTTAATAATAATGAAAGTGTTTTCTAAAACGTAAAACAATACATAATCGTGTATTCCTTTTATACACAAGGAACCCTAAACCGTTTCCCAAGAAACGTATATTCTAAAACTTCTAAAAGATATGCAATATCACTTCCTAAATAAACTCATTCATATCCAAACTATAATACATAAAATACGGAAATACTATATCCGCAGATACTAATAATTCTGAAACTAATCTTCAGCAGATACACTGCTTCAACAGAAACCAGCTCTTTAGCAGTAACCTTCAGCAGTAACAGTCAGCAGAATTCTTACTTAGCAGAATTCCCAACAATTGCTCGTTCAGTTAGGAATAGTGTCGCTAGGATTAGAAAACCTAAAGACTAGGTCTAGAGATGAGGGATGATTCTTTTTGTATTTTTATATTTTTTTAGAAAGCAAGTTAAAATCTCGGGTTTGAAGGATTTGTGCGGAATTAGTTGCTAGTCAACTAACCTAATACTAAGATGCAATCAAAATAAAATACTAGAAATGAAAACAAACTATATTAAATTAAGGTTGTGAGAAATATATGGGAGAAATGTGTTTACTTAGATTTCACTACTCCCTAGATATCTTTTACATGTTAATTACTTGTTATAGTTGCGTGGATGACAGATTGTATTCCTTAATACCATTCATGAGGTGGCGTACTTACTTCCCCAATCCTATGAGTGCCTACTTCACTCCTATGTCGAGCCGGCTAAGAAGCTCCTAACATGGGATCATTAGAATTTACTCGTGCATTAAATACAACCAATAAAACCTAGTACACATCAGTTCATGTTTCCTAAGACGTTCAAGCATGTTACACAATGGAGATCTGCCAGTTTTCTTAAGCCTAACATTGAAATCATTCATCCAATACAACCATAAACAAGTAATCAACACATAATTAACATCTAGGTTTCATTAGATCTAAGCAAACACAAGATAAATCTAGCCTAGCATGTTGAAATCAAGACAAGCACAAGATATAGACAACCAACACATAGACATATTGATTGAATTAAGAGAAGACTTATCTCAATAGCACATGAAAGGATTCAAGGGGTGAAAACCCTTGAATTTACTGTAAAATACGAGCTAGGGTTCACAAAGTTCGGCCCTAGGGTTTCTCCACACAAGTTCCTCTTTAATGAATGAAAAATAGAGAAATATATATATTTTAGAAGGTGACGGCGTCAAGAATAAATGTCTGACGCTGTCATCTCGCCGCCAAATAGTTCCTCGGACTGCCTAGATCTGGGTCTGATGCCGTCATGTGGTCTCCTTATGCAGGCCGTCATGATTTTAACTCTTGACGCCCTTCTTGTGATGCCTTCAGGTTTTCACTGGGTCGTCACCACTTTTACTCTTGACGCCGTCATGAATTTCTTCTTGACGCCGTCAGGTACTGTTTTCAGCATGGAAAATTAAGTCTTTGGCGTTTTCTTCACTTTTATGCTCCAAAAACGTCCGAATTGCTTCCTTTTCCAGATTTCACTTCCAAAGTACCTAAAATCACAAAAGGAACGATTTAGGGCAATATTTGATCAAATAAATTCAATTCCGGGCTTAAATGACCCCCTAAAAGTGGTTCATTTTTCACCTCATCACATGGATTTCAGTTTAATCATGTTTAATTTAGTCAGTATTTCGCTTGCAATGATATGTTTTCCTAACCTAACCTAACCACCTTTAAGCATCAAGATTACTCACACACCGCATCAATACACAATAAAGCAAACATCTATTTATAAAAACAGCGAAAAAAAAACAGATAATAACAAAACCAAGACCCCGTCGTATAAGCTTCTTATAAAAACTTGCGTATACTCCTAATTAAGCTACTTATAAGCTGCTTATAAATAACCACTCCCGATCATTTTTGATTAAGCCACTATGTAACCTGGTGAGTACTTATTCACTCACCATTTTATGGCCAAAAACCGACCCAATATGACTATTTGAGCTAACAAATGCCAATAAAACACGTGTTTCTATATTGTGAACATGCAGGTACGGATTTATCACAAAAGGACGAATAATCAAACGAAAACTGGAAAAATCGGGCACGAGAGTGGTAGATGGTTGGAAAGTCAAGCTGGAATCAAAGTTGAGCTTTTTGAAGTCCTCAGATATTGATAAAGAGATCCTTGAGAGAAGTTTGAAGAAAGTTCAGATTTAGTCCTCATACTTTCAAAGTTGTCGGATTTAGTCCCTCATGGAAATGTTGAAGGAATGTCAAAATCAACCCTTGGAGAATCAGAGTTTTCATTATAAATCTTTGAAAGATATTTTGGAACAAAGGCAAATTCAGTCCTTGGAAGATTTTAGAATTACAAGTTAAGTCCTTGTATTTTCATTTTTCAAAAATCTGAAAAATAAAACAACACAAGCCTTGGTCCACGTTCAATCTCAAAAGCCTAAGTCCAACATTTCTAATCCAAAAGCCCAAAACCCGAGCCCAACCATACCCTCGGTCAATATTATAAAGGGTCAAATGTCAAAGAAGGGTCAAACATACAATATACTTACCCGCGCCTAAAATTATCCTCAATTACCCACTTACCCAGATAACATAAACCCTAATTACTTTTACTCCCAAATTCACAGCAATTAAGGGTAATGATGTCAAATTGCGTGCTTCTAGAAGAATTTCAGAGTATGGCAGAGCGTGTCAGAGTGAAAGAAAGCACAAACGGGCTACGTGGCAACATATTATTGGATAAGACGCGTCATGAATACTAATCTAAGGGTTGTTATCACAAGGGAATGATTGGATTAAGATCAAACGGTGCTCAGAGGCTTCAAAGAAGCACAACTCACACGGATTGCCAGCTTGGCAATCCGTGAACCCTCATCTCACCTCTGCTATAAATAGGAGTGAATGTAAGCTCATTTGGTGTGTAGGATTTTAGTGTAACAAAACTCTGTCAAAATGTATTCAGCTTGTGTAATCTAGTTTAGTGATTGTAATTTTTCTTTTGAATTTTAATAAAAGTACTATTTCCTTTAATATTAGCTTATATTTCATCTTATTATAGTTTATTCTGTTTTCAATTCCTACATATTCTCCTTATCTTAGTTTTATTCAGCTTAATTCTCATTCTTACTCATATCTTATCTTATAAAACATTTGCATAAAAATAAAAATAAAAAAATCAGAAATAATAATAATAATAATAATAATGTCATAATTACTATTACAGCTTATCATAGAGCTTATTTTTCAGTTTTATTACATTTCACTTTAGCTTGTTAGCTATTAGTGAAATGATTTACGTCTGAGTTTTAAAACAGTCAAGATCAAAGTAGATTCAATCATTGATGCTGTGGTGTTTGGATATGCTGATACAGAAAGCTATGAAATCAGCTTATCTTAGAGATAGGCAACTGTGAACTCCCTCTGTTCTTGCTGAGGGAGAGTTGTGGTAACTTCTGTTTTTGAACTTTTGAATTAGTAGAATCTGTTTTTGAGTATTTGTAGTTATATAATTAGTTACAGTTTCATTGAATTTCTAGTGTAGAACTTTTGTTAATTTGAGTATAGATATTAATTGATCATAGATATTTGTTTAGATTGATAGTTTGATGTTCTGTGTTTGCCTTATAATTGATATTTGAATATCTGATAATCTGAGTTAGTATAGATCTGAGCTTAGTGTTGATTTGAGGTGAATGCTGTTGTTGAGTAATTGATAGATTGAATACTGTGTATTGGATAGCCTAAGATCTGAGTATCTGTCTTATGTTGTGATTCTGTGTACTGAGTTTCTATTGGATCTAGTTGTGACTGATTGTTGTTATAGCTTCTGATTGTGATTTGAAGATCTTCAGTTCAGTAGCTAGAGATTTGTGGTGTGAATCATAGAGTTGTAGCATATCAGTAACTAGAGGAGTGTTTGGATTAGGTTATTGCTGTGTTAAGTAGATATTGTTTAGTTGATTTTGATTTACATTCAGGTCTAAGTAGAGTTGAAATAGACTAATTTTGCATATAATCAGCAAGTTTATCAGATAATAGTCAAAATTTGGTTTTCAAGTTTGTAAACTGAGTGGTTTAGTGATAACAGTTAAGAGTTTTAGTAGTGGTAGTAATAATTTAGTTAAACATAGCTTAATCTAGTTTGAATTTAGCGTAACATAACATTTACATATAGATTTGATCATTTGAATTTGAAATTAGTCAAAGTTTTAGTTTAATGCAAAAAGTAAAAAAAACAAGTAAACACTCAGTTTTGGTAACAATTTTGTGATCAATTGTAGGATTAAATACTCATTGGAAAAATCTTTGGAAAGTTGTTTTTAAAAGTTTGGCAGTTAGAGAACAATAATCAAAAAGAAAATTTGGATTTGAAGCTTATTAGCTTATTGGAAATAGATTGGAAGTTGACTGTTCAGGCACCTAATTCCCCTGCACCACAGGTGTAAGCCTACTTTCAAGGCATCATTTAGATAGGATTAGGAGATTAGAGATCCAATTTCTGAGTTGGTTTGTAATCTCAGAATAGTAGGGTAACTTTTACCCCCATTACCTTTTCATTTGGAGCTTATTTCATCAGCTTATTAAGCCTTTGAAGTTTTAAGGTTTTGATAGGGTTCTGTTTTGAAATATAGGCCTGCTATTGTGTCATTGAGCTTGAAATTGTGATTTTCCTGTTGTTCTGAGTTGTTTTAGTATAGTATAAGTGTTGTGCATCACAATCTTACATCTGATTCTACTTGAGCTTATTCTGCTAGTACATAGAGCTTATTACTTGAGCTACTTGCTTGCATATTGAGCATCTGTGGTATTTAGAGCTTTTACTTGGTCATAATCTGTCATTACTGAGTAATATACATCATTTTCAGACTGTGCTTCAAGTTTCATTAAGATTGGTTCACAAGTGCTTATTAAAAAGCACTTGTGATAAGCAGTTTTACTAGAAAAAGCACTAAATAAGCTGATTTTCTTTCCAAAATTTTTATCTAAGTTCTTTTTAATATTTTAGAATTTCTTGAATTTTTCCAGATTTTTCCAACCCTTTTTACTATTTTTTTTTTTTTATTTTATTTTGATTTTTATTCAACTTTTAAATAGTTTTAAATAGCAAAAAAATTCATAAAAAAATCAGAAAAAGCTGTGAAAAATACAAAACTATTTTTAGATTTTTTTTTTTTAATATTTTAGAATTTTTATAATTAAATTTTCATTTTTCCACTTTATTTTTCTATTTTTCTTTATTTTTAATTCATTTTAAATTCCAAAAATCAATATTAATTCATAGAAAATAAATAAAAAGTCAAAAAAATATCTTTCTTTTTCTTAAAATTCTTTTTTTTTAGTTTAAGATTTTTAGAAAATATTTTCAAGTTCGTAGGATCATTTTTCGATATACGTTACGTTTTAAATTTTACGGTTGCGTTTCCGTTTTTACGTTTTTCACTTTCGTGCATAATTAGCTTGTACTTTCTGCATATTTCATACTTGTTTGTGAATACGTGAACTATTTGATTGCTATTTTCACTTTCTCATTTTTCAATTCACGATTTCACGAATCGATATTCTCGATTCCATTCGCCTTCGTTGGGAAACGATTCGGGTGATCCGTATTTTACGCGGATCACTTCGATACTATACTATATATATTATATAATTGGTTTTCACACGAATCAATTTTTGGCGCCGCTGCCGGGGAAAGCCGAAGTGAATTTTTGAATATCTTTTTGAAAAAACCGTGTTTTGTTAAGCCTTCCTCTACTTTGTATATATATATCTCTATAAAAATTGAAAAATCAAAAACACTTTTCCAAAGTGTTTACAAAATACCCAAAAAATTATAAAAGTTACAGCCTCGACTCGATCGAAAGAAAGGGCGTTGTAAACCAAAAAAGTCTTGCAATATAACGAAAACGTGAAATTAATTGATTATCGGATTATTTCATTTACTACAACCGATTAAGCGGGAAATATGGAAGCTAAGACATTAAATTGCTAGCTGAAGAGAGAAACACTCTTCTTTCCCGTCCCGTCGCGCGTGGTTTTGAAAGAAACGGTTTTTGATTAACGTAACGTTTCAATAAAAAGAAAAACAAAAGAAATAAAAAGTTTTTTGTGAAAAATATAAAAAAACAAAAAGATTTTCCTTTTCTTTTTCTTTTCTTTTTAATTTTGCTTTTGGTGTATGCACACCCGCTCTTCTTTTGAGAGTCTTATATCACCTTTGTCAAATCCCGAAAGGGTAATACGACACACACACCGTGTCCATTTCCTTAACGTTGAGGAAATGGATATGAATAATCAACACCCTCCGGTGGGTGGTGATGAAAACCAACACATGCCGGCTCCCGATCTTCGAACGAAGGAGGAGCTGTGTCAACCCACGATGCACGGTAGAGGTGGTCCGATTACCCCTCTAAATATTGAGGCTACGGATTTTGGACTTAAGCACCACATGATACAACAAGTCCAAAATTCGTGCCAATTTCACGGACTACCGGGTGACGATGCAAATAAGCATCTCGATAAATTTTTAACCGTCACCCAAAATATGAAGCAAAACGAGGTCTCCGATGACGCCCTCCGTCTCTCTCTCTCTTCCCCTATTCTCTTACGCATCATGCCACCGCGTGGTTTGATCGCCTTCCCAGGAACTCGATTCATACTTTCAATGAAATGGTTTCCAAGTTCCTGGCGAAGTATTTTCCACCATCGATGGTGACGAAATTGAGGAATGATATTAACAATTTCGACAACTCCCCGATGAGTCTTTGTTTGAGGCTTGGGAGCGTTACAAGCTTGCCATTGATCGTTGTTCGAATCATAATATGCTTCTCGTCACAATAATTGACACGTTTTATAATGGATTGACTTTACGACATAGGGACACGATCAATGCTGCAGCTGGTGGTACATTCATGAAACGTCGTCCCGAGGATTGTTATGAGCTAATCGAGAATATGACGGCCCATTACAACTATTGGGATTCCTCAGCCGAGAGGAATGAACCAATAAGATCGACTGTGACTCTTAACTCTTCTTCTTCTAACCCCGAGCTAGCCGTCTTGAATAAGAAAATTGACGATTTGTCGACGGCTTTGCTAAGAATGTACCAAATGATGCTGAATCAAGTCAAAGACACACAAGTTAATATGGTCAATGTCGTTTGTGAAACTTGTGGTGGTCCACACCCGTATTATGAAGGTCCGACGACCGGCTCTTTTGCTCAAGAGAACGTGTATGCTGCGAACATTGGTGGCAACGGTTACCCACCTCTTCAAGGAGACCGTAATCTCCTCAGCTACCGTTCGAGCCATTTTCAAGGACCACCCGGGTTTAATCAACCTAATCAAGTGAATCAGAATAACAATGTGCAAAACCGTAATCATCAATTCAATAATAATCAAAATCACAACCGCGGAAATAATGGTTTTCAAGGACAAAATCAGAATTTTCAACAAAATCAAAACCGGGGAAATTATCACCAAGGCCCGCCTCAAGGGAACAATTTTCAAAACAATGGGAATTTTCAGAATAATAATCATGGAAATCAGAATAATGGCATTTTTCAAAACCGTGGGCAAATTTTCAATAATCAAAATCAAGCTGCTATTCCAAATCTGTCGCCCACGGAAGAGTTGATTAAACAATTGATTCAAGGTCAACAAGCTTTAATTGCTAAACAAGATGAAACAATGAAAATGTTTGTAACTCAAATCAATGATATCAAAAAGCGTTTAAATGATCGACCCTCGAGCTCTGGAACGTTGCCAAGCAACACGATCGCTAACCCGAGGGGCGATGCAAAAGCGATCATAACAAGGAGTGGTATTACTTATGATGGACTGACGGCTCCGACTACCTCTTCTTCTCTACCTCCCAAGGCAGTCGCCCGTGAACCCGAGGTGACAACGGATACGGAAATTCCTATTAATAATGGAAGGGACCGAAGACATCCAACCTCCGGTAGTCCCGACGTCTAAAGGAAAAGAAAAGGTTGTTAATGATAATGAAAATGAAACACCCGTTAAAACAAAGTTGCCATATCCGTCACGCTTAAATGAACAAAAGCACCGCGAGAAGGATAAAAACCAAATGGAGAAATTTTATCAGATTTTTCAAGAGTTACACTTTGATATAAGTCTCGCGGATGCTATACTTTTGATGCCCAAATTTGCTTCGATGCTAAAAGGTCTTTTGAATAATAAGGAAAAGCTTTTTGAAATGTCAAGGACTCAAATGAACGAGAATTGCTCAGCAGTTCTTCTTAAAAAGCTGCCCGAAAAGCTTAAAGACCCTGGCAAGTTTCTTATACCGTGTAATTTTCCGGGTATGGTTCAATGCTTCGCCTTGGCCGATCTTGGTGCTAGCATTAACCTTATGCCAATGTCGATATGGAAAAAGTTGTCTCTTCCTAACTTGACACCGACGCTTATGATCCTCGAGCTTGCCGACCGATCTACGTCTCGTCCAATTGGCATAGCTGAGGATATTTTTGTCAATGTTGGGAAATTTCATTTCCCTGCGGATTTTGTGGTTGTTGATTTCGATGCCGATCCACGGGTTCCTCCCATTCTCGGGAGAGGTTTCCTAAGGACCGGTCATGCCTTAATTGATGTTTATGACAAGGAAATTACTTTACGTGTTGGAAACGAAGCCGTCACTTTTAACCTTGATCAAACCGCGAGATACTCCTCCGATTACGATATTTCTTCTGTCAACCGTATCGATGTAATTGATGAAACTACGGAGGAATATGCTCAAGAATTTCTTGGTTTCACCGATAATGCTTCGAGTGGCAATCCCACTCCTTCTTTTGAACCAATTGTCTCTGATTCTTCCCCTTCCCTCACTCCGTTTGAGGGAAGTGATCTCGCTTGGGAAGAAATCAATGCTTGTCTTGTAAATGAATCATTTTCACCAGAAATTGATAATAATAACTTTGATCCGGAGGGGGACATTTTATTAATTGAAAAATTGTTAAACGAAAAACCGATTGTTTCTTCCCCTCTGGTTGATTTAAAAATGGCAGACGTAAAAGAAGTTAAGCCGTCTATTGAGAATCCTCCGGAGCTCGAGCTCAAGGATTTGCCTCCTCATCTCGAATACGCATACTTGGAAAAAAATGATAAATTACCGGTTATAATATCAAAAGGCCTAAAAGATGAGGAGAAGACACGACTCTTAGATGTGCTTCGGAAGCATAAAAGTGCGATTGCTTGGCAAATATCCGACATTAAGGGAATCGACCCTCGATTTTGTACTCATAAGATTCTTCTTGAAGAAAATCACAAAGCTTCTGTCCAGCAACAACGACAGGTTAATCCACAAATCCATGAAGTGATCAAAAAGGAAGTTATAAAACTCCTTGACGCTGGAATGATTTATCCAATCTCGGATAGTTCATGGGTTAGCCCGGTTCATTGTGTGCCAAAGAAGGGCGGAATCACTGTTGTGAAGAATGACGATAATGAGCTTATACCGACTCGACTTGTGACCGGATGGAGAGTTTGTATCGACTACCGCAAGTTGAATGATGCGACACGTAAAGACCATTTCTCGCTCCCTTTTATGGACCAAATGCTTGAACGTTTAGCGGGAAATGAGTTCTATTGTTTTTTAGATGGCTTTTCTGGGTACTTTCAAATTCCCATTGATCCCCAGGATCAAGAAAAGACCACTTTTACTTGCCCGTATGGAACGTTTGCCTATCGTAGAATGCCCTTTGGCTTATGTAACGCTCCAGGCACGTTTCAACGGTGTATGATGGCCATTTTCTCCGATATGATTGAAAAAACCATGGAAGTGTTCATGGACGATTTCTCCGTCTATAGAAATTCTTTCGACTCTTGCCTTTCCCATTTGGAAAATATGCTAATTCGGTGTGAAAACACTAATTTAGTTCTAAATTGGGAGAAGTGCCACTTCATGGTTAAAGAGGGAATAGTCCTCGGCCATAAGATATCCAAATCTGGGATTGAGGTGGATCGGGCAAAAGTCGATGTTATTTCTAAATTACCACATCCGACCACCGTCAAAGGAATTAGAAGTTTCCTTGGTCATGCTGGCTTTTACCGACGTTTTATTCAAGACTTCTCCAAAATAGCCCGGCCTCTGACCCACCTTTTAGAAAAAGACGCTCCGTTTAACTTCACGAATGAATGCGTCGATGCATTTAATGTTTTAAAGAAGAAGTTAACGGAGGCACCAATCTTAGTTGCCCCCGATTGGAACTTACCATTTGAGCTAATGTGTGATGCAAGTGATTATGTGTCACAACTCGTAATTTCCGGTCATTTTCCAAACCTCGACAATTTACTATTCACAAGTTACTATTCATCATGTACTATTCATCGATCACTATTCACCGTTTTTTAGGTCAATTTGATATTCCGAGAAACATTCAGAAATTTTACTATTCACTTGACACTATTCATTTCTGGAAGAAATATCACTATTCACGTGCATTACTTATTTCATCGTAAACTTAGTTTACGGGTATTCAAAATTCGCGTAACCGTATTGGTTCAGGAGCGAATTCATGCATTATTATCAGGGACATTTCTTACAGACTAGAAATAGTCTGCATATCATCATTAGGGCACTTGCATACTATTCCACTCGTAGGATAACTAAATTAATACTTTTGGTATAATTAACGATTTACGTATGTTTATGTTAAATAAACACTAATACTCGAACTATAAATGTGGCTAACATGTCCGACACTCCCGACTATTATCCCAATATATTTTTTTATATTCATTTTAACAATATAAAAAGTATAATATTGATTTACCCGGTATTTTGGAGATTCATTTTAATTATTAACGTAAGTTTACTAAAATGACGATGGTTTTCGTAGAAATTAAACTTTAATTATTTAAACACTCGATAATTATACCCAACATATTTTTACAAGTTTTACGACTTTATTATGACCTGAATAACTTCAATAAAATTTATTTTAAATTAACCCGGTACACCTTAAAACTAACTAATAACAACACAAACTACACTACACCTCCTAAATAAATCCCCAACATATCTCTCCATTCTCCTCCTTTCATAACCGCCCCCCCCCCCCCCCCCCCCTCCTAGCCTCCTCATGTGCATTATACCAACCCACAATTAATTCACACCAAACTTTTGTCCCTAAACATGATATTACCCCCATTTTCTCATTCATTTCTCATAATAATACATGTGTTAGCAAGGTTTTTCTCTCCTCCCCCCCCCCTTGGTGTGCTCGGCCTAAGCAAGAAGAAGAAGCAAAAATCATAATTTTCCAAGATCTAGGTGTAAACTTGTTCACTTAGTCATCCTTGTTGGAGTTTTGAAATAGAAACTCAAGGATTAGTAGGTTTTTCATCATCTAAACTCCCTAAACCTTCAAAGTAAGTTAACAAACTCATTTTTATAATTTTTACAAGTTATTACTATGATTATATACTTTTCTTACAAGAACTCATGCATATAATAGCTTATACCACTTTATTTTATAAACTTTTAACTTTTGAACCTTAGTAAGTGATTGTTGTTAGATATTTGTTAGATCTACTTGGTTATGATGTTTAGGAACCCATGACACCCTAAGAAGGTGTATGGTAGGATTAGACTAGTTTTGTGGTGATTGAAAGTGGTTTGATTGAAGTTAGAACTAGTTTGGAGACTTGAAAATGGTTTTTGAAACTACATATTGACCTACTGTCCCTATTTTTATTTCGTGGGAAAATCAGTTGATGGTGGTTAAATTTTGACCAAAGATTTAGAAAATACTTTCAAAAATGAAACTTTAGGCGAAAGAACGGATTAAAACGAGCTTATAACGAAGGAGTTATGATTTTTGTAAATTTAACGACGAAAACTATTTTTCTAAAAACTGCTTGCTGTTTGGCAGTTTTCGACGGGTAAATAGAGGCATTAAACGTAATCTAGAGGAACCGAGCTATCGAAAATATATTACTACATACTAAAACGAATCCGTGGACATAAAGAACAAGGAAAATGAGCTTAAAACGACCAAGTTATACCCGTTTTAACATTGACAAAACTATATATATATATATATGCTCACCAATAAAAATAATAACTTACGCACTAAATGGTATATTTTCTAGAAATGATACTAAGGACTATATTCTTAACAAATGAATACGTATGGCCCAAGAGAATATTTATACGACTTAACGACGTTATCTTAAGGTTTACGATACAAGGAATTTAACGCTAACATTTTCATACGAGATAATACGACAAGTTATATACTTCTATATATGGACTTATTTTCCTAAGTATGGAAACTATTTTACTATGACGATAACTAGTATTTCCAAATTACGAGTGGTATGGGTATCATGTGCATGTGCATTCATTTCATTACGGCTTGATCTTAATTAGATCGCGATTATTCATTTAGGTTGCGGCTAGTGTTCGCGCCTCATTGTCCCGACTACTTTTACATCATTGTACCATCGTTGTACCATCCTTTCGAGGTGAGTTCTCATAGCCCCGTTTTTAGTACTTATTTGATTTTAATCCCACGGGGGAGAATACATTGCACAATTATTTTTCGTACATGCCCAAGTATTAAATTCCATACATTGCTTAAGTTGGTAGTACTATCACTTCAAGTCCCCTTTATTATCATGGACCGTTAATTATATTGCCAAGCGAGAGTGAGTGGATAGATCTATCGAGGGTGACTCCTCCATTCGTGTTTGGGTTGCTCCATAAGGAAAACGAATGCATTTCATGTCTGAATATTTAGAGTGCCTGATAAACACTCCTTTGGGACCAATTTTAGCGCGTCGAGCTTCGGTGCCATGAGCTTAAGAGACAATGTAGCTTTTTGACATTTTAGTACTTTACTTTATACTTGTGGCTTATTGTACATACGATTTAACTTATGAACCTATGATTATTCACCAACTTTATGTTGACCGTTTTCGCAATGTATTTCTCAGGTTATTAAGGTAGCTCATGTTGCATACATTTGGACCTTCATGGAGTCGCAGAGTCGACGCGTCTCACTATATTTTCTGCACTTATGAAACGTTTGATCTTGTTGAACTTATTTTAACTATTTTGGCAAACTCTTTTGGGACCTAAGCTTTGTAAACTCTGAATGATTTGATGATCAAACGCTGTATTTTCTAAACGACACTTTAGGTCGTTCAATATAACGGTAAACTATGGTGCTATGACAGTCACTCCCAGGTATTCCATTCCGCTGCCATTCAGGTATTTTGGGGGTGTGACAGATTGGCATCAGAGCTAAGGTTATAGCGAACTAGGATGTATCTTGGACCCTAGACTATAACCACATCATCATAGCATCTCATCATTTCATCATAGGTGCATATTCACTATACATGTTGTTTTACGCACACACTGTTCGAGTTATTCATACCCATACTCATATATATATGATTATTTTGACCTGGTTCACAAGTGACATGTCTTCAGATACCCACGCTGTTATCCTTTCGTCGGATTCTGACATTTAAGATGCCTTGTCATCTTCCACTACCATTATACCACCAGCTGTACTTACACCACCATTAGCACTATTGAATTGTCATAAGAGCAAGGTTCTCATTCAGCCTATACATAGAATGTCGTTTGGTAGAGTATTCAGACTTAATTTTAATGGACTTATTAGGATGCTTATTACAAGGGAGATAGCATGTTTTCTTTCCTTCACTAGTAGGACGCTTGCTACTTAGGTACTACCACCACCGTTGGTTACTTATTACACTATTGGTCGTCCCATAGTGCGTACTTCAGCTTTACCTCTTTGATGTCGTGAGATAGCGCGAAAGAGGGTAGTATTCCATTCACTATTATCACCATTATCTCCTAACTCATCACTGGGATTTCATCGTCATCAATGTTATTCTCATCCTTTAGAATACCACCATTGTCTGTTTCCTTTTCCATTTTCACTTGCCATGAATTAGATAACGCCTTGTGGATAATACCAAGAATTGCGGACTCAACAGGAACCTCCGCAATGCCAGGAAGTCTCTAGACTAGACTTATATCTTTACTAGCTTTTACCATTATCCTAGCCATGAGAGGTGTGGCATAGTTCGAAGAAACTTGTGGTAGTTTGATTGTTGTTCAACAGAATCACCAAGTGTTGACTCTACCATATGGATATGGTTGTGCTATCTTTGATATCGGTCCATGTAGACCAAAAATTTCATGTGTTATTCATGAGTTATGAATATGATGATTTTTATTACCTATAGATTCCCATGGATTCTTATGATTTTATGGAAATAGATTTAAGCAAACCACTCCAAGCATGACGCAAGCTGCTGTTGGACAATCCATTGCCAGGAACGTAACTACCGCCCTCACCAAGGAACTTACTCACGTGGAATTTATGGGCTGTAATCCTCCCTTCCTTAGCGGAATTAGAGACACAAAGAAATTTCTCAAATGGTTCGAAGAAATAGAAACGATATTTCGAAGTGGTGACTGCCGTAAGGAAGACAAAGTTAAGTTCGCCACTTGCACTTTTCAGAAGCATGCCCAGAAATGGTGGACTAAGTATGTCCAGGTAGTAGGAGTTGATGCTGCTTACTCACACTCTTGGGAGAAACTAAAAAGGATGATGAGTTTGAAGTTCTGTGTGAAAAGCGAATTACAAGCAATTGAACAAGAAACACTAAACCTTACCATGGAAGGAGATGATGTTGTCAAGTATACTGCTTATTTTTATGATTTTGCTCGACTAGGCTCTGCAATGGATGAACCGGAAAGCAAGAAACTTGAAAGGTACATCGGAGGACTTTCTCCTGAAATTCGTAGGATGGTCATCGCATGTGAACCCAATGCCATGACTGAAGCTGTCCAGATGGCAATCGAAGCAAAGGAACTCATAGTTCGCGACAAGACATCAGGAGACAATAATAACAACAAGAGAAAATGGGTCGGTAATCAGGATGCTAATGCTACTCAATGACCATTTAAGATACAACAAGTGGTGGAGACCTTTGCTGCTGGGTCAAGCCAAAAGAAAGGATATGTAGGTAAATTACCCGAGTGCAACAAGTGTCAGTTTCATCACAAAGGATCTTGCCCCTCTCAATGTGGAAACTGCCAAAAGGTCGGACACAAAGCCAAGGATTGCAAGGCTCCCACCCTCACAAAGCATCAGGAACTCACGGTAATCTGCCGTGAATGTGGAGTAGTGGGACACTTCAAGAGTGAATGCCCGGTGTTGAGAGACCGGAACTGGAAGAGGCATTTCATGTTGTAAAACCATAGTTTGAGCCCTCTAGGGTTGTACTTTCTTTTGGTACTTTCCATAAGTACGTTGATGTAACCTAGTTGTATTAAGCACTTTCCTATCCAATGTAATGACTATCTTTTGTTACCTCTATGATAACCATAACCTTCGTTTACTCCGCTTTCTATCCCAATCGTTCAATTTTCAGTCGTTTCGTAACATTATGTCATTGCCTTATTAGAGATTAAGCCGATTTCGTATTTGACGGATTAGTAGATTATTACCATTCCATAGGATTTACCCATGTATCCAATACACCATTCAACGAAATTAGTTTCAAACTATTTTACTACCCTATGGGGAAATTGTTTTACAAAATTTCTAAAGTATGCTATTTTGTTACCACTCTATAAACTGATTTTTCCGATATTACGCCAAATATTTACTAGTACTACGCGAAACAATTTTTATATTACTTTGAAAGGAAATATCAGGATACCATTTTTTGATAAGAATGCGTTGAACACCATCTAAAACTTTTGAGAAAAATAATATTATTTTGACTAAATCAAGCATCGCATCATTAGTCCTCAACTATACATAGCCTGATCACCTATGTATACTTCAGGAAGGATTATGCCATGAAGTAAATAGTTACTTTTTAAAGTATTGCTAATAACAATCTTCATTTAAAAACGTTTTAAACAAGTAAACTCTTTTATAAGTATCTTTTTCTGACAAACTCTCCCTGGATACTTACCCCACCTGTCCCCCACTTAGCCATTAAGTTGGATTGTTCCATTGATTTCTCTAGGAGAGACTTTCCATATCAATTACAAGTAGGATTCCTCGATACCAGAAAAACAATAAAAGGATTACGGAACTATTATACCTAGACTAAGAAAATTCATAACTCAACAACAATCCTAAGATACCACGAGACCATCCGACTCACCATCTCTGACCTAGTTGTCCAATTTATTTATTCAAAGGTACTAGCTAGACTGAGCTACAGGATCGAACACATTGTGAATGTACGCTAAGCAACACCATGGGAATAAACCAAGCCTCCTAACCGATACTGTAGAGCGATTTGATTAAACATGACCTCATCGAAACGCAAACTTCCCTATAATAAGTTTCACCAAGGAAAATTGATTTGAGTTAAGGGTATCGATATAGATTCCCCTAAGGCATTGTATTCTCAAGAAATTCTAAATAACCTCACCTATACATCAAGAGAGGCATCAGGCCCAAGCATACCTCCCCAGCTACATGTGAAGACAATACGGTAATTCATCGACATAGTATCAATTGAAACCCTCATATTGCCAGCATGATGGCAATTTCAACGATAAACCATCTCAAGACTTAAGTTGGTTGAATACCTAGGCTTGTAGTTCTGCCCGATAACCACCAATAGGCACCATCCAATATCAGGAACCGAACATCAGACATCTATGCATTATGCGAACATTACCTATCCTACTGATTTATCCTTGTTAGTATTTTCACTTTAAGTAAAGTCGATTTAAAAATTGTGTTTATACAAATCACATATCTTGTAGAAAATAATTTTTGAATTGCCTATTTTGAACAAATACGATCCTTTTAATCAATATTTAGCTAAACCATTGTACAATGGGAAATATATAAACATCAAACTTTGGTAAACAATCTTATTCACAACATGTTTGAAAACCGCGTCACATTTCTTAACTATTGAATTTTGAATCATCAAGAAAGATATTATTTAGTAAACCATTTGCTTCATTTTCTAAATTCGTTTATTCAGAAAAGGATTTCGACCAAAAACTCAAAAATCGCGAAATAAATTTTGAGAACCAATCACCATGCTACGTCGCTTATGCATTTAGGGCTTTGTGATTTGACAATAAGGAATATTGGAATATGTGATGAAGGAAATTAGGAGGAACACCATAGAACGATTACAAATGTCAGTAATGAAGACCAAGCACAGTAGGCAAAGAATGACACATGTCTTAGCAATCGATTAGACTGAAACACGAGGAATCAAAATTATTACCCATATTTTATCTTCTTCGAATAACGCCGAATTCGGAAGACGTAACGTTGTAGAATTAATCACCAGATTCATTGTAACCGTTTCAACTGTTCCCGATAAAGGTGATCGAATCACCTCAGACTTCTAACAATCATTCTAAGATTTCCTTCGGAACCTCATTAAGATGTAAACACCGCCTATCATCCTCAGATCGATGGTCAGAACGAGAGAATGATTCAAACATAGGAAAGTTATACACAGAGTATGAGTGATTGACTCTAGAAATGGTTGGACTAACCATTTACCATAAATCGGATTCTTTTACAACCATAGTTATCGCGCGAGCATAGAGACTACACCATTTGAGGCAGTTTATGGTCGAAGTACCAATTACCCGTTTACAGACCGAAATCGGAAAGTTAAAATTTACTGGTCTAGAACTAAACCATGGAACAACAAAGGAAATTTCACAAGTCAAGAACCAGTTACAAGCAACGAGAAACTGGTAGAAGTTAGGTTGGTACATGATGCACATCATAAGGATTGGGTATCCTTGAACAAGCAAATTAACTAGATTCACGTGAAAGAACGAACTAAATTGAAAGCTTTGCCTTGGAGAGGCATGATACGATTTTAGTAACACGAGGGATTTAACCTTTAGTATATTGGACCATTTAAGATTCATTTTAGAATCGACCAACTGACATATAAGATTGGAGTTCTGACATAGTTCAGCAACATATATTACTCATATTACATTATAAACCTGAAGAAGCACTGATCATCTATTGACGAACCGAGCTCGGAAAAAGCCAAACTCACTATTCCAGTAGGCATTCATGAAATAACCAGAAATTTCCTACAAGTCAAGAATCAATTACAAATTCTATAAGTTGTAAACCATTAAAACTTCAAGATTGGTAGCCAGATCATGTTGAAAGTTCTGCCTAGGAAAGGCATGATATCATTCAGAAAACGGGGAAAGTTAAACCCGATATACACTGGATCACGTAATATTTCAGACAAAGAAGGCCTAGTGGCCGTCAAACTTGAGCCTTGTTAAAGAACAACCGGATTACACAACTATGTTTCACCTATTCAAATCCAGGAAATGACTTTCAGATTAGTCACTCATAATCCCATTTGGAAAGGAATCCAACCCAAAGATAAACGTAAACTTGGTAAGAGAACCAGTAGAAAGCATGGACCGTGAGGTCGAACGGTTGAAGCAAAGTCGAATTCCTATCGTGAAAGTTCGCTGGAATTCTTGAAGAGATCCCGAATTTACTTAGGAACGGGAAGACCAAATGCAACTCAAGTATCCACGTCTTTTTACCAAACATACTTCAGAGACCAACCAAAACTGAACTTCGGGACGAAGTTCCTGTTAGAAGGGAAGACTGTCACAACTCGTAATTTCCGGTCATTTTCCAAACCTCGACAATTTACTATTCACAAGTTACTATTCATCATGTACTATTCATCGATCACTATTCACCATTTTTGAGGTCAATTTGACATTCCGAGAAACATTCAGAAATTTTACTATTCACTTGACACTATTCATTTCCGGAAAAAATATCACTATTCACGTGCATTACTCATTTCATCGTAAACTTAGTTTACAGGTATTCAAAATTCGCGTAACCGTATTGGTTCAGGAGCGAATTCATGCATTATTATCAGGGACATTTCTTATGGACTAGAAATAGTCTGCATATCATCATTAGGGCACTTGCATACTATTCCACTCGTAGGATAACTAAATTAATACTTTTGGTATAATTAACGATTTACGTATGTTTACGTTAAATAAACACTAATACGCGAACTATAAATGTGGCTAACATGTCCGACACTCCCGACTATTATCCCAATATATTTTTTTATATTCATTTTAACAATATAAAAATTATAATATTGTTTTACCCGGTATTTTGAAGATTCATTTTAATTATTAACGTAAGTTTACTAAAATGACGATGGTTTTCGTAGAAATTAAACTATAATTATTTAAACACTCAATAATTATACCCAACATATTTTTACAAGTTTTATGACTTTATTATGACCCGAATAACTTCAATAAAATTTATTTTTAATTAACCCGTTACCCGGTACACCTTAAAACTAACTAATAACAACACAAACTACACTACACCTCCTAAATAAATCCCCAACATATCTCCCCATTCTCCTCCTTTCATAACCCCCCCCCCCTCCTAGCCTCCTCATGTGCATTATACCAACCCACAATTAATTCACACCAAACTTTTGTCCCTAAACATGATATTACCCCCATTTTCTCATTCATTTCTCATAATAATACATGTGTTAGCAAGGTTTTTCTCTCCTTCCCCCCCCCCCCCCCCCCCCCTTGGTGTGCTCGGCCCAAGCAAGAAGAAGAAGCAAAAATCATAATTTTCCAAGATCTAGGTGTAAACTTGTTCACTTAGTCATCCTTGTTGGAGTTTTGAAATAGAAACTCAAGGATTAGTAGGTTTTTCATCATCTAAACTCCCTAAACCTTCAAAGTAAGTTAACAAACTCATTTTTATAATTTTTACAAGTTATTACTATGATTATATACTTTTCTTACAAGAACTCATGCATATAATAGCTTATACCACTTTATTTTATAAACTTTTAACTTTTGAACCTTAGTAAGTGATTGTTGTTAGATCTTTGTTAGATCTACTTGGTTATGATGTTTAGGAACCCATGACACCCTAAGAAGGTGTATGGTAGGATTAGACTAGTTTTGTGGTGATTGAAAGTGGTTTGATTGAAGTTAGAACTAGTTTGGAGACTTGAAAATGATTTTTGAAACTACATATTGACCTACTGTCCCTATTTTTATTTCGTGGGAAAATCAGTTGATGGTGGTTAAATTTTGACCAAAGATTTAGAAAATACTTTCAAAAACGAAACTTTAGGCAAAAGAACGGATTAAAACGAGCTTATAACGAAGGAGTTATGATTTTTGTAAATTTAACGACGAAAACTATTTTTCTAAAAACTGCTTGCTGTTTGGCAGTTTTCGACGGGTAAATAGAGGCATTAAACGTAATCTAGAGGAACCGAGCTATCGAAAATATATTACTACATACTAAAACGAATCCATGGACATAAAGAACAAGGAAAATGAGATTAAAACGACCAAGTTATACCCGTTTTAACATTGACAAAACTATATATATATATATATATATATATATATATATATATATATATATATATATATATATATATATATATATATATATATATGCTCACCAATAAAAATAATAACTTACGCACTAAATGGTATATTTTCTAGAAATGATACTAAGGACTATATTCTTAACAAATGAATACGTATGGCCCAAGAGAATATTTATACGACTTAACGACGTTATCTTAAGGTTTTCGATACAAGGAATTTAACGCTAACATTTTCATACGAGATAATACGACAAGTTATATACTTCTATATATGGACTTATTTTCCTAAGTATGGAAACTATTTTACTATGACGATAACTAGTATTTCCAAATTACGAGTGGTATGGGTATCATGTGCATGTGCATTCATTTCATTACGGCTTGATCTTAATTAGATCGCGATTATTCATTTAGGTTGCGGCTAGTGTTCGCGCCTCATTGTCCCGACTACTTTTACATCATTGTACCATCGTTGTACCATCTTTTCGAGGTGAGTTCTCATAGCCCCGTTTTTAGTACTTATTTGATTTTAATCCCACGGGGGAGAATACATTGCACAATTATTTTTCGTACATGCCCAAGTATTAAATTCCATACATTGCTTAAGTTGGTAGTACTATCACTTCAAGTCCCCTTTATTATCATGGACCGTTAATTATATTGCCAAGCGAGAGTGAGTGGATAGATCTATCGAGGGTGACTCCTCCATTCGTGTTTGGGTTGCTCCATAAGGAAAACGAATGCATTTCATGTCTGAATATTTAGAGTGCCTGATAAACACTCCTTTGGGGCCAATTTTAGCGCGTCGAGCTTCGGTGCCATGAGCTTAAGAGACAATGTAGCTTTTTGACATTTTAGTACTTTACTTTATACTTGTGGCTTATTGTACATACGATTTAACTTATAAACCTATGATTATTCACCAAATTTATGTTGACCGTTTTCGCAATGTATTTCTCAGGTTATTAAGGTAGCTCATGTTGCATACATTTGGACCTTCATGGAGTCGCGGAGTCGACGCATCTCACTATATTTTCTGCACTTATGAAACGTTTGATCTTGTTGAACTTATTTTAACTATTTTGGCAAACTCTTTTGGGACCTAAGCTTTGTAAACTCTGAATGATTTGATGATCAAACGCTGTATTTTCTAAACGACACTTTAGGTCGTTCAATATAACGGTAAACTATGGTGCTATGACAGTCACTCCCAGGTATTCCATTCCGCTGCCATTCAGGTATTTTGGGGGTGTGACATTATGCCATTGCTGCAGTTCTGGGGCAACGTAAGAACAAGTATTTTCAGCCTATACACTATGCAAGCAAGACCATGAATGACGCCCAACATCACTACACAACTACCGAAAAGGAAATGTTAGCGGTTGTCTATGCTTTTGAGAAATTTAGGTCTTATTTGCTACTTAAAAAGTGCATAGTGTATAGGGACCACTCAGCCCTAAAGTACTTAATGTCTAAACAAGATGCGAAGCCACGTTTAATGCGGTGGGTTCTTTTGCTCCAAGAATTTAATGTCAAAATACAAGACAAGAAAGGAGCTGAGAATCTTGCTGCTGATCACCTTTCACGACTTGAGAACCCCCATCAAAGTGTTCTGGAGAATAAGGAAATTAACGATGCTTTTCCTCTCGAGACACTTGGGAGTGTGACCAAAATTGACCAAAGTACCCCATGGTTCGCCGATTTTACGAATTACCATGCGGGGAATTTCATTAGGAAAGGGATGTCGTCCCAGCAAAAGAAGAAATTCTTTAAAGATGTCCAACATTATTTTTGGGGCGACCCCTACTTGTTCAAAGTCTGTGCGGATCAAGTGATCCGGCGGTGTGTTCACGGTACTGATACTGTTGAAATTTTAAAGGCATGTCATAGTGGACCCACGGGGGGACATCATGGTGCCAATTTCACCGCTAAGAAGGTTTTCGATTCCGGCTTTTATTGGCCGACGATATATCGGGATGCCCATGAATTGGTGAAAACATGTGATTCTTGCCAACGTCAAGGGAAAATTTCTCAAAAAGATGAAATGCCGCAAAATGCGATTCAAGTTTGTGAGATTTTTGACGTTTGGGGCATCGATTTCATGGGGCCATTCCCGTCGTCTAGGGGTAACAAATATATTTTCGTGGCCGTCGATTACTTATCAAAATGGGTTGAAGCGAAGGCGCTACCCACCAATGACGCCCGAGTGGTTGTTAAGTTTTTGAAGAGTCTCTTTGCCCGATTTGGTGCACCTCGAGCCATCATAAGCGATCGTGGGACACATTTTTGCAATGATCAATTTGCGAAAGTTATGCTTAAATATGGTGTCACACATCGTCTTTCCACGGCTTATCATCCACAAACGAGTGGTCAAGTTGAGGTCTCCAATCGTGGTTTAAAACGTATACTTGAAAGGACAGTAGGAGAGCATCGTGCCTCTTGGGCCGACAAATTAGACGATGCACTTTGGGCTTTCCAGACCGCTTACAAAACTCCCATTAGGTGTACACCATATAAGTTGGTTTACGGGAAAGCTTGTCATTTGCCCATCGAATTAGCACAAGGCCTACTGGGCCTTAAAACATGCCAACTTTGATTTGAAAACCGCGGGTGATCACAGAAAAGTTCAATTGAATGAGTTAGTCAAACTCCGTGATCAAGCTTACGAGAATTCTTTGATATATAAAGAGAAAACAAAAAGAATCCATGATGCCAAGATCAAAGACCGCGTTTTTAACGTTGGTGATCAAGTGCTACTTTTTAACTCTCGTTTAAAGATATTATCGGGTAAGCTTAAAACCCGTTGGTCTGGACCATTCACAATAACTCAAGTTTTCCCTTACGGTACCATTGAGTTAGCTCAACAAGATGGTCCCAATTTTAAGGTGAATGGTCACCGATTGAAACACTACTTTGGAGGGGATGTACCGACTATGGTAGTCCCGGATCTCCAAACTTTTCCCAAGGACAATTGAATTCGGGGATCGAGTCAAGCTCATGTGACTCGGTGAACAAAAACAAGCGCTTCGTGGGTGGCAACCCATGCTTATCCAATTTCATTTTCTTATTTTCTATTTTCTAACAAATAACGTGAGGAGGGGGTGCCTCTTCTACTCTTGTGTTCCGTGGTTGTTTGTGATGTTTGTTAGGATTGTCCGCGATTTATGATGACTCTCGTGCTCGTTATCTTCTCCGCTCGAGTTTCATTCATCGGTGCTACTTGGAAATCCTATATCCGTAAATCTTATCGACTAACGTTTTCTTTGGCATAATTAATAAATGGCCTAGAATTTTGTTAGGATTACCTTTACCCGTAAAACATTGAGGACAATGTTTCGTTCTAGTCTGGGGGAGGGTGAATCTTCGATTCGATTTTGACCTTGCATTTTTCACAAAAGTCGTGCACTCTTGCAACTCCGTTTTCCACAAAAAAATTTAATTTTTATCACCGCTTTATAAATGAAAAAAAAATGAATGAAACGTGAAAAAAAAATAAATAATATGAATAATAAGATTTGACACCTTGTTTTGACTTTCCTACCGGCGAGAGTAGAAATAAATGTTTTGACTTGACCGGGCGTGTTGAGCCCTAGCTTGTCTCCCTTAACCAATATAATCAAAAGATTATGGCTAAGCATCCGCGGATCTCATTACTTTGGATTTTAAATTTGCGGAGATCGAGGAATGATAGAGTTTATTTAGAAGTTTCGTGCTATACACAGATCTCATTACTGGGGTTTAAAAACCCCACGAGAGGTACTTGTGGCCTCCTTATTCCCACAAGCTTGCACACCAATAATAATAGATCTCTAGGTTTAATTAAGGGTATACGGTTTGGGCAATACTTAGTTTTTTCTCGTTCCCAACAAAATCTTTGTATATGGGGGTTTGGTACACATAGGGGTACTGCCAGTGTTACAGTAAAATAGACTATTGCATCTTGCCGGTTCACAGCCGATGTTGTGATCTTAGTAAAAACCGTAGGACTCGGGGTTTGGCATATGATTATGAATATCAATAATAATAGTCCAAAGCCAAATAAAAAGGCAGAGGAATCCAAAGCTATAAAAAAGCAGCGGATAGAAATCCAAAGTCATAATAAAGCTCTTACATCTTGGCGGCTCATAAACCGTTGATTGTAAAAGAAATAAAGGACTAAGGACCAAAGTATTATTAAAGTGCTTATGATTATGCAAAAATGCCAAGCTTCGACTCCGGGGGTTTCCCTAATAAAAAGCTTCCGTTTCGGGTATCAAACATGGTATGTCTCGGTTGTAAATAAAAAGGGAGCCCCTACAAATCATGTTAAATCAGAGACCTTCATGTGGACCCGATTTCTGTATGCAGGGATTTTCGAGGGAAAGTTTGGAAACTACTTAGCGTTCAAATTTTGTGCTCTTATCGGACTAACAAATATCAAAACGAGAAAATATGAAGCAATTCATTTCTCACAAATTAAAATCTTGAGATACAAAACTTAGGACCTGGGAACAAGAGGTAATACACAAGTAACTTTTGTGGGCAGTGTTAGCATCTAACTTGTGGATAAACAATGATCTCGATTTTACGCTTAGTTTGGGAGCTTGTGAAAAATCAAGGATGACGATTTTTATCCGTATGGTCTCTTCTCTGTGAGAAGTGTTTCTACTCGTTGACCCTGAAAATTATCAACAAATAACAATTGATAATGAAAGTCAAAGCAAACCGTCACATATATAAATGAAAAGTATAAAAATAGTAGTTGTAGTTGTTATTCATGAAAATCAGAAAACGGAGCGTTTTCAGGAATAAATGATTTTATTACTTCTTTCGAACCTCCTTGCTACTTTACAAAGTTAGTAGGAAGAGTTTTGAAATTATTTATCCCAAAAGCGTGAATTGATCACATTGCGTGAGGACACGACAATACTTTAGTCGGGGGGGGGGGGGGGATTTTGGTGAGTACTTATTCACTCACCATTTTATGGCCAAAAACCGACCCAATATGACTATTTGAGCTAACAAATGCCAAGAAAACGCGTGTTTCTATGTTGTGAACATGCAGGTACGGATTTATCACAAAAGGACGAATAATCAAACGAAAACCGGAAAAATCGGGCACGAGAGTGGTAGATGGTTGGAAAGTCAAGCTGGAATCAAAGTTGAGCTTTTTGAAGTCCTCAGATATTGATAAAGAGATCCTTGAGAGAAGTTTGAAGAAAGTTCAGATTTAGTCCTCATACTTTCAAAGTTGTCAGATTTAGTCCCTCATGGAAATATTGAAGGAATGTCAAAATCAACCCTTGGAGAATCAGAGTTGTCATTATAAATCTTTGAAAGATATTTTGGAACAAAGGCAAATTCAGTCCTTGGAAGATTTTTAGAATTACAAGTTAAGTCCTTGTATTTTCATTTTTCAAAAATCTGAAAAATAAAACAACACAAGCCTTGGTCCACGTTCAATCTCAAAAGCCTAAGTCCAATATTTCTAATCCAAAAGCCCAAAACCCGAGCCCAACCACACCCTCGGTCAATATTATAAAGGGTCAAATGTCAAAGAAGGGTCAAACATACAATATACTTACCCCGCGCCCAAAATTATCCCCAATTACCCACTTACCCAGATAACATAAACCCTAATTACTTTTACTCCCAAATTCACAGTAATTAAGGGTAATGATGTCAAATTGCGTGCTTCTAGAAGAATGTCAGAGTATGGCAGAGCGTGTCAGAGTGAAAGAAAGCACAAACGGGCTACGTGGCAACATATTATTGGATGAGACGCGTCATGAATACAAATCTAAGGGTTATTATCACAAGGGAATGATAGGATTAAGATCAAACAGTGCTCAGAGGCTTCAAAGAAGCACAACTCACACGGATTGCCAGCTTGGCAATCCGTGAACCCTCATCTCACCTCTGCTATAAATAGGAGTGAATGTAAGCTCATTTGGTGTGTAGGATTTTAGTGTAACAAAACTCTGTCAAAATGTATTCAGCTTGTGTAATCTAGTTTAGTGATTGTAATTTTTCTTTTGAATTTTAATAACAGTACTATTTCCTTTAATATTAGCTTATATTTCATCTTATTATAGTTTATTCTGTTTTCAATTCCTACATATTCTGCTTATCTTAGTTTTATTCAGCTTAATTCTCATTCTTACTCATATCTTATCTTATAAAACATTTGCATAAAAATAAAAATAAAAAAATCAGAAAAAAAAATAAAAAAAAAATAATGTCATAATTACTATTACAGCTTATCATAGAGCTTATTTTTCAGTTTTATTACATTTCACTTTAGCTTGTTAGCTATTAGTGAAATGATTTAAGTCTGAGTTTTAAAACAGTCAAGATGAAAGTAGATTCAATCATTGATGCTGTGGTGTTTGGATATGTTGATACAGAAAGCTATGAAATCAGCTTATCTTAGAGATAGGCAACTGTGAACTCCCTCTGTTCTTGCTGAGGGAGAGTTGTGGTAACTTCTGTTTTTGAACTTTTGAATTAGTAGAATCTGTTTTTGAGTATTTGTAGTTATATAATTAGTTACTGTTTCATTGAATTTCTAGTGTAGAATTTTTGTTAATTTAAGTATAGATATTAATTGATCATAGATATTTGTTTAGATCTGTGTTTAGGTTGATAGTTTGATGTTCTGTGTTTGCCTTATAATTGATATTTGAATATCTGATAATCTGAGTTAGTATAGATCTGAGCTTAGTGTTGATTTGAGGTGAATGCTGTTGTTGAGTAATTGATAGATTGAATACTGTGTATTGGATAACCTAAGATCTGAGTATCTGTCTTATGTTGTGATTCTGTGTACTGAGTTTCTATTGGATCTAGTTGTGACTGATTGTTGTTATAGCTTCTGATTGTGATTTGAAGCTCTTCAGTTCAGTAGATGGAGATTTGTGGTGTGAATCATAGAGTTGTAGCATATCAGTAACTAGAGGAGTGTTTGGATTAGGTTATTGCTGTGTTAAGTAGATATTGTTTAGTTGATTTTGAGTTACATTCAGGTCTAAGTAGAGTTGAAATAGACTAATTTTGCATATAATCAGCAAGTTTATCAGATAATAGTCAAAATTTGGTTTTCAAGTTGGTAAACTGAGTGGTTTAGTGATAACAGTTAAGAGTTTTAGTAGTGGTAGTAATAATTTAGTTAAACATAGCTTAATCTAGTTTGAATTTAGCGTAACATAACATTTACATATAGATTTGATCATATGAATTTGAAATTAGTCAAAGTTTTAGTTTAATGCAAAAAGTAAAAAAAACAAGTAAACACTCAGTTTTGGTAACAATTTTGTGATCAATTGTAGGATTAAATACTCATTGGAAAAATCTTTGGAAAGTTGTTTTTAAAAGTTTGGCAGTTAGAGAACAATAATCAAAAAGAAAATTTGGATTTGAAGCTTATTAGCTTATTGGAAATAGATTGGAAGTTGACTGTTCAGGCACCTAATTCCCCTGCACCACAGGTGTAAGCCTACTTTCAAGGCATCATTTAGATAGGATTAGGAGATTAGAGATCCAATTTCTGAGTTGGTTTGTAATCTCATAATAGTAGGGTAACTTTTGCCCCCATTACCTTTTCATTTGGAGCTTATTTCATCAGCTTATTAAGCCTTTGAAGTTTTAAGGTTTTGACAGGGTTCTGTTTTGAAATATAGGCCTGCTATTGTGTCATTGAGCTTGAAATTGTGATTTGCCTGTTGTTCTGAGTTGTTCTAGTATAGTATAAGTGTTGTGCATCACAATCTTACATCTGATTCTACTTTTGCTTATTCTGCTAGTACATAGAGCTTATTACTTGAGCTACTTGCTTGCATATTGAGCATCTGTGGTATTTAGAGCTTATACTTGGTCATAATCTGTCATTACTGAGTAATATACATCATTTTCAGACTGTGTTTCAAGTTTCATTAAGATTGGTTCACAAGTGCTTATTAAAAAGCACTTGTGATAAGCAGTTTTACTAGAAAAAGCACTAAATAAGCTGATTTTCTTTCCAAAATTTTTATCTGAGTTCTTTTTAATATTTTAGAATTTCTGGAATTTTTCCAGATTTTTCCAACCCTTTTTACTATTTTTCTTATTTTATTTTGATTTTTATTCAACTTTTAAATAGTTTTAAATAGCAAAAAAATTCATAAAAAATCAGAAAAAGCTGTGAAAATACAAAAAAAAAAAATTTAGAATTTTTTTTTTAATATTTTAGAATTTTTAGAATTAAATTTTCATTTTTCCACTTTATTTTTCTATTTTTCTTTATTTTTAATTCATTTTAAATTTCAAAAATCAATATTAATTCATAGAAAATAAATAAAAAGTCAAAAAAATATTTTTCTTTTTCTTAAAATTCTTTTTTTTAGTTTAAGATTTTTAGAAAATATTTTCAAGTTCGTAGGATCATTTTTCGATATACGTTACGTTTTAAATTTTATGGTTGCGTTTCCGTTTTTACGTTTTTCACTTTGGTGCATAATTAGCTTGTACTTTCTGCATATTTCATACTTGTTTGTGAATACGTGAACTATTTGATTGCTATTTTCACTTTCTCATTTTTCAATTCACGATTTCACGAATCGATATTCTCGATTCCATTCGCCTTCGTTGGGAAACGACTCGGGTGATCCGTATTTTATGCGGATCACTTCGATACTATACTATATATATTATATAATTGGTTTTTACACGAATCATAACCCCTCTTTTCAAAAATCGTTTGCAGGCGCAAAAATATACATGCTACGGTCTAAATAACTTCGTACCGAAACGACCCACAGCGTAGATGGCTGTCTGATGTTGAAATTTGTAAGAACTTTGAGTATATATAACGGAAAAGGATAACAAAGCACATTTCAAAAACAAAGGCACAATATTATCTTTGTATCCTTAATTCTATATACACACATACCTTAACGAAGGCAGACACCAACCCCAACTTGGTATTCAGAAAAGAGTTTCATCGAATTTGTTAATACAAATATCGCCTAAAAACGTTATTTATATTTTACAATCTTTGCTAAGTTTTGTTAACGACAAAATGTAAACTTTAGTTTCTAAGTAAAACTTAATTTTAGTTTAAAGACTTGCATAATTAGACATTTGCTACATTTTACATTTCACATAAAACACAACACTTTTTATATTTCTTAAAATAGAAAAATGTTAACATCACATCATACATTTATGGTAAGCTTGTGTGTTTGACTTACCATAACCTCTTGCACATTTTTAGAAGCTTTCTTCTTTTGCTTTAATGTGTTTGACTAGGATTTAGTTGATGTGACTTTGGTTGGTTTGAATAATTTATTGCAAAACCAACTGCAAGCCTGGCGGAACCCTGGGGGGTACACGGGCGGAACCCATCTGAGGGTTCCGCCGTATCCGCAGACCTGCAGAAGGTCTTGCTATAAATACCAAGCCATATGTTTGAATTTTGGCTTCATCGCTCTATATTAGATTTTCACACACATACATTCATTCTTTCATCTAACCCCTTTAACATTTCATTTCTATGTGAAGTTTCTTTTGTAGCAAAGAAGTTCACAAGTTCATATAAAGTTACAAGTATTCAACAAAAACGTTGCAAACTTGTTAGCTTAGCATCATGTAGACTTTGTGTAGTTTACACTTCATTTGATTGTGTATTTTCAGTAGTGATCGGTTAGTATTTTAGTCCTCAAAATACAAAGTGTGACGGGAGTTGTTGTACCCTTATAAAAGAACTAACGGGAGTGGTTGTACCCTTGTAAAAGAACTCGACATCTAGCTTAGTGCCGGTAAACGTGTATAAGCGACGTGTAAGGTTTTCTCCGCCGGTGAAAGGAGCTTGTTGACTAGTGAAAGAAACTCTCGAGTTGGATACTCGGGGCGTGGACGTAGGGCAAGGAAAAAGAGTCCTTGTAGCCGAACCACGATAAATACTCGTGTTGTGGTTTGATCGTTTCTTTCTTTGTTATATATTGTGTTTGTGTTCATATCTTTGATTAAACGGAAAGTTTCAAAAGATAATCAAACAAGTTTAAAGTTTTTAAAAGGTAAACTATTCAACCCCCTTCTAGTTTTCCACAGAATTCGTCCTGCAAAAACCAAGTATACAACAAAATAAACAAAGCAATTCTCCAAACGCGAAACAAACCGCAGCTTTTAGTAGCTTATAGAAAACAAGTCTAACGTTTTTGATTAGGCACCTAAAATAAGCTTAACCAAACACCCCTTAACAACCTACTGCCCATTAACAAAAATTCAATAGGCTCAAGAAAAAACATATTTCCAACACCCCATACTTAACAAATGCAAAAAAAAAAGATTTTAAATAGGACATTATGATATTACTTACGTCTCTTAGGATTAAAAGTATCATCATATTTTTTTTTGTACCTGCAAAAAAAAATCAAAATCATAACAACGAAAACCCTAAATTTAAAAACCCCTAAAATTAAACACAACCAAATCCAAACCCATCAAATTCGAACCTAATTAAACCTCAATTTCAATGCTCAGATTTCAATATAACAAAAATCTAAGAAACAAAAAAACACCAACTAAATATTCAAAACTAAAAAATTAAAAGCTTCACTAACCACATCCTTCTGAACAGCAAAAGACGTGGGAATCATATACACATCATCACATACGTCTTCGAACCAGGAATCAAAGATAGAACCATGACTAAAATCAGTAACTTTTTATTAAAAAAATAGCTCTAATAAAAAAGAATGACGAACCGCAGATTTAGGTGACGAACCATAGTTAGGGTTTATAAACTTACCAATCGATATGTAAGACGAAGAAAAATATATGATAATCAGATCTTTTTTAGCGCGATCTGATAATTGCGTGTGTGGAAGAAGCTTGAAGAACACACCCGTTATTTTTTTATCGTTGACTAATATGTGTCTGTGTCTATATGTGTGTGTGGGTGTGGAAGAAGGGCTTTGGAAGGAAGCAAAACCTGTACACATACTCACATATGTTCTGTAGTAATTACAAAAAAAATATGTGGGGAGCAATTTTGGTAGTAAAGCATGCTAACATGCTTGTACCACAAAGTGTGACGAGAGCAAAATGGGGGAGCAGCACTGTTCATTCGCCCCTGGTAAATGTTATTATGTATAATATCTATAATATTTCTCATGTTGTTCATATTCGCCATCTTATTATTATATTTTGGGATGCATGGTTTTTTGTATACAAACCAACTCAAACCGAAACTGATAAGTTGTCACTTTGTTTTCAAACATCGGGTTTCAAATAGACCTAGGTTTTTGGCATCTTAGCATTATATAAGGGTCAAACGTATGTTATGTTATATCAACCTCCTAAGTCCTGACACCTCCTAAGTCCTGACAATTTAACTTATATTTTTCATTATCAAGAAAATTTAGCATGTGATCTTGACTAACTATTTATAACTCTAATTTGGCGAACCTAAATTGTACATAAAAGTTATTTAGACCGTCTATTGAAATAATGATGAAGTATATAAGACGATAAATATATTTAACGATAGCAATTAACTTAAGGTAGCAAAAGTTCTTTATAAAATTTCAAAAGACATAACCTAATACATTACATTTAAGTGATTATATAAAACTTATATTACAAACACTGACGCAACCTTGATAAAAAGTATATAAACATCTGCACAAACATTACGTACAAAACACGCAGATATTCATCCAAAAGCACAGCCGGTGCATCGCACGAATTATTGCTGAACAATACGTTATGAACATTTAGATCAAGCCCGTGGGCATCGCACGGGTCTGAATTATATTGATATATTCAATTACTCTCCACCAAAAATGTGTTAACATCAAGATCTACGAAAGTATCTATTATTTACGTAAATTATTTAGTAAAAATGATAAATGTTCTGATATATAAAACTTATGTTACAAACATTGACACAAACTTGATAAAAATATATATATAAACATCTGCACAAGCATTACGTACAAAATACGTAGAAATTCAACTAATGACCCAGCCGGTGCATCGCATGGGTTCGTAAGACCTCGTATACATAAATTCTAAGTTAAAGTCTATTCCATTTTAAGGCAACTTAGTGATTTTATAAACATTCTATAAAAGCGAAAAAAAATCATTTTTAATTAGCTTAAACTCTATTCCCTTGAAAAATAACTCAAACATCCCCATTTAACAAAACCGTCCTCATGTTGTGCACATAATTAACAAATCGCTCTCACCTGCGCTTAACAACCTGCTCAGGTATTCGTTGTTGTTGAACTGATAATATAGTTGATTAGAGGTTTTTACTTACAGGTATTTAGTTCTGAAATTGTTGCATATAACGTGTTTGATGATATGACTAACTCAAATTAGTTAAATACTGATGCATATAACGTGTTTGATGACGAATGAATTTGAAACGCTTTGTGCGTCAAATGCTAGAATCACACACTCTTTGTTGACAAACACTAGAATCACCTCAATGCAGAAGAAACGCCATTGCAGTAGGATTAGGGAGTTAAAAGAGATGATGATGATTAAGGTTTTGGCTTACTTTATTATATTAACTCTATATTTCTTAAACATGCCGAACGTGATGAAATGCATGGCTGCTGATTCAAACCCACCCATGAATGTATTTGGTCTTGTAGCACTAGAATAAACCAACAACACAGCTTGCTGCTTCATCTTTATTGCTATCTCTGTCACCATTAGCATCATATCTTGGTCTATTTAGATGTCTGTTCTGCTTATCATTCCTAACACTGGTCTGTATACTCACACACCGGTCTGTATACTCACACACCTTATTCAAGAGTAGTATATTCGCATCTATCAGAGCTTGGCAGTTGGCACACAGGGTATTATTACTCTATGTTCATCAATAAAAGAGTAACTTCTATCATGATACACCAACATTGCATATATTGATGAACGTATATACGAAAAAACTAGGATTATTAAGTTCATGGTATCACCCTAGTATATATAATAACCTGGTAGTTGGTCATTGTATGGAATTAGCTTGGGGTTATAATCGAATCTTAAGGATAACCTGTTAGAACTTGTATGCTTTGTTTTGTGCATGTTTCTGTAAGCAAAATGATTATTAGAACTGTGAATAATTAGTAGAATTGTAATGAAGTGAACACTTAGCAACACATTCGACAAACAGGGCATAAGAGGTGCTTTCATTTAGGATAAACTTAAGGCTGCTGTCCATTCTACAATATCCGACTTTCCAGGATATGCTAACCTTTCTAGATGGAGCACCAAGGGTGAATATGCATGTCCTGTGTGTGCACAAATTTCATTATGAACCCACTAGTGTTGAGCACTTGAACCTACTGTTTTGATTTGTAAATCCTAGCCGAAAGACTTCGTTTGATATATTATCTTCTTTAGGCTTGTAAGATGGTGTCTTAGGGGGTGTAATCTATGTTTTGTGATGGCTGTTATATGTGGCCACTGCAAATGAGTTTTAATCGGGTCGCTGCTAGTTATTGTTTCAGAAAAATATTGGATCAAATAATGAAGGGCCCGGATAAACCCTACAACAATAATCTGTAAATCCTCGGTCTCTTTTTTTCTTTTCTAATTTCGATTTAGAAGTATAAATGGTTTTTAGTCATTAAATCTGTTTTTTACTTTTTCATATATGTTTGTACAGAATTCAATGGAGGGAGTTTTAGTTTGTGACTCGTCGATGGAATCTGAACACGTACGGCCACTTCCTCTTACAAAGGAAGAAATTATGAAGCTAAACAATCTTTCAGTGACTTTTGAGCAAGCCCGGTCTATGTTTGACGGTAATTTCTCAAACTCTATGCAATTCCAATGTCGTCGTCTTTGTTTTTTGTCTATTGTTTAGAAATTTAAAATAGGGAATGCACTATTGTAGTATGGTTATTGATAAATTTGGTTTTTCAATTGTAGGTTTTAATCAAGTTAAACATAAATAATTAATTATCAAGGATGAAAAAACTATATTAACTTCAACTTGCTTGGTACTAAAAGAACAGCATGTATATATTAAAAGCAAACATATAAAGACAATCTCCTCTGCATTCTACAGTACAAATGACAAGATATATTGAAAACACTATATCTTTATGTCTAAGTTTATAATTTCTAGTGGCTGGGCTTGGTAAGAGCACCCAGACATATTCAAAATTAAATGCCACAACTAAGGGGGGGTTTGGCTATGCGTTTTGAACTTGATTATCTGATTATTGCGTTTTGAAAACGCTCTGCTGCAATGGATGGCAGAGGGTCCGTAGTACTCTAAGCACTGGAGTTATCCAGTAGCCGGGAAGGGGCCTAGAAGCGCAATAATCTAGTTTTTTGTGTTTGGATATGAAGAGTGGATAAGTGATTATCTGCGTTTATAGTCTCTCATAACGCCATTTTGGCAAAACGCAGTTTCCTTCATATATATGGCAAAATTACCTATTCACCCTTGATGCATTTATATTTTTGCTAACCTTCTGCTAGCTGATGCTTTAGGATGGAAACAACTTTAAAAAGAACATGAAATAAATTTATGGGAACAAAATATTGTTTAATCCTTTTCTTATAACTAGAAAACCCGAACGAGTCATACATGTCTCTATGTTTTTATGGATTTATCCGATAAGTAGTGGTTATGGGGTTTACGTTGGTGATGAACAATGGCGTCAAATGGTTGTTAAACCACCGACCACCATTGAGGACCCTGATGATGGGTAAATAGGAGCTGGAAGAGGGGTGAATGAAATGATAACTGTTCATTTTTTACCAGTCTTGCTTTTAGTTCTTTTTTCTTCATTTCTTTTAAAATCTTTGGGTATGCACTGATCATTTTACAGTATCATAGAGGGTGTGCACATGTAAATCTGTAGTGTATTTTGTACCAAGTTTTGAAGTAATCATTTTTTTTAACACTACTAAAAGTTTACAGAGGGTATGCACTTGCACACCCTGCCCCAAACTAGATCTGCCCCTTGTATATATATTTTCACCATAACTCTTTGATGAATTTTCTAAACTTAAATTTGTATCAATAGAGTTCGGCGTTGTAATCACTCCCATGCATAAGTATTTGCGCATAAACTTACTTGAGACCATACGTTTAGAGATCTGATTCCTAGTGCTCATCTTTAATTCTCATTTTTCGTTCAAGTCTTCTCAACACGTCATCTTGGTTTTTATTCAGTATAACATGAGTTAATTGGTGTGGCTTTTTTACTTTTTGGTTTCGATTATTTATATTACAATTTGACCAACACAAACAGTTAAATGTATGCCTATATTGAAAATGGATTTTAATTATTATACCCAAGCCCATGTCAAATACTAAGTGCTTGTTTTCAGGTTACCATACCCATTCAGATTCCACAAATCTATTATATCTCTATCTATATAGAAGATGAGTTTATATTAACTTCGCTTTATTTTTTATTTATTTTATTTTTTTTTCCAGTTTTGAATTCATATTTATGCTATACATCAGCGTCATTTACATATCCCGGTAGTGAAAAACTGTTATCTTATATTATCAGCACCGTGATTTTTTATTTATTTATTTATTTATTTCATTTGCATTGTTTTCTTATTGATATTATACTATCCTGTGCAAGTTTTATCGAGTTTTGATATGTTTGTATGCAGTTGACTTGCCAACTTTTAAAGCAAAGCTAATGGTGTTAAACATCTTTGTTTGGAATGAGCCTAATGGTTTACGAGTAAGGATTCATGGGGGTGATTATAAAATAACTATGTTTATCAAGATTATACGCAAGATATTTGTTGTGGATGGCACTCTTGGGTTTTCTGATGTTATCTTTAAGATTGAGCATGCTTTTAGGCTGCCTCGTGAACGTTACGAACTAACCTACGAGCACCCCGAAACAGTTTATAATCCGCTCAAGACAAATCGTGATTGGCACTATGCGGTTGAGTATTCCGAGGTGAGAGGTTATCACGTGGATTTGAACTTGGAGTGCGATGCTCCTCACATTGTTGCTCGTATGGCTGTTTATGATGAGGATGTCACCTCTGATGATGAGGATGCTTCTTATTATGCTCCTTAGGGTGAGTATGCTTTTTCTTGTCCTTCTAATTAGGATGCTTCTGATAAGGATGATGATACGTTGCCGAATCTAGGATGAATATGTCGTTTTTAACACCTGGATTTTATGCATGGTTGTCTGTTGTTAATGTTTTTTTATTTTATTTTATTTTATGTTTTATGTTTTTGTTTAATTTGAACATTCATTATTTTTGGTTAGAACTTTGTTAGTAGAACAATTTAGTATTTGTTTATGTTTCCAGTATTGGATGTGGTTCATTTTGTGCACATAAGGAACATGTAGTATTTGTTAGTAGAACATAGAAAAATCCCTGAAACGGAGCGCATGTGATATTTGCGTCCTGAAACATATGACGAATTCCGACAAAATAAGTGTTCATTTTACTCTTCCAAATAATATCAGGTTAAGCATGTCCCCATCCAAAGGAGACCTCATCATTACTATTTAGCAAAATTTTTAGGCTGTAAGGGGGTGTCTGGCATTGCAGTGTTATAAAGAATAACCAATTTCAACCGGTTTCCAATAATCGTTTTGATAAATTATCCCGTGCAACATCAAAATGCAATAACCTGATAAGTATTTAAATAATAAATCCCAAACTATTCCATACACCATTAAAATTCAATAAGCTATAGCTGTTGTATTTTGGATTGCAGACGTTGTTGCTGGATTTGGCATTGGGTGGACCTGGAAGAGCTGTTAAATATGGAATTATGGGTCAGTTTATTCCTACATGTTCCATTCCCATTCCCATTCCCATTCCCATCTCCATAGCAGCCATTGGTGGCATTACTCATATTATGCGAACTCAAAATAAAAATGAACCAAAAGGTGTAAAATTAGTACCATGTAATTCTAGTCTCTGGCAGTACTGATACTCTCGAACTCCTCGTCATCCTCATACTTTTTTAGCAGCAAGTGCAGTACCCTGAGTCCATATAAACAAATAGAACAACACTTCTATGTTACGTATTTACTTTTTTTAGCAGGCTAAAACCAAACACTATGGGTTCGTTTGGTAGGACGGAATGAAATGTCAAATGAATGGAAAATACTGTAATGTAATGATTCATTGTTGTTATTAATCGTGTTTGGTTTGTATGATAAGACGTAATTGAATCAACAATAAAAAGACTAAAATACCCATTGATGATAGGATGTTTATTTGATGTGGTTAGTTAATGATGGAGTTTTATTTAATTTTGATTTCATTACAAGATATAATGAAAAAAAAGTAGGGGACCCTTAAGGAATGGTTTTGATGTAATGAGTTATTACTTGTAATGAATCATTGCATTCTGTAAATGTAAACAAACAACATTTTTTTATTACATCGTAATAATCTTTTTCATTACGGCTTTGATTACAACATACCAAACACTACGTATATTCATGTGCAAACACCTCATAAGATGATCAATAGTGTGTATTACAAATTCAAGCAGCAAAAAGCAAATCCAAACAGTATCTCGTGCGACAAAAGAGAAGATAGAATGAGGTAACTTACGGAAAGACCATCTTTTGTAGAGTTGGACCTCCCATCATATTCTCCAAATCTTCATCTAATATAAGAGAACCTGCTACGCCTTTTCCTATATCGGTTATAGTGAGTAAATTTAAAAACTATCTTAACATTTGTATGAACCACAGGGGATAAAGACGAAAGTTTGAATTATATATAAATAATGCCTTTTTATATAACGAACTTTATTTACCAAATATCTTGCGATTTCTTTAATAAAAAAATATACCCCCGAAAAGCCTAAGGGATTACAAACAAAACGAGCCAAATCTATCTATCTAATAAAGGAAGGTACAAAACATTGTTACCCTGTACCACCTAATAATGCAGCCATTGTAATTAATTGTTTGATGTGTCTTTGTTGTGATTGATCAAAAAAAGGAAGGTATAATACATTGCATGCACATGATTTTTAATACTTTACTCTTTCAAAAACACACACCAAGTCAAAGCTTCTTCAATACTCTTTCAATCACATAAAATCGGTTACATCTCTATTAATTTTCTCACAGTCGCTACTCATTATCATTGAATCAAAAACGGCAGTTTCAGCTCCACCATTAATTGCGACGCATTAAAAAAATCCAAAAATAAATTACGATTTTTTGAATTTAAATCCTACCATGGCTGTGTTTTATTTCAATTCATTTGTGTGTTGCTAAACCCTAGAAAAAATTAGGGGAAATCACATTCATGAATTAGTTTTTATAATTTGTGTGTTTTGTGGATTCAATTTATATACAATCTTTCTAATTGTTCTTGGATTCAATTTATATACAATCATTCTAATTGTGCTTGGATTAAATTTATATCAGGTTATAAAGAGGAAGGATGGTTTGTGGGTGGTCACTGGTCGATGCCAACGAACTCAAACAACATGTATCTTATGGACCTTTTCTTCGCATATCTGATGACAATTGTATGTCAACGAGATGATTGTAATTGTTGTAATATGTGTTTCTGTTTTTATTTTATTTATTTATTTATTTTTTATAGGAATTGTGGTCACTTGGAATTCAATCTTGATGACAGTTACATATTTTTCTATTGCGATACTTTTCCTGGTCACTTGGAATTTAAAACAAACTTAATCTAGTCTTTGCGGAATTTGTTTGTGAACCTATGGAAACCACTACTTTTTAACCAACCAGTTTTGTTGTTATAGAGACCTTCATTTGTTCTCCTATTTTGAACTAATATATAACGGATTGGATGGGATATGTAGTTTGTGCAATGAAAAATTAGTCGGTATGTAGCCGACTTGAGTAAGTTCTTTATATAGAGATAGATACTCGACCTTAAAACTATAGTTATGAATCTTTGTTATAGTATTTCATTACCCACTTTAATTATTCGACAGCCTACTTGATGACGTAGCCCCTCAAGCTCCGTTTCAAGTAAATGGAAATACATATGACAAATGGTATTACCTAGCTGATGGTATTTACCCACAGTGGTCCACCTTTGTCAAATCATTTACGGTAGCACTATCCGACAAACATGGCCCATTTAAAAGGGGACAAGAAAGCGCATGAATGGATGTCAAGTGAGCTTTTGGTGTCCTCCAAGGATGTTGGGGTATTATACAACAATCGGCGCGTGCTTGGGAAGTCAATAAAATACAAAGAGTCATGTATACTTGTATTATATTGCATAACATGATTTTTAAAGATCAGAAGTTTGCTATAAGTGACTTCAACGAATTGTATATTAGTCTGCAACCACATATACAACGGACTTGGATCGACATGTGCAAAATACACCGTCGGAAAATGAAGAATTATGTGATAAAGTCATACACACAAGACTTCAACAAGATCTTAGCATGCTTGACAACAAAATCAACAAAAACAAAATTAGTTTATCAATAATTTGATGTATTTTAAAATTCTCGTATTTCTTTTTTAGATTTTTTTTTTTTTTTTTTAATTTGGGTTTTGTAATGTAATTTGTATTTTTATTAAATTAATGAATGGAAAATAAAATAAATAATAGGCCTCAAAAAAGGTAGTGTTAACATGTTAATAAATTTATGAAGGAGTGGTGCTTTTGAGTGTTTGTGTATAAAGTGAGGATCATGATATAGAGCTGATGTGGCACTAAATATGTAGTGTTCATGTTATGATACCTACGTTGTTAGAAACATATGATTAACGGTCAAACTTTATTGACTTTGTTAATAAAAATGTCAAAAACGTCATTTGCATTCTTCGATCTCTACACGTTTTGATAATCATAAAATATAAATACACGTTACGTAAAGTTACATTTAACAAGTTTCTAATCGAGAAAACTCGTTTAACTACAACATCACTTAAGGTATTAACAAACAATCTATCAATTTAGTTAAGTGATCAAAGAATTTATTTTTCTCAAAACTTCACATTTTTTATGTGGCAAAACATTTTTACAAAAGTATTTTTGTAATTAAAAAGAAATGTTTTATTTTAAAAAAAAAAATGAATTTTAAATCTCCCAACATATTTCCCGCCTAAACCAGATAAGTTTTGCACCACATCAGGACAAAAATAGGAGCGTATGTCGGGACAGTCCCGTAAACATGGCGACGGTCCCTTATATATATGGGACCGTCCAACTTTAAGGGACCGTCCCCCGCTCCTCTTGATGCCTATAAATACTGCACTATCCTATGCAGAAAAATCACCTCTTGAGCACTAAAACTTTCTGTCTTCCAAAATCATTTTAAATACTCTTCTTTGATCACATTAACGGGTTATAAGTTGTTTACAAGTGATCACATTCATCCTTCCTTCAAGTGCAAGAGAAGAACGCTCGTATTCATCAAGAAACGAAGTGTTGAAGAATAATCCTTCAACTCATAACCGTTGTTACAAGTCTCTCGTCAACCTCCATTCTTTGTATCTAAATTCTTGTGTTTAATCCGACTTGTTTGTAAGCTCGGAATTGTGTATTGTATTGATTCGGACTTGGTATTGGTTCGACTTGAGTAGCCACGTGGGCTTTGTGTGTAGATTGGTTCTAGCTAGGATTAGGACTCGACATTTCGCTTAGTGTCGTTAATTGGTGTAAGCGTTGATGTACAATTCGTTCCGCCATAAGGGAGCGTGTTGATATAGTGTTTGTGAAACTCTCGAGTGTGAGACTCAAGGAGTGGAGTAGGGCAAAGAGTGAGCTTCGTAGCCGAACCACTATAAATCTTCGTGTCCCGGTTTGATCATTTCTTTCCGTTACTTTTATTCTCTTTTATATTTGTGTTCATAGATTGTCGAATTGATATCACATAAGATTCGAATCCAAAAGTGTTTATTTTAAACGTAATTCAAGCAATTTGAGATTTCAAAATGAAATATGACCCAGTTCAACTAAATTTGACAAATATTATGATCTTTAACCAGATTGAAAAGATAAAAATCAGAGTGAAATCATACTCGCAATAATTAATGTTTCTGCACGTTGTGTATCTCCAAAACTGAATCAAGCTCAAATAATCTTTAACAGTGCTCGAATTACATTTAAGTAAAACCATACTGCCACTATCTCAACCCTACTACAAAACCAAATGAGAGTCTGCTCCGAGTTTCAGTCTTACAAGATGTTTTTGTGAACGCAAATCTAGATGTTTGATTAAATTGATGGAATCTTGAAGTAGTCAGGATCAAAGTGATGCAGTCTCACGTAACCATCTTCACCTCCACTTGAAAAACTATTACATTCAAAAAAATCATAAACCAATAAAAATGATATCAGATACGGTTAAGATACACTGATGGAAAAAAGCAGTCATGTTGCTATCTCAAATATAAAACCTTTAAAACACACACACACACAAAAAATGAGCATATAGCCAACTAGTTTTAAAACTGATCATGCCTATCAATTACAGGTGACGGTCGAGACATTTGACACCTATTTACTTAAAAAATGAGTCGATTTGATAAAGCTCGAAAACTTGGCTGAAAAGAAGGTCGAACTGGTCTAAAGTCCCCGAAGTGTTTTTAAAGGCTACAAACATCCTAAACCTCTCCTTATAAAAGGCCTGCATTGTGGTATCACAATATAGGTTTTATTATTTTAATTAACGCTTATTAATAAACCTTTAGGGTGCGTTTGGTAGAGAGAAAAGAAATTAGAGAAATGGAATTTGATCAAAATCTTTTGTTTGGTAGAGAGAATTAAAAAAAGTAGAGAATTGAGGAGAAATTAGTGGAGAGTTGGAAAGAATTGGATAGTGTAATTTGGTTACTCCCATTTCCTTAATTTTTGTAGAGAATTTAGAGAATTGGGTTTTTTTTTTTTTTTTTTTTTTTTTTTTTCTTTAAATAAATAGTTTTTTAAAAATATTTTTCTTTTAAAAATAATTTTTTTATAAAAAATAATTTAAAAAAATTATTTTTTTTTAAATTATATTTTTTTTTAGAATTGTTATTTAGAAAAAATAATTTTTTTAAATAAATTTTACAAAAATTAATTTTTTTAAAATAAAATTAAAAAAAAATAAGTTTTTTTTTTAAATAAATTAAAAAAATATTTTTTTAAAATATATTTTTTAGAATTGTTATTTGGAAAAAATTAAAATTTTTAAATAATTTTTATAAAAAAATAAATTAATTTTTCTTTTAAATAAATTTTTTAAAAAATAAGTTTTTTTAAAATAATTTTTTTTTTTAAATAAATTAAAAAAAATATAATTTATAAAAAAATATTTTCTTTAAATATATTTTTTTAGAATTGTTATTTAGAAAAAATATATATATTTTTTTTTAAAATCAACAAATATATTTTTTTTTTTCATTTTTCGGGTCAAGTCTCTGTTGTTACCAAACATTAGAATTGAACAAAATTCTCAACTGATTTTTATTCTCTGAATTTCTATTCTCTGAAATTCTCTTTACCAAATGTGCCCTTAGTATCAATTAGAAAAGTAGGGGTTCTATCCATTTGATGATTAAGTGAATACTTCAGTCAATAATGTATCCATATTAAATGGTTAAATACTCTAGGGACCAAACACAGAATCATCTCAAGGGTCACATAACTCTCCCTATGACCTAACTAAATGGCTCGTGATCTAACTAATTGCCCCAAGTAGTCAAATACGTGGATTGTGACCCAGATTCACCCATTTATTCTTCAATTTGCTTTGAAATTTCATGAAGTGCTCAAAATACTGATTATACAATTTCCCTTGTAAAAAGTGGTCACATAAAAAAACAATTTATGAAATGCTTTGAAACAAAAGCAGGATTTTAGAAGGAAAAAAAAGATAATAGCAATGAGTATATCTTTGCAGGTGCAGGAGAGACACAAGAGGGGGATAAGGTGTAATGTTTATGATCCACTGGACCTTGTGTTGAGAGTAAATTTTTTATAAAAGCTATATGCCCATAGGTACAAAAACCTATGAATTTAAGAATTGAACGTTTTTAGATAGAATTATCAACTGAAGTTACCTTCTCCCATCAGGGTTGAATGCCAAAGCATTGATAGGACCGAAATGTCCTTTCACGCCTCCAATCTCTTCTTGTAAAATCTAATACACAATATAACATATATACTAGTCAAAATAGATGAACAAACAGAATGAAGTCTGATAAAAGAAATATTACGAGATACAACTACAACTACTAGATATTATTTTACCTTGTCATAAAACTTGGCTTCAAACTTCCCAGCACGATGGTCAGTTGTGGTAACAGCAGATGCATCTTGACCACCCCCAAGCACCACCTAAAAAGTTTCAAATACCTTGGTTAAGTTTGTTTCTAATAGAACATAAAAGTTGAGTTTTCAAGAGCTTAAAACCAAAAAATCAAGAGCCTCAAGTCAGTCAGTTCAAGATAAAAACTGTAAGCCAACATGAACTCGCAGGTAAAAGGAATTATACAAAATCTGTAAGCCATAAACTCTTCGATAATGAGTCATACAATCTGCAGCCAGCTAAATCTGAACATAAATGAGCTTCGCAAACCCACATAATGGAAGATGTAAATCAAAGATTAATACACACGACATTATTTGACTACCATAACAGGTTCAAGGTGCTCAATTATGTCCACAAATAGCAGATAGCATGACAATTACCAAAAGGATTAAAACTCGTCAATTTTTCATCTACCTAAACACATTCAATTTCATTTGACAAGTAAAATAACAAAACAAATGAGATATATATGATTATATTTGTATTCAAAGATTGACTATATTGTTCAAGCCATCATAGCTATGAAAAAAGGATTAGAGTCAGATGTCAACTACAACCAAAATACTAGTCACGCATTGAAATGATGTAAGAGCCAGTCACTAAAACAAAAAATCATGGTTTTAGAGTTATTAAACATACATGACCAGAAGAAATATAAGCCACGACATGGATTGCCAAAACTTATTTCAATAAGAAGGATAAGCATGAAAAAATGATGGCTACATTTAAATCTAGCTTATGAATAATGTTAAGTACTGCTGGCATTAATCTAAGCAGCACTTGACCGTCCAAAAGCACAAAACTTCATTACCAAAAGTTATGAAAAAAATTTAGTTAGCCACAAAATCGTTTGAAATGAAATCAAAGTTTTTCAAGAAGACCAAGGGCGGTGAACACAGCGAAAATCAGAATTTTTTTCCATAAGTCACAAATTCAAGATAATGGAAACTTTGTAAGAAAAAAAATATACTAAATAGAATCAAGAATACCATCATTAGCTACAAGATATGAACCAACTCATACTATATACACCAAGCTACAGAAAGTATCACAAGGGGAAAAAAAAGCATTACTTGGAGTATCTAATGAGACTTACGTGGTTAAGAAGTGGAGACATTGCAACAGCATTGACTGGACGTTCAGTAACATATGTCTTGATCAATGTCAATGATCTGATGTCCCAGAGCTAACAAGTAGAAAAAAGATGGAGCAATAAGAATGCTGGCTTAGAGATTATAGAAATAAGAATGCTAGTTTTAACAGAAAATCACCTTTGCTGACTTATCTAAAGACCCTGTGAGAAAGTGTGAACCATCCGTTGACTTCGCAAGTGATGTAATTGGCTTTTTGTGACCAACTTCCTTGTCATTTTCTAGCAGCAATTGTCCCGTCTGTCAGATTAAAGAAAAAAAATACCTTAACTGTTGATGATAACCACCCAAATGATAAACAGTGTTACAAGGGTATCTAAAAATTGTGCAGCACAAACCTTGAATAAGGTACTACACAACTAGCAATTCTTTTAGATCAAAACCATTACCAAACATTTATGAAAGGAAACCTAATAGAATAAAACATCATTGATTTCTGTAAGCATATTCTTTAACTAGGTGCATAAGTTTCCAAAAGAAGTCGTGATAATTGTCTGATAAAAATTATAATCAATTTGTTATATTCAAATAATTTGTATAATCACCCAAAACAAGAACCGTAAAGCTCTGGCAAAAATGGCTTGATCCTCAGTTTTGTTTTAAAAGTCAAGAGAAAACCATGTAGTCAAATTGATTAAATTCCCAACTTTTAATTCCCTATCATAAATTACATTATAGGTGTGTGACTCCTATTAGCTAGTTTACACAAATCCGTGTTAACAAATTCAGCACTCCCCGTTCAGCATATAACATAGAAAGTTTATCAAGTAACCTATAAGGATTCTACAAGTATCACTCTTAGCTGGCAAGAAGTTAAACACGACAAATTTGAAAAAGATACCTCTGCATCCCAAATTCGAACCACAGCATCTTCACCAGCACTAATGATTGTCTTGTTCAGAGGTCCCCAAACCGCTCTATTGATCCTTCCTTGAGGACCCTTGATTACAAGTTTAGACTCAGCCACCTCTGAAAAGTCACACCAATTACAACATAAGATACTAAAAACTATCATTTTATGCACTCTCTAGCTAGGAAAATATGAAACCAGATTCTTGTGTCATTAATTAACAGAGAGATAAAGTAGAGTTAATATCATACAAACAAATTAGACAGACTTTGTGAAACAGAAAACTCACGGTCTGCAGGGTTGGCAGCAATGTCTTTGATGTGAATAGCAGAAGACAACCCCATAAAAGGATCAGTAGTGATCACGGCCATCTTTTCACCAACAGAGAAATCAACAGATCTAGCAGGCGAATCGAAATTAAAAGTGAAAAGCTGCTTTCCACTCTTAACATCCCATAACATCGCTGACTGATCTGCACTACCAGTAATCAATCGACTCGAATCCCCTACACAATCAAATCAATTAAATATTAGTTGTAAACCAAAAACTCATGTCCTTAGTTACAGTAGCAAATGAAATCCATCACCGGGTATGCACCATCTATTACAGAACACTCAGCAGCGAGGCATACAATCACACCCCTACCCGAGAGTAGGGGTGGCAATTCTCGATACGACACGATAACAGACAAATTTTAAACCAGTTTGGGTTAAGGATAAACAGTTATGGGTCAAAAACAGGTCAACCCGTCTAACCCGTTTAATACACGGGTCGTGTTTGGGTTAAGTAAGTGTATTAAACAGGTCATCCCGTTAACCCGAACAGGTCGACCCGAACATGACTTGATTGCCACCCCCGCCCTAGAGTCTATTATAGATCACTAATCAACTCAATTGAGTAACTATTCACGTGGTTTACAATTTTACATGGGTCTGTTTAAACATACATATATAGATGCTGTAAGGTGTTAAGACTGCAACTTTTTCTTTGCACTTGATTTTTAGCAGATGGGTAAGTTAGTATTTTCATTTTGCACAATTCAAAACTCTCGTAAGCTTCTGCTTATCTGTGCTTATTTATTCTAGATGTGATTTGCCGCTTTAACCCTCATACCTAACCTAAAACCAACATAAATAGTATCGCGCTATTTTTTATTGATAACTTCATACATTTGCTTTTATGATACTAGCTCCCGTAACCTACTTTCCGTAGCTAGATAGTAACATTAATGTTTGTTACTAAAAAACATACATAAACATCAGAAAAAAAAATGCTAAAACTTTAACTACTACCGGGTGTTTATCTAAAAGCTTATTTGATGGGCTTATGAGCTTATTGATAAATTCAATAAGCACATAAGCTCATTTTTTTCAGGCTTATGAGCTTACCACGTTGAGCTTATGAGCTTATAAAGCTCATAAGCTCATGCAAACAAGCTCATAAGGCCAAAAAAAAGAAGCTTATGAGCTAATGAAATTTTTAAAAAGCTCATAAACCCATCAAATAAGCTTTTAGACAAAAACCCATTTATAAAATCTAAAAATCTATTTAAAAAAAAAAAAAAATCGTACTTGAAATATCACAACACCAAACGGCACCGTTATGACCACGATAAGTGCCTAATCGTTCACCGTTGTCAGCAAACCAAACAGTGGGAGTGTGATCTTTAGCACAAGAAAACAACAAATCTCCATCTTTGTTATATTTTAAAAACGTCAATGGCCTTTCATGCCCCTTCATCAATATCGGCCTCATGATTGCTTTTGGTTTTTTAATTCGAGAAAAAAGGTTAGATCTTTGCGGAACCCTAAATTTGGATGAAAGTGATGATAATGAATGCAGGCAGGCAGGCAGGCAGGCAGGGTTTTGTGACGAGAATATAGATACACTGGGCCTGTTATTGGGCTGGCCTTGGAAGCTGGGTTACTTGAGCCCAACGTTTCTTTTAAATTAATTTCGGTCCGGTGCTTTGTGCTAACTCGATTTTTGTTCCAATTCGGATTATGAGGAAAATTCAATTGCATACCCATATTTTTGTACATACCAATGGACAAATCTTCACCCTTCATCCTTTTTGATCTAATGACCTAGATTAATCTAAGATTTAATATGCTTAACCTTAATACTCCCAACTATATAAAGCCTCTTCTTTTTTCATTTTTTTTCATTCGCTTCATTTTTTACACACACTTTGTGTGTGTGTTTCATCTGCTCTCATTCCTTCTATCCATAAATCAGTTATATTATCATTCCGATCATCATCACCATCACTATTCCGATCACCATCACTGTTCCGATCATCATCTCATCATCACCATCAATGTTCCGATCACCACTCCGATTACCATCAGTTCCGATCGACAGTTACCGTGTCTTTCATCATCACCGTTCCGATCATCATCACCAGCACCACTCCGATCACCATCACCGTTCCGATCATTATCATCATTTTTTATGGCTTCTTTTGATCTGAAATAAGTGTTTGTTTCAAAAGCAGATTTGATTGATATTGTTGCGGTTGATAATGTTGTTGAATCAGTTGATAATTATGTGAATCAAGTTGTTAATATTTCTTCTTATCAAGCTGCACACCAAGTGTTTGATGAAATGTGTACGTAAAAAATATTTGATAATTTTGTTATCTGCTTTTTAATTTTGTTTATTAATTAATTTGTTAGTTGAAGTTATGTTTTTAACTGCATTTGAATGCTGTTTTTGTGTCTAATTGTGGTTTTGAATCTGCTCTGTAGCATACGTTTAGTATCACCAGTGATACTTTAAGTTGATGATTATAAGCTGGTTTAATATCACCAGTGATAATTGTTAGTCTATTTATTTATAAGTTGTTTATGTTAAGATATTAAATTTTCTTATATAATATTTTTTGACATTTTGATGAGGATGAAAATATAAGTTTGTGAGGATAAGCTGTGAGTATAAGTTACTGATAAGTTATTAATTATAGTGTAATATTGCTTATTATTTATTAATTAAGGTGTAGCTTACAGTGTTTTAAAGTCTTTTATGTGGTGCTCTATTTAAATGCTTGCACGGCTACCAAAAAAGCTTATGGAGTTCTTGGCATTTTTCGTGTTGTTTCTAAGTTTAATGCTGAGTATGTAATGAAGATCATTATTGGATTTTACACTAAGGTATTAATTACGTACTTTTTGTGTACAAGATGGTTTTTGTGCCTTTCACTGTAATAGACAAACACAATAAATGTTTTTGCTGATGGTATATGTGTAGTATCACTAGTGATATGTTTGATATATGTGTAGTATCACCAGTGATATGCTTGATATATGTGTAGTATCACCAGTGATATGCTTGATGTATGTGTAGTATCACCAGTGATATGTTTGATATATGTGTAGTATCACCAGTGATATATTTGATAATCTATTTCTTATTGTTGTAATTACTGATAAGCTGTCTATGATACTGGACTACTTTTGTAGACAACCTGAGAGAGCTAAAGTCAAAAGTTGAGACTGATTTGCCAAGTCTTCCACCTCGAAAAGTTTGTGATATTGTTCAAGATTTTATGGGTATAAAGAATCCTCCTAAAGGACATAAGAATAACTGTATTAAGGGTGGACGTGAGAAAGCTATTGAGAAAAGTAAGAACCAAAAGAAGGATTGTAATATTTATAGTTTAATTGATCATAATACACATACTTGTCCAAACAAGGGAAAAGTTTCAAATGTCAATGGGGCAGCGGTGTAGTTGAAAGTGGAGGCGGTTTCTCAGTCGCTGCAATTGAAGTATTAGTTTGTTGATTGATTGATTTTTTTTACTGAATTGTTAGGTTTATTTTAATAGCATTGCTAATTTTATCCTGGACTTGTATATCATTTGTGATACTATTTTTTTCCCCTGAATTGTTAGGTTTACTCAATAGCACTAGTAAAATAAAGCTTAACAACTAAACAAAAAAACCTATAAAATATACAAAAGTTCCCAAGTGATAATACAAATATCACTAGTGATAATATATATATACAGTTCAACTTCAAATATCACTGGTGATACTACAGGTATGACACTTTTCACTTTTCACAATACCATATTAAACTAAATACCACTCAAAACTTTATCAAACAAATATTCACAAATAAAGATGGATTAAACAATTGCTCACTATGGCCCATTTCTGTGAGTTTGAATCTCTTGTGACAAATAACATGATTCAGTCAAACTAAATACCTACTATTGACTTCCAACTTGTCAACTATACACATTTATTTATAACTGTATAGATTAAAACGTAACAACGCAGCGCAACTGTTTTCATCAACTTGATTTATTTACTTTTGTTCTTCAACAATCGTCATCTTCATTGGTTCATCAACCAACACCTTCATTTTATTCCCAGATGCTTTTGGGAGAACCTTTGATATCACATGTAATCACATATCACATGTGATATCACAGGTGATACCACCTGTGATATCACAGGTGATACCACCTGTGATATCACAGGTGATACCACCTGTGATATCACTGGTGATATCACATGTGTGCCAGCTTTCTTCTATTTGTTGAATCAATTGTGGTGATGGAGGAACTTGTGATATCACAAGTGTTTAAGCTTCTTCAATTTGGTTGTGGAGATGTTGTGCTTTCTTCAACGACAATTGCACTTGTTGTTGATTTTTTTTGTTTGATGAGGCTATTTTTTGCACAGGTCTCATTCAAATTTGCATCAAAATATATTCATAATTTTTGTTAGTGTACGAATAATTCATTTGTTTTCAATATCATGTGTCAACCAAATAACTATTTGTTATCACAATAGATATTCTACCAATCAACAATAATTTAACTTTTATATCACATGTAATACACTACCAGTCAATATTGTTTTCAAATACCGCGGTAAAACCTTTTGAAACATGCACAATCATTAAACATACAAATCCACCACAAATCAAACAAAAGCATCACAACATATCTTTTGTTTTGTTAAACCTAACTTTTAATCTCTCATATTATCACATAAATCATCACAACATCACAAATTATCAAAAATTAACTAGTAAAACACACTAATAATGATTCTATAACAGTAAAAACTAAAGTATTCGTTGTTTTAGATGTCAATTGTTTCATTTTCTGTGTGCTTTATGTGATTTGCACGGTTAAGTCAAATACAAATATCACTAGTGATAATACACATATACTGTTCAACTTCAAATATCACTGGTGATACACACGTATACAGTTCAACTTCAAATATCACTGGTGATACTTTTCAGTCACACATTTCATCAAACACTTGGTGTGCATCCATGTATACAAAGGTTTTTACTCAAAAAAACTCAACCAAATGTAAACACTAAAAAACACAACCAATAAAACAACTAAATAATTAGTCAGAAGCATCATACCTTCATCCCGTGATTCAGTAGGTTCATTTTGAACCGGTTTTTTCATGGATCTGCTTGTGCACTCGATGATTCTTTCATTTTTGTGTTTTATTGATGATTTGAACGGTTAAAAAGTTGTTATTTTTTATTTGTTATAGTGGTTTTTGATGAAGGTTAGAGAGAGAAAGTGGGTTTTTTTGTGATATCTGATGTGTGAAAGATGAGAGGTAGGGGTAGGGTTGGTGAGGTAAGTTTGGTGAGTTGGCAAAAATGGTCCCTCTGTCTTTTTTATTATTAAATATTGTTTTTCTAAATAGAGGCTTCTGATTGGTCCATTGATATGTGAGGGTTTTTGAGTCTCCAAAATAAAACGCCTCTTCGGATTATATATGGTTTGGTTTTTGGACTAAGATCAAACATATATAAAAAGTAGCTAAAAGTTCTTTATAGATCCAGCTTTTACCATAGAACCCATCATGAAATCTTAGCCACTCGTTTTTTTTTTTTATCAAAATAAAAAAAAAAAAATTCACCATTTTTTTAAAACTTAAATATATCGCAAACCGTAAATCGTCAAGTTATAAAAAAAAATATCATTGCGACGAGAATTAAATTATCTTTCTATAGACATGCATTGTTATATACTTTCGACGAACTTTTTTTTCGCTCAGAAAAATCATACATGATTCATAAGAATCATATATGATTCGAAGAATCGAATCATATATGATTTTTTACGAATCATATATGATTTTACGAATCATATATGATTATTTCTGGGCGAAAAAAAAGTTCGTCGAAAGTATATAACAATGCATATCTATAGAAAGATCATTTAATTCTCGTCGCGATGGTATTTTTTTTGTAGCTTGAAGATTTACCGTTTGCAAGATATGTTGTTTTGAAAAAAAATGTGGAAAATATAAATGGGTGGCTATGATTGGTTGATAGGTTCTATGACATGTATGGGTTCTTTATGGATCTCAACTCATAAAAAGTAATACTATAGTTTAGGGTATTCTATACGGGTTTGACAGTCAGGTTATCAAACTTGTAAAAACAGGACATTTATGTTATTTAACTTATCTAAAAATATACGTTTAGGTTACTCAGATTACACTACAAAATATAAAGGTGTATGCTTCCCCAAAGTTGCTAAGTGAACAATATGAAAGTTTAATAATTTAGGTGAATTAATTTGGAAAGTTGGTTAACCTATCGATCTAAAAACCTAATAGATTTTGAAGGAAGAATATTATTTAAGGATGTTTTTATCTCCTTCAAATTTAAAGTACATGATTGAAGATGACCTTAGAGGTCTACTTTGTGATTATAAAGCATTAGCACATGGCTCCTAAATTCCTTGAGACGCCTCTGGCTATAGATCAGGGATGTTTATAAAAGTTAGTTTTGTGTAAAGAACTTGTTAAACAAGTAGCGAATAAAAGAGACAGCGAGGGACAATGTTTAGATGTGTGTATCAGTTTATGAAGTTGCATCTTTGGGTACACCTAAAGCTAAAACAAGAGTTTGCTTACTTGCTTATGTGCATGTAAAAACAAAGTTAAACATGTATGTTTATTTTAATTTTTTTAACTTAAAAATACATAATTTAGGGACCCTTAAATGGCCTAGTAGTAAAATCTTTAGTTTCCTCATACGAGGTTTATGGTTCAAATCACGCTAAGTGTGTACATTTGTAAGGAAAGGTCAGAAACGGTATCGGGATTAACTTAATGAGACCGCGTACATTTGAGTCAAAAAGTTCACCCTCCCCAACTAACCACAACTGTTAAAATATCATATTTTTATCCGTTTTAACTTACATACCCTAAGAACACCGATAATATGTCAGATTTCAAATACCTGCCACATTCATAAGATGCACTATCTAAATTACTTTCAATTGCCCTACGGGTACTACTATCAATACATTTGTCTTACTTTTTATAACATCCATCCTTTTTGTCTCCTCCTGTTAAAAGTGCAACACAATTTAAAAAAAAAAAAAAAAAAAAAAAGGCTTGTGATTTATGGGGAACCAATATCCCTCTAATTTGATGACAAGAAAATATAACTATAAATTGACTAACAAACGCATCATCAATCTCTTACATGAAAGGTACTGTAATCTCATCATCATTATGTCACTTGTATCTTCTTAAAAACAAACATGAGCAAGTTTTGCTTAATAAATGTATGATATCAATGGATTTACAAACACTCCGAGCCCCTTCTCTATGGATGCCTAGGAAACCTCGGAGTAGGGACAACTTCAAGTGGGATCTTCTTATAACCTACTATTCCAGACATCTCTAACATATCGATTTCCTCGACCCTCATCCCTTCTGGTAATGACCACTCGAAATGGTGCAACAAGCGACCAAGCATTAAGCTCACGAGGTTAATCCCCAGTTGTGCCCCGGGGCAGACTCTCCTACCAGAACCAAATGGTAGCAATCTATAATCATGACCTTTTATATCAACATCTTCTTCAAGAAACCGCTCAGGTCGAAAAACAAGGGGGTCCTTCCACACATCTTGGTCACGACCGATTGCCCATACGTTCACGAAAACTCTACTTCCTTTTGGGATATTGTAGTTTCCGATGTTTAAGTTTTGATTTGCCTGATGAGGAAGCATTAGTGGTGTTGGAGAGTGCAACCTTAACGTTTCTTTGACCACACATTTTAAGTAACGAAGGTTTGGTATATCTAATTCAGTCATAACTTCACCCACTCCTATGACATTATCGAGCTCCTTCTGCACTCTTTGTAGAACCATTGGGTTTCTAAGAAGCTCGGCCATACCCCATTCTGATGCCACCACACTCGTGTCAACCCCTGCACTCGCCATGTCCCACAAAAGCCCGCTAATAGTATTATTACTAAGATCATACTCTTTACGTCGACTCAATAAAGCATCCAAGAAATTTGGGTATGTGTAATTGTTGTTCTCTCTCTCAAGTTCCCTTTCGTGTATAACTGCCTCAAAAAATTTGTGAATTCGTGCTGCAAGAGCTTTATTTTCTCCGTCTATAATCCAAGATATCCACCGAAGCCACCAAACTTCTTCCAAGATACCTAATGATACCTTGGCATGAAACTGAGCCTCCAAAATCACCTTTAGCTCCCGGCCCTCTATATCCAGTTCTCCATCCGAACTCACACACAACTTGCCAAATATCATTCTTGTAATGCTATTAAACATAAAGTTCCACAAATAATCCTTCAATACCAAAACTTTACCACAAGAATTACTGTAAATAGACTCGATCATAACGGAAATTTCCTCTTCCCTCCCCGACCTATGTGTTTCTAAGTTCTTTAATGAAAACAATTCTACAACACAAATTTTTTTGAGCTTCACAAACCGTGGTCCATAGTCAGCCCAAGTGAGATCATCACCATTTCTACTAAATCTTGCAATTCCTGTCGTCCTATGCCTGTTTGCAAGTTGTTGGTCGTTGTCTTTTAGAACTTCTTTGGCCAACTGTGAGTTTGACACAGTGATCTTCCACGATGAACCAGTTCTAAAAGATATGATGGGACCGTATACACGAGACAATTCGGCTAAAGAACGAAAAACGTTGGGTCTTAGCTGGCGCATTTTCCCAATAATGGGCCATGTGCAAGGGCCTGGTGGTAGATTTTGTGTGAACTTATGCAATATGATTATGAGGGCGAGTAGGATGGCTAGAATCTCGACTGCCATCCAAGATGTAGAAAACAAATGTCTATTGCATATGCAGTCATAACCTTACACTCATTTATTATGTCAGTTTGTAAAGGCAGTTGAAGTTGAAGTTGCAAGTCACGTTCTTTACGTGATATATATGTTTATGGATGGAAACACGGAATTATATTTCCTAAATAATGCAACTTCGATGCACATAAAAATTATTACGTTAAAATTTTTAATGATGAGAAAAGTTCAGCGAGTTGAGTTTTACAAGACGGTACAAATTTTGTCGATTTTTTTAAATCAAAGACTATCTTTTCCTATTTTCTAGCAATGTCCATAAAATTAACATTATTTACGGCAACAAGCTAGTTTATGTTATTATCCGAACAGAACACAAATGACCCACAACTGCCAGCCTACCTATATTAAACATCAAGATACTGATTTGTAACTCAAGCTTAAAACAGGAAAGATGATCACAATATTTCAAAACTGTCACCAATATCAGGCTTAGTACTAGTGAAAAACATGATCCATACAAACACAACCAGCAACAAAAAATGAAACTAATCCTTGCCACATCACAGCTATGACTTAACAACAACATTATCATAATTACCTACCAAATTAGCGCCGACCATAAAGGTTTGCACCATCCCATGCTGTCCCATGAGTTCTTCGGGGGTCATAATTGTTGTGATCCACATGTGCTCTATTTACATTAGAAAAGTGTGGTGCACCAGGGGAAACTGACAATTAAGCAAACAAGAATTTATCAAGACCCATCACATCTAACCAATGGATAAAATGTGACGAGAAGCAACACGTAAATCCACAAAGAGATAAAGAAATGAGATACTTTACCTTGCGCATATTGTGACATAGGGCTCTGGGAAACCTCTACATTTAGCCTTGATTTGAAAAAAGAATTTGATGTAGGCATGGGTGAGGCTTGTGGGGTTGCTGCAGCCTTGTCTTGCCCTGAAATCTGTTTTAGCAGAGTTCAAGAATCAATAAATAACAAATGTCTCAATTTCGACCCATTCATGGGTCGATTTAAATAAATACTGTATATGTAAGAAGTCAAATGGGAAAAGTAATTCTCTTCTAAGCTAAAATAGAAACTAGCCAAACAAGTCAAAGGTCATTCAAACTGTATCCAGACTGCAAAAACGCTCTATATCATCTTAATTCACTAGAATAAAATGTTGTTTGAATGATACAATCTTTGTTGCTGTACTTAACAGATTAATTATTTATAAATATAAAGAGACAAAAAAAGTTATTGTTGGTCTACCAACCCCACCCGTTTGAACATGGTACTAAAAGGCCTGCCCATTTTATCTCGTTTTGACCCATTGACCACCCCGCCTTTGCCATCCCTAATTTTTTAATACAAGATGCACTATGCGAAGTTAACAATATAGATTTGGCTATAGCAGCACAACTAGCGGTTCATAAATATTTCTAACTCTGCAAGTTAAAATACAACAAATATGACCAAGTTCATTGCTTTTACAATGATAGATTAGCAAATGCATGGGGCAGCTTGATAAACTCAAACATTCAAGAAAAAAACTTATTCAATATATGGAAGTAGTAGAGATGGAAAACTTGACCCGTTATCTTAGAACTGGGTTGGTTGTATTGTATCTGAAAGGGGTCAAATTTCAAGTGGGTAAACAATAACTGTCAAAAGTCGGCCAGAGTGTTCTTAAATGTATAAACCGTCAAATGTAGATATAGACCATTATTTGAACAATTTAAATATTATTTCATACATTTAATGTAACCGGTTTTGACCGGTTATGCAAAATTTGGAAACAATAAAATGACAGATCAATTTAACCAGCATTAAATAGTAACCGGTTATGCAAACTGCCCATTTTTCCAGCCCTAGCAAGTAGGATACTAACTGTATGAAAATAAAGTAGTTCGAGAGAAAAGATAAATTACTCCAAATCTTAATGTTCGGTTGTATAGAGTGACAAGACCAGTAAAAAGCTTTACAGCATAATCTGCAATCTCTTTCGATTCATATTCTGCAAAAGCAAAACCTTTTGGTCGATCAGTTTCCCTATCTCGAGGAATGTGCAAATCGACCACACGACCAGCTTGAATAAGGATATCGTATAAAACCCTATCAGTTACTCGTTCATCCAAGTTACCTGTGTATAAAAAATATGTTATGGCAAGATGCATAAAAAGAGTAACCCTCATGAACCACAAATAGGAAATAAAGAAAAAGATAATTAGTACATAGATTCTAAGATTATAAATATCCATGCTCCAACTACACACAGACAAAGAGGCGAGCAATAGTAGTCGGTTTTAAATAATTTGATAGAGTTGGCTTCTGATTATCTTATTATGTTAGGGGTCGGATAATCAATTTGGATAAAGTTGTTAGACCTTAATCCGAGAGACTTATTTCCATTTCACACACCGTCTCTAGTCTACTTTCTATTTAAAGAAAAATGTACTTTTAGGTCATTGTGTCTATTAATTTTGTTGTTAGTCATATTTCTCAAACACTCAAACTATGTTACATTGACACGGGTACGGGTATCCGATATTGGTACGGATCCGAGTGTCGGATACGTCATCCAAAAAAATTTAGGACACGGGGACACCGTCCTAACTTTGGACTCGGGTACGGATACGGCAATAATTTTTCTTAAAAAAATATACATATAGATAATTCGTGCAAACTAGTACAAAATGACATACATTTGTGTAAAGCCCATTATTAATTACTAGTAACATATTCTTGGGGTGGGTTTAGTTGGCCCATTTATCATGCATGTAACTTGCCCAGCAAGAAATAACAACATAACAAAACCCTAGGGTAATACTAGGGGTGATCATCGGTCGGAAACCGGACCGGACCGGCCAAGACCGGACCGGACCGAAGACCGAGAACCGGAAAACCATAGACCGAGACCGGACCGAATATGGTCGGTCCGGTCTCGGTCCGGTCTCGGTCCGGTCGGTCTTCGGTCGGTCCGGTCCAATTAGGCAAGTTTTTTCGGGTTTTTGGTCGGTCCGGACCGGACCGGACCGGACCGACAGGACCGAGACCGAATTTGGCAAAAAGCTTAGACCGAGGACCGGACCGAATGTGGTCGGTCCGGTCCGGTCGGTCTCGGTCCGGTCGGTTTTGTCGGTCGGTCCGGTCCGGCCGGTCCGTTTGCTCAGCCCTAGGTAATACACAGCCGCATATCTTTCACACACCTTTTCCTTCTTCAACACAGTATGATTAGCATCCACCGGAAAACCATCACCACGAAAATTATAACACAAAAAATGGATTCAATGTACAAAGTCATAGCACCAGAAACGGAACGCGGAATTTAACGTTCTGGATCGCGATCCCGAGCGATCCAGGACACGATCGTTCGTGTGACTACGGTTCAATGGTTCACCATATTCAACGCCTGCCGTACCCAAGCTCAAGGTGGCGTGTCCGGACCGGATTTCATACCCGGATCCGTGTCGCGTCGTACCGACCCGGGTATGACGGCCACTCAGCCGTGTCCGGGTAACATAGCACTCAAACATACGATTATCTCACTATTACAACTTCAAACAACACAAACAGTTGAACACATTTCAACACTAGTAACTAGAAGCCATTTCATTACAGCAAACGCATATCCAAACACCCCCGATAAAATCATGAAATAATGTCACACAATAAGTATGAAGGAAACAGAGTTGGAGACTAATAAAACATCAAAGTCGTCACGTAACCATGCTAGAACAGTCAAATAAACTTAAACAACATAACTGTTTACAACGTATATGACAATTGGTTTTCAATTAATGAACCACCATCTACTCTAATTGCAAATTTTTTATTAGATATGCTTCAATCCGCCCTCTCCTTTTTTAGAAAGAAAAACATTCACGCACCTATTATATCACCTAATACCTCACATATCCCTCAACTGAGTCTTGAACCTAGTACCGACAACCTATATGTCGATGGGCCACTCACATAAGCTAGTTTTAGAATGACATGATAAATGGACTAACGAATCAAATGAATGAAGATACAAACACTTTATCTTTAACAACTCCATCTTCCTTTTACTACTTTACACTTGCTAACGGTTCTCATCCCGCTAAGATCACACGCTTATTACCATTCTACACAATTCACATGAGTCATTTGCTATTATGTCTACACTTTCCTATAACATATCATATTCTATTAAGGGCGTGTTTGTTTAAACTTATATGTGGGCTTATGAGCTTATTTGTTTTTTGGCTTATATATCATAAGCCTTAATTTTTCCGTCTTATTTTGAGACTTGCGGGCTTATATAAGTTTATTATAAATAAACTTATATAAGCCCAAAAGTCTCAAAATAAGCTGGAAAAATTAAGGCTTATGACATATAAGCGGAAATCAAATAAGCTCATAAGCCACATATAAGCTTAAACAAACACCCCCTAAGTAGTAATCGTCCAACCTTATTTCCTAGAAAATAGTTGCACAAATGGCTACTTTAAAGTTTGAGTTGAGATAATTATGCGATATTATATTTGTTATAACATTACAATGAATAGGGCTGAGCAAACGGACCGGCCGGACCGGACCGACCGACAAAACCGACCGGACCGAGACCGACCGGACCGGACCGACCACATTCGGTCCGGTCCTCGGTCTAAGCTTTTTGCCAAATTCGGTCTCGGTCCGGTCGGTCCGGTCCGGTCCGGTCCGGACCGACCAAAAACCCGAAAAAACTTGCCTAATTGGACCGGACCGACCGAAGACCGACCGGACCGAGACCGGACCGAGACCGGACCGACCATATTCGGTCCGGTCTCGGTCTATGGTTTTCCGGTTCTCGGTCTTCGGTCCGGTCCGGTCTTGGCCGGTCCGGTCCGGTTTCCGACCGATGATCACCCCTAACAATGAAAGAGGTATACATCAATGTAAATATAATTAACAAGTTACAATTATAAGCAAAAGATTAGTAATGAAAGACTGTAATTAATAAAGGGGTTTAGAAAACATATGTACCGATGTAAACAGTGGAACTAGGGTTTGAGGACATGACTGAATTCGATGATGCAGGAACAACAGGGAGCGTGCTGATTGTTCTTGGATATGTGTATGTAGACTTTTTTAAATGTAAAGTGATTGCCACCAGGTGTCTAGAGGGTCGGGTTGAACCGACCCGAACCTGAACCCAAGTTTATCGGGTCGGGTTGAATCGGGTTTTAAAAATCTTGTCGGGTTGTTTTAACTCGAACCCGATAGTATTATCGGGTAGGGTTAGAGTTCAAAAATTATTACTATCAGATTATCAGGCCAACCCGATAAGACCAAAAAATAAATATTTAGTTTTTTTCTCATAATATTTTGAAAAGCCTAATACGAGTATACCACACTGTAATGGAAATTGCTACTAGAATGGATTCTGTTTGTAAACTGCATGTAACCCATATAACTATTAGAGTTGGTTTCTTAGATTACTAATGGTAAAATGGATCAAAAGTCGACTGATATTCTATATATATACTAAAGGGCATTGGCTCGATTTCCAAACTCAGTAAAATATTATTTCTTATAAGGCCCAACCTTTTAGTCCGCTCCTTATGTTTTTTGGGCCCATGTAGCTGGCCCGCTTGCTAACGGTCTGTTTGCTAAAAATATAGAAGGCCTAAACAGTCTAAGCCATAATGTATGTATCTAAACTCGCTATTACAGTTTTCCGAAGTTACGGCAAACACCCCCGCCGCAACGCGGCGGGTACATTCCCCTCGTTGATACCATATATAGTAGACTAAATGTAACACATAATCAATAAATTAAACACACATATAAAGATATCTTACTGTTAGTTGGTTTATTAGATTACTAATTATATTGCATTGTTTGTAGACTACATGTAAGTTGTAACTCATATTCTTTGCAAATATGAAAGTGATTGATGCTAAACCGTCAACCAAAGTCAGCCACGGATGTGGTCAAGATGGTCAAACAGCTCAGAGTCAATGCTCCGCGGAATATAGTGTTTCCCCGGGTCGTTATGTCCCGACGAGGTGTGGATGGTTATCAAACGGTTTCGTGATCGGGTTAATCTGGACAGGAAGGGGTATAAGTGAGTTTTGATGACTACACTACTGGAATATAAAAGAAAATAGCTTAAATACACTATATTAACAAGACTGAAAAGTTTGAAAACCCAGAAACGTTTAAAACTTAAAACGCGTACGTTCACGTTTAAATAAAACGTAGACGTACGAAATAAAAAGTGAAAACGGAAATCTGAAAACACCCAGGGGTGAAAATGACTTTTTTACAAACTAAAAGGTAAAAGAAAATTTTTGGAAAAAAAAAAAAAATTTACACTATTTAGTTATTTAATATTAATTAATTACTATTTAATACTTATTATTAATATTTAAATAACTAAAATACAATATAATATTATTTAAATACTAAAAAGGTGAAAATAAAATTTCTAAAATTATAAAATAACTAAAAATAAGTTTTAAAATTAAAAATAAGTATTTTTGTCTTTTTGTGGTTTTTCTATTGATTAATTACTAATTAATTACTAATTACCTAATTAAACTATTTTAAATTAAGAAAAATAGAAAATGAACAGTAAAAATTATAAGAAAATTTCTAAAAATGTTTTATAACATATAAAAGCTAAAAAAATATAATAACTAGGTTTTACTTAATAAAAACTAATTATGCTATTTAAAACTAATTATTAATTAATAATTAATAAAACTAAGATTAATTCTAATAAATACTAAATAATAAAATAAAAATCTGAAAAAATTGTTATAAATACTTTAATATAAGAGCAATTTAAGAAAAATATAAAATAGCTAAGTACTTAATAAAAATCTAAAAATGAAAAATAAAATTTAAATAAAATTAAATAGAAACTATCACTTAAAATTACTTTAGATTTTCTGGATTTTCTTTTTGGAAAACTATTTTATAACTAAAAATGAAAAACTTTTGTAAAAACAAACTTTTTAGAACTTAAAAATAAGCTGATTATGAAAGAAAAAGCCAAACAGTTGACTTTTGTTGACCAATGGACAAAATAAGCTCAAATGAGATCCAGTGGGACCCACAATGGTGAAATCTGATCTAAATAAGTTATTTGGACATGTTAAAGCAATAATAAGCCAAATAAGCTCACAAGATAAGCTGAAAAGCACCAATAAGCACTTTGGTAACTTGTGTGAACACTGAAAATGGGACAAACTTGAAGGCAAGATTCAGGTGGGACCCAAGGGGTCCAAGGTCAAACCAAGGGTCAATATCACTTCCCTGGTAGGAGGGGAATTCAATGGAACAAATCTTGAGGCCTGAGGACCATTGTGGTGATCAGAAAACCACCACCAAGTGGTGGTGGTGGACTGCTTATCTGCACAGCAGAGCAAAGCTCAGCCCTGCAGCTCACTTTGGGTGGCTGTGGGGCCCAGAAGAAAATTCACAAAAATAAAAAAGAAGTAGGAACTTGAAGATGAGGTAGGGGGCTTCACATAGGAACAGGTTTCAGTCCATGAAAGCAAATACACAAATCAATAAAAATCCTAGAACTTTTGTAAAAATCTGAAAATGGGTAAAGTTGACTTTTGAGAAAAACTTGGAACTATGACTTTTGTGAGATTTGAGCACTTCTAATCTAATGAACATGTTATGATAAGCTAAAATTATAGTGAATTAAGCTAAGTGAAACACTTATGGACCTATATATATGATTATGCAATCTAAATCTACCCACAGTTCATACAATGGCAAGATGCAACTGATTTTGACTATTGGTGCATGTAACATATGATTTTAAGACTTATACTACTCTAAAACAACCTAATATGAGATAGCTAAACAAGATTTCACCACTAAAAGTCACAAATGCACAGGGTAATCCCCTGTGCCAAACACTCCCTATGAAACTGTTTTGATGATTTAAAGAAACACAAGACATATTTGGTACATGAAAATGAAAATTATCATTACTGTGATTAAACATGAACATGAATGGACAATAATAAACAACATTTAACAATAACCACTATATCAAACAAATTGAGCTTAAAAATACAGAAGAGTGCTTACAAATTTATCCAATGGGTCAGAACTGAGTGAACTAGAAACTTAAGCCATAAGCTTATGCTTCCCATGAAGCTCTAAACCATTGCATCCAGCAATAACAATGACATTTGGATGATAACTTTCAATCTCGGCCGTTTAAAGATTTTTGCCGCCAAAATACTTTTGGAATTTTCCTTTGAATATTAATGCCAGAGGTGAAGTTTGGAGGTTAGTGTTTGTTTGGAGGTGCAAGGGGGGGGGGGAAAGAGTGTTGGAGAGGTGAATGTAGTGTAGGGTGATGATGGTGTTTGGGGTTGGATTGTAGCAGGGTATCACGTGTTGGTTTTTGGGGAAGGGGAGATGGAGTCAAAGGTTGGGGGTATTAGTTTGACCGGTTATTTTTTTTTTAAGGTGGGGATGGATTGGGCTGTTATGGTGATGGGCCAAGGAGAGGTGAGTGAGTGGGCTGGATTATTTATTATTTGGATTTGGAGGGAGTAGTATTTAGGATCCGTATGGTTTTGTAGTGTGAATTTACAAGGGCCAATTTTGTACTTCTTGAAAGTTGGAGGGCCTGAACTGACATGTTTCTAAAATATATCACAAGGGTAAAACTTGACAACTTCAAATAACCAAAAGCCATAATTTCAATTTTCCAAATTTTGAAACCCCGAGGACCAATTTTGTTATTTTTCAAACTGCAGGGACCAAACGTGTAATTTTCTCAAACTTTTCAGCCAAGGATTGTTTTTTTATAATTTTTGACTTTTTTATGCCTTGGGTTGACTTTTCTTTTGTTTTAAACTTCCAGGGACTAGTTTTGTCAATTTTTGAAACTTGAGGGACTGAAACTGCCAATTGTGCAAACTTTGTTCGTTTTTCATTTGTTTTTAAACATTTTGCATCTAAAACATATAAAACACACTTTTGGGATAAATTGTGTATTTTGATGCGTATTTGAGTGTTTTTGGATGTTTTGGCAGTTCAGATACGATAAAAATGATGAGTATTTACACACTCATCAATCCCCCACACTAAATTATTGCTAGTCCCTAGCAATCTTTTGAGAAAAATTAATGGATTTGAAACTCTTTACCAAAAGCCATCACTTCTGGAGTAGCCAGGTGTAAGAACTGTGGTACACCTGATAACCGTGTGATTTTGAGCAAACCACCAGCTGTCAACGGATTTGATTAGTCTTTACCAAAAGCCGTTTGCTTCTGGACTAGCCAACTCTTGATGGAATAGTCAACATCTTGGTGAGCTGATTACCAATTATGGATTTTCCACTGCCTTTACCACAAGCCATAATCTTGCGGGCTAGCCAACTCATTTGCTTTTAAGGATATGGGGAGTTGAGGAACCATACAATTTTGGGCAAATTGCAAGCCGTAAACGGATTTGAGATGTCTTTACCAAGAGCCGTTTGCTCCTGGACTAGCCAATCCCTTTTGTCGGTTAGACAAGGCGGACTGATTACCACAAAAATTTTGAGCTCCAGTGAAAATTTTTTAAAAATTTTGGTAAAAAACGGGGGTATAAGATAGTAAAATGTGATAAAATTCGCTAGAATAGCGAAATACCCCCCACACTTAGAATGAATATTGTCCTCAATATTCAAAGTCCGGGCTATTATGCCGAAATTTTGAACGTAAAAGGGCAACATTACAAGCTAAGCGTGGAAAACACCATTTTTTTTTTTTTTTTTTTTTTTTTTTTTTTTTTTTTTTTTTTTTTTTTCACTTTTGTAACCATAATAGGGGTAACTCCCCCACACTTAGGGTGAAAATCCTAAGTAAATGCTACTGTTTTTGTTTACCGAGTCGCTAGCTTGACTCGACCCCGAATTCATTTGTCCTTGGGGAAACATGATGTGGAAAAGACAATCTCAATCGGACTTTCATTCAAGATGTTTGGACAAACATTTGAAGCACGTGAAAGTTCCACACCGATGAGATATAATCCCGGCTCAAAATAATGATACATGGAAATGCCGGGGTCAAATATAGTGTCTTCATTCCCGAAGGAGTGAAGAACAAGAGACGTCACCCTGTAGGTGAAGAAAAGAAGAGAGATCTGAATAGCAATTAAGATAAGAACTTCCTCCTCAAGAAATGCATATTCAAGTGGAGGAGGCAAGTCGTTGAGCTTGATCTCAGGAAATTTATCAGTTTTCTCAACTGATTTGATTTCCTCATTATGAAGTTGTTTGGGTGGGAGAGGGGGGAATTCGTTTAACAAACTTTCTAGAAAAAGAATGTCCCCCTCAGGATCAAGATAATTATCATCAACTTCATATGAAATTGAACTATCTTCAGTAAGAAAAGTCTCGAATTCGTCCAGATCATTTTCACTTTCCGGAGGAAGTGGATTGATCTGAGTAAGTTCAATCGAAGGATCATGAGTAAGTAACTCTCTCAAATCCGCATCAAAGTCAAAGACTTCATTTTCATCCCTTGGTGGGATGGGATCCATATGAGAGAGTTCATCAGCGAACTCTTCAGGAAGAAAGTCAACATCAGAGTGGGGAAGTGATGCATCAACAAATTCAATGTCTCCATAAGATAAACAATCATCACTGAAATCAGAGACAGTCTCAATTTGATCATTTGGATTATTAGGGGTGGAAAGAATATCACACACTTGATCAAAAGTCCCCTGTGACTCTCTCGGGATTGGGACAAGGATCTCAACACTAGACTTTATTAATTCGTCCGATTCCTTATTAGGAACAGTGCTAAGATGCTCATCCCCCATGATCAGAGAGTGAGTGTGAACTTCGGGCGTGATATCAATAGACTGAGGGAGTTTAAAAGTACTAGCAGTTATGGAATCCTCAAGTTCCATTTGATCAACGGCTAGTGACTCCGTCACATTATTTTCTCCCTGATTCTCCATGGAAGGAATCACAACAGATGAATCTGATGAATCTTTTTGAATAATAACAATGTTATCTTCATCATCATCACTGTCATCATCATCATCATCATATAGAGCAGCATAGCGAAGATTGGCACGTATTTTAGCCGCTCTTTGCTCAGCAAGTAATTCTTCCATGCTCATTTCGTTTCTAGCATCTCGTTCTTCAGCAAGTAATTCTGCCATTGATTTTTCACGAGATTCTTGAAACGATGTAGTAGCCAACCCCTCCTTAAATTTTTTAAATGCTTCAAGAACCTCATCACAAAGGTCTTGCGGGAATTGAGGGGTTGCTTGGGTAATTGGGCACTGTGGAGGTGGGTCTTGACATGAATAGTCATAATTGTTACAAGGAAATGGATTCCCTGTTTGACAATCCGAGCTAAAGTAAGGACCTCCACAATATTCACAACAGTAAGACTGATGTGGCTGTGGGTCGTATGTGCTAGAGTCATAATTGTTATCAGGAAACTGCTCATAGACAAGCGTGTTTCCCGATTGACAATCAGAACTGTAGTGTGGGCCACCACAGTACTCACAACAGTTAAACTGTTGAGTCTGGTTTGGTGAATTGTATGGATATTGGTCGTAACCGAAATTTTGATTATTTTGACAATCAAAGCCTTGGTGAGGACGTCCACAATATTCACACGAAAAGTTTGGTGTATCTTGATACGAACAATCATTGTGGTTTGGATAATATGATTCTTGCTCGTATGAATGTGATGGGTAATTGGAAAAATTTGAAAAGTCGTTGAATGAGTTCTGATTAGGATCATAAGAAAATGAATTCCTCGAACCACAAAACAAACAACTCCCGTCTCGAATATCATTACCACATTGTACACATGTACACCAACGACATGGTAAACCAAAAAGTGGCTCACCACAACCAACACAATGAATAAAATCCGGAGGTGGGACAAGTGGTGTGCTCTTAGAGCTAGGAATTTCCACCACTTCCGTTATGGTCTCGGGTTTTGGTTCTTGATAAACGTGAAGATTGGGCAAGTCGTTCTTTTCAGTCACTGCCCTAAGCTCTGTACGTTTGCTTGACAAACTTTTAACCGTAAACCGTGAAAGGTTAGGATCAGTTCTTGAAGGTTTGTCATTAATAGCACGTATCTCGGGCTTGGAAGAATTTGGTGAATCATTGAGAGAATTTGGACTTATGAACAGATTGCACAAAGTACAAAATCTGTTACTACAATTATTGCCACATTTCTCACAAATACACCGGAGACAACGAAAGCCGTTCTCAATCGGGCTTTTACAGTGAAAACACGTGTAGCCGAGAGACGTCATAAGAATTATACATGAGATGGGTATAAGAAGGTAGAATCAAATGGATAGAGGGTAAGGAAAAATATTTTTGGGTTTTTTTTATGAAAAGATATGAACAAGGATGGATAAATATACAATGGAATGAATTCCAAAATCATTAATCAAAAAAACCGTTTAGAAAACGCGCACAACCTCCCCGGCAGCGGCGCCAAAAATTGATTGAGCCCAAACGGTCAACCTAATTGACCAGGTGATGGTCAACAAGATGGTCAAACAGATCAGAGTCAATGCTCCGCGGAATATAGTGTTTCCCCGGGTCGTTATGTCCCGACGAGGTGTGGATGGTTATCAAACGGTTTCGTGATCGGGTGAATCTGGACAGGAAGGGGTATAAGTGAGTTTTGATGACTACACTACTGGAATATAAAAGAAAATAGCTTAAATACACTATATTAACAAGACTGGAAAGTTTGAAAACCCAGAAACGTTTAAAACTTAAAACGCGTACGTTCACGTTTAAATAAAACGTAGACGTACGAAATAAAAAGTGAAAACGAAAATCTGAAAACACCCAGGGGGTGAAAATGAATTTTTTACAAACTAAAAGGTAAAAGAAAATTTTTGGAAAAAGAAAATAAAATTTTACACTATTTAATTATTTAATATTAATTAATTACTATTTAATACTTATTATTAATATTTAAATAACTAAAATACAATATAATATTATTTAAATACTAAAAAGGTGAAAATAAAATTTCTAAAATTATAAAATAACTAAAAATAAGTTTTAAAATTAAAAATAAGTATTTTTGTCTTTTTGTGGTTTTTCTATTGATTAATTACTAATTAATTACTAATTACCTAATTAAACTATTTTAAATTAAGAAAAATAGAAAATGAACAGTAAAAATTATAAGAAAATTTCTAAAAATGTTTTATAACATATAAAAGCTAAAAAAAATATAATAACTAGGTTTTACTTAATAAAAACTAATTATGCTATTTAAAACTAATTATTAATTAATAATTAATAAAACTAAGATTAATTCTAATAAATACTAAATAATAAAATAAAAATCCGAAAAAATTATTATAAATACTTTAATATAAGCGCAATTTAAGAAAAATATAAAATAGCTAAGTACTTAATAAAAATCTAAAAATGAAAAATAAAATTTAAATAAAATTAAATAGAAACTATCACTTAAAATTACTTTGGATTTTCTTTTTGGAAAACTATTTTATAACTAAAAATGAAAAACTTTTGTAAAAACAAACTTTTTAGAACTTAAAAATAAGCTGATTATGAAAGAAAAAGCCAAACAGTTGACTTTTGTTGACCAAGGGACAAAATAAGCTCAAATGAGATCCAGTGGGACCCACAATGGTGAAATTTGATCTAAATAAGTTATTTGGACATGTTAAAGCAATAATAAGCCAAATAAGCTCACAAGATAAGCTGAATAGCACCAATAAGCACTTTGGTAACTTGTGTGAACACTGAAAATGGGACAAACTTGAAGGCAAGATTCAGGTGGGACTCAGGGGGTCCAAGTTCAAACCAAGGGTCAATATCACTTCCCTGGTAGGAGGGGGATTCAATGGAACAAATCTTGAGGCCTGAGGACCATTGTGGTGATCAGAAAACCACCACCAAGTGGTGGTGGTGGGCCTGAACTGACATGTTTCTAAAATATATCACAAGGGTAAAACTTGACAACTTCAAATAACCAAAAGCCATAATTTCAATTTTCCAAATTTTGAAACCCCGAGGACCAATTTTGTTATTTTTCAAACTGCAGGGACCAAACGTGTAATTTTCTCAAACTTTTCAGCCAAGGATTGTTTTTTTATAATTTTTGACTTTTTTATGCCTTGGGTTGACTTTTCTTTTGTTTTAAACTTCCAGGGACTAGTTTTGTCAATTTTTGAAACTTGAGGGACTGAAACTGCCAATTGTGCAAACTTTGTTCGTTTTTCATTTGTTTTTAAACATTTTGCATCTAAAACATATAAAACACACTTTTGGGATAAATTGTGTATTTTGATGCGTATTTGAGTGTTTTTGGATGTTTTGGCAGTTCAGATACGATAAAAATGATGAGTATTTACACACTCATCAGAAAGCTATTTTTTTTTTTTTTTTTTTTTTTAATTTGTATCCACTCTAGCCTTGTAATGCAACATGTATGTAGTATTACACCATAACCCGAATCACCAGACCCGACATAACCCGACCCGAATACCACATGAATCCGATAACCTGATACCTTATCAGGTTACGTGCGGGTCACATTTTTAAAACTTAAAACCCGACTCAACCCGACCCGATAAACCCAACAACCCGATAACCCGACCCGATAACACCCTTAATTTCCACACTCTCAAAATTTATTAGACATTGTATGCAATAGCTTTTAGTATAATCTGCTTTATTTACTTGTACAGTAGAGTGTCTCAATAAGATTTGAGAGTGTGACAATCACTTCCCCTTTTTAAATAGGTTAATTTGGTATACTAAGTATTTCAATTAACATTTCATTAATTATTCGGTAAAATGTTTGTTTATTTAGTTACGTCTGTTTAAAAATGTTCGTGAACGTTAGATTATGTCTTTATTAACGTTTGTTCATGTTCATTTATTTGTTTATGTTTGTATATTATATTTTTTTATTTATGGTTTTAAAACTAATTTGTTAAACAAAACAACTTTTATAAAATAAAATATTATGCATAATTTATTAAATTTTATTTCTGTTTTTCTACATCCATTTATGTCTGTTTATGGTTCGTTTAGTATCTTGATGAACAAACATGACCAATTAATTTTCTTAATAAACAAACACGAATAAGAAAATTCATTCGCTTCAGCATTTACTTCCGTTTATTTGTCTAGTTAAAGTTAAACGTTAAATGAACGAACAAGAACAAGGCTTCATTCGTATTCGTCCGGTTCGTTTACAACCCGCTAGATTATATGGACATCCTTGTTCGATGATTTTATATGAAATTATTATAATAATTTTGAAGGGCATGTTTGGTTTGTAGATGGGTTTTGTATTAGACTGCTCGGCAAAAGGGGCACTCGTGCACCTAGTTTCACAATTCACACACGAGTAGCCTTGGCCAAACCTTCTAGTCAAGCGCGAGTTGTGGTATTCGTGGGAAGAAAAGGTGAACAGTTCACCTTAAGTCACATGGTGTGATATGGGCTCCACTATTTTATTTTATAGTTTTTATTTGGTTTGTAAATGTATGTGACGTATTTAGTTGGGTATATTTTTATAAACTAGGTATTTTAATGAAAGGTGAGGTTAAGGTGACCTTGTCCACAAATAAGTGAGTTGATGTGAGGGGAAGTGAAAGGAGAAAGAAAGCTGATGTGGCACTGAGGTGTAAGGTGAATATATTGGTTCCTTGCCTTCTAGTATTAGGATTTGGAATTTGATTATAATTTAGATTTAAATTTGATGTAGCAGAGAGAAATAAAATAAAATTAAATAAAATATATGTTTAATTAAACTAGAGAAAACTGCAAAAAAAAATCTCTAAAGTGAATAGTAAACTGCAAAAAATGTCCCTAGTAGGCGAGGGTAAAGTAGTCATTTCACACGGCCAAAAAAAGTCCCTCTAATAGACAAGGGTAAAATAGTCATTTCACACGGCCAAAACTAACGAGCAGTTAGTCCAAAAAACATTTTTTGCATCTATAGTAACTTTTGAAGGACATAACTTGCAGAAAATTGAAACGTTAGAGATTTGCAGTCTTTTTTGAGGACATCTTTCGTAATTTTCACAAAGTTTAGGGACATTACTCGCAGTTTTCTCATTAAACAAACAATCATTTTTTAGAATTTAATATTACAATTTATATGTGATGAATCCACCAAATAGAGAGAAGAAATTGGAGTGGACCCACACAAAATTCAAAACCCGGCTAACTTGTATTCTTTAGGGGGTTGGTAACCCATCTCTCACCCAAAATCCCATCACTCACTCCCAACCAATCCCCTTATGCCACATCATTCATCTACTTTTTCCATCACTCACCCATTTTTTGTTGGCAACACCATCACTCACTACATCTCATCAGTCACTTCATTTTTTGAAAAAATTCCATTAAAATTAAAAAAAATATCATTAAAATTAAAAAAACGTTACATAATATTACTAAAATACATAAAATAACATTACATAATACTAAAGTACTAAATTTCATAATACTAAAAAACTAAATTTCATCGTCTTCATCGTCCACCTCGATGTATGGTAAGTGTTGAGCGTGAATATGCTCCATAAGATCAAATCGGAGGCGAAAATGTGTTTCTGTCGTATCTCGTCTAAGGCTGCTTCGTCAAACACCGGTTGGATCGGAAGATCCCGAATATGAACTGGCGAGATTGCGTTACTGGCGTCATGTATAATCATGTTGTGCAATATCACACACGCATACACTAGGTTTCTAATTCTGTCTAGTGTGTGTGGCCGTAAGGGTCGATTCAGTATACCCCATTTACCCTTGAGAACACCAAATGCACGCTCAACATCCTTTCGAGCTGACTCTTGTACTTTCTTGAACTTTTTCTCTTTCGGGTCGGTTGGATATTTGAACGCTTTAACAAAAGTAGACCATGTAGGATATATGCCATCGGTTAGATAGTAGCCACGCTTGTACGTACGGCCGTTCACAACAAATGAGCACTTAGGTGCCGTACCATTACGCTCGGTGAGGAATAGCGGAGATTGCATCACAACATTCACATCATTGTTTGAACTCGGCGGTCCAAAGAACAAGTGCCATATCCACAAATCTTAAGACGCCACTGCCACCATCATAATCTTCGGGTATTGATGATCAATTCGTTTGAACAATTCCTCCAAACGAAATGTGTGCAATCTAGGCTACCGATCATACTGGGAATGTGATGTCTCTCTTCGTATGCTTCATACAAACATGCAACATCATGGCTTGTTGGCCTACGTAGGAAATCTCGACCGTATAACTGAACAATAGCGTCACAAAAATATTGAAGGCATTCACGTGACGTTCTTTGTGCCATTACTAAATATTCGTCAAACTCATCCGGTGGATTACCGGTTGCGAGTTGTTTAATGGCAGACGTACATTTTTGTATGGCTGTGAAACTTTTTTTTTTTTTTAATCTAGCATCATAACCTTTTTGAAAATACTCGTGTCTAAAGTCAACAGCATGTGTGATTTTTAAAAATAAACGTTTAGGCATACGATACCTATCTTCAAAAAAAGCTTCGTCGAATTTTGGATCGTCACAAAAATAATCACGATGCAATCTTTCTGCAGCTTTGACCTGATTGCGGTTTACTGATTTTTGTTTCGACCTTGCCGTATCATCTTCCTCAATCGCGTTCATAAAAACCTCGAGACTACTATCGTTAGACCACTCAAACGGCTCATCCAACAATATAGTCAACCAATTCTTTGATGCTCCATATGTAACACCCCCATTTTTCACTGATCGCAGTGGATTAAGTGTTTGGGGTATTACTTCATAGAAGCAAAGACAAGATATAGAAAACGACTCGAAAAGAGACGTTTTTGAAAAATATGTTATCATTCATTTATTTATCAGAGTTTTTACAGTAAAAGATATACTTTTACCAAAAGAGAGGTCCTTAAGATATGGGTTTAGACACAAAACTGATGAATGATAACTGTACTGGACATTCTCATGTCCAGTACTTCTCCGTGCCAGGGTTCCTATAGTGCCTAATTATCTAGGATAACATGCTTAGAAGTCAACACGTATGTTGAGTGAGAATCATAGGTTTATATAGATAGTTAGTGAATACAAGTTCCACAGGGTTCAGCTTAAACCCTATGTGTGGAAAAGTTTAGTGATAGAAGGTATATTGCACTAAGCTCATGAACCACACGTTAATAATCCGGGTCATGTGGGCCGCAGACCCAACATGAGGGGATGGGAAGGATAACTTGCCAAAGTTAATCCTTCGGTGGGTTCAAGTATAGTACTTATTGGTACCACCCAGAGAGGTGTTAATACCAACAGGAGTTGTCAAACTCCAATAGATCTATCAACTATACTCGCGTTCGCGTGGGTAAAATATCCCAAACGATTAGATTCATGAATTTTAGTTATGAATTTTAGTCGTGCAATAACCAAAGAAAAAGACTTGTATTCGGTTTAAAGCATGTATCCCCCTCACAGGGTTTGTAAAGCATTTAGAAAGCATTTAAAAGGTGTGAGGCTATGAAAACTCACATGGGTCTTAAGTTAATTAAGGTAGGGGTTTAGACAATTTACTCACGTATCCTGGGTTGGTGTAGGTGTGTGTATGTCAAGTCTTAGTATAGGTTTTCTTAACTAATTACTTTTTGGGTTTTTACATATAACATAACACTATTCGGGCCATCGTAATTCAGAAGTATATGACTCCTCGCATGAAGCTCCCTACTATTGTATTATGTTATCAACATAATACCGTTCGGGCCATCATAATTCAGAAGTTAATACTCCTCACATGAAGCTCCCTACTATTGAATTATGTTGTTATTAGGGTTTAGTTATAACATAACACCGTTCGGGCCATCATAACTCAGAAGTATATGCAATAATCGTTTGAGGAGCCAGGGCACTTTAAATCGTAAACCCAGCAAACTCGTCAAAACGAAATATCCACATAGTACTCCTCGCATGAAGCTCCCTAGTATTGTGTTATGCTTCTAACTTAAAATATGTTTTATACTTATATGAAAATAGTTTGTTTATACCCTTTAAGTTTTATATATTTACATTTTCTACCCTAAACTTATAAACTTATAACAATTAAGCATATAACTTTCTAACTTTTACATATTTAGTCCCTATACTTATATATTTTAGAGAAATGACAAAAATGGTCCTTAGACTATGCTAACTTTCATTATTTACCCTTTTTACCCTTAACTTTATAATATTTGCATAATTAGTCCTTTTTAGTTTATAACTTATTTTAATTCTTATCCTAAGGTTTCAATTATTTGCAAATTAAGTCCTTGTACTTATAAATTCTAGGAAATGTCAAAAACAGTCCCTAGACTTTATAGTTTCAGGAATTTATGACATATACCCCTATGCATGTAAAGTTTTGCAAAAATAGTCCTAAATGTACATAAACTATATTTTATCCTAGCAACTAAGTTTCTAAGCTTATGTTTAGTTCATATAAGTTCATATAAGTCATATATTTTAGATTATATCACAAAAATAAGCTATATCACAAGTAAACATGTAATTCGACTATATCTAGGGTTATGAAAAGAAAGCATGCAAACGGGAAGATCTAAGGCTATCCTATGGTTTCTAAGGCTTATTCTAAGTATCCTAGGTCTATTCTAATACTACTATAACGAAAACTAAAGCTTACCTATGTTGTGCAAGGGTTAACGAGGCTAAAAAGGTTTCTAGGGTTTCTTTCGAATCAAACCATAACTCGACTAGGAAAGGGCTTCGCTACTCATTCTCTAGGGCTTCTAAGGGTATTAGACTACATAAAGGTTTAAGATAGAGAGGGGAAATGTGTGAAGGGAAATGGAGGGGAGGGGAGGGATATTTATACTCACGTAAGGAGTAGCGAACAAGGAAACTTGACCTAGGTGTTGTGCAGGGGAGGGGTGGAGTAAGCAAGGCTAGGGGAGGTCGTGGAGGGTCTAGTGGTGATGAGGAGCAGCTATGGAGTAGCTAGGGGGCGCTAGTAGGCCGATTGTGGTGGTTATGAGTCGAAGGAGGCGGTTTTGAAAAAAAGGGTGACAAGTAGGTGCATCACCTACTTGCTTGGGTGCTAGGAGGTGCTAGTGTGCTAGGTTGGTTATAGGGAGGTGCTAGGTAGCTTTCTTGGTAGTTTAGAGTAGTATAGTAGCTAGTTTTAGGTTTAGTTTTAACCTAGTTTTGTCTAGTAAGAGTTTTAGGTTTAGCCTAGGGTTTAGTGCCTAATTTGGTATCCTATGAGTGTCTAATGACTAATTCTAAGTCCTAGGGGGCTTATACTAAGTAGTGGTAGCTTATGGTAAAGATTTCAGAAAGTTAGACCTAGTTTCCGGGAAGTTATGTCCTAGTTAGGGTTTTGTGCTTATTTGACTTGTACCTAAGTTCAAATGAGTTGTACTATGGTCTAGGGAGTCTAATATAACCTAAGGTCACTAATGTAACTTATACCTAAGCTTTTAATACTTTAGAACATGTATAGATAAGCAATTAGGGTTTTAAAGATAACCATAAACACATAGGTGCAATTAGAGTTTTCTAGCAAGTATGGTGTATTAGAGTGATAGTTTTCTTAGTGAAAATATGTTTGTAACCTTGACTTGACATACCGAGATGTTTACATCAAGTAAATATAGTGGTGGTTGGCATAGGTGGATACGTGAGCTTGTCTAGAGGTTAGTTAGGTCATAAAGATATAATAAAACAAAAATTTGGCTCGGGAAAATCCTAAAGGCATTTCTAACCTAGATTGTGCTTAGTGAGGGCCTAAGTTAAGTTAGTAAGGTATTTCTAACCTAAGGGGAAGTTAGTGGGTTGTTCCAGTCTCCCATCTTATAAGAAAATCTCGTCCCGAGATTTAAATAGGGTTAGTAGGTAAAAGTGAGAATAGATGGGGATATTTAGCACGGATTTGATCCCATCGTTTCCAAGTATACTCTGGTCCTCTTTGGGAGTCCCAGTGTACCTTAACGATAGGAATCCGGTGATGTTTTAGATTTTTGACCTCTCGGTCCATAATTTCTGTTGGTTCTTCAGTGAAATTGAGCTTATCGTCCAATTGAAGCTCTTTTATAGGAACAACTAGTGATTCGTCCGATAAACATTTCTTAAGATTCGAGATGTGAAGCGTGTCGTGTATATTACTTAGTTCATCCGGCAATTTAAGTCGGTATGCCACTGGACCAATTCATTCTAAAACCTTAAATGGTCCAATGTATCTCGGACTAAGCTTTCCTTGCTTTCCGAGACGAAAGACACCTTTCATAGGTGAAACTTTCAACATAACCCTATCTCCGATTTGAAATTCTAAAGGCTTACGTCTTACATCGGCATAACTCTTTTGCCGATCCCTAGCGGCTTGTAAGCATTGTCGGATTTGAACTATTTTCTCATTTGTCTCATGAATTATCTCTGGACCCGTAAGTTGTACTTCTCCAACTTCGGCCCAGCAGACCGGTGATCTATACTTTCTCCCATAAAGTGCTTCATACGGTGTTGCCTTAATACTAGCGTGATAACTATTGTTATACGAGAATTCTACCAATAGTAAGTGTTTCTCCCATCCTTTTCCAAAATCTATCACACACGCTCGAAGCATATCCTCGAGTGTCTAGATAGTTCTTTCACTTTGACTGTCGGTTTGCGGTTGATATTCCGTACTCATGTCTATCTGAGTACCTAAGGATTTTTGCATAGATTGCCAAAATCTTGACGTGAAATGGGAATCACGATCCGATATGATAGATATTGGCACTCCATGTCGGGAAACTATTTCCTTGAGGTACAACCTAGCAAGGGTTTCCATATCATCCGTTTCTCATATAGGAATGAAGTGAGCTGATTTCATAAGGCGATCAACTATTACCCAAATAGTATCATGCCCGTTAGGTGTTCTAGGTAGTTTTGTGATAAAATCCATTGTAATTCTTTCCCACTTCCAAATGGGAATCTCAGGGTGTTCCAATAAGCCAGATGGCTTTTGACATTCAACCTTTACCCTAGAACATGTTAAACACCTGCCCACATATCTAGCAATAGATGCTTTCATGTCGGGCCACCAATAGTGTTTCTTCAGATCCTGATACATCTTGTCAGAACCCGGGTGTATGGAGTACTTAGATTTATGGGACTCGTGCATTACTACGTTCCTTAAGTTACCATGATAAGGTAACCATCTCCGACCCTTAATACAACGAGTTCCGTCTGACAGATCTCAAAAGCCTTATCCATCCCTCGTAAATTCTCAAGTTTACGATCTTTTCTTTCGAGGGCTTCATTCTGGGCTTTGAGTATTTGAGAAGGTAGATTCGAATGAAGAGTCATAACTAACGACCTAACTCTAAGTGGTTTGATTCGTTCCTTTCGGCTCAAAGCATCTGCTACTACGTTAGCTTTGCCAGGATGGTAACGAATCTCACAATCATAATCAGCGAGCAGTTCTATCCATCGATGTTGTCTCATGTTCAACTCTTTCTGATTAAGAATATGCTGTAGACTTTTGTGATCGGTGAAAACCGTACACTTAGTGCCATACAGATAATGTCTCCATATTCTTAGAGCGAACACTACTGCTCCTAATTCTAGATCATGTGTAGTATAGTTTTCCTAATGTATCTTGAGTTGTCGTGATGCATAAGCGATTACTTTATCCCGTTGCATCAATACAACTCCAAGACCTCTACGCGAAGCATCACAATAAACGATAAAATCATCGTTTCCTTCGGGTAATGCTAAGATTGGAGCTTCACATAACTTTCTCTTCAAAATCTGGAAAGCTATCTCTTGATCTTTTCCCCAGTCAAACTTCCTGTTTTTCTGGGTTAGCTATGTCAAAGGTTTTGCTATTTTTGTAAATCACTCAATAAACCTTTGATAGTAGCCCGCAAGTCCTAAAAATTTTCATATCTCAGTAGGATTCGTAGGATGTGGCCAATCCTTAACGGCTTTGATTTTAGTTGGATCGACACGAAGTCCTTGTTTATCTATCATGTGTCCAAGAAATTGCGCAACACTAATCCAGAATTCACACTTCGAGAACTTTGCATAAAGTTTCTCTGTCTTAAGTAGTTCTAGGGTTATTCTCAAGTGTTTAGCGTGCTCTTCCTCGTTACATGAATAGATAAGGATATCATCTATGAACATTATAACAAATTTATCCAAGTATGGTTTACATACCCGGTTCATGAGATCCATAAAAACCGCTGGTGCGTTTATCAAACCAAGTGGCATAACTTGAAATTCATAGTGTCCATATCTCGTTCTGAAAGCGGTTTTAGGGATATCCTCTTCCCTCACTCTCAGTTGATGATAACTTGATCGTAAGTCAATCTTCGAATATACACTCGAACCTTGGAGTTGATCAAACAAGTCATCAATCCTGGGTAATGGGTATCGATTTTTGATAGTAAGTTTGTTTAATCCACGATAATTGATACACATCCTCATAGATCCATCTTTCTTCTTTACGAATAGGACATGAGCTCCCCAAGGTGATGTACTAGGGCGTATAAATCCTCGATCGGTTAATTCCTGGAGTTGTTCAGAGAGTTCATTCATCTCTGAAGGGGCTAACCTATAGGGTGCTTGAGCTATAGGTGCCACTCCGGGGATTAAGTCGATTTGAAATTCTATTTGACGAATGGGAGGTAAGCCAGGTAAATCCTTAGGAAAAACTTCTGGGTATTCCTTGACTATAGGGATCTCCCCCAGTCATTTTTCATCTGGCTTAGTCTCCATTAATTGAACTACGAATACTTGAAAACCTCGTGACATGTATCATTCCGTTTTGATACATGAAATGAAGTTAAGTCTAGTTTTACTTTGATCTCCTCGGATAGCTAAAGTCTCATCGTTGATAGGTACATGGATGATTTTCTCATCACAAAGAATCTTTGCTTGATTCTTGGACAACCAATCCATTCCTACAACAACGTCAAAACTACCGAGTCTCATGGGTATGAGATCAATCTTGAAAGGGTGGTTAAGTAATGTTAAGGTACAACCCTTAAGGACGGTGTTAATACTAACTAAGTTTTCGTCGGCCATTTCTATCTCATAGTAAGTATCTAAAGCTATGGGTTTAATCCTAAGTCTAGAGGCTAAGGGTATAGATACGAAACTCCTATCAGCTCCAGAATCAAATAATATACTAACTAAGTGGTTGTTTAAGAGAAACTTACCCGTGACTAAGCTCGGATCTTATGGATCATTCCTATCCCTCAACATATATGCTCTTCCCTGGGCACCATCAATATTTTTCTTTGGGCATCTATTTGCATAGTGTCCCTTTTCTCCGCAAGTATGACAAATGACTACTGCTGGTGGTGGATTACCCACAGTAGCTGTTTCTTTGTTCTTGCAATCCCTTGGATGATGGCCCACCTTGTTACATGTTGTACATATAATGGAACAAGGCCCTGTGTGATGCCAGTTGCATTACTTACACATAGGGGCATTCCCAGCATAACCACTTCTCTCATTAGGAGTGGCGGCATATGCTTTTGCATTCTCTTGCCTTGGTTGAGGATAGGGATTGGTACGGTTATTAATAACTGTATTTCGAGAGTTACCGAAAGCTCTCCTATCGTGGAACTTTTGTTTATTATCGTAGGGCGTTGGCACAGAGTTGTGCTATGTTACTTGGTCCATTAACCTCAAAGTTATGTTAATGGCCTCCTCTAAAGTTTGAGGTCTAGAAGCAACAACATTCCCTTTGATACTCCGGGGCAAACCTCCGATGAAAGCTTCTATTGTCTTTTCAATAGTCAGCCACCATTGTAGGACACAAAGTTTCCAACTCTTAAAATCTCCTAATATAAGTCTTAACATCGTTCCCCTTTACTGACAAGTTATATAACTCGTCTTCCATTTTCTTAATCTCTGTCCGAGGGCAATATTTCTTAATCATAAGATTCTTAAATTCAGTCCATGATAAATTGTATGCCTCTTCTATTCCTATTGGTTGGGCATACGAGTTCCACCACGATAATGCTTCCTCGGTAAGAGTACTAGTAGCAAACTTAACCCTACAATCCTCAGTACAATTGCAACGGGCAAATACTGATTCACATCTCTGAAACCAATGAATTAATCCTATGGCCCCCTTCTGTCCCCTTGAAATTGAAGGGCTGACAGCTCCTAAATTCCTTGTAGTTACTCTTCTTCACTACAGGAGTTTCGGGGTTTCTAGCCATGTTGGCATCCCTAGCTCCTAGTGCTGCACTCACACGTCAGTTACTAGTCGCTGAATGTCTTCCTGAGTCATGGCGGGAGTAGTGGGAGTAACGGGAGTGGTAGCTCGTGTATGTGCCATTCTATAGGTAAGATGTGATAAGAACAATGTCATAGTTTATGCTCTAATTCCTTAGAACATTATCTGATACCGGATGGGTATGGAATCCTAAAACTAAAAGGGCGAGTTTCCTAACAAGATTCGTTATATTCCATCGAAACTAGTTTCCCCCGTCTAAATGCATAGTGATTCTTAAAGATCCTAAGTTTTTAGTGTTCCTAAGTATGTCTACTTATTTTAATTTCCTATAAATTCTAGTTTCCTAAATTCTAAGGCAGTCTATAGTGTGTCCTAAGGCAATCTATAGTGTATCCTAAGGCATAGGAAATCCTAGTACGGGATACGAGTTTTAAGAAAACTAAGTATAAGTAGTTTAAGTTTCCTATTTTATAAAGTGAAAACCTAGCAAGTACCCGTTTATAACTAAGTTATCTACCTATAAACCTATGTTACCTAAGTCTATAACCTTATTTTGATTCTTTGTCATTTTTAAGTTCCTGGATGGCTTCCAAAAGTTCCTCTATATCAGACCTATGATTATTCCTAATATCCTCGATAATCATTTCTATAGTGGAAAGCCTAACATGTGCGGTAACTACTTTGTCAGAGCGTCCCTCGTATTTTGTTTGCAACCTAATCATTTGATTACGAGTTTTCTCTAATTCATTTTCTAACCTATATCTACCTATTCCTAAATCACCAATCCTATTTTCTACTTCTTCTATTCGTCCTAAAGATAATTTATCTAAATGACTAAGTATTTCCTCTATTTGTTCCTCATGTCTTTCTAAAGGTGTTTTATATGAATTACTACCTATTTCAAACCTGGGGGGAGGTGAAGTGATGAGGCAAAAAATGAACCGTTTTTAGGGGGTCATTTAAGCCCGGAATTGAATTTATTTGATCAAATATTACCCTAAATTGTTCCTTTTATGATTTTAGGTACTTTGGGAGTGAATTCTGGAAAAGGAAGCATTTTGGACGTTTTTGGAGCATAAAAGTGAAGAAAATGGCAAAGACTTAATTTTCCATGCTGAGAACAGTACCTGACGGCGTCAAGAGGAAAATTCTAACGGCGTCAGGAGTAAAATCCGTGACGACCCAGTGAAAACCTGAAGGCGTCAAGAGTTAATATTGTGACGGCCTGCATAAGGAGTACACGTGACGGCGTCAAACCCAGATCTAGGCAGTCCGAGAAATTATTTGCGGTGAGATGACGGCATCAGACATTTGTTCTTGACGCCGTCACCTCACAAAATGTATATATACTTTTCTATTTTTCATTCATAAAGAGGAACTTGTGTGGAGAATACTAGGGTCGAACCTAATAAACCCTAGATCGTTTTTTACAGTATTATCAAGGGTTTTTACCCCTTGAAACCTTTCATGTTCAATTAAGATAAGTCCTCTTTCAATTCATTCAATATGTCTATGTGTTGTTTGAATATATCTTATGCTTGTCTTGATTTCAACATGCTAGGCTAGATCTATCATGTGTTTGCTTAGATGTAATGAAACCTAGATGTTAATTATAGGTTGATTGCTTGTTTATAGTTGTAATGGATGAATGATTTCAATGTTAGGCTTAAGAAAACTGGCAGATCTCCATTTTGTAACATGCTTGAACGTCTTAGGAAACATAAACCGATGTGTACTAGGTTTTATTGGTTGTATTTAATGCATGAGCAAATTCTAATGATCCCATGTTAGGAGCTTCTTAGCCGGCTCGACATAGGAGTGAAGTAGGCACTTATAGGATTGGGGAAGTAAGTACGCCACCCCATGAATGGTATTAAGGAATACAATCCGTCATCCACGCAACTGTAACAAGTAATTAACCTGTAAAAGATATCTAGGGAGTAATGAAATCTAAGTAAACATAATTCTCCCATATATTGCTCACACCACTAGTTAATTTAGTTTATTTTCATTTTTTGTATTTTATTTTGATTGCATCTTAGTTAATGGGTTAGTTGACTAGCAACTAATTCCGCCCAACTCCTTCAAAATCGAGATTTTTACTTGCTTTTATAAAAATATAACAACACAAAAAGAATCATCACTCATCTCTAGACCTAGTCTTTAGGTTTTCTAATCCTAGCGACAATATTCCTAGCTGAACGATCAATCCCCCGGTACTTGTCACTATACTATACTACAACGATCAAGTACACTGCCTGGTGGGGGTTGTAAGCTTCTCGAGATCCCTCGAGAGGTAAAGCCTGGTGCAATCCCTACGCATCAAGTGTTTGGCGCCGCAGCCCGGGGAATAGTTATTGTCTAGGTTATGATTTCTTTTTATTAGGTCTACTTGCTAGATTCCTTTCTAGTAGGATTTTATTTTTATTTTTTAGGTTCTCTTTAGTCTATCTTATTTCTTCGTGTGTTTGTTCGTAACTCTTCACCATCTGACATCATGGACGATGGTAACATCTTTGAACCCATCATCCCACCACAACAAGACCACCCACAAAACCCACCACTAGCTAACCAACCTCTTAGGCCCCGAACCCTAGGAGAGTACTCCCGACCTAGCCACCAAGGCTATCGAAACACCATTGAGCTCACCCAGGGAGCCAATGTGTCTCCCTTGCGATCGGACACCATCCGGTTGGTGCAAAGCGGATGTGCATTCCATGGACTTCGTTCTGAAGATCCAAATCAACATCTCAAGGACTTCCTTAAAATCGTAGATTCTATAGACCTTGATGTTACAACTAGAGATTCAACCCGATTACGCCTATTCCAATTCTCTCTGCGTGATCAAGCTAGTCAATGGCTTGAACGTTTACCCGCGGGATCCATCACCTCATGGGATGATCTCACCACTCGTTTCCTTGCTCAATTTTTCCCACCGGGGAGAACTACGAAGCTTAGAAATGACATCTTGATATTCCAACAACGTCAAAATGAAACTCTATATGAAGCATGGACTCGATTCAAGGACTTACTCCAAAAAGTCCCTCATCATGGCATAGATCTTTGGCTCCAAGTCCAAATCTTTTATGACCATATCGATCTCTCCACAAGGCGAGCCATTGACCAATCGGCCGGTGGTAAGCTATGTGATCTAAGTGCGGAACAATCATGGGAACTCATAGAAGATCTTGCTCTCTATGACAACGAAAGTTGGAATGATCCCCGTGATTTGAACAAAACGGTCAAGGCAATATCTTTGTCTTCGAACAATTCTAGCACTCCCGACCGTAGGATCATGGAACTTGAGGACCAAGTCAAGTTTCTCATGAAATCTTACGAAGCTCCTAAGCCTTCAAGCCAAGTGAACAAAATCACTTCTTCATGCGAATTATGTAGTGGTCCCCATGACACTCGTGATTGTGTGGAACTCCCCGGAACAGCTTTTGCGGACTACGCATCCTCGCGTACCGACGAAGCGGGAGATAAGTGGTACACTTTCAAACCTGAGCCAAACCCGTATGGTGATTCCTACAACCCTTCTTGGAAAAATCACCCAAACCTTAGGTGGAAACAAAATCAAGCCAATTCTTCCAATCCGCCTAATCGTTACCAACCAAATGGTCCATCCTCCAACCGTACTTTCAACAGCAATCCTTCTAACAACTATGGTAGTACCAACAATCTTGAAGGATTGATGTCCATGTTTATGGCATCTCAAGAAGCTCGCATATCTAATTTTGAAGCCGATTTCAAACAAAAGCAAAGCGAGATGACCACCAAAATTGACACATTGTTGAAAGTTCTCAATGACCGAGAAATGGGAGCACTCCCAAGCGACACGGTCAAGAACCCGAAACTAAATGTTAATTCCATATCATCAGTTTCGTCACCCACTTCTTGTCCGCAATACTAATCGGTTAAATCAATGAGCACGTGTTTCAAGCAAAACCAAATTCTTCAAAAGGACCAATCAAATAAAACACCCGATGTAAAACCGGTCAAAAGCATAGTTGAAACACCTCCTACGCAAGACCTTGACGATGAATTCAAGGAGCTTCACATTGAACGTCCCGTCATTGATGTCTTAGCCCATGCTCCCTACTATAGTGCCCTCCTAGAAAAGTATGAGAAGTTTAAACTAGGTAAAAATGGGACCGCCTTCGTTCAAAACAAGTTGCCTAAAAAGCTTGATGATCCGGGTATATTTGTTTTGCCTTGTAAGATAGGAAGATCCGAAGCTTTCTGTTGACATAAATAATGTCTCAAAACATTGTTAGCATATTAACAATGTCTCTATGTTTTGATAATTACAAAGCATAAACTCATTAATCTAAAACTTATGACGTAAACAAGTTTTTAGTGCTTAATATTTGTCTTTGCTTCCATATCACTTAAGGTATGAATAAACAAAGGGTTTATTACATTTCATGATCAAAGGAAAATTTTCTAATCACTAGAATTTTTATAAAATGTATTAAACACCTTATATCTTTTACAAAATTACTTTTGAAATTAAAAGAATATGTTTAATTCATTATAAATATATGATTTCAAATTTCCAACCAAAAATGGTAAATTCTATCCAGAAAAATATTCCCCACTAAAAGACAAGAAAAACCAACGTTCTGAAGGGGCGGCCCCCTTAATTCCTTAGGCGGCCCCCTTAATAATTAAGGGGACCGGCCACTAATTAAGGGGACCGGCCACGCTCCAGAATAGTATTTTTCCCCCCTATAAATACTGGTTCACTCCTCAGAATGTTCTCACCTTTTGCACTTCTAAACTTTCTGATCTAGATCTATATTTCTATTCTCTTATCCTTTGATCATAAGTGTATAATTCTTTGTTTCAAAGTGATCCAAACTTCATCCTCTCAAGTGCAAGAGAAGAATACTTCTATCCCCCAAGACAAGAAGTATTACAACTTGTTGTGATCTCCACATCCAAATTGTTGGTGCATCATCAAAGATCATTTACATTATTCTTTGTGAAGATTGTTGTGAATATTTGATTGTAGATAGTTGTGCTAGATATAGATTGTGTGATTAGTTAGTAGCTTGGTGTGAAGAAGAAAAGTTAGGAACTAGATTGGTGTGAAGAAGATAGGTGTGGAGTAGTTAGTTGTGAAGTAGATTGATTTGAAGAACTTGTGTAGAAGTTGTGACTTAGGTGTGACGAAGTTGTGGTGTGAAAATTGGTGTGTACGGTTTTCTCCGCCATAAAGGAGCTTGTTGATATAGTGAAGAAAACTCTCGAGTTAGGTGCTCGGGGAGTGGAGTAGGGCAAGGAAGGTGTCCTTGTAGCCGAACCACTATAAATCTCTTGTCTTGCGGTTCGATCTTTCCATCTCTTACTTATTTCATTACTTATCATTGTTATATATTGTGTATTGTTAGTTGTTTATATTGTACAAGACTTGAGATCACATATTATCGAATCTAAGTTTTTAAAAGCTAAGAAAACACTAAAACTATCTTTTATAACGAATTAAAAAGACGTAAAACTATTCAACCCCCCTTCTAGCTTTCCACAATTGGTATCAAGAGCCACGTCTAGCAAGATTTTTAAAATATGTTGTATTTTAAAACTTGTAACGATCTATGGAATCTGAAAAATATTTAGAAGGGCAATCTATGCAAAGACCACCACTATTTGAAAGTGATGGATTTTTATATTGGAAAAATAGATTCGAAACGTATGTGAAATCAAAAGATCTTGATCTTTGGCATATTATTAGCTTTGGTGATTTTCCTCCTATTCAATATAATATTGAAACTAAAATGAATGAAATTGTTTCTTTCGAAAAACAAAATGATGATTTGAAAAAGAAATTAGCAAAAAATATTGAGGCTAAAATGGTCATTTATAATGCGTTACCACGCAAAGAATATGAAAGAATTTTTATGTGTAAAACCGCCAAAGAAATTTGGGATTCTTTACTAATTACTCACCAAGGTAATAGCCAAGTCAAAGATAATAAAATAGATCTTCTTGTACAACAATATGAACAATTTACGATTCCGGAAGAGGAATCAATTGATAATGCTTTTGCTAAGTTTAACACTATTATCACAAGTTTAAAAGCACTTGATGAGACATTTTCTAGTAAAAATTGTGTCAGAAAATTTCTTAGGGCATTGCATCCAAAATGGCGAGCTAAGGTCACGGCAATTGAAGAATCAAAGAACTTGATGACGCTATCACTAGATGAACTAATTGGCAATTTGAAGGTTCATGAAGAAATCATAAGAAGAGATTCGGAAACGGTCAAAGTCAAGAAAGAACAAACCAAATCCATTGCTCTAAAATCCAAAAAGGAATCTAGTGATGATGATGATTCAAGTGATGAAAGTGAAGACGAAGAATATGCAATGGCCGTAAGAGAATTCAAGAAGTTCTTCAAGAGACGAGGAAGATTCACTAGATCATCACGAGACGAAAGAAAAGCATTCCAAAGAAATAGAAGTGACAACTACGGGAAAAGAAAGTGCTTTAGATATGGAAGTCCAAATCATCTCATTGGCGAATGTCTAAAGCCACCGGGTTATGAAAATCAAGGCGCTTTTGTTAGTGGAACATGGAGTGATAGTGACAAAGAAGAAGTTGAAAAGCCAAGAGACGAAAAGTGTTTTATGGCAAAAGAAACCGACGAAATATGTTTAGGAATTGACTTGGAACCTGACGAATGGATCAAAGATAGCGGATGTTTGAGGCACATGACGGGGAACCGCAAGCTATTCTCTACATACAAGGCATACAATGGAGGTAACGTTATTTTCGGTAGTGACTTATGTGGAAAAATCATTGGCAAAGGTACGATTTCTCAAGACTCACTTACTATTGAAAATGTAGAGCATGTAGATAAATTAACATATAACTTGCTTAGTGTAGGACAAATATGTGATAATAAATGTAGAGTCACATTTACCGAAGAGGATAGAGAAATAGTTAAGAATGGAAAAATTATAGGAAGAGGAATTAGGAAAGGTGGCATATATGTTATGAAACTAGTAAACAAACCTGAGGATAGGATATGCCTAACGACCCTAGATGAAAACTCTACATTGTCGCATAGGAGATTAGGACATGCTAACATGCAACAAATACAATCTTTGGCCTCTAAGGAATTAGTTAGAAATTTGCCTAATCTAAAATATGATAAGCATTTTTGTGATGCATGTAAAATTGGAAAACAAGCTCATGCTAGTCACAAAGCTAAGAATATAGTATCCACTACTAGGTGCCTAGAATTATTACATATGGATCTTTTTGGTCCATCCGTTGTGCGGAGCTATGGAGGAAACAAATATACCTTAGTAATAGTAGATGACTACTCACGATACACGTGGACTAGGTTTTTAAGTGACAAAACCCAAGCCTTTGAAAAATTCGAAATATTTAGTAAAATGATTCAAAACAAATTAGGATGCTCAATAGTTGCCATTAGGACGGACCATGGTAGGGAATTTAATAACGAGGTACAATTCGGAAAATATTGTGAGTTAAATGGAATATCTCACAATTTCTCCGCTCCTCGTACTCCTCAATCAAATGGCGTAGTAGAAAGAAAAAATAGGTCACTACAAGAAATGAGTAGAACTATGTTAAATGAACAATCCATCCCACAAAAATTTTGGTGTCACGCCGTAGATACATCAACTTATATTTTAAATAGGGTATCAATTAGGATAATTATAGGAAAAACTCCTTATCATGAGTTATTAAGAGGTAGAAAACCAAACTTAAGCTACTTTAGGGTATTTGTAAGTAAATGTTATATTCTAAACACTAAGGATTACCTCACTAAGTTTGATCCAAAATCATATGAAGGAATATTTTTAGGATACTCACAAAATAGCAAAGCATATATAATACTTAACAAACACTCCATGAAAGTAGAGGAATCACTAAATGTAACATTTAATGAAACACCACCACCTCTTAAAACATTACCTTTAGAAGATGATGATTTAATCGAAGATGAAGCTATTGAGGTTAGTAAAACAAAACCCATAGGAAATGATAATGAAGACATTCAATTAGATAATAACGAAACTGTTAATATTAAAGAATCTAGATCACATCCATTAGATAATATAATAGGACATCTTAACCAAAGAACCCTTAGGTCACAAGCCCAAGATAAAAACAATTTCTTTTGTTTCCTCTCAGCAATAGAACCTAAGAATATTAACGAAGCTTTAAAAGATGAAAGTTGGGTTATAGCTATGCAAGAAGAATTAAATCAATTTAAGGCAAATGATGTTTGGGAATTAGTCCCAAATCCAAAGAATATGACCATCATAGGAACCAAATGGGTATATAGGAATAAGTTAGATGAGAATGGAGTAGTTACTAGGAATAAAGCTAGGTTAGTTGCCCAAGGTTATCATCAACAAGAAGGAATTGATTATGACGAAACTTATGCCCCCGTAGCTAGACTAGAATCAATTAGGATATTACTTGCCTATGCTTGCGCCCTAGATTTTAAGTTATTCCAAATGGACGTGAAAAGTGCATTCCTTAACGGTTTTATCAATGAGGAGGTATATGTGGCACAACCTCCAGGATTCATTGACTTCGCAAAACCTGATTATGTTTATAAGTTAAAGAAAGCTTTGTATGGACTCAAACAAGCTCCCAAAGCTTGGTATGATCGATTAAAAGCTTTTCTTATTAAACATGATTATTCCATGGGAATGGTAGATAACACTCTTTTCACTAAAAGGAAAGACCCAAATCTCATCATTGTCCAAATATATGTTGATGACATTATATTTGGATCTACTTGTCAAGACATGTGTGATGAATTTGCCAAAATCATGCATGATGAGTTTGAGATGAGTATGATGGGTGAACTAAACTTCTTCCTAGGATTACAAATAAAACAATTAGAAGATGGAATATTTTTTAACCAATCTAAGTACATTAAGGAAATGCTTAAGAAATTTGGCCTAGAAGACTCAAAACCCATGAAAACTCCCATGTCTACGGAAGTAAAGCTCACAAAGGACGATGAAGGTGAGTCCGTAGATAACACCAAGTATAGAGGAATGATAGGTAGTTTACTATACTTGACGGCAAGTAGACCCGACATCATGTTTAGTGTCTGCCTTTGTGCCCATTTTCAAGAGGATCCCAAAACCTCTCACCTAGAAGCGGTTAAGCGTATCTTCCGATACGTTAAAGGCACTATACACTTAGGATTATGGTATCCTAAGGGATCCGGCATAGAAACCATCGTCTATGCGGATTCGGATCATGCGGGAGACAACGTAGATAGAAAGAGCACTAGCGGTATTTGCACGTTTATGGGATGTTGTCTAACGTCTTGGTTTTCGAAGAAGCAAACCGCTCTTGCTATTTCTACCACCGAAGCCGAATATGTAAGCGCCGGAAAGGCATGTCAACAAGCACTATGGATGAAACAAGCTCTCGTAGACTATGGCAAGGTTAGAAAATGTCCCCATTATGTGCGATAACAAAGGTACGATAGATTTAAGTAAAAATCCGGTGCAACACTCTAGGACTAAACACATAGAAATACGTCACCATTTTCTTAGGGATAATGTACAAAAAGGAAATATATCTATAGAAAAGGTTGCATCGGAAGACAACATTGCGGATATATTCACAAAACCCCTTAAGCGTGAATTATTCAACCACTTGCGTTTAGGATTAGGAATGATGGAACAAGTTGACTAAATTATATTGAATTAATACAAATTTATACTTGCATAAAATTTATTTTTCTTCCATTTCATGTTTTCTGAGTCTAGGAATCTATTTCACACAAAACTAAAGATTGAGAAGATTTATTTTCTTTGCATAAACCTTTTTGTAAAACTCAATCAATTTTCTCTAAAAATTATTCTTACAATCTAGGAATCACATGAAGATCATTTTCCTTGCATTGTTGACTAATTCTAAAAACATTGTCTTTCAAAATCATGCATAAACTCTCACATAAATTGTCAAGGTATATAATCTAATATATGTCTTTGACATTCATGATCGAGCAAAAATTGAATCAAGGAGATCATTTGGATTGTTTCTTAGGATCGTTATTTGTTTTTGCATCTAGGAGTCGAAACAATCACAACTCCACATTTGTTGCATATAGACACTCACTAGGACAAATTCACTAATAATGGTGTCATCTTGATCCATCACTAGCTTTTCACTCACTAATTGCCTTTGCCTTTAATCTAAGATAGGTGCCTTAGGAAGTTTAAGTGATCTTGCCCTTACTTACCTCCCCTTGCTTATTATGTGTTGATTAATTGCTCTTTTGCCTATGTGTTATTGCATGCATGCTATATCTTGATTAGATTAGATTCTATATTGCCTAAGGGAATTGAACTTGCTTGAACTCTAATCCAAACACACAACCTTTCTGCAAATTTTTTGCCAAAAACCTAATTCTGGCAACCTGGAAATCACCAGATGGGCGGCCCCCTTAATTTTGTAAGGCGGCCCCCTTAATCATTAAGGGGACCGCCCCCTAATTAAGGGGACCGGCCATCTGATGGTCGGGTTTACAGAATCTTTTCTGCTTTTTAGCCCATTTCAACCTACATTTCCCAATTTTCACCAACACATTTTGTCCTAATCTCCCAAACAAACTTTATCCATCCATAAACACACAAATCTTACACTATAAATACCCCCAATCCTCAAAACTCTTCACTCATCCCTTCATGGCTTCTCCAAACAAACCCAAACCAAAAGCCTCAAGGCTTGCAAAAATGACGAAAAAACCCGTTTGGCGAAGAAAAAGCCCTCGAAACAAATCCATCATAACATATGAAGTTGGAAGTCATTCAACACCACCAACCACTTACTTCCCAAACTTTCCACCAAATTCACAAGGACATTCATTTGATCCTACTTACAAACCATACAACATTGGCCAAACATCTTCCTTCATGCCAAATCACTCACCTCATCCTCCAATCACTTGTAATGATCCATACAAGTTTGATCAACCATCCCACTACAACTCCAACTACACAAACCCAATTCATCCATATCAACACAATGACTTTCTCCACATTACCACGAAAAAGCAAAAGTTCTGTGATGAAATATCACAAATCCATGATCTTCGTGATCTCAATGCCATGCATCTTGCACAACGCAACAAAGGGCAACCTCCATCATCACCCTCCAACAATTGCCTTCCTCACTCTCTCAACTTGGATCAAGTTATAAACCACACTCACTATTGCCCTTGTTGCATCTTTCTCCAAAAACGAATCCTTTACTTGAGTGAAGATATTTCTTGGATTGAATATCTCCTCACTCGACCTCATCCCATTCCACCCCTAACTCGATACAATATCGTAAGGGCCACCTCTTCCGCTCCATACCTCACTCCATATCCCTCTCCATCTAACAACTAAGCTTTATGCTTATGTTATCCCTCAAGCAAATAAAACAATCAACCATGAGTTGCAAGCAAGTCCAAGTGCTCTTTCTAGGCAATATAGGACTATGTCTTTTCCTTTGTTTCATTATAATTAATATGCCTTAAGCATATTAAATGTTGTAATGCTTTCTATGATGCTTGAATGAATCTATTTTTATAACTATTGCTTTGCATGTATATTTGCCTTGCTCTCTTCTAATATTTTGTGTAGCCATGATTTCCATAGCTCATTCCCTTGGTGCTCTCAAATGAGGGGGAGCATACATCAAGGGGGAGCTTTAATCTTTTTGATTTTACAAAAAAGGGGAGAAGAGAATGTTAAACTCTAAATACTTGTCTAAAAATTATTTTTTAGACCCAATGAGTTTAAGGTTTTGTAATCATCAAAAAGGGGGAGATTGTTGACATAAATAATGTCTTAAAACATTGTTAGCATATTAACAATGTCTCTATGTTTTGATAATTACAAAGCATAAACTCATTAATCTAAAACTTATGACATAAACAAGTTTTTAGTGCTTAATATTTGTCTTTGGTTCCATATCACTTAAGGTATGAATAAACAAAGGGTTTATTACATTTCATGATTAAAGGAAATTTTCTAATCACTAGAATTTTTATAAAATGTATTAAACATCTTATATCTTTTACAAAATTACTTTTGGAATTAAAAGAATATGTTTAATTCATTATAAATATATGATTTCAAATTTCCAACCAAAAATGGCAAATTCTATCCAGAAAAATATTCCCCACTAAAAGACAAGAAAAACCAACGTTCTTAAGGGGTGGCCCCCTTAATTCCTTAGGCGGCCCCCTTAATCATTAAGGGGACCGGTGTGACATTTCAAAAATTTTCATGTCATTTATTTTACTATTTTTATTATTTAACTATTCTATTTTTAATAATTAACTTCGTCGGAAGTTATCCGCGTACGTCATGACTCGTTCAATTAATTCAATCGCGACTATACTATGTCAATTCTACAATTTTTATGCACTTATGGTTCCTTACAATCCTATTTTAAAAGTCCTAATTTAATTTTTTTAATTTTACGTAAACCTTGCACCTTTTAAGTTTTACGCGATTTAAATTTATGTTTTAACTTTTTAACAAAGTGACCCAACCCTAAACAATGATGATTTACATATTTTATGAATTTTTAAACTATTTCATATTTATAAATGAGTTTTATACTTGTCATGTCATTTTTATAGCCTACGTCACTTTTATCAAGAACCGGTGTCACCAAACGTGTTTTTGACTTACCATTTCAATTTTAACGACGTTGAAACCCTACGATAAACTCACCACTCATATAAAATACTTAAATAGGTTATGTTAATAAGTTTTAACACTTTTACATGTTTTACATTTTATTATTACCCGATTTTACGTTTCGCGTCTTAAAAACTCCACGTTTTAAATACCGGGATCAAACTATACCCTCTAATAACTAAACTATCATTTTATAACAAGATAAACATACAAATATCATCTTATCACCAACTCATGCCACCACCAATTTACACAAATTAACACATGTCTCATACCACTACCTCTTGTCTTCCACTACTAAAGTTATAATAGAAACTAGTCATTTCTACATGCAAACAAAGATCAAAACTTCATTTTTCACTTCCTCTCTTGATATAAACGACCCAAAACAGCTAAAATACACATATTTCATCAATAATTTTACTAATATATTGATCTTGGACTAAAGATCTTGAAGCCCTAGTCTTGTTCTTGGTTCATTACACTCAAACAACACTTCATTTCATCTTAATCTTGGGTTTATTTGGAGATTTATAAAGAGTGTTCTTACAAGGGTTTTCTTGGTGATTTTTACAAGGATTTTATAAAGTATTTTCAAGGGTTATAATGGTTATTAAAGTTGAGTAAAATTGTAGAAGAAAGGTGCAAGTGTTGATGGGTTAATATAGGATTAGTGTTCCTTGGTCTTGTATTTTTCTTGTTCTTCATCTTTTGTAAGGAAACTCTCCACTCAATTTTCATTTATTTTTATTTTCACCTCTGTAAATTTTATATATGTTGATATATTTGAACATTATATAAGTTATTATGCTTAGTTAGGCTTGGTACATAACTTAGAAAACAATAAAAACACTAAAGGACTAGACATGCAACTGTGAATCTTATTCAGGGGTAAAAATGGAATAAACTGATTTAATCCATAAACATTTGACCTAAACTAAAAATATGTATTTGTAGCCCTGTGTCTTGTGGTCATTTTGACGGGTATTTCATCGAATAAATCATTACGATGATTAAACTAGAAATATTTTGGTGAAACATGTACTATTCCGAGTAACAGATTTGAATCGTGTAAAAGTTATATTTTTTGTGAATAACCCACTGTTGCTCAAAACATAAAAGTTTTAGATAACATCTTAACTTAAACGTGGCCGAAAGCGGGGAAGTAATCGGGTTTGTAAAACTCTATATATCACACTTTTCGCGGGACAGTTGTAAATCTGAAAACTGATGGACTGAATATTATGGACAAATAAATAGTTTTACTAATATAATCAAATTTTTGACTCGGTGGGACCCAAAAAACTTGTTAGTACAGATGTATACCTTTCTGGGGATATAAATAACGGTATTTGTGGACTTACGGTTTGTGAGTAACGGATTTTTGAAAGTTAATAAGTTATAAACATTTTTGATAGCTTTGGAATTAAAAGTATAAAAATGCTTAAGTTTTATAAACTTTTGAACTTTAAATATATTTTGATCCACTTAAGTTATTTTGGACCCTTTGGCTTAAATGGAACCCTTGAATTAAATTTGAACCTTAGGACTAAACTGGACACATAAAAAGAATAAGAATTAGTACCAAGCATAAGTAAGATAATAATTTATATATAGCCAAGTTGCATCAATGTTTATTTTCAAAAACCTAAGACAACGTATATATGTTTAGGTTCTTCGTAGAGCTTTGCGGCTACTTTTCATCACTTGCTCATTCCATATTACTTCATTTGCTCTCGGTGAGTTTATAGCCTCGCCTTTACTCATTTAATGTTTATAAACCTCACGAGGGGGATACATGCTAGTTTTTACAAACTGAATACAAGTAGTTTTTGGTATGCTGGACCCGATTATACGATTATAGATATTGAATGCTTTTTGCCAATTAAGTCCCCTCATGAACCGTTAATTACTCGAGTAGTAAACGCTAGTATTATGGATATGCATATTAGGCTTGGCGGGCTTGTTCGGGATACGGACACATATAGTTAGAATTGTGGTAAATGGCAAATTTTTACCTTCTCCGGGGCATTATTAAATTACGTTAAGGTTCGGTTGCATGAACTCAATACAGTAAAACCTCTATAAATTAATACTCGATAAATTAATAACCTCGATAAAATTAATAATTTGTCCAGTCCCAACTTGGGACCAGTACAAATTTGGACCCCAATCGATAAAATAATAAGATAATAACTTTTTTGAAACCCCAATGTATATATATTAGTCCCAACGAAACTACAAATTAATAATTACTAAAAATTTCATATATATGTATATATGTGTGTGAGAGATACACTTCAAAACCATAAGATTGTTTAGTAAAAATTGAATACATTGTCACTTGTTATTTTTTGTTGAACTTTAAATCTATATTGGGTTTATATCAAAATCTCCTAATTGCACTAAAGAGTTGATGTGTTGTCTTCTCGTATTGCAACAAAAAGTTTTAATTTTATTTTCATAAAAAGTGTGAATATGAATTCATATAATTTTAATTGTAACTTGTTATTCAAATTTATTTTTCATCTCTAATGAGTATACATTGTAAATAGTATATTACACTTGAAAATTTAAAGGTCATATGTAAAACCTCTTTAAATTAATAAATTATTAATTTATCGAAATAATAATATCTCGTTAAATTAATAAAATATTTCGGTCCCAACATTATTAATTTATAGAGGTTTTACTGTACTGTAATCAGATAACCCGACATGTAATTGCAATACTTGTCGCCCGATAAATAATGCTTGTATTCAACTTATTACTTATTAAACTCTATGAATTCACTCAACCTTTGTGTTGACTTTTATCATGTTTTATCTCAGGTCCGTAAGTGACTTTCGACTTGGATGGGCGACGCAAGAAATGGATATCTACTTGAGGGCTCATGTTTAATAAAAATAATTTATTCGATAATGTTTCAAACTTTTAAACTCTTGTAACTTATGTTTTAAATAAAAATTGTTGGGACCTTTGTACTCTGATTTATCAAATCGATTGTGACATTTTATTAAACGTCTCTTTTAAGGTCGTTTTATGTAACTTGTTTTTATGAACTATGAAGTGACACCCAAATTGGTATTCCGCTGCGTTGTAAAATTTTGGGGGTGTTATAGAATGGTACCAGAGCACAAATTATAGTGAACTAGGTCTTTTTGTTTTTAAAAACCTAGACTATAATCATTTATTTTTATTTTTTTCAAAATCATGAGCTTCCATCATCTTGTTCGATATCCATGCGCGCCTACTCCCGAGCTTCCTACTTCTCCCTTGTATATATATATATATATATATATATATATATATATATATATATATATATATATATATATATATATATATATATATATATATATATATATATATATATATATCTTAATCATGCTATATTAGAAATAATTATGCACTATAATTATTCCTAATTCATTCGGTAATCCGCGAAATATCACATATGAATATAAATCTTTTATGCACAAGATTTGTTATTGTCATTTATAAACATAATTATAATTATAAATTTTTGTCAAAAATTTATACACATCTCTTTGATTGCACCATCGTTATACGTATGCACAGAATAAATATTATCACTTGCACTTGTAATATTTCTCGACTATCTTGCTTTTCCTGAAACATCAATATATTTCTATGTAAGGTTTCTCCAAGTGAATACTAAAATCTTCTAGGCATTGTATGCGATTACAATGGTCTCATTCACTATTATGACATTGTGGGTTACACAATGGTCTCACTTACTTCATTAACATTGTGAGTTGCACAATGGTTTCTCTTATTTATCAGACATTGTAGGTGATTACAATGGTCTATAAACTCTTTCATAACTTTATATACTATCATTTCATATGATAGCGAAACATGTTACAGTTTATCAATTTCTATTGGTTGTCTTACTCCCCGTGAACTCATGTTTTCTGAGCATTTCTTGCTTATTTTCTTAAGCACCGCTATTGATACTATTTATCTAAATACTATTTATATATACCCGATTTTCTCTCGACTACTTATATCTATTTACCATAGCACTATTTCTTATTTGTATAAAGGCTACTTTTCTAAATGCTTTACCGACTCTTACCCCCTTTATACTCAACCTACAAAACATCATGTCAAACTTTATTTCTCTCAATTATGTACCTATTTCACCATGATTACTAAACTATTAAATACATGTTTATTCATTTTGATGATCCTCTAAAAACTTTCTCGTACGTTGTGGGTGACATAGTGGTCTAATTTATTTTCCCAAAAATCGTGAGTAATCATATGAGCTTTAAAATCTTTTCATGACCTTATACAACGGTGTTTTATATGAAACCCGTCGCATTCAAATTATTTACCTTAGAAATTCACTACCATTTTATAAACAACTCCTTTATTGTCATATAAATTATCTTTCATTATATTACAAATGGATTTACTATTCCCCAAAGAATTACCCCATTACTACCTTATAAACTAATAACCTTACTCAATACTATTTTATAAACTGCTCTAACTAGTTCAAAATTTACTTTTGTCACCTCTCTACAAATCATTTGGTCAATTACCTTGTAAAACTAGTTTACTACTATCTTCTAAACCATTTTCACTACAATATTAATAAACTCATTGCCACTCTCTTATAAACTACTTTACCACCATCTTATAAACTTATCCACTGATGTACTACTATTAAATAAACTGTTTGGACTAGTTTTGAATAAACTATTTTGTTATCTTATAAATTGTTCTGTCATTCACCTTTTACCAAATTTTCACCACCTTATAAACGATTTTGTTATTATCTTACGAATTACTCGACCTTGTTTTATTAACTAAAACCATTTATTTATTATTGCCTCATGAACTATTTGGTTATTATTTTATTGTTCGTCATTTTCCAATAATTCTTATAAACGGATTCATCATACAAAAGCTGAAGTTCAGTAACTTTCTCTACATTCATCAAGTTCTCTTTTGAATCCTTCATTGTTAAAGGTCCGTGATTCTGGCCCGATGTGGACTGATTTAGAACAGCTTAAAACTTCCTTTTCTGCGTGCATTTTCCTTATTCGCTTGTGTTACATACTCATACTACTTACTTATTATTGATTCTTACGTATGTACAAACTTATATCACTCTTTGTATATAAGATACTTATGCAAACTCCATACTTGTCCAACAATTGACATATCACGAGTATTACTAATTTAAGTATTTGAAAATTTTATAGAACCTCGATTAAATATAGTCTAGTCACCTATATTTAAACTTGGGACAGTGGAACATAGTCTGACTACCTATGTTCGACTTAGACTTTTCAAATACTAAGAATAGTTATATATGAGTTATGTCTAATTGATCTTCTACTTGATCTTCGAGAATCACAAAATTTTTATGTGAGTATAACAATTCAGCGGTATTCATACAATCGAGCAAAACAACTAAACAAATCCTCATTCTATCTTTATCGCATATAGTCAACCTTACTCTGCACCGTATTTCTGGGCGACAAGAATCAAACCTCATCATTAGTTATTCTAGACTTCATTCCTAATGAGTATCCTCATCTTTTCGCAAGTAAACCGTCTAGAGATAAAGCGAGTAGAGCGCCGGGACGTCGCTCTCTTAAGGGGTACGTACTGTGACATTTCAAAAAATTTCATGTCATTTATTTTACTATTTTTATTATTTAACTATTCTATTTTTAATAATTAACTTCGTCGGAAGTTATCCGCGTACGTCATGACTCGTTCAATTAATTCAACCGCGACTATACTATGTCAATTCTATAATTTTTATGCACTTATGGTTCCTTACAATCCTATTTTAAAAGTCCTAATTTAATTTTTCTAATTTTACGTAAACCTTGCCCCTTTTAAGTTTTACGCAATTTAAATTTATGTTTTAACTTTTTAACAAAGTGACCCAACCCTAAACAATGATGATTTACATATTTTATGAATTTTTAAACTATTTCATATTTATAAATGAGTTTTATACTTGTCATGTCATTTTTATAGCTTACGTCACTTTTATCAAGAACCGGTGTCACCAAACGTGTTTTTGACTCACCATTTCAATTTTAACGACGTTGAAACCCTACGATGAACTCACCACTCATATAAAATACTTAAATAGGTTATGTTAATAAGTTTTAACACTTTTACATGTTTTACATTTTATTATTACCCGATTTTACGTTTCGCGTCTTAAAAACTCCACGTTTTAAATACCGGGATCAAACTATACCCTCTAATAACTAAACTATCATTTTATAACAAGATAAACATACAAATATCATCTTATCACCAACTCATGCCACCACCAACTTACACAAATTAACACATGTCTCATACCACTACCTCTTGTCTTCCACTACTAAAGTTATAATAGAAACTAGTCATTTCTACATGCAAACAAAGATCAAAACTTCATTTTTCACTTTCTCTCTTGATATAAACGACCCAAAACAGCTAAAATACACATATTTCATCAATAATTTTACTAATATATTGATCTTGGACTAAAGATCTTGAAGCCCTAGTCTTGTTCTTGGTTCATTACACTCAAACAACACTTCATTTCATCTTAATCTTGGGTTTATTTGGAGATTTATAAAGAGTGTTCTTACGAGGGTTTTCTTGGTGATTTTCACAAGGATTTTATAAAGTATTTTCAAGGGTTATAATGGTTATTAAAGTTGAGTAAAACTGTAGAAGAAAGGTGCAAGTGTTGATGGGTTAATATAGGATTAGTGTTCCTTGGTCTTGTATTTTTCTTGTTCTTCATCTTTTGTAAGGAAACTCTCCACTCAATTTTCATTTTATTTTTATTTTCACCTCTGTAAATTTTATATATGTTGATATATTTGAACATTATATAAGTTATTATGCTTAGTTAGGCTTGGTACATAACTTAGAAAACAATAAAAACACTAAAGGACTAGACATGCAACTGTGAATCTTATTTAGGGGTAAAAATGGAATAAACTGATTTAATCTGTAAACATTTGACCTAAACTAAAAATATGTATTTGTAGCCCTGTGTCTTGTGGTCATTTTGACGGGTATTTCATCGAATAAATCATTACGATGATTAAACTAGAAATATTTTGGTGAAACATGTACTATTCTGAGTAACAGATTTGAATCGTGTAAAAGTTATATTTTTTGTGAATAACCCACTGTTACTCAAAACATAAAAGTTTTAGATAACATCTTAACTTAAACATGGCCGAAAGCGGGGAAGTAATCGGGTTTGTAAAACTCTATATATCACACTTTTCGCGGGACAGTTGTAAATCTGAACACTGATGGACTGAATATTATGGACAAATAAATAGTTTTACTAATGTAATCAAATTTTTGACTCGGTGGGACCCACAAAACTTGTTAGTACAGATGTATACCTTTCTGGGGATATAAAGAACGGGATTTGTGGACTTACGGTTTGTGAGTAACGGATTTTTGAAAGTTAATAAGTTATAAACATTTTTGACAGCTTTGGAATTAAAAGTATAAAAATGCTTAAGTTTTATAAACTTTTGAACTTTAAATATATTTTGATCCACTTAAGTTATTTTGGACCCTTTGGCTTAAATGGAACATTTGAATTAAATTTGAACCTTAGGACTAAACTGGACACATAAAAAAAATAAGAATTAGTACCAAGCATAAGTAAGATAATAATTTATATATAGCTAAGTTGCATCAATGTTTATTTTCTAAAACCTAAGACAACGTATATATGTTTAGGTTCTTCGTAGAGCTTTGCGGCTACTTTTCATCACTTGCTCATTCCATATTACTTCATTTGCTCTCGGTGAGTTTATAGCCTCGCCTTTACTCATTTAATGTTTTATAAACCTCGCGAGGGGGATACATGCTAGTTTTTACAAACTGAATACAAGTAGTTTTTGGTATGCTGGACCCGATTATACGATTATAGATATTGAATGCTTTTTGCCAATTAAGTCCCCTCATGAACCGTTAATTACTCGAGTAGTAAACGCTAGTATTATGGATATGCATATTAGGCTTGGCGGGCTTGTTCGGGATACGGACACATAATAGTTAGAATTGTGGTAAATGGCAAATTTTTACCTTCTCCAGGGCATTATTAAATTACGTTAAGGTTTGGTTGCATGAACTCAATACTATAATCAGATAACCCGACATGAAATTGCAATACTTGTCGCCCGATAAATAATGCTTGTATTCAACTTATTACTTATTAAACTCTATGAATTCACTCAACCTTTGTGTTGACTTTTAGCATGTTTTATCTCAGGTCCGTAAGTGACTTTCGACTTGGATGGGCGGCGCAAGAAATGGATATCTACTTGAGGGCTCATGTTTAATAAAAATAATTCATTCGATAATGTTTCAAACTTTTAAACTCTTGTAACTTAAGTTTTAAATAAAAATTGTTGGGACCTTTGTACTCTGATTTATCAAATCGAATGTGACATTTTATTAAACGTCTCTTTTAAGGTCGTTTTATGTAACTTGTTTTTATGAACTATGAAGTGACACCCAAATTGGTATTCCGCTGCGTTGTAAAATTTTGGGGGTGTTATAACCGGCCACTAATTAAGGGGACCGGCCACGCTCCAGAACAATATTTTTGTCCCCTATAAATACTGGTTCACTCCTCAGAATTTTCTCACCTTTTGCACTTCTAAACTTTCAGATCTAGATCTGTATTTCTATTCTCTTATCCTTTGATCATAAGTGTATAATTCTTTGTTTTAAAGTGATCCAAACTTCATCCTCTCAAGTGCAAGAGAAGAATACTTCTATCCCCCAAGACAAGAAGTATTACAACTTGTTGTGATCTCCACATCCAAGTTGTTGGTGCATCATCAAAGATCATTTACATTATTCTTTGTGAATATTTGATTGTAGATAGTTGTGCTAGATATAGATTGTGTGATTAGTTAGTAGCTTGGTGTGAAGAAGAAAAGTTAGGAACTAGATTGGTGTGAAGAAGATAGGTGTGGAGTAGTTAGTTGTGAAGTAGATGATTTGAAGAACTTGTGTAGAAGTTGTGACTTAGGTGTGACGAAGTTGTGGTGTGAAAATTGGTGTGTAAATTGGTGTGTTCGGTTTTCTCCGCCATAAGGGAGCTTGTTGATATAGTGAAGAAAACTCTCGAGTTAGGTGCTCGGGGAGTGGAGTAGGGCAAGGAAGGTGTCCTTGTAGCCGAACCACTATAAATCTCTTGTCTTGAGGTTCGATCTTTCCATCTCTTACTTATTCCATTACTTATCATTGTTATATATTGTGTATTGTTAGTTGTTTATATTGTACAAGACTTGAGATCACATATTATCGAATCTAAGTTTTTAAAAGCTAAGAAAACACTAAAATTATCTTTTATAACGAATTAAAAAGACGTAAAACTATTCAACCCCCCTTCTAGTTTTCCACACTTTCGACACACTAGCCGATTTAGGGTCAAGCCTCAACTTGATTCCCTTATCCCTTTTCACCACTCTCAAGCTAGGAAAGTTAGAGGAGATGGAGGTATTGATTGGTCTAGCGGATGGGAGTATTGCCCACCTGGTTGGAATGATTAAGGATGTAGTTGTTCACGTAGGGAAGTTAACTATCTTAGAGGATTTTCACGTCCTAGACATGGTTAGTGACACTACGTGCCCATTGTTGGTAGGAAGAGGATTTTTAGCAACCGCTAGCGCCATGATAGATTGTAAGGAGTCTAAGATAACGGTAGGTGAGGGCGATACTTGGTCGGTATATGATGTTAAGAAACATAGCTACGATTGTGAGGATGAACCGACACCACATTGGGTAGAGATGAATAGGAGACCATCTAGATATGGACCTTTGGATAGAAAGGAACTTTATAGGACCTCAACGCCCATTCTATCTAGAAAAAGATTTCATCGACAAGACACATTCGGTGGAACAACTCATAGCTAGAGATGAAGAGCTAGACCCTTTTGAGGACCCCTTATTCTTTAGGAAGATGATTGGGTTCTTAAGCGTAATGCCTATTAATATAGAGATGAACAAGTGGAAAAGAGAGGGAGATAAGTGTAAATGGAGGTGGGACAAGCCACCTAAGGAAGGTGACGGATCATGGCATATGAAGATGATTTTGTATGATCCGGATGGAGAGAAGTTTGAAAGGTCATACCGTACTAAGAAAACCGATAGGAAGTTAAAACCTAAGTTTGATCCCAAAGATGTCCTCAATGAGGAACTCACCCATGCCACGTAGTAACTCATGACCTTGAGTATAGCTACAAAACTCGTAAATAAAGAAAAGCGCTTCTTGGGAGGCAACCCATGCTTTGTGTGATTTTTTATTTTTGTTTGTTTGTTATTTGCTTCCGTATGCATGCTTTATTTTTATTGTTGGTAGATCATGTTTCAAAACTAAAATGGTGAAAATACTTTATTTTGTTGTTTGGCTTAGTCTTAACTTCATCCAAAGGTATTTCGCAAAAGATAAGTGTAAGGGGAAACCCCAAATATGTTTTTAAGAAACAAAACCGATCATGATTCTCCACAATATTAAGTGAACATGTATATTCATATTTGTTAGAGTCAAATGCTTGTATCGAGTCATAATGATGTTTTGCAGGATTTTCCAGGAAGTAGGACGAAGTTTTTCCAGAAATTTTTCAGAAACTTAACATAAGAATTTCTGCAGGTCACTTCTGACGGCGTCACGAATTTACTCTTGACGGCGTCACATGTAAAATTCTGGAAATTTTACCAGTTTTGTTTTTCTAACGGAGTCTTAGAGTTTTTGTTGAATCATTAGTTTTATAATCTCCAGGAAATCTGCAAACATCATTCCACAAGCATTATATCTTACTTTGTTTTCTAGGATTTGTTAGCATATATAGATTGCCGCCGATTTTATACGAAGCTGCCTTGTCTATTTTCTCAGGTTTTACATGTTATGTATGACAAGAAGATGATTTATATTCTGGAAGGGAAGCTTTGATTGTTCATTTTCTTGGAGGAAGATCTAACCTGGCCACCTTATTATCCATACCAAGCGAATCAGGGGAGTATTTGATTTCATTCTTTTTACTTATTTCACTTTTACATTCTTTACTTGAACATTGGGGACAATGTTCATCCTAAGTGTAAGGGGTGGGTAAAATGATGATACCTTACAGATACACTTTCGCTTGAGTTTGTTTGTTTAATAGTAGATGTGTAATAAAACTATGAGAAATACTTGTTAGTGCAATTTTAGCACCAAATTAATTTTTTTTTTACAACATTTAGGAGTGAAACTTTAGCCATAGCAAGCGTCTCATGGATAGGAGTCGTATAACTAGCACAAAACCGAACCATTCAGAAAAATTTTCCACCCAAATATGTGAGGTTCGCCTTTAGATTTTATAGGAAAAGCATTTATTATTAGTGCTTATGAGTGTACCGGTAGCATTTAGATTCTAGAACTTGCGTTAGTGATGAATCCCGAGACCGTTAGTGAGACTACATTTGTGTAGTAGGATTTACTACATGATAAGAGGCATTAGGATCACCCTTGTGTTAAACCTGTATCATAATTACTTGACCATTTAAGTCATATTATTTGGCTAGTTAAGTCAACTAATTTTTCCCACACCTTAGCGTTGTACTCATTTTTAGTACACGAAACCCCTAGTACACCCCTCCGAGCCTATCTTTTCGTTTCTAACTTTAAGCATCTTACTTAAAGGAAGAGTTTGTTACACCCCACTTAAATGTACAACCAAATCGCCTTAGCCTTCCGTGTATGCACTCATCTTTAGTGCATTATTGTTATATGTTTAAACCCTAAGTTAATTATCTAATTGATTACATGGTTGCTAAGTCGAGTCATATCCTTGTACATATTGTTTTGGGACGATTGGGACTCATGGGTAAAGTACTTTTTTTATGGAGTAATGGGAAAGAACATCATATTATTACCCAATATGTACGTTAATCTTAAAAGTACTCAAAGTGTTTTGATTTTCTTAATTCGAGTCATTAGATTAGTGCTGAGGCAAAAAATGAACCACTTTTAGGGGGTCATTTAAGCCCGGAATTGAATTTATTTGATCAAATATTGCCCTAAATCGTTCCTTTTGTGATTTTAAGTACTTTGGGAGTGAAATCTGGAAAAGGAAGCAATTCGGACGTTTTTGGAGCACAAAAGTGAAGAAAACGCCAAAGTCTTAATTTTCCTTGCTGGGAACAGTAGGTGACGGCGTCAAGAAGGAATTTCTGACGGCGTCAAGAGTAATTTCCATGACGACCCAGTATAGAATTGACGGCGTCACAAGGTAGGGCATCAAGAGTAAAATGCATGACGGCATGGAAACACATAACACATGATGGCGTCAAAAGTAGATCAAGGCAGTCCGAGAAGTATTTTGGCGGCGAGATGACGGCGTCACAAATTTGTTCTTGACGCCGTCAGACCCTATTTCCTATATATAGTTTTCTAATTTTCACATTAAAAAAGAGAGAAGTTTTGGAGAAACCCTAAGTACGAACTTGGTACGAATTTTACAGGTTTTTCAAGGGTTCTCAGCCCTTGATCCCTTTAATGTGTAATTGAAATAAGTATTCTTTTAATTCAATCAATATGTCTATGTGTTGGTTGTCTATATCTTGTTCTTATCTTAATTCTACCATGCTAGGCTAGATCTATCTTGTGTTTGCTTGGATCTAATGAAACCTAGATGTTAATTATGTGTTGATTACTTGTTTATTGTTGTATTGAATGAATGATTTCGATGTTAGGATTAAGAAAACTGGCAGATCTCCAATTGGTAACATGCTTGAACGTCTTAGGAAACATGAACTGACGTGCACTAGCTTTTATTGGTTGTATTTAATGCATGAGTAAATTCTAATGATCCCATGTTAGGAGCTTCTTAGCCGGCTCGACATAGGAGTGAAGTAGGTACTCATAGGATTGGGGAATTAAGTGCGCCACCCCATGAATGGTATTAAGGAATACAATCCGTCATCCACGCAACTATAACAAGTAATTAACGTGTAAAAGATATCTAGGGAGTAGTGAAATCTAAATAAACACATTTTCTCCACTTATTGCTCACAACCTTAGTTAATTTAGTTTATTTTCATTTTTAGTATTTTATTTTGATTGCATCTTTAGTATTGGGTTAGTTGACTAGCAACTAATTCCGCCCAAATCCTTCAAACCCGAGATTTTTACTTGCTTTCTTAAAAATATAAAAATACAAAAATAATCATCCCTCATCTTTAGAACTAGTATTTAGGTTTTCTAATCCTAGCGACACTATTCCTAGCTGAACGATCAATCCCCCGGTACTTGTCACTATACTATACTACAACGATCAGGTACACTGCCTGGTGGGGGTTGTAAGCTTCTCAAGATCCCTTGAGAGGTAAAGCCTGGTGCGATTCCCACGTATCAAGTTTTTGGCGCTGCAGCCCGGGGAATAGTTATTGTCTAGGTTAGAATCTCTTTTTATTAGGTCTACTTGCTAGATTCCTTTCTAGTAAGATTTTATTTTTATTTTTAGGTTTTCTTTAGTCTATCTTTTTCTTTGTGCCTTTGTTAGTAAATTAAATCCATTGACTATTCCGTTGACCATTATGGAAAACGCGAATCCACCCCTTTCCCCTAGAGAAGTGGCTGTGTTACGTGAACAAATTGAGAGTGAGATTAGGGAGCTTAGAGAGCTTAATAGGTTGATTAAGGTTGAGCTCGAACATGCATTTAGTGACCTAGCGACCGCCTTGTATTCAAATTAGGACCTAGGGCCTAATGACTTTGTGAATGTTGTTGAGGGACTAGAAGAGGAGGAAATAAATCCGAAGCTTAATGACTACGTTAATCTATACCTCACTAAGGAGGAGATTGCATATTATAATAATCTTATTGATAACACGCGATCTCCTTTCACTATAATCGAACCTAAGATAAAGAGAGGCGATCCTAAGAATGCTAAGATACCATGTATGATTGGGTATAGGCACATCAACAATGCTTACATTGACTTTAAATCCCCAATCAACATTATGTCCTCAAATGTTTATAATGATATAGTGAAAACAAGACTTGAACCTAGAAGAGATCCCAAATACCCCGGTGGAGTTTGTAACTTTGTCGGGAGAGTTAAAGGTTTACATGTCTTTGTTGGTAATTTCACTTTTGTCACCGACTTTATGATTGTGGAGGATCTTGCTAATGTTATTGATTGTCGATTATCCAATGTTGTGTTTGGCAAACCGTTTGTTGAGGAGTCTAAGTTGGAATATGATGAGATAGGAGGAACAATCCGATTTGCAAGTAACACCGATAGTATCACTTATAGGATGCCTAATAGGATGAAGGAATTTCGCTTTATGTCCCGATTTGGTAAGGACAACATTGGTGCTTTTGAGGACATCAATGAAGAGGATAAGAAAAAGGGCATGGATTATGTATGGGAAAAGAGGAGTCTTTTTTACAAAGATTGCTTGGCCTTAGGACCAAGGTATAAAGTCGATAAGGAATTGGCCCAAAGGATTATGGGGGCGATTGAGAAAAAGGTGATTGGTTTCTACAAAGAATATCTACAATCGGAAAGTGGAACCAACGATGAGGTCACGTAGTAACCCATGACCTTGAGTCTAGCTACAAGACTCGTAAATAAAGAAAAGTGCTTCTTGGGAGGCAACCCATGTTTTGTGTGATTTTATTTTGTTTGTTTGTTATTTGCTTCCGTATGCATGCTTTATTTTTATTGTTGGTAGATCATGTTTCTAAACCAAATAGTGGAAATACTTTACTTTGTTGTTTTGGCCTAGTCTTAACTTCACCCAAAGATATTTTTACAAAAGATAAGTGTAAGGGGAAACCCCAAATATGTTTTTAAGAAACAAACCGATCATGATTCTACACAATATTAAGTGAACATGTATATTCGTATTGGTTAGAGTCAAATGCTTGTATCGAATCATAATGAAGGTTTGCAGGACTTTCCAGGAAGTAGGACCATGTTTCTCCAGAAATTTTCCAGAAACTTAACATAAGAATTTCTGCAGGTCACTTCTGACGGCGTCATGAGTTTACTCTTGACGGCGTCACGTGTAAAAATCTGGAAATTTTACCAGTTTTGTTTTTCTAACGGAGTCTTAAAGTTTTTGTTGAATTATTAAGTTTTATAATCTCCAGGAAATCTGCAAACTTCATTCCACAAGCATTATATCTTACTTTGTTTTCTAGGATTTAGTAACATATGTAGATTGCCGCCGATTTTATGCGAGGTTGCCTTGTCTGTTTTCTCAGGATTTACAGGTTATGTATGACAAGAAGATGATTATTATTCTGGAAGGGAAGCTTTGATTGTTAATTTTCTTGGAGGAAGATCTAACTTGGTCACCTTATTATCCATACCGAGCGAATCAGGGAAGTATTTGATTTCATTCTTTTTACTTTTTCACTTTTACATTGTTTACTTGAACATTGGGGACAATGTTCATCCTAAGTGTAAGGGGAGGGTAAAATGATGATACCTTACAGATACACTTTCGCTTGAGTTTGTTTGTTTGATGGTAGATGTGTAATAAAACTATGAGAAATACTTGTTAGTGCAATTTTAGCACCAAATTTAAATTTTTTTTATAACATTTAGGAGTGAAACTTTAGCCATAGCAAGCGTCTCATGGATAGGAGATTGTATGACTAGCACATAACCGTATATTCAGAAAAATTTTCCACCCAAACATGTGAGGTTCGCCTTTAGATTTGATAGGAAAAGCATTCATTATTAGTGCTTATGAGTGTACCGGTAGCATTTAGATTCTAGAACTTGCGTTAGTGATGCATCCTGAGACCGCTAGTGAGACTACATTCGTGTAGTAGGATTTACTACATGATAAGAGGCATTAGGATCACCCTTGTGTTAAACCCGTATTATAATTACTTGACCATTTAAGTCATATTACTTGGCTAGTTAAGTCAACTAATTTTTCCCACACCATTAGCGCTGTACTCATTTTTAGTACACGAAACCCCTAGTACACCCCTCCGAGCCTATCTTTTCTTTTCTAACTTTAAGCATCTTACTTAAAGGAAGAATTTGTTACACCCCACTTAAATGTACAACCAAATCGCCTTAGCCTTCCATGTATGCGCTCATTTTTAGTGCATTATTGTTATTTGTTAAACCCTAAGTTAACTATCTAATTGATTACATGGTTGCTAAGTCGAGTCATATCCTTGTACATATTGTTTTAGGACGATTGGGACTCATGGGTAAAGTACTAATTTTATGGAGTAATGGGGAAGAACATCATATATTACCCCCATATGTGCGTTAATCTTAAAAGTGCTCCAAGTGTTTTGATTTTCTTAATTCGAGTCATTAGATTAGTTATTGTAAAGTATGTAAAAATTCAAGTGTAAGGGGAATGTTCATCCCCTATGATGTATTATTTTGGATGGTAGGGTAAGAGTGTATGCAATATATATATATATATATATATATATATATATATATATATATATATATATATATATATATATATATATATATATATATATATATATAAAGAAAAAAAAATAGAAAAAGAAAAAGAGAAAAAATATACGGACTACCATCCCGTTTCATTCTATGTTTATTTTATGTTTTTGTTATTTTTCATTTATTAGCTTAAGTCGAGTCTAGTCTTGGCTTAGCAATGCCATATTGTACATGTAATTAACCAAGATTGTTAACTCGCCACCAGTAAAGACTGCCTATATCCAACAAAACTGTGTATTTCATATCCCTACACTTAACGTTACAACCCTTTAAAAGACCTCTTTGATAGTTTATCCTAGGTGCTTACGCCATGTGGTGGAGGTTTGATCCTTTCCCAAGCCTATGGTAATCTATTCTGCTATGACAGGTAGTGAGAGATATCTTCCGTTTCCATATTGTAATTTATACTTTATTACACCCGAGAGATGTGAGTATCTAAACACTATTTGTGAGGTGCTTGTATATGACCTCCGTGCTTGTCTATTGGTCTTTAGTGGAATGATTATTTGTTGTAATTACTTTTATATTAGTGTTAAATGACCCCTAACTTGTATTTTGATTAGAATAAAAGCGCATTTGCTTGAGGACAAGCAAATCTCAAGTGTAAGGGTATATGATGAGGCGAAAAATGAACCACTTTTAGGGGGTCATTTAAGCCCGGAATTGAATTTATTTGATCAAATATTGCCCTAAATCGTTCCTTTTGTGATTTTAAGTACTTTGGGAGTGAAATCTGGAAAAGAAAGCAATTCGGACATTTTTGGAGCATAAAAGTGAAGAAAACGCCAAAGTCTTAATTTTCCTTGCTGGGAACAGTAGGTGACGGCGTCAAGAAGGAATTTTTGACGGCGTCAAGAGTAATTTCCATGACGACCCAGTACAGAATTGACGGCGTCACAAGGTAGGGCGTCAAGAGTAAAATGCATGACGGACTGGAAACACATAACACATGACGGCGTCAAAAGTAGATCAAGGCAGTCCGAGAAGTATTTTGGCGGCGAGATGACGACGTCACAAATTTGTTCTTGACGCCGTCAGACCCTATTTCCTATATATAGTTTTCTAATTTTCACATTAAAAAAGAGAGAAGTTTTGGAGAAACCCTAAGTACGAACTTGGTACGAATTTTACAGGTTTTTCAAGGGTTCTCAGCCCTTGATCCCTTTTATGTGTAATTGAGATAAATATTCTTTTAATTCAATCAATATGTCTATGTGTTGGTTGTCTATATCTTGTTCTTATCTTAATTCTACCATGCTAGGCAAGATCTATCTTGTGTTTGCTTGGATCTAATGAAACCTAGATGTTAATTATGTGTTGATTACTTGTTTATGGTTGTATTGGATGAATGATTTCGATGTTAGGCTTAAGAAAACTGGCAGATCTCCAATTGGTAATATGCTTGAACGTCTTAGGAAACATGAACTGACGTGCACTAGCTTTTATTGGTTATATTTAATGCATGAGTAAATTCTAATGATCCCATGTTAGGTACTTCTTAGCCAGCTCGACATAGGAGTGAAGTAGGCACTCATAGGATTGGGGAATTAAGTGCGCCACTCCAAGAATGGTATTAAGGAATACAATCCGTCTCCACGCAACTATAACAAGTAATTAACGTGTAAAAGATATCTAGGGAGTAGTGAAATCTAAATAAACACATTTTCTCCACTTTTTGCTCACAACCTTAGTTAATTTAGTTTATTTTCATTTTTAGTATTTTATTTTGATTGCATCTTTAGTATTGGGTTAGTTGACTAGCAACTAATTCCGCCCAAATCCTTCAAACCCGAGATTTTTACTTGCTTTCTAAAAAATATAAAAATACAAAAATAATCATCCCTCATCTTTAGAACTAGTATTTAGATTTTCTAATCCTAGCGACACTATTCCTAGCTGAACGATCAATCCCCCGGTATTTGTCACTATACTATACTACAACGATCAGGTACACTGCCTGATGGGGGTTGTAAGAGCATCCCCATTGCACCAAGTCTTTCAATGACTTGGTGCATTTATGGCATTAAATGCAAAGCTATTTTGTCTTAGAAACATTTATTAATAATGCTAGCAACTAAAACCTTTTCCTTCAACCACTTTGCTAGTGCAAAGTCTTTGGTTCAAAGTTTTTTAAAAGTCTTTTGTTACAATGGAAAAAAGCTTTTGAAAAGCTTTTTTGAATAGTAAAAAGCTTTTGCAAAACCTCCCCATTGTAGATGCTCTAAGCTTCTCAAGATCCCTTGAGAGGTAAAGCCTGGTGCGATTCCCACGTATCAATTAGTTTATTGTAAAGCATGTAAAAATTCAAGTGTAAGGGGAATGTTCATTCCCTATGATGTATTATTTTGGATGGTAGGTTAGAGTGTATGCAAAAAAATAAAATAAAAAAATAAAAAAATAAAAAAAATAATCGAAAAAACAAGAAAACGAAAAAAAAATAGAAAAAGAAAAGAGAAAAAACATACGGACTACCATCCCGTTTCCATTCTATGTTTATTTTATGTTTTTGTTATTTTTCATTTATTAGCTTAAGTCGAGTCTAGTCTTGGCTTAGCAACGCCATATTATACATGTAATTAACCAAGATTGTTAACTCGCCACCAGTAAAGATTGCCTATATCCAACAAAACTGTGTATTCCATATCCCTACACCTAACGTTACAACCTTTTAAAAGACCTCTTTGATTGTTTATCCTAGGTGCTTACGCCATGTGGTGGAGGTTTGATCCTTTCCCAAGCCTATGGTAATCTATTTTGCTATGACAGGTAGTGAGAGATGTTTTCCATTTCCATAATGTGATATTACTTTATTACACCCGAGAGATGTGAGTATCTAAACACTATTTGTGAGGTGCTAGTATATGACCTCCGTGCTTGTCTTTGGTCGTTAGTGGAACGATTATTTGTTGTAATTACTTTTATATTAGTGTTAAATGACCCCTAACTTGTATTTTGACTAGAATAAAAGCGCATTTGCTTGAGGACAAGCAAATCTCAAGTGTAAGGGTATATGATGTGGCAAAAAATGAACCGTTTTTAGGGGGTCATTTAAGCCTAGAATTGAATTTATTTGATCAAATATTACCCTAAATCGTTCCTTTTGTGATTTTAGGTACTCTGGGAGTGAATTCTGGAAAAGGAAGCATGTTGGACGTTTTTGGAGCATAAAAGTGAAGAAAACGGCAAAGACTTAATTTTCCATGCTGAGAAAAGTACCTGACGGCGTCAAGAGGAAAATTATGACGGTGTCAGGAGTAAAATCCGTGACGACCCAGTGAAAACCTGAAGGCGTCAAGAGAAGGGCGTCAAGAGTTAATATTGTGACGACCTGCATAAGGAGTACACGTGACGACGTCAAACCCAGATCTAGGCAGTCTGAGAAATTATTTGGCGGCGAGATGACGGCGTCAGACATTTGTTCTTGACGCCATCACCTCACATAATCTATATATACTTTTCTATTTTTCATTAATAAAGAGGAACTTGTGTGGAGAATACTAGGGTCGAACCTAATAAACCCTAGATCGTTTTTTAAAGTATTATCAAGGGTTTTTACCCCTTGAAACCTTTCATGTTCAATTAAGATAAGTCCTCTTTCAATTCATTCAATATGTCTATGTGTTGTTTGAATATATCTTATGCTTGTCTTGATTTCAACATGCTAGGCTAGATCTATCATGTGTTTGCTTAGATGTAATGAAACCTAGATGTTAATTATAGGTTGATTGCTTGTTCATAGTTGTAATGGATGAATGATTTCAATGTTAGGCTTAAGAAAACTGGCAGATCTCCATTGTGTAACATGCTTGAACGTCTTAGGAAACATGAACAGATGTGTACTAGGTTTTATTGGTTGTATTTAATGCATGAGCAAATTCTAATGATCCCATGTTAGGAGCTTCTTAGCCGGCTCGACATAGGAGTAAAGTAGGCGCTTATAGGATTGAGGAAGTAAGTATGCCACCCCATGAATGGTATTAAGGAATACAATCCGTCATCCACGCAACTGTAACAAGTAATTAACCTGTAAAAGATATCTAGGGAGTAGTGAAATCTAAGTAAACATAATTCTCCCATATATTGCTCACACCACTAGTTAATTTAGTTTATTTTCATTTTTTGTATTTTATTTTGATTGCATCTTAGTTATTGGGTTAGTTGACTAGCAACTAATTCCGCCCAACTCCTTCAAAACCGAGATTTTTACTTGCTTTTATAAAAATATAAAAACACAAAAAGAATCATCACTCATCTCAGACCTAGTCTTTAGGTTTTCTAATCCTAGCGACACTATTCCTAGCTGAACAATCAATCCCCCGGTACTTGTCACTATAATATACTACAACGATCAGGTACACTGCCTGGTGGGGGTTGTAAGCTTCTCGAGATCCCTCGAGAGGTAAAGCCTGGTGCAATCCCTACGCATCATGAAGGTGGTATAATACGTAATTTCTTATGGGGAGGTGAAACTATTTCGGGAACATAATGATCTTGACTATTATAGTGAGGTTTAGATGGGGTAGGGTTTATAGTGGGTTCGGTAGGAATGTCTCCACCATATGTTTGCATATACCCATTATATGCTTGCATATAGGGATCATTCAGGGAAAGTTCTAATCCTAGGTTAGTTAAGATATTCTGGGCTAATTCTTTCGGAGAATTAGAACCAAAAGATGAGTGGGTAGGTGTAGATGGGGTATATTCATAACTATCAGATGAAGTATCCGTATCATCGGTATCCAACACGATGATATGATTATTAAAGGATGACATATCTACTATAATACTCGAAAGAGTATCTTAGCATAATTCTAACCTAAGTACGTTTATCCTAGAGGCAATATTAATAGAGGGGTTTTTATACTAAAGGCAATAGTTGGGAATCTAACCTAAAGGCAATTCAGGGGTTCTAACCTAAAGGCAAGTGGGGAGTCTAAAGGCAAGTTCGGGGATTCTAGTGGTACAGAGGACTTTTTGAAAAGTGGTTATAGTTTAGGAAAATCCTTTTGTTCTCTATAACCAATGCTCTTGTACCAATCGTTAAACACCCTCATTTTTCACTGATCGCAGCGGATTAAGTGTTTGGGGTATTACTTCATGGAAGCAAAGAAAAGATATAGAAAATGACTCGAAAAGAGATGTTTTTGAAAAAGATGTTATCGTTCATTTATTTATCAGAGTTTTTACAGTAAAAGATATACTTTTACCAAAAGGGAGGTCCCTAAGATATGGGTTTAGACATAAAACGGATGAATGATAATTGTACTATACATTCTCTTGTCCAGTACTTCTCCGTGCCAGGGTTCCTATAGTGCCTAATTACCTAGAATAACATGCTTAAAAGTCAACACGTATGTTGAGTGAGAGTCATAGGTTTATATAGATAGTTAGTGAATACAAGTTCCACAGGGTTCAGCTTAAACCCTATGTGTGGAAAAGTTTAGTGATAGAAGGTATATTGCACTAAGCTCATGAACCACACGTTACAATCCGGGTCATGTGGGCTGCAGACCTAACATGAGGGGATGAGAAGGATAACTTGCCAAAGTTAATCCTTCAGTGGGTTCAAGTATAGTACTTATTGGTACCACCCAGAGAGGTGTTAATACCAACGGGAGTTGTCAAACTCCAATAGATCTATCAACTATACTCGCGTTCACGTGGGTAAAATATCCCAAACGATTAGATTCATAAATTTTAGTTATGTAGTGGTGGCAGTTAGTTTACTCGTACAATAACCAAAGAAAAAGACTTGTATTCGGTTTAAAGCATGTATCCCCCTCACAGGGATTGTAAAGCATTTAGAAAGCGTTTAAAAGGTGTGAGGCTATGAAAACTCACCTGGGTCTTAAGTTAATTAAAGTAGGGGTTTATACAACTCACTCACGTATCCTGGGTTGGTGTAGGTGTGTGTATGTCAAGTCTTAGTCTAGGTTTTCTTAACTAATTACTTTTAGGGTTTTTACATATAACACAACACTGTTCATACCATCGTAATTCAGAAGTATATGACTCCTCACATGAAGCTCCCTACTTAGGACATGGTTTAACCCATTCGACCTGCTTCAATGAGAACTTGAAAATCTATACGATCATGTTTAACCTGTTTTACTTGGTTCGTTTAAGAGGCAGAACAATTTAGACCTGTTTCTAACTGTTTTTACACTTGAACATAACAATATGTGTTGTTATTGATAACTGTTAAAATGCAGACGAAAGAACGGAAAGAACGAAAATATGCTGCTAACACCGAGGAAACTAAATCTCGTCTAACAAAAGCAACTACATCCAGGTACGTTCTACTATATTTCTATTAAACATAATGCGATCCCCAAACATCTTAGAAATATTTTCGACCTCATTCCAGTTAATGAAATTGTGTAACTTTTGTTATCCGAGGAACCAAGTATTTTGACAATTGTTCTAAAGCAAGTGTAAAATGGGCATTGATGGTGATTGGGAATACTATTTAGAATATATCATTGTAGTCAGTAGTATTAAGGATTGATAGTTTTGTTGTCTTTCTTTCATAGGCTGAGCAGATGGAATCATACAAAAATATTCTCTGATTTTGGCGATGAAGAAACTGACAATGGCAATTCTGATGATATGGATACCAAGAAGTTTTCTGGTCGACATAGCTTGCCGAATTCCAAAAAATCTCTACACAGGTTTGTGTGTGTGTGTGTGTGTGTGTGTATTTTTTTTCTTTTTAATTAAATCTTAGAGAACGTATTCAAATGTGGCAGTTTACCATCATCATGAAAGCACTATGAAACTGGCCATTTTATAAATTCAAGTGTTGATGATTTTGTGTTAATAAAAATCCTATTTCTTTTTGCAAATAAAAAAGAAAAAAAAAAGAAAAAAAAAGAAAGAAAAAAAACCGTATTTAAAGCACTACTTGTTTTGCTTATGCCAAAATGTCAGTTAAAACATGTATGCTGCTGTTGAAGCTCTTGTTGTGAATTATTTTGAACTACATAAATGATTATTTGCAGATCCAAGCGAGCAGGGAAAAGTTTGCCAGAAGATACATATGAGCAGTTAGATGATGAACCACTTGGCTTGCTTGACTGTAAAAAGACACGGCTATCTCTTAGATCATCTGATCATCTAAAGAGGAAGCTACAATATGAAAAAGAGTTAGAAATAGATGCTAATGGATGACTTATAATTCGGGAGGATGGGACAACACTGAAAGAAGTATGCCTACAGAACCTGATTTAAATTTAAGGAGTCAAGCAGGCAGTAATCGATCAGTTAACTCACGTAAGCAGAAAAGTGTAGAAAAATGACCGAGTCTGGTTGGGCCTACACGGGTTCTGAATACTCAAGCAATAAGGCAGGTGGAGATTTGAAGAGGAAGGGTAAGCTTGAGCCATATGCTTATTGGCCACTGGATCGCAAGATGGTTAGCCGGAGGCCACAGCATTGGGCAGCTGCAAGGAAGGGCATGTCAAGTGTGGTAAAGTTGTCAAAGTGGCTCGAGGGGCAGACCGTCTTCAATGCGTTGTCAATGAAGGGGTTGAAATTGAAAAGAGGAGGCAAACAAAAGACCGGCCAGAAGAAACATGGTTAAAGTATCAGTGTGTATTTTAGAAGGGTGGAGAAGCAAGGCTCATTTTTGTGATCAAATATTACTTTTGAATGTATTAAAAATATTTTATAAAAGATACCATCCAGTTTTCTTGTGGGAAATATATTTGATCTTATTGTTAAATTCTCATCCTTGTGACTCCCAATTACAATTTCCAAGAGCAAGGAGTGATGCTCTATCTGCCGAAAGGGACTTGTCTTTCATATCAATGGCGTTGACGTGTATTGTTTTGGTTAGTGGCGATGATGATGATACTGCAAGATAAAGTGATTGTACATTGGTTGGGAAGATAAAGTAACCCAAAAAAAGTGTTAACCAAAATTATCGAACCAAACAAACCGATAACCGAACCGATCAACACCCCTAGTATTTGGGGACTTGGGGTTGCTCCAACTCTGCTTGTTTATAACTATAAATCTCGAGCTTGACTCATTTTTTGTGACAAGTTAAATGAAATAAAGCTCAAATCAAACTAGCTTTGTTAAGCACACTAGGCTCGTCTTTGGTTGTTAAAGGGAGCTCGTTTATACATAATTAGTCGTTTACACAACATAGATACATATATATCTCTTATGCTCGTTTAATCTTGCGGGACTAATACATATATAATTCTTTGTTAAGCACACTAGGCTCGTCTTTGGTTGTTAAATGAACTCTAACTTAGGCTCAAGTTCATTTAAGCTCGGCTCGTTTCAAGTTAGGCTTGTGTGACTATTGATCATCCAATGGCCACATGAATTTCATGTTTGTTTGGCCTTTTGTAATATTTAGTCATACAACGCATGTTTGTTTTGGCATTTAGTCACATACAATTTAGCATAAAGTGACAAAAAGTGTTAATAAGTGTAACCATATGCTCTTTAAAGTCAAGAAAGTATATTTTGTGTGACTATTGTTCATCCAATGGCAACATGAATTTTATGTTTGTGTGGCCTCTTTTGTAATATTTCGTCACACAAAAAATGTTTGTTTTCGGTATTTAGTCATATACAATTAAGCATAAAGTGACAAAAAGTGTTAATAATTGTGAGACCATATGCTCTTTAAAGTGAATAAATGTATATTTTGTGTGACTATTGTTCATCCAATGGCCACATGAATTTTATGTTTTTGTGGCCTTTTGTTATATTTAGTCACACAAAACATGGTTATTTTGGGTATTTAGTCACATACAACTAACCATAAAGTGACCAAAAATGTTAATAAGTGTGACCATATGCTGTTTAAAGTGAAGGAATGTGTATTTTGTGTGACTATTGATCATCCAATTGCCACATGAATTTGGTTTTTGTGTGACCTTTAGTAACATTTAGTCACACAAAGCATGTTTTTGGGAGTGTATTTAGTCACATGCAACTAACCATAAAGTGACCAAAAGTGTTAATAAGTGTGACCATATGCTGTTTAAAGTGAAGAAATGTGTATTTTGCGTGACTATTGATCATCCAATTGCCACATAAATTTGGTTTTTGTGTGGCCTTTGGTAACATTTAGTCACACAAAGCATGTTTTTGGGAGTGTATTTAGTCACATACAACTAAGCATAAAGTGACCAAAAGTGTTAATAAGTGTGGCTATATGCTGTTTAAAGTGAAGAAATGTGTATTTTGCTTGACTATTGATCATCCAATTGCCACATGAATTATGTTTTTGTGTGGCCTTTTGTAACATTTAGTCATACAAAGCATGTTTCTTTTGGGTATTTAGTCACATACAATTAACCATAAAATGGCCAAAAGTGTTAATAAGTGTGACCATATGCTGTTGAAAGTGAAGAAATGTGTGGTTTGTGTGACTATTGATCATCCAATTGCCACATGAATTTTGTTTTTGTGTGGCCTTTTGTAACATTTAGTCACACAAAACATTATTTTGGGAGTGTATTTAGTCACATACAACTAACCATCAAGTGACCAAAAGTGTTAATAAGTGTGACCATATGCTATTTAAAGTGAAGGAATGTGTATTTTGTGTGACTATTGATCATCCACTTGCCACATGAATTTAGTTTTTTTGTGGCCTTTACTAACATTTAGTCACACAAAGCATGTTTTTGGGAGTGTATTTAGTCACATACAATTAATCATTAAGTGACCAAAAGTGTTAATAAGTGTAACCATATACTATTTAAAGTGAAGGAATGTGTATTTTGTGTGACTATTGATCATCCACCTGCCACATGAATTTGGTTTTTGTGTGGCTTTTGTTAACATTTAGTCACACAAATCATGTTTTGGCTACACTTAAATAATGTGTGACAAACTGTTTAGTGTGACTATATGTACTGGATTTTGCCTACACTTAAATAATGTGTGACAAACTGTTTTGTGTGACCGTTTATGGCATTTGGTTATACTATTAGAAGCAAATGTGACTATAAGTTTAGTATGACCATATATGGCATCAAGGTTACTTGTATTTGTCACACGTTCCAAATGCATATGTGACTAAATGATCTGTAACAAAATCACCAGTTACGTTTAGTCACATAAAGGTCGATTGTGTGGCAATAGATTTCTTATGGTCACACATTCGAAATGCTCATGTGTGACTAATTCGTAAATGCTGTCAATTTACCTACCTTCAGCCACACAAATATTTGAATGTGTGGTTGTTCCAAATCGACCATGTGTGACCATAGGTCATTTTTGTACTAGTGATAGGTTCAATATTCATGACACAAATCCAAATTCAACTCATGCCAGAGGTGCCTCTAACAAACATAAACGTACTACTCCATATTCGTATAAAAGTAAACTAAATAAACAAGTGATGTTGTTATTATACCGAGTTCTCCAAGTGTGCTCACGTTCCAACTGAGTTCTCCAAGTGTTTCTATGGACTTAGCTAGTGGTTTTGTGTAAACCACTACTAAACTGCTTCTAACAATCAAGTTATGTTTCTTTCGTTGAGGTGTGTTTAGAACCATGATTTGTGCCTCTATTTATAGTGTAAATGAAACCCTAACATGTCCCTGGAGAGTTATGACAAGCAAGTGATCGGCCTCATCATTGAAGTAGCTCATTAATGTAGAAAATATAACTATCATGTGAAGTACGCCGCGCATTTGGTATAAAACCAGCGAGCTCCATTTCGCGTAACCGGCGCTTATGTAATATATAACTGGCGCACTTCATGTTTAACTCGTAGATAAATAGTTGACCAAAGATACCCGTAAGCGGCGCTCTTTTTACATATGATCGGCGTGCTTTAGTCCAAACTATGTCTTTTTCCTTATATGCTCACAAAGTCACCCTTTTCGTGCGTTTCTTGTTACTTTCCTCCAAACCTTTGTCCTGCACATGCATTCTCATATTAAGTACCAAAAGTCCTAATAATAAGGTTATTTATCATATAATTCACATAATATCGGGGGTATAAATATGTATAAGACGAGACTCATCAGCATCCTACGACATGTCGATGTTTGTCGAAGAAAATATCCAGGAATTTCTATTTTGGCTCACGAACTTCAGATTTGAGAAGGCGAAAGATGGTGAGCTATTTTAAAATTCTACATAGGCATCGGGTTATTGGAGGTCTTAAAAAAACACTTAATTGGTTCCTTAGGGATGGAAGGTTGCAGTCTAGGGTTGTTGTGAAGCACTTGAAACAGCGATTCATGATTGAGCAATCGATTGTTTAGCAAGATTGTAAGTAAAGCGTATGCACTGCTATAGTCTTTTGGGAAGGTTACATCCTTTTATTTTTGTTGAACATTTTTTTTGCTACTTGTTATTAATGCTAAGAAAATGTTCAAGAAAAAGATTAAAAAAATGTCGATTTATCCCTCGTTAAGGTCAGTTGCTATGCAAATGTTTTGGGTTCTATGTTTGATATGTGTTCATATTAATGTTAGTGGTTTGTATTCAAGTTAAAATGCATTTCATTGTGAATTGTTTTATTTATTTTTTGTTTGTGTTAATCACACTTAGATTTTCGACCACATGTATAGTGAGTTTTTGGATCAAAACAGTTGTTTGTCTTTATAGGGCAACCGATAATTTTGGCGGGTGTTTTACTAGGTATTTGGCGCCCAATTTGTACACATCCCCATAAAAGGTTACAAATGGTTGCCCAAATCTTATGACCCCTCCACCTGTACACTCAACAGACTCACATCAGTACTACCAAATGCACCCGATTATAAATTATAATAAAAAATGTCAGGATCTAAAAACTAGGATTGTAATCATTTTAATCGGATTAAGCCTAAAGAAGAATATGTGAATGCGTTTGGTGACGAATCGATATTCAAAGCCATTGTCAATCATTTTTTTTGAATTTTCTTCATTATGCGCTCGAAAAAAACAGAGTCCAAGCAAGGTTTGTCTGTAGGACCGACCACATTTGCATATCCTTGGTTGCTGATTTTTTGTTGTGATTGTGTTTGTTGATCTTTCTGCATATCATAGGTTGTGATTAGCAGCACCCACAAGACACAGAAAAGAACCACTTATTAACCTTTTTTAAATTTAAAATAAAGCATTTACCTCAACATTTGGCTGCAAAGGTGTTGTTGGTTCTTTCTACACATAACCGGATGCTTGTTCCATCACCATTTCATTCTCAACACCCTTCCCAATTTCATTATCAAACTTTATTTCATCTAACGAAACCATATTCGCATCGGCATCGGCATTATCGTTTATTAACTTCGCTACATCATCATGCAACAGGTCATCCTGGTACAATAAACATCTATACATAAATGGGCAAATAAGTAAGATTGTATGTTGTGAAAGTATTTATTAAAGATAACATACATCAACATGGAGGACGGATGATGTTTGTTTAATGCCATTGTCATGAAATGCTCCAACTTGAGTAGCTGGTTCATGTTCATCAAGAATAGGGATGTCAGGGTAACCCCAATCTGCATTGCTTCTATAAGAATGTCCATCATTCCAAGCTGAGATTCCTTTACGCCTAGCGTCCTACATTCCTTATCACTTTCCATGGGAAGGGCTGCATCACTGTCCTTAACACCATTATCAGCTTCACAACCTAATGACGTGGACTGTAGTTGAACATAAATTTCAAAATTCAATTAATCAAATTAACGACTAAAGGGTGAAGACGGTTCGATAAGAGTAAACATTAACGTGAAATTCAGATACTAATAAAAGTATGGAAAGAACATAAAAGTAAATACAAAGCTGGGAAACAACAGGATTGTCAACTTCAATTGAATAGGGATCAACATCATGATCATCATCCATGAGTCCGTCAGTATGATCAGCATCAACTGCTCAGTCAATAACATCATTATCAACACCAACATCAACATCAGCTTCACAAGGTGATGCCGAGGTCTGTAGTTGACAAAATGATATAAGTGTAAACTTTAAAGAGGAATTGACATTCAAAATAACTTAGGTGAAAAAACATAAAAGGTAAATATAAACCGTGTCAATATCGGGGTTGACATCATACTCGACTTGAATATCAGTGTTGGTAACCTTAGTATTATCAATATTTTCCTAATCGTAAACAACCCCACCATCAAGATTAGCGTTCAAAACTGTCTGTATATCTGAAAATCTTGTTTTCACATCATGAAATAGCTCGAGGATGTCTTGTTTTGTGACAGACGTAATGTGCTTGGATATGAAAGACAGATTTGATTCCAAATGGAATAACTCGCTGAAAATAGCACTTGTTGAAACATTCATTTCCTTTTACGCTTTTGTTGATTTGACACGATTTACGTTTTCAACATCAACCTTATCTAAATTTTACAAACAAGGTCCATGATGCTGATCGTCTGCGACATCAGCTTCTTTGTCATCCTCTGTTGTATCAGCTACTTGGTCATCATCTGTGCTGTCAGGTTATTGTCCATCATCCTGTTCGCCATCACTTGGCAGGTCTAGATCTGCCAAACCCTTGATAAAAGGGATGCTATCATTACACCATGGTTGTCTCAGTTCTATTTTTGTTGCATACAGTCCCATAATGGGAATTGACTCCTACAAAAACAAATACTATATAAGTTGGTATGTGCACAAATTTAAATAAATGTCCAATAAATGTGCCTTCAAAGATAGTGTGGTGCTTACCTGTCCAAATAGTATGGCCTGGTTTGATCTTCAAAACTTTGCATGTTTAGACCAAGCAAGACCTCGTGGAATGACATTCTTGTCTTTCGCCTACCAAATGCTGCTTTTAGGAAAACTCTCCAAGATCCATATCTGTAATATGTACTTGTTACAAATTTGGTGTGTATGTATGCAGCATAAATTGGAAAACATATGATATTTGTTTTCATTGTTTAGGTTCTTGAATAAAGATTTTTAAAGTTCAAGTTATAACACTAGTTCAAAACTATATATAAACTATATATATAGTGGCAAAAAACTCAATTAAAACATTTACAAAAGAAAGCTATGGATATATGGCAAAGGTATAAATTACTGGTATAATTAAGTAGTGTATGCAACACAAAAACAAACATTTTGTACACCAGATACATATATTTAGAAATTGGTCAGAATTCAGACTAAATACAACATTAATCAAAAGTCTAATGAATAGATATCCTTTCAAAATATTGTGACACAGAGCAAAGAAACAGTTTAGTCCATACTGGTGAACTTTAGTACATAATAGTAAGTATGGCATATCTTGAAAGCCCAAGCAAAACCATACAGATTGTATGTCGCACTGAACTTTGGATTCTTCTTCAACTTTGCCAAATGATCTTTTCTATGTCTCTCAACAACATTGACAATCCTTTGATAAAATTTATCCCACATGTATTCCCCCATGGATAACATTCCAACTAGTTCTAAACAATCATTTGCATATACAAACTTTATACCTTTTGGTTTTTTTTTCAGGAAATACACGGTCACGAAACCCTGTTATTAAACAGAATTCTTTCCGCCCAAACTCTAACAAATCCTCTCCAAATTTGAATTTCAATGGTGGGGAATCGAACGATATGTTAGAAACTTTTACCTGATGTTGTAAAACATAATGCATCAAATGAGAGTCATTATCGCAAAACCGAATATCCAACAACGGACCAAAGACTGTCTTCCTAAACAACCTTTCCACTTTTCATTCTTTGACAATATTTCTTTGATATCTGTAAGCAACTTCACCGTAGATCGAACAGTGATTTTACACCTATACAACTTAATCGGCATATTGAATTACAAGATTACATAAAATGTATGGAAACAGGGTTTCTACAAGATTACATAAAATGTATGGAAACATGGTTTTAAGGAATTGTGATTTGGTACTTGTGTGATGATTTGCAGTTGTAGACGAAGATGTTTGTGTGTTAATGTGTTTTATTCAGTTCATTATTTAAATCGTACAGAAATCACTATAAAGTTTATTATTTTAATCAATGTAAAATGACCAATATACCAGTTGCTCATGTATTGGTTGCCCAAAATACAATACGTTCCATGTACCTCGTACCAACAGTGGTTGGTCGGACACGTGTCATCCTGTAGTTGGCTATACGCTAGTTGCCCAAGTTGCCCTGGGCTAAATCGGCAATATTGAAAAATCGGGGCAGAAATGCCACGACCCAGGGCAACCAGGCCATTTGGTAATTATCCCATCTTAAATCCACATTTTACAACCAAACACGGTTTTTAATTATAAATGCCAAATCCTAAAGAGATGCCCTCATACCAAATGTAGAAAATTTGGATACATGCAACATTACACAGTAATTGAAAAAAATTTAATCATGCATTCTACAAATGTGATAGCATATATTAGTACAATAAATTATTCTTATATCAAGTTTAAGTTATTTTCACACATATATAAAGTTTATAAATGTAACGTATATTATCGTTGCAAACCTATTTCTATTCTGACCATTATTGTAAACCTAAATTCGATTTGTGAGCTTAAAGTTCATTAAGATTTTAGGTCTGTCACATTATAAATAGTTGATCGTTTAATAGTTTATAGCATTTCTAGTTTTTTAGAGTCGTATTCGAGGGTGTGCGAAATGTGCTATCGGACAAGACCTCAAAGTTTTAGGGGCCTCAAAATCTATATATTCTTTATATATTTTGGGGCCTCAAAATTTACTTCCAACAAAATGTTCATGAAATTATGTTTTAAAGAATTGTTAAACTCTACTTCAAGTGATCGAGAGTGACAAATAACTCAAGAAAAAATCAAGATAAATGATTACAATATATCTTTATCGCGATATTTAGTTACCATATAAGCTTCTACACTGGACCTCTGCTAGCTTAACTACGACACTGAGTTTTTTTTTTTTCTTTTTTTCTTTTTCTAAAAAGATACAACTATTTTTCCTTGTTACCACTTTAAGTCTGATCAAAAGAAATTATTTATCACAACTTTGACCGGACTCAACTTGACTCATGTTTTCTCATTTAAAGGTTGTTATGAGTTGACATACTAATTGAATTGTACGAGTCTGACAACTATGAACAACAAAAAACATTAGTTACATTTAATTTTCAAAGTTGCAATGTGTTCTTTTAATGAGCTTTAATGATACATTTTCAACATTTCCAAGATTTATAAAGTGATCCCTCTAATGTAGAGTATAGATTAAATAATTTAAAGGTGCATCTTCAAAGGAGTGAAAATCAATTATGTTTGTTCTTGATCATTACATTTCAAAGATTCAAATAATAGTTTATTCTTGATCACAATAATTTCATACAGATTTTAAGTAGTCGTTATGATCTCCTTGATATGTTTGTTTTAGTTTGATAAAAACGTAACATCTTATACTCTGGCATAAGAATGTAACTAAAAAACATAACTTCTTACAAGTCAGGATGCAGCCATGCACTTCGTTACTTTGTGAAAGACAAAGACTTTCAATCACTTTAACTCATCATAAATTATTTCATATATATAATTCTGATAAAAACCATAACTTAACAATTATAAAAACATTTACAAACTGATTTATTAGGGCCAGGAAATGATGGAAAGTACCAACACGTTGCTTTTGCTAGAAACTCATGTCTTCGGCGACACGCATCCCAACAATCATCTGAGACAGTGATATCTCCATCGCACCACTTTGGCGTGAATGATATTAAATCGGTACATACGTCGCCCTTTACAGATGTTATCATTCCAACTGTATCATTAAATATATAAATGTAAATTTATTGCGTTCCATAACACTAAATAAACATTTAACATGAAACTAACAAACTTGTATCGAATTTTTGATGTTTTACCTGTGAACATAAGAGCTATGACAAACACCACATTAAAAACAACAATTCCACTCAATTGTGCCATATTTTTGTGAAGCTTGTTATGGTTGTTGATATTTTTTTCTTTATGTTTTTTTATGGTTTGGTATAAGAGTGTCTTGAATATAAATAGTGGATTCATAAACTGTTACTAAATTTGAGATGGACGTAACATAAATTTGTTTCATAATTGTTTCTTAACACTCTTCCATCTCTAAATTATTATTTACAAATAAAATAAAATACACATCTTAAGAAAAATGTATTTATAAACTTTAACAATTCCAACTACTATTTTCAGTAGTGAACAATTATTTTAAGGCATTTTAAAAAGAAAATATGAACAATAATATTAGAGTATCAATAATGCATCAAGTTCTAAAAGATGTTTTATTTTAATTTTATAAATATCAATTTTAGTTAAGATAATATGATAAACTTTAACAATTCCAACTACTATTTTCAGTAGTGAACAATTATTTTAAGGCATTTTAAAAAGAAAATATGAACAATAATATTAGAGTATCAATAATGCATCAAGTTCTAAAAGACTTGATGCATTTAATGTATAAGTTTTTGAATTAATTGTTCTGTTTACACTTTTTTTTTGTCAAATACTTGGTAGGTTACAAGTCTTTTGCAATAGCTTTAATGATCATCTTTATTACTCCGTATTTCTTTGACCTTTAGAGAGAAGTACAAAAAAAATTTAATGAGGATCTTTGTCTTTTATGACCTTTTACAAAGAATTACCAAATGAATTACTTTAGTGAGTTGTATCTTATCGATACTATCTATAATGATTTATACTATCTATAATGTATTTACCGTCATTTTTAAAAGTGAAAAACTTAACATTAATGTTTTGGCTAAATTACCCTTAATTAATCTATATCTATATCTAATCTTAACCATCTATAAAACAAAAATGGTTTAAGTGAAAATTCTTTAAAAGTGAAATATTGAAAAGTTGAAACTAAAAATGGAAATGTTAAAAATATTGAATTGAATATTGGTTGTAATGAAGCACACAGTTTGTGATTCAAATGAAATTAATAAATTTAGGCAACTTTGAAACTATAAGAGTTGACTTTGTGATTATAGAATCAACATATTTTTTTCATAGTTATCACGTGTGACATAAAAGTTTAGATACAATAACGTACTCATTATTCCATATAAAATTAAAGTTTTATAAATGCAGTGTCAAATAAATTAAATGACTTGAAACTACTTTTTATTTTAAGAAACACGCGTAGAAGTATACGTTTCTCGTAATAATTAAATGCTTTTTAATACTAACCAAAAGAAAAAGTCCTTATAATTTATAAATACTAACTTTTCTGTTCATTGGTGACTAGCTTATAGACCCTTGGAATCACGTGAATTTTTAAAGTAAGAAACAACAACGAATGTAAACAGGTTATGCTAGTTTTTCAAATGAATAATAAGTAATGTTGATATAAATAATGGCTAAAAACGTTATTAACATATATCGATATCTCTATGTTTTGATAATCACAAAATGTAAACACATTTAACTACAAATTATGACGTAAACATGTATTTAGTCGTAAATATTCACTTTGACATCCAAATCACTTAAGGTATGAATAAACAAAGTGTCTAATGCATTTTATGATCAAAGGAATTTTTATTTTTACAAACTTTACATTTTCTATAAAGTGGGACAAACATTTTTAAACTTATACAAAATATTTTTGTATTTATAAGAAATGTTTTATTCAAAATAAATATTTTGAATTCAAATTTCTACCCAAAAAAATGGCTATATTCTTTGGGAAGTAATTTGCACACTCCCAAAAATGATTGGCACACTCAAATTTTGAGTGTGTTGACATTTATACCCTCACATTGTTTGGACTTATTCTTATCCTGTAAGGGTATAAATGTCAACACACTCACATTTTGAGTGTGCCAATCATTTTTGAGAGTGTGCAAATCACCTCCCATATTCTTTAGGAAAAACCTTTCACACAAAAAGACAAAAGTTTCAAAAAAAAATTAGGCGGCCCCCTTAATTATAAAAGCGGTCCCCTTAATTATTAAGGGGACCGGCCACGCTCCTCTAGCCCAAAATTTTTCTTATAAATACTGGACATTCCCTGCATTTTTTCCTCACCTTTTGCACTCCAAACTTTATTATCTAAATCTCCTCTTTATTATTTCACACTCCGTTGATCATATAATCATAAGCTTTTGTTTTCAAGTGATCCAAGCTTCAACCTTTCAAGTGCAAGAGAAGAATACTTCTATCCTTCAAGTCAAGAAGTATTACAACTTAGTGTGATCGATACATCTAAGTTGTTTGCATCATCATTTGTATAGTAATCATTCATTTGTGTATAAGTTGTGAATATTAGTTAGATAGGTGTAAAAATATGGAATTAGGTTAGTAAGGTGTGTAGGTAGAGAAGTTGTGAAGAAGAAGTGGTGTGAATAAGTAGTGCTAAGTTGTGAAGAAGTTGCGAAGTGATTAGTTGTGTGAGATTGGTTCTAGCTAGGATTAGAACTCGACATTTAGCTTAGTGCCGTAAATCGATGTAAGCAAAGGTGTGCAAGTTTTTCTCCGCCATAAGGGAGCTTGTTGATATAGTGAAGAAAACTCTCGAGTTAGATGGTCGGGGAGTAGAGTAGGGCGAAGAAGTGCTTCGTAGCCGAACCACTATAAATCATTTGTCTCGCGGTTCGATCTTTCCATCTCTTAATTATTATTTTACTTACATTATTATTACTTTAGTACTTAGTTATAATTGTTTATATTGTACAAGACTTGAATTCACATAATATCGAATCTAAACTTTTTAATGTAAACAAAGTTTTAAAAACAAATGTTCTGATAATAAATTAAAAAGACGTAAAACTATTCAACCCTCCCACTTCTAGTTTCTCACAATTGGTATCAGAGCCAGGTCAAACAAGATTTTTAAAATATATTATATTTTAAAACTTGTAACGATCTATGGAATCTGAAAAGTATTTAGAAGGGCAATTTATGCAAAGACCACCATTATTTGAAAGTGATGCTTTTCTTTATTGGAAAAATAGATTCAAAACTTATGTGAAATCAAAAGATCTTGATCTTTGGCATGTTATTACCTTTGGTGATTTTCCCCCTATTCAATATAATTTTGAAACTAAAAATGATGAAATTGTAACTTTTGAAAAGAAAAAAAATGATGGTTTGAAAAAGAAACTAGCAAACAATTATGAGGCTAAAATGGTTATTTATAATGCGTTACCACACAAAGAATATGAAAGAATTTTTATGTGTAAAACTGCAAAAGAAATTTGGAATTCTTTACTAATCACTCACCAAGGTAATAGTCAAGTTAAAGATAACAAAATAGATCTTCTTGTTCAACAATATGAACAATTTACGATTCCGGAGGAGGAATCAATAGATAATGCTTTTGCTAGGTTTAACACTATTATCACAAGTTTAAAAGCACTTGATGAGAATATTTCTAGTAAGAATTTTGTTAGGAAATTTCTTAGGGCTCTTCATCCAAAATGGCGAGCTAAAGTTACGGCCATTGAAGAATCGAAGAACTTGTCAACTCTTCAACTTGACGAGTTGATTGGCAACTTGAAAGTCTACGAAGCAATAATAAAGAAAGACTCCGAGATGGTCAAAGGAAAAAGAGAGCAAAGCAAGTCAATTGCGTTGAAAGCTAGGAACGAATCTAGTAGCGAGGATAGTTCAACCTCCAAAAGTGATGACGAAGAATATGCAATTGCCGTAAGAGACTTCAAGAAATTCTTCAATAGGCGAGGAAAATTCGTTAGACAGCTGCATGATGAAAGGAAAGCATACCAAAGAAATAAAGATGACAAAAATGACAAAAGTGAAAGGAAGTGCTTCAACTGTGGTGATCCAAATCATCTCATCGAAAAATGTCCAATAATGTCAAGAGATCAAATTCAAAAGGCGTTTGTTGGAGGAGCTTGGAGTAATAGCGATGAAGATGAGAAAGAAACTACAAAGGATGAGAGATGTCTCATGGCTAAGACATCTAGTGAGGTACATTCCGAAACCGAATACTTTAGTGATGAAAATTTATCATTAGATGAAAAAGACCTGGATAGTGAATTTAATAGATTATACAAATTAGGTCAAAAAGTAATGATTAAAAATAAATCACTAAAACGCATAAATAACCAACTAGAAAATAAAATACTTGAATTAAAAACTAAAATACACCATTTAGAAAAAGATAAAGAAATTTTTGAAGAATGTAAATCATGTCAAAATCTCAAAAATGAAAACGAAAAACTTAAGGAAGAAATTTTCAAACTTGATAAATTTGAAAATAGTAGTCATTCACTTAGGAAAATAATAAGTGTTCAAAGAGCATCCGGAGATAAAACCGGTTTAGGATTTAACTCGGCCGAAGCTTCAACTAGTAAAACAAAAAATGTTAAGTTTGAAAGTGAACCTAGTAAATTAAAACCTTTATAATCAAATCCTAAATATATACTTATAAAGGATAGAAAAATACCTTCTGCTAGTGATTAAGAAGTAAAAACCTTTTATAAACCATCCTTAAAGACCGAAGTAGGATCCTCCAAACTTAAATTAAAATCTAAAACTCCACCACCAAGAAAACCAAATAATCCTCATACTCGATCTAAAATACCTCAACCTATAAGAGACCAAAATAGACAAAACTACAATAATACTAGTCATGAAATGTGGAATTATCAACCAAGTTACAATCCTTGGGGAGTATTACCACCATACATGCATCCTAGCCAAATGTTAAACATGTTTGGACCAAACAATTTTGGACCAATGAGACAATGGGGACCAAATGGCTAAGTTATCATTCTTCGGAAAAGTTGGAATCTTATCTACAAATGACTACTATAAGTCAACAGGTAACTTGAAGTGATTGAAGAAAATCCATTGAAGACTAAAAGGTACGCTTTTCTTTTATGTCCATCGCTATAATTTGCATGCTTAGATAAATGATTAATTAGATTAATGCTTAGCTATACATATATATTGTTTGTAACTCTTATACATATATACGTACATAATAGCTTATATACTTATAACCTAGAAACATTATTAGTTGACTTTCCTAGTAATAAAATGAAATTGTTCATTGTTGAACAAAATAGAAAATGGAAATCTTCTATATCCACTATTATCAAACTCATGGCGATGAAGTGAAACGAGTTAAGTGGATTAATCGTTAATATAGAAGTAGGATTAGATCCCTCGTGTAAGAAAACTATGGATGAAACAAGCTCTCGTAGACTATGACATTAAGTTAGATAAGTGTGCAACAACAAAGGAGCTATAGATGTTAGGATATACCCCATTCAACGCTCTCACATCAAACATGTAGAAAAGGATAGCATGTGACAATAGGCTTAACCAATCCTCTTGAGCATGAGATCTTTAATAAACACCTTTTAAAATCTATGATTAATGATATTTGTTGTCAAAAATCTAATATCTCTAAAAATATGCAAAAACCTCACATTTTGGAAAATAGTTTTTCAAATGACTATCCCACTTTTCAATAACATGTTTTTACTATCAATATCCACAATTTTGTTTTGATCAAAACCAAAGATTGGGAAAATTTTCTTTACCGTTCATTAACGCACTTTGAAGTAAAACCCAATCTATTTTATTCAAATCTACGTACAAACCTATTTCCAAACATATGGAAACTAACTTTCTAGAAAACACATGAAAACTAATTTTCTTGCATTGTTGAATAATGCTAAAAGCGTTTCTTTAAATCATGCATGACGATCTCATATTTTTCATCTATACCTATGTACATGACACTTATAAAAAAATCAAAACAAATCATGGTTTGTCTATTTAGATTTTGTTTGTAACAAGTCTAGAAGTCCATGCTATCTTAAGTTCCCATTTATTGCACATAGACACACATTAGGATCCATCAAATAATTCATTACTCCTAACACCCACATATAATTAAGAATATACTTGGTGTAGTTTATTGGTTCCTAGTCCATATATATTACTAGCTTGATGAGTATGTCTGCATGCTAGATGAAATTACTTGATTGCTTAATCTCTTTAGTTGACATGTTTTGCATAAATGTCTATTACATGCATAATTGCCTCAAAGAGTTGGACGTGCTTGAAACTAAACCTGAAAACATAACCCTTTCTACAAATTTATGCCAAAAATCCATTTCTGGTAATCTAGGAACCACCAAATGGGCGACCCCCTTAAATCATAAGGAGCCCCCTTAATATTTAAGGGGACCGACCCCTATTTAAGGGGACCGGCCATCTGATGGTCGGGATTTCAGAAAATTTTCATTTTTTTAGCCCATTTCATCCTATACTTTCCAAAATTCACAAACACATTTTATTCCAATCCATCCAACAAATTTTATCCATCCTTAATCCCACCAATCCTACACTATAAAAACGCCCATTCCTCACAATCTCCACTCATCTCATCATGTCCTCTCCCATCAAACCAAAACCAAAAAAAACCTCAAGGTTAGCTTAGATGACCGAGAAACCCATTTGGAAAAGAAAGCCTAACATCCATAAAAAGCCCATCGAACCAAATGATGTTGTTAAACATCCAACACCAAATTCCTCCTATGTATCCAACTATACACTTTACCCTCAAGCTCACTTAAATGAACCCTTCCCCAATCCTCATAATGGTCAAGCATCCACCTATGCTCCCAACTACGTACCTACATTTTATCCATTTCCTCCAAACAATCCTTTTGTTGAAAAATCTCAACCTCCAAAAAACAATCAACATTACATCCCTAACACCTCACTGTCTTTCCCACCAACATTACATGTCAACAACAACGAAATTCCTCCATCATCATCTTCCTTGGAAACCTTGAAGTTTTGTGTAGAACTTGACCAACTCCATGATCTTCGTGATCTTAATACTTTGCACCTTGCACAACGCAATTTGCATCACCTACCTTCATCTCCATACTCAAATTGCTTACCTCATATCCTGTTTCACCTACCAATGCACCATCCAAAAATATTCCATTGAACCTCTTTACAAGCCTTACCACATTGGCCAAACATCCAGCTTCATCCCAAACCACACATTTCAACCTAAAACTAACATCAATGAAACCTACCACAATCCCTATAAATTTGGTCAATCATCCAACTACACTTCCAACAACTTTACTTCCAACTACACACACCCACTCCATCCATTTCAACCAAAACACCCTCCACTCATGAAACACCCTTTTCTACCGTACCTTCATCTTCATCCATCAATGATTACCCATAATAAAAAATGTCTCCACCACCAAAAGAATTACCACCACTTCCAACCAACTCACATGCTATTCCTGTGTTGCATATCCAAACATCCATCCCAAATAACAACCACACTCCACCATTATCACCTTACTCTGAACACTTGAAGTTCATTGAAGAACTCAAGGAAGCCCATGAACTTAGTGCTCTTCTTGCCTTATACCTTGCACAAAGCAACTTGGATCAACCTCCTTCATCACCCCATAACTCAAATTGAGTTGAAAACCATATCCACAATTGTCCTTGTTGCATTTTTCTATAAAAAAGAAACCATTGCATGGAATGAATACTGCACTTGGATTGAGTATCTTCTTACTAGATCTCATCCAACACCCTCACTTGAACAACATTCATAACCTCAATCAACATCTTCCGCTCCTAACTCACCACCTTTAAACTCTCCACCACCAAACTCTCCAACATCCAAGCACCCAAATATATAATTTCATTAATCCAACAATCTTACCCTAACTCAACTACTTTCATTCTAAACACTTCATCATCAACCATCTAAGCATACTATATGCTTATGATTTTCACTTTCATATAAGAATCAACCAACCTTTTGTTGCAAGCAAGTCCGATGGCTCTCTTTGGAAAATTAGGATCTTTTACCGATTATTTTGAATTAATGAATATATTGCTATGTGACCTTAATATTTGTTTGCTATGCTTGTTGTTTTCCATATTTTGCTATATATGCTTGTGCTTCTAATATTTTTCATGCGAGAATTCCATATCTCGATTCCTTGGTGCCCTCGAACGAGGGAGAGCATACATCAAGGGGGAGATTTCATCCCGTATAACTTCATTTATGAAGCTAGTCGGCATAACCTTTTTGATTCTACAAAAAGGGGGAGAAGTGAATATAAACTCACTAAATACATGTCTAAACATTAATTTTTAGACATGATGAGTTTAGGTTTTGTAATCATCAAAAAGGGGGAGATTGTAGATATAAATAATGCCTAAAAACGTTATTAACATACATCGATATCTCTATGTTTTGATAATCACAAAACGTAAACTCATTGAACTACAAATTATGACGTAAACAAGTATTTAGTCGTAAATATTCACTTTAACATCCAAATAACTTAAGGTATGAATAAACAAAGTGTCTAATGCATTTTATGATCAAATGAATTTTTATTTTTACAAACCTTACATTTTTTATAAAGTGGGACTAACATTTTTAAACTTATACAAAATATTTTTGTATTTATAAAAAATGTTTTATTCAAAATAAATATTTTGAATTCAAATTTCTACCCAAAAAACGGCTATATTCTTCAGGAAAAACCTTCCCCACAAAAAGACAAAACTTCTGAAAAAAATTTTTGGGCGGCCCCATTAATTATAAAGGAGGTCCCCTTAATTTTTAAGGGGACCGGCCACGCTCCTACAGCTCAAAAATGTTCTTATAAATACTGGACATTCCCTGCATTTTTCCTCACCTTTTGAACTCCAAACTTTCTGATCTAAATCTCTTCTCTATTCTTTCACACTCCTTTGATCATATAATCATAAGCTTTTGTTTCCATGTTATCCAAGCTTCAACCTTTCAAGTGCAAGAGAACAATACTTCTATCCTTCAAGAAAAGAAGTATTACAACTTAGTGTGCTCTCTACATCTAAGTTGTTTGTGCATCATCATTTGTATAGTAATCATTCATTTGTGTATAACTTGTGAATATTAGTTAGATAGGTGTAAACATAAGGAATTAGGCTAGTAAGATGTGTAGGTAGAGAAGTTATAAAGAGATTGTGGTGTGTAATTAGTATAGGTGTGAAGAAGAAGTGGTGTGAATAAGTAGTGCTAAGTTATGAAGAAGTTGTGAAGAAGTAGTGTAGTGATTAGTGGTGTGAGATTGGTTCTAGCTAGGATTAGAACTCGACATTTAGCTTAGTGTCGTAAATCGATGTAAGCAAAGGTGTGTAAGGTTTTCTCCGCCATAAGGGATCTTGTTGATATAGTGAAGAAAACTCTTGAGTTAGGTGCTCGGGGAGTGGAGTAGGGCGAAGGGGTGCTTGGTAGCTGAACTACTATAAATCCTTTGTCTTGTGGTTCGATCTTTCCATCTCTTACTTATTATCTTACTTACATTGTTATTGCTTTAGTTCTTAGTTATAATTGTTTATATTGTGCAAGACTTGAATTCACATAATATCGAATCTAAACTTTTTAAAGTAAACAAAAGTTTTCATAATAAATTAAAAAGACGTAAAACTATTCAACCCCCCCCCCCCCTTCTAGTTTTCCACAAGTAATAACTCAATGATTTGATAAACAATTGAGTTTGTAACTACTAAAATAATAAACGCCCATGCTTTGTCATCTTCAAATTTGATGGTCCTGAAGAGCAAATGTATTCAGTTAGCGTTAATCAAGTGATTAGCCAATGTTCATTCTGTGAATACCAAATAAGTTTTAAAAAACATAAAGTTTAAGTAAAAAAGCGTTGTCATTGATAATATATGTAAATTTTAAAAATGGTATAAAATCATATTTATATTGTAAATACCCCTTGAACCTATATTGCTGTAGGGTAGTGACAATTCGTGATACTATAAAAAAAATGAGATTTAAACTTCAAATCTTACTTTAGTTTCCCTGAGAATGCCAAAATTTCTTGGAAATATCAGACTATCATCCTGGCAAACAAATATGTATGAAATGTTACTTCTAAAGACAATGGGTGAAAAGGGTTGTCACACCCCCAAAATCGGGTCCAGCGGAAGCATATGTGTAGCTGGGGTGTAACTCAATTGGTATTACAACACAAGTTCAAAAATGGTTTTCACTTTACTTATTTAAAATAAAATCGTTTAACCAAAAATATTGAATTTACATTGTTAAAAGTAGTGCGGAAGTAGGCCCTTAAAATAGTTTAAAACGGTCCCCATATAAATAATCAGAGTCTTCTATGACCATGCCATGCCCTGCCAAAACCTCCTGTAGCGTGCCATAGGTTAAAACTTGAAAATACATGCTAAAGTGTCAACACTAGGTTGGTGAGTTCATAGAGTTTGTTTAACAAATAAAGTCTATAGAAAAAAATGATCACACAGCAAAGGCATCGTAAATCCACTCAGTTGTAAGTCCCGCCATAAGAGACTTGCAACCTGTGTGTTCACAATCCACTGCTAAAAGATAGTTTACACAATGCACCGGATTATATTCACCCAAGGTCAAGAATAGACACAAGGGCGGGGGCCTCTTCCCAAATAGTACTACGACATCCAAGGTCAAGTATAGACACAAGGGTAGGGGGCATCTTCCCATGAGTACTACCAATACCTCTCCGACAGTATAGAGTATTATGTATGCACGTAAATACGAATCTGGTATTTAAGTTAAGCAAGTATAGTGTAATAAGTATGTATAACGCAATCAAGTATAATGCCAATCAAGTATAAGACAATCAAGTATAAATGTTTTGAGTATCAAGAAAGTATGTTTTGAGTATTTGTACAAGTAAGTAAGTAGTTGAGCATGTATCTCCCCCCAAAGAGTTAAAACGAGTATAAAAAGAGTAAAAGCGGGGCTATGACTCACCTGGTGCGATAGCTACGATGACAAAAGTGGATACACAGAAATGAGGTTCGATCTCTAACCGCAACCTAATATGAATGAATATGATCTAATTTAGATCACGAAATGATGTAGTGAATGTCCATGCACATGATACCTATACCACTCGTAACTTGAAAATACTTGTTATTGTCAAAGTAAAGTATTTTCCATACTTAAGAAAAATAAGTCCAACTAGAATAATAAAAATTTGTCGTAATATATCGTATATAAAAACGTTAGTGTTATATTCCTCGTTTTGAAAACCTTAAGATATCGTCTAGTAGTCGCATAAATAAACCTTGGGTCGTACGTATTTCGTTAGTTAAGAATATAGTCCTTAGTAACATTTCTAGAAAATATACCATTTAGTACGTAAGTTATTATTTTTATTTGTGACCAAATATATATATATATATATATATATATATATATATATATATATATATATATATATATGGGGAAAACATAGCTACAACACAATGTAGCCAATTGGCTACATTTCCTTTGAAAAAAAATGTGGGGACAAGGGGAAAATATGTGTCAGGGTCTAACCGCAGGGACTGAACTGTACATTATTAAAAGTTTTTTCAAAGGAATTGTAGCCAACTAGCTACAATTAATTGTAGCTAACATTTTCCCTATATATATATATATATATATATATATATATATATATATATATATATATATATATATATATATATATATATATATATATATATATATATATATATAGTTTCGGTGATCTTAAAACGCGTATAACTTGGTCGTTTTAATTCCGTTTTACTAGTTCTTTATATCCACGGATTCGTTTTAGTATATACTAATATATTTTCGATAGCTCGGCTCCTCTAGGTTACGTCTAACGTCTCTATTTGCCCGTCGAAAACTGTCAAACAGCATGCAGTTTTTCAGAAAATAGTTTTCGTCGTTAAATTCGGAAAATCATATCTCCTTCGTTATTAACTCGTTTTAATCCGTTCTTTCGCCCACGGCTTCGTTTTGAAAGTATTTTCTAAATCTTTGTTCAATAATATCCCCTGAGTTACTGAGTTTCCCACGTTTTCAAAATAAGGACAGTAGGTATTTATATAGTTTCAAAAATCATTTTCCTAGTTTCAAACTTGTTTCAACTTCAACCAAACCACTTTCAATCACCACAAATCTAGTCTAATCTTACCATACACCTTCTTAGGGTGTCATGGGTTCCTAAACATCATAAATCAAGTGGATCTAACAAGGATCTAACAATAATCTATTTCTAGGGATCAAAAGTTATATATATATATATATATATATATATATATATATATATATATATATATATATATATATATATATATATATATAAATGAGTGGTATAACTAACATATGCATGTAGATCTTGAATGGAAATCATATGATCATAAAAATAACATGAAGAAATTATGGAAAAGAGTTGGACAACTTACATTGAAAGATTATAGAGCTTGGATGAGTAAAACCTAAGAAACCTTGAGTTTTTAACACAAAACCCAAACAAGAACAACTAAAGGGACTAGATTAACACTTGATCTTGGAAAAGTTATGGTTTTTCCTTGTTTTTCTCTTCTTGGCCGAGCATCACTCCAAAGGAAAGAAAAGAGAGAAAGTGAAAGAAAGTTTCTAGTTGATTTTAGGTGAAATGAGATAAAAAGTGTAGTTTCTATGTTTATATATTATATGTATAGACAAGATCCACAATTTAAGGAGGATTAGGGGGGGGGGGGGCTGCATTTTCAAAGGGTAGGAAGGAAAAATGTGAGATTTTGTGTATTATTGTGTTGATATTGTTAGATATTATTAGTTTTAGGTGATACCGGGTACCGAGTTAACTAAAAATAAATTGTAACGAGATAAAATAAAATATAATGAAGTTGTAAAAATTGTAAAATAATATTCCTGATGAGAATCAGAAGTTAAAATAATGATTGGGTTGAAATATCGCAAACCGACGGAGTTATAAGCTCCGACCGTAAAATGTAGCAATTGATTTGAAAACACCGGGTAAATTAATAATATAATTTTTATATTATTATTATGAGTAGAAAAATGTGTTAGGACCATAGTTGGGATTGTTGGATCAATTATTCAAAATAATAGTTTATAGGATAACGTTTATTAGGTAGATAACTGTACGTATACAGAAATGACGCAACTCACGCATAAATGATAATTTTTCTCCAGAGGTGAATAGTGTTTTATGAATAGTAAAATTTTTGAACGCTTCTCAGAATCACAAACTGACTCCGAAAAAGATGAATAGTAAATGATGAATAGTGATCGATGAATAGTAACCAATGAATAGTAAATGTTGAAAGTTCGGGAAAAGACCAGAATTTACGAGTTGTGACAGTCTCTACCCCTTAAGGGAACTTCGTCCCGAAGTTCAGTTAACGTTAATCAGTTAAGTGTATGTTTAAGAAAGCGTGTCAATGCTTATGTATGTGGGTTTCCTATCCAACTAGGTACGTTCTCGTGGTCAGACTTGATGAGGCAAACCTTCCCAATCCCGAGCATAGCCCTTAAAAGACCTCCTTTAGGTTAATCCTTTAGGTAACCGATTTTTTTTACTTAATCCCACAACTCATCAAACAAGAACTGTCATGCGATTAGGCTAAATCGGTTTGAGTGATGACTTTAACTTTTAGCTTGATTTTCGCAACCCAATCAAACAAGAACAGTCACTAGAATCAAGCTAAAAATCAAGGTCTGGATTCAACGTCCTTGAAAAAGGTCTTTTGAAAGATTGGCTCGACTTTGGGATTGCTTACACACATTCCAGACAAAATATCATTATAACTATTCTCAGTGTTGCAAAATTCATTTCTGAGTCGGATATAGGTAGTCAGCCTATGTCCCACTATCCCGGGTTGAATATAGGTGACTAGTCTATATTCCACCGAGGTTCTATGAATTTTGAAATACTCAGCTCAGTTATACTAATATTATGTCCTTCACAAATACCAAGACGTTTAGAAAGACTAAGGCAGGTAACCAAACTCGAGGTCAAATGATGAAACTATGCAAGGAGAAGGCGTAACATGAGGTACATAAGTTATGTAAGCATACTAATAGGGAAGACAATTATAGTAATCAACTAGAATAAGTGAATATAATATACCAGATAATGAGACACAAATCTCATCACCTAAGTCAGCAACAAACCACAAGTGAGGCTTCAGCTTGGCAGGCAGGCACGTGACGGTCATAGGGTTAAGTTTTTCGTAAAAGTAGCTATAATCTAGGTTTTAAAAACACTTAGTTCGCTATAGCCAAAGCTCTGATACCAATCTGTCACACCCCCAAAATCGGGTCCAGCGGAAGCATATGTGTAGCTGGGGTGTAACTCAATTGGTATTACAACACAAGTTCAAAAATGGTTTTCACTTTACTTATTTAAAATAAAATTGTTTAACCAAAAATATTGAATTTACATTGTTAAAAGTAGTGCGGAAGTAGGCCCTTAAAATAGTTTAAAACGGTCCCCATATAAATAATCAGAGTCTTCTATGACCATGCCATGCCCTGCCAAAACCTCCTGTAGCGTGCTATAGGTTAAAACCTGAAAATACATGCTAAAGTGTCAACACTAGGTTGGTGAGTTCATAGAGTTTTTTTTAACAAATAAAGTCTATAGAAAAAAATGATCACACAGCAAAGGCATCGTAAATCCACTCAGTTGCAAGTCCCGCCATAAGAGACTTGCAACCTGTGTGTTCACAACCCACTGCTAAAAGATAGTTTACACAATGCACCGGATTATATTCACCCAAGGTCAAGAATAGACACAAGGGTGGGGGCCTCTTCCCAAATAGTACTACGACATCCAAGGTCAAGTATAGACACAAAGGTAGGGGGCATCTTCCCATGAGTACTGCCAATACCTCTCCGACAGTATAGAGTATTATGTATGCACGTAAATACGAATCTGGTATTTAAGTTAAGCAAGTATAGTGTAACAAGTATGTATAACGCAATCAAGTATAATGCCAATCAAGTATAAGACAATCAAGTATAAATGTTTTGAGTATCAAGAAAGTATGTTTTGAGTATTTGTACAAGTAAGTAAGTAGGTGAGCATGTATCTCCCTCCAAAGAGTTAAAACGAGTATAAAAAGAGTAAAAGCGGGGCTATGACTCACCTGGTGCGATAGCTACGATGACAAAAGTGGATACACAGAAATGAGGTTCGATCTCTAACCGCAACGTAATATGAATGAATATGATCTAATTTAGATCACGAAATGATGTAGTGAATGTCCATGCACATGATACCTATACCACTCGTAACTTGAAAATACTTGTTATTGTCAAAGTAAAGTATTTTCCATACTTAAGAAAAATAAGTCCAACTAGAATAATAAAAATTTGTCGTAATATATCGTATATAAAAACGTTAGTGTTATATTCCTCGTTTTGAAAACCTTAAGATATCGTCTAGTAGTCGCATAAATAAACCTTGGGTCGTACGTATTTCGTTAGTTAAGAATATAGTCCTTAGTAACATTTCTAGAAAATATACCATTTAGTACGTAAGTTATTATTTTTATTTGTGACCAAATATATATATATATATATATATATATATATATATATATATATATATATATATATATATATATATATATATATATATATATATATATATATATATATATATATATATATAGTTTCGGTGATCTTAAAACGCGTATAACTTGGTCGTTTTAATTCCGTTTTACTAGTTCTTTATATCCACGGATTCGTTTTAGTATATACTAATATATTTTCGATAGCTCGGCTCCTCTAGGTTACGTCTAACGTCTCTATTTGCCCGTCGAAAACTGTCAAACAGCATGCAGTTTTTCAGAAAATAGTTTTCGTCGTTAAATTCGGAAAATCATATCTCCTTCGTTATTAACTCGTTTTAATCCGTTCTTTCGCCCACGGCTTCGTTTTTGAAAGTATTTTCTAAATCTTTGTTCAAAAATATCCCCTGAGTTACTGAGTTTCCCACGTTTTCAAAATAAGGACAGTAGGTATTTATATAGTTTCAAAAATCATTTCCCTAGTTTGAAACTTGTTTCAACTTCAACCAAACCACTTTCAATCACCACAAATCTAGTCTAATCTTACCATACACCTTCTTAGGGTGTCATGGGTTCCTAAACATCATAAATCAAGTGGATCTAACAATAATCTATTTCTAGGGATCAAAAGTTATATATATATATATATATATATATATATATATATATATATATATATAAATGAGTGGTATAACTAACATATGCATGTAGATCTTGAATGGAAATCATATGATCATAAAAATAACATGAAGAAATTATGGAAAAGAGTTGGACAACTTACATAGAAAGATTATAGAGCTTGGATGAGTAAAACCTAAGAAACCTTGAGTTTTTAACACAAAACCCAAACAAGAACAACTAAAGGGACTAGATTAACACTTGATCTTGGAAAAGTTATGGTTTTTCCTTGTTTTTCTCTTCTTGGCCGAGCATCACTCCAAAGGAAAGAAAAGAGAGAAAGTGAAAGAAAGTTTCTAGTTGATTTTAGGTGAAATGAGATAAAAAGTGTAGTTTCTATGTTTATATATTATATGTATAGACAAGATCCATAATTTAAGGAGGATTAGGGGGGGGGGCTGCATTTTCAAAGGGTAGGAAGGAAAAATGTGAGATTTTGTGTATTATTGTGTTGATATTGTTAGATATTATTAGTTTTAGGTGATACCGGGTACCGAGTTAACTAAAAATAAATTGTAACGAGATAAAATAAAATATAATGAAGTTGTAAAAATTGTAAAATAATATTCCTGATGAGAATCATAAGTTAAAATAATGATTGGGTTGAAATATCGCAAACCGACGGAGTTATAAGCTCCGACCGTAAAATGTAGCAATTGATTTGAAAACACCGGGTAAATTAATAATATAATTTTTATATTATTATTATGAGTAGAAAAATGTGTTAGGACCATAGTTGGGATTGTTGGATCAATTATTCAAAATAATAGTTTATAGGATAACGTTTATTAGGTAGATAACTGTACGTATACAGAAATGACGCAACTCACGCATAAATGATAATTTTTCTCCGGAGGTGAATAGTGTTTTATGAATAGTAAAATTTTTGAACGCTTCTCAGAATCACAAACTGACTCCAAAAAAGATGAATAGTAAATGATGAATAGTGATCGATGAATAGTAACCAATGAATAGTAAATGTTGAAAGTTCGGGAAAAGACCAGAATTTACGAGTTGTGACAAGGGTGGCAAGGCAAAAATAAGAAAGTTTTTGTCGAATAAAAACATGTTGGGTCGACCTGCAAAAACTCAATCAGCAATCGTTTAAATATTATCGATACACATATGGTTACAGAAACTATATTCTATAGTTAATTTTTAACTTTTTATAAGCATTTTTTGAGTTTTATGTATTTGAATGCACGTTGCTATTCCCATGACTCTTTACCTGGTTTACACATTTTTCTCTTTCGGCTATTTCTTTTAACTTTACCTATTCAATTTATTTGAGATAAACAAAAGGAAGCAACCTATTTAGAGTGAGTTTAAATTGTTTTCTTTAGCTACTTTTATAAACCTTGTCCTAAAAATGTGTAGCCAACATCAATGTTTTAAAACCCGGTTTTTTCATCGACCCGCTTTTGTTGCCTGTTCACCGGGTCACCGGTTCAACCGGTTGAACCGCCGGATCGAACCGGCTCGATACTAAGTATATTTTTTTCCTACATTTAATATGTAATGTTGCACGATCTCATGATTTATCCAACTTTATTCCTACATTCAATTAAAGCGATGAAAAAGATTGATAATCTACCAATAAGCTTTGCTTTTAAGTTCTACATCAATAATAATATAGCAAAGATTTGTAAAAGCAACCAACTTTGATTATAAGTTATAAGAATCTATACTAAAACTATATTAGTGGGTGGTTCTAAGATAATTATAACTTTTATCTATCATTTTTATGAAATTTTAAATTAGTCTTCACCACTTATGCTTGTCAATTAAACTTAGATGTTTTGTTAGATTTTTTGATAAAAAATCTTGACCCGGTCGGTTTATCAAACCAGCTCAACCCGGGTCAACGAAAAACCGGCGGTTCAATCTCCGGTCACACCCGGTCCGGTCTCCGAGCTGGTTTCCGGTGGGTTTTAAAACATTGGCCAACATCATAGATCAGGGGAAGACATAACAAAAAACCTTGACATAAAAAAAAAGCTTAAAAGGAAATAAGCAATTCCTACAACCAAAAAGAAAGATAAATAACAAAAGCTCTTATAAAGTAGTTTATACACCCAACAGCTAGAGAACACTGATGTAAGTTTGAAATGTAAGTCATGAGTAAACTAAAGCAAAAGCTCTTATAAAGTAGTTTATAAAATGAGGCAAAATCAACACTTAAAGAGAGCGATTTAGTCTGTCACATTCGGGCTCAAAAAACATAATAGGAGAGGGCATATTATATATATAAAAAATTAATATTATGGGTTCCTCTCCAGTGGCATCAAAAACTCCATACACAACCATAGCACCACCAACACAAGATTCACCAAGATATGGCTGAACATAATACTTTTGTAAACTCTGCGCTATAATGATGGATAGAATCCATCCTTAGTTGATGAAAAATAAAAATGAATAATAATACTGATAGCATCATAAGTTGGCTTATCCTTAGCAGACAAAGTGAGGTGATCTAAAATAAGAAAAACATTACTCGTTTTAACCTGTTTTACATTATCGTCTATACATAAATAAATATAGATGGATATATACCTCTATTTTGTGTCTACATTTTCTGGGTGTGGTCACTATTGAATAGCCTGTATATATAAATAAATAAATAAAAGAAATAGTTAGATAGAGAAGAGACTATTGTAATATTTTCAACGGATTTGTAATTTTAAAATGCCATTTTTTCTACTTTTCACAGTACACAACCAAGAACTAACATTGTGTTTCAAATAACCTGTTTTCAACCTACCTTTTTGATGCGTTATTGATGACTGTGATATCGTCAACCTTTTTGAGGCTCTTATAAAAAAAATAGCATCACAGTTACTATTTAAAATTTCATGGGCCCGTTGATCAATTTCTGGACTATTCTAATGGAGGTTCTGTTTTGAGTTTTGCTTTCAGCAATCCAAACAGCCCCTAATACCATGTTAATGACACCCTAATGGCTGCTGAAATATGCATGTTTAATGATTTCCAATGGCATTCTAGATATTAACTATGGGTACTTATAAATGTCGAGTTATATTTTAAGACCCGCTTTCCATATAACTATCTTTCTTTTAGAAACAATTGTTTGACCCATTAGGGACGAAATCATAAAACATAATAATTGTAATCAACCCATTTATGAGTATCTGAGTCGAGAATGCAGGCTCTGGCGAGTACCACACGTTGATGAACTATAGTTTTCTACCGAAGTGAAGTATTACTTACCTGGTGATAGAGACCAAAATCAAGAGTCCCTGAAATATGACTAAAGGCTTTATGATTTTATTTGGATTTCAGGATAAACCTCCAGCATATGTGACAGTTTACAAAGTACTACTCGCAAAAAAGATATTCAAGAAAAGTATTAGACCTTGGATTATAAGCAGTATGTATGTATCAACCTTATAAATTTGAAAGCTTACATAATAACAGAGCTTAGGACACTTGAGCATTTCTATTGTTATTTGAGGGCTAACAATGTGAACACAGACATAGACAATTTGCAGAAAACACCAAAAATCCGTTAATTGGATTTTCAGGAAGAAGAAAACCATACGTCAATAATATAAAAGGTTAGAGATAAAAGAAAAGTTATATACTTGGGTATGCTTGTTGCAGTTGACGAAACATCTACCCGAATATTAAAGTATCCTTTTAATTGTTTATGTAAAACCATTCCACCAAAATTCAGGAAATGATTAATAACGTACCATATCTTTTGTGCATACTTTTTCAAGTAGTTGAAGCAGAGCATGCGAATCCCTATACTTTTCAGCATTTGCTTCACTTTGTAAACTCCTACAAACGCTTACTGAAAATGATAGAAAGTTAAAGAATAAATGAGTAATGGTTTATTTTTTCCAATAATTGGCTATTTTAAGGGAGGTCTTTGCATTACCTCCAACACAAATGAAGAGTTTACAACACGAGCATTAGCATCTAGTCAATAGCTTGAAAGATGTCATATTACCGCATGTTGGTGTTCCAGTTGAGTTGTGATGGAATTGTACCAAGAAAAATTAAATCAAACAGCTATAGAGTAAAAAAAAAACAAAATCCATTATAAATTTCACACATTTTTATCACATTTTCATTAAGTAGTTGATCTTTTGCATAAAGCAACAATCTTTATCTCATAAAACCCTGAAAATAAACCAAGAAATTAATCTTGACAGCACGCGTGTATCAATTAATCCAAATTTAACGCCAAAAACAGTTTCGTTGTTCCACGTGCACATGTTTTCAATCGATGGATCCATTATCAAGTATTTTTCACCGTGAGCATATACAATGAGAGCCATAACTGAAAACTTATGATCTATTGACTTGAGTTTCATTATAAACTAACTATCTAAAGAGTTACTCGTTCCTTCCAAAATAATAAGTCCACTTTTAATTTGCACAAAGTTTAAGAAATTCCCACTAACTACACTATTCACCACTCAAATTTCTTCTTTTTCCACTAAAATGAATTTTGATTATTTGAAATAGAAAAGTAGACAAAGATTTTGGGACAACCAAAAATATAAAAATGGACTTATAATTTGGGACGGAGGGAGTATAAACTAACTATATACACATATAAGAATGCAAAAATAATCATCAATAAATCACAATGCCAAACACCCCATTTGGAAATTTTTAAGACCATGGACCTTTTCTTAAATAAATTTATCGTAAGAACATGAGATGCCATGTACACTATCAATTTAGTCGTCAAATATGGTTCATTCTTGCGCTGTCGCATCTGATTGTTTGTCAGTAAAAAAAAAGCCTGATTCAATTAAGGATCATATTGATCTTTTCCCCCAATTTATTTCCAAAAATTAAAAAATTAAAAGAAAAAGTTATAAATGTAGTCATGCATAATAGATTTAAACAAACGAATCACAAACGCAAATCCACATAACAGACGAAAAGTAGGGTTCTAATAAAATACAATTAAATTGAACATAGATCAAAGGAAAACATATTATAATGAAATTGAAACAAAATAATTGTAATATGGAACTAATAAATTGAAACCCTAAATATATTATAACTGATTCGGTACATACCGATTCTTCCATGTTGACAACACAAAAATCACTCGCACAGTGATATAACCAAATTGTTTTGTGTATGATTTGGAAGCGGGCATTTTTTTGAATTGCAATTATGGTATGATGTTTTCAAAGGATCGAATATGTAGAATGGTTTTGAATATTTTTAAAAAGAAGTTTATTGAAGAAGATTTTATTCAGCAAATGATTTTAGTAACCGAAATTACAGTTGAATCGTATAGAAGAATTTTCATATCATAAACTTTCCAAAGATATGGTGAAATATGCGAATTAAATGAATTGAAAGTGTCACACAGAAAATGAAGCTAAAGGAGAAATGCAATGATGTGTTGTACGCATTAAATCACGGGCCAATCACAAGTGAGACACATCATCGCATTGATTGCATGGGCTGCTTCAAAGAGTTGTAACATGTAGCTGTTTATTATATAGTATAGATATAGATAACATAAATTAATCAACATCTTTATTACTCTTAGAAACCTAAGTTCCCTATGGAGAAGAATATTATGTGTTTGTTGTCGTCTGCTTGTTGGTTACCATTTTCACAAATTTGTATCGAATTTTTGATGTTTTACTTGTGAACATAAGAGCTATGACAAACACCACATTCAAAACAACAATTCCACTCAATTGTGCCATATTTTTGTGAAGTTTTTATGGTTGTTGATATTTTTTCTTTATGTTTTTTATGGTTGTTGAGATGGACGTAACATAAATTTGTTTCATAATTGTTTCTTAATACTCTTCTATCTCAAAATTATTATTCACAAATAAAATAAAATACACATCTTAAGAAAAATATATTTATTATTGTTTTGATTTTTACAAAAGCAAAAAATATGCAATTTTACTCTTTGACAATTATATAATGTTTTCTTTTAATTTTATAAATCTCAATTTTAGTTAAGATAATATGATAAACTTTAACAATTCCAGCTACTATTTTCAGTAGTGAACAATATTTTAAGTCATTTTAAGAAGAAAATATGAACAATAATATTAGAGCATCAATAATGCATCAAGTTCTAAAAGACTTGATGCATTTAATGGATAAGTTTTTTAATTAATTGTTTTGTTTTCACTTTTTTTGTCAAATACTTGGTAGGTTACAAGTCTTTTGCAATAGTTTTAATGATCATCTTTATTACTCTGTATTTCTTTGACCTTTAGAGAGAAGTACACAAAATATTTAATGAAGATCTTTTTCTTTTATGACCTTTTATAAAGAATTACCAAATGAATTACTTTAGTGAGTTGTCTCTTATTGATATTATTTATAATGATTTATACTATGTATAATGTATTTACCGCCATTTTTAAAAGTGAAAAACTTAACATTACTGTTTGGCCTAAATTACCCTCAACTAATCTATATCTATATCTAATCTTAACTATCAATAAAGCAAAAATGGTCTAAGTGAAAAGTCTTTAAAAGTGAAATATTGAAAAGTTGAAACTAAAAATGGAAATGTTAAAAATATTGAATTGAATATTGGTTGTAATGAAGCACATAGTTTGTGATTCAAAAGAAATCAATAAATTTATGCAACTTTGAAACTATAAGAGTTGACTTTGTGATTATAGAAACAAAATATTATTGTTTATTTTTTTCATAGTTCTCATGTGTGACATAAAAGTTTAGATACAATAACGTACTCATTATTCCACATAAAATTAAAGTTTTATAAATGAAGTGTCAAATAAATTAAATGACTTGAAACTACTTTTTATTTTAAGAAACACGCGTAGAAGTAAATGTTTCGCGTAATAATTAAATGCTTTTTAATACTAACCAAAAGAAAAATTCCTTATAAATTATAAATACTAATTTTTCATGTTCATTAGTGATAACATAAATTAATTAACATCTTTATTACTCTTAGAAACCTAAGTTCCCGATGGAGAATAATATTATGTGTTATGTTTTCGTCTGCATGTTAGTTATCATTTTCACAAACAAGGTTGTCATTGACGGTGAAGAAGTATGCCAATCTATATATAGGTACTATTTTTTACATATTCCATTTTGTTAATTTCTAATTCTCTTTCAGTTCAATCATATATACTGAAATGTTGAAAAGACATATTATACGTATAAAATCAAACAAATCATTCATAACTTATTGCTTTATTGTATGTATTAGAAGTTTCAAACATGTAGGACCTAGGTGCTCATATAAAGTCGTATGTTTATGATTTTTATCCAAACGCTTGCATAGACGTTGTGTGCATTAAGACATGCAACAATCACCAGCCTAAAGGAGAACTAATAGCAGTTACAATGCGCCGTGCAACTTCTTGCATTGTTCTATGGGGCATAAATCATCTGAGATGGAACTAAGTGCCTTGTAGTTACTCTTTGGAAGTGTTTGGTTTGATGAAATGTACTACGTAATAAGAAATGAATTGATTCTAATGTAACGACCCAAAATTGAATATAAGTTTATTATAAATAAAAACTATGTTATGTACTTTATTTAAATTAATAAGTGTAAGATTTGAATGAAATATATATGATAAGCCTTATAAATGTAACAACCCCCAAAATCTCATCACTATCATTCCCATTACAAATACCTATAATAGGTATTTCACAGGTAAATTTTTGCTTTTTATTACTTGCATGACTCTCTAGACTTGCCCACGTATCCTCAAAAGCCAAATAACTCAACACTCACACCCTATAAACCCCTGGTATGTCAAGCATAAGATCACAACAATACCACAATAAGTAAATTACCAATCTAACACACTAAACTTACCACAAAACCATAACAAACCCTAAATAAACCCTAATTAGGTCTATGTGTTTACTAAACCCAATATGCTTAGCTAAGCTAGTTTAAAAGTGTCCAAAGCTTAAGTATGAGTTATCTTAGGAACCGTAGGATACCTTAGGACCCTTAGGCACTAGTACAACCCATTAGAGCTTAGGTACAAGTCCCTTAGGCATAAAACCATAACTAGGTTATAACTTCCCAAAAACTAGGTCAAACCTTCCCAAAACTTTCCCATAAGCTACCACCACTTAGTATAAACCCCTTATGACTCAGGATTAGTCACTAAACACTCATAGGAACTTAACTTAGGCACTAAACCCTAGGCAAAACCCTAAACTAACTCTAGGCAAAACTAGGTTAGAAATAGACCTAAACCTTAGAACTAGGTTACTATAGCACCTCAAACCTTACAACCAAGAACCCTAGCACCTTCACCTAACCAACCTAGCACCCTAGAACCTTACAAGTACCCACACAAGGAGGTGCATCACCTCCTTGTCACCATCTTCAACCCATGGTTCCATTTCCACCACTAAACCCTAAACCGACCCTTATAACTGCCATAGCAGCCCCTACCTATCCCATAGCTTCCCTTAGTCACCCTCTATCTTGTCCTAGTCACCTCCCCCCTCCTTGACACCTCCTTCTTCCCTTACTTGGTCGCTACTCCAAACGACCCTATAAATAGGGCACGTACCCTTTCATTTCAAATCACCCCATCTCACTTCTTTTCACCTCACACCTTCTGGTCCTAAAGGTAGTAGTAGTGGCCTAGTAACGTTAGAAGTCTAGTGCTATAGGTCTAAGACCTTGTCAAGTTCCATTTTAGGCCGAGAAACCCTAAAACCCTAGTTAACCCCTCGTTAATCCTTCCCTAGCCAAGTAAGCTTTCATTTCTTGTTCTTTTAGCTCTAGATTAGTCCTAGGATATATATAGGTTGCCTTAGAACCCATAGGATCCCTTGCCTAAGCCTTGAACACTAGAACTAGTTAGTTTACTTTTAAAACCCTAAGTAGAGTTGAATTGCCTTTTATGTGCTATAAGCCCTTTCCATAAGCCTTAAGCTAGTTTAGGTAACTTAGATAAGCTAATATTAGTTAAACATAAGCTAGGAAACCTTTTTGTTTCATAAAAATATAGTTTGCATGGAATTAAGACTAGTTTTGCAAAGTTTTCCATGCATAGGGGTATATATGGTAATTTTTCTAAAAAAAATAGAGTCTAGGGACTATTTTTGACATTTCTTAAAAGTTGTAAGTATAAGGACCCTTTTTGCAAAATTATAAACTAGGATAAAAAGTTAACAAGTTATAAACTTAAAAGGACTAGTTTTGCAATAGTTATAAAGCTAAGGGTATATCTGGTAAATATAGAAAACTTATAAATCCAAGGGTAATTTCTATCATTGTTCTAAAATAAATAAGTATAGGGACTAACTGTGTTAAGTCTAGATAGTTATAAACCTAAGTAATATAAGTAATATAAGCCTAGGGTAGATTTTGTAAATATACTAAACTTAAAGGGTATAAAGTAAACTATTTCATATATATATAGCAAACCTATTTTAAAGTTAGAAGCATAACACAATACTAGGGAGCTTCATGTGAGGAGTACTATGTGGATATTTCGTTCTGACAAGTTTGTTGGGTTTACGATTTAAAGTGCCCTGCTCTTCAAACAATTATTGCATATACTTCTGAATTATGATGGCTCGAACGGTGTTATGTTATAACTAAACTATAATAACAACATGACAAAATAGTAACGAGCTTCATGTGAGGAGTATTAACTTCTGAATTATGATGGCCCGAACGGTATTATGTTGATAACATAATACAATAGTAGGGAGCTTCAAGTGAGGAGTCTTATACTTCTGAATTGTGATGGCCTGAACGGTGTTGTGTTATATCTAAAACTCTAAAGAACCCTAAGAATAATTACTTAAGAAACATAAACTAAACAACTAAAGCTTGACATACATCCACAACTACAACAACATCAGGATACGTGAGTAAGGCAGTCTAATTTCCGAGTCACTCTTTGCACTAGTTAGAATTCCCTAAGCCCAGGTGAGTTTCGTAGCCTCACATCTTTTAAACATTTCACTCTAAATGCTTTACAAACCCTGTGAGGGGGATACGTGCTACTTGCTTTACTTTAAACCGAATACAAGTCTTTTTCTTTGGTTGTTGCACGAGTAAACTAACTGCCACCACTACATAACTAAAATTCATGAATCTAATCGTTTGGGATATTTTACCCATGCGAACGTGAGTATAGTTGATAGATCTATTGGAGTTTGACAACTCCCTTTGGTATTAACACCTCTCTGGGTGGTACCAATAAGTACTATACTTGAACCCACTGAAGGATTAACTTTGGAAAGTTATCCTTCCCATCCCCTCATGCTGGGTCTGCAGCCCACATGACCTGGATTGTTAACGTGTGGTTCATGAGCTTAGTGCAACATACCCCACTCCTGATAATTGTGCATGCATCACAATTATCACACACACACACAACATTTTCCTAGATGGGTGTAACAACGTAGCCCAAGGAACTTGTATTTACTAACACTTAAACCTATGATTCTCACTCAACACCTAGTGTTGATTTTTTAAGCATGTATCCTAGGTATACTATTATGGTGACATGGTAGGAGAAGGCACTGAACTCGGAGGACTTTCAATCTTGTTATCATTCCTACACTATTTCACACTTAGATTCACGGGACCTCACCTTAATAAAACTCTGATATTTTAATGAATGATAACATATTTATAAAAACGTCTCTTTTCGAGTCATTTTCTATTACTGTAACTGTGATTCCATGAAGTAATACCCCAACCCTAAATCCGATGCGAAACATGAAAATGGGGGTGTTACAATAAAGGATATAAGTTCAAATATTTAATGGCTAAAAGAAACAAATGCTTAACCTACTTACAAATTTGACTCATTCTACATAATGGACTTTTTTTATTGTCTAAATGCTTAATTAAGTTCATTTTTTGTTTCATTATGCATAACATTTCCGTTTTATCTGGTTATATGTTATGCATAATTAAACAAAAAACGAACTTAATTAGGCATTTTGACAATAAAAAAAAGTACATTATGTATAATGAGTCAAATTTGTAAGTAGGTTAAGCATTTATGGCTTTTACCCATATTTAATTAAGTTATACCAAACAAATGTCAAGTTATATAAGTGAAACATACAAATTCATTTTTACTTGCACAAAGTACAAACCACATAGCTTTTGTTACTTACAATTAGATGTGACAATTCTTGACATTACACGAAAACGACCCACGACCGACACGGAAATAAAAAAGTTATGTTCGATGCTAAACAAGTTGTGTTAAATGGTTTTGTAAGTTACAATGCTACATGTTAAACGTTTTCATAAAAGTTGTGTGTCCCATAGATTGGAAGCAAGTAATTTTACTTGTAATACATATCATTACTACATATAAAGGTTGTACACCTTTTCTTAAATCTTGAAAATTTGAAATTCTTGAAAATTTAAAAAATTAATGCAACTTATATTTGGAAACCGAAAACAAGACTTTTAAATGCAGACTTTTGTAAAATATGTGCAAAGTTACATTTAAGTGTTATATCATGTTTCAAAAATACGGCAATGCACATATATCTCTATTAATAATGAAAAGACTTCTAGAATTAAAAAAACACTGACGAAGAATGGTGTAGCTTATGATAAGTGTGATGAGTGTGTAAATACTCATCATTTTTGCCCCGTTTATAACGTAAAAATAACTGAAAACACACAAATATACCAAATAATACTGCAAATATCCTTGGATTGTGTTTTTATGTGTCTCAGGTACAAAGGATTGAAAACAGAGGAAAAATGGAGCAAAATTTGGAGAAATGGGAAAATCAGTCCCTCAACTTTTAGAAATTGACAAATTTGGTCCTTAGGTATTTAATTTTGAAGAAAAGTCAACACTAGTCCTCCAAGAATCAAGGAATGACAATTATGGCCCTTGGACTACATTTTATAACTTGCAAAAATGGTCCCTAACTTTCATAAAATTACAAAATTGGTCCTTGTGATTTACTCCTAAGCTATCAAAACAAACGGACCCTTTTTATTATTTAACCCATAATCCAAATCCAACCCACTCCACTCTTGGCCCAACACAAAACAACCCAACACCCCGTAACTAATAATAAACCAGGTTCAAACCCCAGTCAAACTTCACCCTCTTCCTCTTTCCCTCCTCCACTTGACCTGCAACACCACCCCCCACCATCACCACTTGCCCACCAACCCTATCCACTCCAAACACCAAAATCCAAGAAGCATTTAATGCTCCTTCTTCCCTGCACAAGTTATCAGACACCATTGGCAATAATAATTTTTCCGCGAAAATGACACAGAGGGCTAGGATCAAAACCAAGCAATCCAATGGTCCAAAATGAAGTGGGAAAGCTCAGAAACCCTAATTTCATCACTATAAATAAAGAATTGTAGCCATTGTATAAGGCACCTAGCTAATTTTAATTTTCAAGTAATTTAGATGTCGAATTAGTGTAAATAAGCTTTTCAAGTGTTAATCTTAGCTTTTAAATTATAATCTCAGGTTTTTTAGTGTAAGTCAAAGTTGCTTTAATCAAGAATTCAAGTTTTATTATTTCAAATTCGAATTTGCTTAAATTCCTTAAATTTTTCATTTTAGCTCAATGGTTGTTAAGAGTGCTTTTTTACTGTTTCATAAGCTCACCTTAAGTTATTATTAAGTTTTCATAAGCTACATTAGTGTTTAAACATGTTTTACTCCAAAAACTCAAAAAAAAATAATAATAATAATAAAAAAAAGTGAAAAATCTGAAAGAAGAAGAAGAAAAGCATGGAGCAGGGTAAATTGAGGATGGCCCTTGGTTTAGAGCTTCATGGGAAGCCTTAGGACAGGTGGAAACATATTGGTAACTTTGATTTGAGCACACAGGACCTTTTGTAAGAAATTTCCATTTTTAGCTTTGTACTGTAGCATTGTTTAATTTAACTTAATTGCTGCTTAACTTTGCTTATCTGTGATATTCATATTATATTAGAACTAATTTAGTACATTAGTTATAGTTTTGTAAGTATTTGCATCAATTTCTCATATCACTGTCTCATCACTGCCACTAATTGAGACTTGTGGATTTAGTGGTTTGTTGTCGTTCATACTTGAGTTTTTGTGTTTAACTAAGTCTAATACATCAGTATACAAGTCTATTTGGTGGTTTCATGGTTTAAATTAAGCATTTGATTCATAAAAATTGCATAACAGTTAGTTATAGGGGTGTTTGGATCAATGTTGTTACCTATGTTCAAGTTTGTTTTGGTTGTTGCAATTAGTTAAGTCACGTCACATTAGGTTCATATAGGCTAAATATAACATAAAATCAGTAGGTCATTAGTTTAAAAAGTCAAAACCTCATTCACCTTTAATTTTTGCATACACTGCCAAGAATTAAAGTTGCATAATGAATCAAATAGTTGCATAAGTAGTTGATTTAGCTTAAATCATTCATAATATAGCTTATAACATCATTCTCAGTAATCTAGGGTCAATCAAAGTTCATAAAATTCAACATATTCAAAAACAAGAAAAAGTCAAAGAACTCAAAAAGTTGTCCAAAAAGGCAATTTTGTTTTTTAATTTTCATTTCCACAAAACTTCACCAAATCTTGTGAAATTCTGGAATTAAGAACTTTGGAAGCTTGTTTAATTAGTGATATTTTTATCTTAATTTTCTGATTTTTTTTTTGGTTGGCTTATGATGGACCGTAAACACCCCATTTAGGGTGCAGGACTGTTTGGATTAAGCTTGTTCTGTATACTTGTCCTTGTTTTAGTTGTTACATATGGTTTAGACAGTTTACATTAGGCTCACATAGGCTAGGTATAACAGAAATTCAGTAGGTTATTAATTAAATAGTCAAAATCATACTTAATTTCATATTTGCATATCACTGATAGGATTTTTAGTTTGCATTATCATATTAATTAGTTGCATATCTAGTTATAATAGCTTAATCGAGTCATATCTTAGCTTAAAATAATATTTTCAATCAACTAGGATAGATTCAAGTTCATATTAGTCAACTTAAGAGTTCATTGAAAAAAGTCAAAAACACAAAAAAATATTTTCTAAAACCATTTTTGTTTTGATTTTTCATTTTCTCATGTTTAATCCAATTTAGCTGAAATTTGGGGAAAATCAAGTTTGGTTGCTTAACATCATATTCCACATTTTTTTTTATAATTTTTAGAATTTTTATTAGTAGCTTTTACAGGGCTTTAAGTTGCCTGATTTGCCCAAAAGTGCCCTGCACCACAGAGTTTGTCCCATAAGCTATTTTTCAAAAGCCCCTAGCCATTTCATTCCTTAAGCTTATTCTAAGCTTATTGGCTTTTTGGAAAGCCCGTAGTACTGGCTTTAAATACCTGTGCCTATTTGGGACTTCATTTCTTATTTGAGTAGCTTGAATAGGCCTGCAAATAGTCCTATCAGGGCTGTTTGGGATTGCTTATGTGAGTTTTCTTGTTTCTGCTTACTTGTGGTTCTCAGTTAGCTTATTTGCTTGTTTTAGCTTATTTCAAGATTGCCTCAGTATAGTTGTAGCTTATTTCATTTAAGGTTTAGCTTGTAGCTTGTTGAATAGCTTTTTAAAACCAAAAAAATCCATTTTAAGCCATTTTGGCTTACTGTTGGTACAATAAGCTCTCACGGAGCTTATTGGAGCTTTTCATAAAAGTTTGTTTTGTAAAAGTTGCTTGTTTTTAGTTGTTAAATAGTTTTGCAAAAAGAAAAATTAAAAAAAATAGTTAGACATTTTTGCAAAAAGTAGGATTCGAATCTGGGACCTCAAGGATAGCATGCACACAACACAACACACGGATATCATCTGCCCTAGGGACTTTTTCAGGTTTAAGTTTGCAAATTTTATATTTATAGTAGTATTGGATATTTAAGCTTATTTCTCTTTATTTGCTTATTCCACTGCTTATTAATAAGCACTTTGGACTTTTTGCAATTTTCCTAGGCTTCTGTCACAGTAAAGTATTTATAGAAAAATTTTCATAATTTTCTAAAATAGTTTAGTATTTTTAATAATTAAATTTAGGTATTATAGTAATTAATTCGTAATAAAAAATATAAAAGTAAAAAAAAATAACTTTCTTTTTTTCCACAATTTTCTTTTATCATTAGGATCGTAGGAAAATTGTTTTTATGCCCATAGGATTAGTATTGCTTTATATTCACTTTTTATTTCGCGAACTTACATATTTTAATTAGGTTACGCGTTTTAACTTAGATTGCGTTTTAGGTTTCCTTAGCTTACGTCTATAATTTACTTAGCCTTTTAAGTAGCTTTTAAATTTTATTTTCATTTCTTATTTGATTTTGTGATTTAGTTGCTTTTATTCATTTTCTCGTATGTTATTTGTAATTTACTTTAATTTAAAAGTCAAAAACAAAAACAAACGTTACATTCAAGCATTTTAATAAACAAACCAAAACGAAATCCTCGATTCACACCTCGTTGGGACACAACCTGGGTAATCACTTGCCCGGTATTTAAAATATCGAATTCGTGAGATTTACGCATTGACCCTTTTTCACGAAAGGTTGATTAGTGAATTCCTCTTGACTTATTATCTTCTGAGATAATCTTGACTACCCGTCTTGTTTGATATTTTTGATATATATATATATATTGATTTTTGACAATAAAAGTGTATCCCATTTCTTGAAACGTGTATACCATTTCTTGAAAACTTACGCGGGAGGAGGTTTCCTGTCCTTTAAAGGTGTTTACGTGCACAATTCGCTGCAAGCCTCATACGTAACGACCCCAGGATTGATGCATTACCACGTTGCATATTGTCAGCGAAAAATTTCAACGTAATTGTAGAACCGTAGAGGGGGGTGAATACGGTTTCTTCAGCTTTTTAGATGTTTAAAAACTTTAAGCCAAGAAGAAGAACCAAGTGGTCTAGATAATAACAACCACTAACACAATCTAAAGTATATAAAGCGAGTAAGGAGACACCACGATATATACTGGTTCGGGATGGGGGGTTATACCATCCGTATGTCCAGTTTCAAATCCACGACATGATATTATTCCACTAGTATAATCCTTACGGTGGACTATAAACTGTTATAATTCACTCCACCGATATTCACTAATATCGATGCTCACAAAGAAGGAGTTACTCCCGCGGTATTCCGCCCTCGGAAACCACCCTAAAGAATCTCGTGATTCGACTTACACTTAGTCACCAAGACCACAACCAAAACTTCCCACCAGAAGTATCGAACTCCAACTAGATCCCCAATGATCTAGGCTTGGTCACAAAGACACAAGACTTCCGTTACAAACAAATAGAATGAATAAGTGTTTGTTTGATCAACCAAGCCTTAACCTAACCTACAGACTCGATTGTAATAGAAAGGGTAAAGATAGAAGACCCTCGACACAATCACAAGAGTGGATTAAGTTCTTGTGATTCTTCCCTTGCAAGGAGATGTGTTCTTTCAAAGATGTTAGTGTGAAAACTAAGAACACAAGATAGAATTAGAGGATTAAAGAGAAAGAATAATGACAAGGGGTGAGGAATACAAGAGCCAAGTGGGGTATTTATAGGCCAAGACCCAACTAGGGAAAAATTTACCGAGGCCGGCGTGTCGCCCACGCGTCAACGCTTGGGCAGCGCGCCAGGTCCACTGTAACATTTTTCATAAAACTTGGGTGTTGGTCTTTTAAATACCTAACCTTGCTAAACCCCCAATTGTACTTCACACACTAAACCTTAACATTATTAAATCTAAGGTTTACCAACTAAAATATCCAATTTGGAAAATGTTTTGTGAAGTGTTTATTAGAAAACCAATTATCAAGGATAGAAGGGTATAAAGGATAATTGGGTAGGGGTAGAATGGGTATTCCTAACATGGCATAAAAGAGAGAAGAGAATATGCCATGGAATATTCCTCTATAGAGAAGAGTGAGTGAGGTTGGGTTAAGAGTGAACCATGGTTAAGTTAGGAGTAACCAAGGTTGGGTTAGAAAGAGGTGTGTAGAGAATAAACCATGGTTAGGTTAGAAAGTGAACCATGGTTAGGTTAAAGGGTATATCCAAGGGAATATTCCATCCTCGTGAGGTTAAGAGTTAACCATGGTTGGGTGAGAAATAGGTATGTTGAGAACTAACCATGGTTGGGTTAGAAATGAACCATGGTTGGGTTAAGAGAAGAATATGCTAGAGAATATTCCATTTCTTGGAGAAGAAGGTGAAATGGAAGGTTGAGATGTGTTTGATTGAAATGGATGATTAGGATGAAGAATGTGTAAGGAATATAAGATATGAGTTGGATTGTGTAAGAGTGAAGAGATGTGTTAGGGAATATGTAAGAATGGGATGTGATGGGGAGCCTTGTGTATGTTGAGAATGAGATGGTTTTGAGTAGTGTGTGTATTTTGGAAAAGAGTTGTTGGGAGTGTAAGGAATAAGTTGTAAAGATGTGATGTGTGTAAGGATGTAAGGAATATGTAAGAATGAGTTGATGGGGAGCCTTGTGTGTGTGAAGAAGAGTATGTGAGTGAAGTGTGTGTATTTTGAATGTAAAGGTGTGTGTATAAGGGAATATGTAAGAAAAGTGTAAAGATCAACATTTGTCGGGTAAGGGGAAAGCCGACTTTTAAAGTTCGTCCCGACATCATCGGTAGCCTGGCGCGTCGCCCACGCATCAACGTGCGGGCAACGCGCCAGGAGCAGACATGATGTTCGGGAAAACTTTGGATAACATTCGTTATTTTATGTGTTTCGAAGGTTTATTTGTCATCATTAAAACGTAAGGAGATCTCGATAATGTTGCCTCAACAATCTCCCCCTTTTTGATGATGACAAATAAAATCCGAAAGCAAATAAAATTACAAAACTTAGCGAAGATAAAGCACGCCTTTGGTGTAGCTCGCGTCTTGACCTTGCCTTGTAATTTGGTGAAGCCATTGTCTTTAACTTGAATTGGTTTTCATGGCACTCGCTTTCTTTCTCCCTCTTTTGTCGAATAAAAAAGGTGGGACTTCCAATCAAGCCAGGTTTCGAACTTGGGCTTGTGGGATAAACAAAGTAGTTTGTACATGCACCCAAACGTGCTCCCATTAAGCATAGCTCCCCATAGATTGTTGCTCCCCCCCCCCCCTTGTTCCAAGGCGGGATCCATGGGTCAAGAGCCTCACCTTTGTGGTGGTCTAGCTACATAAAACACACAACATGCAACAACCAAGCAATTCTCACATGTGAAAGGTCCAAAATGGGTTAGATTACCATTTGGATACTTGCAACATGGGTTAGTTCATGACAATACATGTATAATATTCAAGACAAAGCATACAACCATAGATAAATCCTAGCACATAACCATTAGTCACAGTGAAAATAACATTGTCTTAAGCATGATGCAACATGCCATGCAAATGAAAGAAAGCATAAAACCTAGATGTCCAAGTTGTCCAAATTGCAACACACACAAATTTTAATGTCTTAGGAGATCATGACACACCAAACAGAAGTTTTACTTTCAAGTACATATCATCAAAGATCCTTGCATGACATGTAGGTTGCCCAACGAGTGACGAATTTCTTCAATACACCGAACTTTAACCAGCTCTCACGACGTTGACGTTTAATTTGGTGGATTGGTAGGTCTTGTAAGCAAGTCGCTCGTGAGTCGGTAAGTGAAAGAGGTCGTTTACCCGATCAAAAATCATTTATAAAATGGAAAGACTATACGAACCTTAATACTAAAGTATCTTGGCAAGTATTGATCTCCCAAGTATCGTTTCGAAGGAGTGGTGAATTGAAATACGTTTGTTAAGTTTTGTTTGATGCTTAGTAGAAAAAGGGTTTTGGTTTTTAATTTTTTTTAAACTAATAATAATAAAAGAAAATACAAGTAATAAATGAAATACTTGCTTAAACCTGGTAGCTTTTAACGTCGTGAATTTAGTTGCTATTTAAAATAGTAGTTTGGCTTGTAGATAATTTTGACTTTTTAAATAAAAATGAGCCAGTATACTGATGCTCAACTCCAACTCACCCAACAAAAAGACAAAACGATCTAAACAAATACTATAAGGTGAATGTCCTCTTTTGGCCTTAGTTGAAAAAAACATTTTATCTTAAACAAATATTTTGCAACTAAATTCGAGTAGACCAAACCCAAGTCAAAATACTAACTAAAAATAAAAACCGATTACTCACAACATTTAAAACTACCAAAATTTAAGCAAGTAACAATAATCTACTCCATAATGTAAAATAAAAATAAGATAATCATAAAACTAACAACTACAACAATCATACTAAAAATAAAGAGATAAAAGATTAGAGATAACCAAATGAGATTAAAACGTGAAATGATGAGATGTGGCCGCTCCATAAGCTTCAACCCATCCCAAAAGCTCCATCATAAACCCAAAATTATCTCTTAATCTCTAATACCTAAACCACTAATTACTAGATTAAAATAACAATTTCTTTTCTTTTGCAACAAAATAATCAATCAGGCTCAGCAAAAGATGAGTTTAATATGCTATTTAACAAAGTTCAGTTTGACGTAAAAGTGCATTACGAAAGACAAGTTAGCAAGAATAAGAAAATTGTTTGAAGTAGACCAAAATGGTTTAATAAAAATTTCATCATACGAAACAGAAAGAAAGCAAATTAATGAAAAACAATGTAAAAGTAATCTTTATAAAATCATTGATACAAAATTACTACATAAAAAAATTTAAAAGGAAAATCTAGTGAAACTAATTGATGGTTTTGACTTGCGGAGAAAAATGGTCTTGGTCAAAAGACCAAGATTTCAAGGATATCCCTGTCAGCATAATCTATTCTTCTTATTTATCCATCACGTCAAAACCCTAAGCACCCACACACCTTGCTGGACCTTTTTTTTTAAACTTTGGGCTTGCTTTTGTACTCCGTAGCAGCCAACTATATGAGTATATTAGGATGAGATTTGGGTCCTAACCGTATGTTAGTTGTGGGCTCTTTGCTTAATTCTTTAGCTTTTCTTCGGGCTTCAATAATCTTCGAGAAATGCTCAAAATCTCGTATTTTTGCTCAAATGTCCTCATTTCATACCCATAATAATAAAAAACATATTTAAACAATATATGTACTTAAATACACATCTTTGTTATTTATTATGCCAAATATGAGGATTTCAATATAAAATATATGTATAATTTAACATATATCAACACCCCCAAACTTAGGCGGTTGCGTGCCCTCACGCAACGATTAATACACACGTTAAGTCAAAAACAATTTTCATTCCCTAAATAAATAACATATCACATCAAACAAGAACAGAAAAATAATCATTTAGGTGATACAAATAAAAACCATTAAAGTCGATAACGCCCCATTTTGACCCTTATTCATACGTATAGCTAAAATAACTTTTTATAGTGATCCGCCATGCTTGACTTTATTTTCACGATATATATAAAGCTTAAGAACGGGAAGCACGCAAACTGGGTGTCTCTAGCGAATTGTAATCGTCATCCTCTTTTTTATACTTCCCAACTAAGTCTAAAACCCTTGCGCAAACGTTTTTGTAAAATGCTAACACTACTTATATTAGTAATCTATGTAAGTCGGAACTTAACTTTTCACTCCCACAAATATTTAAGTACTTAGGTGAGTGTGCTTGTTTTCAAAATTTTGATCGTAAAAATCGACACTTATTAGGGTTGTTATTTATTTAAGCCAATATTAATTCACCGGAAACCACAAAATCTAAGGATCGAAAGGGCCTTTTCCATGTAGCGGCATTCTTCTCGGCACATCCCAAACCAGTTGGTTTTAGGTGACCAGGCTTTTGACACCTCATAGAGAATAGTACCGGAATCAGCGGAAATTTGATTCCAAAGATTTACAAGGCTACTGCTAAAGTAATATTAAGCTTAAATAGATAACAACCGACAATAATTTAGAAATTAGAGATTCAAAGGTGAGATCACTCCATGTGGAAACTTTCTTCTCAGCTTGTCTTTAGTAAACTTAGGAGGCTAGGTTTTTACACCCTCGAGAATAGTATCGGAGCTCACGGGATCTTTGAAGTCAAAAAATTCCAAATCAAAGTCCAACTTTTAGACACTTTTGACGAATACTAGTTCAACTTCCGATTTAAATTTAAGAAAAAGAAAGTTTCACACATTTATTCATAGATATTCATAAGCAACATAAACATTTTATTCACGCAACACATACATTTTTTTTTTTCATTTTTCTCATTTTTTTCCCCATTTTTTCACTTTTTTTTAACTCATAACATAATAAACTCACAATTTTACTTTTGCAACATTCAAGCAATTTTACTCACTTCATTTTGCAACATTATTCATATTTTAAGAGAGTATGCTTGTTCCAAAATTTAAATGAAAATTTGAACTAGTATTCTATATCAAAATGGTATAAAAATTTATTTTTGCTTAACAAAACGGTTTTTTAACGTTCAAAAGTTTGAAAATAGCACTTATTTAGTCAGATTATGAGCTCATGGGAGGAAAAGCCATAGATTACTTATATAAACTCTAAAGAGAACCAACTACTCTACGCTTAGCATTTTCATTTGCACAATTCGTAAAAACTTAGCCTAAAAGTTAAGGGAAGCAGCCAAATCAACACTTTGGCAGAGTCGGGATTCCCCTTGTTCTAGCTTAAGGGACTAGTCAATCACGCACGATCAAAACTTTTTTTTTAAATAAAAGATAGTTATAACGTAATATAAATAATATTAAAAAAATGGTTAAAATGAGATTGCATGAGGGCAAACAAGTAGGCATAAATATGATCATTTTGATAGAAACCCCCCTACACTTAGAATTGAACATTGGCCTCAATGTTCAAAAGTGTTTAGGTGTCACCCCTACACTTAGAACATAAAAGACCAACGCTAAAATTCTAAGTGTAAAATGAGTATCTAATGCAATTCCTAAGCCATATATTAATCATGAAAAATGCATGCTTTAAGGAAACACATAAGATATAAATGATCAGAACTGAGGACTCCCCTGATATAAACGTGCAGATCAATCAGAGACTGAATGAGTGATAATGGAAAGCAACGGAAACAATCATGAAAGTCTTCTCGATCAAAGGGTATCCTATGAGCAAAAATAAAAGCCACGAAGCAACAAAGAAAATAAGAGACCCCCAAACTTATTCATTACTAACACTACTAACCTAACTTATGCAAAATAAACCTAAGTGTAGATAAACTACTTATTCCATTTTTAGATAACACGGGTTGCCTCCCGAGAAGCGCTTGTTTTTGTTCGAGTCTCTAGCTTGACTCTAGGGTTACTTACTTCTAAGCTCACGGCCACATCCATCACTTAATGTTAAGTTTGGATGGTAAAAGCAATACAACACCTCCTTAGGTGAGTATGCTACCTGACGGGGTAATGGTGTATGGTGAAATATAACAAAGGGTTTATCCATTACCCGCGTCACATCACCCGACTGTGTTAGGGAGAAAAAAGGGTCAAATCTTTCCACTTCCCTTAAGCAAATTTGCTTATGGATGGGAAGTGTTGTAACTAGTAGGGTGGACTCATCAATTAAAGGTATTGACTTAGTGGGGGTCCAAGCTACACAAATCCTCAAACTCGTCATCAAAAATGTTGTTATCAATTCTTAATGTAAAGTTATCATCAAAGTCGAATAAAGGATTTGTTATAGTCACATTAAAAGATCTATACATCGAATCAGAATTACCTAAGGGTTCATCAAACATCCTTGGGATTGGGATAGGGTCATTGGCACGTAAACTTTCTATATTACTAGGTTTAAAGTCAATTTTCCTATCCCCCATTGAGAGGGTGTCTAAATGCTCTCCAAAAGGTAAGTCGATATCTATACTTTCGTCTCCCAAAACAACAAGTGGCAAGGGGTGGTGTGTATGCTAGTGGAGGAGATTGGACATGTGCGGTACTTTGTGAGCTAGAATTATGCACCTCGTCCATAGTAGTCTCCGTATCATTCTCATCACTTTCCTCATGACAAAGCGAGTTAATAGGAGGATTTTGATTTTTAAGAATCAACTCCTTAATATGGTTTAATTCCGTTTGAATGTACATATTGAATTGAATTTGATCAAACATCATTTTATTAATTGATTCAGCTTCAGTTATTATCGTTTCATTAATCAATTCAATTCTAGTTAACTCGCCCTGTGGAAGTGGTTGAGGGGTGGTGTATTGTGAAGGTTGGTCAAGATAAGAATAGTCATAATTGTTACAAGGGACATGCTCATAGACAAGAGGGTTCCTAGTTTGGCAATTAGAGCTATAGTGAGGACCTCTAAAATACTCAAAACAATCATATTGTTGTGGCGAATTTTGTGGATATTGGTCATAACCAAAATTTTGATTTTTACACGAAACCTGCTCATTAACAAGCATGTTTCCTGTTTGACAATCAAAACCTTGGTGAGGACCTCCACAGAATTTGCAACAGTAAAACTGCTGCGACTGACTCGGTAAATCATATGAATGTTGGTCATAACCCAAATTTTGATTGTTACACGGAACCTGCTCATAGACAAGCGTGTTCCCTGTTTGACAATCAAAACCTTGGTAAGAACCACTTCCATATGACTCACAAGAGTATGTCTCCACCACATGGTGTGAGGGCTGGTTAAAGAAGTCGGTTGTTTCATGGTAAGAATAGGGATTTTGGTCATAGACCAACCCATTTCCCGATTCTACCATGCTACAACCAGGACACTTTCCACCATTTTGAGAACCCCCACACCACTCACAACCATATAGATAAGAAGAAGACATAGCGAAGAATTAAAAAATATAAGAGGGTAAGAGAAATAGAATTAAACAATTAAGAGGAAAAAGAAGATTTTTTTTTTAATACTAAAAAAAACTAAGGCACTAACTCGGCTCAACTAACGCAAATCCTTACACCAACTCTCTGGCAGCAGCGCCATTTTGATTGATGTCGTTTACCCGATCAAAAATCATTTATAAAATGGAAAGTCTATACGAACCTTAATACTAAAGTATCTTGGCAAGTATTGATCTCCCGAGTATCGTTTCGAAGGAGTGGTGTACGTTTGTTGAGTTTCGTTTGATGCTTAGTAGACAAAGGGTTTTGGGTTTTAATTTTTTTAAACTAATAATAATAAATGAAAATACAAGTAATAAATGAAATACTTGCTTAAACCTGGTAGCTTTTAATGTCGTGAATTTAGTCGCTATTTAAATTTAGCAGTTTGACTTGTAGATAATTTTGACTTTTTAAATAAAAATGAGCCATTATACAGATGCTCAACTCCAACTCACCCAACAAAAAGACAAAACGATCTAAACAAATACTATAAGGTGAATGTCCTCTTTTGGCCTTAGTTAAAAAAAACATTTTATCTTAAACAAATATTTCACAACTAAATTCGTGTAGACCAAACCCAAGTCAAAATACTAACTAAAAATAAAAACCGATACTCACAACATTTAAAATTACCAAAATTTAAGCAAGTAACAATAATCTACTCCAAAATGCACAATAAAAATAAGATAATCATAAAACTAACAACTACAACAATCATACTAAAAATAAAGAGATAAAAGATTAGAGATAACCAACTGAGATTAAAACGTGAAATGATGAGATGTAGCCGCTCTATAAGCTTCATCCCATCCCAAAAGCTCCATCATAAACCCAAAATTATCTCTTAATCTCTACTAACTAAACCACTAATTACTAGATTAAAATAACAGTTTCTTTTCTTTTGCAACAAAATAATCAATCAGGCTCAGCAAAAATCAAACGAGTTTAATATGCTATTTAACAAAGTTCAGTTTGAAGTAAAAGTGCATTACGAACGACAAGTTAGCAAGAATAAGAAAATTGTTTGAAGTAGACCAAAATGGTTTAATAAAAATTTCATCATACGAAATAGAAAGAAAGCAAATTAATAAAAAACAATGTAAAAGAAATCATTGATACAAAATTACTACATAAAAACAATTAAAAGAAAAATCTAGTGATACTAATTGGTGGTTTTGACTTGCGGAGAAAAATGGTCTTGGTCCGAAGACCAAGATTTCGAGGATATCCCTGTCGGCATAATCTATTCTTCTTATCTATCCATCACGTCAAAACCCTAAGCACCCACACACCTTGCCGGACTTTTTTTTTTTTAAACTTTGGGCTTGCTTTTGTTGGACTCCGTAGCAGCCAACTATAAGAGTATATTAGGATGAGATTTGGGTCCTAACCGTATGTTAGTTGTGGACCCTTTGCTTAATTCTTTAGCTTTTCTCCATGCTTCAATAATCTTCGAGAAATGCTCAAAATCTCGTATTTTTGCTCAAATGTCCTCATTTCGTACCTACAATTATAAATAACACATTTAAATAATATATGTACTTAAATACACATTTTTGTTATTTATTATTCCAAAAATATGAGGATTTAAATATAAAATATATGTATAATTTAACATATATCAGTAAGGAGGCCACATCTTCAACCACTTCATCATCACTAATGATGTCTTCTGAAGCATTCCATGTTTTTTCATAAAACATCTCGTTCACCATATGATCCATGTGTCCAATTGGATCCACGGAAGGTTGTTAAGATATGGAGGTGGTGAACTCGGGAAGCTCGAGGTCAACATCGGTATGGTCAAGTCTGTTTGCATTGTAGTTGACAAACAATGGTCCTACGACCTCATAATCGGGCCAATCCTCAGCATGGTCGGGATGTTCGATTTTGATATTCTCAAATAATGTGGTGAGAAGGTGAGCAAAAGGGATAATATCCTATTTCCACTTAGCTTGTCCATTATTTTTGCCATGTGATAGGCAAAGTTAAACGGTGTTCTAGTTTTTATGCAATAGAGCATATAACCAACATTCATGGAGACGTTCCCTTTGGTCCCATCTTCACAAACACATTAGATGTTAAAACATACTCCCATGCACTGAGCTTGTCATGAATGTAAGCCTTGGACCAATGAAGATCAGCCTCATTGTGACAATGGTATTGAGGCTTGAAAATGGTGTTTTGAACTTCCACCACATTGACTCTTCCCTCCTCGGATGAGTGGTAATTACGGTACTTCTTGAACTCCCTCGTCTTGGTTGAATCGGATGAGAACATCATCCCTGTAGAGGACATACCAAGCACCCTACCAAGCTTTTCCAAAGACCATGTATAGTCGTGACCATACATATGAAAGTTTAGAGTGAGATCAACGGAGTTGAAGTGATATCGAGCATAGAATTCTTGAATATGTCGTGGATAGATCTTGGGTGGTAAAGTGGCAAAAAGGCAAACAACCGGCTTCAATGAAAGTTTCTCTAAGCCTGGTCATGCAGATGAAGTCCAAATCATAATGACGACCCTCATGATAGGTACGGTTTTCAAATGGTTTGTAGACATTGACTCCACGTCCACATCGAACCTTTTTCATATATTGCTTAGTAAATCGTCGGTCACCCATTGTTCCAAGATCTTCAAGAGAAAGGAGAAGGTAGAATTAAAAATGATGAGAGAGTGTGTGTGTGTGTGTGTGAGGGGGACGACAAGAAGAGGGAAAGAAGAAAGGAGAGGAGCTTTTGGTAAGTGTGTGTGTGTGTGTGTGTGTGTGTGTGTGTGTGTGTGTGTGTGTGTGTGTGTGTGATTTTAGAAGTGGTGGCCCAAGAAATCTTTTGTGGTCCAATGAGAGTGACCTTGTATGATTGTGTCAGTATAAGATAAGATGAGAAGCATAAATTTTATTTGTTATTATTTTAATTATTGTGGACCACCAAGCATGAGTTAACAAAGAACTAATCTTTGTTTGTTGGTTTAGATAATACAAATCATATTTGTAATTTGAGTGTACTTATGATAAGCATGACTCAATTTAAAAACCAACTAATTTGAATAAACAATTTTATTCCCGATGCTCTATCATCCCGAGACCTAATCTAAGATAGTTAAACGTTTCGCGTTTTAAGGGTTTTGTTAAGATGTCGACGACATTGTCTTCGGAAGCGACCTTTTCCAAGAGGATATTTCCTTTTTGAACGTTATCACATAAAATGTGGTGACGGATTTTGATGTGTTTTGTTCAAGAGTGATGGACGAGATTTTTACTTAGGTCGATAGCACCTTTGTTGTCAAACAATACAAGAACATCTTGTAAATGGATGTTGTAGTCACTAAACACTTGCTTCATCCACAAAGCTTATTGACAAGCCCTTCCGGCTGCAACATATTAGGCTTCGGTAGTGGATATTGCTAAAGCCGTTTGTTTCTGACATCATCATTGTGTTATACATTCTCCTACAAAGATGCATACCCCACTCGTACTTTTTCTATCAACGTAGTCGTCAGCGTGATCGAAGTCGATGTAAACACTAATTTCAATGCCCAAGGCTTCTGGGTACCAAACACCTAGATAAGGTGTGCTCATTATGTATCTAAATATCTGTACTATGGCATTCATGTGAGATTCCTTGCGGTTCTCGTGAAATCGGGCACATAAAGATACACTAAACATGATGTCGGGTCTACTAGCGGTTAGGTGTAGTAGACTTCCTATCATACATCGATATTTAGAGCTATCAACCGAAATTCCTTCCTTGTCTAAGGTAAGTTTTAGGTCGGTTGCCATTGGCGTTTTGATGATCTTAACATTTTCAAGATCAAATTTTCTAAGAGACTCTCTTAAATATTTTGATTCTGATATGAATATGCCATTGTCACTTTTTATAACTTGTAAGCTAAGTATGGACTTAAGATCTCCTAAGAAATTCATGTTAAATTTCTCATGCATGCACTTGATGAATTCGTCATGCAATGTTTGGCATGTAGATCCAAACACAATATCATCTACCAAGATTTGAATGATTATTTGATGCTTGTCTTTCATCTTGAAGAATAACGACTTATTCTCCATCCCTCTTGCATATTCATTTTCAACAAGGAAATATATTACACTATTATGCAATGAATCTTTTTCTAGTTCAAGTCCATGCAAGACTTTCTTCATTTTATAAACATGATTAGGTGTTTGAAAGTTAATAAATCCCGGTGGTTGTGTAACATATACCTTACTTTTGATATCTCGATTAAAAACATTTTTGACATCCATTTGTTTTAGTTTAAACATACCACTACATGCATATGCAAGTAAAATGCGTAAAGACTCTATTTGTGCAACCGGGGAAAAAATGCTATTAATGGGTTTTTCAATTTGATCAACATCATTTATTACTAACTTAGCTTGGTTTTCACAAATTGTTCCATTTTCATGCAAGATGCTATTAAAAGTCCATTTTAGTTCTAGAGGGGTGTAAGCATTAGGTAATGAGACTAATTCCCAAACATCATTGATTGTGAGTTGATCTATCTCAAAATGCATTGCCATAATCCTATTTTCATTACTAATAGCTTCCTCAAAACATTTTGGTTCTATTGTAGATATGAATGTGAATGTGTTGTTTTGAGCTTGTGCTACAAACTCTTTTTTCATATCATTTTTATCATTATGATCTATTGTTTCAACTAGGTTAATTTGATTAAAACTTTGAATTTGATCATTATTCTCTCCTAGTTTGTCTTCTAGTGCCAAGCATGTTTCTTCGTTAAAGCTTATATCAATTGTTTCACTAATTTTAAAAGTCTTCTTATTATAAACTTTATAGGCTTTTAATGTATTTCAATATCCTAAAAATATACCATTATGGACTTTAGATATTATGCATTTACAACCAAAGACTTTAAAATATCCTAAAGATGGCTTTTTGCCCCTAAGGATCTCATAAGGTGTTTTATTAATTGTTTTAGTAATTGATGTTCTATTTAAAATGAAAGATGCGGTTTCTATAGCATGACACCAAAATTTTTGTGAGATAGATTGTTCGTTAAGCATTATACAACACATTTCTTGTAAGCGCCAAATCTTTCTTTCAACAACCCTATTAGTTTGAGCAGAGTTAGAAGATCAGAAATTATGTAAGATCCCATATTTATCGCAAAATTCCCCAAATTACACATTTTTATGAATGTTGCCACCGAGACTCGTTTCAATAGATGCAATGCAACAACCATGTAGGTTTTGTAGGATTTTTCCTAAGATTTTGAATTTCTTGAAAACTTCATTTTTAGATTTCAAAAATTGTATCCATGTATACCTTGAAAAGTCTTCAACAACAACCAAAGTATAGAAGTTACCTTCATAGCTTTGAGTGGTTGATGGACCAAATAAGCCTATGTGAAGTAATTCTAAGACCCTTTTACTTAAGATATTGTTATTATTAAGTTTTTGACTTGCATGGACTTGATTTCCTAATTTACATGCATTGCAAGAGTGATTAACAAAATCTAACTTAGGCAAATTTCTAACTAATGCTTTAGAAATTAACTTAAGAGTTACCTTCATGTTAGCATGCCCTAATCTTCTATGCCAAAGTGTAGAATTATCCCAACAATGCCAATGGGAGGTTTAAATTCCTTTTCAATGTGTGGTTCACTTGCTTTACTTGGCATAAACTTAACTTCTTGGCATTCCTATAAAACAAACATGAAACTCAAACTCTCGGTCCCCATTTTCTTTGGGTCCATTGAGGTTAGCATAGAGCACTTCCATGTTATACATTCTTGGGTCTTGGAGTAAGTTACAAAGTATCTTAAGTCCGAATCCCGAGAATATTTTCCAAGGAGTGTCTTGAAAAGAGAAATTAGGATTTTTTTAGTCTTTGAAAACTTTTGTTTAGGTAAGAGTTGTCTCTCTTATGAAAACCATTTTTCTTTTGAAAAGAAGTTTGGCTATGATACTTGTAAAACCCAAAATTCTAAATACCTAATTTTACGTCTAATTTGAAATTTTCCTAAGTTATGGATACGATTAATTAAAAACCGGAAGTAACTAAACGAATTTAGCGTTGATCCAAATAATGAAAAACAAAACTTCATAATTGAGATTTTGAACATATTTGAGTTCCAAAATACCTAGTAACATACAATAAAATTCGAGGGACTATTTTACACTACACGATCATTGTTTTGGGCCGTTTTCTTTTGATACACAATCAATAAACAACAAAGGACCACAAAAACTTGAGCCCACAAAACCCTCGGCCCTCTTGGCCCAATTCGAACACACAACAAATAAAGGAGGTCGGTCTTTATTTTTTTCCCTCACACAAATCTACGCTCCATTTTTAAAAACCCTAAACCTAGTTCTTTTCAAGAAGTGGCGGCACCAATAAATTCTTCTCCATTCCATCAATAAGTGGCAGTTTCAAAGGCTTTGAGGGGGCTCTGAATTTGTGGTACTAAGGTAGTGGTTTGTCGCGTTTATTTCTGGTTCGAGGTGACACTTTGGCGTGGGTATCCTTCTAGTTCAAAGGGATAGGACTGCTTCGGTTTTGAGTAGTTCCTTGGTCCTTATTCTGATCTGATTCGACTCCAAGGTATCCCCTACCTTCGTCTTTGTTTCTCTTCTCATTTGACCTCATATTAATGTGTTTAACATGTCCATAAAGGCTACCATAATCGGCTAATGTGTGAAAGTGTAAACAGATTCATGTCACATAAAATCATAATAAACATCACATGAAATAATGAATTTGGATTAGGGTTTTTGATAGAATTTTGTTTGGGTGATCATGTGAGATGATGGAAGCATATTATAATGATGTTAAAATACAGTTTGTCTCGAGTGCGTTTGTATAATTAAAAACGTTATATGATGGCTTAAATGAATTGTGGAATTAAGACAGCATGTATACCTGAATTTGTGAACGAGTTATGTCATGATATATAATGGTTTGATTCGGTTCTTTTTCATGAAAACTTAGTTTTATGTCTTATTTAAGCTCTTCAATTGGTTTGGAGTGATTTCAAGTTGATTTGGTCGTATTTTTTATTTTTGTGTGATTAAGTGTTGAAGCTGAATTTGGGAGTCTGAAAATCAGTCCACTTTATCGATTTTTAAATTATAAACTATAAAGATTTGAGCCATGAAACTCTCGAGTATGTAACTTCTATACGTCTAGTAATGTCATGAATTTTTGGGGATTTTTCCTGGATGTATTGGTAGGTCGTCCAAGTGGATACATTCTGGGTACAACAGCAGGTCGGTTTTCTGAGTAGTCTGAGTTTGGGTATTTTTAACATGGGGTTAAACTAACTAATAAATTCTGGAAAAATTCATTTGGGTTCTAAAGAAATTGAAGTATCTGTGTGAATTTTTATGAATTTTATTTTCGAGTTCTGATGTGGTTCAAAAATTCGTAAAGTGGTGACCTGTTTATGGATAAAAACTGAAAATACAACTAAAAGGTTAAATAAGGGTATAACATAATCATAAAAGGTGAAATTGATCATAAGCTATAATTCTTCAATTAATTTGACATTCAAGGAATAACTAAGGTACTTAAATACATTTCATAACTCAAATTAATATGAAACATGGTTAGTGTGTTTAGGACACTCTGATTATGATATGATATCTGACTCTCAGTTTGATACCCGAGCCATTTTCCCTAGCCATGAAGGTAACATGGCTGTGTCATTGATGCACCAACGGCATGACTCTAATGTGGTTGTGTGATGTTACACACCGCGCCCTTTCTATTATATGATATGTGCGCTTTATGATATGATTTGTTATGGCCAGTATGATTTTTGCAGGGGCGTATGGATGCATCCTAGATCTGTTTCTATTTAGTAGATTATCTGTTATATGATTATGATATATGTCTGGTGACTGGTGCTTGTGTGCAATACACGCCTTTCACATTTTTGGGAGCTAGCTACTCCATTTTGTTACTGAGGACACCCCTTATATTGTCTGATTATCTGAGAGGTCTCCCCTCTAGATGATTATGAAGATATATGGTTACTTATGGATATGATATGATATGTTTCTGGGCTCAAGAGGATTACTGTCATACCTTTCACTATCTCATACACTTTGTTTATACCTATGATATTTCCCAAATGTACCATACTATATTCTTGTTGCTTTATCATTTGCTTCGTTTGTGTATATCTGTTCACTGGGCTTTTTAAGCTCAGCTGCATTTCTTTTCATCGCAGCAGGTTTTAGAGGGAAGCTGGGATATGAGTGAAGAGTGTATAAGAGCTTAGTGGACTCTACCTTGATAGCTACCGGATTTAGAGATAACTAGAAGAGATTTACATTTTCAGACTTAGTATTTCATTGTTGTATTCATTTGTAACCTTGTATTTCCGAATTTCCTTTGTAACATTTGGAATTAATTTGTATTACTTAAGATGTATGCTTGTGTTTGCTTTGATATGTCACCATGATGTAGTACTTCTACCCTTATCGGGTTGGGGTGTTTCAATACTTGTCTTTTGAATGAGTCTTATGTTTCTTAAATGTATCATACCTAAAATGAGTGGTAGGTTTGTAAAATTGTTTCATCTCTTTAACACTTAAAATTGGTACTTGAATGCCATAAGGACTTGAAACATGTGTTTGAGGAATTATAAGTTTCGAGCGAAGACAAGAAATTTTTTTATCTTCTTCAGTGACTACTCTTGGTTTCTCTAAACTTTTGGAAGTGATTTTTATAGATTTATCATAGGTTCATCTTGAAGTTTGAAAAACTCATAGCTTCATCTTGAAGTTTAGATACATCATTATTCAAAGAGTCAATCACATGTGTAAGTTTTTCACAACTTAAGCATGGTTCAACCACCTCTTTGGTTTTGACTTTCTTAATTTCAAGTTCAAGCTCATCTACTCAACTAGATAGCTTATTCGTTTCTTATTGGAAAATACATTTCTCTCAAAGTAGAGCTTTTATTTCTTTAATCCAATCATTATTTATTCCTATTAGTTCAAGATTATCCCTTTTTAAATCATTAGCATCTAATGTTTTGCTTGAACTAAAGGAATCTAGATGTACCTTTGGAGATCCCAAGGCCATGAGGCATGATTCATTCCTTTCTTCATTATCTTCAACATTGCTACAACTCCAAGTGTCTTCAAACTTATTCTTCGGATTCTTCATACATAGATCTTCATACTTAAATGTATTCACCCCGAAGAGCATAAGGTTCTCTTGAGCCATGGATCTATACTCAACTTTACCAAAAATCTTTGTTAGGATTTTAGATTTTTGGGAAAGAAGTTTTTGACTTAAAACGACTTCTCGGGAAGGTTTTAACGCTCAAAAACTTGAATATACCGCTCTAATACCAATTGTAGAACCGTAGAGGGGGGGGGATGAATACGGTTTCTTCAGCTTTTTAGATGTTTAAAAACTTTAAGCCAAGAAGAAGAACCAAGTGGTATAGATAGGAACAACCACTAACACAATCCAAAGTATATAAAGCGAGTAAGGAGACACCACGATATATACTGGTTCGGGATGGGGGGTTTATACCATCCGTACGTCCAGTTGCGAATCCACGACGCGATACTATTCCACTAGTATAATCCTTTCGGTGGACTATAAACCGTTACAATTCACTCCACCGATATTCCCCAATACCGATGCTCACAAAGAAGGAGTTACTCCAACGGTATTCCGCCCTCGGAAACCACCCTAAAGAATCTCGTGATTAGACTTACACTTAGTCACCAAGACCACAACCAAAACTTCCCATCGGAAGTATCAAACCCCAATTAGATCCCCAATGATCTAGGCTTGGTCACAAAGACACAAGACTTCCCTTACGAAAAAATAGAATGAATAAGTGTTTTTTTTTATCAACCAAGCCCAAACCTAACCTAGAGACTCGATTGTAATAGAAAGGGTAAAGATAGAAGATCCTCGACACAATCACAAGAGTGGATTAGGTTCTTGTGATTCTTCCCTTGCAAGGATAATGTGTTCTTTCAAAGATGTTAGTGTGAAAACTAAGAACACAAGATAGAATTAGAGGATTAGAGAGAAAGAATGTAGAGAGAGAATAATGGCAAGGGGTGAGGAATACAAGAGCCAAGGTGGGGTATTTATAGGCCAAGACCCAACTTGGGAAAAATTTACCGAGGCCGGCGTGTCGCCCACGCGTCAACGCGTGGGCAGCGCGCCAGGTCCACTGTAACTGTTTTCCCAAAACTTGGGTGTTGGTCTTTTAAATACCTAACCTTCCTAAACCCCCAATTGTAGTTCACAAACTAAACCTTAACATTATTCAATCTAAGGTTTACCAACTAAAATAACCAATTTGGAAAATATTTTGTGAAGTGTTTATTAGAAAACCAATTATCAAGGATAGAAGGGTAGAAAGGATAATTGGGTAGGGGTAGAATGGGTATTCCTCACATGGCATAAAAGAGAGAAAAGAATATGCCATGGAATATTCCTCTATAGGGAAGAGTGAGTGAGGTTGGGTTAAGAGTGAACCATGGTTAAGTTAAGAGTAACCAAGGTTGGGTTAGAAAGAGGTGTGTGGAGAATAAACCATGATTAGGTTAGAAAGTGAACCATGGTTAGGTTAAAGGGTATATCTAAGGGAACATTCCATCCTTGGTGAGGTTAAGAGTCAACCATGGTTGGGTGAGTAAATAGTTATGTTTAGAACTAACCATGGTTGGGTTAGAAATGAACCATGGTTGGGTTAAGAGAAGAATATGCTAGAGAATATTCCATTTCTTGGAGAAGAAGGTGAAATGGAAGGTTTAGATGTGTTTGTTTGAAATGGATGGTTAGGAGGAAGAATGTGTAAGGAATATAAGATATGAGTTGGATTGTGTAAGAGTGAAGAGATGTGTGTAAGGGAATATGTAAGAATGGGATGTGATGGGGAGCCTTGTGTGTGTAGAGAATGAGATGGTTGTGAGTAGTGCGTGTATTTTGAAAAAGAGTTATTGGGAGTGTAAGGAATAAGTTGTAAAGATGTGATGTTTGTAAGGATGTAAGGAATATTTAATAATGAGTTGATGGGGAGCCTTGTGTGTTTGAAGAAGAGTATGCGAGTGAAGTGTGTGTATTTTGAATGTAAAGGTGTGTGTATAAGGGAATATGTAAGAAAAGTGTAAAGTGGAAGGAATATTGTAAAAGGGGAATATTGTGTGGGAGTATTGGAGACAAAGGTACATGTGTAAGAGAATATTAGAGAATTTTGGGGATAAAATTTGGTAGGATTTAGAAGGGTTGGTGGTTTTGTTTTATGTGAAAGGTAATTAGAGAAGTGATTAAGAAATAATCAAATTGTCATTAAGGTAAAAAAGATTTAGACAATTATGATTATGAGTTGAGAAAATCAAAGGTTACTTATAATCTCAAGTAACTCAATGTCGAGAATCCATAATCTCATAACTCGTGACTTTCCACGACTCGGCGTACTCAACTAACACCTTGGTACAAACAAGTTAAGTTCTTTGCATCATTGTAAAGTGATGCAGGTTTTACCGACCAGGTTTTAATATTTATAAAGTCTCATCTACCTAAGGTCTACCTAATGCACTATCGGGCAGTGTACCCGGTCGTGTGAGGTATAGCTAGATGGTAAAGCCGAGGTCGTCCCAAGAGCTATACGTATGGAAATTATCTAAGCTTAGTGTCACGTTTAAAAGGGGTTTTTATGATTGAATTAATTAAACAAATAAACGTAAATAACGAAAAGCAAGTAAATAAATGAAAGGAAATCAGTAAGGAGAAGTAGTGTTAACCTAATTACTACTCTTGTTATTATCATGACAAGTTTTCTAATTAATGCATCCTATCGTTTCATCTGGGGGTGAAATTCATTAGACTCAGATGGTCAAATCACCTAACCTATCTTGCACCTTGTCCTATTCTCACAAACTTTAAATTGCAATAGTTCATCGGTCGACATGAACCTACGAGATGCAAGAGTCTTTAAGTACCTCTACTAACTTGGAATAGTCTAATGGGATGCAGGCACGGTCACATCTTACATCCCCTCTAACTCCTTTAAGCACATCTAATTGGTAGGTTGTCCAATGGTCAATTCTCACGTGTATGGTGATATTTCTACCACCAAATCACACCCTTATCGGCTATGAGTCCTATGGTCAATTCTCCAAACCTCAAAAGAACTACCAATTATTTATGCTACCAAAGCTAGAGTGTCCCAAGACACGCCAAGAAAGTGTACAATTAAAACGATAATAAATGCGAGAAAACTAAGTCATGGCAATAACAATTTCATAACAAGGCTAACACCAAGAGGTGTTTAGCCACTCATATTAATAAATGCAGAATATAATATGTTCAACATTGTAAATATAAATCAAATACAAGAATTAAATATAAATAAACTTATGATTTTAGCATGATTCCTCCTTTGGAAGTGACTTGTATGCAAGTGGAATGACGTTCTCCTTGCTCCTTGAATTCCTCTAGACTTCTCTGTGGTGGAGTGGTATGGACTGAAATCAAAAATTCGGAATTTAGGGCTGGTATTTATAGTGCCCGACTCTGCTACGGCGTAGTCCTAGGGTTGACTATGCCGTAGCCTACGTCGTAGCTTAATAAGTGCTACGTGCGTAGTTCTTCTGCTGGCACATTCTACGGCATAGTTATTTTGGAACTATGTCGTAGTTTCTTCAAGGATCACGGATGTTTCAACACTGTTTGATTTGGGGACCTACGACGTAGCTTGAAGAGTTGCTACGTCCATAGAAGTCTTGCTGGATAAACTACACCATAGTCACAAAGTGGAGTACGCCGTAGGTCTTGGTGGACTTCACACCGGTCTTTTGAGAGAGCTACGTCGTAGGCATAATAGACCTCTACGACGTAGTTAGTGTAGAATGTGTGTACTTCAATATTCTTCATATAAAATCTTCCATTTCTGCGTTTCTTCGTTCCTTTGATCATCTTTGTCCTGAAAACAGAATATAAACGAATAAAAGCATATATCCTTATAAAATAACACAAAAGATGAGAATGTTAGGGGGAAATTAACACTAAAATCATTGAACTATTTGATGTTATCAAATATCCCCCCACTTGAACTCTACTTGCTGTCAAGTAGACCTATTAGAATAATTTTCAAAAAGATATCTCCCGAGAATCCGGAAGATATAAATCTAAAAATTTCCTATGAAAGAATAAATCAAAGTCGAACACCTAACGAGGTGAGAACAAACACTCATGCTCACTCTCCTAATCTAAGTGTTAATTTCGGGGTGATCACTCAACGCACAGTCATATAATGTATTCTATCATAGGCTTGGCGGTTACACAAATCTCTACCACTAGAGCTAAGGTTGAAACAAATTTTAAAGGCAATATTGGGTGAACATATATAAGGCTATTGGTGTAGTGTTGTTACTAACATACTATGGCAAAGGTGACAAAGGCAATGGTACATGGCCGGAACGCCGGGCAAGACACCAATGACTGTTCAAATCCCTTACATAAGCATGATTCACAACTAAAGGGTAGGATAAGACATGGGATGCACAATAATGGTGTAAAAATAAAAAGAAAGAAACTAGTCTTAGCCTATAATCAAGTTGTTACCACTTGCCGTTCATCCAAAGTCCAAGCTTCAAGACGCAAAAACTGGATCATATAACAAGTGTGTTTGCCATTAGCGGACGTCATGATGGGCACAACACTTGGTCTTCATGTTGGCGATCAGAAACCAACAACTTCATTCTTCATATGTGACCGAAGTGGCCTCTTCGATACTAATTCTTTCAAGCTTTTAAACTAGGTGCTATACAAGGTTGCACCAAAGATAATTTATCTACATACTGAATTTCACATTTTTTTAACAATACAAGAAACAATAAAATACATCCCCCCACTTGAGATGAAACATACCTGTAATAATTGTGGGTTTCTAATGATCTTCAAATACGGGTCTTCAACGTAGGTGTGATTCCCTAATCTCTTAACTCGAACCTCAAACTAGAGCAAGTGGCAACTTCCCAACCATAAACCAAGACTACACGGTAGGCTAAGGCGAGTAGGTGTATCGAAACAACTATAATATGGGTAAGAAACGAAAAGATATGCTCAAAAAGGGTGTATCAATTTGCACTAAAATGAGTGCAATAAAAGGGTTTAACACGGGGGTCGAATAGTCAATTGGACTAATCGATAAACGCACACATATAGGCTTTTTGGGTGATAATCCTAAAATATTGCCTTTTTTAAAAAGTTTCTTCCAAATGTATCAAGAAAACTCAATACACTACTCGTCTATGGTTTCAAAATGATGTAAATGCCAAGTTCTAAAGTTTACAAACTACCAGCACACTCATAATTTTGGTGAATTTAGGTAAAATAGGGGAAACTGAATAGGCTAAACCTCACCATGATATTAAGGGTTAATGTGCTCGGCTAAGGTCTATTCTAGTTAGGTTCGGAAAAACATGTCAAAAGTTTTAAAAATGGCGTAATTTTTCAAAATAAACTAGAAAAATGGGGCAAAATAAAGTTCAAGTTATAATTCTACTCCCGTCCCCCCACTTGAATTGTACAAAGTCTCTTTTGTACGTTAATAAACAATTAATAAAGAGGAGATAAGTAGAATTGGAACGAGAACTTCCCTGAAATTCGCTCTTGAAAATGATAGAAGGATCATGTTTGAAAAACGTGCCTTCACTTCGCCTAATGAGCAAACTTCAAATCCCTGAAATCACACAACTACCACAAGCATAAAACCTAAAAAACAAAAATAAACGAAAAATAGAAATCCTAACTCACTTTCATAGGAATCATGGTTTCATTTAGCGTATGTGACAAGCCTTTTAAACCACTTGGTATCCCAAGTGGACGAGTGAAGTCTCGTGAGGGTTTACAGGAAACACACCCACAAAGTTCATTTAAAAACTAATACAAGGTTAAAGTATGTTTTGTTAAATAAACATTTTAAGTACAGAGGAAAGCTACGGCGTAGCTAGAAAGTTTTTGTTGATATAAATAACGCTTAAAAAGGTTATTAATATCTCTCAATAAACCTATGTTTTGATAATCACAAAACTTAAATCAAATTAAGTCAAGATTAAGAAGTAAACAAGTATTTGGTAACAAATATTTACTTCTACATCTAATATCACTTAAGGTATGCATAAACTAAGCATCTTATGCATTACATGATCAAAGGAAATTTTGTCTTAAGACATAACATCTTATAAAATGATATAAACATTATATATATATATATATATATATATATATATATATATATATATATATATATATATATATATATATATATATATATATATATTTGTAAATCATTTTTGGTAATGCTATATTAAACCACAAAGATATGATTTCAAATTTCCAACCAAAAAGGGCAAATTTTATCCAGAAAAACTTTTCCAACGTTCAGGAGGGCGGCCCCCATAATTTTACTAGGCGGCCCCCTTAATGATTAAAGGGACTGGCCTCTAATTAAGGGGACCGGCACGCTCCCGAACAGTAAAATCTGACCCTATAAATATTGGATCATTTTACACATTTTCCTCACCTTTTTGCACTATAAACTTTCTGATCCAACCTCCATTTCTAGATCTAAAATCCTTTGATCATATAATTCATAAGTCTTTGTTTCCAAGTGATCCAAAGCTTCATTCATTCAAGTGCAAGAAGAAGAACACTTCTCTACATCCATCTAATTGTAGTAGTGTTGTGAATAGCTAGTTTCATATTGTAGTTGTGTTAGATATTTGTAAAAGTGTTGTGTAAATTTGTTTATTGTAGAAACTAGGTGTGTTGTAAAGTAGTTTAGTAGTTGTGAATTAGTTGTGCATAGAAGAAGTTGTGAAGGTGTGAAGAAGGTGTGAAGCCTTGAAGAAGTTGTGAAGTTGTGAAGAAGGTGTGAAGCCTTGAAGAAGTCGTGAGATTGATTCTAGCTACGATTAGAACTCGACATTTAGCTTAGTGTCGTTAACTCGTGTAAGCCAAGGTGTGTAAGGTTTCTCCACCATAAGGAGTTTGTTGACATAGTGAAGAAAACTCTCGAGTGTGGTACTCGGGGAGTGGAGTAGGGCAAGGAAGGTGTCCTTGTAGCCGAACCACTATAAATTCGCGTGTTGTGGTTTGATCTTTCTAACTCTATCTTTTCTTCATTACATTTCAATACTTTCATTATTACATTAGAATTGCTTATATTGGTTGTCATTTGAATTCACTTGAGATCGAATCGAAAGTTTTTAATAAGCTACAAAATATTTTTGATAATAAACTTTTAAAAGGACGTAAAACTATTCAACCCCCCTTCTAGTTTTCCACAATTGGTATCAAGAGCCACGTCTAGCAAGATCTTTAAAATATATTGTGTTTTAAAACTTGTAACGATCTATGGAATCTGAAAAATATTTAGAAGGGCAATCTATGCAAAGACCACCACTATTTGAAAGTGATGGATTTTTATATTGGAAAAATCGATTCGAAACTTATGTGAAGTCAAAAGATCTAGATCTTTGGCATGTTATTACTAATGGTGATTTTTTACCTATTCAAAATAACCCTAAAACTAAGAAAGATGAAATCGTACCTTTTGAAAAACAAAATGATGATTTAAAAAGAAAACTTGCTAAAAATAATGAAGCAAAAATGGTTATTTATAATGCGCTACCACGTAAAGAGTACGAAAGGATCTTTATGTGTGAAACCGCAAAAGAAATTTGGAACTCTTTACTAATAACTCACCAAGGTAATAGTCAAGTCAAAGATAATAAGATAGATCTACTTGTTCAACAATATGAGCAATTCACGATTCCGGAAGAGGAATCAATTGATAATGCTTTTGCAAGATTTAACACTATCATCACAAGTTTAAAAGCACTTGATGAGAATTTTTCTAGTAAGAATTTTGTTAGGAAGTTTCTTAGGGCTCTTCATCCAAAATGGCGAGCTAAAGTGACGGCTATTGAAGAATCGAAGAATTTGTCAACATTGCAACTTGATGAATTAATTGGAAATCTAAAAGTTTACGAAGTCATCATTAAGAAGGACTCCGAAATGGTCAAAGAAAAACGAGAGCAAAGCAAGTCAATCGCCTTGAAAGCTAGAAAGGAATCTAGTATCGAAGATAGCTCATCTTCCGAAAGTGATGACGAAGAATACGCCATGGCCGTAAGAGATTTCAAGAAATTCTTCAAAAGGCGAGGAAGATTCGTAAGACAACCGCATGATGAAAAGAAAACATTTCAAAAGAGTAAAGATGACAAGAACAACAAGATTGAAAGAAAATGTTTCAAGTGTGGTGATCCAAATCACCTCATCGGAAAATGTCCAATGATGACAAGAGATCAAAATCAAAGAGCTTTTGTTGGAGGTGCTTGGAGTGATAGTGATGAAGATGAGAAAGAAACGACAAAAGAAGAAAAATGTATTATGGCGAATACATCAAATGAGGTACGTTCCGAAACCGAATATTTTAGTGATGAAAGTTTATCATTAGATGAAAAAGATCTAGATAATGAATATAATAGGCTATGCAAATTAGGACAACTAGTAATGGCTAAAAACAAATCACTAAAATACATAAACAATCAATTGGAAAATGAAGTACTTGAACTAAAAATTAAAATACATCAACTTGAAAAAGGTAAATAAATTTTTGAAGAATGCAAATCATGTCAAGTACTTAAAGATGAAAACGAAATACTTAGGGAAGAAATTAGCAAACTTAATAAATTTGAAAATAGTAGTCACTCACTTAATAAAATAATAAGTATTCAAAGAACATCCGGAGATAAAACCGGTTTAGGATTTAACTCAAATGAAGCTTCAACAAGTGAGATTAAAAATGTCAAATTCGAAAATGAACCTAACGAACAAAAACCTCTAAAATCTAATCCTAAGTATATACTTGTAAATGATAGAAAAATACCTCTTGCCAACAATGAAGAAGTAAAAGCTTTTTATAAACCGTCTTTAAAAAACGAGGTAGGATCTTCTAAACCTAAGACAAGATCTAAAACACCACCACCTAGAAAATCAAATAATTCTAAACCTAGGTCTAAAACACCTCAACCAAGAAGAAACCAAAATAGGCAAAACTATAATAACAATAGTAATCAAATGTGGAACTACCAACAAAGCTACAATCCTTGGGGTATACTACCACCTTTCATGCATCCTAGTCAAATGTTAAACATGTTTGGACCAAACAACTTTGGACCAAAGAGACAATGGGGATCGAATGGCTAGATGAACATTCCTTGAAGCAATATTGAAGTTTCTCTCAACATAGACTTTTTCAAAGTCTATATGTCATCTTGATGATTTTGAAGATTTTTTTTAAGACCACCGGTTACGTAATTCTTTCATAACTCATTGTCATGCTTAGATAAATATGTTTTAGTTGATTACATTGTTTGCATAGATATTGCTTGTCTTTTTCTCTCTATTTGTTCAATCATATACATACTTATATATATATATATATATATATATATATATATATATATATATATATATATATATATATATATATATATATATATATAATTGCTTGCACATAACCTAGATACGTCATTAGTTGACTTTCTAGAACTCCAGGAAATCGTTCTTTATCGAACCCTTTCCTTCCCCCCTCGCATTATTCTAGTAAGTCCTCTTTTAGGAGACTCATGATGATGAAGGGATATGAGTCAAGTGGACTTTTATCATGCAAGAACGCCTTCGCACGTGAACACTATAGATGAAACAAACTCCTCTCGGCGACTTTATCCTATCTCCGCTACTATCTTTCAAATCTCACCCATCAACCCATCTCTCACTCACACTTATACTTATATATATATATATATATATATATATATATATATATATATATATATATATATATATATATATATATATATATATATATATATATATATATACACTTATTCACATATTCCCGAACACACCTCAAACCCTTCATCAACTTAACACTTTGATCATTTTATCCAAAATTGTCAAAGGTACATTTTAATTATCGAAACGGTAATTAAAAATTGTTGAGAATTTTATCATCGTGCCAATAAACTTTTACGTATTTTTGATATATTATAAATCTAATTATATACGTATAAATATTTTTGTTCCAGAAACTAATTCCGCGAGGTTTCGAAAATTTCAAAGGCGGCCCCCTTAATAATTAAGGGGACCGGCTTGTTATCGAGGGCGGTCCCCTTAATGATTAAGGGGACCGGCCATCTGACACTTCTAAATCCGTTTTCCTCCTTAATTCCATTCCCAAACACTCCATTTGCTCATTCACTTCTTCCTCACTGCTGCTGAGTACGAAACAAAACACCCAAAACCATCAAAATCCTCCATCATATCACCAATCCGGGGTTGTTTCGCAAGGGGCAAACATCAACCAAACATATAACAACATCTTTTGTAAGTTTTTCAACATGCATTTCATCACATTTCATTCGATTTGGTGTCTAATCAATAATTATGCATTATATTAAAATTTATTTTAATTCGAATTTAAGCGCAATAGAAGCTAGAAATTGAACTACCAAATGCTTCCCATAGGATTAGAATGATGTATTGCAACTCAAATTTAGTATAACATATCATTTTGTCAAAATCATTAATCGCCCATAAACCCTTGTTAAATTTTATTTTTCAAGAGGCACATTGTTGATATAACTCTTAAAAACTACTTAAAACTTACTACATTACATTGTTTTAACGTTCTAAACAATCAAAACATACTTTTAAATTTGTTATAAAATGGTTCATGAAGACAACATGGGCGTTTGGTTCATGAACAAACTATAACTATAGGTAGTTATTTGAAACTTAAAACTAGTTCATAAAACTTGTTAATACTACTAGAATCAATAGACATCATCAAGATATATAATCAATATATATATTGATGTTTTAGGAGATTTTTATCTAGTTAAGGGAGCGTTTGGTTTATCTCAAAAATGATATTTTTGAAAACTAAAATTCGCATTTTAATCTTTTAAACAAACTTATGTTGTGTCAAACTCTTATGAAATGGAAGATATATAAACTAATATATATCTAGCCTTATTTCGAAGAGAATTATGATATCATACTCTTTGATATCATATATTCTAAACGAGTTTAAAATCAAAGTAAAAGGAACATTATGAAACTACTTCATTGAATATTTTTTTTGTGTCGAAGTAGAATTTTGTTCCACATATATTGCATATAATTTATATATATATATATATATATATATATATATATATATATATATATATATATATATATATATATATATATATATATATATAACATATGCATGATAGTTGTTTCTATATTAATTTTATTTTTGTTGTTATATTGTTTAGGTGAAAATGCCTAAGACCACGGTTGGTGATGTCTCCAAAACCAAACAATACATTCCAAATGTCTCTTCTAGTCCCGGCATGTCTCCTTCAGTTGCATGTTTCTATCGTCCTATTGAAAATAGAAACATTCACGAAGGAAGAATTGTCGATCCATCTTTCTATGAATCTGATGACACCGAACGAATGTTCTCCAATATTCGTTTTGAATGTCTTTTCCAAATTAACGAACCTATCATTCCTCGTTTTATCCTCGACTTCTATAGCCAAGTGATGGTGCAAACCGATCCCTATGGTCATCTATTCATTTCCTTCATGATTCAAATCAATTCATCACTCTTACTCTTGCTCAATTTGGACAAATTCTTAGAATCCCATTCAACGGCCAAGCCGTTTTCTCAAATGAATGGGATCTTTCCACTCTTAAAAGAAATCGTCCTCAGGATGGCCCCTACTATTATGAGATTCCTAGTCCTCAAGACATTCGTCGAATGCTTGAACTAGAACGTTGTACGACTAGTCGAGTAATCAAGTCGAAGAATGTCGATATTCATGCCAATCAAATCCTCCTCAAAGAGCTAAGCCAAGATATGAAGAAATGGGAAGAACTCATTCGAGAGAATGCGTTTGGTACTGGTGGTCACCGTGATCATGTCACGGCGAGCATTGCCCACATGCTTTATTGTGTTATTGCTGAAGAGCAATACAATTTGGCTTATCTTTTTGTTCATCGAATCATGTCCGCCAAAAACACCCCAAATGCCAATCTTCCTTACGGTATGTTTCTCACACGACTTTATCGTTATGTGATGGAACATTACCCACATCTTCAAAGAGACTACTACGTTCATATCCTTCCTACTTTGAACCAACTTACTCGTGTTCGTACTCGTCGTCCTCGTAGTGACAAAGGAAAATCTCGTGTTCCTTTGTACTCTAGGCCTCGTGGTTCTACATCTCATCGTGATGACGATGATGATGAGGAGGAAAACACCTCACGTGTTAGTACTCCATCCCCCACGACCTTCGTTGAAGATCTTTCCGATATTGATGATACCAAGTATCAAATTCCTCTTCCTCATGAACGTACCGATGAGCTTCTCTTCACTCGTCAAACGTCTATCATCAACCGTCAAAAACAAATGCATGAAGAACTTCGAGGAGGATTCAAATTCGTTGGGAAGATGTTTAGGAAGATGCTTGGAAAGAAAAAGAAGTAGAAGATATTGACATGTTGCTACTTGTTATTACTTGTTTCTTTTAGACATTTGTATGGTTTGCTATTTGTCCGATTTATTCGGAAATACTTGTGTTATTTCTTGTGTTATTTGGAATGATGTTTAGACTTTTATTATTATCATGCTTCTATCATAATGTTATGCCATGCTACTTTTCAAGATGGATTATAATATGTTAATTTGCATGCAAAATTTGATTATATATATATATATATATATATATCATCATTCCTAGAGTATGTACTTCTAATAGAGCTTGCTGGAAAAACACACTTGAAAAATCACCAAATTTTGCAAATTTTGGGTTTCTGGTCGTTTGGGAAAACACCAGATGGGCGGCCCCCTTAATTCCCTAGGCGGTCCCCTTAATTATTAAGGGGGCCGGCATACAATTAAGGGGACCGGCCATCTGGAACTGGATTCACTGTTTTCTTTTGCATCTTGTGAACCCTTTCTCTAGTTTCAGCTACCATTTCCCATTTTAACCCAACTAATTTTAGAATCTCATTCAACCATTTCAAATACATACCTAAATCAACCATTTCCATACTATAAATTCCCTCCACAATCACCATTCTTCATCTCATCATTCACCATCTTAATCATCATGACTCCACCAAGCACCTCACACTCCAAAACCTCCAAGAAACAAAAACTTGTGGTCATCCCCCCAAAACAACTCTTCATTGACTTAACAAATGAAGACAATATATGTTTTCATATATTGAACATTTGCTTACCAACCCACCACCACCACCAACTCCACCATCCTCTCCAATAATTCCTCCACCACAATTCTCACCCATTCCTTCACCATCACCATCATGCTCTCCTAATTAAGCATCTCATATGCTTAATAAATAAAGCCTCTACCACCCTTTTGCTTGCAAGCTCTATGAAGACCATGTACTTTTTGCATGATGAAGTATTTTCCTAGTTGCTTATTTGTGAACTAGCTTTTCTACTTGTAATTCAAATTGCTACTTGTATGTTGTGTCTTGACACAACCACTTATTTAATATGAATGCTTTCTTTTCAAACATGTTTTATTTTTTTTATCACCTTATACATGTTTGCATGCATATACTTGTGCTTCTAATATATTTTTTTTTTTTTTTTTTTTTTGCAAAGCATTCCATAGCTCATTCTCTTGGTGCCCCCAAACGAGGGGGAGTACACATCAAGGGGGAGTTTCTACCCGTCAATTTTTCACGTTTGAAAATTGTCGGCAAAACCTTTTTGATTCTACAAAAAAGGGGAGAAGTAAATATAAACTCACTAAAATACTTGTTTAAAAATTAATTTTTGAGTTAATGAGTTTAAGTTTTGTAATCATCAAAAAGGGGGAGATTGTTGATATAAATAATGCTTAAAAAGGTTATTAATATCTCTCAATAAACCTATGTTTTGATAATCACAAAACTTAAATCAAATTAAGTCAAGATTAAGAAGTAAACAAGTATTTGGTAACAAATATTTACTTCTACATCTAATATCACTTAAGGTATGCATAAACTAAGCATCTTATGCATTACATGATCAAAGGAAATTTTGTCTTAAGACATAACATCTTATAAAATGATATAAATATTTTATATATATTTGTAAATCATTTTTGGTAATGCTATATTAAACCACAAAGATATGATTTCAAATTTTCAACCAAAAAGGGCAAATTTTATCCAGAAAAACTTTTCCAACGTTCAGGAGGGCGGCCCCTTTAATTTTACTAGGCGGCCCCCTTAATGATTAAGGGGACCGGCCTCTAATTAAGGGGACCGGCACGCTCCCGAACAGTAAAATCTGGCCCTATAAATATTGGATCATTTCACACATTTTCCTCACCTTTTTGCACTATAAACTTTCTGATCCAACTTCCATTTCTAGATCTAAAATCCTTTGATCATATGATTCATAAGTCTTTGTTTCCAAGTGATCCAAAGCTTCATTCATTCAAGTGCAAGAAGAAGAACACTTCTCTACATCCATCTAATTGTAGTAGTGTTGTGAATAGCTAGTTTCATATTGTAGTTGTGTTAGATATTTGTAAAAGTGTTGTGTAAATTTGTTGATTGTAGAAACTGGGTGTGTTGTAAAGTAGTTTAGTAGTTGTGAATTAGTTGTGCATAGAAGAAGGTGTGAAGTTGTGAAGGTGTGAAGAAGGTGTGAAGCCTTGAAGAAGTTGTGAAGTTGTGAAGAAGGTGTGAAGCCTTGAAGAAGTCGTGAGATTGGTTCTAGCTACGATTAGAACTCGACATTTAGCTTAGTGTCGTTAACTCGTGTAAGCCAAGGTGTGTAAGGTTTCTCCACTATAAGGAGTTTGTTGACATAGTGAAGAAAACTCTCGAGTGTGGTACTCGGGGAGTGGAGTAGGGCAAGGAAGGTGTCCTTGTAGCCGAACCACTATAAATTCGCGTGTTGTGGTTTGATCTTTCTAACTCTATCTTTTCTTCATTACATTTCAATACTTTCATTATTATATTAGAATTGCTTATATTGCTTGTCATTTGAATTCACTTGAGATCGAATCGAAAGTTTTTAATAAGCTACAAAATATTTTTGATAATAAACTTTTAAAAGGACGTAAAACTATTCAACCCCCCTTCTAGTTTTCCACAGTTTTGCTACGCCGTAGTTGATAAAATAATCCAGACTGACACCTGGAAGTTGCTACGACGTAGTAATGGATGGAGCTACACCGTAGTTATGTTCTGGGAGAATTCCTAGGATGCAAAAGTCCAAAATGAGTTCCTCCAACGCTATGCTTCCTCTAGAACCTGCAAATAATTATGACAAAACAGACCAAACCAATAAAACAAAAGAAAATGAAAGGAAAGGGATAATTTGGGTTGTCTTCCGAACAAGCACTTTTGTTTATTATCGAGTCTTTAAGTTAAACTCACTTCCACGGCCCTTCAAGTAGGTTGATGATGGACTTGACCACGCTCGTCCATCTCCTTCATCAGGTTATGTCCTACCCAAGCAACATTCGTAGTGGTGCAACAATACTCCTTCCTTTCTATTCTTCATACCTTAGAGAATCTTTCGTCTGGTCCTAAATGATACCAGGTTACTTCATAAGTTTCCGCAATGATTGGGGGAGGTCTTTAGTATGGTGTAACACCCCCATTTTCATGTTTCGCAGCGGATTTAGAGTTGGGGTATTACTTCATGGAACTACAGTTACAGTAATAGAAAATGACTTAATATCATTCAATAAAATCATCAGAGTTTTATAAGAGGCGGTCCCCAAAATCTAAGTTTTGTTATGAAACTTGAATGATAACTGAGTGAAAAGTCCTGCAAGCTTTGTACCACTCCATGCCAAAATTTCCACAGAGCTTCGTTACCTAGGACACATGCTTAAAAATCAACACTAGGTTGAGTGAGAGTCATAGGTTTAGGATGTTGGTGAATACAAGTTCCCTGGGTTCAGTTGTTACACCCATCTGGGAAAATGTATGTGTGTGATAATTGTGATGCATGCACAATTATCAAGAGTGGGGTATGTTGCACTAAGCTCATGAAACCGCACTGACAATCCGGGTCATGGGGGCTGCAGACCCAACCATGAAGGGACAAAGAGGATAACTTGCCAAAGTTAATCCTTAGGGGTTTCAAGTATAGTACTTATTGGTTACCCGGCTAAGGTAAACCAACGGGAGTTGTCAAACTCCAATAGATCTATCAACTATACTCGCGTTCACTTGCGTTAAACCCGCAAGTGATTACGGCTCATGAATTTTAGTTATGTAATGGTGGCAGAAATAGTATCACTTGTGCAACAACCAAAGAAAAGGACTTGTATTCGGTTTTTAAAGAAAGTAGCATGTATCCCCCTCACAGGGTTTGTAAAGCATTTAGAAAGCGTTTTAAAAGGTGTGAGGCTATGAAAACTCACCTGGGCTTTAAGGCTATGTGATTGATGTCAAAGTAACTAGAGGTCTAAGCTGCTTACTCACGTATCTTGAGGTCTATCATTGTTATGTAGGTATGTCAAGCTCTAGTTGTTTTGTTTTAGGTTTATTAAGTGTTTTATCTTAGGATTCTTAGATATAATATAACATTGTTCAGGCCATCGTAATCCAGAAGTATAACTCCTCATATGAAGCTCCCTACTATTGTATTAGAGTTTAGTTATAACATAACACCGTTCGGGACATCATAATTCAGAAGTATATTGTTAGGAATACGATTATTCAGTTAAAGACTCGGTCACCCCAAGTATTGCTAAGCATCACGTAGCTCGTAGAATTATCCTTATTATAGTTGGTACATAGTTTATTAGTAGTTAAATATGTAAATAGTATTCGTAGAGTGGGTCGGGTCTTTACCCTCTGTCAGCTCACTCTACAGCTCGTTTCATGAAGCACCAAGTATTGTAGTATAAATACCCTCTCCCACCCAAGGGAGAGGGTTGGACCTTTTCACACACCTAATCTAATATATTCTTCTTTCTCTCACTAAAGGCTCCCAACTCTCTACTCTTTCTCTCTCTAACTTATCACTAGTTTTCTTCATCTATTCGATCCATCATACACAAAACCATACGTGTTTAAGATTATGAGTACTCTACTATTGGTATTAAGAGCCATGGTTTCATCCTAGGATTGTTGGTGCTCGAATTCGTGGCTTGGTTTTTGTGTTTTTAGTTGTGGTTCGAATGTTTTTCAAGTAAACTCACTTGTTTGATCTTATTTAGTGGTTTGTGGTGTGCTATTGATGTACTTTCATGATTAGAAGTGTCTTAGGTACTTAGTTTAGCTCTTGGATAAGTTGTTTCATCAAATTCGTAGATATTTGAGGTAATTCGAGTTGGTTTCTTCCTAGCGAGTTGGTGTTTTTCTTCCTAGCAAGTTGGTAAACTTTGGTAGCGAGTTGTTGTTTTTCTGGTTAGCGTGTTGTCTTTTACTACATTGGGTAAAACGGACAAATCGCTAAGACAGTGACACTTTTGTCTCATTTTTCCAGCGAGTTGATCAGATTCCAGCGAGTTGATCTGATTCCAGCTAGTTGATCAGAGTCCAGCGAGTTGATCAGATTCCAGCGAGTTGATCAGATTCCAGCGAGTTGATCAGAGTCCAGCGAGTTGGCACTTAGCGAGTTGGTTTTTAGCAAGTTAGATTTTGTGAGGTGGTGTTTAGCGAGTTGGATCTAGCGATTTGCTTATTTTGCAGTTTGACCAAAGTTGACTTTTTTACGTCAAAACTTCAAACGGTCATAACTTTTGAACCGTAACTTCATTTTCAGCGAATTAGCTGTCAAAACGTCCGGAACAGGCTGAATATTGTGAGGTTTCACCACAAAGTCATGAAACGAATTTTTTGAGGCCCAAATCACCTCCGGAGTGAAGTTATTGAGGTTTTAAGTTTTAGACCAAATTTTCACTAAGCTTTCGAGGCCCAACTTGCATCAACCACTGCTATGGAATCTTCGTGCTCGAATTCTAATGATAATGTGCTTCATCAGCCAATTAAATTGCCCGATAATGCAAAGGATAGTCGCATTGAATGTTTTCGATCACTCCATTTACATCTCAAGGTTCTCTTTGCAAAACCTGGATACTTGGGAGGCTTCAATCGTGCATTCGCAACACTCTTTGGTCAAAATGTTGAGACCTTCACAGTCAAAATGACTCTACACTTAGATCAACTTCAACAACAACTTGAAAAAGGTGAATTTTCTGAAGGTAGATCTATGGCTGCATTCTGTGTGATCAATAACCAACTCCAAGCATTCATTGATTCACGATTCACCGAGGAGTATGATCATGAGTGTCAAATGACGAAAAAGAGCTTTGCTACTCATACGGGAATTGAAGTTGACGTTTTCAGAGTCACACTACTCCAACTCATGGGTAATGTGAAGGAGTACATTATGGAAAGAGCACAACACAAACTCAAGCATGAAGACAAGGTGAAGGCATGTCGAGAGCAATCAAGTGATAATATTGTGGATTTAGGTAAAGCATCGGATGTTGGGTCAGTTGTCACCGAAGGCAGAGGATCAGAGACTGATAAGCTTGACACAACGAATAGTTCAATGACTCCTACACGTGATGTGGATGCATATATCAGACCGGTAAAAGAACATGTGTCATGTGCTAAGGTACTCGAACTGTGTAACATGGTTGATGAACAAAATATTCCTAACAAAGTACAACTGACAAACGATGTCGATTCAGATGTTGTTGACATGGGAAATAGCAATGTTGACCCATGTGAACAACATATGAAACACAATGAAGTGTTTGTTGTACAATGTAGTGCATCTTCTATTTTAAATGATGATTGTGTGTTGCATGAGAACACTGCCTATAACCCTGATGACTCCTTGACCACTAGATTTAATATCCTTAAGGATCAGGTGGCAATGTATGAACAAGGTGCTAGATTTGAACTCACTGGACGTGAGCAGAACATGGAATGGCAAATGCGTGCATACATATCTGAAAATAATCTTAAGCGAGAAACATTGAAAAAGGAGTTACAATATTTGCAAAAACAACTGGATCAAACTGTTAAACAAAAACAAGAGATTCAGAAAGGCTTAAAACACACTCAAACATGATTTCAAAGAGAAGGAAACAAAACTCCTAAATGATTTCTCTAGTCTTAAAATGCTAAAAAATAAACTTGAGGATAAGTTATACACGCAAGGCCAAACCATTCAAACTGCTCAAATGATGCATAAACATAGGAAGTTGAGTGATGATCATAGTGAGAAGGATTCTACTAAGCCAAAAGCCAACTTCCTTAGAAGCGGTATAGGTGCACAACCGACATTATATGATGCAAACATTATGCTTAAGCCTAATCATGCCCCTCCTGATGCTACATCCAATGATGAGGGCAATGAGATAGAAGATAGAACCAGAGAAAAACTTGCTGAGAAATTAAGGGATCCCCAGTGCATAGCTAATAAAATCTTGTACAATTATGATTACTCTGAAGATAATAAATTAGCTATCTTTGTCCCACAAAAGAAATTTACTCCAGAGCAAGTCTTCTGGAACATTGACATGGAAAAGATGAAAGCAAAAAGAATAGTGGGAAAAACACGTACAGTTTTTCGGATAGCTGGCCCAACGATATATCCCATTAACACACCACGGAATCTTGTTCCTTTCACCCTCCCCACGCAAAATAATACACTAATTGCCTTATATGTCCTTGGTCAATTATTCGTTGATTTTGATAAAACATGTAAAAAGAGAATAACACCAACGGGTATTACTGAAGGGGAAAGAGGTTTTGAACAAACAAAACAATGCTATTTAACAGAGGTCATGCCATTTTTTGAACTTCTCAAAGAACATTTTGAGGGTCTTCAAAAAACAATTAATAATGATGTGACTGAAATGAAAAAGGTCTTCAAAGATGTGGAAAATGAGGGAAAACAATTGGCAATTGATCTTAAATACAATGAAATTGAGACGAAAAATATTCTCATCATGAATGAGAATTTGATTACTAAATGTGTTGCTCAGGACGTATTTTATACTGCTACTGATTCTACGTTATCTGCCTGCCAATTTCATGAGATGTCTATTGCATTGACCGCTTTCAAGAATCGTGTTGTTTAGCTTGAAAGGGAGAATTTAAAATTGCATGAGAAAATTCAAAACGATGACCATGATAACATGGTCAGGCATTTGTCGAAACTAGAGGTTGATAATCTTAATTTTCAATTAAAGTGTCAACATTTAGAAGAAAGAACTAAAATCTCAAATGCCAAGACATCTTCGGATGCTCCTGAATTTGATGCATATTTTGAATTAGCCAAACGTGATGAAAAGATTCAAGCTCACACTAACACGATTCGGAACCTGAGGGTCCAAATTGCCCAATTGAAATCAAACAAGAGTGATGTGATTAGCGGAAAATGTAGAACAGACTGTAGACTCGACCTTCTTCAAGATTGTCTATTCGGGGGAACTGAATATCAACATCTTCATCTCACCAAATGCATTCCAGTTAACTTGCATAAAATAAATCAGCCCGTAACGTACACATGAAATGATAACACCAAACAAAGTAACAAGTTGAAACACCGATCATCTTGAATTTGATGCCCGAAATTGGTGAAGGTGGATAAGGTAGAAGTACATAGAAAAAGTTGAGAGGATAAGGATATAGAATCAACCAATCTCCAACACAAATCATTTCATAAATCATTAAGCCCGATCACGTGAACTTGTTGTGCGTCCTCAATGTACACATTTCTCTCCCCTGATGATTGCGATCTCATCGGAATCAGCATAATATTGTGTACATGAAGTATTAACTGAAAGCACTTTATCATAAATCACATAAGCCCGTGAGAAGATGTCGATAAACCCAATCTACTAACAATACCATTTGAAATTGTCTTACTCTTTATCAACCTCTGAATCAACAACGACTCTTGTAGTAACCCCATATGAAGATAACCCGATATGACGAACTTGAGAATGAAGTAAAATCCCTCAGACTTGTGACTTAAGCTTGTACTATCCTTGTGACTAAGAACGGTGTACCATATACCCCTAAAAAAGTGTAATAAGCACAATCCATCTTGACATATCCTCAACTACGTGAGACACTGAGCACTACAACGTAACTCCTTTAAGTGATAGTTATCTAGGTCTTCGTCCATCCACCCCTTGACCTATGAAAACTAGATAATCCAAGTCTTCGTCACTATCAATATATGCCCAAACAAGTCATCTTCGCGGAAGTGAAGAAAGAAAGAAGATGAAATAAGTACACGCGCCCGGAAAACGTTACTTCAAACCTGAATAAATAATAACGAATTATCCCCATATTCACAAATATCCGATACTAGCCGTTGTCATTTGATTGTGATTCTTGATCAGGATCGTTTAAGCAAAACGTGGTGTGTTTTTGGTGAAGCTTGAAATTCTATATCGGGTGATTCGTAGTGATTTCGTATTTTCCCTCCAAAAATAAAATTGGAAATTTATCTCGCCCATACTTTGGAAATCACTATGAAATGCAATTCTAAGGTTACCAGAAAAATTTGAGTTTTGAAAATTTTTACGCAAAATTTCACCGAAAAAATTTGAATTTTGGCCTAAAAATTTGAATTTCGGGCCAAAATTTTCAACGTTATACCAAAATTAAAATCTCGCGTAAAAATTGAACGTTTAGTCTCCCCTCAAAAATAAAATTTACTCAAATTTTCCCGCCAAAATACTCGATAACTCGATAACATTGGTGTCTAACTCGATAAACCTCATCTAACTCGATAAACCTCATCTAACTCGATAAACCTCATCAAACTCGATAACCATCCCTAACTCGATAATGCTTCAAACTCGGTAACCCCAAACTCGATAACTCCAAACTCGATAAGCTTACTTTGGTTTCTAACTCGATAAGTCTGAAAAGTTTGGGCAGAGTTTCCCCCTAACACGATAATCGAAAAATCTAACTCGATAAACGATTAGGTGAAACAGCCTAACTCGGCAAAATTGAGTTCCAAACTCGATAACAAAGTCTCAAACTCGATAAGTATATCTCAAACTCGATAAGCCAAAATCCTAACTCGATAGATTATTAACCCAAACTCGATATGAGTCTCTAACTCGATACACCTAACTCGATAACATGCCCTAACTCGATATATAACACCCAAACTCGATAGTCAGCTCACATCCAAACTCGATAACATGCACCTAACTCGATAACATTTTACACCAAACTCGATAAACCTGGATCCTAACTCGATAGACACCACGATGAACAGTAACCAGATCCGTTTTTTCACCCAAAAACGTGATTTTTTCACCCAAAAACACCACGATTCGCCCCCGGTTAGCTCTGATACCACTTGTAGGACCGTAGAACAACCTATTTCACCATTGAATCAAGCCTAAACCTAGAGAGAGAAAGTAAGTAGAGAGAGAGAGTGGATGGGAACTCTAGTGTGTGAAAATAATAACCTTGTTAATGACTAAGAGAACCACTAAGAGAACCAACCTCTAAAATGAGGTTTACAAGAGTATTTATACATGAAGTCTAAGGCATCATCTATCTTATACATTATTACACTAATGGCCCTTAGACTTTCACAAAACATGAATACTAAGCCTAAACTTCATCATAATGATATTCTAAAGCAACCTATAACAATACGTTAATGACCGACACTTTTTATAAATAAAATACGATGCTAACAATCTCCCCCTAAGTGTTGGTCATTGAAGGTTGCGCGATGTCATCATCTTTGTCTTCATACTTTAACATGCATAGCTCTTGACGTCTTTAAGAATCATTAGATGTTGTTCATTGTTCTTCGTTCATCGATGTTGATATGATCCAATGATGTCATCTGCCTTTCGTCACTTCTGTGTTTGTGGTGGTTGTCTGCCATTCCAACATGCTCATACATCTTAAGTCTTTGTGATACATGCATTTGTTGTTTCCGTTCTTTCACTTTGATCTTTGTCACTTTACTTTGTAGATTCTTCTTTTTGGCGTAGAATCTTTCTTTGACTGTTGCTATCCTTTGATCTTTGTGAGAACTTTCCTTTGACTTTGTGATGCATGTATGAACATGTGGAATCTTTCGTCATGGAGATGATGTATATCTGCAGGTAAACAGTTAGCAATAAATCAACCGGTACTTACAGATAAGGAATTAGAGATCGTCAACAGCATAGTGTGAAGACTCCTTCTAACCCTTACCATGGCCGTTCCCATATCAGATACTCCCGAAAGAGCTTACGAGACCTACTAAGTAGCTCAATGACTGGGTGAGTCGCTGGGGATCACTCCACGACTGTAGACCGTTTGAAACCACCGCGAACACTAAGCGTAACCCATAAAGAATTACCGAAGTGACCTGCTGTCAGGGCTGCTAGATGTTGACCCTGGCAGGAATTTCCATTCAATCACTGAGAATCACAAAAGTGAATCCTCTCATAAATGTTCTGGCAGATTGCTAAGATCTGCGTAGGACTCTTAAGTTTACATCTGGTGTCCTTAATGATGAACAACCAGTGTAGAAATATCATGTGTTCCTATGAGATCTTTTGATGAATCTCGGGGCTCTAGACTCGATAAGTGCACATTTGGTTTCCTATGCGGAGATTAGGGAGAGGTCTCCTGCTTCAATATCAACCATCTCTAAGAGACAGGTCGATAGATTATGCCGGTTCCCCGTGAGAATGAAACAAGCTCTTTTAAGAGAACTTGAGTGGTTAAGAAGGTTTAGTGCAGTGCGTCACTGGGTCCATGACGTCTTTATCTTCAATACCGGTGTCACCTTAGCAACAACCAGTAGCATATGAATTGAACCCGGTGTCTGCCCTAAGGTTGAACATATGGAGGGCTATTTCTTTTCACCCTTTTTCATAACTTTTCTTTTTAATTCTTCAACCCCTTCTTTCTCCTTTCTCATTTTCTCCTTTTTTCAATCATACCTAAGGACTTCTAATTCTAATCTATTGGAATTGTCCTTGGGTAGATCCCTCCGGCTCTGGCGGATCATAGGACGGTTTTCCCTATCCTTAGTCACCTTATAACTCCATGACTATCCTATATTTGCCAAGAAACCATTTCATTGGAAATCTCTCAAAGTGTTTATGAATATAAACACATTTTTGTTGACACTTTGAGAGTTTTTGTTTCTTATGAAGGACTCCCCCTTCACATGTGCTCATGGATTTTTAAGAAATTTGCACATGCGTGAGGAGTTTGCACTTTTTGAATTGATCCACTTTCAGTGAACATGACCGATTCGAGACACGCTTACATCACTAGTTAGACTAGTTTGAAATTATTACCCGTCCTGGTCAAGTCCAAAGAAAGTCTCTCGATACGGTACATTCTACTCAGACAAGTCCTATTCGAGACACGCTTACATCACTAGTTAGACTAGCTTGAAATTATTACCCGTCCAGGACAAGTCTTTTGATTACTGACATTTTAAGCTTCGTCAATTCATTGGTACATACTGAGTCGAGCTCTTTTGAGATTCAGGTACAAGCTTTTAAACATTTTTGATCACATTTTAATCATGTCTTCTCCCCCTCAAAAATAGCATATCATGATATTTTTGATAACAACTGGTTAAGAAAAAGCTTTTTGGAGAGATAGACAGATTTGTTGTTGCATGAATTCGGAACAATTTTTGTTTTAGAAATACTCCCCCTCAAAACTCGCATATGTTTTTGAGAAATGTTAAACTTTTTAAAGTTTAGAGGGAAGGAGTCGTCTTGAAGCAAAATTTTGAAAGAGAAAGAAGTTTCAGATTTGTTGAATTTTGCATCAAGATTTTTTGAAAAACAAAGACTTCTCTTTGTTTGAATAGGAATGTCGCACTGAGGCGTACAACAGTGTCCATTTTTAGGATAAGTGCACTTTGTTGATGAAAATCATTTTTGCGTAACACTTTCCTTTCTTTGAAAACTTGAGTTGTGCACTATAAAGTGTACACAAGTCATTTTTGATGATGAGCACCGATTTTGATAGATTTTGAAAATCTTATTGAAAAATCTTGAGAAGGTGGTGCTCAAAATATAAGAGAATTTTGAAAATCTAATTCATCATTAGATCAACAATCATGGTCTTGAGCTTAAAGATTTTGAAAGTTTTTCTAAAGAAAACTCAAGCCAGATAAGTTTGTGGTTTTCGTTTTAGGATAAGTGCTCAAAAAATATTTGAAATCTTTGTTTTGATTAAGCACTTTCCTTTCTTTGAAGCACGGGTCCTGAACTGATGTGTCCAGAAGCCATTCGATTAAGTCCTTATTTGAAATCTTTTCGAGTTGTTATACCCGGACTTAAGGTTTGAAAAGATTTCACTTTGAAGCACGGGTTGTAAGCTGAGGTACTTACAAGCCATTGTGAAGAAACTTTTGAGAAACGACATGTTTTAGAAAAACATTTTAAAGAACTCCCGTTCAAGCATCTGTAAATGTCCGTGTCATTGTTGAAAGACATTTTTAGACACGTACAGAATATTGATTTATACGAGAGACATGTCGTGAGAAGAATATTTTTGGATTTTTTGATTTTATATTGTTTTTGTATTTTTTGAAAATTTTATATTTTTGTATTTTGTTTTTGTTTTTATAAAAGAAATGGAAAATCAAAAATAGAAGATTGAAAGAATGATTTTATAGAATGATTTTAGTTGAAGCACCTGCAACCAAAGACGAAGAGGTTTCACAAATAACAGTGTTAGAAGTACATGAATCATCACTCTGTGGGTGTTGACTATCAACGGTTGTTGTGGTTTCTACTTCCTTATCCTGAAGATTATCACTATTATTTGTCTTGGTGCAACTATCAAAAATCTTCCCTGTGGGAATCCACCTAAGACCAACTGTTTTAAAAACTTTCCCCGTAGGAATCCACCTAAGGTAAGATCTAGATGTAGTTTTCTTATCAGATGCAGCGGAAGTCTCAGTCTTGGAAAAACTACGTTCTTTAAATATCCACCTATTAGGTTTCTTAACCTCTTGCTTCTTATCAACGGGTTTGTTTCGATTTGGTGTCTTAGTGGATTGGGTCTTGACACTTGATTTGGAATTCTTTGTGTTGCATTCTACTTTCCTAGCATACTCTTTTGTGTCATTACTCTTAGATGCAAGCCAATCCCTAGTATTTTGTTGAAAGTTCCTAGGTAATGGTTTACTACTACTAGCGGTGCTTTGGAATCTTGTAGAATTCATCACACTAGGTTTTGCACCTAAAATTCCGTTTTTACGATGTTGTGCCTTTTTTCTAGCTTCTTCTAGATGATGATTGAGGACCATGTCATTAGAACCAACAGACTCATTAACAGTTTTTGTAGTCTTATTTGGTGTACTGTACTTAGAAGAGCCAGGTGAAATCACATTTTTGTTTCTTTCAACAAACAAATTTTGTTTTTCAACAATCTTTTCCATTACCTTTTCCTTGGGCAAGGGTGGTGGAGTGACTGGTTTTGACAAATCCTTTTCCTCATCGACTTTTGGAGCAAACCGTGAACTTGACATATTTGGTTTTTGAACCGTGTTTGAAACATTTGGTTTCTCCAAAGTCGATGGTTTTGCAAACTTAGTTACCACACCCTTCCCTTTTAGACCTTCATGCTGAGCCCTCAAAAGATCATTTTGCTCTTTCATGTTCTTGAAAGCACGCTCATACGACAATTTGTCATACTTGCATTCTTCATTTTTTCGATCAAGTTGTTTAAAACATGACACATTTTCTTTTTCAAGCTTTATAAGAGCATTTTCATATTTTGAAACAATTTCGGAAGTCTCAGCTCTCAGTCTTTCATCGTCTTGAACAGAGTATGTTTGTAAAATGATGGACATAATGTCAGTGGTCATAACAGCTTCGAAGAGAGAATCATTTAGGTTTTCCAAAACATTCATGTTTTCACGAGTATCATTAGCTTCGTTTACCAGGGATTTGTGGTCCTTGACAAATTCGGCCGTTTCTTTTAAGAAAGCACGTTCAAAATGGATTACCCTCGCACTGATGTTATTCAGTGGGATAGTAATTTCGTTTTCAAAAACTTTTTTCTGCTCAATATGAAAACTGGAATGCCAGTTGTTAATATTGATTGAAGTTTTAGTTTCAACAATATTTTGAAGTTCTTGAATTCTCTTTTTAACGTCATCTAGAATGTCTCTAGCCTCACTTGTGTTAAAAGTGTTGTTAGAAGACATTTGTTCCATTTTTGAAAAAGATTTTGAAACAATAACTTTCTTAGAAAACATTTTTGAGAATGGTCGTTTTATGGAAAACACAGAAGGTTCTTTTTGTGGAACAAAAGTAATTCCCGAAAGTTTGTTCAATTTGTTGTAATCAATGGGTTTCAAATCCTTTTGTTTCATTTTAGAAATGCTCTCTTCGACATGTTCTATCGTTTGCACAGAATCCCGAACGACGGGAGGATCATGTTTAGTGTAAAGCACATTACCATTATACAAAACATTCTGTTCTTGCTGAGCTTTCTTGAGATTACTTGGGGTGTTGTTACCAAGAGCCACTTTATGTTTCGTATGGTAAACCGGATTAGTTTGATTTGAAATCATTTTCATTGTTTGACTTGACTGACCCGACTTAACCACTAATTCTTCTAAATGAGCAATCATGTGTTCTGACTCTACGATTTCGGCCAAAAGTTTGTCTTCTTTCTTTGCAAAATCCTTTTTCAACTCATCCCTTTCTTTTTCAAGATTGGTATAAGCTGTTTTTTGTTTAGAAAGTTGGTTTTGTAAATCAGAAATTTCCGCGTTTAAAGCTTTAATCTTCTTGAAAGAATTAACATCAAGTGTATCAAACTTGAGTTGCAATTGTTTTTCCCTTGAAACAGAATTTTGATAACCAGTTTCTAATTCAGAAAATCTTTTGTTATGAAACTCAAAAGCTTTAGCGTTTTCCTTGTAGCTCTCAAGCTCAGCGGTCAATTTAACATTCGCGGCCTTAACATCGCGATTGACCTTTTTCACTTTCTCGATTTCAATGCTGCAATTATTCAATAATGATTCAAAGAAAGCACGGGTTTCCTCATCATTAGCACCATTTTGTGCAACTTGAACTCCATTAGGATCCATATCTGGAGTTTCATAGTTAACATTGCTACTAACTTGTTCCCCCCACATATGTATCATAATTAGGTTCAGATGGCACAAGATGTGGCTTCTCATGAGCAAACGAAGTAGCATTGTTACCATAATTTGGTACCTCATGGAATGGATCTGAATCATAAGTGGGAGGAAGATCAGAATCACTGCTTGATGTTGTTGCCTGCTGATTTGCCATAAAGTTGTAGGTAGCATTAAGGTCTGCTGAATTGTCATTAACTCTTGTTGTAGCTCTAAACTCATGTTCCTCAGCAGTCAACGGTATTCCCGATTCTTCTTTATTGGCAAGCATAATCAAGTACTGAATCTTTTCTACCATCGTCATGGCATTGACATTGTTTCTGCTGTGACTTGCTGATGTAGGTTTCTGAATCGAAGTCATGTAACAATCAATCCCATTTTGATTAAGCACATTCTGATTCACATTCTGATCCATCTGATTTCCTACATACTGCCCTGCATATTGCATCTGGTTCCCCATTTGTATACTCGAAGCATATCCTTGCTGATTGTTGTTGTGTCGTTGGCTGTTAAATGCCTTGAAAACTGATGCAAAACCATTGGACAAAGTACTCGTGATACTGTCATGGTGAGATGCCATTGATTCAATTAAAAGTGAAACGTTGTTCTGAGGATCTTTTGAAAGATAACAAAGGTTGTTGTTGTAGATTAGATGGTATGGTGAAGATGAAAAACGTTCTCGGTTGATCTGATTGATTTCGTAATTTCCCGCCAAAAATCGAGTATGAAAATTTTCTTTCTCAAAATTTGAAAATCTCAAAGAAATACAATTCTAAGGTTACCAGAAAAATTTGAGTTTTGAAAATTTTTCCGCCAAATTTTTACCGAAATTTTTTGAATTTTGGCCTAAAAATTTGAATTTCGGGCCAAAATTTTCAACGTTATACCAAAATTTAAATCTCGTGTAAAAATTGAACGTTAAGTCACGTGTGAAAAATAATTTTTACTCAACTTTTCCCGCCAAAAAATTTGAATTTCGGGCCAAAATTTTCAACGTTATACCAAAATAATTTTTTTTTTTTTTTTTTTTTTTTTTTTTTTGCAAACTCGATAAGATTCTAACGCGCAGGAAATTTTCAAACTCGATAAGATATCATAAGGTGTCTAACTCGATAAGATCTTGATGCTTTGTCTAACTCGATAAGATCTGAAGAACCTAACTCGATAAGATATCATAAGGTGTCTAACTCGATAAGATCTTGATGTTTCAAACTCGATAAGTGTGAAAAAATTGGGCAGAGTTTCCCTTAACTCGATAAACAATAATCCTAACTCGATAAACGATTAGGGAAGACAGGCTAACTCGCCACAATTCAAACTCGATAAAGTCTTTAAAGAAACACCTAACTCGATAGTTATTTGTGCACCTAACTCGATAGTGTAACCCCTAACTCGATAGGTATTATTGATCCTAACTCGATAGAACCAACATAAACCCAAACTCGATAACCAATGTAGATCCTAACTCGATATGACTTAAGAACCCCTAACTCGATAAACACCTTAAACCCAAACTCGAAAACTGACACCAAACTCGATAAACAATTTTCCTAACTCGAAAAATTTTGCACCAAACTCGATAAGAATGTTACAAACTCGATAAAACTTTTTCTCAAACTCGAAAAAAAAACACAAAAAAAAATTTATAACCTTAGAAAAGAGAAGAAGATGAAGACCTTGACCACAACCAAACGTACCAAGACTCACGTTGACCTCAGTCCTTAAACATCATTTGTCAAGAAGCAAAAACGAAAAGAAAATAAATCCAATAACATCACAACAGCCTACACAAACTCATACGAAAACTTCAACATATCCATCAAGACTTATTCCCATCCTCCTCAAAACCACAAACGCTACGTCATTACAAGATTTCAAGATCTCAGACTCGTTCCTTTTTATAATCGTTTATCGATTCTTTTTGGAACATTATCATCATCGATCATATAGATGCTAAGCCTCTTCATTCACTATCCGAACAATTAAAGAGAAGAAAGATAACAACTTTGTTATTTCCTGTTCTTGGTTCGTTCAAATGAAACACAAAAGCAAAACAAAAACAATCCTACCCGAGACCCTAAGAAGGATCTTGAAGCAACGTTCACACTTTCTTGATTCGTCTTGTGCAGCAATGAAGATATAAATTAAGGTTCGAGTTGGATTGGTGCTTAGATAATGTTATTAGATGAGATGAGATCAGATTTAATGAGATCAGATTTAATTGTGATGAGTAGATGAGTTTGATTGATATCAGAAGAGTTTGGTGGAGATGAGATGAGATTTTTAGTGTTGACTGAGTTTAGGAGCATGTGTGGTAGGCGGAGTATTTTAAGAAATATGTGTTTAGGGTTATGAAATGTGACAAATGTTAGGGTACCACGTTTTAATACCGTAACACTATTATTGATACGAGATGAAATGTGTTAACAATATGGGATTGGGCCTGATTGATGTTACTACTTCTTTTGGACTGGGTATACGAATACATGGACTAAAAAAAAAAAAAAAAAAAAAAAAAAAAAAAAAAAAAAAAAAAAATCCAAATTTTGGTTTAATACTAAATTTAGCCAAAAACATTTTGGACAATTATTGGTATGAGTGGTACTTTGGTTCATATTTTCACGGGGATACATAAATTCACGTCTAGAATTGCTTTGTTTAACAAAAATGACTACGGGGTTTTTGTACGGTATTATTGATTTGACTTTGAAGTGACATTTCAAAATGTGTACTTATTTATCTCAAAGTCTAGGGGTGGTTGGATGCATGACTTTCGAAGATACTTGTTTGTGCATTCACGGGAAATGATAGTGATTAAGACTTGGATTATCTAGTTATACCCGCTGTAAGGAGTTACATTGTAGTGCTCACGGGTTATAGCTATCACTTTAAGGAGTTACATTGTAGTACTCAGTGTCACACGCAGTTGTGGATAGTTCAAGAGGCGGAGAGTTCATATACTATTTGCTGTCTTGAGTATATGTCTCTATCTATGCTTAAAGGAGTTACGTTGTAGTGCTCAGTATAGGTTCTTAGTCACACCATCATACAAGATTAAGTCACAAGATGGGATGTTTACTTCATTTTCAAGTTGGTCATATCGGGTTATCTCCATATGTGGTCATTACTAGTAGCCGGTGAATTCAAAAGAGGTTTGATTACAGGTTGATCTGAGAGAAATGTATTGAGAGTATATTTTCACGACATATACTCACAAATTATGCTTTCATGGTCTATCTATATTGCATCAGAAGTGTAAAGTACGGGTAATTATGGCATGTACACAAAATAGTATGATGATTTCGATAAATCGCAACCATCAGAAGGGAGAAGAACATGCCAAAAGAAGTTGTGTTTCATCTCTAGTACGTTGGTTGTTCGAGGGAATTGTGCTTACACTGGAACCGAAGAAGTACTAATGATGTGTACATCGGAGCATATTACCAACCTTCTGTGCAATGTTATGTGAGTTATATTGTCATGATGCTCCCTGAACGACAACCATGTGCCTACACTTTTGAATCTACTTTGTCCGCTGCGTGATGAAAAGAGAGTTGTCGGTTCAGGAGGGAGCAGGAAAAAGAATAAAGGCTCACTAGTTAGGAGGGAGTAATAACCTAACTAGACCATTATAGTTGAAGTTCAGAGCTACAAAAGAGCTACAAAGACCTTTGCAGTCAGTACGCCGAGATCGTCGGAAGAGAGAACTTCAAGTCTGCCTCAGTATCTAGACTACAGAGACTCTGCGCTTCAACAACGTCAACATAGTTTACTATTGTTGTAATTTTACATTGTTAATGTATTTATAGGTCTCATTGTAACCATTCACGTGTGACGATATCTTGGAGGGAGATTGTTAGCCTCGCTTTTTTATAAAGATAACGTCACACACGTGAAATGGACTAGATATGTAGCAAGTTGTGCCAATAGGGACTACTTATGTTAACTAGGCAAACTTGTGATGTGTAGAGCCTATAAATACCCCTCATGACTCTCCATGAGGGGTGTGGGAAATTGTGTATCTTTACTTTCATTTTAATATACTTCCATTTTCTCCACCCTCTCTCTACTTTCTCTCTCTAAAACTAAACATGGAATCCATCTTTAATCATCAACCAAGACCTCCTGAACCACATGAATCATAGTATTTTTGGTCCTACAGAGACATCCTCTTCAAGGAATACAAACACAGCTTCTTCATGTTCCTACCTACATCCACATGAACATCTCATAAAACGATTATAGGATCATCCGATTGGCAACATTATTGGATATCCTTCTCAACCGGTGTTCACATGAAGGAAACTTACCACCCATGCCTTGTGGTGCTCTTATAATTCCATACTAACCAAAGTCGAACCCAAAGATTTCAAGATTGACGTCTCTAAAGACTGTTGTTTTAATGCTATTCAAGAAGAAGTTCATAAGTTCGATTGACTTCAAGTATGGAATTGGTACTACCTCCAGACTATGCAATGATTATTTCTCTAAGTGGATCTTCAAAGTGAAACTTGATGAGCATTATGTCGTTCTGAATACAAGGCAAGGCTTGCTGCTAAGGGATATCATCTACAGGAAGGCATTAATTTAGAGGAATCTTTCACTCTGGTTGTTCGTATTGTAGCTTCAGAATGTCTCTCGCCAATGCTGCAAGTCAGAACATGACGGTCTATCAAATGGATATGAAAATTGCATTTCTAAATGGCAAGCTGAATAAAGTTCTTTATTTCAGTCAACCGGAAAGATTTGTATACTTTGATCGTCCTAACCATGTCAATCGTCTGAAAAGGGCTCTCTTTGGTCTAAAACAGACGCCTAGGGCATGGTTTGATACACTGTCAAAGTTTCTCCTAGGAAACGGATTCTCCTAAGGTGTGGTGGAATAAGATGAGAATGGGTAGTGGTACTTTACTTCATGAGGACAGAATTTCAACTGGCTGACTTCTTTCAAAGGCTCTTCCACAAGAAAGATTTCTATTCATTCTTCCGCGACTTGGAATGAAGAGTCTTACGCCAGAATCTCTCATAAGCCTTCAGGAAGAGAGTGAGGAGTAAAAGGATTTACTTCACATATCCTTTGTGCATAGTTGAATACAAAAAGGAAAATAGAAAAATATAAAACCTATAAAAACCATAAAAATCTTAAAAATCTTAAAATCCAAAAATATTCTTCTTTCGACATGTCTCTTGTGTAATCAATATTATGAATGTTTCTAGAAATGTCATTCAATAATGACACGGAAACATACATATGCTTGAGCAAGAGTTTTTGTTTTTAATAATGTTTTTCTAAAACATGTCGTTTCTAAAAATATCCTTTCAAGATGGTTTGCTATTACTTCAGATAACAACCCGGTCTTAATATTGGGGAAAGTTCGTTGCCAAAAAGACGACTGTTCCTAACAAAGGCATGAATTACTTTATATTCGTGCCTTTCTGATCTAATGTAAGTTTAAGTGCATTATTTCTTGTTTAAGAAGAGAAGTCTTCTTTTTTATCAAAACAAATAATTTTGTTTTATGATTCTTCAGAAAATTATTTGAGTGATACATGGTGGTAACGTGTTGCCTGTAAATCAATCAGTCTTAGATACTTCATAAAATTTGTCACTCAATTAATGACAATGGGTCATCAATTGAGGGGGAGAGTGATTTCCAATTTTATATCATCAAACGGATTTCTTGGTTGTCTCATAATGGTTAGAAAAGGTTTTGTAGTTAATGGGGTATTAGTTGAAAAGGAACTTACTAAGCTTTATCTTAATTGGCCAAATGTGTTAGTTGTTAGAAAGATTAGGGCATTATGTGCTATTTGCGTATAGTTTCCTAGCTTTATGTAACTAAAAGGTCCATTTGTCTCACGTTGGTATCCTCGCTTAATCCCCTAAATACGTTTAAATCCAAAATCTTAATGATGTTAGAAAACCATTGTGTTTGATGCTCTTGTTCTCTCCTCTGGCATTCGTATAATCTGATGGATTGTGTTTCGTTTGCTGGTTGCTGATAATTGTTTGCTTGTTGCTGATTATGTGTTCATGTTCTCAGGATTTGCTTAGGTATGTAGTTACCGGGTTAGAATCTTATTCCTAAGCTCCTGATTTGAATGTTGAAAATATGCGTGAATTGCCATGTTAGTGATTGTTGTTTTTGTCTGATAGAAACTTGCATTGAATGTTCATGATTGCCAGTTTCTCTTCATGCTAGATAGCATTTTGATGAGTTGCTTGAATGTTCTTTGATCATGATATGAATATGGTATTATGAGTAGGCTAGCTGCAACGTGGTAGCAGTTAATTAAGAGTGAATCTGTATGTATGCATATCTTTGTTGATACTCTTATGCAGATTCCATGGCTGATGTGAATGTGCCTGCTCCTGCTCTAACCATTGAATCAGATGTTCAAACTTCATTGACTGGCTTTGATTTCACCATAACAACAACATCGGTAGCAACAACGACAACAAGTCTTTCACCACCACCACCAGTTATCTTGTGCGTCATAAGTAGTGTGGTATCAAATGTTATGTGTCAGTACATGATTTTTTATTTCATGAGTTTCTCATTAAACTTTAAATCATTTATAAACTCATCATTACTGACACTAACATTCTCCCTCATTAATTGAGGGGGAGCTAATATATCGTCTCAAAATCAGTCATTCTTAAATCTAACACATCTTTCTCCCAAAATCTTTAAACTTATTTAAATCACTTGGGATCACAAATCTCAATTGGTTTGAAATTCTTGATCGGGGGAGAAGATGTGATTTAGATATGAAAAACTGATTAAAATGTGATGTTTTGAACCTAAATGTATGCTCTCCCTTATGTGCTAAACTCTTTTGTATATCAATGCACATATTGAGGGGGAGAAAATGGTTTGTGAAAAAGGATCCTTGCATTATAAGAGATCGAGACTCAGATGTGACTCATGAATTGACGAAACAGAATTGTCTTGAATCGAAAGGACTTGTCCTGGACGGGTAATAACTTCAAGCTGGCTTAACCAGTTATGTAAGCGTGTCTCGAAAAGGACGAGTTTGAGTAGAATGTACCATTTTGAGAAACCTTGGGTGAATCTGATTGGGCCGGGTAATAACTTCAAGCCAGTTTATATAGTGATGTAAGCGCGTCTCGAATGCCCGGTCATGTTCACTTAAGGTAGATCAATTCAAAAGTGCAACTCTTCCCGACATGTGCAAATTTTCAAATCAATACTTATGAGCACAGGTTAAGGGGGAGCATTTGAAAATGACAAAACTCTCAATGTGTTAACAAAATGTGTTTCTCAATCATAAACACGTTGAGAGAATTTTCAATGATTTGGTGTATGGCAACATAGGATAGTCATGAAGTTATAAGGTGGCTAAGGTTAGGAAAACCGTCCTATGATCCGCCAAAGTCGGAGGGATCTACCCATGGACAATACCAAATAGATAGTATTAGAAAGTCCGTAGGTATGATTATGAAAAAAGGAGAAATGTGAGAATGGAGAAAGAAGGGGTTGAAGAATTAAAAGGAAATGAAATGAGAAAGGGTGAAAAGAAATAGCCCTCTAATTATTCAACCGTAGAGCAGAAACCGGGTTCAATTCATAATCTACTGATGGTTGCTAATCGGTATTGAAGACAAGACGTCATGGACCCAGTGACGCAATGCACTAAACCTTCTAGCCACTCAAGTTCTCTTAAAAGAACATGTTTCATTCTCACGGGGAACCGGTGTAATTTATCGACATATCTCTTAGAGATGGTTGATATTGAAGCAGGATACCTCTCCCTACTCTCCACATAGGAAAAGCAAATGCACTAATTGAGTCTAGAGCCTCGAGATGCATACAAAGATCTCATAGGAACACGTGTTACTTCTACCCTGGTTGTTCAACATTAAGGACACCAGTGGTAAACTATGAGTCCTACGCAGATCTTAGCAATCTGCCAGAACATTTATGAGGGATGTTACTTTAGTAACTCCCAGTGATTGAATGGAAATTCCTGCCAGGGTCAACTTCAAGCAGCCCTGAAAGCAGGTCACTTAGGTAATTCCTTGTGGATTACGCTTAGTAGTCGCGATGGTTACAAACGGTCAACAGTCGTGGAGTGATCTCCAGCGACTCACCCATTCGTTGATCTACTTAGGTAGTACGTGTAAATCCTCTCATGATTTACCGATTGGGAACGGTCTTGGTAAGGGTTAGAAGGAGTCTTCACACTATGCTGTTGTGATGAGGCAAAAAATGAACCAATTTTAGGGGGTCATTTAAGCCCGGAATTGAATTTATTTGATCAAATATTGCCCTAAATCGTTCCTTTTATGATTTTAGGTACTTTGGGAGTGAATTCTGGAAAAGGAAGCAATTCGGACGTTTTTGGAGCATAAAAGTGAAGAAAACGGCAAAGACTTAATTTTTCATGCTGAGAACAGTACCTGACGGCGTCAAGATGAAGATGTTGATGGCGTCAAGAGTAAAATCCATCACGACCCAGTGCAAACCTGACGGCGTCACAACAAGGGCGTCAAGAGTTAATTTGGTGACGGCCTACATAAGGTGTATACATGACGGCGTCAGATCCAGATCTAGGCAGTCCGAGAAACTATTTGGCGGCGAGATGACGGCGTTAGACTTTTGTTCTTGACGTCGTCACCCATCAAAATCTATATATAGTTTGTAAACTCCCGTAAATTTCCCTATAAATAGTAAAAGAAAATCAAGAACTAATATATCATTACGTTTTTACCGATAACAAAATTTTTTTTTTATTTTTTTTTATTATTTAAATATGCTATGTTACTTAAAAATCACTACGATATTCATGATCCTTGTTTTCTCGGAACGATGCTCACACATGTACCACTATAGTCTAAAATCGCGAGAATATTAAAATTTTCTTTTATTCGTTACGAACCTGCATTTTCGAGACATTTTTCAAAAATTACTATTCATCGGTTACTATTCACCAAGCACTATTCATCATTTCACTATTCATCGTTTTTGGAGTCGGTTAGTGATATTGAGATGTTTTTCAAAAGTTTTACTATTCACGAAACACTATTCACTCTCGGACTCACGTAAACGTTTCACTAAATCTTAACTAAACTTTTGAAATTATAATTAACTTTCCTAATCAAATTTATTTTTACTAAACCTAATTACACTAACCGGACCCTTAATTATTTCCTTAGCCCATTTCTTTTTCTTGGCCTGTTACTATTCACGGCCAAAACCCATCAAGCCCATTTTTCTTTCTTTTGTTTTTCATTTCACTTGACTAGTACCAACTAGAAACGAACTTAGTATGCTCAAATCTTACACACGACACACACCTATTTTTAGACATACTCATTCCTCCCCTAGCCAACATATAAAGTGTCAAATTTTAGGTTCTCACATCGAGTCTAGATATGTTTTTACTAGGCAAAGCAATTGTCCAAAAACAATTTCATACGTTTTTCAACTAATCCAAAACTAAACCGTTTTGAACCCCGTTTGTTTCTATTAAGTCCTAAAACCATTTCTAAACTAAATCTCATGTCTAAATATTACCTTGATTAATCATCTCCAGTCCTAAGCAAAGATTACAAATCGGTTACCAAATAAAAAGAGTAGTCGACATATGTTTTAAAAACAAAATGTACTTCCTTGATTCATGCACACTCCATTTCATATTTTAATCATCTAGGCCAAGTACTACAATCTTATTAAAATGTATTTCGCAAGTACCATACTCTTTTAAATTGCCAAAACTCACGTTTTCTTTTGATGAAGCATGTCGACACCATAAGAAACCAAAACATGGAGTAACTTGTTTACTTGTACAACTTTAGGACTTTTGGATACAAGTAACAATCAAATCACATTAAATCTTAGACATTAGAACACACTAGGTTCCATATATAAACCCATGCATGCATGCTTGCGTTTCCATTTCCATGCAAACCAAAAACTTACCAAAAACTTCTAAGTAGTGAGTCTAGTCTTGGGTCGAAGCATTTGGGTAGGAATTCAAAGAAATCGTGTGGGTTTAGGAGGAACAAGATATTGTTTGTGAACCTTGGTCGAGCACACAATCACACTACGTACTCATATCACTCTCTTCTCGACTCTACGTCTTGTTTTACCCACCATTTTGGTGCCGTAAGTTACTAACGAACTCTTTTCAATATTTATATAAAACTTTCATTTGCATTATTTTTATACGCGACACACCCAAATGCACCTCATTATTCGAAAACTAAATAAACGACATATATATATATTTTACGTTCGTCTATATATTTCACACCTTAACAAATAAACTATGTAGAGTTTTGAAACTAAAAAGCTATGTACGAACCATTTTGGAATACATTCCTAGCGTACCACAACAAGTATGAAAAACTCTAAAATTTTTCTAAGTCTTTTGTTTTATAAAAACTCGTCCCATGCTACGCCCAAAACGCACGTATATCTTTAATACTTACTTAACGAGCATGCCATTTTATTTTACAAACTAATAGACCCCATGTCAAACAATCATTTTTGTATAAAAACTTTGTAATAAAAATCACGTTTGGACCTAGTAAATGACCAAAACCAAATCGACATAGGAGCTAGTTTTGAAATTTTATAATGATCGATTGGGCCTTAAGGCCCAATAATTTCAAAATAAGCCGAGCAAATAAGCTACAGAAATAAGCAGTTGGGCAACGTTTTTATACTCCTAACCTTAGCCCAAAACAAAGCCCAAAATCCTCGTAGGCCCATTGGATCTAAAAACACTAACGGGCTTAAGTTTTTCGTTAAAAGCCCATAAGCTATCAAATGAACTTTTTGAAGTAATAAGCTGTTAGAATAAGTTAAATAAGCTGTTTTGAAACTATTTAAGCAATGAAAACATTAAGTTTTGAAAATTGTGAATTTTGGACTAGATTTGCAAATTTTACAAAAATCGGGTTAAAAGTGTCAACTTTTCAAAGTTTCGGTATAAACTGTCATTTCGTAAGTTTAAGGGTGAAAACTGATTTTTATAAATTTTAGGGTGAAAAGTGTATAAAATATAAAGTTTTGGACGTAAAATGTAAATATATCTAATTTTGGACTAACGGCGTAACGCCAACGCCGTTAGGGTAAAAAGTGTAAATTTTTAGAAAATACAAGGGCCGTATACAAAATTAATATTTTTATTTTTACTTTCCATTTTTTTACGAGTTCACGTCACAACGTTACGTTTATTTTCAAACTATTATTATTATTAAATGTTACGTTTATTTTCAAACTATTATTATTATTACTATTATTATTATTATTAAACGTTACATTTATTTTCAAACTATTATTATCATTACTATTATTATTATTAAATGTTACGCTTTATTTCAAACTATCGTTATTATTTTTATTATTAAACCTTACTTTATATATATATATATATATATATATATATATATATATATATATATATATATATATATATATATATATATATATATATATAACTAAACTAAACGTACGATATACTATAAAACCAAAAGTCTTACTAACGATAAATTAACCAATCACGTATTCAAAAACTACTCGCGATTAAAACATTAGGACTATCAAACACTAAAACTTGCCATATATTATTTAGGTCGTGTGTGGAGCCATTCCCATTTTTGCAAACTGAGTATCGATATTTTATTCACTAAACCACTCAGATGAGTTCATAGCCTCGCCTTTACTTGTTTAAATGTTTTATAAACCCTGCGAGGGGGGATACATGCTAGCTTTTACAAACTGAACACAAGTATTTTCTTGGTATGCTTTACCTGATCTCGTTATTGCTTAAGTACCTTTTTGCCAAAAGCCCCTCATATCATGAGCCTTAGTCACCCAGAGAGGTGAACGTAAATAATTGTGGATAGATCTATTAGGGATTGACAATCCCCGTTTGGGCGTTGAGAAAACAACCAAACGCACTTTATTTGAAATCTAATAGGTTACTGGCAAGGACCTATCCCCGAGGGCCCCTGTTACTATAATCCATCATTTATGATGAGATCTGTTAATCGGCTGAGTGTCATGAGCTTAATGCAATAACAACTGTTTTTTAACTTATAATTGTATGACGGTGCAATTATCACTTATAGCTTGTGTTCAACTTTTAAACTTAAACCTATGAATATCACTCAACTTTTGTTGACTTTTAGCATGTTTATCTCAGGTCTATAACGAGCAAGGATGGGACGGAAAAGCACGAAATTCTTACAAAGGCTATAAAAATTTTATTATCATTCGAAAACCTATTTAACAAATTTTGAAACCACTGGGACCTCATTTTGAAAACTCTGATATTTATAAAAAAATTTGAATGATAAATGTTTTTAGAAAATCATTTTCTACTGAAAACTATGAGCTGTGAAGTAACACCCAATCTTTATTCCGCTGCAAATATTTTAAAATTGGGGGTGTTACAGATTGGCATCAGAGCTTTGGTTATAGCGAAACAGGTCTAATTTTGGATCTGAACTATAACCGTTTTTACAAACAAAACATTTTATAGCCCTACACTCTTCGTGCTTTCCGTGCCTGCATACTACCTTGCTCAGTACATTACCTGTTAAGATTATTCTGCATGTTTTGAAATTGCGCTTACATAATTACTATTTCAGCCGTACTATTATATCTTTAACATAAAAGTAACTTATAAAATACTATTCCCGGTTACTACAGTAACATGTCTCCAAAAACTTTCGTGAACGCCAAAACTACTCTCCGTAATACTAATACATCCCCCGCCAATCAAAATTCTCCGAATACTGAAGATCCCTACGTACAAATATCACAGCCCCAACTTAATATAGGAATCACTCAGAAATCACTCCCATCGTCACCTATTTCTTCACCTCTACGTCAAAAACTTAGGAGAGCTACTGAATCATATGAAGATATGATTGGTGGTCAGGCAACATTCGAAGTTGGACAAAGTTCACGTCAAGAGAGGTCGTGGAAGAATGTTGAGCCAAATTCTCTGTCACCCTACTCTTCAGATTCCCCAATACCAAATATCCCAATTAATTTATCCTCACCTAATTCCCCCAACTACGATATAAGCACACCTGATTCAATATGGACTCTTGTTTATCGACAAGCCAGCATATTAGAGGCTCACACTGAACAGCTGAAAGGTTTACGACCAACAAAATTTGAATGGTATGACCGTAACCCTGACGCATTGTTCAAAAGAGCGGATGCTAAAAGACGAGCAATATGTGAATTAGGATTAAAGATTAATGAAATAAAGGACAACACCAACCAGGAACTTGGAAGTTTGGATTCCAGGCTCCGTTCTGCAAGAAGAGAACACGGTCATACACATGGTAGAATTGAAGACATTGAAAGGACCCTATGGATGGCTAGAGAGACAGCCAGGAGCCAAGGTCAAAAGATTGCCGCATTAGAGAGTATGTTGGCAAACCAAATGAACATGTGTCAGGAACGTTTCTCAAACATGGAAGCAGCACAACTTAAACTTGAGAAAGAGGTTATATATTTACGTCAGAGGCGTAACCAATCTTAAGTTTACAAGTATCCCTGTTGCACATACTAAACCAGACAGACTTGGTTAGTATTTCATGTAATGTTCAATAAATCTGAACATTTCAGAATTCGTAATCAAATCATAATATAACCTCCTCTTCCGTTACATCTCTCTGTTATGAATCAATCGTTTCTTTCGTATCAAGCGTGCATATTATGAATCCTCATACTTTCATGCAAAAATTTCATCAATTGTTACCTCCCTTGATGAACAAATAACTCCACGTAGATTTCTGACGTATTAATAAGAGACCTTGTACTAATTGTTTTACAAAAACAATCAGTCAGGTTATTAATATTATGATAACTTCTACAATACTATTCAAGTCTACCGTAAGAAGTCTTAACAATTGTAAGAAATTCTTAAACATACTCTAATTAAATTTTCAAGAGAGAGAAAATTTATTTTAGTGGACGAATCGGTTTGTTCCTTAGTAATCTCATATCAAGAGTTGATTATCTATCTATGATACAACACAAACATATCTTGAAATTAGATTTCAGTAAGGAGTCAATTCAGTCTATCATCAATGAAATAATTAGAATTCATTATTTAAGTTATTCTGCCATCAGAAGGATTCTAAGTTAAGTTTCATTAATGATTTCAGAAGATGGACAACGTAAACAATACATGTACTCCATCATCATCAAAAATCACCATGACTACTGAAGATGTCAGGGAGTTGATAAGTAACATCATGTCAGTAGTACTTAAAGGAGTCACCATAGTTTATCCAAGAGGAGAGTTGGATACACCTGACAAGCAGGAAAACTACATGGAATATAGGCCAACCCACTTTAAAACGCTAGAAGGAATGACTAACCCTACCATCACCCATAACCAAGGAATTAGGCAAAAAGTTAGACCTAATGGAATCAAACAAAAGCAAAAACTCACAAAAATAGGAACCAACAACTCCAACCACTGCAACATCACCAAAACTTGAAACTGCCACCACAAACGTCTGGGAGATCGTTTCAACTATCATCACCAACTAGGATGCAAACAAAAGGCTAATAGATACTGCCTCGTCACACATGTTTCCAGAAGGGTATATCTTGGAGGTAAACCCCTGTGTCCAAAATGCAAGAAGCATCACACAGGAATCTGCAAGATTAAGTACTTGGAGTGTCAGAAGACAGGACACAAGGCAACTAACTGTAGGACTTTGGATAACAAGGGACAAACAACAACCGTAATGTGCTACGGATGTGGTGCAAGAGGACACTACAAGAACAAATGTCCAAACTACAACATAAACGGGAAAGCCAAAACTTTCGCTAGGAAATGAAAACTCTACAAGGACGTCGGTGGTATCATGGGAATGATTACTAGATTTATGCAGATGAATAAATTCCTATTGTGAGTAAATAAACTCTAGTTCAAAAATTTCCTGATTGTACCTCTTCCTTGTATTTTACTTTAAGTTACGATAGATGTAACTAAAGTATAACAACTATCCTTCTACCGTATCGAAAAATCTACCTTGTAATATTTCCAAAATAATTATAATCTACGTCAATTTCAATTCCTATCCCATTTACCAAATAACAACATACTGTTATTTTCCTAGAAATTTCTAACTCATCATATATATATATATATATATATATATATATATATATATATATATATATATATATATATATACACACACACAAAATAAATAAATAAATCAATGAATAAAGTTCCTACTTTATTCTTAAAAGAAATTACGTATTATATCATAATAACAAAACGTTGAACACCATCTAAAACAACTTAAAGAAAAACATATATACCACTGTGACTGAGCCAAACATCACATCATTTAGTCCTCCATTAAACATAGCCTGGCCAACTATGTCTAATTTAGGAAAAATCATGTCATAATGGAACAATCATAATGCCAAAATTTCTAAATAACAATCTTCATTTAAAAGCGACAAATATAGATAAACTGAACTATTCATATTCATAAATATTACAAACTACAATAAATACCTATTTTATTCCTTCGTCATTAGGACGATAAACCAACGAAAGTACAAATAAGAAAACCCTAGTAATTCGCAAAGACTAAAAACTCCAATAACTACAAATTTATCCGAATCCATGAAAATTAATAAATAAACAAATAATTAGCATCGGAAGTGCTAACGTCACAATAATTACAATATAAACCATAGAATCTTCAATAGGTTGATCCGCTATGACAACAAAAACCCCCACCAAAAAAACCATAGCAAAAGCCACCACAGGATGGATCACCTTAATTATGCAGAAAAATAATATAAACAAATCATAAAAAAATAATAACAAGACAAATTCCTAAAAACAAAACAAGTTTTATTCATTATTCGATAACAATACATAGAAACACGACAAAGGCTAAATCCTAAACAACCCTAGGTCAAGACTAGTGCCTCCATGCCTTATCAACCGCATACGATAGAACAGTGAGTGGTATTAGGAACCCCACAAGCCCGACCAAAACTGCATGATCTTCATCCGTAACAAAAGTCAAATAGGTGATGGCAACAACGATATATACCATTGCGATAATAGTAATTAGGCTCGGCATTTTTTTTTCTTTCGGAAGTATTAATGAGAAAAAAAAAGGTTAAGAATAGGAAATGTGAAATGATAGGAAAATGGTTGTTGGAAGAAATGGAAATTTGAAAGGGGTATATGTAGGTGGAAAACTAGCCGTTAGATCACTATTTAGGACCGTTGGATTCACTATTCCCGACCGTTGGGTACGGTACACCTAGCCGTTATTTTACTATTCAAAACTATTACCTTCAATATTCACAACCCTTAAATACACCAGTTACTAGATCATGTCTAGCACAAATAAGTCTAAATAAACCACGTCTCCTAAATCTTAATAATAATAATAATAATAATAATAATAATAATAATAATAATAATAATAATAATAATAATAATAATAATAATAATAATAATAAAAATCTCTCGACAACCCTCTGATCGAAGTTTCCTAATACAAAAATTTCGTTAAACTTGAATTCCGGGACGGAATTCAGAATGAGGGGTAGGTACTGTAAACTCCCGTAAATTTCCCTATAAATAGTAAAAGTAAATCAAGGACTAATATATCATTACAACGTTTTTACCGATAACAATTTTTTTTTTAATTTAAATATGCTATGTTACTTAAAAATCACTACGATATTCATGATCCTTGTTTGCTCGGAACGATGCTCACACATGTACCACTATAGTCTAAAATCGCGAGAATATTAAAATTTTCTTTTATTCGTTACGAACCTGCATTTTCGAGACATTTTTCAAAAATTACTATTCATTGGTTACTATTCACCAAGCACTATTCATCATTTCACTATTTATCGTTTTTGGAGTCGGTTAGTGATATTGAGATGTTTTTTAAAAGTTTTACTATTCACGAAACACTATTCACTCTCGGACTCACGTAAACGTTTCACTAAATCTTAACTAAACTTTTGAAATTATAATTAACTTTCCTAATCAAATTTATTTTTACTAAACCTAATTACACTAACCGGACCCTTAATTATTTCCTTAGCCCATTTCTTTTTCTTGGCCTATTACTATTCACGGCCCAAAACCCATCAAGCCCATGTTTCTTTCTTTTGTTTTTCATTTCACTCGACTAGTACCAACTAGAAACGAGCTTAGTATGCTTAAATCTTACACACGACACACACCTATTTTTACACATACTCATTCCTCCCCTAGCCAACATATAAAGTGTCAAATTTTAGGTTCTCACATCGAGTCTAGATACATTTTTACTAGGCAAAACAATTGTCCAAAAACAATTTTATACGTTTTTCAACTAATCCAAAACTAAACCGTTTTGAACCCCGTTTGTTTCTATTAAGTCCTAAAACCATTTCTAAACTAAATCTCATGTCTAAATATTACCTTGATTAATCATCTCCAGTCCTAAGCAAAGATTACAAATCGGTTACCAAATAAAAAGAGTAGTCGACATATGTTTTAAAAACAAAATGTACTTCCTTGATTCATGCACACTCCATTTCATATTTTAATCATCTAGGCCAAGTACTACAATCTTATTAAAATGTATTTCGCAAGTACCATATTCTTTTAAATTGCCAAAACCCACGTTTTCTTTTGATGAAGCATGTCGACACCATAAGAAACCAAAACATGGAGTAACTTGTTTACTTGTACAACTTTAGGACTTTTGGATACAATTAACAATCAAATCACATTAAATCTTAGACATTAGAACACACTAGGTTCCATATATAAACCCATGCATGCATGCTTGCGTTTCCATTTCCATGCAAACCAAAAACTTACCAAAAACTTCTAAGTAGTGAGTCTAGTCTTGGGTCGAATCATTTGGGTAGGAATTTAAAGAAATCGTGTGGGTTTAGGAGGAACAAGATATTGTTTGTGAACCTTGGTCGAGCACACAATCACACTACGTACTCATATCACTCTCTTCTCGACTCTATGTCTTGTTTTACCCACCATTTTGGTGTCGTAAGTTACTAACAAACTCTTTTCAATATTTATATAAAACTTTCATTTGCATTATTTTTATACGCGACACACCCAAATGCACCTCATTATTCGAAAACTAAATAAACGACAGATATATATTTTAAGTTCGTCTATATATTTCACACATTAACAAATAAACTATGTAGAGTTTTGAAACTAAAAAGCTATGTACGAACCATTTTGGAATACATTCCTAGCGTACCACAACAAGTATGAAAAACTCTAAAATTTTTCTAAGTCTTTTGTTTTATAAAAACTCGTCCCATGCTACGCCCAAAACGCACGTATATCTTTAATATTTACTTAACGAGCATGCCATTTTATTGTACAAACTAATAGACCCCATGTCAAACAATCATTTTCGTATAAAAACTTTGTAATAAAAATCACGTTTGGACCTAGTAAATGACCAAAACCAAATCGACATAGGAGCTAGTTTTGAAATTTTATAATGATCAATTGGGCCTTAAGGCCCAATCATTTCAAAATAAGCCGAGCAAATAAGCTACGGCAATAAGCAGTTGGGCAACGTTTTTATACTCCTAACCTTAGCCCAAAACAAAGCTCAGAATCCTCGTAGGCCCATTGGATCTAAAAACACTAACGGGCTTAAGTTTTTCGTTAAAAGCCCATAAGCTATCAAATGAACTTTTCGAACTAATAAGCTGTTAGAATAAGTTAAATAAGCTGTTTTGAAACTATTTAAGTAATGAAAACATTAAGTTTTGAAAATTGTGAGTTTTGGACTAGATTTGCAAATTTTAAAAAAATCGGGTTAAAAGTGTCAACTTTTCAAAGTTTCGGTATAAACTGTCATTTCGTAAGTTTAAGGGTGAAAACTGATTTTTATAAAATTTAGGGTGAAAAGTGTATGAAATATAAAGTTTTGGACGTAAAATGTAAATATATCTAATTTTGGACTAACGGCGTAACGCCAACGCCGTTAGGGTAAAAAGTGTAAATTTTTAGAAAATACAAGGGCCGTATACAAAATTAATATTTTTATTTTTACTTTCCATTTTTTTACGAGTTCACGTCACAACGTTACGTTTATTTTCAAATTATTATTATTAAACGTTACATTTATTTTCAAACTATTATTATCATTATTATTATTATTATTAAATGTTACACTTTATTTCAAACTATCGTTATTATTTTTATTATTAAACCTTACGTTATATTTATATATATATATATATATATATATATATAACTAAAATAAACGTACGATATACTATAAAACAAAAAGTCTTACTAACGATAAATTAACCAATCACGTATTCAAAAACTACTCGCGATTAAAACATTAGGACTATCAAACACTAAAACTTGCCATATATTATCTAGGTCGTGTGTGGAGCCGTTCCCATTTTTGCAAACTGAGTATCGATATTTTATTCACTAAACCACTAAGGTGAGTTCATAGCCTCGCCTTTACTTGTTTAAATGTTTTATAAGCCCTGCGAGGGGGATACATGCTAGTTTTTACAAACTGAACACAAGTATTTTCTTGGTATGCTTTACCTGATCTCGTTATTGCTTAAGTACCTTTTTGCCAAAAGCCCCTCATATCATGAGCCTTAGTCACCCAGAGAGGTGAACGTAAATAATTGTGGATAGATCTATTAGGGATTGACAATCCCCGTTTGGGCGTTGAGAAAACAACCAAACGCACTTTATTTGAAATCTAATAGGTTACTGGCAAGGACCTATCCCGAGGGCCCCTGTTACTATAATCCATCATTTATGATGAGATCTGTTAATCGGCTGAGTGTCATGAGCTTAATGCAATAACAACTGTTTTTAACTTATAATTGTATGACGGTGCAATTATCACTTATAGCTTGTGTTCAACTTTTAAACTTAAACCTATGAATATCACTCAACTTTTGTTGACTTTTAGCATGTTTATCTCAGGTCTATAACGAGCAAGGATGGGACGGAAGAGCACGAAATTCTTACAAAGGCTATAAAAATTTTATTATCATTCGAAAACCTATTTAACAAATTTTGAAACCACTGGGACCTCGTTTTGAAAACTCTGATATTTATAAAAAAATTCGAATGATAAATGTTTTTAGAAAATCATTTTCTACTGAAAAACTATGAGCTGTGAAGTAACACCCAATCTTTATTCCGCTGCAAATATTTTAAAATTGGGGGTGTTACATAGTTTTCTATTTTTCATTCATAAAAGGAGGAACTTGTGTGGAGAAAACTAGGGCCAAACTTTGTAAACCCTAGGTCATATTTTACAGTGTTTTCAAGGGTTTTCACCCCTTGAATCCTTTCATGTTCAATTGAGATAAGTCTTCTTTCAATTCAATCAATATGTCTATGTGTTGTTTGAATATATCTTTTGCTTGTCTTGATTTCAACATGCTAGGCTAGATCTATCTTGTGTTTGCTTAGATCTAATGAAACCTAGATGTTAATTATGTGTTGATTACTTGTTTATGGTTGTATTAGATGAATGATTTCAATGTTAGGCTTAGGAAAACTGGCAGATCTCCATTGTGTAACATGCTTGAACATCTTAGGAAACATGAACCGATGTGTACTAGGTTTTATTGGTTGTATTTAATGCATGAGAAAATTCTAGTGATCCCATGTTAGGAGCTTCTTAGCCGGCTCGACATAGGAGTGAAGTAGGCGCTCATAGGATTGGGGAAGTAAGTACGCCACCCCATGAATGGTATTAAGGAATACAATCCGTCATCCACGCAACTATAACAAGTAATTAACGTGTAAAAGATATCTAGGGAGTAGTGAAATCTAAGTAAACACAATTCTCCTACATATTGCTCACAACTCTAGTTAATTTAGTTTATTTTCATTTTAGTATTTTATTTTGATTGCATCTTTAGTATTGGGTTAGTTGACTAGCAACTAATTCCGCCCAACTCCTTCAAACCCGAGATTTTTAATTGCTTTCATAAAAATATAAAAAATACAAAAAGAATCATCTCTCATCTCTAGACCTAGTCTTTAGGTTTTCTAATCCTAGCGACACTATTCCTAGCTGAACGGTCAATCCTCCGGTACTTGTCATTATACTATACTACATCGATCAGGTACACTGCCTGGTGGGGGTTGTAAGCTTCTCGAGATCCCTCGAGAGGTAAAGCCTGGTGCAATCCCTACGTACCATGTTGACAATCTCTAATTCCAAACCTATAAGTACCGAACGATTTATTGCTAACTGTCTGCTTGCAGGAAATTCTGACGGTTGCTGTCGATTGCAGAAAAGATGCTGATCCATCACCACATGCTCGCACTTCAACATCACTATCTAAGAAATCATGATCATTGATTCAGCCTCATCTATGCTTCCACAACTCTGATGCAGAAGATCATGATTCAGAAGTGTGAGCATGTCAACTCAAAGATGTTCAAATCACATGGAGACATTACTACTCAAAGATGACTTGCAGATACTCATTTGGATGATGAACTCAAAGTAATGCCAAAGATCATCCAACTCATTGAACAAGTCATCTAGAGTCTGCTGCTGAATGTACAAAGACATGTTTGAAGAATCAAAGTCTACGAGCTACAAGATTTCATGGATGCAAGAATTCCGTACTTATCTTCTGGGGTGACCTCCCTTAGGGGGAGATTGTTAGGAATACGATTATTCAGTTAAAGACTCGGTCACCCCAAGTATTGCTAAGCATCACGTAGCTCGTAGAATTATCCTTATTATAGTTGGTACGTAGTTTATTAGTAGTTAAATATGTAAATAGTATTCGTAGAGTGGGTCGGGTCTTTACCCTCTGTCAGCTCACTCTACAGCTCGTTTCATGGAGCACCAACTATTGTAGTATAAATACCCTCTCCCACCCAAGGGAGAGGGTTGGACCTTTTCACACACTTAATCTAATATCTTCTTCTTTCTCTCACTAAAGGCTCCCAACTCTCTACTCTTTCTCTCTCTAACTTATCACTAGTTTTCTTCATCTATTCGATCCATCATACACAAAACCATACGTGTTTAAGATTATGAGTACTCTACATATATGCAATAATCGTTCGAGGAGCCAGGGCACTTTAAATCGTAAACCCAGCAAACTTGTCAAAACGAAATATCCACATAGTACTCCTCACATGAAGCTCCCTAGTATTGTGTTATGCTTCTAACTTAAAAATAGGTTTGCTATATATATGAAAATAGTTTACTTTATAACCTTCAAGTTTAATATATTTACGAAATCTACCCTATACTTATAATATTTATATTACTTAAGTTTATAACTATCTATACTTCACATTTTTAGTCCCTATACTTCTATATTTTGAGAAAATGACATATATGACCCTTGGACTTATAATTTTTCAAAATTTACTATTTATACCCTTAACTTTATAACTTTTGCAAAACTAGTCCTTATAAGTTTATAACTTTTTATCCTAAGGTTATATATCTTTGCAAAAAGAGTCCTTATACTTATAACTTCTAAGAAATGTCAAAAATAGTCCCTAAACTTAATATTTTCATAAATTTACCATATATACCCCTATGCATGGAAAGTTTTGCAAAACTAGTCCTAATTCCATGAAAACTATATTTTTATGAAACAAAAAGGTTTCCTAGCTTATGGTTAACTGATATTAGCTTAACTAAGTTGCCTAAACTAGTTTATAGCTTATGAAAAGGGATTATAGCATATAAAAGGCAATTCGACTCATTTTAGGATTTTAAAAGATAACGAGCTAGTTCTAGTGATCAAGGCTTAGGCAAGGGGTTCTAAGGGATCTAAGGCAACCTATAACTATCCTAGGACTGAAACATAACTAATAAGAACAAGTATGAGAGCTTACATGATCAGCTAGAGCTTAACGAGGGCTATTAGGGTTTTCTAGGGCAAAAGTGTCTCGACAAGGCCTCAAGGCTTATACCACTCGACTTCTAGAGCTACAAGGGACTTAGTACTACCACTAGGACCAGAAAGTTGGATGTGAAGAGAATTGAAGGTGTGAGAATGAATGGAGGGGGTGTCGAGGGTATTTATAGCCTCGTTAGGCTTGAAGACCAAGGAAAGGGTGAGCTAGGTGGCACGAGGGGGAGGGGATGACTAACTGCAGCTATAAGGTGACTAATGGAAGCTACTAAGGTGGAGGTGGAGGTCTACAATGGTGGTTTAGGGTTCGTATGGTGGTGATGAGACCGACTAAGGATGAAGGTGACAAGTAGGTGCATTACCTACTTTTGTGCTTGCTAGGGAGGTGCTATCGTGTGTGCTAAGCATGACTAAGGTGCTAGGCTAGGTGCTAGAGGTGTTTGAGGTGCTTAAGGTACTTAGTTTTAGCATTAGGGTTAAGTTATAGCCTAATCTTGCTTAGTGGGTGACTAGGGTTTAGCTTAGGGTTTAGTGCCTAAATTAGAGTCCTATGAGTGTTTAGTGACTAATCCTAAGTCCTAAAGAGCTTATACTAAAAGGTGGTAGCTTATGGGAAAAGTTTGGGAAGGTTTGACCTAGTTTCCGGGAAGTTATAACCTAGTTATGGTTTTGTGCTTAAGAGACTTGTACCTAAGCTCGAAGGGATTGTACTAGGGTCTAAGGGTGCTAAGGTATCCTAATGATGCTAAGTTAACTTATACATAAGCCTTGAACACTTTCAAACTAGTTCAGATAAGCAATTAGGGTTTTGTAAACACATAGGCCTAATTAGGGCTTAATTAGTGTTGGATTAGGGTTGTGTGATGAGTTTAGTATGTTAGATTAGTAATTTACTTAGTGTGGTGTTGTGGTAATCCTATGTTTGACATACCAAGAGTTTATAGGGTGTGTGGGTAAAGATATTTAGCTTGTATGGATACGTGAGTAGGTCTAGAGAGTCACTTATGTAATGATATGCATGCAAAAAGCAAAAATTTACTTGTGGAAATACCTACTATAGTTATTTGTAATGGGAATGATAGTGATGAGATTTTGTGGGTTGCTACAGTCTCACCCCCTTAGAAGAAATCTCGCCCCGAGATTTAGATGAACGTGGGAGTATGGAAAAGAATGAATTGAGAAAGATGAGAAAAGAGGAAAGAGTTGTACAAACGGAGTGGGAATTGTTTGTACATGTGCCAGATACTTGGTCTCATTTGTTTATATCTCATTACTCACAAGTAATGGTGTCCCAATCCTTGTAAGTAAGAGCTTATAAATTCATGATCCATTCGATTTATAACTTTCTTCTTAAAATGAAAAAGCGTCCTAATTCATTTTAATAGAATAGTCATCATAAATCGTCCTTAAGTAGTATCGGCGAAAAATGGAAGAGTGGTCCTCATTTAAGGATATGTGGTCCAAGAGTGTTTTGGAGACAAGTTCAAGACATGGTAGAAACAAGTTCTAATAAGAGTGAAGACGGGTTCTAGCCATGGTGAAAACAAGTTCTATTCATGATGGAGACATACTCTAACCATGACAGAGAAAAGTTCTAGCCATGGTGGCTAGTTCCATAGCTATTCCGTTACCAATTAGCTACATCTCGAGTGATGAGCATCGTCAATCTCACCTTTACAATCCTTGTAAAGAGAGATAGTATAATATCGTGAACATAATGAGGATTAAAGTTCAACATAGATATTCTTACAAGACCTAACTAATAGGATCTTGTGATATGACGAGAAATACAAGTTCTAACTCTTAGAACGTTGTAGGATGAGGTAGGAAGAGAATTTAGAGTAAGAAGAATAGAGGAAAAATGACAGGGGAGTGAAGCAAAAAGGGCAGGAGGATGAAGTTTAAACGGGTGGATAAGGAAAAGCGGGAGAGTAAAGTTTAAAACAGAGGAGCGGGAGTTAAAACGATTGGATAGGATTTGAAACAGGGGAATAGAATACCAGAAGGGATGGTATTCTAAGTAAGGATAAGGTTTACTAGATTCCTTTAAGTTTTGTTTTCTTCCTAAGGTTCTTCTAATTTCTTAGTACTAAACTTAAAGTCTAGGGGTGATGTTTCAGTTTTAGTCATTGAGGATGATCCTATAAAGGGAGGAGGGTGATGTTTCAGTTTTAGGCCCAATGAGAGTTGAAAGCATTAATGGGAAGAAATATATTCTTGTTATCTTCGATGACTATTCAAGATATACATGGTAAAGTTTTTGAGATCAAAAGACGAAGCACCAGGCATCATCATCACCTTTCTTAAGCGTATTCAAGTTCTACTTCAAGCTCCAGTAAGGATTGTAAGAACAGATAATGGAACAGAATTCACTAATCAGGAGTTAAGAACTTACCTTGAAGATGTTGGAATCACACATCAAAAATCAGTTGTTAGAACTCCACAGCATAATGGGGTAGTTGAAATAAGGAATAGAACTCTTGTGGAAGCTGCTCGCACAATGCTGATTTTTTCCAGTGCACCACTATTCTTATGGGCTGATGCGGTAGCCACTACTTGTTTTACTCAAAACCGATCCCTAATCCCTCCAAGATTCAATAAAACCCTATATGAGCTAGTGAACAACCGTAAACCCGACATCTCTTACCTTCACGTGTTTGGTGCTTTGTGCTATCCGACGAATGACAGAGAAGATCTAGGAAAGTTGAAAGCTAAGGGTGATATTGGAATCTTTATTGGATACTCAGAAAACTCGAGGGGATTCAGGGTGTATAATAGAAGAACAAAAAGGATAATGGAGACAATGAATGTAAAGTTTGACGAGATTTCACAGATGGCTTCTGAGAGACTCGCTCTAGAACCCACGCTTAATCCGATGGCTTCTAATCAAAACAGATTAGGACCCGCACCAAACCAGCAGACTTCTGGACAAATTAGTTCAGGACTCGTACCTCAAGGAGCTCAATCAACAAACACCGAAAAACCTTCAAAACAAGAACTGGAAAATTTCTTCGAGTTAATGTTTGATGAATACTATGGTGGAACTTCGACAAATGCATCTCAACTACATTCCGCTGCACCCGCTCAAAATCATCTACCACCACCACAAGATGCATCTACAACAGTCGAAGCTGAAGCACCAACTACCTCAACATCATCTACATCTACTCCAGCAACTCCAGTACTTGAAACTGTTCTACCAAGAGTTGATGAGCAAAATCAAACCACAATTTTTCAAGAAGAACCAACAAATAATTCAAACGATGTTGAGTTAGAAGAAGAAGAAATATTTGAAAACCCATTTGCAACAGACTTTGCTGAATCTTCTTCAAGGTTACAAGAACCATCTAACACACACTTGTTAAACCAAAGGTACCCTTCTACGTTTCAATGGACAAAAGACCATCCAATAGAACATGTTATTGGTGAACCTTCAAAGCCAGTTCAGACAAGGAGACAACTTGCCACCGATCTCGAATTGTGCATTTACATTTGCTCAATCAGCCTCAAAGAACCAAAAAAAATTCGAGAAGCAATGGCAGAAAACCCTTGGATAGAAGCAATGCAGGAGGAAATTCTTCAATACCAGTTACATGATAGTTGGGAACTTGTTGAACGACCACTTGATATACGTGTTCTTGATCTCAAGTGGTTGTGGAAGAACAAACTGGATGAGGAAATGACTGTTATTCGCAACAAAGCTCGTCTCGTGGCTAAAGGTTATCCACAAGAAGAAGTGATAGATTTTAAAGAATCATTCGCGCCTGTAGCTAGACTTGAAGCAGTCCGAATCTTCTTAGCCTATGCAGCTCACAAAAACATCACAGTCTATCAGATGGACATTAAGACAGCTTTCTTGAATGGAACTCTGAAAGAAGAAGTGTATGTGAGTCAACCAGAAGGATTCGTTGACAAAGATCATCCAGACTACGTATATGGAATTCTCCCTATGTATTTTGTAGTGTAGGTTGCTCTACTGTGCCTAAAAGTTGGTTGTAAGTTGCATGAGAGATTAAACTGATGTGACATAAAAAAATAAAATTTTTTTTTTGAACAAGTGCTTTAGACACAAAAGTTATAAAGATATAATTATTTTATTTTATTTTATCTTTACTACTTATAATGGAGATTTGGTCAACAAGTCAATATGTGAAAAACTGAAATTAATGTATTCTCCATTTTACCCTTGGATACCCACAACCAATCCCCATCCCCATCAACCACTATCTACTTTTTTTCATTTAAAACTCACACACAAAGACACACACCACATATTTTTCCCCCTTCTCTCTTCACATTTCTTATCTAACCTAAAACATATTTCTCTCACTCAACAAACAACCACCGCCGCCATCATAACATAATCACCACCACCATCTGCTGAAATTGCCACCATCTCGCGGTCGGTTTTAGATACTTTGATATTTGTCATTAACTCGCAAGTCACGCCACCATCTGGTGCCACAATCTTAATGTGGTTTTGGTGGTTTTAACCGGACCACCATCACTCAAACAAAACACTCATCTTTTCCACAACTCAACAATCATCTCCAAACAAATTAACCGACCACCATCACTCAAACCCTCACCACCAAAACTGCCGCTGGATTTGTCTTCTTTTTAGTGTTTATATATAGATATAATGTTTTAATTTTTTAATTTTTATAGATCTATGTAATTTTCATCTTCAGGAGTGTTTTTTATTGATTGATATGTATATATTTTTTTATAGATCTATGATTTTCTTATGATCTTTTACTATTTCTTTTTTCAGATTTGTCTCCGTCGTTGCCGGAATCTGCTGCTGACACTCGGATATGAGGTTTTTGTTGTGTGCTTATTATAAATGTGATGTATATTCAAGTTTTGATGGTTTCTTTTTGTAGATCTCCATATTTTTCAAGTTATGAAAGTTATATTCATTTTTTTTTTTTTTTTTTTTTCAGATCTGAGTTTTTCTAAAATTTTGACCATTTTTTTTGCAGATCTGCTGCCGCCGACGACGACCTTCGCCGGAATTCGCGCCGCTGCCAGAAATGTATAGTTGGTTTTCAAATTAGTATGTAATGTTTTTTTTTTTTCTGATTTTTGTTAGAGATTTTTTGATTAATTTGTTAGTTTGTGTATATTGGTAGAGTGAAAATTTTGGAGTAGTTGATTAGTTATGTAAATTATGTTTGTAATGATTTTTGTTTTGGTTATTTTCTTGATCATCTTTTTGTTTAAATATTTTTGTTATTAGCTTTTTGTCATGTATTTTTAATTGGAGGAATTAAGTGGCTGCTATGATTATTTAGGAATTTACTATGATATACGTAATTAAGAGGCTTTTGTGGTTTATGCTATGTTTTTTAGGTATGTAAATTCCCAAAGTGGCCAACATGAAATCTGGGGAACTAGCAAATGAAGCTGGTGTGTTTGTTATTGCCTGAATTTGTTGCGGCAAAGACAATCTTTTGCTGATGTGTATTTGGCCGGAATCTACATCATCAAAATAAAAAAGTAGATAAAAAATTTGAAATCATTCGTTAAGAAAATTGAGAACTTCAAAAGCATCTTTCACGGGGAACAACACCTATAAAAAAATCAAAGCTTTTAAAGATAGATAAGAAGTACAATAAATTTGACATGCATGACAGCTTAAAGCACAATGTATCAGGACTGTAAAACACTTAGAAAAGTCTATATGGAGTAGTTTCCAAGACAAAGATACTTTATCTCAAAAGACACTTTTGTAGCTGTCTCGAAACAGGCGTGGTGTATTTATACACCGGATAATGACTTACATTTAAATTTGAATTGTGTGAGCATCATTATTGAAGTACCTATTCTATTTTAAAAATACATGTAGATATAAGTAAAAAACTACGTGATTATACAAAGATAAAAGGATTTACAATAAAGAAGGACTTACAATAAAAAAGACTTGACACTTATGACATCTACTTATTTTATGACATCTGTTAGTAGACAAAAATAAAAGGACTTCTAGCAAAAGACTACGTATTTGTGTGACATCTATTAGTAGACAAAAATAAAAGGACTTACAGTAAAAGACTACGTATTAGTGTGACATCTATTAGCAGACAACAATAAAAAGACTTGCACTAAAAACTTACGTATGTATTACAGTAATAGACAACAATATTGACAAGAAATTTCACGGCACCACATTTTGGCTGTAACTGTTGGGACTAGAAATTCAGGTGCTGTCGGTCTTTAATTATCTGCCGCTAGAAACCGTTGCTATGCACGGGTATTCGTCAAGTTTTAAATAATTGATCACTCAAAAAAGGAAATAAATAATAATTCACAATAATAAATAAGGTCGGTTCCTTTTGCCGCTATAAACAAACCGACCGTCACCTCACCTCACAACTTTATATATTCACCAATCAATCAACACACACAAACCCTAAAAAAGTTTTTGCTTACGTCACACTTCTCCTTCTTCTTCTTCTTCTATTACATCAATCAATCAAATCAACCAACCTCTCATATTCATTTTTCTTAAAAATAATTCATAATCAAATCAATGACTAATAATAATCATAATACACAACGTAAACACTTTGGTTCACATTGGTCAATCGAATCTGTTAATATCGCGTTACATAAAGGCGATGTGTTTAAGTCTATGTTTCGAGTTAATGCGCATAATCGAGTTGAGGTAAAAAAAAAACAAAATTATAAGATTTGGTGTTTTTTTAATGTTTGTTTGTTTGTATAGTGGTTAACGATGTTTTTTTTGTTGTGTGAATTGTGTTTTTCAGGCGTATTGCAAGATTGATGGATTGCCGGTTGATGTTCTTCTTAGTGGATTCCATAGCCAAAATCGCGCTGTAAGTTTTTTCGTTTTCTTATCGAATTTATCTTTGTCAATTAGAATAAATTTTTATAGGAATTAGATTATAGTAGGAATACGTAATTTTGCCTAAGTTTGCTTTATACAGTTGAGAAACTTGTTGCTTAATTTTGTGTTTTTGTTACTATTTGATCCAATCCTGTAAATCGCCAACGCCAAGTAGCTTCTGCAATATAGCTATTGTTGTTTCTTTCTTTGTTTTTTACTAGTTTATTACTTAGCATCTTTGTGAATTACGGCAAGGCGGGATGGTGATAAGGTTTCCAGTTGAAAACAGTTTCTAGGATTCAGACGCGTTTGGTTGGGTCTCCCCACAAAAGTTTTATGTCCTATTGTCGTAGACAGTTAATGGGTTAATATTTAATTAAACAGTGCGTTATTATGATAATAATGTAGGTTTCTAATGTAGAACAGTCTAGGAGGTTTTAAGCATTAAAGTCCACTTTGGTTTAAAGGTGTGCATATGACCGACCCATTAGGGATAAACCATAACAGAAAGAGCCTATTTCAACCACAGAAAGAGCTTCCAGCATCTGATTCTTTTTTAATTTTTATTGTCTAATGTTAATTGTATGGCATTAATAGTTTGGTTATTATCATCTCGTCAATTCAGGTAGAAGGAGACATTGTTGCAATTCAAGTAGATCCTCTTTCATGCTGGACAAAGATGAAAGGTTCAATTGAGGCTTCGCCTTCTGCCACTCCAGTCACGGAGGACAATAAATTGGTTGCAGGAGTCTCAAAATCCGATAACGAAAACTGCAGAAGAAAGAAAAAGACGGATGCAAATGGCTGTTTTCCTGGGGAAAATGTCGGCCAAGAGCCAACTAAATCTGCAAATAGTAATAACCACATTGAGCTAGATCAATCAGCCGAAGTAACTGTAGTGGAAAAGTTATGCACTTTGATTAGTAAATTTCCATCGAAGCGGCCAACAGGTAGAGTTGTGGGTATCATTGAATATTCTCCTCGTAGGAAAACTATTGTTGGTTTCCTTAGAATCAAACAGTGGATGTTTAATAGGGATAGTTTCAAGGACACTAAGAAGACTAAACTTCCATTGTTATCTCCAAAACGTGATTATATCCAACTTATACCCACTGATCCAAGATTCCCTAAAATGATGGTTGCTGTAAAAACCTTGCCTAACACCATCATGAAAAGATTAGAGGATTGTGATTTAGCGCTTGAAATGGAACTTGTTGGTGCAGAGATTGTTGAATGGAGTGAAGTGCATGATAGTCCGTGTGCATATATTGTACATATCTTCGGACGAGGAGGAGAAGTAGAACCACAAGTTTCTGCTATTTTATTTCAAAACTCAGTTAATACTTCTGAATTTTCTCCTGAGGCAATCTCGTGTGTTGCTAATGTTCCATGGAAAATACCTGAAGAGGAATTTCACAATAGAATAGATTTAAGGAACCTTTGTACATTCACCATAGATCCTGCTACTGCATCTGATCTTGATGATGCTTTATCAGTTGAAAAGTTGCCAAATGGTGTATATAGAGTAGGTGTTCACATTGCGGATGTGTCATATTTTGTTCACCCACATACCGCATTAGATTTAGAAGCCCAAATGCGATCCACAAGTGTGTATCTAATGCATCAGAAACTGCCAATGCTGCCACCGGTTCTTTCAGATAATCTAGGTTCACTTTCTCCGGGGGTGGAAAGACTTGCTTTTTCTGTTATGTGGGATATTAATCTTGATGGGGTGGTTCAAGACCGTTGGATTGGGCGTACCGTTGTTAAATCTTGCTGTAAACTCTCCTATAAACATGCTCAAGACATTCTTGATGGGGTAATAAATGTTGAGGGTCTCCAATTGCATAGCCATTTCACATGGTCGGAGTTGATTAATTCGGTTCAAAATCTTTATCAAATATCTACAGTTTTGAAAGAAAATAGGGTTAAAAATGGCGCATTGTCTCTTGACCATCCGGAAATTAAATTCTTATTTGATGAAAATGAAAACCCTTGTGATATTGTTTTCTCCAGAAGTGAAAAATCCGAATTTCTTGTTGAGGAATTTATGCTTTTGGCTAATACAACAGTTGCTGAGGTCATAACTAGGGCCTACCCTTCTTGTGCTTTGTTAAGAAGACATCCTGAACCTAAATTGTCAAAACTGAAAGATCTTGAAGCTTTTTGCGGCAAATTAAGTTTACAGTTGGATACATCCAGCTCTAGTTTGTTTCATGAGTCTTTGGAATCCATTAGGCATGAATTGAAGGATGATTCTGTATTATTGCACGTTCTTATGAACCATGCTGTGAAACCAATGCAAATAGCATCTTATTTTTGTAGTGGGGATGTGATAGATAATGGTAATGATTGGAATCATTATGCATTGGCTGTCCCTCTTTATACACACTTCAGTTCTCCATTAAGACGTTATCCAGATATTGTTGTACATCGGACATTGGCAGCAACACTGAAAGCAGAAGGGATGTTGAATGTGAATGGTACGAAATCAGTGACAAGATGCTTCACGGGTTTGTCTTTTAACAAAGAAGAAGTTGAAACATTTGCTGTAAAAAAAGCATTGGCTGATGCAGCAGTGAAATACATGGTTCCTTCCACGGAAGTACTTGCTGATGTTGCTACTCATTGTAATGAAAGAAGACTGGCTACTAGGCTTGTAAAAGATGCAATTGATAAGCTTTACATGTGGCTGTTGCTGAGGAATAAAGAGGTAATATTAATATATTGTTGGGTTTATTCATCTTCTGGTTATTATCTTCTCTATTGTTCACTTGCTCCTGCAATTGGACAGTTTTAGCTGTTCAGTGGAGGTGGCAGAATAGGCGGGTTTGGGTAACGGTCAAAACGGTTCAACATGTTAGGGTTTCGTAACCCGAAATACTTCATTTTCACAATTTGTAGATTTTCATAAACAGTGTATATACTTGTTAAACAAAGTATCTTTCCACAGGCTATAAACACTTTCGCTATATGTATTAGGTCATGCTATACTGTATGACACCCCTGACCCGTGATATACTTGATCAGTTCTCTTGACTGATTCAGTTCTCTATATGAAACAAATTCTGTTATAAGTATTGGTAGTAGCATGATTTGACTTTATTGTGTGATGACTGCAGGTTTTCCTTTCGGAAGCTAGAGTATTGGGTCTGGGACCAAGATTCATGTCCATATATGTCACCAAGCTAGCTGTGAGTGCTTTTATCACATAGTGTAGAAGTAGCATGACTTATAATTCCACAGGGTCAGTTTTGACCCATTGAAAAAATTGGTCAATTCAGGCTATTTTTTAAGTGGCGGGTAAAACAAACAATTTTATCCAAAATGAATTGAAAATCATTTACACATGCATATTTAATGCATTACACTTACTAAATCATTTTATTCAAAATAATATTTTTGTAAGGGTCAGTTACATATTTTCCCAACATAAACACCCTAATGCCATATTACCCAAAACATGCTTTAACTACATTGTATATCATACATTCAAAACTTGTATTTTAGGTATATATGGCATTTTGATGTTTAGATTGGGTATATATGGAAGTATCCTTTTTTTAAATATAGGTTTTCCGTTTATACTTGCTAGTCAACTAGACAAAAAGTATCAAGTTTGGGACGAAAAGTGTTTTTGACCTGTTATCTAGCCTGCCCAATTTTTTAACTCTTTAAGAATTTCATATAACTTCGTAATCATGTTTGTTGTGTGTATTCATGCTCTAGATTGAGCGACGGATATACTACGACGAGGTTGAGGGTCTTACCGCAGAATGGCTTGAGACTACATCCACATTGGTACTGAATTATTTTCCGAGCAACCGCTCTCACAGGAGAGGAAGCACTAGTAAATTCAAGACGATTGAAGATGTTTCATTGGTTACTTTTCCATACAATAGATCAGAACCAGAACTAGATATATGTGAAGACATTGAGCCAGTTGTCTTTCCACTCGTGCTGAATCTGTTCTCAACAATTCCTGTTGCACTTCATCCTATTGCTGGGGAAGATGGGCCACTCGATATAGGGGCAAGGCTATACACAAGCTCATATTTTTGAATTTTACAGAGTTTTTTTAACCTTTTTTTGCTAAAAACAAGCAGGCGACTTAAAACATAGGATTCTTTCTACTTTACCCAAAAAACAAAGATTTCTTGCTACGGACCCTGGTGACATAAGTGTCAATGGAACAGGTGACTGATTGAAACATTAGAATACTGTCTACAGAAAACTTTATAGATGATATAGGCTTGTTGGAGAGGATATAGAAAGAGAAGTGTTTATGATGGTAGCTGCTTTTATATTTTTTACCTAGCAGATTGCTGTCTACGTATTTGATGGTGGATGCAGTTGGGGTGGCAACTGGCTAATATTATCGTAGGCCAGTTCCACGCGTTATGTAGTTTAATTGAAGCTACAACTTGATGTCATAAGATTTTTTTGGATTGGTGCTCAATTCTTTTAATTTTGGGTTTCCACTTCTTTAAGGATTTTGCAAGTCGTGAATATGACTGGTGCGCTTTTTTAACTTCCCAGTGTAACTGCTACAGTTTTATTTATTGTCTTCAGTTCTGCTTGGTAATGCTTGACAGTTGATTGTTAAAGATGGTACTCAATGTCATAATAATATTGCAGAAATTGATCTACATGTTCTGCAAATTATATTTACTGCAGTCTTTTGTAATGCTTGTTGATAGTTGGTAACGCCTGCAGCATTTGAACTGTGGGAGTAGTAATTGTTTCTTATTGCAATTGAGCAGCTGTCACTTGAGCCGATTAGGAATCGTGATTTTAAAAATCATCCGAAAAAGTTGAGGCATTTATTGGAAGGTGTGAAAGTTAGCAATTGATGGTGCTTCTCAAGACAAGTGTATTGAACTAGCTTCTTAATACAATTGACTTTAAGTTGCACTGGGGTGATTAACTTTATTGAATAAAGAAATCAGTTGAAACAAAAATTCATAAAATTCAAATGTCAAGTCTTACTAAGCGCTTTTAAATGTAACTGTTAAAAATATTGAATTCCTACATGTACTTGTCTCAATTGCATTAATTGATACATTTTCTTGTAGACCTCAGAATGTGAACTCTCAGAAGTCACAAATTTAAACAAACAATAGAATCAAGGTTAAAACGTTTCCATAGAATCAAAAATCATCTCTTGCTAGTGTCACTAATTAATTAACAGATTTCTGAATCCGAAATGAGCAAAATGTTCTTGATACAATTGTGTTTAAAGCAAGTTGTAGAAAACTACATGGATCGAGTACAAAAGCACAAAATCACCTGCAATGTGTAATATGGTATGTGAGGAACAGAGTAAATACACTAAATTCTAGTTACAGCAATAGTTTTGAGAACTAAGATTTCAACTTGAGAGTATTAATCAAGTTTTTCACATTTTGAAGATACCGATTTTCGAAATGATAGCAGTGAGGTACATGCATTCCTTCAACTTCTACTAAATTATCACAATAAGAACATCACAATGGCATTTGCCAATGAAAGTATATGACACTATAAGTAACGCTGGAGCAAAAAAAAAATTAATTATCATTGGCTTAAATCAGCTGTCTGTTGTTGTTCATTTGAGTCTGTGGAAGCTTCGGCAGCAGAACCATCAGACTTGGATCGACCAGGGCCAGCCGAGACTTTAACCATAGCTGGTCTAAGTAACCTTTCTCCAAGAATAAACCCTCGTCGAAACTCTTCAATAACAATCCCTTCATTGAACTCATTAGACTCTTCTCGTGCAATTGCCTCATGAATCTATATTACAAAAAAAAAATAATAATAATAATAAAAAAAAAAAAAAAAAAAAAAAAAAAAAAAAAAATTACACGTCAAACATCTATAATTTGTTTTTCCTGCCATTTTGCAAAGCACTTCCCAGGTTTAAAACAATTCCAGATTATAATTTGTAATCAATTTCGTCATGTCAGATTATAAGTATGTTCTCAAACCATTGCACTTCTTGATTTCTTGCAAATTAACTATAGGACTTGCTAAAGAACAGAAAACAGAACTCAAAGTAAACAGGTAAGATTCCTTCCTACTTGTTCTTACTAGAGCATTTTTGACATCTTGATCAGAATTTTACTTAAACTAAATGCAGGTCAGACGTTGCAACACGTTGAAGGGAGTGGTATCCACTATCTTTTATCAACATTAATGTTTTTCTTTAATGCTGATTTAAGCAAATAAAGATTAAATCCATTGAGCTATATGAATGTATTACATATGCAGCTTTTGAAGCCATCTATTTTACTTTAACAAGCTAGCGGTCCATGTCTATTGAGCATGAGTGAAAAAATAGACGTATGAAAGTATATATAGACAATATAGTTAAAACAACAGATGCAGTGAAAGAAACATAAGAGGTTGCATCTCATTTTGATAATGTGTTAACAGGTAATATATTAAATAGTTGGCTACCAATATGAGTCAAAGATGTAAATAGGTAAAAATGTAATAGAAAAGGTGCCTAATGGGTCTTCAAATGCTTGGGAAGTCCAAAATGTTTTATTTAAAAGATATTATATTATTAGTTATTGATACAGCTATTATAATCATGTTTAATATACATTAAATAGTGTTGGTGGGTCGCCCGACCAAACCCATTTGACTCACATATAAAAGTACCTGTTTTGACCCGTTGCTCAAAACTGCCAAACCCACCCATTTACCCGCAACTCTAAAGGACAAGAGACATATTTACAAAAGTTGATCTTACCGCAGGATCAAATGCTTTTCCAACTGTTGGTACCACAGCCACACGTAAACTCCTCATAATTTCCACAAACTGTTTATAAATCCCCTGATAACTTGCATCAATCTTTTTCTCCTGATCCGTTTCTAGCTTCAATTGTTGCTTTGCTCTTTCAAAATTATCAACCATTGGCAAAAGAGACTCAATCACTTCCCCTTGGGCATTACTCCTTACATTAAGCCTCTCCTTTTCTGATCTTTTTCTAAAATTTTCAAAATCAGCTTGCAATCGGATTAATCTTTCTTTCCCAGAACCTGTATCGGCTGACAAAGCAGCAACCTTTTCCAGCAACATATTTTTCTCATTTTCCAGATGAGATAATGTAGCCTCGATCTCAGATGCAGTTGTGTCGTCTTCGGTGAGGACAGCTTGTTTGTAAAGTTGAAGCAGGGACTTGACAGTCAATATACTCTCCTGTTCTGCATCGCTTTCGGATTCTTCAAGATCATCTATCTCGGCCTCGTCTTCACTTGTCTGCTTAGGAAAAATAACACAAATAAACTTTAAGTAGATAGAAATAAAATTTAATAAAGTACTAGTTGACTAGTATAAGGTCAGAAACAGCTAATGTTTTATCTTCAACACTGATATAATATTTACAATCTGCCCTGCAACTTTGATGTAGGTTCGAGTTGCTATAAAATTTGCGTCATTTTTTAGCATGGAATGTTATGGGTCGACCTAAAAAGTCGAACTACACTTCAGCTAGCAAGTTAAGATTTTTGAAATAACAAGCAACATCCTTTGACATCACTTATTTTATCTGTCGTAAGTTGTTATTACATGTGCTAACAAGGGACAAATGTTCCCTAATAGTAAATATTATGCCTATGACGTGTTGTAACCTTCCGCTTAATTAATGCAAACTTTAACTGGGTTAATGACGTATTTACGGAAATCTCCTAGTGTCCCATTGGTGAAAAGAAATAGAAGTGGAATAAGTAAAAAACGCTTCTAGATGCACTGTCAACAGGTCTCAGTCCTTGAACAAGGAAGTTGATCAGAAAAGTAGATAACTGACACGATTGAAAAAGGGAGCGAATGAAAACATAACTCCTACTTCCAGAAAACAGCAAGAGACATTAACACTGCTAGACTGAAACTGACAGCACGTTGAATACTATATGAAACAAAAAATTGTGAAAAGAAAATATCAGATTTGAGATATGAAGTAAAGTATCACAAAAAACTGAAAAAGGGAATCCATCTTGAACCCCCTATTAAAATGTTGCAACTATGTATGTGATAGGAACCCAGGCCAAAAAAATATGTAAGTAATACGGAAGCTGGAAGGTGGGAATGTGGCATGATTATTCTAAAATAATACTGTGACAAGCATCAAAACCAAAAATCTGAATTTTGCTGCCTGGAGAGAAAAATCGCATCCACAGTCATGTTATCAGCCGTCAGGAGTCAACTCCTAACCTCCTATAAATCAAGATGATCAATGCACCACCTCAAAACCATATATACCTGTCTTTGGATGTATAAATATTATCCCCAAAAAAAGACTAGAAGAGTAACTTCTTAACATAAAGCGAGATATATTAAACTGGCACCTTATAAGCTTCGTAAATCAAGTACTCTCAATCCTAGTGGCCTTGACGATATGCACACCTTTCAGGAACGTTGGCTTACAAGTTTTATGCTTACAATATTCTTTGAAAAATGATGCTGCATTTTGCTTCAATGCTATATTTTCAATAATAAGCCTATTTTGAGTGTTGCATCACATATATTTTCCATGAAAGGGTTCAATAAATGAAAAAAAGATTGTTCTGTCATCAATTATGAATGTAACACTCATGTCTTGGCTCATTGTTTTTGTTAAATTCTATAAAAAATTGATAAAACCATATCACATATAGAATGTGACAGAGAAGCACCTCAGTAAGTTGTGGATAACAGGCCATGCCTTCGAGGCTATTAGATGGTGCCTCAACTTCTATTGATGCTACTAAGTGGCTCACAGTTCAGGCATAAGATTTTAAGGGCCACAATATAGGCCCTAATTCAATAAGAAAATCTCTTAATTGATGAAGCATCCCGCTTTCTTAAAACAATGATTTGTTGTGAAATACTCGTCAATATCTATAAGTATAAGAAGCAGTTTGCAATGAAATTAAAAGGAAAAATTCCCTCTCATAAATGATAAGGTCCGTGATGAATCTACGAAAAATCAAATGGCTATCATCATGAAAATGGATGATCAGATGAAAGTGCCAAATAAAAACTTTTTTATTTTTTTTTTATTTTTTTTTGGTCAAAGATACAATTGAATTGACTTGAAAAATGAGACTACATCTTATTTTTCTTAACATAAAGCTAATCATCAAGACAATCCAGTGTTAAAAAATTGATCTAAGAACTCCTTATGTTCAAAGATTTGTTAATAAGAATGTCCTTATGTTCAAGATTTTAAATCTGGGAAAAATATCCTTATGCTTATTAAGTGCTGTAGTTGCTCTAGCAGCATCTCACTAAAGAAAGATGAGATCTATTTTTCAAGGTCAATGATGTGGTAAACATAAGAACGTTCTTTTTATCATATCCTTAGCAGTTAGCACCGAACTATCTTGATTATCAAACTTATAATAAGATAAAGTAAAATATTTCATTTTTCCAAGACAATGTAATTGTATCTTTGACATGAACCACATCCAAAAACCTTTCTCTAACACATCCATTCGATCAACCAATCTCACAAAAATAGCCATGACTTCTTAAGTTCATTTTGAGGAACATTTTCCAATGCACAATCATCATTTCTGTAATAAGAAGCAATAAGTTTATCAATGCTTGTTCTCTTGATTATGCCGTCCCTTGGGCACTCTAAACAAATGCCTAAAACATAAGATACTTGATAGCCTTGAGAATTTGAAAATGTTGTCCAATATTAATTAATTGATCATACGTTTGTTTTTCTTTACCATTCTTATATGACATGATTAGTTCCTCAAATCTTCATAACATTTCCAAAAAACAAAACAAATTAAAACTATTAGCCGAAAGAAAAGCACAATTGTTGCCATTGTTAACCTTTTTTCAGTTATAGAACCCTTTCATGCAGACTTATTGTATACAACTTAATCTATGGGCTTCAGATTAACATCAATAGCTTGGAAAGCAAAATACAACATCATTTTTCTTTAAATATTCTAGCTGCTTGAAGACTAGGAGTCAAAGTCAAGTCCATGCTAGGGGCTTGGATAGGTTACCTCGGCTTATGAAAAGGTTACTTCTTAAATCAAGCTTTTTAAATGTTGCACACCACCTCTAGGAGACAAGGACTGAAAGAATAGTTGATTCACAAAGTTGATAAGATCCAAACTTAATGTATATACTCATTCATCTCATACTCACATGTGTTCAAACAGAACAGAGCTAATAAATTATCCTACTCTAGATTTATAAAGGATTAGCACATGATGGTACACTTTTATGTTGTTGACAAATTATTAACATGTTTGAAGGACAAACATGCAGGAAACTACCTATACAGCTATCAATTTAACAAATACAAGTAGGCTTTTCGTCTGTATTAATCATACTATGTTCATACCTTACTATTCTAAGTCAAACAAGCCACACAAACATAGTGTTGCACTACTTCCCGTTAGAAGTATATGCGACAGCTAATGCCTGATGTTGATGTTGGGTCTCAAGTCAATCCTTTGCATACCGGTTTATAAAGATCTCTGATTAAAAGGACCACAGCTGTGACGTAATTGAGATCCTTCTAAGTTCCACCCATAATGGGACATCTACCTTTGTTATTTCTTAGCAATATTAGACACTTATATAGAGTTATAGGGCAATATCAAACGTTATTGCAAGCAAAGGATAATGCTTAAGAACTTGATAGATAAGAGACTGCAATTCTAATTCGAACTTCAAGTATGTATGAAGAGGCGCTACTTCCATCAAAGTTCAAAACTAAAGTTCCCAAGTCTAGGAATTGCAAGGTAGCACATTATGTGACCTTTATTCTTTTTTCGCCGCAGGTAGAATATCAAAACTACTATCTAAAATTCTTTTCATCTTATATATTGTTAACTATATCGAATTAACACCAAAATAGTGGGACCTTCATTTTCTATAAAACGATGAAAAACAGCTAAAGTCTATCAACAAAGTGCAAAACTTTATCCATAAATAATCCAAAAAAAAAAAATCAAGAAAGTACCTCAACAGTTGTGTTCTTGGAAGCACAAATGGGTCTAAAAGAAGCCCAATTTTGACCCAGATAAGAATTAGTTAAAGATGTTGAAAACCCACAAATGGGTTTATAAGATTGATGTTTAAAAGCAAGATTTGATGTTCGAAATGGTGTTTGGTGGACAATTCGAGAAGGGGTGCAAAAGTTGGAAAGAGGAAGAGCCGCCATTGGAAGATGGTGGATAAATCCTCTTTTGAGTTGTGTTTCAAAGTCTATTGTTGTGGTTTTATATAAGATAGGGTGAAATTTTTATTTTTTTTTCTTTTGTGCCTGTGTTTTTTAAGGATTTGGATTTTGTATTTCTTGTTTTTGGCTTAAATTTGATTTTGTGGTCTGTTCAAAAGAAAAGTAAGTTGATTTGCACGGAGTTATGTTATTGTGTATTGTTGTTAGTTATGCGCGGATTGGAAATGTGTGAGTGTGAGTTTTCAACCGGTAGATTTGACTTGTCGGCAAGGCAGTTATACTTTCACCATTTGGGCCCACCCCACGCGCTAAGGGCCTTGCCCACTTAGCCGGTTCACGCGCTATACACGGAAAACGAAACAAAATTTGATGGTTGCTTCACCGATTGATAAAGCAAAAAAAAAGGGCCCCACTAGCATTTATAAAATGGAACGTTGCAATTTAATTCACAGATTTTTTTGTGTTTTAGTAAAAAAAAAGAACGTTAAATATGGAACGTTGCAAAAAAATAATAAAAAAAAAATAACACCCCACTTTATTTCTTTTATAAACATCCACAAACTTCTATTTTTTAAACACAATCTCAAACAACATATCTCATTCCATTTATTTTTCAAATGAATTCCGATATAATTATGTTCACCGACTCAGAAGAAGAACGAGAAGTTACAAGTCGGAAATTGAATTTTATTGCAAGATCGTTGTCGTTTATTAAAAATAGACGAAAAGCAAATCACCCTGCGATAAAACGCCTTCATCGAGATCATTATAGTGCTCATGAACGTTTAGTTGACACCTATTTTTCTGAGAACCCGTTCTACGATGAAGATACTTTTCGAAAGAGGTTCCGAATGAGTCGAACTCTTTTCAACTGGATAGTTCGGGAGGTAACGATTCCAGAACCAGCAGATGATGACAACAAGAGAATAAGGTATAAGCAAATACAGGATCGGCAAGGAAAGATGTAGAACGGGCGTTTGGTGTTTTGAAGAAGAAATGGGCGACACTTGCCGCTCCCACAAGAATCATGAAAAAAGAAAGAATAATTAATATCATGTATACTTGCATCATATTACATAACATGATTCGGAAAGACAAAAAAAATGCAATATCTCCCGAATGGTACCCAGCGGAAGCACATCAGCCGGATGACCCCATACGATCTGATGAACAAATGCGAAAGGTTATTAGGTACATCAGATCGTCTCAAATGCATCAAAACCTTAGTGCCGATTTGGCGAGCATTTGTCTCGTAATATTTAATTTCAGTTTTTAATTTAGTATTTTTAATTTCTAAGTCTGTGTAATGTTTTTAGGTTATGAATAAAAGTTTTCTATTAAGTTTATGTAACGTTTTCATTTTGTATGTTGTTTTTTAAAATTTGAACGTTTACGGTTTTATATTTTTACGTTTATGAGTTTAATTGTGTAAGTATTAAGAAAAAAAATGGAAGTTAAGGTAAAAAAAAACATATCCCTTGCCCACTAATTGGTGGAGAGTGGTGAAGGGAAGTGAGAGGAGAGAGAAAGCTGACGTGGTGCTGATGTGTATAGTGAAAAAATGTATTCCTTGCCTAGTAGCCTTAGTTGGTTAAAATGTCAAAAACTATAATTACACAATAAAATATACACCAGGTAACTTTGTCGCTTATTTTTACGTTCATTACTCGGTACTTGTGAAAACTACATTATTTTTACGTTCATTACTCGGTACTTGTGAAAACTACATGTTTATTTTCGGTACTTAGGAAAATATAATATGAGTAAATAATGTTTGTATATATACTTAATACAAACGCATCACGTCCATAATACGCTCGCATTTTCTATTCGCGAAATGCATTTATAAACCAAGTTTGCTTCAACAAATGAGGTTGTAGATACTAAAACAATTATTAGTTTGTCGGTTATTCCATGTGAAGAAATCGTGTCCTTGATTTAAGATCGTCTTTGTAAGTCTGATAATGGTATCAGTATAAAAGAAGATGTATTCTCTACAGACTTCATTAAAGGGTTGAAACTTTCTGGTGTTCACAACCACAAACTTACATTGAAAGTAGGTGTTCTGGTAATGCTTTTAAGGAATATTGACCATTCGAATGGTTTGTGCAATGGAACGTGACTACGTGATTTTGTGTTAATGAGACTTGCATCGAGGCCAATATAGTAAACGAAAGTCATTTGGAGAAGCGAATGTTATTCTCGAGGATGAAAATCGCACCATCGCCTAGCTAAACATTTACTATTAAAGATAGTAAGGAAGTAGTTTTTAGTGTTTGTATCTTTCGTTATAACGATCAACAAAAGCTAGGGACAACCTCTTGGGTAAGTAAGTTTGTATTTATCATGCCCTGTTTCACACATGGCTAAACTATATGTTGATGTGTCTTACATTATGAGCAAAAAAGAATTGAAGCTAGTTATTTGCAATGAACGGCAACCTTACAATTAACAAATGTGGTCTATAAAGAAATGGACTACTCGGGTATTTTTCCTGGATTCTGTAGGGTATTAGTAGTCACTTACATGACCTATAAAACATGCACAACGGAAAATAAACAGATTAAGGCCATGCATACCAAACCCCAATATCAAGATCTCTTACTTGAACCTAAACACATAATAAGGGTGTTTATAGAGTTACTCACTTGTGCATGCAAAGTGTAAGCTCCAACTCTAGTCTGCAATCAGCTACATGCACGAAATCACCTTTTTTTCTTATTAATGCTTGATCGATCATTTCAAAGGTTTATATGGGAGAAGTACTTTGTTGGTTGCATCATATACCCACCTATACTGCACATGTAGAACTAGGGATAGATCTATGCACAGTTGGAGAGTACGGGTCGACTAGAAATTGATTTGTCCATTTAAGGGATTCGAATCCATTTAGGATTCGGTTGACGTGAAGAGGATAGGATAGGGGATCGACTTAGGGTTTAGAGCATTGTTATGGTTCTAGGTTAGGAAGCCTTGTATTTATAGGGCACCTAAGGACATTCATAATACAACTAAAACTCCCAAGAATTTTCCCTAAGTACATAAGTTTGAAAATTTGTTAGACTTAATCCCACATAACCCATGGAGGTCGGTCAAACCCTAAACCCTAAAGGGTTTATGGTTTTTGCCTTTTACTTACTTCATATATTGATTCCAGATAATTTTATACCCTTAATTACCGTTTTAGCCCTCTATGAGAATATTCAATATTCTCATTTCCTCTTCATTTTAATGTTATTTCATATCTCTTTTCTCATTACCAACTTATTTGATCTATTTAGTGTACACCAATGTGACCCATCTACATTTTTATGAATATCATTTGTGAAAGACGTTGTTCTTTGCACAAAAATATTTTGAGACTCCCACTTATCCAAAGCAACAACCAAAGATACACTTTCATAATATAGAGAGGATCGTAGCAAATAATTCAAGTACCTAGCTAATAGAAACTGATTCAGTACCCGCATAGTGATTTACAAAAACTCCATCAACCCTCAACTGAGTTTAGGTATATGACTATATCCCTTTGCAATTTTGATATTTTAGACAGTACCAGCATGAATATGTTAATCTAGCAATACTTTCGTCCTTCCTGTTACCGTGAATGATTTGTCTCTCATAATTTTGAGAAGCTCATCTCGGTGTTGTTTTTTCAGATGGCTCCTTGCTTTGCTAACGGCCCTCAAAAACTCAATTGGCGAGCAAACAAAATAAGCTATTTTTTTCCGAGCTCCATTTTGACCCACCCTTCCCCTTCCGGAACAATCATGTTCGGATCTTCCACCTTGATTATGGTACCCACCGCGCTTTTCCGGCTGGGTAATGCGATAATTACGCTGAGATTCCATCTCGTTCCTCCTTTGCTGACGACGACCCATTCTCCTTTTTTTGTTTGGTGTGAGTGATTGAGTGAATTATGGTGTTTTTCTACAGACCCATGGAGGGGACGAACAAAGATAACCAAAATTTGTGGAATGTGGGACGGACGAATGCTAACCTATATTTTATGGAGGGACAGACGGACGGAGGTTTTTATCCTGGATAGAAGTATCAGTATTTATTTACCATGGATAGTATTTATTTATTTAGTTACCTTTATAACAACGCAAACTAAATTCCGGAACGGAATTCCTTTAACAGGTGTAGACAATAATTCATCCAAACATATAAATTCAATAAAACATAAATTATTAAATAACAAACTCGTTTTTATTCATTAATTATGACAATAACTTGACTTTCCCAATTACATAAAACATAGAACTTCATAAACTTAAAACATACTTAACATACTTTCAAAAGACTTAAAACATACTTAACATACCACTTCTTAATTCAAAAGATTGATAAACTAAACAGTATTTAAGCATCAACTTTGTAATAGAAACAAGAAGTGTTCTTTTTCCTTCATCTTCAAAGATGGGAACATAGAGAAACACTTTCCGCATACCAAAATTTTGAGAAGCTCATCTCGGTGTTCTTTTTTGAGATGGCTCCTTGCTTTGCTAACGACCCTAAAAAACTCAATTAACGAGCAAACAAAACAAGCTGCTTTTTTTTTCTGGGCTCCATTTTGACCCACCCTTCTCCTTCCAGAACAATCATGTTCGGATCTTCCATAGGTTTAAAACGAATCGCTTGATTCTGGCACCCACCTCGCTTTTCCGGCTGGGTAATGCGATGGTTACGCTAAGATTCCTTCTCGTTCCTCTTTTGCTGATGACGACCCATTCTCCTTTTTTTTGTTTGGTGTGTGATTGAGTGAGTTCTGGTGTTTTTATACATACCCATGGAGGGGACGGACAGAGATAACCAAAATTTGTGGAATGTAGGACGGACGGATGCTAACCTATATTTTAGGGGGGACAGACGGACGAAGGTTTTAACCTGGATAGAAGTAGTAGTATTTACTTACCATGACAATATTTATTTATTTACAATGGATAGTATTTATTTATTTATTTAATTACCTTTAAGACAACACAAACTAAATTTCGGACCGGAATTCCTTTAACAGGGGTAGACAATGATTCGTCCAAACATATAAATTCAATAAAACATAAATTATTAAATAACAAACTCGTTCTCATTCATTAATGATGACAATAACTTGACTTTCCCAATTACATAAAACACAGAACTTCATAAACTTAAAAACATTCTACTATATAACATTTATTGGGATTACTGTAGCTTAGCTACAGTACCACACCACTGTAGCGCTACAGTGCACACTACTCACATACAAACAGTGAAACGCACAGTAACTAACGGTTGTTAGCTACTTAACGGCCGTTATCTTTAACATTTAAAAAAAAATTGTAGGCACTTGGTCCTTCATCTCAGCGGTTTGTTACAAATTTCGTCCTCACATAATTTACATAATTGGTCCTTCATGTTATACATCGGTTGCAAAGTTGGTCCTTGGGCACCGCGATAAAGCGCAACGAAAATCAATAATTTTGTATTGGAACACTCCCGCTGCAACGCGCTGTGGAAAAATCCTAGTAATAAAACAAATATGAGGGAAAGATAAGTGGAAAAAAAACATCCATGATGCTGGGAGCATATTTCTAATTTGCATAAACAGTTGAAAATATGACAAGTTTTAAAATTCATGTTAAAAATGATGGGTTGACCCGCGACCCATTTGACCCATTTTTAAAAGATGACCTGTTTGACCCATTTGACCCAAACCGGCCCGTTTGCCACCTCTAAAATTATTACCCAAGCAAGATAAGCATAACAAAAGTCATTGATAAAACCATAATAAGCTCTAAAGCAAAAAAGCGTCATATCCAATAAGCTCGCATAAGCGGAAACCCACAACATGTACTCAGAAAAATACAAAATTACTCCGTCTAAAAAGAGACAATAACATAGGCTTAAATCTTTCATTCAAATTGTAGTGAAAATGAAAACCTTACCAGCTTACATTTTGGTTTGACTTTGACTTGACAATTGCGTCATCATCTTCAATGAAATCACGTTTAGCAGGTTGTTGGGGCAAGGATTTAGCGATGCTCTTCAAAGTCTTTTGTATTACGCTCCTTGACATCTTTTTCCTGCTTACGTCACTTCCACCACTTTCTTTATTCGCAGCAATCTCCATTTCATCCAACTTGGCAACCACATCGTCCAGATCAAAGTCCAAACCTTTCAGCTGCTTGTGTAACGCTAGACAAGCGGCCCTTACGAGATCGTTGCGGGATTTTTTTTCCCTACACACAACAAACAAACAAACAGTTTACATAAAATAATCTACGGATAATAACAATACAAGCATTTTATACACAAAAATATGACAATAAAATAAGCTTTACGTACCGCTATCTGGCCGTATCGGAAACTTTTTTTCGGCTTACTTTTGTTGTCGTTACCTGTCATCTTGTTGCTTTTTGGGGTTTTTGGTTAAAGGTGAGAGACGAAGATGAAAATAAAATTGTGGGTGGGGTTTGAGGGAAATATGGAGCAGTATATATGGAGGATGGAGCAGCATTATATGTTGTTGTGGTGGGACCATATTGGGTGTGCATTGCGCCACATTATAACTGACTTAACGGTGTCAATTCAATAAACGGGGTTAACTAATAAATATCTCATCTTGCACAATACGTAACTAGTACTAGTACTTATCATACCACATCTTAATTCAAAAGACTGATAAACTAAACAAAACTTAAGCAGCAACTTTGTAATAGAAACAAAGGTGTTCTTTTTCCTTCATCTTCAAAGATGGGAACATAGAGAAACACTTTCCGCACACCGAAATTTTGAGAAGCTCGTCTCGATGTTGTTTTTGAGGTAGCTCTTTGCTTTGCTAACGACCCTAAAAAACTCAATTGGCGAGCAAACAAAACAAGCTGCTTTTTTTTCGGGCTCCATTTTGACCCACCCTTTTCCTTCCGGAACAATCATGTTCGGATCTTCAACCGATTCAAAACGAGTCGCTTGATTCTGGTACCCACCTCGCTTTTCCGGCTAGGTAATGCGATAGTTACACTGAGATTCCTTCTCGTTCCTCCTTTGCTGACGACGACCCATTCTCCTCTTTTTGTTTGGTGTGAGTGATTGAGTGAATTCTGGTGTTTTTATACATACCCATGGAGGGGATGGACAAGGATAACCAAAATTTGTGGAATCTAAGACGGACGGTGCTAACCTATATTTTAGGGAGGGACGCACGGACGGAGGTTTTTACTCTGGATAGAAGTTGTAGTATTTATTTACTCTGGATAAAATTTATTTATTTACCATGTATACTATTAACTTATTTATTTAGTTACCTTTAGGACAATGCAAACTAAATTCCGGGACGGAATTCCTTTAATAGGGGTGGACAATAATTCTTCCAAACATATAATTTCAATAAAACATAAATTATTAAATAACAAACTCATTCTCATTCATTAATAATGACAATAACTTGACTTTACCAATTACATAGAACTTCATAAACTTATAAACATACTTAACATGTCACTTCTTAATTCAAAAGATTAATAAACTAAGCAACAACTTTGTAATAGAAAAAAAGGTGTTCTTTTTCCTTCATCTTCAAAGATGGAAATACAGAGAAACACTTTTCTAATACCGAAATTTTGAGAAGCTCATCTCGGTGTTGTTTTTTGAGATGGCTCATTGCTTTGCTAATGGCCCTAAAAAACTCAATTGGCGAGCAAACAAAACAAGCTACTTTTTTCCCGGGCTCCATTTTGACCCACCCTTCTCCTTCCGGAACAATCATGTTCGGATCTTCCACCAGTTCAAAATGAATCGCTTGATTTTGGTACCCACCTCGCTTTCCGGCTGGGTAATGCGATGGTTTCGCTGAGATTCCTTCTCGTTCCTCCTTTGTTGATAACGACCAATTCTCAAAGGGGTGTTTGGCAAACTGTAACAAAAGTGTCTGCTTATAGTTGGCAAATCCAGTTTTGACCCATTAAAAAATCAATTCGCAATAGCAACCTTATCCAAATGAACAAATCATACCAAAGATCCAGTTTTGACCCGTTAAAAAAATCAAAAATCCAGTTTTGACCACTTCGATATAAAACAACACAAGACCATGTGGTTGGGGAAAGACCATAACTATAAACCATAATTCAAAACAACTATGTAGAAAGAAGATAACTGATCCTAACCATCTTTCAATTCTTCCTATACTAACTTTGCAATACATGATTATATGAAATCTGCGTTTCAATTTTACAATTTATTTTTAACACAAGATATTTAGATAGTTACTGAAACACGACTATACTACTCTGTGGTGTTCCATATCTCACACAACTTATCTTTTTTTTCTTTTGTTTCGATTTCCAATGTACGCAAGGCTTTGTTTTTTGAAATCTTCCAAGTTTGGATATCACGTTTGTTTGATTTATCCCTGAGATAATCAGTTGTAATGATTTCCATCCTTGTTGTTGAGGCATACATTTGAATCTTTAGGATATCTATTGATTCAATGAGCTTCTCATTCTCTATATCGAATTCGTTTTAGAGCAAAATGGTTGTGCATTTATCCGTTCTTACTCTTTTTCCCCTTTCTTTGTAAACGGGCTTTTCTTTTTCTTTTTCTCTTTGTTTGAATACTTCTTCCGCTCCTTTTAGTGTCTTTTATTTGAATAACTACTTCGTCTTTTAACAATTTATCTAACAATTTAGGAACTTCATCGGGGGCGATAGAGGGATGCGCTAACTCAAAGACGTCTGTTTTTAGTTTCTTAGGTGGAATTGGTAGTTTCTTAATTTCTTGACAAGATAGTACTCACATGGGCATCTTTAGGCTTGATTTTTGTCACCAGAATCCCCTAAAACCACAGGAAGCTAAAACTATAGGAGGTTTTTAGCGTGGATAGAAGTATTAATACTTATTTACTCTAGATAAAATTTATTTATTTACCCTGGATAGTATTTATTTAGTTACCTTTAGGACAATGCAAACTAAATTTCGAGACGGAATTCCTTTAATAGGGGTGGACAATAATTCTTCCAAATATATAAATTCAATAAAACATAAATAATTAAATAACAAACTCATTTCATTCATTAATGATGACAATAACTTGACTTTCCCAATTATATAGAACATCATAAACTTATAAACATACTTAATATGTCACTTCTTAATTCAAAAGACTAATAAACTAAGCAAGACTTAAGCAACAACTTTTTAATAGAAACAAAGGTGTTCTTTTTCCTTCATCTTCAAATATGGAAATACAAAAAAACACTTTTCTAATACCGAAATTTTGAGAAGCTCGTTTCGGTGTTGTTTTTTAGCTTGCTCATTGCTTTGCAAACGGCCATAAAAAACTCAATTGGCGAGCAAACAAAACAAGCTGCTTTTTTCCCGGGCTCCATTTTGACCCACCCTTCTCCTTCTGCAACAATCATGTTAGGATCTTCCACTGGTTCAATATGAATCGCTTGATTTTGGTACCCACCTCGCTTTTCCGGCTGGGTAATGCGATGATTACGCTGAGATTCCTTCTCGTTCTTCCTTTGTTGACGACGACCAATTCTAAAGGGGTGTTTGGCAAACTGTAACAAAAGTGTCTGCTTATATTTGACAAATCCAGTTTTGACCCGTTAACCCACTGTGACAACAAAAATCCAGTTTTGACCCGTTAAAAATCAACTCTCAATAGCAACTTTATCTAAATGAACCAATCATACCAAAGATCCAGTTTTGACCCGTTAAAAAATCAAAAATCCAGTTTTGTCCACTTCGATATAAAACAACACCAGACCATGTGGTAATGGGGAAAGACCATAACTATAAACCATAACTCAAAACAACTATGTAGAAAGAAGATAACTGATCCTAACCATCTTTCAATTCTTCTTATCCTAACTTTGCAACACATGATTATATGAAATCTGTGTTTCAATTTTACAATTAATTTTTAACGCAAGATATTTAGATAGTTACTGAAACACGGCTATACTACTCTGTGGTGTTCCATATCTCACGCAACTTCTCTTCTTTTTCTTTTGTTTCAATTTCCAATGTACGCAAGGCTTTGTTTTTTGAAATCTTCAAAGTTTGGATATCACATACGTTTGATTTATCCCTGAGATAATCAGTTGTAATGATTTCCTTTGTTGTTGTTGAGGCATACATTTGAATCTTTAGGATATCTATTGATTCCATGAGCTTCTCATTCTCTATATCAAATTCGTTTTTTGAGAGCAAAATGGTTGTGCATTCATCCATTCTTACTCTTTTCCCCCTTTCTTTGTAAACGGGCTTTTCTTTTTCTTCTTATCTTTATTTGAATGCTTCTTCTTCTCTAGTGTCTTTTATTTGAATGACTACTTGGTCTTTTAAAAATTTAGGAGCTTCATCAGGGGTGATAGAGAGATGCTCTAACTCAAAGACGTCTTTTTTTAGTTTCTTAGGTTGGAATTTGTAGTTTCTTAATATCTTGACAAGATGGTACTCACGCGGGCCTGTTTGGGGTTGATTGTTGTCACCAGGCTCCCTTAAACACACAGGAGGCTAAAACCACAGGAGGTTTTTAGCCTGGATAGAAGTGATCGTATTTATTTACTCTAATTAAAATTTATTTATTTACCCTTGATAGTATTTATTTATTTATTTAGTTACCTTTAGGACAATGCAAACTAAATTCCGGGACGGAATTCCTTTAATAGGGGTGGAGAATAATTTTTCAAAACATATAAATTCAATAAAACATAAATTATTAAATAACAAACTCATTCTCATTCATTAATGATGACAATAACTTGACTTTCTCAATTACTTAGAACTTCATAAACTTACTTAACATGCCACTTCTTAATTCAAAAGACTAATAAATTAAGCAAGACTTAAGCAACAACTTTGTAATAGAAACAAAGGTGTTCTTTTTCTTTCATCTTCAAAGATGGAAATACAGAGAAACACTTTTGTAATACCGAAATTTTGAGAAGCTCGTTTCGGTGTTGTTTTTTGAGATAGCTTATTGCTTTGCTAACGGCCCTAAAAAACTCAATTGGCGAGCAAACAAAACTAGTTGCGTTTTTCTCGGGCTCCAGTTTGAACCACCCTTCCCTTTCTGGAACAATCATGGTCGGATCTTCCACCGGTTCAAAATGAATTGCTTGATTTTGGTACCCACCTCGCTTTTCCGGCTGGGTAATGTGATGGTTACGCTAAGATTCCTTCTCGTTCCTCCTTTGTTGACGACGACCAATTCTCAAAAGGGTGTTTGGAAAACTATAACAAAAGTGTCTGCTTATATTTGGCAAATCCAGTTTTGACCCGTTAACCCACTGTGACAACAAAAATCCAGTTTTGACCCCTTAAAAAATCAACTCTCAATAGCAACCTTATCTAAATGAACCAATCATACCAAAGATCCAGTTTTTACCACTTCGATATAAAACAACACCAGACTATGTGGTAATGGGGAAAGACCATAACTATAAACCATAACTCAAAACAACTATGTAGAAAGAAGATAAATGATCCTAACCATCTTTCAATTCTTCCTATCCTAACTTCGCAACACATGATTATATGAAATATGCATTTCAATCTTACAATTAATTTTTAACGCAAGATATTTAGATAGTTACTGAAACACGACTATACTACTCTGTGGTGTTCCATATCTCACGCAACTTCTCTTCTTTTTCTTTTTTTTCAATTTCCAATGTACGCAAGGCTTTGTTTTTTGAAATCTTCAAAGTTTGGATATCACGTATGTTTGATTTATCCCTGAGATAATCAGTTGTAATGATTTCCTTCGTTGTTGTTGAGGCATACATTTGAATCTTTAGGATATCTATTGATTCCATGAGCTTCTCATTCTCTATATCAAATTCGTTTTTTGAGAGCAAAATGGTTGTGCATTCATCCGTTCTTACTCTTTTTCCCCTTTCTTTATAAACGGGCTTTTCTTTTTCTTCTTCTCTTTGTTTGAATGCTTCTTCTTCTCTTTGTTTGAATGCTTCTTCCGCTCCTTTAGTGTCTTTTATTTGAATGACTACTTCGTCTTTTAACAATTTATCTAACAATTTAGGAGCTTCATCAGGGCGATAGAGAGATGCGCTAACTCAAAGACGTCTTTTTTTAGTTTTTTGGGTTGGAATTGGTAGTTTCTTAATTTCTTGACAAGATGGTACTCACACGGGCCTGTTTGGGGCTGATTCTTGTCACCAGGCTCCCTTAAAACCACATGAGGCTCTTGCTCATTCCTGATGAAGAAAAATTGATCTTTCCAGCCACTACGCACGTTACCCAATTCCGGCATCAATTTTGAATCTAGGTAGTTGTAAAAGCTGACGGTATCCTCTTGCCAACAAATGTGGTAAAACATATCAAAATTAAAAATCCTTGGAGTCGTATCTAAAGCCATGCATATCAATTCAAAAATGAGAACTTTCAAAATTGCATTGGGGTGTAGTGAAGAGAGATCGACCTCATACTCTTTCATCACTTCATTTAAAAAACTTGAAACCGGTAATGTTAGCATCCCGGATGCAAAAGACTTGGCAAATACTCCAACCATTCTAGGAGGATGGTCATCTATGGTTTTGTTCGGTTCTGGGACTATTGCTTTCCACTCTTTTCCAATTCCATGTGTTCCACAGAAGACTTCCAGTTTCTGTTTAGAAAACAAAATGTCGACATCTGATAAAAAAAAACCTGACACAACGCGGCGGGCGCTTACTACTCGTTAATACTATAAATGTGAAAAAGATTGTACTCTAAAGTTATATTAGTATTTAACAATATTAACAATCACATGATATGCTAAACCATTGAACTGAATATTAAACAGTGTCTTTAAAAATATTGAGTACTTAACAAAAGATGACATAATATAATATTTAAACAAAAAGTAGTCTTAAAGATTAAACATTTACATACATTAAAAATATAAATTTAAAAACATAAACATTAATTAGTTTTCATCAGAATTACAATTATCTTCATAACCTTTATCTTCTTCTTTTTGCACACATAATTTTGAAAGTTTGGCTTCCTCTTTCTGATATTCTTTAAGGATTTGAAATCTATCAAAATCAGAATCTATTTCTTTAGATTCGTAAAACTTTGTTGGTTTAAAAATGTCATCTTATTCTTTATCTTCCTCATCATTTTCTTCTTCGTCCTCATCTTCTTTTTCTTCTTCTTCTTCTTCTTCATTTTCTTTATCTTCTTCTTTTCTTCTTCTTCCCTTTTATCCTGTTACATAAACAACATAAATTGCTAATTTCAACTATAAAATAGCCAAATGTTATCACTTATCCCTTAAATACACTTTGCAATATATGTGATAGATTAAGGTGAACTATGTTACTTATTATAAATCTTACCAAGACCGCTTTGTGCAATTTAGAGATTTCTTGGTCATCACTTTTGTATTCAACATGGTTTCTTAGGGTTAAAAACTTTTGTAACGCCCCGCCTTATAGACCACAATATTGTCCACTTTCGCTCAGTTCTCGAGTTTTAAGTGAAGGGAAATGGAAAAGAATAGGAAAAGGAAAAGAAAGGGAAAAGGAAAGTAAGTGTTAGTTGTTATGTTCTTGAGATTTAGGAAAGGAAAAGGAAAGTGTAGGACCCTAAAACATTATATCTAACACAAGTTTATTAAAGATAAAGATTATAGAAGAGATAAGTAGAGAGAGAGAGATGGTAACTTCTAGAGAGAGAAATAAATATGTATTAGATTAAGAGAGAGAAACACACATAGAAAAACCCTAGAAGCAACACCTCCAAATGGGAGCATTTGGGGGTATTTATAGGTAAGATAGGAAGATGGCCCGGGCTTGGGCTTTTGTAATAAACTAAACATAACCTTCTATAATATTAGATTAAACCAAGCACGTTTACCCTTAACTAAACTACAAGACTATTACAATATTATTACAAGACTAAATGACTTAATAAAAGATCGTCACTTCTATTTCTAACAATCTCCCCTTAAGGGGCGATCATTGAGATCTCTCTTTGATTCCATTGATGATCAACACTTCTGTTGCTAACAATCTCCCCCTAAGGGGTGATCATTGAGATCTCTCTTTGTGATCTTGAACTTTGAAATTTGAAGCTTGTTGTCTTGAACATTGAGTCTTTGTAGAATAGTTTTAAGTCTTTGTTCCTTCATGCATTGTGATCTTTGATAACTGACTTTTCGTCATTCTTAGTTCTTTTGTTGTAGATTGTGATGTAGTGTCATCTGCCTTTTGTCACTTCTGCGTCTGTGGTGGTTGTCCGCCTTTCCAACATGCTCATACGTCTTAGTCTTTGTGATACATGCATTTGTTGTTCCTGTTCTTACACTTTGATCTTTGCCACTTTACTGTTGTAGATTCTTTGAACTTTTCTTTGCTTTGATCTTTCTGAGAACTTTCTTTTGACTTTATGATGCATGTATGAGCATGTGGAATCTATCGTCATGGAAGTGATATGATGTTGCAAGTAAACAGTTAGCAATAAATCAACCGGTACTTACAGGAAAGGAATTAGAGATTGTCAACCGCATAGTGTGACGACTCCTTCTAACCCTTACCAAGGTCGTTCCCATTTCGGATACTCCCTAGAGAGCTTACGAGACCTACTAAGTAGATCAACGAATGGGTGAGTCGCTGGGGATCACTCCACGACTGAAGACCATTTGCAACCATCGCGAATACTAAGCGTAACCCATAAAGAATTACCGAAGTGACCTGCCGTCAGGGCTGCTTGATGTTGACCCTGGCAGGAATTTCCGTTCAATCATTGAGAAAATACATAGGTAAATCCTCTCATAAACGTTCTCGGCAGATTGCTAAGATCTGCGTAGGACTCTTAAGTTTACATCTGGCGTCCTTAATGATGAACAACCAGTGTAGAAATATCATGTGTTCCTATGAGATCTTTTGATGAATCTCGGGGCTCTAGACTCGATAAGTGCACATTTGGTTTCCTATGCGGAGATTAGGAAGAGGTCTCCTGTTTCAATATCAACCATCTCTAAGAGACAGGTTGATAGATTACACCGGTTCCCTGTGAGAATGAAACAAGCTCTTTTAAGAGAACTTGAGTGGTTAAGAAGGTTTAGTGCAGTGTGTCACTGGGTCCATGACGTCTTTGTCTTCAATACCGGTGTCACCTTTGTAACAACCGATAGCATATGAATTGAATCCCGGTTTCTGCCCTAAGGTTGAACATATGGAGGGCTATTTCTTTTCACCCTTTTCTTTACGTTTCTTTTTAATTCTTCAACCCCTTCTTGCTCCTTTCATTCTTATTCTCCTTTTTTCATATCGTACCTAAGGACTTCTAATTCTAATCTATTGGAATTGTCCTTGGGTAGATCCCTCTGGCTCTGGTGGATCATTGGACATAAACCTAACCATAATCACCTTATAACTCCATGATTATCCTAGATTTATTGATCACATGCCATAAAACCTTTTGTGAAAATCTTCTCAAAGTGTTTAAGATAATGAAACATATTTTATTAACACTTTTAGAGTTTTGATTTCATTTTGAAGGACTCCCCCTTCACATGTGCTCATGGATTTTTAAGAAATTTGCACATGCGGGAGGAGTTTGCAATTTTGAATTGATCCACTTTCAGTGAACATGACCGATTCGAGACACGCTTACATCACTAGTTAGACTAGCTTGAAATTATTACCCGTCCTGGTCAAGTCCAAAGAAAGTCTCTCGAGATGGTACATTCTACTCAGACAAGTCCTATTCGAGACACGCTTACATCACTAGTTAGACTAGCTTGAAATTATTACCCGTCCAGGACAAGTCTTTTCGATTAATGACATTTTAAGCTTCGTCAATTCATTGGTTATATCTGAGTCGAGCTCTTTTGAGATTCAATCATAATCTTTACACATTTTGATCACATTTTAATCACGTCTTCTCCCCCTCGAAAATAGCATATCGTGATTTTTTTTATATCAACTGATTGAAAAAAAGCTTTTGGAGAGATAGACAGATTTGATTTTGCATGAAATCAGAACATTTTGTTTTTGTGAAATACTCCCTCTCAAAACTCGCATATGTTTTTGAGAATTTTAAACTTTTTAAAGTGTAGAGGGAAGGAGTCTTCTCGAAGCAAAATTCTGAAAGATAAAGAAGTTTCAGATTTGTTTAATTTTGCATCAAGGTTTTTTGAAAAACAAAGACTTCTCTTTGTTTGAATAGGAATGTCGCACTGAGGCGTACAACAGTGTCCATTTTTAGGATAAGTGCACTTTATTGTTGAAAATCATTTTTGCGTAGAACTTTCCTTTCATTGAAAACTTGAGTTGTGCAATGTAAGGTGTACACAAGTCATTTTGATGATGAGCACCGATTTTGATAGATTTCGAAAGTCTATTTGAAAAATCTTGAAAATGTGGTGCTCATGATGTAAGAGAATTTTTGTTTTTAGGATAAGTGCTCGAAAGATATTTAAAACCTTGTTTTGGTTAAGCACTTTCCTTTCTTTGAAACACGGGTCCTGAACTGATGTGTCCAGAAGCCATCATTTAAGTCCTTATTTGAAATCTTTTCGAGTTGTTATACCCGGACTTAAGTTTTGAAAAGATTTCACTTTGAAGCACGGGTTGTAAGCTGAAGTACTTACAAGACATTGTAAAGAAACTTTTGAGAAACGACATGTTTTAGAAAAAAATTTCGAAAACTCTCGCTCAAGCATCTGTACATGTCCGTATCATTGTTGAATGACATTTCTAGATACGTACAGAATATCGATTATACAAGAGACATGTCGTGAGAAGAATATTTTTGGATTTTTTTTATTTTATAATGTTTTTGGATTTTTGAAAATTTTATATTTTTGTATTTTGTTTTTGAAAAAATATTTACAAAGAAGATTTAAAGAAAGAAAAAAATTAAGCTTGGACAAGTAAAAGTGGAATTAAAAGTGGAATAAGAAAAGGATTTCCACATGCGATGTTGGCGTAAAGTTCTTTACCACATTGGGTGTATGAACTCTCATAACTTTCACAAGTACTTGCATCCACAGAAGAAGACTTTGCACAAATAACAGTGTTAGAAGTACATGTTTCCTCACATTGAGGGTGTTCACTTTCAATGGTTGTAGTGGTTGCTACTTCCTTATCCTGATGATTTTCACTATTATTTATCTTGGTGCAACAATCAAGAATCTTTCCTATGGGAATCCATCTAAGATCAACTGTTTTAAAAAGTTTTCCCATGGGAATCCACCTAAGGTAAGATCTAGACGTAGTTTTCGTATCAGATGCAGTGAAAGTCTCAGTTTTTGAAAAACTACATCCTTTAAATATCCACCTAATAGGTTTGTTATCCATTTTCTTGTTATCAACGGGTTTGTTTCTATTGGGTGTCTTAGTGGATTGTGCCTTGACACTTGATTTTCATTTCTTGAGAAATTGTGCAATACATGCGTCATGATTAGCTGAAAAAACACATTTTTTACATGTAGGACAGACAAATTCAACATCCTTGTTTAACACAGCAACTTTAACTTTGTCACTACAGTCTTTTGGAAGAGAATTCTTTGTGTTGCATTCTACGTTCCTAGCATTCTCTTTTGTGCCACTACTCTTAGATGCAAGCCAATCCCTAGTATTTTTGTTGATTGTTCCTATGTAATGGTTTACTACTACTAGCAGTGCTTTGGAATCTTGTAGAATTCATCACACTGGGTTTTGTACCTAAAATTCCGTCATTTCGAAGTTGTGCCTTTTCCTAGCTTCTTCTAGATGGTGATTTTGGACTATGTCATTAGAACCAACATATTCTTTTACAGTTTTTGTGGTCACATTTGGTGTACTATTCCTAGAAGAGCTAGGTGTACTCTCTTTCAACAAGCAATTTTTGTTTTTCAACAATCTTTTCAATTTCCTTTTTCTTGTGCAAAGGTTGTGGAGTGACTGGTTTTGTCAAATCCTTTTTCTCATCGACTTTTGGAGCAAACCGTGAAACTGACATTTTTGGTTTTTCAACCGTTTTTGAAACATTTGGTTTCTCTGAAGTCGATGGTTTTGTAAACTTAGTATCCACACCCTTCCCTTTTATACTTTCTAGCTGAGCTCTAAAAAGATCATTTTGCTCTTTCATGTCCTTGTAGGCATGCTCATACGACAATTTGTCATACTTGCATTCCTCTGATTTTCGATAAAGTTGTTTGAAAAATGACATGTTTTCTTTTTCAAGTTTTACAAGAGCATTTTCATATTTTGAAACAATTTTAGATGTCTCAGCTCGCAGTCTTTCATCGTCCTCAACAGAATATGATTGTAAAATGCTGGACATTATATCAGTAGACATAACAGCTTCGAAAAGAGAATCATTTAGATTTTTCCAAAAGTTTGATGTTTTGAAGATTTGAATTAGCTTCCTTTACCAGGGATTTGTGGTCATTGACAAAGTCAGCTGTTTCTTTAAAAAATGCTTGCTCAAAATGAATTACCCGAGCATTAATCATATTGATTGGAGGAGCAAAGTCTTTTTCAAGAATCTTTTTCAGCTGTAAATGAACTGTGGAATTCCAATTGATCTCATTCAGTCTCATTTTAGATTCTAAAAGCGTTTAAAGTTGCCCAATTCTGGTTTTAAGATCATCAAGATATCCTCTGGTAGCACTTGTGTTAAAAGTGTTGTTTGAAGACATATGTTCCATGTTTGAAAGCGATTTGGAAGCAACTACATTTTTAGAAACTATTTTTGAGAAAGGTCGTTTTATGGAAAACACTGATGGTTCTTTTTGTGGAACAAAAGTAACTCCAGAAAGTTTGTTCAGTTTGTTGTAATCAGTTGGTTTCAAATCCAGATTCTTTTGTTTCATTTTTGTTATGCTCTCTTCAACAAGTTCAATCGTTTCCACAGAATCCCGAATGACGGGAGGATCATGTTTAGCATATATAACCTTTCCATTATACAAAACATTCTGTTCTTCCTGAGCTTTCTTGAGATTACAAGGATTGTTGTTACCAAGATCCATTTTGTGTTTCGTATGGTAAATCGGATTAGGTTGATTTGAAATCATTTTCATTGTTTGACTTGACTGACCCGACTTAACCACTAATTCTTCTAGTTTTGCAATCTTGTGTTCGGACTCTATGATTTCATCAAAAAGTTTATCTTCTTTCTTTGTAAAGTCCTTTTTCAACTCATCCTGTTCTTTTTCAAGATTGGTATAAGCTGATTTTTGTTTTGAAAGTTGGTTTGTTAATTCAGAAATTTCTTGTTTCAAAGAGTTAATGGTTTTTGTTGAACTAATTTCAAGAGTATCAATTTTTTTTTTTCCATTCCCTATCTTTAACAAGTAACTTCTTATAACCAATTTCAAGTTCTGACTCGCGTTCTTTGTGAATTTGAAAACTTTTTGAATTTTACTTGTATCTCTTAAGCTCAGTGGTCAATCTCTCATTCGTGGCCTTAACATCGCGATTGACCTTTTTCACTTTCTCAATTTCAATGCTACAATTATTCAATAATGATTCAAAGAAAGCACGGGTTTCCTCATCATTAGCACCATTTTGTGCAACTTGAACTCCATTAGGATCCATATCTGGAGTTTCATAGTTAACATTGCTATTAACTTGTTCCCCCACATATGTATCATAATTAGGTTCAAGTGGCACATAATGTGGCTTCTCATGAGCAAACGGATTAGCATCATTACCATAATTTGGTACCTCATGGAGTGGATCTGAATCATAAGTAGGAGGAAGATCAGAATCACTGCATGATGTTGTTGCCTGCTGATTTGCCATAAAGTTGTAGGTTTCATTAAGATCTGCTAAATTGTCATTAATTCTTGTTGTAGCTCTAAACTCATTTTGCTCAGCAGTCAACGGTATTCCTGATTTTTCTTTATTGGCTAGCATCAACAAGTACTGGATCTTTTCAACCTTGTCAAAATTTCTACCAATAACACTGCTGCGAATTGCTGATGTAGGTTTCTGAATCGAAGTCATGAAACAACAATCATTCCCATTTTGATTAACCACATTCTGACTCATAAACTGATCCATCGGATTTCCAACATATTCCCTTATCTGAATCCTCGTCTGTGTACTCGTAGCATATCTATGTTGATTCCCAATAACATGTTCATTTTCCAGTGTACCTTGATTCCGAGTAAAGTCGGTTGGAAACATTTCTGCTAGAACCTCAAGTGCTTGCTGCTTTTGTCTCAACATTGCTTCATCAAACCTAGCCTTGTAGGCAAGTTGTTCTTCCAACTGTTTCTGCTTCACATTCTCAGAATATGGGGAAAAGGTTGGTTCTGGAAGTTCCGTATAAGTTGGTGCAAAAAGATCGTAACTAGGTTGAACAGTCTCAGCTTGTGTTTCTTGCATAGTCAACTTCTCTTTTGGTGTGTCAGAGTCATAGGAAGGCTTCTCAGTCTCATTCCATAGTTGCTCAGTCTGAGTAATCGTCTTTTCAGTCTTAGGATATGGAGCAAAGAATTGAACAAGAGGTTCCATGTTCATTGATGGAAAGTAATTTTTGAGAAAAGGCATTTAGAACGTTTCCGAGTGAGATCTATGTTTCCCTCCAAAATTTAATTTGAAAAATTTTCTGTACCAGAATTTTGAAAATCACTATAAAATGCAATCCTTAGATTCCAAAAAAAATTTGAGTTTGAAGAATTTTGACGCCAAATTTCACTGAAAAAATTTGAATTTTTGGCCAAAATTTTCACCGTTATACCAAAATTTGAATTTCGCGTAAAAATTGAACGTTTAATCTCTTGTAAAAAATAAATTTTACTCAACTTTTCCCGCCAAAAAATTAAATTTGATTTTTTTTTCGGAAAATAACTTGTGTAGATGAATGGATCTTTTGAAAGATAATAAAGGTTGTTGTAAGTGTTTAGATGTTGTTGCGAAAGTTGATGACAAAGTAGTTACCAAAACTTTACTAGTTGATGTTCTAACTCGCTGGAGATGCAATTAACTCGCAGAGAATGTAACTAAAAAAAAATGTAACTCACAAAGGTTGTAACTCGCAAGAAGGTTAACTCGCAGAGGTTGTAACTCGCTAAGGTTGTAACTTGCAAAGGTATTAACTCGCAAGAAAGTTAACTCGCAGAGGTTGTAACTCGCTAAGGTTTTAACTCGCAAGGAAACTCGCAGAAAATGGCTAACTCGCAGAAACTGGTGTAACTCGCTGAAGATATTTAACTCGCAGGAATGTTTAAGGTTTGCTAACTCGCAAGAAGTAAGTTCAACGAAGTATAGTTTCCCTTTAGAAATAGTCAAGAACAATCCTTACTAGTTAAACTATAAGGAATTGATAGGCTAACTCGCCAAAAGAAAACCTTAACTCGCTGATAATGTTCTAACTCGCAGAAAACTTCACCTTAACTCGCTAAACCCTTACCTAACTCGCTAAACCTTTACCTAACTCGCTAAAAAATTGCACAACTCGATAAAGCGCCAGTCTAACTCGATAAAAATTGTTCCTAACTCGATAAAACACCGATGAACAGTACCCAAAGCCTTAAAAATCCGATTTTTCACCCAAAAAATGATCTAAAACAACCTAAAATTATCCCTAGGCGATTGATACCACTTGTAGGACCCTAAAACATTATATCTAACACAAGTTTATTAAAGATAAAGATTATAGAAGAGATAAGTAGAGAGAGAGATTGTAACTTCTAGAGAGAAATAAATATGTATTAGATTAAGAGAGAGAAACACCCTAGAAGCAACACCTCCAAATGGGAGCTAATGACATATAGTCTATATTTGGGCTCGTGGGCCACGAGCCCAAATGATAAACATCACTAAGGCCCAAAAACACCATGAGTAGGTTATTATAACTTGGGCCGCATTGATAATAGGATTGGGCTCATGTAGACCCAAGCCCAACCAAACTACCCGGGCATAGATAAGGATCTCCTAATTATGGAATAGATATCCTTAACCCGGATAAGCACCACGCGTGCGAAGAGTAAGGAGCAAGAAACCTATGAGGATTCTGCACCTATATAAGGAATGACATAATTCTCGTTAACGGTACGATTCACATATCCTAAACTCTTTACGAGAACCCTAAAACCGATTACTTACTCTCACGCCGGAAGAATAATCGTGGGAGACAATCCCACGATAAGCCTAACGGTGTTTGTTTATTTTCTTAGTGCGCAGGTTTCAAGTATTAAGAAGCGAATTGGTACGAGAGCAAGAGCCCAAACTAGGAACGCCCAACTTTTGTATCAACAAGTGGCGCCATCCATGGGACCAACACCAAGAATCAAGGAACTAGAATGACAAAGAGTAAAAATTCAAGCTAGCGGACTCCGCAGGTGGAAAAAACACGTGACCCCCAGAGGAAGAATCAACAAGATTCAACCCCTAGGCAGGCCTCTGGGACAACCAGTACGCCTGGTCACCAAGAAACGGGACCTACCCAACCTCTCCCAGCGGTGGAATTGCCTGTAAGGACTACCCACGTCACCACCGTAGTCCCAAGCGTTGAAGAACTCTAGCGCACCCTCTTCAATACTCCTCACCAAACGGCAGCTACAGTGGACAACACTGTGCCTCCGGGCGCACCTAACAGGGATAGGGTACCCAATACTGAGGCAGATATTCTTGCAGCGAATGAGGACGCACCTGACTTAAAGCTGAGTAATTTTGTATCCCAAAATTACGAAACTCTAACCGCCCTTATGCAAGAAGAAGCGAGGAAAAGGTCGAATACGAGCCTGCAAGCCCGGCTCAACTTTGGTCCTGAACGCGAAGCATCACCACCGCGCCACCTACGAGGAAGACGCGAAAACAATGAAAAACGTACCACTATCCATGATAGGCTGGGTACGATATCTGACTCACAATATTCAGAGGAATATGAAGATGGCGAGAGGCGCACTAATGTTCATTCCAGACTTGGTAGTCGAGGGATACAAGATAGATTAGGACCTCAACACTCACCAAGCAAATGTTCCTCCAGGTCTGGGAGCAAAAGAATTCATGACAGATTAGGGAGAAGAATATCCCCAAGCAAAAGCCCCTCAAGCTCTTCCTCTGAAGGAAGCCGGCGCAAGCGCCGCAAAAGAGATTACTCCTCCTCCAATGACTCCTCGGACAACGAGGATAAGGAAACAGGACACTGGAAATATAGAGGAAGACGTCACGAAGAAGAAGACGAAGACATGTCTCTTCCGTGGCATCGCCAGAAAGTTGATGCATTTACACGACGCATCAGCGATTCCTCCGATCACAAAAGGAGGCGCATGCCCACTAATGTCAAAACATATGATGGAACAGGTGATCCGGATGACCACCTAAAAATTTTTTAGTCGGCCGCTACCATCGAAAATTGGCCACAACCTGTGTGGTGCCATATGTTTATTCCACCTTAGTAGGGAATGCGCGCACGTGGTTTAGCAAGCTCCCACGACGGAGCATTGGCGGGTTTGAAGAATTACGGAAAGCATTCCGTTTAAACTTCACCCAAAGAAAGAAGTGCGCTAAAAACCCTGTTGAACTAGCCAGAGTAAAACAGCGCCAAGAGGAATCAACCAGTGCTTATGTGGAACGCTTTAAAGATGAGTGTCCCGAAGTCCTAAAAATTTCAGGGTTCATGAATGGGATTAATAACCCCGAACTCATTCGGAAGCTAAACGACAAGGTTCCCCAAACCTTCGATGAGCTAATGAAGCGCACAAGATCCTTCATACAAGGAGAAGCAGCCGCTGCGGACAGCAAAAAAGGCTACTCAAATTATAGGCAACAAGAACAGCCTAGGAGACAATCCAACGATCAGAATAGCAACCGCATCAGAAATTATCGCAGTGGAAGAGAAAATGACAAATATACCCTCTCACAAAGACTCCGAGGGAATTATTTGTAGCAGAAGGTGCAAACTTCCCAAAACCTCCACCAATGCGCACCGCAGAGGACAAGCGCATAGGGAATGGATACTGCGAATACCATGGCCAAAAAGGCCATACAACCAACGAGTGTGTCTAGCTACGACAACTGATTGAAAAATTAGTAAGAGTGGGCAGAATGGACCACCTCGTAAAAAACATCAAAGAAGGGAAGGACAAGCAAAGGAATTGAGGCAAGAAAGAACCTCCCAAAGACAAAGCTGACATCATCTACATGATTCAGTCATGGCAACGCAAGATAAAACAAAAAGTCAGTCAACAATTATCTCCAGAAAAAGAGATATCTTTCCCTACTCTAGCTGCGGACAACGCAGTAGTAGAGCCACTAACTATTGAAATACATACGGGGGGACATGATATCCACCGCATGTATATCGACGAGGGGGCATCCGCAGACATCCTATATGATCATTGTTTCAAAAGGCTACGACCTGAGATACAAAGTCAATTGATACCGGCCACAACTTCGTTGACTGGATTCACAGGAGAAAAGATTTGGCCTATGGGACAATTGCGCTTGCTAGTAGTTGTAGGCGATGAACATCACTCAATAGCAACATGGATAAATTTCATGGTAATCAAGTCTCCCTCACCATACAATGGCATCATTGGGAGACCTGGAATATCATCCATGCGCGCTGTACCATCCACAGCACATGGGATGCTCAAATTTCCAGTGGAAGGAGGAGTTGTCACCCTCTACAACACCACGGTACCACCAAAAGAGTGCAACGCAGTAACCAGTGAGGTGGAGAGTATTCCAGAACAGCGCACAGAAAAAACACCAAACTTAAAGGTCGTTATTCACCCCGATTACCCAGATCAACAAATTTTGATTGGAGGATCTTTATCTGACAAAGGTAAGCAGCTGTGTGCGCACTCTTGCAAAAGAACCTAGATATCTTTGCATGGGAACCAAAGCACATGACCGGAGTGCCACGCTCTATCACAGAGCACAAGCTACAAATCCGACAAGGATATCCCCCAATACGACAGAAGAAGCGCGGCCAGGCCCCAGATCGTGCAAAAGATATTCTGGAAGAAGTACACAAACTCGTAGACGCAGGCATCATGCGCGAAGTATACTATCACAACTGGCTTTCTAATCCAGTGATGGTAAAGAAGAGTGATGGCAGTTGGAGGATGTGCGTGGACTTCACAGACCTTTACAAAGCATGCCCATAGGACTGCTATCCACTGCCGGAGATAGACTGGAAAGTAGAATCCCTGTGCGGATAACCTTTCAAGTGCTTCCTAGACGCATACAAAGGATACCATCAAATCCAGATGGCAGTACAGGACGAAGAAAAAATAGCTTTCCACACAAGTCAAGGGGTCTATTGCTATACGAAAATGCCCTTTGGCCTAAAAAACGCTGGCGCAACATACCAGGGATTGATAGACACAGCTTTCGAAAAACAAGTAGGTCGAAACTTGGAAGTCTACGTTGACGACCTTGTCATCAAGAGCCACGCAGAGGATGAATTGGTACGCGACATCGAGGAAACGTTCAAAACATTGGGGAAAATAAACATGAAGTTAAATCCCAAGAAGTGCACCTTTGGCGCAACAGAAGGCATGTTCCTCGGATACTTAATAGAACCCAATGGAATCAAACCTTGCCCAGAAAAAACAAAAGCTGTTATCGATCTTCCCTCACCGCGCACACTCAAAGAAGTCCAGTCATTAAACGGAAAGCTAGTTGGGCTAAACCGTTTCTTATCTAAGTCAGCAGACAAATCACTACCTCTCTTTAAAACACTCACGAAGTGCACCAAAAAGGGAGACTTTCGTTGGACTGAGGAAGCAGAAGAAGCTTTCCAATAGCTAAAACAACATCTGGCATCACTCCCCAAACTTGTCGCACCGCGACCAGGGGAAGAGTTGATCATGTACTTATCTGCAACCCACTAAGCAGTTAGCGCAGTACTATTGACAGATAGAAACTCCGTCCAGACACCCATATACTTTGTAAGCAAAGCATTGAAGAAGACAGAGACTAACTACAGCGCCATGGAAAAGCTGGTCCTAGCTCTAGTATTCGCAGCTAAAAGACTGCGCAGATACTTTCAGGCACACCCAATAGCTGTAATCACAGACCAGCCAATCAAACAAGTTATCTCTTAACCTGACGCATCAGGGCGGCTACAAAAGTGGAGTGTATTGTTAAGTGAATATAACATCTCGTATAGACCACGCACTGCAATCAAGGGGCAGATATTAGCCGATTTCATTGTTGAAAAGCCAGATACCGATAGTCCAACCTCAACAACCAAAACAGATCTACAGGAACCTTGGATTCTGTTCACAGATGGATCCTCATGCGTGGATGGATCAGGCGCAGGCCTTATTCTTACTAATCCAAAAGGAATGGAATTCACCTATGCACTGCGCTTCGAATTCACAGCCACAAACAATGAGGCAGCATACAAAGCCCTACTCGGTGGACTGCGTATTGCAATCCAAATGGGTGTACGCAACCCGGAGGCAAATGTGGATTCTAGGCTAGTAGCTAACCATGTGCTAGGTGAGTATGAAGCCAAGGATGAACACGTGATCCAATACCTGGAAAAGACCAAGTCCTTAATTTAGAACTTTGATAGGTTCACAATAAAACAAGTACCTAGAGGGGACAACAAGAAAGCTGATGCGCTTAGCAAGATTGCATCTACAAGCTTCGCGCACCTATCAAAACAGGTATTGGTAGAAACCCTACAAAACAAGGCAATCTTGGAGATGGAAGTATCCACAGTGATAGAAGAACAAGATCCTACGTGGATGACACCTATCATTGAATTCATTAGCAAAGGAGTCTTACCACAAGATCACAAGGACGCTCGACGAGTGCGGCGCACAGCGCAGCGATTTGAACTACGAGACAACATCCTCTATCGACGTTCTTTCTTGCAACCTTGGCTCCGATGTGTTGGACCTCTTCAAGCAGACTATGTACTCCGAGAAATCCACGCCGGATCATGTAGCATGCACTCAGGACCACGGTCTGTTGTAGCACGCGCTCTACGGTCAGGGTATTATTGGCCCACTATGCACCGCGACGCGCGAAATATGATAAAAAAATGCAGCAATTGCCAAGTACACAGGCCAATTCCGCGCCAACCACAACAAGAGCTAACACCCATCACCTCACCATGGCCATTCTACAAATAAGGCATTGACATCGCAGGTCCTTTTCCAGTTGCAGCGGGAGGGCTAAAATTCCTCATCGTAGCCATAGACTACTTTACGAAGTGGATTGAGGCAAAAGCAGTGGTGAGTATCACGGGCAACCAGGTAAAACGCTTTGTATGGGATAATATTGTATGTCGCTTCGGACTACCTGGAGAAATCATATCAGACAATGGGAAATAATTCTACGACAACCCATTCAAAAATTGGTGCACGCAATTGAACATCACACAACACTTTGCTTCAGTAAAACACCCACAAACCAATGGTTTAGTTGAGCGCGCGAATCGCAGTCTAGGTGAAGGAATAAAAGCGCGCCTTGACAGACACAAAGGAAAGTGGGTGGACGAGCTATCACATGTCTTATGGGCGCATCACACCACAATCAAAACCAGTACTGGAGACACACCATTCTCCCTTGTCTACGGAACAGAAGCCGTTATACCAGCTGAGATAGGAATGCCAACTATACGAACAGCAGAGGTCAATGTCACAACAAATGACGAGGAGCGGCGCATAGACTTGGACTTACTGGAAGAAAGATGTGAACGCGCAGCTATACACAAGGCAAAGGCTAAGGCAAAAATGAAGAAGTATTATGATGCAAAAGTCATACATACTTCCTTCAGGCCAGGAGACTTTGTATACCGCGCTAATGACGCAAGCCACGCAGAAGACACAGGCAAGCTTGGACCCAAATGGGAAGGACCCTATGAGGTCACCGATGCGCTAGGCAATGGTGCATACAGGCTGCGCGATATGGAAGGTCATGACCTAGCGCGCACTTGGAATATCCGCAATCTCAAAAGATGCTATCTTTAGGAAAGGCTACAGCCCACAAACAGACATCTTTGCACACTAGTATGTGCCCATTAATTGTTTGTTTTTTCTTTTCTTTGTAAGGTATTGTTTTTTACTTTTTCAAAAACTTGCAAGAATCAATAAAACGTTATGGTTTCTAGCTAACTCCATAACACGTTTTACTTTATTGCGTACATTCTTATATGTGTCAATATTGTTATACTACATTTTTGCCTACATGGCGTGCATGCACTAATTAAAGACCCACGACGACATAAAGGATGAGTAAACCTACTAACTAACTCGTTGAGTAAGAGGGTTGCAAACCCATCAAGATTGGATCACGCATCCTTGCTAGGCGCCTTACCTTCAAGACGTTGAAGTAAGTCTTCCTTGCGCATCTCACGAAGGATGCACAAATGTTACGTACAAGCCTAGCAAACAACGAGCCAAGAATCTTGGTCACAATAAAACTTTGCAAACATAATGTAAGTTTATACTTATAATTTATCTTAAGTCACGTACTTAATTTAAACATAACTCCAAACAAGAGTATCTCATTCAATCTTTTTTACATAAAAAGACAACAATCATAACATGCAAAAGATATACTTTGTTATTTATACAATAAATATACAAGTCACAAAAAAGCCTATATGCTATGACGATGCTCGGGACTATCTTCTGGGGCGGCGGAGCTTCCTGCCTCTTGAAGATTTCTCAAAAGCAACGCATCCTTAGGCGACACGGTCGCTACGCTAACAGGAATCCCATCTGACCTGGGAACATGCGCAGTGCCCACACTGCATAAGACGGCTTTGCCCTTAATACCCTTTTTCTTGGCAGCTCTCTCTGCGTGCAGCTCCAACACCTCCTTAAGAGGAATCTCCCTTTCAATAGCAAAAGGGTTCAACATATGGCGCGGCTGGGCAAAAACAGGAACCTGCAGCTGTGACTCGTCAGGCTTGAGAAAGTAGTCTGGCTGCGCCTCTGCATCCTCCAAGATATGGCGCCCTAGGGTCAACCCCTCCATAATTACCTTTATTGGGTTATCCTGGTCGTGCTCTAGCTGCGCAATATGAGGAAGCTCAAGCAGCTTCATTCCCTCCATCGCCTTCATCAGCTCGTCATACGCATTGGCGTTATAAGCAGGCACCTCAGCAAGCTCCACCTTCAGCAATTTAGCCTTATGCAGCTCCTCCATAGCTTGAGCCCTCCCACGCTCAACGGCGCACTGCACCACTTTCCAAAGGTCTCCAACACTTCTGGAGACTCTAAAGTGCCCATAGCAGCCAAGCGCAGTCCATGACTGATCAACCACCTACATCAACAGGAACAACTTGCATTAGAAGAGACAAACCAACAAAAATAGTACGGAAACATTGCAGAAAAATATGTAAGGACGTACCTGCGCACAGCTATGGTAGACATCAGGTGAGGGTATAATTCCTCATCATAGTCTATGCTCAGGCCACGCAGCTTCTCCTCCTGCACCTTAATAATATTCTCCATGCGCAACTTAAACTCATTGATGTTCGCAAAATGCTCGTCCTTCTTCTCCTCGAGATACCTTACCGCCCAGGTAAGGTTGGCCCTAAACTGATGAAGGTCCCCGCGCGCTTGCTGCAGCTCAGCCATCACGGTCAACTTCTCGTTAGTGACCTTGTCTGCGTGCGCCTTGAAGGACCCCACCTCCGCTTGCGCTTCAGCCAACTGCGCACGGAGAAGAGCTATCTCCTCATCTTTCTGGGCAAGAGTGCTACTCTCCCCAACGTATCACGTCCTCAACTGAGCAACTAGCTCAGTTTGACGCTCAACAGTAGCAGCCAACTCCACCAACAGCTGCTGCGCAGACACGTCCTCACCCACCTTCACTCTCTCCTCATTGTTTTCATTCTGAGGAGGGACCATAGTCACCACAAATGCCGCATCATCCTTCGCATCATGGTCACTACAGTGAACAAGAAAGAAAGTTAGCGCATATTACGACAAGTAATAATAAATATAAAAGCATGAGGAATATCACTTACAGAAGCGGAGAAGCTTTTGCAGCCTTCTTTTCCGCGCCAGAAGCGGATGTGTCCTCCTCTGCGGACGACTCTACATCCGCGATCAGATGGCGCCTCCTCTTGGAAGTACCACTGCCACTAGCCTCTCCTTTGCGCTTTAGATTCTGCGCTACCACTTCAGGCCTCAGTACCTCTACGGTATCAGAAGATTCAGCTTGCGCTTCCTCCACATGTGCAGGCTCCACAGTCGGAGCCATGATGAGGCGAAAAATGATCCGTTTTTAGGGGGTCATTTAAGCCCGGATCCGACTTTATTTGATCAAATATTGCCCTAAATCATTCCTTTTGTGATTTTAGGTACTTTGGGAGAGAAAGCTGGAAAAGGAAGCAATTCGGACGTTTTTGGAGCATAAAAATGAAGAAAACGCCAAAGTCTTAATTTTCCATGCTGGGAATAGTAGGTGACGGCGTCAAGAGCAAAACCTTGACGGCGTCAAGAGCAAATTTCATGAAAATCCATGACGATCCAGAGAAGATTTGACGGCGTCACATAGGAAGGGCGTCAAGAGTAAAAGAATCATGACGGCCTGGAAACATATAAGTCTTGACGGCGTCAGAAGTAGATCTAGGCAGTCCGAGAAGAGTTTTGGCGGCGAGGTGACGGCGTCACAAGATTACTCTTGACGCCGTCAAACCCATTTTTCTATATATAGTTTTCTAATTTTTCATATTTAAAGAGAGAAGTTTTTGGAGAAACCCTAAGTACGATTTTGGTGCAACTTTTACAGGTTTTTCAAGGGTTCCAAACCCTTGATACCTTGCATTGTAATTGAGATAAGTGTTCTTCTAATTCAATCAATATGTCTATGTGTTGGTTGTCTATATCTTGTTATTGTCTCAATTCCATTATGCTAGGCTAGATCTCTTTTGTGTTTGCTTAGATCTAATGAAACCTAGATATTGATTATGTGTTGATTACTTGTTTATTCTTGTCTTGGATGAATGATTTATATGTTAGGCTTAAGAAAACTGGCAGATCTCCTAATGGTAACATGCTTGAACGTCTTAAGAAACATGAACCGAGGCGTACTAGGTCTTTATTGGTTGTATTTAATGCATGAGCCACTGTTTACAATCCCTATAGTTGTGCTGGGCATGGTGTAGGAGGAGATAAGAGCTCATAGAATTGGGGAGTTATGTATGCCACCCCATGAATGGTATTAAGGAATACGATCCATCATCCATGCAATTATAACAAGTAATTAACGTGTAAAAGATATCTAGGGAGTAGTGAAATCTAAGTAAACACATCTTCTCCGATTACTGCTCACAACCTTAGTATAATTAGTTTATTTTCATTTTTTGTATTTTATTTTGATTGCATTTTAGTATTGGGTTAGTTGAATAGCAACTAATTCCGCCCACTCTTCCAAAACCCGAGATTTTTACTTGCTTTCCATAAAATATAAAAACACAAAAATAATCATCCCTCACCTTTATAACTAGTATTTAGGCTTTCTAATCCTAGCGACACTATTCCTAAGCTGAACGATCAATCCCCCGGTACTTGTCACTATACTATACTACAACGATCAGGTACACTGCCTGGCGGGGGTTGTAAGCTTCTCGAGATCCCTCGAGAGGTAAAGCCTGTTGCGATTCCCACGCATCAAGTTTTTGGTGCCGCAGCCCGGGGAATAGTTATTGTCTAGGTTAGGATTTCTTTTTATTAGGTCTACTTGCTAGATTCCTTTCTAGTAAGATTTTATTTTTATTTTTAGGTTTTCTTTAGTCTATCTTATTTCTTCGTGCCTTTGTCCGTAACTCTTTACCATCCGACATCATGGAAGGTGGTAACATCTTTGAACCCGTCATCCCACCACAACAAAACCCACCATTAGAACCCCTTAGGCCCCGAACCTTAGGAGAGTATTCCCGACCTAGCCACCAAGGCTACCGAAACACCATTGAGCTCACCGGAGCCAATGTGACCCCCTTGCGATCCGACACCATCCGGTTGGTGCAAAGCGGATGTGCATTCCATGGACTTCGTTCCGAAGACCCAAACCAACATCTTAAGGACTTTCTCAAAATCGTAGACTCCATAGACCTAGATGTTGAAACTAGAGAGACTACCCGTTTACGCCTATTCCAATTCTCTCTACGGGATCAAGCTAGTCAATGGCTTGAGCGTTTACCCGCGGGATCCATCACCACATGGGATGATCTCACCACTCGTTTCCTTGCTCAATTTTTCCCACCGGGGAGAACTACTAAGGTTAGAAATGACATCTTGATGTTCCAACAACGTCAAAATGAATCTCTTTATGAAGCATGGACTCGTTTCAAGGACTTACTCCAAAAAGTCCCTCATCATGGCATAGATCTTTGGCTCCAAGTCCAAATTTTCTATGACCATATCGACATCTCCACGAGGCGAGCCATTGACCAATCGGCCGGTGGTAAGCTACGTGATCTTAGTGCGGAACAATCATGGGAACTCATAGAAGATCTTGCTCTCTATGACAACGAAAGTTGGAATGATCCCCGTGATTTGAACAAAACGGTCAAGGCAATATATTTGCCTTCGAACAATTCTAGCACTCCCGACCGTAGGATCATGGAACTTGAGGACCAAGTCAAGTTTCTCATGAAATCTTACAAAGCTCCGAAGCCTTCAAGCCAAGTGAACAAAATCACTTCTTCATGCGAATTATGTAGTGGTCCCCATGACACTCGTGATTGTGTGGAACTCCCCGGAACAGCTTTTGCGGACTACGCATCCACGCGTACCGACGAAGCGGGAGATAAGTGGTACACTTTCAAGCCCGAGCCAAACACTTACGGTGATTCATACAACCCCTCTTGGAAAAATCACCCAAACCTTAGGTGGAAACAAAATCAACCCAATTCTTCTAATCCGCCTAATCGTTACCAACCAAACGGTCCACCATCCAACCGTACTTTCAACAACAATCCTTCTAACAACTATGGTAGTACCAACAATCTTGAAGGATTGATGTTAAAGTTCATGGCATCTCAAGAAGCTCGCATAGCTAGGTTTGAAACCGAATTCAACTAACAACAAACAGAGATGACCAACAAGATTGACAACTTGTTGAAAGCCCTCAACAACCAAGCGTTAATCACACCTAGGAAAGACACTAGGGACACCAATAGTGGAATCCAAATTAAGGATCCCTCATCATCCAAACATGTCCACTTTGTCAATGTTGTCACCATTAAGCCGATAGATAAGGAGATAGAAGAGAGTGACAAGGATGAAGTTAGAGTAGAGGCCGAGATTAAGGATGAGAGTAGGGAAGTTAAGGTTAACAAGGAAGAGAACGATGAGGTTGCCTATCAAATGCCCTACAAGATTGAACAATACCGCCTTCTCTCTAATTTCGAAAAAGAACACAAGCAAGCGGCTTATTATAGGAATGAGGAGGATAGACGTAGAGGAGTAGAATATGTAAAGAATAGGATGCTTGGTTTCTATAAAGAATGTTTACAACTAGGTCCGGAATACAAAACTGGTTTAGAAGACGACCTAGAGAGTGGAACCAATGATGAGATCACGTAGTAACCCATGACCTTGAGTCTAGCTACAAGACTCGTAGATAAAGAAAATCGCTTCTTGGGAGGCAACCCATGTTTTGTGTGATTTTATTTGTTTGATTGTTATTTGCTTCAGTATGCATGCTTTATTTTTATTGTTGGTAGATCATGTTTCTAAACTAAAAATGTGGAAATACTTTACTTTGTTGTTTAGCCTAGTCTTAACTCCACCTAGAAGTATTTTTGCAAAAGATAAGTGTAAGGGGAAACCCCAAATATGTTTTTAAGAAACAAACCTATCATGATTCTCCACAATATTAAATGAGCATGTATATTCGTATTTGTTAGAGTCAAATGCTTGTATTGAGTCATAATGAAGTTTTGCAGGATTTTCCAGGAAGTAGGACGAAGTTTTTTCAGAAATTTTCCGGAAACTTAACATAAGAATTTCTGCAGGTCCATTCTGACGGCGTCAGAGTTTTACTCTTGACGGCGTCAGGAGTTAAAAATCTGGAAATTTTACCGGTTTTGTTTTTTTTAACGGAGTCTTATGGTTTTTGTGAATTATTAAGTCTTATAATCTCCAGGAGATCTGCAAACTTCATTCCACAAGCATTATATCTTATCTTGTTTTCTAGGATTTAGAAACTTATATAGGATGCCGCCGATTTTACGCGAGGTTGTCTTGTCTATTTTGTCAGGTTTTACAGGTTATGTATAACAAGGAGATGATTTATATTCTGGAAGGGAAGCTTTGATCGTTCATTTTCTTGGAGGAAGATTTAACCTGGCCATCCTATTATCCATACCGAGCGAATCAGGGGAGTATTTGATTTCATTCTTTTTACTTATTTCACTTTTACATCCTTTACTTGAACATTGGGGACAATGTTCATCTTAAGTGTAAGGGGAGGGTTAAAAGATGATACCTTACATATGCACTTTCGCTTGAGTTTGTTTTGTTTGATGGTAGATGTGTAATAAAACTATGAGAAATACTTGTTAGTGTAATTTTAGCGCCAAATTTAAATTTTTTTACAACATTTAGGAGTGAAACTTTAGCCATAGTAAGCGTCTCATGGATAGGAGATTGTATGACTAGCAGATAACCGTATATTCAGAAAAATTTTCCACCCAAATATGTGAGGTTCGCCTTTAGATTTGATAGGAAAAGCATTCACTATTAGTGCTTATGAGTGTACCGGTAGCATTTAGATTCTAGAACTTGCGTTAGTGATGCATCCCGAGACCGCTAGTGAGACTACATTCGTGTAGTAGGATTTACTACATGATAAGAGGCATTAGGATCACCCTTGTGTTAAACCCGTATTATAATTACTTGACCATTTAAGTCATATTACTTGGCTAGTTAAGTCAACTAATGTTTTCCCACACCCTTAGCGTTGTACTCATTTTTAGTACACGATACCCCTAGTACACCCCTCCGAGCCTATCTTTTCGTTTCTTACTTTAAGCATTTTACTTAAAGGAAGAATTTGTTACACCCCACTTAAATGTACACCCAAATCGCCTTAGCCTTCCGTGTATGCGCTAATTTTTAGTGCATTATTGTTATTTGTTAAACCCTAAGTTAACTTTCTAATTGATTACATGGTTGCTAAGTCGAGTCATATCCTTGTACATATTGTTTTGGGACGATTGGGACTCATGGGTAAGTACTTATTTTATGGAGTAATGGGGAAGAACATCATTTATTACCCCCATATGTACGTTAATCTTAAAAGTGCTCCAAGTGTTTTGATTTTCTTAATTCGAGTCATTAGATTAGTTTATTGTAAAGTATGTAAAGATTCAAGTGTAAGGGGAATTCTCGTCCCCTATGATGTATTATTTTGGATGGTAGGGTAAGAGTGTATGTCTAAAAAAAATTCAAGAAAAAAAAAAAAAAAAAAAAAAAAGGAAAAAGAGAAAAAAACATACGGACTACCATCCCTTTTCATTCTATGTTCATTTTATGTTTTTGTTATTTTTCATTTATTAGCTTAAGTCGAGTCTAGTATTGGCTTAGCAACGCCATATTGTACATGTAATTAACCAAGATTGTTAACTCGCCACCAGTAAAACTTCCTTTATCCAACAAAACCGTGTATTTCATATCCCTACACCTAACGTTACAACCCTTTAAAAGACCTCTTTGATAGTTTATCCTAGGTGCTTACGCCATGTGGTGGAGGTTTGATCCTTTCCCAAGCCTATGGTAATCTATTTTGCTATGACAGGTAGTGAGAGATATCTTCCGTTTCCATATTGTAATTTATACTTTATTACACCCGAGAGATGTGAGTATCTAAACACTATTTGTGAGGTGCTTGTATATGACCTCCGTGCTTGTCTATTGGTCTTTAGTGAACGATTATTTGTTGTAATTACTTTTATATTAGTGTTAAATGACCCCTAACTTGTCTTTTGAGTAGAATAAAAGCGCATTTGATTGAGGACAAGCAAATCTCAAGTGTAAGGGTATATGATGAGGCGAAAAATGATCCGTTTTTAGGGGGTCATTTAAGCCCGAATCCGACTTTATTTGATCAAATATTGCCCTAAATCGTTCCTTTTGTGATTTTAGGTACTTTGGGAGAGAAATCTGGAAAAGGAAGCAATTCGGACGTTTTTGGAGCATAAAAATGAAGAAAACGCCAAAGTCTTAATTTTCCATGCTGGGAACAGTAGGTGACGGCGTCAAGAGCAAAACCTTGACGACGTCAAGAGCAAATTTCATGAAAATCCATGACGATCCAGAGAAGATTTGACGGCGTCACATAGCAAGGGCGTCAAGAGTAAAAGAGTCATGACGGCCTGGAAACATATAAGTCTTGACGGCGTCAGAAGTAGATCTAGGCAGTCCGAGAAGAGTTTTGGCGGCGAGGTGACGGCGTCACAAGATTACTCTTGACGCCGTCAAACCCATTTTTCTATATATAGTTTTCTAATTTTTCACATTTAAAGAGAGAAGTTTTTGGAGAAACCCTAAGTACGATTTTGGTGCAACTTTTACAGGTTTTTCAAGGGTTCCAAACCCTTGATACCTTGCATTGTAATTGAGATAAGTGTTCTTCTAATTCAATCAATATGTCTATGTGTTGGCTGTCTATATCTTGTTCTTGTCTCAATTCCATTATGCTAGGCTAGATCTCTTTTGTGTTTGCTTAGATCTAATGAAACCTAGATATTGATTATGTGTTGATTACTTGTTTATTCTTGTCTTAAATGAATGATTTATATGTTAGGCTTAAGAAAACTGGCAGATCTCCAAATGGTAACATGCTTGAACGTCTTAAGAAACATGAACCGAGGCGTACTAGGTCTTTATTGGTTGTATTTAATGCATGAACCACTATTTACAATCCCTATAGTTGTGCTGGGCATGGTGTAGGAGGAGATAAGAGCTTATAGAATTGGGGAGTTATGTATGCCACCCCATGAATGGTATTAAGGAATACGATCCGTCATCCATGCAATTATAACAAGTAATTAACGTGTAAAAGATATCTAGGGAGTAGTGAAATCTAAGTAAACACATCTTCTCCAATTACTGCTCACAACCTTAGTATAATTAGTTTATTTTCATTTTTTGTATTTTATTTTGATTGCATCTTAGTATTGGGTTAGTTGAATAGCAACTAATTCCGCCCACTCTTCCAAAACCCGAGATTTTTACTTGCTTTCCATAAAATATAAAAACACAAAAATAATCATCCCTCACCTTTATAACTAGTATTTAGGCTTTCTAATCCTAGCGACACTATTCCTAAGCTGAACGATCAATCCCCCGGTACTTGTCACTATACTATACTACAACGATCAGGTACACTGCCTGGTGGGGGTTGTAAGCTTCTCGAGATCCCTCGAGAGGTAAAGCCTGTTGCGATTCCCACGCATCAAGCCACACTCTGTACTGGCGTCACAAGGAGAGGTGGCGAATCTTCATGACCAACTGGCCCCAACACAGTTAGATGCCCAACAGTCGCCTCCAAGAGCGGTTGCTCGTTCTCCCTCAGAGGGTGCACACCAACGGTCACCTGCTTCGGCTTCTCCAGCTTCACCACAGCAAACAAATCCATCTCTGCGCAACATAGGAACAAATAACAAAACAGAGATTAGTTATTAAAAGTGCGCATACAGAAAAACTTACATTGTTTGAAGCGAACAATAAAAAGGGATGAACACCCACCCCGGCCTTCCTCATCAATGAAGGTTGGCACCTCGTCAGCCCCATGGAAATAGTTGCGACTCAACCCCACGTGCACCAAAAACTCCTCAGGATAAGAGTTAATGGGGATGCGGTTTGCATCAATGGTCTGCGCATCTGCCAGGCTATACGAACCGGGTGCGGGGCGCCCATCCCTCGGCAGCGTCTCTTGAGTATAAAACTCAAATGGTGATGGAAACACCACATCATCCACCCAAAAAAAAATATTCCCTCCAGTGCCTCAGGGAATCTACCTTATCGGTATAGCACTGAAGGCTCCCTGCGCGCTTCGCAAAGGATACCCATCCATGCGACCACGTTGTGTGGTAAAATGCACGGAATAGGTCGACGGTCGGGTTTATTGCAAGTAAACGACAGTTTACTTCAAAGTTTGATATCTTCGCCGCACCTATACAGTGCAGCTGAGAGATATGAAGGTGATAGAAATTGAGCACATTGCTCAAAAATATGGATATTGGTACTCGATAGTTAGCGTACTCAAAAAAGCGCGTGTATAGCCCTATCTTCCCTTCGGGGAAATCGGCAATACACGCATCGACGTCTGGGGCCTCTGGATGCACATCCAGAGGAATGAAGTAATCAGATGAGAACTGACGCACGTCATCCTCATCCATCGCAGAGCGAAACTCCTCTAATTGAGCAACCATTTTACAGTATCACACGATCTACTCACGGAATTACCTAATGAAATAGTTGATTTCTCTAAGAAACGCTTTGAAGAATGAGAAATGGGGAATGTGTGTTTTTTACTGTGTGTTTTTGGTAAAAAGGAGGCGATGACTCTTATATAGGTCATCAAAAAACCCTAGATGAGGACCACGTGGATCCCACTCACAAAACGTTTGCTTGGAATACGAAACGGTACATGCACTTTTTCCCGTTTTCCGAGGAACACGTGGACCCATCCCCCGTTTTCTGAGGCACCTTTTTGAAATATCTTGGATTAGATGCATATTTCTTCATATTGGGCGGCAAATTTCTACATTTGTCCCGCCACGCTTACCGCTGTTCTCACTAGTCTAGCATCCGTGGCTACGAGCCGCGCACACTAGACTGGGGGGACATGATGACGTATAGTCTATATTTGGGCCACGAACCCAAATGATAAACATCACTAAGGCCCAAAACCACCATGAGTGGGTTATTATAACTTGGGCCGCATTGATAATAGGATTGGGCTCACATAGACCCAAGCCCAACCAAACTACCCGGGCATAGATAAGGATCTCCTAATTATGGAATAGATATCCTTAACCCGGATAAGCACCACGCGTGCGAAGAGTAAGGAGCAAGAAACCTATGAGGATTCTGTACCTATATAAGGAATGACATAATTCTCATTAAAGGTACGATTAACATACCCTAAACTCTTTACGAGAACCCTAAAACCGATTACTTACTCTCACGCCGGAGGATAATCGTGGGAGACAATCCCACGATAAGCCTAACGGTGTTTGTTTATTTTCTTAGTACGCAGGTTTCAAGTATTAAGAAGCGAATTGGTACGAGAGCAAGAGCCCAAACTAGGAACGCCCAACTTTTGTATCAACAGGAGCATTTGAGGGTATTTATAGGTAAGATAGGAAGATGGGCCTGGCTTGGGCTTTTGTAATAAACTAGACATAACCTTCTACAATATTAGATTAAACCAAGCCCGTTTACCCTTAACTAAACTACAAGACTATTACAATATTATTACAAGACTAAATGACTTAATAAATGATCGTCACTTCTATTTCTAACAGAAAGTAATTATAATCATGTTCTTGAGTGGGAGGAAAAAGAAAATAACTTGGTTAAATTACATATTTGCCCTTTAGTTGTTAATGTCAAATATTTTAAAAATGATATATTAGTATTTACACAACATAACTTTCCATTTTCTTTCCCTTTCCTCCCAAAAGTGGGAAGAAGATTTACTTAACTAAACTTTATCCCTATTTCCTTTCCACTTCCATTTCCCCCCTTAAAAAAAACTCAAGAACACAAAAACATATCAATTTCCTTTCCTTTCCATTTCCTTTCCAACTCGAGAACTGAGCGTTTGTTCGTAGGCTCATGCCCTCAAGTGAAGACTTCCCAGCAGGTCACTCAAGCCAGTACTACTCTCACACGAGCACACTTAACTATATTGGTGATTGATTAACTGTCATAAAAAAAAAATAAATAATAAAAAAAAAAAAAAAAAAAAAAAAAAAAAACGAATTGTTATTGTATAAGGCGAATGTTAACATATGTTCCAGCATCACTCCAAGTCACGGCTAATGTAGGATTTGCCTAGGGTGTTACATTCATCCCCCCTGGGGGAATCCCATCCTTGTATTAAGTTGGGTTACAACCCTGCCTAATTGACTCATCGTCCAAGTCACGGCTAATGTAGGATTTGTCTGGGGTGTTACATTCATCCCCCTAGGGGAATCCCATCCTAGTATTAAGTTAGGTTACAACCCTGCCTAATAGACTCACCATCCTCGCCTTTAACACCCCATTTTATAGACCACAATATTGTCCGCTTTGCTCGTAGGCTCACAGCTTTGCTTTTGTGGCTCTCATGTGAAGACTTCCCGGCAAGTCACTCAAGCCAGTACTACTCTCACACGAGCACGCTTAACCGTATGGTCGATTAACCATTAGACCACAAAACGTTGTTGAAACTTAGACCTTGATAGATCTTCTTGAGCACTCTAGAATTGTTAGTTATGTCACTATAATCAATAACACACTAATAGACAATCTCTGCAACTTGTATTTTTAAAGCGGAAACAAAACACAAGCGTAATACTAAGAACTCTTGATCCTCCATGGATCTTTTTAATTATAATAAGAGTATTCTCCAAAAGTTATCTTCAATACATAATCGTGTGTTCCTTTTATACACAAGGAACCCTAAACCGTTTCACAAGAAACGTATATTCTAAAACTTCTAAAAGATATGCATTATCACTTCCTAAATAAACTCATGCATATCCAAACTATAATACATAAAATACGGAAATACTATATCCGCATAAACTAATAATGCTGAAACTAGTCTTCAGCAGATACACTGCTTCAACAGGAACCAACTCTTCAGCAGTATCCTTCAGCAGAAACAGCAGCAGAATTCTTACTTCAAAGAATTCCCAACATTCCTCCCCTAATCTTGAATTTGACCTGGTTAAGTTCAAGATTCTTGATAGATCTTCAATATAACATACCAAGAGGATTGTAGTAAGATAGCACCAGCAAAGAATCATCTTCAGTAGAATCTCTATGATCAGCAAATACTTTAAAGCTCCATTCTTTGCAGCAACAAATGACCAAATGTACATCAAAACAAATTAATTTCATACTATTCTCATCACTTCCAGGTGTGTTAACTCCTGTGAGAGGTAAATCATTGAAAATAATGGATTTGATGTCTCTTTACCAATAGCCATCACTACTGGAGTAGCCAAGTGTTCTAAGGTACACTGATAACCACACGATTTTTAGCAAATCATCAGCTATAAACGGATTTGAGATGTCTTTACCTGTAGCTGTTTGCTCAGGACTAGCCAATTATTTTGATGAAAATCATCTTGGTTAACTGATTACCAAATATGGTTTTCCACTGCCTTTACCACAAGCCATATACATGTGGGCTAGCCAATTATTCAGAATCCATAAAGGAAAAATCCATGGTCAATTGACAACCATTTCAACTACTCAGCAATAAAGCATGGGTGAGTTGAAAACCCTATGGTTTTGAGCAAACCATTACAGCTATCAACAGATTTGATGTGTCTTTACCAAAGCTGTACCCTTTGGACTAGCCAACTTTATGATGGAATAGTCAACATCAGGTAAGTTGATAACCAAACCTGCATACAATTCTATACAACAACAAGTTAGTTTTTTTTTTTTTTTTTTTTTTTTTTTTTTTTTTTTTTTTTTTTTTTAAATACAAATATACAACATGATATCCCTAATCAGATGCTGCTCTGGAAGTCTTAATCCTTTGTTTGAAAACCTTCACCAAAGATTCAGCAAACAACCTTGTATTCCCTGCTGGATCAGGAGGAATCTCCAACTTTTGTTGTAGCATTTTCTCCATCAGGGACACTTTCAGAGGATATCTTTTGGTAAGATCCATAAGAAGCCTTAGACCAGTTGTAGTTTCCAACACATGAACATAAGGCATAGGATAGAACTTCTAACTCTGAATTTTCCATCTCTGATTATTCTTCCATATGTCATAGCTTGCACCAGTGGGAGTAGAAGAATCAAACAACACTTGAAGATCACCCAACAAATACCCTTCAGGAGTATGAGTTGCATAATACTTAAGGACTAACTCATATAGAGTTACCAAATCCTGATGATCCACAAGATGTAGAATCTGTTGAAGAAATGTAAATGATATGAAAGTTTTATCCAATCTGTAAATGGTATTAACTTGACCATTTTTACTTAACTCCCAATGAACCAAAACATCTCTTGTTCCCACAGGCCAATCATCAAAGGATCCTTCTGTAACACCCCCAATTCATGATGCAACGGAATTCAACTTGGGTGTTACTCGACGGCAAAACAGTCATAATAATAGAAAACGATCTCTAACCGAGTCGTATTAAAAAGAGTTGTTATTCATATTTATTCAAATATATCAGAGTTTACATAGTAAGGTCCCAAAAAGGTTCCATGTTTCAAAATACATCAATATAAAGTCTTTGATGTTTTTATCGAATGACATAGTAGTTTATAGCCTTCTTCCTTTAGTACGTGCCCTTCCGCTCCAATCTTGATTATCATGGACCTGAAATACATGCTTAAGAGGTCAACACAAAGGTTGAGTGATATTCATAGAGTTTGTTTAACGGTTGAACACAATATGTTGGTAGTATGAGTTAATTAGACTCATACTTATGTTAGAAAACAAAACAGTTATTATTATATACTAAGCTCATGCTACCAATACGTTAACGGGTACCAATATCAGTCGGCGGTTTTGTTGCCCCGGTAAGTACTTTGCCGTCATACTTAATGTTCAAATATAGTGCATTCATTTGAACTAATCTGCTCAAACAAATGGGATTCGTTAATCCCAATAGGCTATTCATAATACTCGCGCTCACTAATACTAGTGATTAAATGGTTCATCATAGGGGCCTAGGATTGGCAAGGTAGGTACTTAGTAATAATAAAACAATCAGGCAGCATACAGTTTCAAAGCTTTGTGTTCGGTTTAAAAGTAGCATGTATTCACCCCAAGGGTTTGTAAAACATTGAAGTAATGTAAAGTGGGGCTATGAACTCACCTTAAGTAAGATAGCAAGTAATGAAGGTAATGGTTAGATCGTGTAGGTTTCTACGAGCAACCTATAATAGAATGTTGCGACTTAGGATCGGAGTAAAGAATATGAATAAGTGCCTATATAAATATCTTGCATTTAGTCCATGATGTGGTATGATGTATAGTGTAAGTCTTTGAAAGAAAAGATTCATGAAACATGTATGTTTTATATATCGTTTACTACCGTTCGGGCCGACATAATTCAGAAGTCATGTTAGTAAGCATTCGAGGAGCCAGGACACTTTAATTCGTAAATCCACAACTTATCTCGACGGCTTACATAATGAACTCCTCACATGAGGCTCCCTACTATTGTAGTAGTTGATAAAATATATAGATATAAGTTTTGATCCGAAAAGTTACATGTCCGATATTTGAATAAACTTAGGAAAGTTTATCATTACATGAAGATTGTTATTAGGGTAAGTTTCATAAGTCTTGTATGACAATTTCTCTTTGTATTATCTCATGGTTCTTTTTAAGTGAAGTAGATCCAAATTGCTTGTTCAAGTTATCGCCAATTCCTTGTTTCATGTTTTCGCCTAAGTAAGCTTCTATGGTCATTTCGTCATGGCCTTGCCATGACCTTTGGTCCTTGTTCCATGGTCATGAGACTCAACCTTGGCTCTAGCCATGGTTGTGGTCTTGATTATAGGTCATAAGACCTCTTGTTCCTTTTAAAGTATAACTATAATATAGTGACTTATAAATATGTAAATAGCTGTTAAGAAACTGAGAAATATCTCATTCGTTATTGATTTTCTGGAGACGTGCTCCTGATTATTTGAAGAAAACGTGATTCCGGACAACTTTCGTGCCTTAACTTTTTCATGAAACGGACCAGAAAGGCCTCGTTTTGCTTGTTTTAGGTTCTGTTACAGAAACTATTTTGGCAGTTTTGCCGCAAAGTTTTGGTGACTTCAAATCGTCATAACTTTTGACTCGTATACTCATTTTAGGTGGTTCAAGTTGATACAGTTTCCTTTTTAGGTCCTCTACTACAATATGTAATAATCCAATATCATAATTTTACTATTTTGATCAGGTCTTACCAAGAAAGTCACTAGTTTACTTGTTTTAATAACTTATCTTAACAATCAATTACAATAACTTGTTTTGCTCATTTTTATACATCATGGACATGCATACAAGACATAATATAGCATGAATAATAGGTAAATAACATGAACATGATTATTTAACAAGAAGCATGTTAGGGTTTGGCTTACAACTTTCGGCTTTCAAAGATGAAAGGAAGTTAACATGTAAGGATAGGACTTTGATAGACTTGCTTCAACCCACTTCACTTCATGCAATCTTTCTACTCTTGTAATCTTGAAAGATAGATGATGAAAGTTGAGGTGACTTGAGTGGATTCAAACTCAAGAGAAATCACCAAAGTATATGAGGTTATGGAAGTGTTTTGGTAACCTAAGATCAAACTAGGGTTTCTACCTTGAACTTGCACTTGAACCTTGCTAGAAATTAGAAGGAATAAAGCTAAGTATGGAATGGTTTTGGGGTGTGATATGGACGGCAATAAAGGGGGGAGGGGGGTATTTATATGCTCATGAGGAGGTTACAAAATGAGACTAGTCAAAGCTTTCCTAACAAGCTTCAACACATGTAACTCATCCAAGGTACTTAGCACAAGATCAAGCCACACCATGGGGTGACTCCCCCCTATTGGCGGTTCACAAGTCTAGGGGGGTGAGGTGTACTTGGCTTGATAATATCCTAAGTATTAGGATGAGATTTGACTCCGGGAAATGCCAACCGTAAATGATTAGGCCTCAAAACGTAAAACCGGGTGTCGTAAAAATATGGAACTTGAAAGTATTGTTAAACATGTCCATATGTTCCATAATAAAATATAAAATGAGTGGTAGGTTCCATTTGGGTGGTAAAACCCTGCTAAAACTGGAAACACGGGTCTAAAACGCGTAATACGTAAAATGTATGAATATTGCGTAAAATTGAGAAAAGTAAAATGTTGCTTTTCTAATAGGATATAAATGATTTAAAATGACTTATAATGTCTAGACTGGGCTCAGTCTAGTGTCGGTTGGTATTAAATGTCTTTTAGACATCAAACCGTAAGCCTAAAATCAAGGAATGACTTATAAAATCAAGGAATGATTTTTGGTCAAAGGAGGAGGGAAAAATATGTTGACTTATTCTAATAAGTTGAAAACTCAAATCATCTTAGAAACGCGGTGCAGGTATAGACTAAGGTTACGGCTGAGTAAAAACGCTTAAAACTGAAAATTCCAGTTTTTCACGGCCGAGGTTTATTTTTGGTCATGTTTTTCTCAGTCATGATTTATTCTCAAATAAATCATGAGTGTGTCAAACATTTTTCTGATGCGGGGTCACTTAACGGGGTCGAGTTTCGTTGTGCGTAGAATTTCTGAATGACGTTTTACCCTAAAACGTGTAATTCCTTAATAACTTTCCCGAAAATAACCTGACGAGTGTCAAACATTTAATTTGCCATGGAAATGATTTATCACTCGAGGCCAAGAAATAAAAATCAAGTTTCGGGAAAATTTCGGGAAAAATGAATAGTAAATTTTCTGGGAATAGTAATTAACCTGAAATTGCGAATTGTTACAGTCTCCACCCCATATGAGAGCTCCGTCCCGGAGATCAATTTGCGTTGGGAGTAGAAGCTTCGTTGGTAAAAAGATGTGGGTATTTCTTACGTATCTGGTCCTCTCGTTCCCATGTGTATTCAGGACCACGTCGTGAGTTCCAACGAATTTTGACAATTGGAATACGGCTTTGCTTGAGTTGTTTGACCTCTCGGTCCATGATTTCTATAGGTTCCTCAATAAATTGAAGATCGTCATTGAGTTGAATTTTATCGAGTGGAATCACAAGTGATTCATCTGACAAGCATTTGTTTAGGTTAGATACATGGAAAGTGGGGTGTACACTACTGAGTTCTGATGGAAGCTCAAGTTTGTACGCCACAGGGCCAACCCTGGCTAGGATTTTGAATGGTCCGATGTATCTTGGGTTTAGTTTTCCTCGTTTCCCGAATCGTATCAAGCCTTTCCAAGGCGATACCTTTAGCATAACCCTATCTCCGACTTGGAATTCTAGGGGTCTGCGTCGTGTGTCGGCATAACTTTTCTGTCGATCTCTTGCGGTTTGTAGTCGACTTCTGATTTGTACAATCTTATCCGTTGTTTCTCGTATGAGTTCTGGTCCAGTGAGTTGAACTTCTCCCACTTCAGCCCAACAAGCAGGTGAACGACACTTTCGACCGTAAAGTGCTTCAAATGGAGCTGCTTTAATACTTGTACGATAGCTGTTGTTGTAGGAAAATTTGACTAATGGTAGATGAGTATCCCATCCTTTTCCAAAATCTATTATACAAGCTCGAAGCATGTCTTCAAGTGTTTGAATGGTTCGTTCACTCTGACCATCGGTCTGAGGATGATATGCTGTACTCATGTCTAGATTTGTTCCAAAAGCATCTTGGAGTGACTGCCAGAAATTGGAAGTAAATCTACCATCTCTGTCGGATATGATGGATATTGGTGCACCATGTCTTGAGACTATTTCTTTGACGTACAGTCGGGTTAGTTGTTCCATTTTGTAAGTCTCTTTGATTGGTATAAAGAGTGCGGATTTTGTGAGATGATCAACTATGACCCAGATGGAGTCATAACCGCTTGATGTCTTTGGGAGTTTGGTAATAAAGTCCATAGTAATTCTTTCCCATTTCCACATAGGAATCTCTGGTTGTTGCAATGGACCGGATGGTTTTTGATGTTCGGCTTTTACTTTGGAGCAGGTAAGACATTTGCTAACGTATGTTGCAATGTCGGCCTTCATGTTCGGCCACCAATAGAGTAACTTAAGATCATGATACATCTTATCAGATCCTGGATGTATGGAGTATTTAGACATGTGAGATTCATGCATGATCAAGTCTCGTAGGCCACCATAAAGTGGTAACCAACTTCGACCTTGGAAGCATAGAGTTCCATCTAAACGGGTTTCAAATTTCTTTTGTATCATTTCCTTTTGGATGTCTTCTTGTTTCACCGCCTCAGCTTGAGCGTGAAGGATTTGAGTAGGAAAGTTTGAATTTATGGTTAAAACTAAGGCTCGGACTCGTAGTGGTTTAACCCGTTCCTTTCGGCTCAGGGCGTCGGCTACTACGTTTGCCTTTCCTGGGTGGTAACGAATGTCGCAGTCATAATCACTTAGTAATTCCAACCAACGACGTTGTCTCATGTTTAGTTCTTTTTGGTTCAAAATGTGTTGTAGACTTTTATGATCGGTGTACACAGTACATCTAGTACCGTATAGATAGTGTCTCCAGATTTTTAGTGCAAAGACTACAGCTCCTAACTCTAAGTCATGAGTGGTGTAATTTTCTTCATGAACCTTGAGTTGTTTTGAAGCATAAGCCATGACCTTATCACGTTGCATCAACACGGCACCTAAACCTTCGTGCGATGCATCACAATAGACTACAAAATCTTCGATCCCATCTGGCAATGCTAGGATAGGGGCACAACAAAGTTTCTGTTTGAGGGTTTGGAAAGCTTTCTCTTCATCTTCATCCCACACGTATTTCTTGTTTTTCTGAGTTAGTTTAGTCAGAGATTTTGCTAATGAGGAAAATCCTTCAATAAACCTTCGGTAATACCCGGCTAGACCCAGAAATTGACGAATTTCTGTAGGTGTGGTAGGTGTTGGCCAATTTTTGATAGCTTCAATTTTAGCGGGATCGACATGTAAACCGGTCTTGTCAATCACATGCCCAAGGAATTGTACTGATTGAATCCAAAATTCACATTTGGAAAACTTTGCATACAATTTCTCTTCCTTGAGTAGTCCTAAAATTGTTCTCAGGTGTTCTTTGTGTTCCTCTTCGTTTTTGGAATATATGAGAATGTCGTCTATGAATACGATCACAAATTTGTCCAAATATGGCTTACACACTCGATTCATGAGATCCATGAATACTGCCGGTGCATTAGTTAACCCAAATGGCATCACTTGGAATTCATGGTGACCATATCGTGTCCTAAAGGCTGTTTTTGGAATGTCTTCATCACGAACTCTAACTTGATGGTAACCTGATCGTAGGTCAATTTTTGAGTAATAGGTTGAACCTTGCAATTAATCGAATAAATCATCAATTCTTGGTAGTGGGTATCGGTTCTTTATGGTTAATTTGTTTAGCTCACGATAGTCAATACACATTCGTAATGACCCATCTTTCTTTTTCACGAATAAAACTGGGGCTCCCCAAGGTGAGGAACTGGGTCGAATAAATCCCTTGTCCGAAAGTTCTTGTAATTGATTTGATAGCTCTTGCATCTCTTAAGGTGCTAGCCGGTATGGTGCGCGGGCAACTGGCGCGGCTCCTGGTATTAAATCAATTCTGAATTCTATTTGACGATTTGGTGGTAGTCCGGGTAAATCTTCCGGAAAGACTTCAGGAAACTCACAGGCAATAGGAACATCTTCGAGACGTTTTTCATCGGATTTCTTTTCTGTTACGTGGGCTAAGAAAGCATAACATCCTTTCTCAATGTACTTCATGGTTTTGATACATGAGATGATGTTTATTCGAGTTCCACTTTGATCACCACGAATGATCAAGGTTTCATTGTCACATGGAATGTGCACAACTCTTTCACCACAAATGATGTTAGCTTTATGTTTAGACAACCAATCCATGCCAATGACAACATCGAAACTTCCAAGTTCGATTGGCATAAGATTGATGTTAAAGGGGTGGTCTAAGAGATTAAAGGTATAGTTTGGGATTACGGTATTGGTATTTACTAAGTCACCAGTAGCTAGTTCAATACTATAACTAGTGGTTAAAGTGATCGATGGAATATCAAGTAAAGGCGCAATTCTAGTAGATATAAAGCTCATATCAGCACCAGAATCGAATAAGACTTTAACAGGAATGTTATTGAGTAAGAAAGTACCGGTAACCACGTTCGGATCTTGGTGTGGTTCTCCATTTCCCATGACATAGGCTCTACCGCGAGCACCTCCGCCTTGTGGTCCTTGGTTTTGAGGACAATTGTTCTTGAAGTGTCCCCTTTCACCACACCCAAAACATGTAACTATTGGCTGAGTGTTCGCCCCAGTAGCTACACCCTTGCCTCTACAATCCTTGGCAAGATGTCCGGGCTTTTGGCACTTGTTGCATTTGGCCGGGCAGGGACCTTCATGATGGTAGTTGCACTTGGTACACTGTGGTAGAGTACCAACGTATTTACCACCGGCTGGTGCAGCAACATAAGTCGTCGCGGCTTCTTGTCTTTTGTTCTGTTGATTGTAATGGTTGTTGTTTCGGGTTTGGTTGTTGTTGTTATTGTTACTTCCACGGTTACCATCCCATGGTCGCTTGTTGTTGTTGTTGTTGTTGTTGTTCTTGTTGTTGTTGTTACGGTAGTTGGAGTTGTTGGTGTTATTGGTATTGTTGGCGTTGTTGGTGTTGTTGGTGTTGTTGGGGTTGTTTTGCTTTCGGGTTTCTGTCATACTTACCACTTGATCCATGAGGCTGTGAGACATCCGCATAGCTTCATCAAGTTCCTTGGGATTTGCTGAAGTTACATTCCCTTGTATACTTGATGGAAGTCCCCAGATATACCTTTCCAACAATTTTTCTTTTGTGGAAACCATTGTTGGACAAAGTATCCTCAATTCTTGGAATCGACGGTTATAGGTTATGATGTCATTTCCCCTAACCGTATGATCCCAGAATTCTACCTCTAACTTCTGCATTTCACTGCGAGGGCAGTACTCTTTGATCATCATCTTCTTCAGGTTATCCCACGAAATTTTATAAGCATTTTCAATGCCCATGGGTTGAGCAATTGAATTCCACCATGATAATGCCTCATTCAACAGAGTACTCGTGGCATATTGAACCTTATCACTCTCAGTACATTTACTGACCAAAAATACCGACTCCGCTTTTTCAAACCAGCGGGTCAAACCTACAGCTCCTTCAGTACCCTTAAATTTTATGGGTTCGCATTTCAAGTAGGAAATGAATGAGCAACCCAATGTTAAGGCTGGCAATTCGGGCAGCTTCTGCAGCTATAGCAGCTTCCGCAGCAGTGGCGGCTTCAGCGGCTGCTGCAGCATCAGCGGCTGCTGCAGCATCAGCAGCTGTAGCATCTGCAGCACCAGCAGCTGTGGCGGCTTCGGCAGCTGCTGCAGCTGCTGCAGCTACGGCTGCTCGTTCCGTTGTGAGTGCTGCATTGACACTGTCCTTAACTAGTTTGCGAATAGCAGCTTGAGTCATTGCTGGTGGTGTCTTCTTCTTTGGCGCCATGATTCTATTGTTCAAAAGATACGTTGTAATTAGAGAGTCGTGAAACGAGCACAATTTTTTATAAGAATGATAGGATAATAATGTTGAAACTTAAAAGCATAATACATGATAGTATATAAAACAAGAGTTTTATTCATATAACGTTGATTGATTTACAAAATCGAAACCTATTACAAGTTTCTTCAAAACTTACTAACTGATACTTTCGGTTTAGTAATTACAACGTTTCTACTATCGCTATTACATGGATTAGTACAAAAGATAACTAGTACTATAATACTAGTCTAACATCGGTTGGAAGGTTGTTGTAGTCTGGATGGATTATTATTTCCGTATGTTGCTAACACATCCACACTATCATTGGGACGGTATTCTTTGACATCCTTTTGGTATAGCCTTTGTTGTATGGCACTCATTTGAGATTGCATTCCACACAAATCATTCTTAAGTTGATACCTGTCAAAGTTTGCAACATCCAACCGGATTTATGCGGTATTTAGGCGGTTAAGTTGTTTGTGAATTTGTACCGCATCTTGTTCTTGGGCCCTCTCAACCAAGGTAAGTCTATCCTTTACGTCATCCAAGCCAGTCAAAGGATTCAAGACTGTTTCTCCAACATGAGTCAAGTCACTCTTCATGTAGTTCATGTCAAGCTTAAACAAATAGAGGTCATCTCGAGCATTCATGGCATCCATTTTGGCATAATTTACCTTGGATATATAGTCGTTCATTTGACTTGCCATACTTTAAACTTTGAGTTGGGTTAGGTTGAGGGCTTGTTTCAAAGAGTAGATTTCTTATTGAGCAGAGTTCACGAACATATGTGTAGATGTAGATGTTCCGCCGACTTGGTAAGTAGACTTCGGAACTTGAGCTGGAGTGGTATGGTTAGATTCGGATGAATTTGGTGAAACAGGAGGTGGGGATATTAATGGTGATAGATGTGGCACCACTATTTGTTCCTCTGCTTCCTCAATATCATCGATGTCTTCGATGTCAATATCCATTTCAGGATCTTCTTCGTAATCATCGATGTTTATGTCCATATCCATTTCAGGATCTTCGTACGAATCTAATTCATTGTCTAGATCCTCGTAAGGTTCTTCCTCATCGTCGTAGTCAATTGCTTCAAAGTAAGGATCATCGGGTCCGGGAAGAATTGGTAAATACTCGGGCATAGCAGGAAGATGATCGGGAGATGGAGGTGCGGACATGATGTCTACAATTAGTATTATGACGTCAAAAATAAATCAAATGTTTATGGAAAATGCTCAAACTATGGCAATGTGTATATAACAATATACAAATATGTTCATGTAGTATAACATGTGTAATAAGTCCATAATCTTCTAGAGGATGGAAGGCACGAAGAGCGGAAAGCTATAAAAATGTTTTTGCTTGTAATTGTAGTTATAGTTTAGGTCTTACTTAGACCCGTTTCTCTATAACCATGGCTCTGGTACCAATCTGTAACACCCCCAATTCATGATGCAGCGGAATTCAACTTGGGTGTTACTCGACGGCACAACAGTCATAATAATATAAAACGATCTCTAACCGAGTCGTATTAAAAAGAGTTGTCATTCATATTTATTCAAATATATCAGAGTTTACATAGTAAGGTCCCAAAAAGGTTCCATGTTTCAAAATACATCAATATAAAGTCTTTGATGTTTTTATCGAATGACATAGTAGTTTATAGCCTTCTTCCTTTAGTACGTGCCCTTCCACTCCAATCTTGATTATCATGGACCTGAAATACATGCTTAAGAGGTCAACACAAAGGTTGAGTGATATTCATAGAGTTTGTTTAACGGTTGAACACAATATGTTGGTAGTATGAGTTAATTAGACTCATACTTATGTTAGAAAAGAAAACAGTTATTATTATATACTAAGCTCATGCAACCAATACGTTAACGGGTACCAATATCAATCGGCGGTTTTATTGCCCCGGTAAGTACTTTGCCGTCATACTTAATGTTCAAATATAGTGCATTCGTTTGAACTAATCAGCTCAAACAAATGGGATTCGTCAATCCCAATAGGCCTATTCACAATACTCGCGCTCACTAATACTAGTTATTAAATGGTTCATGATAGGGGCCTAGGATTGGCAAGGTAGGTACTTAGTAATAATAAAACAATCAGGCAGCATACAGTTTCAAAGCTTTGTGTTCGGTTTAAAAGTAGCATGTATTCACCCCAAGGGTTTGTAAAACATTGAAGTAATGTAAAGTGGGGCTATGAACTCACCTTAAGTAAGATAGCAAGTAATGAAGGTAATGGTTAGATCGTGTAGGTTTCTACGAGCAACCTATAATAGAATGTTGCGACTTAGGATCGGAGTAAAGAATATGAATAAGTGCCTATATAAATATCTTGCATTTAGTCCATGATGTGGTATGATGTATAGTGTAAGTCTTTGAACGAAAAGATTCATGAAACATGTATGTTTTATATATCGTTTACTACCGTTCGGGCCGACATAATTCAGAAGTCATGTTAGTAAGCATTCGAGGAGCCAGAACACTTTAATTCGTAAATCCACAACTTATCTTGACGGCTTACATAATGAACTCCTCACATGAGGCTCCCTACTATTGTAGTAGTTGATAAAATATATAGATATAAGTTTTGATCCGAAAAGTTACATGTCCGATATTTGAATAAACTTAGGAAAGTTTATCATTACATGAAGATTGTTATTAGGGTAAGTTTCATAAGTCTTGTATGACAATTTCTCTTTGTATTATCTCATGGTTCTTTTTAAGTGAAGTAGATCCAAATTGCTTGTTCAAGTTATCGCCAATTCCTTGTTTCATGTTTTCGCCTAAGTAAGCTTCTATGGTCATTTAGTCATGGCCTTGCCATGACCTTTGGTCCTTGTTCCATGGTCATGAGACTCAACCTTGGCTCTAGCCATGGTTGTGGTCTTGATTATAGGTCATAAGACCTCTTGTTCCTTTTAAAGTATAACCATAATATAGTGACTTATAAATATGTAAATAGCTGTTAAGAAACTGAGAAATATCTCATTCGTTATTGATTTTCGGGAGACGTGCTCCTGAGTTTTTGAAGAAAACGTGATTCCGGACAACTTTTGTGCTTTAACTTTTTCATGAAACGGACCAGAAAGGCCTCTTTTTGCGTGTTTTAGGTTCTGTAACAGAAACTATTTTGGCAGTTTTGCCGCAAAGTTTTGGTAACTTCAAATCGTCATAACTTTTGACTCGTATACTCATTTTAGGTGGTTCAAGTTGCTACGGTTTCCTTGTTAGGTCCTCTACTACAATATGTAATAATCCAATATCATAATTTTACTATTTTGATCAGGTCTTACCAAGAAAGTCACTAGTTTACTTGTTTTAATAACTTATCTTAACAATCAATTACAATAACTTGTTTTGCTCATTTTTTTACATCATGGACATGCATACAAGACATAATATAGCATGAATAATAGGTAAATAACATGAACATGATTATTTAACAAGAAGCATGTTAGGGTTTGGCTTACAACTTTTGGCTTTCAAAGATGAAAGGAAGTTAACATGTAAGGATAGGACTTTGATAGACTTGCTTCAACCCACTTCACTTCATGCAATCTTTCTACTCTTGTAATCTTGAAAGATAGATGATGAAAGTTGAGGTGACTTGAGTGGATTCAAACTCAAGAGAAATCACCAAAGTATATGAGGTTATGGAAGTGTTTTGGTAACCTAAGATCAAACTAGGGTTTCTACCTTGAACTTGCACTTGAACCTTGCTAGAAATTAGAAGGAATAAAGCTAAGTATGGAATGGTTTTGGGGTGTGATATGGACGGCAAAAAAGGGGGAGGGGGGTATTTATATGCTCATGAGGAGGTTACAAAATGAGACTAGTCAAAGCTTTCCTAACAAGCTTCAATACATGTAACTCATCCAAGGTACTTAGCACAAGATCAAGCCACACCATGGGGTGACTCCCCCCCCCCCCTATTGGCGGTCCACAAGTCTAGGGGGGTGAGGTGTGCTTGGCTTGATAATATCCTAAGTATTAGGATGAGATTTGACTCCGGGAAATGCCAACCGTAAATGATTAGGCCTCAAAACGTAAAACCGGGTGTCGTAAAAATATGGAACTTGAAAGTATTGTTAAACATGTCCATATGTTCCATAATAAAATATAAAATGAGTGGTAGGTTCCATTTGGGTGGTAAAACCCTGCTAAAACTGGAAACACGGGTCTAAAACGCGTAATACGTAAAATGTACGAATATTGCGTAAAATTGAGAAAAGTAAAATGTTACTTTTCTAATAGGATATAAATGATTTAAAATGACTTATAATGTCTAGACTGGGCTCAGTCTAGTGTCGGTTGGTATTAAATGTCTTTTAGACATCAAACCGTAAGCCTAAAAATCAAGGAATGACTTATAAAATCAAGGAATGATTTTTGGTCAAAGGATGAGGGAAAAATATGTTGACTTATTCTAATAAGTTGAAACTCAAATCATTTTAGAAATGCGGTGCAGGTATATGCTAAGGTTACGGCTGAGTAAAAACGCTTAAAACTGAAAATTCCAGTTTTGCACGGCCGAGGTTTATTTTTGGTCATGTTTTTCTCAGTCATGATTTATTCTCAAATAAATCATGAGTGTGTCAAACATTTTTCTGATTCGGGGTCACTTAACGGGGTCGAGTTTCGTTGTGCGTAGAATTTCTGAATGACGTTTTACCCTAAAACGTGTAATTCCTTAATAACTTTCACGAAAATAACCTGACGAGTGTCAAACATTTAATTTGCCATGGAAATGATTTATCACTCGAGGCCAAGAAATAAAAATCAAGTTTCGGGAAAATTTCGGGAAAAATGAATAGTAAAAATGAATAGTAAATTTTCCGGAAATAGTAATTAACCTGAAATTGAGAATTGTTACACCTTCCCTTTTAAAAGAAGCATCAGAAGCATTCACATTGATTAAACTTTGTTTTGAATGTGAAGATCTGACTTTAGCCATTCTCTTGCCTCTTCTTCCAGGAACATAAATAGCATCATGAACTTCTGCTCCAGCAGATTCAACTTCTGCAGCATTAGTTTCTACTGATGGATTATCCAATTGTTAATCAATAGAATCTTGAGAAGATTCAAGTGCAGCAGAGGCATATTGTTCATCCATAGCCTTCCTTATTTGTTTGTTTCTAGCAGCTTGAATTTCAACTTCTCTTACCTTCAGTTCATGAAATCTTGCAAGCTCAGCTTTTTGTTCAGCTTCTTGTTCCTTAGTCAACCTCCTAGAAGTCTCTTCACCCAATCTTTCCTGCTCCAATTGTCTCCTAGTTCTCTTTCTAGTTGGAGGATCTGATGTCATCACTTTTGCTTTACCTTTATCCACAGAAGAGGAAGCAGCAACATGTGGTACATCAGCAGAAGTATCAAATAAAGATACCTTTTCAGCAGCAATAGGAATATGAACAGATGAAACAACATCAGCATTGAGGAGAGGAATATTCTTGGAAGCACCCATTCCAGCTTTGTCATTCCTAGCCTTGATTTTGTTATAAATCTCAACCAGTTTGTCAAATGGAAGTCCCTACACTTTTGTTTTAGACCAAGCAGTATTAAATAATGAGCTGCTTTGACTTCTCACATATGTTCTCATATAATCCCTCTGCTGTGCTTGAGTCATAGGTTTTTCTCTTTTAGCTTTGGCTTTTAATTCATCTGCTACCTTCTTCCTCATCTTTAGCACTTTCACAATTTCAGAAGCATAGTCTTTCTCCTCTACCCTTTTACCAATAATATCTGCAGCTACATCAGGATTATCAAGCATTTGTTGTCCAATCTGCTGCCAATCTGACTCATCAAATTCTAGAACAGCTGCATCCAATTCCCTTTATCTTTCAATGGGTAAGGTAGAAACATATCTTTGAGTGACTGTATCCAATTCTGCATCAAACTTGGCTTGTTCTTCCTCAGCTAGATTAGCACTCTTCTTATAATCTTCCCATTCTTGGAATAGTTTTTCTTGTACAGCTCTGTCTTCAGCTGTAACAAGCTCATCCAAATCATCATGAGGAACATTATCTTCAGCAATATCAACATGAGGAACATTCACATCAGCCATAGGTTCATCATGTACATCTTGAACCTCTCTATCAAGAGAAACTTGTTGATTCTCAGATGAATGATGAACAGGAGAATTCAAATATTCTTTCCCTGCTACAAAGTATGCTTCTTCTGATGTAATTCCTTTATCAGCAAATTTGTCAGCAACAACCCCACTTATTGATTGTTTCTCCTAAAGTATATCTACAGCTTCAGTCATGAGCACATCATCATCACCACCAGACACTTTTGAAGTTTCAGCAGCTTTCCTTGCCAAATATTGTCTTGTACTTCTTCTTCTACCATATAAAATTTTTGGTTTAGATTGAGGTACTTCAGCAACTTTAGGAGGAACAACATGAGACTGTCTAGCAACTTCAGGTAGAATCTCAAGAGAATCCAAATTTGCCTCCTTTGCAACTTCAGTAGAATCCAATCCATCCTTACTTTGCTTCTGCTGACTCAGCTGTGCCTCCAAATCTTGAACCTTGATTTTCAAACTTTTAATTTCATTACCAAGAGAAGTCTTAGTCTCAGCAAGCTCTTTCTGGAGATCTTCAGTCATTTTCATGTACCTGCGAAGGGAATCATATACAAAAGTGAGAGTAATAGGGTCCTCTGCTCTACCAGCAGATTGCTCAGTGGTATATGGAGCTTCATTGAACCCAGCAGAAGAAACAGACTCATGTACAACATTAGGAGAGCCTTCATTAATATGCTCTCCCAAAGGACTGGGTGAAGGCAGTCTAGTAATCTCAGGTTCAAGAGTCTGAAATTTATCTTCAAACTCATGAATTTGCTCAGCTGGAGCATCCTTAGCTGGTGAAATGGTAGGACTAGGTGACATATGTACAGGGGTAGGTGGTGGTAAGTCAGTAGAATCAGGTAATGGTTCAGCAGTTGTAGCTGGCTCTTCCCCCATTACCACTGAAGGATGACCATCAGCAGCAACACCAGAAGATGATGGATTACCATCATCAGCAGCATTAGGAGCAGGCACATTACCAGCATCATCACCCTCAACTACATTGCCATGTGGCAACATAGCTTCTAACATTGGGTGATGTTCCCCAGTATAATTAGTTTTCATGGAGGCAAACAACTTAGAACCAAGACTTTTAATAGGCACATGGGTTCTATCTTCAGTGGTTATGTCTAAGATTATTTGTAAGAATCTAGGGTACATTAAGAACTTATGCTGTTGTTTATCTATATTTTCTAGCATATTATCAAAAATAAACTTAGAAAAGTTATAAGTTTGACCCTTAGAAAGACAAACAATACCACAACCCAATTGCAGAGAGAATTGGTTCCATCTACCACACTTGTTGCTTATACATTGCAGCAGCAAATGCACCAAATATCTCCACTTAGGACAAAATTGATTCTTGTGCCACTTGGATGTATCAGTACTTTGATATCCAGCTTCTCTTAGCCCAACAAGAATCTCTGCAGTGTTGGAATGATGTACACCATTCTCATCATCCAAATGAAGCTTTGTCCTAATCAACCCTTCTGTCACCACATATTCTACACCATCAATTTCAGCCACAATCTCTGTATCCGACCTCTTAGTAGCAGATGCCCAAAATTGCTTCACCAAGGATTCACAAACCAGATCGGGACTATGTGTCAAAGCATAGTGAATCTTTGACCTTTGTAGAAATTCCACCATTAAATCGAATTCTTCATGTCCCTTTGCCTTTTTCAGAATAGCATATTTGTTATGGTCGCCCCTCAATTCGAGTTGAGCCATTTGAATGAACTTAGGTGAGATGGTTATGAATTACTCAGAGAATAATGGGTTTAAATGGAGTGATAAGCGAATAATTTTGTTTAGGAAGAGATATGCAAAGTGGGTTAAATTTAGAAGTTCCCCAATTGTGGTCAAAATTATCAGAACAAATTATTGACCGAGTCTGACAAGTAGTTCAAAAACTTCCAATTTTAAATTTACCCTTCAGCAGAAATGAAATTCAAATCTGCTGAAGAATAGTCAATATCAGCATAATCAACCAAAAGTAAAAATATCTTCGGTCAATATCTTGGTTTTACTGTGCCACCCAACTCGCATTAATTATCGTAACGCCTAAACTTGGCTTATTTAATCACCCCCAAATAACACATCTCAGTCACCAATTTACCCCAAATTATCTTTCAAACCCTAATTTCTCAATTAATCCTAATTCTCCACCAAAATCATGGCATCAAACCCAGAAAGCTCAAATCACAATTCCTCTTCTGTATCTTCAGAAGAAGTTCTACCACCTTATCCATGGGATCTTGATGGTTCTGACTATGAAAGAGAACTGAAGAAATGATGGGATGCACAAGAAAGACAATGGGATGCTCTTAGGAAGGGTGAACCAAGCCATGTAGTCATTCCTGCTGAGAGAGAGCTTGTCTCTCCCTTCATCTATACCTCTGATGAAGACTCTTCAGAGGAAGAAAATGAAGATCCAACCTTTCTTCCTCCTTCCACACCAGAGAGATCCCATCCAAGATCAAGTAATAGGGATCCATCTCTCCCAACATCACAAAATTTGGTGTTGGATCTTCCTGCTCCAGGACCTGGTCTTCCTCATCAAGAACATATTGGACAGAGCAAGAAGGCTGAGATCATACGTAAGGGAAAGGAGAAGCTGAAGTAGATGATTGAGGAATGTTGCCATGGAACAAAATTCTTGAGTCTTTTCTTGACTTTGTTACTTGAGCATCTTCACAATCTTCCTTCTCTTCTTTTTACATTTTCATCTTCAGCTTCATCATTGTACTTGTCATAGCCTCAAGTATTTTGTAATAAGTGATAGAAGCTAGTAGTACTTAATTAGCCAAATGTTTAGGAATGGTCATTGTAATTCAGTTGTAACTTTGAATGTAAGCTGTAACTTGTTTCTTTGAATGAATGAAAAGATCTTCTTAATTAATCAACTGTGTAAGACCTTCAGCATAATCAATTCATCAGTAGAAACCATGTTCAGCACTTTTGACCACATTCCTTTGACTTCTGCTCTTGGTGACTTTATCATACATCTTACACTCTCAGAACATCTGCAAAACAGACATAAAACATGCAAATACACCAAACAACTTGCAAACATATTAGTGGGTTAGTGTTAAAACTCAAAAATTATACAAATTATACAAATATACAAAGTTTACAGTCATTATCCTCCCCTGAGGCATATGCCTCCCCTGAGGCTTATGCCTCCCCTTAAACTTTGCAGTTAAGGGTTAAGCATTCCTATATGGACCACCAAATATTGAAACCTTGGTCCATCAAATGCTTTGGTTAATAAATCTGCCACATTCTCATCTGTGTGAATTTTTACCACTTTAACCAAATGTTTCTCATAAGCATCCCTTATAAAGTGGTGCCTGATTTCAATATGTTTGGTTCTATTATGAAAAAATGGATTTTTAACAATACAAATGGTACTTTGATTGTCAATGAAAATGGTAGTATTCATAAAGTTATACCCATAATCCAGTAATTGATTCTGAATCCATAGAACCTGTCCACAACAATTGGCAGCAGCAACATACTCTGCTTCAGTAGTAGAGGTAGCAACAATGGTCTGTTTCTTGCATTGCCAAGAAATCAGTCTTCTTCCAAGGAATTGGCAACCTCCAGTTGTGGATCTTCTATCCAAATTTGCACCAGCATAGTCACTGTCACTATAAGCTGCTAGTTGAAATGGAGACTCTTTGGGATAGCAAAGACCTAATTTTGGTTGGCCTTTTAGGTACTTAAAAATCTTTTTGACAGCATTCATGTGAGAAGTAAGTGGAGTGACTTGGTGCCTTGAACATGCACTCACAGCAAATGTAATATCAGGTCTTGAGGCAGTCAAATACATCAAAGAACCAATCATTGACCTGTATAAATGAACATTCACAGGGAGATCAGGATCAATATTGTTCTTTGGTTTGGGGGCCTCATATGGAGTAGTGGCAGTCCTGACATTCTCCATAGCAAACTTGGACAACATATCTTTTACATACTTCTCCTGATGTATGAAAATACCGTCAGGTTTCTGCTGACCTGTAAACCCAAAAAGAAAGTGAGTTCTCCCATGGCACTCATCTGAAATTCTCCCTTCATCAGATCTTCAAACTCTCTACACCATGCTTCTTTGGTTGAACCAAAGATAATATCATCCACATACACTTGCACAAGAATAATATCCCTGGAATCTTTCTTGAGGAATAGAGTCTTGTCAATGGCACCTCTTCTGTAGCCATTCTTCAGCAGAAATGCGGAAAGTCTAGCATACCAAGCTCTGGGAGCTTGATGAAGTCCATAGAGAGCTTTGAAAACCTTGTACACATACTCAAGATGATCAGGGTCTTCAAATCCCTTGGGTTGAGTCACATAAACCTCCTCTTCAATCTCACCATACAAGAAAGCACCTTTAACATCCATCTGATAAACCATAAAGCCCATGTAAGAGGCATAGGCCAAAAATATCCTTATAGCTTCAACTCTGGCCACTGGTGCAAAGACCTCATCATAGTCAATGCCTTCCTCTTATCTAAACCCTTGAGCCACTAGTCTTGCTTTGTTCTTCACCACAATACCCCTTGCATCTCTTTTATTCTTCAGAATCCATTTTGTCCCAATGGCATATTTACCATCAGGAAGAGGAACCAAAATCCAAACCTACTGATTCTTAAATTGCAGCATCTCTTCTTGCATTGCCTCAAGCCAACTTGAATCAGCCAGTGCTTGAGGAACACTAGTTGGTTCTATCTGAGAAAGAAAGCATGCAAACAGACAATGTTTGAAGTCTGTGTGATTGTTCCTCTTTTGATTGTAGACATAAGAGATGAAAGCAACTTCACCATATTTTGTATTCTTTACAGTGCTTCTAGTTCTAACAGGGTCTTTAGGATCTCCAATAATCTTTGATAGGGGATGAGCATTATGAATCCTTTTTGTAGCTGTAGGTGGAACATCAATTTTGGCATCAAGGTTGTTGACTGTAGGCCCAAACTCAGTATCATAAGAAGCTGAGTGAAATAAGCCAGGCTTTGGCTGATAATTCCCAAGATCAAAAGGACCTGGAAATCTTGTAAAGGGCTTATCAAAGTCTGTAGAGACTTCAGTAGAAATGGGAGAGTCAGCATCAGTAGTATCAGCATCTGGAACCTTATCAGTGGGAATAGGTGTGCCTTCAGCAGAATCATCAGCAGTATCTTTGTTTCCACTGACTGCTTGTGCTGATTGATGAAGGATAGCTTCAGTCTCTTGTGTAACCTTTTCATTGAGTTTCTGAGCTTCCTTAGTAGCAGCATGTTCTTGCTTCTGCAGTCTTGCAAGATCCTCTGCATAATGTGACTCATCATCTTGTTCAGCAGCAGAGTGATTAGCTACAAAATGGTTAGGTGGAAAAGATGGTACAACAATGGTATTCTCTTCTGGCTCAGATTCACAGTCTGAGTCATCATCCATGGATCTTGCAGGGTTAGAGTTTGGATCTTTGGTACCTGCATTAGGATTAGAAGCATGCCTAGTATAACCCAAATAGTCAGTCAAATAATCTAGGTCAAAATACCAAGAATGGCCTTGTCCCTGAATATTAGGCTGATTGATGAGTGCTCAAACACTCATCATTTTTGTCGTATTTAAACTGCCAAAACATCCGAAAATGCTCAGAAATGCATCAAAATACTTAAAATATCCCAGGGATTGTATTTTATACGTTTCATATGCAAAATAAGCAAAAACAATGAAAAACGAGCAAAGTTTACACAATTGGCAGTTTTAGTCCCCCGACTTTCAAAAATTTACAAAACTAGTCCCTATGCATTTGTTTTGAAAGGAAAGTCAACCTAAGGCATTTAAAAGTCAAATATTATCAAAATTGATCCTTAGGTAAAAACTTTGGAAAATTACACCTTTGGTCCCTGCAGTTTGGGAAATTGACGAAATCAATCCCTGGGGAATTTTAAATGGAAAATACATTTTGTGACCCTCATCTTTTGGGAATATAACAAATGTGACCCTTGGAATATTTTGGAAGTTTGGCAAGTTTGGTCCTTCAAAATTATGAAATTACAAAATTGGTCCTTGTGATTATAACCCAACAAACTATACGGACCCTTTGTATTTTTGAAAACCAATCCAAAAGCAATCCACCCCAGCCCAACACTTCCCCAAGCCCAATACCCTCAGCCCACCCCTTTCCGTTTAATATTTGCACTCGGGTCAAACAAAAATAGTCAACCCTCCCTCACCCTTCTCTTTCTTCTACCCCGCCAAAACACACAGCCCCCACAAACCCTGCAACTCCCAACAATATTGTCCCCCCTCCTCTCCTACCCATCCACTCTACTTCCCCTCCTCACAAAGTCAACCCCAACAATATTATTACAACCCCCCACACCCTTATAATACCAACAACCTTAGGGCTACTGAATGAAGAAATCAATCAACTCATAGGAGTGATGTTTCTCAGGGGACAAAGACAACACCAGACAAAGGGCATAAAAGTGAAAAAGAAGAAAAAAAAATCCTGGTTCAAGGTCTTTTCCTTTTTATGTAATTTTCTTTTAGTATTTAATTATGTTATTTGTAAGCCTGGGAAGGCAGTTAGAAAAGTAGTCTTAGGTAGTTTTTATTGTTGTATTTTAGTAACTCAGTTAGTTAATTTGTAAACCTTTCTCAATATCAATGCAAGTTAGTTTTTTTTAAATTCCAAGTCATTTACTTTCAGTTTCATAATATCTTTGATCTTACTCAAAATGGTTATTGTTGTTTTAAGGATTGTACAAACTCACATTTGCTCTCAGTAATCACCAAGAAAACAAAACAAAAACAGAAGGTTAAATAAGAAAAAAAATATAGAAAAAAAATCAAGAGTAAACAAATGAGTGGTAGGGATACCTTTGCTTGAAATTGTGGAAAGCTATGGAAGTGGTCGTAAGGGATTGGCCAGAAGGATTATACCTAGCTTGTTGTGAAACAAGCTAGGAGCTTGTAGCTGCCATTTAGTTGGGACCTTTGTTAAGCTAAGGCCCAAGGTCACACCTCTTTCTGTTCTCTATTTAGCTTTAACTTCTGTCTTAAATAGCTTGTAATAGGTTAAGCTTATTATAGTTACAGCTAGATTAGGGCTTATCTTTTGTTAATTTGTACTTTTGAACACTCTTGCATGTCAATTGTTTCATTTAGCTAAAATAGTTCATCTGAGTTGCTTGTTGTACACCACTGTCTCCTAATTGATTTTGGCTCTCTTTACTTTAATTTAGCTTATTAGAAGCTTTGTGATCAGTTTAGAAGCTCAAAATATTGGATTGCTTTGAAATTCTTCTTAGACAGTGCATTAAGGGGTGTTTGGCATAGCTGTTTACTCAGGGTTGTTGATGATATTTAAGCTTGAAAGTGGTTTAGACATAACACCTAGGATCTAATCAGCTTAATTGAACCTTTGTCTTGCTCATTTACTTGGAAAAAGTCAAAAATCCATTCATTGATACTTAACTGTTAGATTGTTTAGGATTTTGCTTATCACATCAGCATTTCAAGCTAAGATTATGTTAATTTAGGTAACTTTGATTCCCATGTAAGCTAATTAATCAATTTCAGTAAGAAAATCTTTGCAAAAGTTCACTAAAGTCAATTGAGTTGTTAATTGGAAAAGTCAAAAAGTTCAAATTGGTCAAAAAATCCAATTTTGGTGAGATTTTTATAGAATTTTGTGGGAGGAATTAACCTCTGAAAATTGTTGAGCTTAAACTCTACCACCTAGACTAGAAAATTCTTTAGTTTTTAGATTTTTAGAATTTTTTTTGAAGCCTGCGCAAGTCTGTGTTTGGGCCTGCAGGGCAAGAAACATACCCTGCACCCACACCACTTCAGTTCTGACCCATTTCTTTAATCCACCACATTTTGTTCCTCAATTGGCAATTGTAATTGATTTCAGTTGTTTTGGATAGCCATTAAGCCTGTATTGTTGTATGCAATTTTAGTTTACTCTTATTGGCTTATTTCCTAGCTTATTTTGTGCTTCATAAGCACCTCCATAATCTGACCTATTCACCCAAGTGAACACTGAGCTTGCTTGTTTTTTTTTTTATATTCCCCTTTGGTTTTAGTTTATGTAGTGTTATTTGTAGCTTTAATAGGTTTATTTGTTGCTATGAATGATTGTGGTGACCTTAGTTTTGGACTCAAAGTACTTATTCATTGAGCTGCTTATCTCAGAATCTCATTTCAAGCACAGCTTACTGACCCTACTTCCCAAGCTCTTCACAAGCTCATCTTTGAGCTTCAAGGCTTAAGCCTTTGCTTTCTGAATAGCCTCCCAGAGTGGCTATTTGGATCACCCCCCACCTAAGACCTTTGATCAGTCTTGTGGGCCCCACCTTGGGCTTAAAGTGAGCCCTTGGACCTGTTTGGATTCTGTGTAAAGCTTAAGTGCTTAATTGCTATTTTAAGCTGTTTCATTTTTGCTTATCTGAATCAAATTGATCATTTCAAGTTTTTATTCAACTACTTTGGTTTGTTTGTTCATTTGGAAGCACCATATCAGCTTATTCAAGATCCTTCAAGTCCTAATAAGCTAAAAAGCTCACTGTTTGGCTTATTATTGTGCACACTGCTTATTTTTTAGTCTTAGCAAAAGTCACTTTACAAAAGTTGTTTCTTTTTAGTTATAAATCAGTTGTGTAAAGACAAAAAATTTAGAAGTGATAGCTTCTAGTTAAGCCACTTTGGCTTATTTTCTGCTTATTTATAAGCAAAAGCTATTGTTAAATTTTTTTTACGCTTCTGATATCATAATAGATTTTTAGGAATTTTTTCAGAATTTTCTGTAATCATTTAGTATTTTTTATAATTTAGTTTAATTTAATTTAATTAATTAATTAATTAGTTTTTAATTATTAGTAATTAATTAAAAAGTAGGAAAAATAGTTTTTCTGTTTCAAAATTAGTTTTATACTATTTTAGATTTTTCTAAATTTAATATTCATTTTTCTAGTTAATTTTCATAATTAATTGTAATTTAGGATATTTTAGTTAATTAAAAAGTAATTAGTAATTAGAAATTAATTAATAGTAATTAATTAAATAGTGTAAAAATTATTTTTCTTTTTCTAAAAATTTTCTTAAGTCATTAGGATTGTAAAAATATAAATTTCACGTTCGTAGGACTTTGTTTACTCCCGTTTCACTTTTTTATTTGCGCGTTCGCGTTTATTTGTAACTAAAACGCGCGTTTTTAGGTTAAATTGCGTTTTTAAGTCATCTGATCATCAGTAATCATTAGTTAAGTGTTTCTAAATCATTTTCCATCATAATCTCGTAGTATAACCATAATAATCAAATTCCTTGCTTTTCTAATTAATCACCCGATCCTTTAAAACGTTTACAAATACAATTGCACGCCTCGTCGGGACATAACGACCTGGGGATTCCCTAAACTCCTTGGTTAGTTGGTTTTTGACGTTTGACTTGGTTGACCATCACTTGGTGAACTTAGTTGACCGTTCGGAACCGATCACTGATCTTCAAGAAATCTTAGATTAAAGGTCTCTTCTATCTTTTTGGCATTCAGATTATAAAGCCTATAGGCCTTGCTATGAGCTGAATAACCAACTATATACCCCTCATCAGCTTTCCCATCAAACTTACCCAGTATATCAGCAGTATTCAAAATAGTCACTTTGCATCCAAAAGGCTTAAGGTAATGTATGTCTGGAACTTTCCCAGTGAGAAGTTCATAAGGTGTCTTGACATGAAGTCTAGTGATGGATACCCTGTTCAAGACATAGCAAGCAGTACTTACTGCTTCAGTCCAAAACATTGTGGGTAGTTTGGAGTCTGTAAGCATTGATCTTGCAGCCTCAATGAGGGTTCTATTTCTCCTTTCAGCAACCCCATTTTGTTGTGGGGTTCTTGGAGTACTATAGTCCCTTCTAATCCCCTTAGACTTACAGAATTCTATGAATACTACACTTTTGAATTTTGTCCCATTGTTACACCTAATTCCTTTAACCTTTTTATTTAGCTGGTTTTCAACTAAGATAATGAATTCTTTCAAAATAGGAGTTGTTTCATCTTTAGTTTTTAGAAAGAATACCCAGCAAAACCTGCTATAATCATCTGTGATAACCAACCAGAAGTACTTGTGATCAATACTTCTGATAGGAGTTGGACCAAAGAGATCCATGTGCAGCAACTGAAGTGGTTCAGAAATGGTGCTCACAGCTTTGACTGCTTTTTAAGAGGCTCTGTGTTGCTTTCCCTTGTTGCAAGCAATACAATTGTGTTCATTGGTGAAGAGTTTAGAAGGAAGGCCCTGAACAAGACCAAGTATGGACAACTTATTGATAGTCTTGTAATTCACATGTGCCATTCTCCTATGCCATTTGTTAGATTCATCCAGGGAAGCTTTGGCTACCAAACATGTTAGATCACCTTCTGGCTTGACATCATTCAGATTGAATGTGTATAAGTTGAAGGTTCTAGGAACTCTCAGCAATACAGTTGTGTCTTCTGGGAGTTTGAAGTCCTTGGAAAGTACAAGACACTCATCTTCAGAGAAGAAAACTTTATTCTTAGTGTCACAAATTTGTGATACAGAGAATAGATTAAAATGCTCCAGTTCCTTCACATAATAAACATTTTCAAAATCTAACAAGGGTGTCTTAATTGTTCCTTTCCCTGTAATTTTGCCATCTCCACCACCAAAGGTTACAGTGCCTCCTCCTTCTATGGGCTCAAAGTCGTGCATCTTGTCCTTGTTCCCTGACATACTTCTAGAACAACCACTATCAACAATACCTACTTCTGTACTTTTCAAAGGATGTTCCTACAACAACAACAAAAAATAATACAAAATTAGTACACATTGGAGACTCAAGTCATTGCTGACTTGAGCCTGCCTTGTGGATCATTAGTGATAGGCCATGTAGATGTTTTAGATCCACCATTGTTCTTGGGCCTGTAATGCATATTAGGTCCCTTCTTTGTCCAAGAACAACCTGCTGAGGGCTTCACAGCAGTATTCCATTTCCCACCACCATAATACATTGAGTCAAAGTGATTAGGCCAATAACCATTAGAAAAGAAAGAACTAGTGGGTCGAACATATGGTCTAGTACTGGTTCTTCTCCATGAAGAATGTGATTCAGTAGAATTGGGTTTCTGCTGATTTGGAACAAAAGAGGGTATTTCACTAACAGTCTTCCACATTTGCCTAGGTTTCCTCTGACTAACACATTCACCCATTCTTTGCTCATGAAATGTACAATCCTTAATCAAGTGATATTTACTTCCACACACAAAACACTTCTTCTTTTTAGAAGATTTATTCAAACCAAAAGAAGTTCCATAATATGAAAAAGTATTCAAATCACCATGATAAACAGAATTGTTTTTAACATAACCAAAAGTATTATTATGCAAAGAATTTAAAAACAAGTCTTCAGTAGAAACTGTCTTGTTATCAGCAGCAACTCTAGAAGTCTTGTCGGGAGTCTTGGGTGATGTCTTTGGTGTGGTCTTGGGAATGGTCTTGGGCAGGTCAGACTTCTCACTTGAATCACAGCTAGCAAATGAGGTAGACCCTTCATCAGAAGACTTGTCACTGTCACAACAAGAGACAAAGTCATTAGATTTCATAATAGGGTCTGGCAAGTCAGTTGACTTTTTTCCATAGAGATTGTGTGATCCATCAAAGTCACTAGGTATGGATAGGTCAATAGGCATATGTTCCCCTCTTATAGGTCCAGGGACAGCATGTAAGTTACCTTCTTTGACAAAGTTAGCTAACCCTGCTGGTGTTGATTTACCTAGGTCATTCTTAGCTTCTAAACCAACATATTTTTGAAATCCCAAACCTATTTTAGAGTTCACAGCCTGACTACCATAAAGTTCTCGAGCTAGATTATCCCCTGATATTAACCATTGTTTATTTCTAGCTATCTCTTTGTCTAACTTAACTTGTAATTCTTGTTTTTCTAATTCAAGATCAGATTTTTCTTTTTCAGTACGTCTTAAGTCTATCTTAGCCACTTCTAAATCACTTTCTAGAACTCTTATTTTTTCATCATATTTAAGCTGATTCTTTTGAAACCAGATTTTTTGTTTTTCTACAGTTTTTAAAGCCATTTTATATGACTCTAATTCAACATAACACTCATTGTATTTTGGTTTCAATTCATCAAATTCTTGTTTAAGCTCATTGTATCTTACACTACATCCAAACACACAGCTGTGTACCTGAGAGATTCCCATCAAGGAGACTTGCTCCTTCTTGTCTTCTAAAGGTGAGTATGCCAGCAGATTCACTTGTGAAGAAGTAGAAGCTTCCTCTCCAGCAGGTTCATGGTCAGCCCAATCAATTTGGTGATCCAGAGTCACCATAGCCTTTGAAGGTACAGTCTTGTTATTCCCTGCTTCCACTGGATAAGAGCCATATCTAACTTCATCTCCAGCCTTTCTCTCCTTGCATTCTCTTGAAAAATGTCCCACTTGACCACAAGTGTAGCATTTAACCTTCCTTCTATCAAACCTTGCTGCCTCTCTTCCATTAAAACCAAACTTCCTTCCAGACTTGGCTTCAAACCTCTTAATGTTCATGGAGATCATTGCAAGCTCCCATTTCAAGTGCATCTCCTCCATTTCCAATGGATCCACCTGTTCAAAATCCTCATAAGCAAGAAACTGCTGATGTTCATATTCAGCCACAAATGAATGAATAACATCCTCCTGGATTTTGATTTAGGAGCAGATTGAGTATGGGTTTGAGAAGATGCTCCTGATGAATAAGAGCTTGAAGCTTGTTGCACAGATTTGGTAGATGCCCCAACAAATGCAGAATGAGTAGATGGACGTATGGGACTTCTAACATCAGGCTCAAGAGATTTGAGCTTGTTGTAGAGGTCATCAAAAGTTATTAAGTCCAATCCACCCTTTGTTTTGAGAGCAATACTGACTTGCAACCAAGATGGTGGCAAAGATCTCAAAAACTTAGCATTGCAGTCCTCGTTGTCAGGTCTTGCCTTCAACTGATTAAGTTGACTTAAGATCCGATGAAACCTGTCATAACCCTTAAGAATTCCCTCTTCTTCAGATATCTGAAATTCTTGGAACTTTTGCTTCAGCATAGACTTCTGCAACCTTCTTGATTCATCATTCCCACCAAATCTTGCTTTTATAGCCATCCAAATGTCCTTGGCATCCTCCATAAAGTGGAAGTCACCCATGTGGTCATCTGGTATAGCTTGGAGCAGAATTGTTCTTACTTTACTCTCCCTTTGCACAGCCAGAATCTCTTCAGCAGTTTTGGGACCTACAATAGTAACAACTCCATCGGCATCAGTAACATGCTTCTTCAGACTATTCCCCTTTTTTACAATCTCCCATAGATTCCAATCTATGTTAGTGATCCAGTTATGCATCTTCATAGACCACAGATGATATTCATCAGCATTCTTCAAGTATGGAAACTTAGCATTACTGTTGGAGAGGTTGAGTTGTTGAAGAGAAGTGGTGTTAATGTTTTGGGTTGTATCAACATCATCATCAGATCCAGGCATGTTTGTTGATTTGTTTGGATTCTTAAGGTGTAAGATTTGTGTTTCTTAGTATGACAGAGACTCTCTCGAGGCTCTGATACCACTTGTTGAAACTTAGACCTTGATAGATCTTTTTGAGCACTCTAGAATCGTTAGTTATGTCACTGTAATCAATAACACACTAATAGACAATCTCTGGAACTTGTATTTTTAAAGCGGAAACAAAACACAAGCGTAATACTAAGAACTCTTGATCCTCTATGGATCTTTTTAATTATAATAAGAGTATTCTCCAAAAGTTATCTTCAATACATAATCGTGTGTTCCTTTTATACACAAGGAACCCTAAACCGTTTCACAAGAAACGTATATTCTAAAACTTCTAAAAGATATGCATTATCACTTCCTAAATAAACTCATGCATATCCAAACTATAATACATAAAATACGGAAATACTATATCCGCAGAAACTAATAATACTGAAACTAGTCTTCAGCAGATACACTGCTTCAGCAGGAACCAACTCTTCAGCAGTATCCTTCAGCAGAAACAGCAGCAGAATTCTTACTTCAAAGAATTCCCAACAAACGTGTTGTTGGTATATATGGCGAATGTTAACATATGTCTCAGTATCACTCCAAGTCACGACTAATTTGGGATTTTCCTAGGCTGTTACATTTACTTCCCCCCCCCCTCGGGAGATCCCATCCTGGGATTCAGTTGGCTAACAACCCTGTCTAAGGGACTCATCGTCCTCAACGAGGTTTGCCCCGCGTCCCGAATGGCTTGGAGTGGCTATGATACCACCTGTAATACCGCACCTTATAAACCACAATATTTTTCGCTTTACCCGTAGGGTTACAACTTTGCTTTTGTTGCCCTCATGTAAAGACTTCTTGGCAGATCACCCAAGCTAGTACTACTCTCACACGAGCACGCTTAACTGTATAGACGATTAACTATTAGACCACAAAACACGTTGTTATTGTATAAGATGAATATTAACGTATGTCCTAGCATCACTCTAAGTCACGACTTATGTGGGATTTGCCTAGGGTGTTACAGCTTTTCACACCCATTTGGAGTATAAATCTTCATTTTGAAGGTTGAGTCATTCACAAGCTTAAAGATTAGAAAATCCTTTTCACCTAGTTGAGCATCTGTAGTAACATTGCTCCATCCATTTGCAAACAATAACTCTCGCCGAATTTTCTTGATCTTTAGTTTCCACTCGTACGCCCTATTTTTCGATTAGATTATTGTGTCCTTTGGGATATTGTTCTTCAAGTACAACGTGACAAAATAATACGATAGTGACTGTAAAAACAAACAGTTTCATGAATGAATATAACAACAAAAACAAAAGACACTTGGAAACACATTTAGTGTGTGTGAAGATGATGAGAAGTACCAAGTGAGAACTAGCTGGATCAATCAAGTATTTGAAGCATGAAGGAGCCATATTGCACCTTGCAACATCTTTACAATGGATGCAAACTAAGTTCCTTGGTGATTAAAATATATATTTAGTGAATGTAAGATAAAGTGTTATAAAATGATGAAGGAATTGCTTTATAAAGATGAGATGTGAGCAAAAGGAGATGTTCTTTCTTACAACATGGGTAAAATCTATTTTATTAAATACATAACATGATAAACATGTGAGTCAAATTGCATGGCACCCATTGCATTTTAATATAGTTAATATATGGAAAAACATGGTAAACGTAAATGCTTGTGTTACCGGATGATAGGTTTTTAAATGATATAGAAATATGAAAACTCCCATGTGCTTGCATGAACTTTTAATGATTAAATATAAAAATGATATATTTATGTGTCAACTTTATATGGTCAAACACCTATAATTATTGGTACATGTCAACTATATATATATATTTTTTTTGAAAGGCCGATATATATTAGAACCGAACGATAAAAACATACAAGAAAAGGCAGGCCTCACTTACAACGAGACACTTGACTTAAAGGGCGCTCAAGACAAATCCTAAATGAAAATACAAAAATGAAAAACAAAATATAGAGACAAAGACTCAAATAAAAAACAAACAAAGAACACTGAAACACCATCCAAGCCTAATAAATTAGATACTAAAATTGAGCATCAAATGAGTGGACCACCCACAAAACTTTAGCATCAATACAAAGGAACAACAACAATCAAACAAAGACCAATAAAAATCTCAAAATTGAATAGAGCCATCAGTGAAGAACATTAGCAAATCAGAACAACGACAATCTCAGAACACCAACAAATCAGACAAAATCCAATAACAATCCTGGAACTAAATAAAGACATCACTGAAGAATGCTACACTTTATGGGATCCTTGAACCATTGTTGCCACTCAATCACACATTTCCTTTTTGCTCTCCTCCCGATCCATTCGTAATTTTTTATTTGAATGTCTTGAAATATTTTGTTAATGCTTGTGTCAACTTTATATGGAACATGTCAACTTTATAGGCTTATGTGGCTCTTTTCCCGGGACGTTTTTTGCCAGGAGGACGTTGTCTTGCATCTTCACCGAATAGCTCCGCGTGGCCTTCCCCGGGGATGTCTCCGGTTAAATCAACCGATTCCGGCGCGTTCCATTTTACATATATATTATCGAAATCCTCACGAGTGATGTATAATTGAAAATTATTGCAAGCCGAATTTTTTTAGCACAGGGTACCCACCGTCGCATCAGGCGGGTGTCCTGCAGGTGCTTCATAAAATCATGGTCAAATCTATTTTTCACATGTCTCATTATGAGCAGTACGTGCTAGATGAGGATTTGTGGGTACTTCATGTGTTTGATAAGAACCATCCCTTGTCCCATTTGAACTTAGCTTGGTTGATTGCTCAACATCTTGGTAATGGAGCCTAATAGTCGAAATTTTTGTCCAAAACTATTTAGCCCTTTTTAGGTACGATATATATATATATATACACACACACACACACACACACATATATCGTTATATTTCTAAAAATCAATTTAACACATTCGATATTAGTATATATACATGTTTAACTTAAATTTTTACAGCCTTTTTTGTATGTTATGTGAGGGGGCCTCCAATTTAATATATATTCATTAGTATTTATACATGTCTAAGTATATTACTTTTTAATTTTCTATAATAGTTAAGATTCTCGTAATTTAAGGGGCCTCTAACTAGTATTTTCGCACCCAGCAACCCAAATTAATGGGACGGCCTTGGGATCAATCATGAAGAAAAAAAATATAGGGACTAGGGTAGATATTTAGCCTAAACCAAAAGGACGAACAGTGTAATTTACTCTAAATTATACATATAGCATGGTTGTCGTTTGAACTTGTGAATTCCACAATAGCATTCTATTTTGTTAACCCTCAACAATAACTTCATTGCAAGCATATATCAAACCCTAGCTTTTTCATTTTAGCAAAATATATACATGTAGCACTTTGTATCATCATTAGACATCAAATGAACATGAAATCAACAAGATTAGAAAAGTTTTGATGTTAGCTTACAAAGATGGTGTTTGTACGTGAGCTAGTAGACCAAGAAATAACCCAAAATGTACCAAATTTACCCAAGTCGTGTTCCGTTTAACCCAAAACACTTGAAAGTACACCCCGATTATCTTGAACTTCAACAAATTTTTTGGATCGTGAAATCTTGTGTTGGTCGTGGGTTTTGAGTGTAGAAAATGATCTAGGAAGTTTTTTAGAGTAGAGATAGATAAGAAAACTTGTTTGTGTGTCATTTAGGGTAAACATGCAATAATATAAGGTTATATTACACTTAGTGGAGAAGTTTTGTCTATACATGGGGGAGGTTCATGTGGTGGCCGGATATGGACAAGGAAAGAGGAGGGGGAAAGAATTTTTACTCCTCGTGGATGTATCGTGTGTCGGTTTAAGCTTAAACGTTACCGTAAATCCCGGTTTGACGTTTTTGGATACGTATACGTAAAATAAAGTTTTTATCCACGTTTTTTTCAGAAATGTAATAAAATATTATTACTGACTAAAAATATATTTATTTGACCGTTACCATATATATTGTAGTGTCGGTGCGCGTGCGGGGTTGCTTTTCAGTAAAATGTGAGGAAGCTCTTAGTTAATTACGAAACTTGTCAGTAACTATCAATAATAAAATAATTCACACTTACTGACAAAAATAAACTTTTTCTGCAGTGACTGTAAGCTATAGTATGCGGGACAACTCCTAAAAATATTCAGAAAAGCTTAGAAACATGCATTTATGCATAAAAATGCTCCATTTAATCATAATAAATAAATATTTATTATTAAATTAAGATGTGAAAGTTACCATTTGTCACAATTAAGTACTCATATGGAGTAACATAGATGATGAGTCTCGTATTATACATGTTTATACCCTCGATATTATGTAAATTATGTAGCAAATTACCCTTATTTGTAGGACTTTTGGTACTTAATATATGAATAAACATGCAGGGCTAATGATCTAAGAAATGACATGAGAAAGACAAGAAACTAATGACTTTAAGGAACTTAAGAGAAACAACACATGGTTTGGCAAAAGCACACCGATCTTAGGGAGAAAGCACGCCGCTTACGAGCACCCTTGGTCAACTATGTACTTATGAGTCAATAATGAAGTACGTCGGTCTATTACTTTAAGAGCGCTGGTTACGTGAAGAGAAGCATGCCGGTTTTATATCAAATGTGCGGTGTACTTCCCTTGACAGTTATACTTTTCCATTAATGAGATACATCAATGATGAGGCCAATCATTTGCCTATAATTATTAACCAGGGACATCTTAGGGCTGCTTTTCAACTATAAGTAGAGGCTCAAATCGGAGTAAAACACACACCTCAATCAAGAATCATCTGTTGTAATCATAAGAAGACTAGAAGTGGTTTTGCACCAAAAAACCACTTGCTAAGGAGTTAGAAGCAAGTAGTACTTGTGGAAGAAGAATTGTGAACATGGTTCTACCTTATGATCTCGGTATAACCTGCTTTATTATGAAATTGATAATTGTTTACTCGTGTTACATTTGTTACTTTGTTATGAGTATTCAGTAGTCATATTATGTTTGTTTAAGGCATTGTAACCATGAGATAATAACAGGAAATGTACTATGGATTATGAATCTATGGAATGTGTATTTGATATGTCGTGGTTTAGTATACTATCACTTGTCTTAATTGCTCATTATGATTGTTTAAAGGTGGAAAGATGCAATTATCTTGATTATATTATGAATCGTTTGTCTATAACGAGTCATTACTATGCTTGTGAGAATTGGATAGTAAAATAAACGATAGCCTGGATTATGACATGTTTAAGGACTAATCTCACATCTAACGACTTGATTAGAGTAAATACATATTGTATACTTCATACACGGACCGCACTTTATGCCCTTTATATATCAAGGGTTAAAGGCCGAAAGGATACCTTTTTATGTCAAGTAGATATATGTGTTTACATGATTACTCGTCATGCTTTACTCTTATACTTTGTCCGTGTACTCTTCATGTTACATTTACTCGTTTATCTCTTGTGCTAAGCCTTGGAAAAACATATATTTAAATTAACTTGGCAAAACATTTCAAAAATCTTAAATCCAACAAAAACGGTTTTAGTGATAAGTGACATTCATTGGAATCTAATTTTGTTACACAACACTGATAAGAAAAACATTTACCTCTCTTGGGACAACCTGGTCTTACCTATAAACCTTTACTATAAACGGGGGTTATACTTTTACCCGTGTGTTTTGTGTATTAAGGAATCCGTAGAACTAGTATTATAAATTTAAAGCTTTCGAAACACATCAGTAGCTAACTACATGCATATCATGTATCTAGTCGACCCGAGTGGTCATACAGTTAGATTATACTCAATGGTGCATAAATGGCACCTATGTTATAGAAATTGAACTTAGATAACTTTTGTGGTCAGTTAGTGCACTTTGGCACTTAAGTTCAAAAAAGGAAGTATGACTTCCCACAAGAAGTACACGTGTAAGATGACCATCGTGATTATCCGAGTATACACGTTTAATGAATACGATGGTTATGTGTAAGTATGCGGAGTAAAAATGCTTAACAAGCACTTCCCGTTCAGGTTATGGATTTAGTATACGAAGCAATGATTATGCATGATATTATCTTATAAGTTCAGTTTATATACGTTATCTTACTAAGCTTTATGCTTACGGCTTCGTTTCATGTTTTAATGCAGGTGAGATCAAGTTTAAGGATAAAGGTCACGGGTTAGCTACCGGTGGAGGTCGTGGGTAATCGAGCTTATCCTAAACCCTATATAATACCACGAAACACCCAGGAGAAATGTTTTTGATATCATGGTTTGTATAAAAGCAAAAGTAATGAATTTCAATCACTAGTAAATGTAGCTTATATTAAAGGGGTGTTTGGCATAGTGCCAGATCTACCCATTTTGACCCATCTTGGTTATGTACGGGTCTAAACGCATGTTTTATGTTTTCAACAGTTTTTATATGGTATGAAATAGACTTAGTATATGATACGACATATTCCTCTTAAGGAAATACGGTGTATCAGGTTCAGCATATTATTTGGCGTATCAAACCCAACTGTTAATACGACGTATTCTAAAATTGGAATATGGTGTATTGTTCAAACAATATATATATATATATATATATATATATATATATATATATATATATATATATATATATATATATATATATAAAGAAAAAAAATAGAGTATGGGCATTTCAACACATTAGCATATGATGAGTGTGTAAATACTCATCATTTTTATCGTATCTGAACTGCCAAAACAGCCAAAAACACTCAGAAACGCATCAAAATACAGAAATTATTCCAACAATGTGTTTTATATGTTTTAGATGCAAAATGTTTAAACACAAATGAAAAACGAACAAAGTTTGCATAATTGGGAGTTTCAGTCCCTCAAGTTTCAAAAATTGACAAAACTAGTCCCTGGAAGTTTGAAACGAAAGAAAAGTCAACCCAAGGCATAGAAAAGTCAAAAATTATCAAAAACGATCCTTGGGTGAAAACTTTGAGAAAATTACATGTTTGGTCCCTGCAGTTTGAAAAATGACAACTTTAGTCCCTGGGAATTTTGAAAAGTACAAAAATGGCATTTGGATATTTGAACTTTGCATGAATGGTCCTTTATGATACTATGGCAAAATTACAACTTTGGCCCCTCATGTTTGGAATAATTACAAAATGGTCCTTGTGAAAATTCAACTACAAACCAAACGGATCATAAACCTTTATATATCACAATCCTTTAATCCAAATCCATTACCAAAGCCCACCATACCCTTTTCTTGGCCCATCTCCACAACAGCCCACCACCTAAACCTTTTAATAATAAAACACCCGGTCAATCTTTGACCCTGACCTTTTGACTCCACCCCCTCCAACACCCCGTGACCCTGCTACTCTTCATCATCACCCCCACTCAAACACTCAACCATCATAACCCTATCCCCCCTCCTACTCCAAACCAAGCACAAAACTACAAGTCTTACACCCTGGCATCAATTATCAGAAGGAAAACTCCAAAAATTGCTTTGGGCGCCAAAACCAAACTACGGCCTAGATTAAAAACTATCATCCAAGGGCTTAAGATTGAAGCTAGGAAAGGACAAAGAAGCTCTCAGAAACCCTAATTTGAAGGCATAAAAGGAATAGAGAAACTGTGGAGCAGAGTGGTAGAAATTAGTTTTATTTTTCAATGTATTTCAAATTCAAGCTCTCTAGTTTTAATTAGCACAAGTAATGTATTCTCAGTTGTACTTTTGAAGTTTCTTAATCAATAACATTCAAGTTTTAAGTTAAAGTTCAAGTTTGTTTAATTTCAAAATTCTTAAATACTTTGATTGTTGTTGTAGCTGATATCTTGGACTATCTAGGCTCACATAAGCTCCTATAAGCTTATTTAAGCTTCTAGAAATCCTTAAACTCAGTTGGTAGTGAAAATTAGAAAATAAAAAAAAATAAAAAAAATAGGATTATAGTACTTGAAAATCAAAAATTACAAATAAAGAATGAAGAAGAAGCATGGAGCACAGTTGATAATGGATGGCTGTGGTATAGAGCTTCTTGGGAAGCAATAGGTTGGTGCACTGGTTCTTGTTTCTCTTGGTTATGCTCAGGAAGCAGTTGTGAGTTCACACTCTAATTCTTAGTATAACTTTTGTAGCTAGCTTATTGCCATTCAGTTGTTTGTAATCTCTGTCTATTCCTACTTGTTTATGTTTTACAAATCATGCTTACTTGGTTGTTCAGGGTAATCTAGTTTGAAACTTAGTCATTTACTGTAAATTAGCTTAAGGTAACTTTAGTTGTTTAGGTACTCATTTTGTCTTGGTTATAGCTTCTCAGTAGCTTTTAAGCATAATTAATCCTTGTTGTTCAGGAAATCTTGGTTCAAATCTAGTTTTCATTTGTCAAATCTCATATACATTTTTCAAAAGGAGTGTTTGGTTGAAACTGTTTTGATGTGTTCCAGTGAGTTTCTGCTGCTAAGTTTAGTCCAACCATGACACAATAGTTGTAATAGCTCAGTCAAACCCACAAATATTTGGGTCATTCCTCAAAAAGTCAAAAGGACTCTTGATTTCCTTGTTGCCTTTCACTGTATATGATCTAGAACCAGTAAACATGCATTTCATTTCAAGGATTGTTATTACAGTTTGATTTCATCAAGTTGTGGCTTAATATTGCTTATATAATCAGTAGAATGAATCAGAAATCCACCAAAGTCAACTGAGACACAAATAGAAATAGTCAAAAGTAGTAATTGGTGCAAAATCTCATTTCTAGTGAGCATTTTATTGAATTTTATGCTTAGTTTTGGAGCTTGAAACTTATTGAGATCAAAGTATCCCAGCTAAACTACAAAAATCTGTGCTTGTTTTAATTTTGAGAATTTTTAAGAAGCTTGTGCATTAGCTTGTTTAGGGCAGCAGGGAAGGCTAATTCCCCTGCACCAGGCCATTGGCCAAATTTCATATACCCATTCTGGCCTAACTAGTGGACCCCACCCTTGGCATTGTTTCTTTTTAGGGAGCTTATCAGCTTATCTCATTAGACCTTGGCTTAATTTGGGTCTCAGGTCATTGGACCTTATCTTAATTTGCCCTTCTTGGTGCCCTGTTCACATACCACATATTGAGTACCAGTGTAGTAAGCTCCTTTACAAGCTCAATCATAAGCTCATTTCTGAGCTTTAGCTTGTGTCATTTAGATTTTTATGAAGCCTTGCAACCATTTTCAAAGTTTCAGTTCACAAAAAGCCTTTCCAAGCTTGTTCATTAGGGCTGCATCAGCTTCTAAGTTGTCCCTTTTCACTGAGTGCATCCAATACTCAGTAAATCCAGGTTTTTCATAAGCTCTCATAGGGCTATTTAGTGGGCCCCAGTTTGTGAATTTTGGCATTTTGGAAAGCCTACCACCTCTTCTAGATACCTCAGTCCTCACCAAGTGCTTATCAGCTTATCTCATAAGCTTAATTAGCCCTTGAAGTTGACTACAGGCCTGCCTGTTTGGGTCAGTTTGGTGAAATTGCTTATTTGTTTAAGATAGCTTAATTTGTTGGAAGTTCTTGTTGAATTGAATTCACTTAAGTTTCTTTTAGCTGTTTACTTCTTATTTTCTAACTTTTGTTCACTGTTTAGCTTATTTGTGCTTCAAACCTTCATAATAAAGCTTATAAGCTCACGGTTTGGCTTTTCGCTTAGCACACTGCTTATTTTTGAGTTTCATCAAAAGTTCCTTCACATTAGTTGGTTATTTTTAGTTGTAAATCAGTTTGGTAAAAGAAAATTTGGAAAAAGACAAAAATTTAGAAAGTGATAGCTTCTATTTAAGCACTTTGGCTTATTTTTCTGCTTATTCACAAGCAATTCTCATTTTTAAATTTTTCTTAGGCTTCTTATTACTTAAAATAATTTTAGGAATTTTTTCAGATTTTTCTTTTTTCATTTAGTATTTTTCATAATTAATTTTAGTTTAAATCAATTAAATAATTAGTTTTAATTAATATTAAATAATTAAAAAGTAGAAAAATTAGGTTTTCTGTTTTAAAATTAGTTTTATAATATTTTAGATTTTTCTAAATTTAATTTTCATTTTTCTAGTTGATTTTCATAATTAATTAATAATTAGTGTAATTTAGTTAATTAAAAAGTAATTAGAAATTAGTAATTAATTAAATAGTGTAAAAATTATTTTCCTTTTTCTAAAAATTTTCTTAAGTCATTAGGATTGTAAAAATATAATTTTCACATTCGTAGGACTTTATTTAATCACGTTTCACTTTTTATTTTGCGCGTTCGCGTTATTTTTAACTCAAACGCGCGTTTTTAGGTTTACTCACGTTTCTAGGTAATCTGATCATCAGTAATTATTCCAATAGTGTTTCTAAGTTATTTTCAATTGTAATCTCGTAGTTTAATCACTCAAATCAAATTCCTGGTCCTTCTGTTAAATCACCCGATTGCTTTAAACGTTTTTGAATACAATTGCTTACCTCGCTGGGACATAACGACCCGGGAATACACTGTACTCCTTGGTTAGTTGGTTTTAGACGTTTGACTTGGTTGACCATCACCTGGGAAACTTAGTTGAATGTTCAGAACCAATCAAAATTTGACGCCGCTGCCGGGGAGGTAGCTGCGTGTTTAAAACGTTTCTTAGAGATTAGTGGTTTTTCATTCGTCACTGTATAAACCCACCACCTTTTTGTAAATTTAAATCATAAAACAAAAAACGTCATTAACACTTTTCCTAAAGTGTTAAACAACACCAAAAAAAAATCAAAAACACACAAAACATATCGTTACGTTTTCTATATCGCGTTTCTTTTAAGGTGATTCTTAAAGAAATACGATTTTGGTAAACGAAACGATACCAAAAATATTGTCCAAAAGTTTTTAACCCATACACAAAAACCCAAAAACATTCATCTCTTTCTTGTGAATAATAAACTACATAAAAACAAACCGTCGCAAACCAAGGCAGAACACCTACCGACTGGGGTGTGGACATAATAAGTTCCCAAACCAAAGATAAAAACTTACCTTTGTATCCTTGTGAGTGGTGTACCTTTTTTTTAAAGAAGCCATTCATTTGTGATTATTGGTTTAAGTTCACTGTTGATTTACCTCGATCTTGTTTTGTTGAAATTTTGTGTTAGTGCATGCGCACTCGTTCACAATCGAAACGAAATCGTCAACTGAAAAATGTAACTGAGTTACGTCCTATTGTTGAGGATCCAGTTCCGAAAATGGACGGTAATCAAGAACCACCCATCATAGATGATGCAGCTCCTGATCTCCGAATGATGGAGGAGTTGTGTCAACCCACAATGCTCGGAAGAGGCGGCCCCATTGCCCCTCTCAACATTGCTGCCACTGATTTTGGACTTAAACATCACATGATTCAACAAGTCCAGAATTCGTGCCAATTTCATGGTTTACCTGGTGACGATGCAAACAAGCATCTTGATAAATTTCTTACCGTCACCCAAAGCATGAAGCAGAATGGTGTCTCCGATGATGCCCTTCGTCTATCTCTTTTCCCCTATTCTCTAACCCATCATACCACTGCATGGTTTGATCGACTTCCTAAAAACTCGATTCACACTTTCAAAGAAATGGTGACTAAATTTTTAGCCAAATACTTTCCACCATCCATGGTTTCTAAGTTACGAAATGACATTAGTAACTTTCGTCAGCATCCCGAAGAGTCTCTATTTGAGGCATGGGAACGCTATAAGCTCTCAATTGATCGGTGTCCTAACCATAACATGTTACTCGTTACCCAAATAGATACTTTCTATAATGGGTTGACATTGAGACACCGTGATATTCTCAATGCTGCTGCTGGAGGGACCTTTATGAAAAGGCGCCCCGAAGAGTGCTATGATCTCATTGAGAACATGACTGCCCACCATAATTTCTGGGATTCCTCAGCTGAGAGGGAAGAGTCATGTAAGTCTGTCACTCCAGCATCTTCTGAAATAGCGATCCTCACTAAAAAGATGGATGATTTCGCTACGGCTATGTTGAGGATGAACCAAAGTATCCAAAATCAACAAGTCCAAAATCAACAAGCCAAAGCCGTTAATCAAAGTTGTGAAACTTGTGGAGGTCAACATGCTTATTCCGAGTGTCCAACCACTAGTGGTTACACTCATGAGGACGTATATGCTGCTCAAGGTTCCTATAATTCGGGAGGTAATAACTACCAACCGCAAGGGGACCGCAATCTTCTTAGCTATTGTTCTAACAATTTCCTTGGGCCTCCCGGATTCAATCAAAACCCTAATGTCCCAAACCGTAACCAGAACCAAAATCATATTCGAACAAACCAAGGTTGCCAAAACCAATGAAATGTCAATCAAACCCAAAACCAAGGTTTCCATCATAACCAAAACCAAGGTTTCCAAAATCAAGGAAACTACAATCGAAACCAAGGTCAAAACAACTATCAGGGAAACATTTCTCATGGACATGGCAACCAACATCAGGGAAATTTTCAAAACCACGGTTCTCATTAAAATAACCGGGCTCAAAATTTTCCCAATCAAAATCAAGCCATCACTACAACTACTCAGAATTACCCTAACCAAGCTCCTCCTAACCATACTCAAGCAATTGTTCCAACTGGTCCTTCACATGAGGAGCTGTTGAGACAATTCATGAAAGCTCAGGAGGAAATGAATAGGGTAATGATGACTCAGATCGCAGACCTTAAGAAGTCTTTAAATGATCGACCCTCGGGCTCAGGTATTACTTTACCTAGCAACACGATCACTAATCCGAGGGGCGATGTTAAAGCGATCACAACGAGAAGTGGCGTTTCCTACGATGGACCCAAAGCTCCTACTACCTCTTCTTTTCCTCCAAAGGTAGTAGAACTTGAGCCTGAGGTGACAAAGGACAAGGTGCAATTTACTAGCCCACGAAGTACCGCACACGTCCATCCTCAGGTTGTATCAGAAACAGTACCAAAACCAGGAGTTGTCTTTGAACCACCTACAAATCCTGAAGAGAACCCTAAATCTAAACCTTCACTACCATATCCATCTCGATTACAAGACCAAAAGCTCCGCGAAAAAGCAAATCATCAAATGGAAAAGTTCTTTCAAATTTCCGAGATATTCATTTTGATATCAGCTTCGCGGATGCTCTCCTTTTGATGCCTAAATTCGCATCGAAAATCAAAAATCTATTGAACAATAAAGAGAAGCTATTCGAAATGGCACAAACTCCACTCAATGAAAACTGCTCTGCAGTTCTTTTGAAACAGCTTCCCGAGAAGCTAGGAGATCCGGGAAAATTTCTCATTCCATGTGTTTTCCCCGGAATGATTGAGTGCTTCGCCTTTGCCGATCTAGGTGCAAGTATCAACTTGATGCCTTATTCAATATGGAAAAAGCTCTCTCTTCCGGAACTCACCACCACCTGCATGACTCTCGAGCTTGCAGACCGCTCAACATCTCGTCCCCTCGGCATTGCCGAGGATGTATTTGTAAAAGTGGGAAACTTCCACTTTCCGGCAGATTTTGTGATTGTTGATTTCGATGCTGACCCGCGAGTTCCTCTCATTCTTGGGAGAGGATTCTTAAGGACGGGTCGTACGTTAATCGATGTGCATGAAGAGGAAATAACTCTTTGTGTTGGGAATGAAGCAGTAACGTTTAACCTCGATCAAACTTCGAGGTACTCCTCTAATTATGACGCCGAATCGGTTAACCGAATTGATGTCATTGACGTTGCGTCTGAGGAGTACTCTCAAGAACTTCTTGGTTACTTACCGAGTGGCAGTCCCACTCCATCTACTGAGCCTATCATCTCCGACTCTTCCCCTTCCCTCACTCCTTTTGAGGGAAGTGACTTCCTTTTGGAAGAGGTCGAGGCTTTTCTTGCCCAAGATAGTTCAATTTTGGGTGAATTTGATGAGAACTATCTTGATCCTGAGGGGGATATTCTTTTGCTAGAAAAATTGTTAAACGAAGATCCATCTCCCCCTCTTCCTCCAAAAGTACTTCATAAAGAGGAAGTAAAAAATGTTGAAATAACTGATGACTTACCTATGGTTGAACTTAAGGACTTGCCGCCTCATCTTGAATATGCATTTCTGGAGGGTGATGACAAATTACCCGTCATAATTGCTAAAAATTTAAGTGTTGAGGAAAAGGCTGCTCTCATAAAGGTTTTGAAGTCACACAAACAAGCAATTACTTGGAGACTCTCCGACATCAAGGGCATTGACCCTGAATTTTGTACTCACGAGATTTTAATAGAGGATGACTTCAAACCAGCAGTCCAACACCAAAGAAGGGTGAATCCAAAAATTCATGAGGTCATTAAACAAGAAGTTTTAAAACTTCTTGATGCCGGATTGATTTACCCTATCTCGGACAGTCCTTGGGTTAGCCCAATACATTGTGTTCCAAAAAAGGGTGGCATTACTGTTGTCACAAATGAGGAAAATGAGTTGATTCCAACTCAATTGGTTACGGGTTGGCGTGTCTGCATTGACTATCGCAAGTTAAATGACGCCACCCGCAAAGATCATTTTCCTCTACCCTTTATGGATCAGATGCTCGAGAGATTAGCGAGGAATGAGTACTATTGCTTCCTCGATGGTTTCTCGGGTTACTTTCAGATTCCCATTGACCCGCAAGATCAGGAAAAGGCCACTTTCACGTACCCCTATGGAACTTTTGCTTATAAACGTATGCCATTTGGTTTATGTAATCCTCCGGGCACGTTTCAAAGATATATGATGTCCATATTTTCCGACATGATCAGGAAAACTATGGAGGTCTTCATGGACGATTTTTCGGTCATTGGGGATTCGTTTCAATCATGCCTCTCCCATTTAGACAACATGCTCAAAAGTTGTGAAGACGCAAAGTTATGTCTAAATTGGGAGAAGAGTCACTTTATGGTTAAAGAGGGCATTGTCCTCGGCCATAAGATTTCTAAGAATGGGATTGAGGTTGACAAAGCCAAAACTGATGTCATTGCAAAATTACCTCATCCCACTACCGTCAAAGGTATTAGGAGCTTTTTGGGTCATGCCGGTTTTTACCGTAGGTTTATTCAAGATTTTTCTAAGATCGCCCGGCCTATGACCCATCTCCTCGAAAAGGTTGCTCCTTTTATCTTCTCACATGAGTGCATAGAAGCTTTTGAAACTCTAAAGAAAAAGCTTACTGAGGCACCTATTCTTGTTGCCCCCGATTGGGACTTGCCCTTTGAACTTATGTGTGATGCTAGTGATTATGCAATAGGGGCAGTCTTGGGGCAACGAAGGTCTAAACACTTTCAACCTATACACTATGCAAGCAAAACGATGACCGAGGCTCAAAGTCATTACACCACCACTGAAAAAGAATTATTAGCTGTGGTGTATGCATTTGAAAAATTCCGGTCATATTTGATCTTGACCAAAAGCATAGTGTATACGGATCACTCGGCTTTGAAGTACCTTCTTGCAAAATAAGATGCAAAGCCGAGACTACTTCGTTGGGTTCTCCTCCTGCAAGAATTTGATATCATTATTCGTGATAAAAAAGGAGCTGAGAACCTAGCTGCTGATCATCTCTCCCGTTTGGAAAACCCTCATCAAGATGTCTTCGAAAAGAAGGAAATTAATGAAACCTTCCCTCTCGAGACACTCAATGCGGTTGCCTTTCGTGGAGATTCTGTTACCCCATGGTTTGCCGATTTTGCAAACTACCTTGCGGGTAACTTTATTGTGAAAGGGATGTCGTCCCAACAAAAGAACAAGTTCTTTAAAGATGTGAAACATTATTTCTGGGACGACCCCTACCTTTTCAAAATATGTGCGGATCAAGTCATCCGGCGGTGTGTATATGGTCAAGAAGCCACTGAAATTCTTAAGGCTTGCCATGCTGGTCCCACGGGGGGCCACCACAATCCAAATTACACCGCCAAAAAGGTGTTTGATTCCGGTTTCTTTTGGCCCTCGATTTATAAGGATGCCCAAGAATTAGTCAAATCCTGTGACGCTTGTCAACGTCACGGGAATATTTCGAAAAAAAATAAAATGCCACAAAATGCAATCCAAGTTTGTGAAATCTTTGACGTATGGGGCATTAACTTTATGGGGCCATTTTCATCATCTCATGGAAATAAGTACATACTCGTGGTTGTTGACTATTTGTCAAAATGGGTTGAAGCGAAAGCTTTACCCACAAATGATGCCCGAGTTGTTGTAAAGTTTTTGAAAGCTCTTTTTGCTCGATTTGGAACTCCACGTGCTATAATTAGTGATCGTGGTACGCATTTTTGCAATGACAAATTTGATAAAGTCATGCAAAAATATGGTGTTACTCACCGTCTTTCTACTGCGTACCACCCTCAAACAAGTGGACAAGTAGAAGTTTCCAATCGAGGCATCAAGAGAATATTGGAAAGAACCGTTGGTGAAAATCGTGCATCTTGGTCGGATAAATTAGATGATGCACTTTGGGCTTACCGTATGGCTTACAAAACACCCATTGGGTGTACGCCTTACAAACTTGTGTACGGGAAAGCGTGCCATCTTCCGATCGAGCTTGAGCATAAAGCCTATTGGGCTCTCAAGCATGCCAATTTTGACCTAAAAACTGCGGGTGATCATCGAAAAGTTCAATTGAATGAATTAAATGAACTTCGTGATCAAGCTTACGAGAACTCTTTGATCTACAAGGAAAAGACAAAGAAGATACATGACTCAAAAATCAAAAACCGCGTTTTCAACGTTGGTGATCGAGTCCTTCTTTTCAACTCTAGACTTAAGATCTTCTCGGGAAAGCTCAAAACCCGATGGACTGGTCCATTCACTATCGTTAAGGTTTATCCTTATGGCACCGTCGAATTATCTCAAAATGACGGTCCTAATTTCAAAGTGAATGGACATCGTTTGAAACACTACTTTGGAGAGGACATACCATCCATCGTTGTCCCGGATCTCCAAACTTTCCCCAAGGACAATTAAATTCGGGGATCGAGTCAAGCTAGCGACTCGATAAACAAAAACAGTAGCAGCAACATGGGTTTTCACCCGTGTCTCTGATTTCTTTCTATTTTCTACCACCCTAGTGTGGGGGAATGGCCAACCCCCCGCTATTTGAAAATGTATATATGTACAAGTTTCAAAAAAAAATGTGTGATTGTATGTACAGATAAATAAAGTGAAAAATGCAAAATGTTATTTCCGCAGTTAGTTTCGAATATTATCTTCTTACGTTCATAGATTCGGCATAATAGCCGGGACTTTGAATATTGAGGACAATATTCAATTCTAAGTGTGGGGGGGAAAATTCTAGCGAATTTTATCACAAAATACTTTCAAGTACCCCCATTTTGGCCTAAAATTTTCAAAATTTTTTCACTTTATTTCAAAATTTTTATGGTAATCAGTCCGCCGTGTCTCAACGACAAAAAAGATTGGCTAATCCAGGAGCAAATGGCTCTTGGTAAAGATATCTCAAAACCGTTGATGGCTTGCAATTTGCCCAAAATTGTATGGTAAATCAACTCGCCATATCCCATAAAGCGAATGAGTTAGCTAGCCTGCAAGATTATGGCTTGTAGTAAAGGCCGTGGAAAATCCATAATTGGTAATCAGCTCACCAAGATGTTGACTATTCCATCAAGAGTTGGCTAGTCCAGAAGCAAACGGCTTTTGGTAAAGACTAATCAAATCCGTTGACAGCTGGTGGTTTGCTCAAAATCACACGGTTATCAGGTGTAAATACTCATCATTTTTATCGTATCTGAACTGCCAAAACAACTAAAAACACTCAGAAACGCATCAAAATACAGAAATTATTCCAAAAATGTGTTTTATATGTTTTAGATGCAAAATGTTTAAAAACAAATGAAAAATGAACAAAGTTTGCATAATTGGGAGTTTCAGTCCCTCCAGTTTCAAAATTTGACAAAACTAGTCCCTGGAAGTTTGAAACGAAAGAAAAGTCAACCCAAGGCATAGAAAAGTCAAAAATTATCAAAAACGATCCTTGGGTGAAAACTTTGAGAAAATTACACGTTTGGTCCCTGCAGTTTGAAACATGACAACTTTAGTCCCTCGGAATTTTGAAAAGTACAAAAATTGCAAAAATGGCTTTTGGATATTTGAACTTTGCATGAATGGTCCTTTATGATACTATGGCAGAATTACAACTTTGGCCCCTCATGTTTGGAATAATTACAAAATGGTCCTTGTGAAAATTCAACTACAAACCAAACGGATCATAAACCTTTATATATCACACTCCTTTAATCCAAATCCATTACCAAAGCCCACCATACCCTTTTCTTGGCCCATCTCCACAACAACCCACCACCTAAACCTTTTAATAATAAAACACCCGGTCAAACTTTGACCCTGACCTTTTGACTCCACCCCCTCCAACACCCCGTGACCCTGCTACTCTTCATCATCACCCCCACTCAAACACTCAACCATCATAACCCTATCCCCCCTCCTACTCCAAACCAATCACAAAACTCCAAGTCTCACACCCTGGCATCAATTATCAGAAGGAAAACTCCAAAAATTGCTTTGGGCGCCAAAACCAAACAACGGCCTAGATTAAAAACTATCATCCAAGGGCTCAAGATTGAAGCTAGGAAAGGACAAAGAAGCTCTCAGAAACCCTAATTTGAAGGCATAAAAGGAAGAGAGAAGCTGTGGAGCAGAGTGGTAGAAATTAGTTTTATGTTTCAATGTATTTCAAATTCAAGCTCTCTAGTTTTAATTAGCACAAGTAATGTATTCTCAGTTGTACTTTTGAAGTTTCTTAATCAATAACATTCAAGTTTTAAGTTAAAGTTCAAGTTTGTTTAATTTCAAAATTCTTAAATACTTTGATTGTTGTTGTAGCTGATATCTTGGACTATCTAGGCTCACATAAGCTCCTATAAGCTGATTTAAGCTTCTAGAAATCCTTAAACTCAGTTGGTAGTGAAAATCAGAAAATAAAAAAAATAAAAAAAATAGGATTATAGTACTTGAAAATCAAAAATTACAAATAAAGAATGAAGAAGCAGCATGGAGCACAGTTGATAATGGATGGCTGTGGTATAGAGCTTCTTGGGAAGCAATAGGTTGGTGCACTGGTTCTTGTTTCTCTTGGTTATGCTCAGGAAGCAGTTGTGAGTTCACACTCTAATTCTTAGTATAAATTTTGTAGCTAGCTTATTGCCATTCAGTTGTTTGTAATCTCTGTCTATTCCTACTTGTTTATGTTTTACAAATCATGCTTACTTGGTTGTTCAGGGTAATCTAGTTTGAAACTTAGTCATTTACTGTAAATTAGCTTAAGGTAACTTTAGTTGTTTAGGTACTCATTTTGTCTTGGTTATAGCTTCTCAGTATCTTTTAAGCATAATTAATCCTTGTTGTTCAGGAAATCTTGGTTCAAATCTAGTTTTCATTTGTCAAATCTCATATACATTTTTCAAAAGGAGTGTTTGGTTGAAACTGTTTGGCATTGTTTCTTTTTAGAGAGCTTATCAGCTTATCTCATTAGACCTTGGCTTAATTTGGGTCTCAGGTCATTGGACCTTTGCTTAATTTGTCCTTCTTGGTGCCCTGTTCACATACCACATACTGAGTACCAGTGTAGTAAGCTCCTTTACAAGCTCAATCATAAGCTCATTTCTGAGCTTTAGCTTGTGTCATTTAGATTTTTATGAAGCCTTGCAACCATTTTCAAAGTTTCAGTTCACAAAAAGCCTTTCCAAGCTTGTTCATTAGGGCTGCATCAGCTTCTAAGTTGTCCCTTTTCACTGAGTGCATCCAATACTCAGTAAATCCAGGTTTTTCATAAGCTCTCATAGGGCTATTTAGTGGGCCCCACTTTGTGAATTTTGGCATTTTGGAAAGCCTACCACCTCTTCTAGATACCTCAGTCCTCACCAAGTGCTTATCAGCTTATCTCATAAGCTCAATTAGCCCTTGAAGTTGACTGCAGGCCTGCCTGTTTGGGTCAGTTTGGTGAAATTGCTTATTTGTTTAAGATAGCTTAATTTGTTGGAAGTTCTTGCTGAATTGAATTCACTTAAGTTTCTTTTAGCTGTTTACTTCTTATTTTCTAGCTTTTGTTCACTATTTAGCTTATTTGAGCTTTTGTTCACTGTTTAGCTTATTTGAGCTTCAAACCTTCATAATAAAGCTTATAAGCTCACTGTTTGGCTTTTCGCTTAGCACACTGCTTATTTTTTAGTTTCATCAAAAGTTCCTTCACATTAGTTGGTTATTTTTAGTTGTAAATCAGTTTGGTAAAAGAAAATTTGGAAAAAGACAAAAATTTAGAAAGTGTTAGCTTCTATTTAAGCACTTTGGCTTATTTTTCCGCTTATTCATAAGCAATTCTCATTTTTAAATTTTTCTTAGGCTTCTTATTACTTAAAATAATTTTAGGAATTTTTTCAGATTTTTCTTTTGTCATTCAATATTTTTTATAATTAATTTTAGTTTAAATCAATTAAATAATTAGTTTTAATTAATATTAAATAATTAAAAAGTAGAAAAATTAGGTTTTTTGTTTTAAAATTAGTTTTATAATATTTTAGATTTTTCTAAATTTAATTTTCATTTTTCTAGTTAATTTTCATAATTAATTAATAATTAGTGTAATTTAGTTAATTAAAAAGTAATTAGAAATTAGTAATTAATTAATAGTAATTAATTAAATAGTGTAAAAATTATTTTTCTTTTTCTAAAAATTTTCTTAAGTCATTAGGATTGTAAAAATATAATTTTCACGTTCGTAGGACTTTATTTGCTCATGTTTCACTTTTTATTTTGCGCGTTCGCGTTATTTTTAACTCAAACTCGCGTTTTTAGGTTTACTCATGTTTCTAGGTAATCTGATCATCAGTAATTGTTCCAATAGTGTTTCTAAGTTATTTTCAATCATAATCTTGTAGTTTAATCACTCAAATCAAATTCCTGATCCTTCTGTTAAATCACTCGATCACTTTAAACATTTTTGAATACAATTGCTTACCTCGCTGGGACATAACGACCCGGGAATACACTGTACTCCTTGGTTAGTTGGTTTTAGATGTTTGACTTGGTTGACCATCACCTGGGAAACTTAGTTGACCGTTAAGAACCAATCAGCATACCTCCCTTAATATATGTTGAAGGTGGAGTTAATGTGTAATTATATGCCAAAGTATGATAGTTTATATAGACTACGAGGCATCACGTTACAGTTCATACGCATCAACTCGATGTATTCTTGGATTGAAGACCCCTTATATGAAGTATTACAACGTGTAGCTCTTATAAAGCTGTTTCATTTGTATTTTTCCTTCCTTATAAGTTTATTTTCGTACAATGAGGGCATTGTAAATCTCAAGTGAGTGGAAGAAAATATAAATGAATTAGTGAATTGTTATTTATGTGGTAATGTGCCTATAATTGCCTACAAAAAAGTAGAGGCAAAAACTCATGAATATAGTGTACATTAGCTCATAACCATTTGGTTCGTACGATGAAGGTCGATTTAACGCGTCATATATGCCTTAATATTATTGGAGATTAATTTAAAGGCATGATTCAAAGTTAATATGCATTAACTCGTTGTTGAAGATTATCAAAAACCTATTGATTCACAGGTTTTTCTATATGGGGTTAAGTGTGACTAGCGACAGGGAGAGTGTGGACTTACGAATCTATCTATTTGTGTTTACTCTTATACCTATAAATGTTATCCCATGCCTATATCCTACCATTTTTGTTTAAAACTGTTAACCATTCATTATGTGTGAACTCATATTTTTTGCCTTCTTGAATAATTAAATTATAGACTTTAGTGGTGGAGACTTGAAATTTGGTCAAACTTATGATAGTTATTGCACCATGACTGAGCTCTTGAGTGATCAAAAAATTTTACATATAGATTAGTGAGTGATTTAGTGTTTTCTTTCCCCTTTTCGCGAGGTGCTCGGTTTAGCAATCGACTAGAAGTAGGTCAAATTTAAATTCATATATTTTAGGTAATGTTCAAAAGATATTTTTCTAATTTTAATTCAGAGTTTACTTGAGGACATGTAGAGTTTAAATGGGGGGATATTTGATGACTTCAAATAAGAAGAAATTATTACCATCATTTCCCCCGAATATTGCTCCCTTTTATAGCATTTATTTATGATATGATATTGATTTACTATGTATTTTTATTTTAGTGTTTATCTAGAGCAATAAAGCAATTCTCACCAATAAGACAAAAAAAAAAAAAGAAGGAAAAGAAGCCAAAAAAAAAAAGAAGTACAATTTACAGCTTGAGAATACATCGTACTCTTCATTTTATGCATATGGCTTATGCATATTTACTTCAAATAAACATGCTAAGTATAGAAGAGTATACGACATATACTAGTTCATGTGTATATGCTGTATAAAACTGAAGACATAAAGACATAGAAACTATATATAAGGCTTATACGGCGTATATAAGTGTATATCTATTCGCCGTATAGAAGAATCGAGTGAAGAATTGAAGTTGCAAGTTGGAATAAAGTTTGTGTGAGATCTTTAAAAGGTGCTTTAGTATTTTTATAACTCCTTCATAAGAAATCCGTTTTAGTTGATTCAAAAGGCTACGGAAAGGGAAAAATGAGATCTACACATTAGGCATGGCATAAGGCGTATGAGGTAAATGGTGCATACGCCTTATGCACACTATACACCATATGGAAGAATTGGTGCATACGCCCTATGGGCTACCTTTCTATAAAAAGAAACCTAAACCCGATTTTTGACATTACCCTTCTGATGAGGCGAAAAGTGTATCGCTTTTAAGGGGTCATTTAAGCCTGAATTCGTGATTATTTGATCAAATATTGCCCTAAATCGTTCCTTTTGTCATTTTAGGTACTTTTGAGGAGAAATCTGGAAAAAAGAAGCATTTTGAACATTTTTGGAGCATAAAAGTGAAAAAAATGGCAAAGTCTCAAAATTCCTTGCTGGAACAGTACCTGACGACGTCAAGCCACAACACATGACGGCGTCAAGAGTGGCAAAAGAGGTGGATGTGGAAATTATAACGTGACAGCCCAGAGTGTTTTCAGTGTTACTGGCCTGACGGCGTCACCAAGGCCGTCAGGGTCCAAATATAAGTGATGGCCCAGAGCATATTTCTACATGAAGGCGTCAAGATTGGATCTAGGCAATACGAATTTCAACTTGGCGGCGAGTTGACGGCGTAGGCTAATACATGACGCCGTCATGATGCTTAGTCTATATATATGTTTCTAATTTTTTATTGTAAAGTGTGGAACAAATTGTGGAATACAAAACACAAACCCTAGGTCGAATTTCCTGCATATTGAAGGGGTTTCAAACCCTTCTTTCTTCCATGTTTGAATAAAGATAAGTCCTTCAATAATCATTCAATATGTCTATGTATTGTTTGATTCTATCTTATGTTTATCTTTCTTTTAACATGTTAGGCTAGGTTTTTATTGTGTTTGCTTAGATGTAGTGAAACCTAGATGTTGATTATTGGTTGATGGTTTGTTTATAATTGTTACGGATGATTGTATTCGATGTTAGGCTTAAGAAAACTTGCAGACTTCCATTGGTAACTTGCTTGAACGTCTTAAGAAACATGATCGGAGGTGTACTATGATTTTTGGTTGTATTTAATGCATAAGTGAATTCTAATGATCCTATGTTAGGAGCTTTTAGTCGGCTCGACATAGGAGTGAAGTAGGATCTTATAGAGTTAGGGAATATTGTACACGGCCCTACGACTAGTATTAAGGAATATAACCCATCATCCATGAATTGTAACAAGCTAATCAACCGGTAAAAGATATCTAGGGAGTAATGAAATCTAAGTAAACACAACTTTTCTCATTATTGTTTCCACCACATTAGTATATTAGTTTAATTTTCATTTATGTTATTTTTATTTTAATTGCATCTTTAGTTAATTGGGTTAGTTGGCTAGCAACTAATTCCGCCCACTCCTTCAAAACCCGAGATTTTACTTGCTTTCATAAAATATAAAAAATACAAAAAAGAATCATCTCTCAACTCTAGACCTAGTTTAGTAGGCTTTCTAATCCTAGCGACACTATTCCTGAGTTGAACGATCAATCCCCCGGTACTTGTCACTATACTATACTACAACGATCAGGTACACTGCCTTGCGGGGATTGCAAGCTTCTCAAGATCCCTTGAGAGGTAAAACCTGTTGCGAGGGCTCAATCTCGCGTATCACCTTCTCCATCAGCCGCCTGTTGACGACAAGGAACTCATTGGCCATCACACCAAATACTCCTAACATCAAGAAATCAAGGCTTAGTCCATCATAAACATTTATTTACATCAATTTGTGTTATCATACTATTGTGCTATGTTTAATCTTTCGAGTTTGATTATCGTGTGTTTATGTTGCTTTAAAGAAGGCTAAGCACTTTTGTGCTTGCCTTGTTATGATTTTATTCTATCTAATTTCATGATTGTTACATTTATCCTAATTGTATTGTGGATGATTTATATGTTTGTATAAACTTTTGTCCTTGCATAGACCATGGCTACGTATTGACAATAATTATTTAGTAGGTGACCATCTGAAACATAATTACTTAAATCATATAAGGTATTTGGCAAGTATCCTTAGTGTCTGGGACCATGACCATTGGCTTGGTGGCGTTAAAAGTGGTAGATAATATGATGTAAGATTCGACAAATGGTAGATTTAGGGAGTGTCGACTGAATCACACCTGGTTTACTTAGTAGTTGAGTACTTAGCAAACACAAAACATATTCATGTAGATTAGTTGAGGAGCTTAATGCTCAGAGGATAGGTTGACCCTAGTGCGTGAGCTACGACTAGGAATTTATCTAAAGAAGTTGTAGGGAGTGTTGATCATATCACAACTATACTACCCAAGACTCACTGTGTACAGCTAGATGAACATTACACTTACAATTATATGGTTAGTTGAATAGATGATTAGCAAGGCGAGACGTCTTTTATCTCTTGGTAGTTTTCACTTAGTTATTTTTACATTTCAGGTATTTACCATTCTTAGATAATTTAGTAGTTTAAGTAATCATGTAATTTAAAGCACACCTGTCATTAAAAATAGTATACTTTGATTCACTTAGATACCCGGGCTCCTATGAATGAACCAGTCTTACTAACTCTATTCTACCATGAACGGGTACACTGCCCGTGAAGTGATGGTGAAGTATAATAATAGTCTAATAGAATCGGTTTAGAAATATTAAAAGTATTATTTCACACATAAATGGCTATATACATGCAACTCACTTAAGTGAGTCAACAGGGTGCGCCCATCACCAGGTGGCACACGTAGCGCATCTTCCATATCTAGTCTCACCCTATTGCTCCAGCTAATATTTCGGTCTAATAGAAATGACTCAGGGACATCAATCGATACCCACTTTTATGCCACCCAAACAACCCCCTTGTAGAACAAACAATGGGAAAACTATCATCATTCTAATACCTCTTCTCAATTAACCACCAGAACCATATTTACGAAGACTGAAAAATTAACAAAAAATAAGTAAATTAGTCCGGGTGTTTAACCCAAAAAAAGCCATGAAGAGGGCATTCAACCTTTGATACCTCATTAGGTGCATTACGAGAAGGAAATGTAATAAAAGTCAAAGACTCCAAGGTATAAGGGATGTAAATGAATCCTAACATTGCCATCTCAGGCATATTCCAAATAAAAGGCTGTCACACATGGCTGCGATGGAGCATGGACCCCTCATAACCCTCGGGAACACAAGGAATAAACTGAAGAATCTATTCATGCTCGGTGACAAAGTTGTTATACTTTTTGTGCTTCACCCAACTAGGGTTATCTTGACAATGGTCGTTTTACGAGACATTGTGAAAATGAGTGACAAATAAAAGAAATAAACAAGGGTTTTCTTGACACCATAAAACAACAATAACTAACCCTCGTGGTCATTTTCTTGATTACACTTTAAACGGTAAGCCCATCGGAGAATGGTTATGTCAACCGGAATAATATCGCTCGAGGAGTGAAAGAAAATGGGAGGTTTTGATAAGTTGAAAGGTTAAAAAATAACTTCTCACTTTTTAACCCTTATTTATAACAATGGAAATAGACTAATGGGATACAAGTGGCAACAACCCATTGGGCCAACAAATCCATGTCATGCGCGTGGCATACACGCCCTGAAACACATGCATGCAGAGACGCACGATGATGTCAAGCACAGTTGAAACAACAGGTCTGCATGCCGTCTAAATGCCATTTAAATCATTTCGAATGATTTTACTTATATTTCCCTCGCAAATATTTAATGTTCATGCGCCTTGGTACGACTCATCATAGCTCAAGTGGCACAACTTGCATTTGCATTAATTACAAGCCAGGATCGACTTGTAAGCTCATAGAGATGACCAGATAATCCATATTATTAGTCCAAAATTATATCATTAGCTTATAATATAATACTAGATCGGAGGACTTGATAGTGTATAGATATTAGTGGCCCAATCCTACTAGATACACGTCATAATAAGGCCCATTATCAACATTTGGATAAGCCAAATCCAATACACAAATTCGGGTCACAATGACCTAGGAAGGCCTCTCAGGCTGCGTTCACACATATGTAGACAACTGTAACTGATGACATCAAATAAATACATTATAAAGTCATCATTTGTCCTATTTAATTAACTTGTTTTATTATATTATGTATGAGAATTGGTACTTAATCGTTTACTTTAGTAATTATCGTGTAAAAACAAGCAATTGGTGAAACTTGGCGATTTTGGACGAAATATGGAGATAAATGATCAAGATGGAAAGTCTAATGAACTGAAGGAGATACGCCGTATCATTCTAGACAGATCCACCACATCATCATACTTAGATGAATTCGAAGACCATTGCCTGACTTTGAAGCATGCACCGCATCTTATTTTATCATGCGCCGCATATAAAACCTTGGTCAACGAAGAAAAACCAACTTGTTCTACTCTAGATACGCCACATCTCATTATTAACATGCGCCGTATCACTATCCAGACTTCACCAAATACAATTTAAGATACTGAAGGACATGCGCCGCATAGAGATTCCAGATACGCCGCATCTGAAGATGGTGTACGAATATTCCAGAATATATTAATCTTGGACCCCACGCGAAGTTAAGTGCATGCGCCGCATCTACTTAATAGATGCGCCGCATCGAACCCTCAGACAGAAACTATAAATACCCCAAGACATAGACGAATTTTGTGTGTGCAAAAACCTTAAGGAGACGAATTCAGCAGAAGAAGCAACACAAGACACACTCCAAACGAAGATATTAGAACAGTAAGAAGGTCCTGCATGTATATAATTCATTAAGTAGTTTTTTTATTGTAATAGTAAACTATAATCCATTAGGATTGATGGGCTTGTGGCCACCATACTGCTCCCCTTAAAATTGCTTTCCCATCGATTATGAGTTTATATGATGTTTTTTTGTTGAGTTGTATATGTGCATTGATAACCTCTGTGTCTAGCTGAGTTTTGCTTGGGCTGCCATACCTCTTCCTCGCCTACTTAACTAGTGTCTAGATAAGTGGGATAGGCATAAGTGATCATTAAGAGTTTCCTCGCCTATGTTTAGGATCCAATGAGACAGATAAGATTACAATACTCATCATACAAAACTAGCAATAAAACAAGTGACAAGCTACTTAACTATAGGACATGACTTCTATCTGGATCTATTATCTATCTGTGTACGTGTTTGCTATTGTCTGATTTGTTCTCATTAATTTTACTTTTCTGTTTAAATCTACCAAATGTACTAGTTTCTCAGACTAGAGTCCCATTTGTGTTAGATTAGGTTGTAAAACTAACTTAGAATATTAAAATACTGATTAGATTAACTAGATATTACATTCCACTCTTAGTGATCGACACTCTACTTGCCAACTATATACATATTGACCGGGTACACTGCTCGTTAGTGTGTGTGTTATAGGATAAGTCGACTAAATATAAATTTAAAACTTGAATAAGCAAAATCACTCTATACTACACGTGACACTACACGCATCAGTAACCCAATGGTTATGATACGACACATGACATGTGAAAGTAGGAGAGACACAACCATAATATGGAGTAAACATGTTATGTACGAACCATACTAGTATAAGGAAGGAATGACACCTGTCATCCTTGTTTGCCCATCAGATGATCAACATGTGCTTGCCCACAACTGTTGATTAACCACACATGTTCTTCCCAAAACCCTGGATATTCCTATAAATAAAGAGGTTTACACACAAGAAAATGGTTCATCTTCTTCTTCATCATTTCACACACTTATTCACACACATTGAATACACATATTAGGTTTCTATAAGTGTTACTCCGACTTTAGATACTCATTCTTATCTCGACGTCCTTACCATTCTTAACGGGAAACCAAACAACATAACCGCCCCAATCCACTCTTAATCACATTTTTTACATACCATACGTAAACAGCTGCACTCAATGCAAACCACAAGGACGGACAATGTGATTTACTAAAAAAAAAAAAAAAAAAAAAAAAAAACCATAATAACCATTCATGGTAAACTAACAAGAAAATACTTATAACTATTATCGTTAAAATGTGAGAGGCGTCAAATTCAATTTGTGCTATCTGCAAACAACCCTAAAGCAGCCTCACAGTTTTTTGAAAATGAATGAAGTAACATGGTTTAATACTTTAATCTGTGTTACGGTAGGTAGGCTGAAAACTCGTAAATTAGTCGGTTAAAAATCAAAATCTTATAAAAAAAATAGAAAATAAAACTAACTTTACACTACACACTACACTTACACACAAAAATTAACAAAATCATTTATAAAAAAAACCTTCATAAAACAAAAAAACATTTTGTAAGAAAATTTCAACTCTTTTTCATTGTAAATTAAAAAGTCGCGTGTGGGTCGAAACATCTTCTCTTCTTCTTCGTAAATTATCAATCAAAATCTAAATTAAGGTACAATTTTCACACTACTCGATCTAATTTAGCCCTAATTTTCAATTTCCAATTTTACCCCCAATTCATCAATTGATTCATGTTCTTGATTGGTTTTTTTAGGGGTTTTCTTAAAAAGATTCCAAAGGTTTGATTTTTATTGTTTTTGTGAATTGGGTTTTTGTTAATTTGATGTTTTGATGAATGCAATGTCATAAAGATTTGATTTTTAGTGTTAATTTGATGTTTTGATCGCATTTTGTTAAAAGACTCATTTTTAGTATTGGCATTTGGTTTATTTTGGAAGATTAGGAACAGATAATAAAGATTTGATTTTTAATGTTAAAAATTTAGGAACATGCAATAAAGTTAAGTACGTCAGTATAATGTGATAAAATATATTGTTGTTGCTGTGGTTTAAGTCATTTAGTAGCGAAAACCGAAGCTGAATTGAGTATACGATGAGGGCTTAGTAGTGGTCTAGTTGGAAGTGTAAAGTTGTCACATTTTGTTAAAAAGATCCATTTTTGATATGACTCTATGAGCAATGCTACACTCACACAAATTTTACAAAAAAGAATCCACACACACATGTGTCCTTGTCATGTTGTGGTTTCAGTAGTGAAAACTGAAGCTGAATTGAATATACTAGAAGCGTTTAGTAATCGCCTAATTGACAGTATAAAGTTGTCTTATTTGTTAAAAGAACTCATTTTTAATGTTAGCGATCATTTTATTTTGAATACAATGTTAAAAAATTAGGAATTTATAATAAAATTAGTACTTCTTTTATATTTTGTGGTTTTAATGAACTTTTCTATATTTTTGTTGGTATGGGTTTTACTTAGGGAAAACTAAGGACGAATAGAGTATACCATTAGTGCTTAGTCATTGCCTAATTCGAAGTGTTTAGTTGTCGCATTTTGTTGAAAGAAAACATTTTTAATATTAGTCTATGGGTTATTGGTGAATCAATGTTAAATAATTAGGAACAGGTTATAAAGCTGATAGGCTTTTATAATATAAATTTTATTGTTATTGTGCTTGTAGTGGTTATTTTTTATGTTTTTGTTCTGGTTTTACTAGGAATTTGAAGGTGATTTGAGTATGCAATGAGTGGTTAGTAATCGGCAGTGTGAAGTGATCACATTTTGTTGAAAGAACTCACTTTAAAATATTAGCATTCGGTTTATTTGTGAATACAACTGTAAAAGGTTAGGAACACATAATAAATATAAGTACTTTTTTTTATGTATAATGTAAAGAATCTAATTTTTGTTGTGGTTTTATTAGATCTCTGTTTTTCTGGTTTGCTAGGGATAACTGAAGCTGAATCGGGTATACCATTAGGGTGAACCAGAAGTGTGAAGTAGTCGAATATATTTATGAGATTTGCTTAATTAAGAAGACAAGAGGATAGAGATGAATTTACAGGCTCAAATGGCTGGTCAGTACGCGAGACAGGTTTCTAATCAAGGTGGGACTTCATTACAACAGCCACAAAATATGATGCAACATTCTGAAGGTCATCATGCTTCAATAAGTATGGAGGCGCGGGCGTTTATACAGGAGAAGATGTAAGTTGCTCGTTTTCTCATGTGCTTATATGCCAAACGTGATCTGTATATTTATGTGTTTGCAAAAGTGTATTGACAATTCGTAATTCTGTATGATTCCTTGGTTGTGTTGGATGTAAGACCAAATGACATTGAATTGTTAGATTAAAGGCCTCATCATTACTGTTCTAGTGTTTGTGGTTATTGCTGATATAGGGAACTACCAATAGGAATAAATCAGTATCTATGATATGTTCTGCTGGCTCCATAAATTTTTTGTTTTGGCTCCATGCTGTACATTATAATGTTAAGGGTATCCCTTAGTCCCGAGAATAATTTTGAGAGATATAACTTTTATCGTTAAGATTGCAAATAATTTATGTTCATATTATGTATGTGTGCACGTTTTCACGCACAGGTGTTCTTCTGTGTGTACTTTTATTTATGCTTGTTTCAGTTGTTTGTAGATGTAGTGTTTGTGTTGTGTATGGCTTATGTGATAGTGGTTGTCCAGTGGCATCCATTGTGCACTACTGATCCTTGCTGCTATGAACAGTTTTAATATTAAACTTCCTTTTTTTCCACCCCCTTTTTTTAATTCACATAATGAAATATCAATAATAATATTTTATCAAGTACTGTCTCCGCGTTCTCTTACTTCTGCCAGTGATGGATATTGTTAGGCTCATAATCCTGATTGTCCTGTAAGAACACCATACCATCAACCTAATAAATACTAGTAAATTGCTTCATGAACATATGGTTATATCATGACTAATGCTTGATATAAATTAAATCTGGATGAAAATTCCTAAATCTTTGTTTTATTTCTTTTCCAGCTACACGTTCTTTACGCAGCGACGACATAAGGAGATACCTCCAAAGAATTTGTCGGATATTGTTAAACGCTTGGAGTTAGCCTTGTGCAAAATCGCTACATCTCAGGTTTTTTTTTAATTATTTAATCTAACATATAATATGTCTTCACTTTTATTATGTTTCTTTTAAATTAGATAAATACAAGTGTTTATCTCTCTTTTCCCCGAATATATGGAGGCCTTTTTCCTGCATTGTTCATCATTTGGTGTAAAGGAAGCAAGTATTTACTGAAATCATATCTGTGGACTTACTACTAAACAAATAATATTTACTTCTGGAATAAGATATCGATAATTAACACTCAATCAGAAAAAAGAAGACATAACAAAATTCGGGTAGCTAAACTGCGATTTAAAAGGTGAACCATTTAGGGAGGTTATATTAACTGAAACAAACCACTAATATACCATCTCTTTGTTCATTAATATTGTTATAATTTATCTTTTTATATATACATAATTATATAAACATATTATGCATAAAAATATGATTTTTCTTTCTTTCTGTTTAGGAGGAGTATATGAATTTAGAGACTTTTGAAGCTCGTTTGCATGCTGTGATCAAACGTTTTTCCATGAACTCCCAGCAAAGATATCAGCAACAGCAAAATAATGCTAGTGCTTCCATGGGAACAATGATTCCAACTCCTGGTGTGCCTCAAAGGGGAAACTCAAGTTCAATGGGTCCATCATCTACTGATAACTCATTGGTTGCTGCAAATGGTGGTAATAATAGCATGATGGCATCTGCTGTTGGTGCAGGAAACTATTCCATGAACACCCCCGGGCTTTCTAGGGGCATGCACAATGGCTCATTTGGTTCAACTGAAGGTATATTGTATATAACTTTTACTTAGAGGTGTCAAGATAGGCAGGTGTGTGGTTGACCGGTCAAAGTGGGATAAAACTGGGCAGGTTGATTTGGTTTTCGTGCAAATACTCTGTTTTAAGTAAGGCGTAAAAAATGATTAGAAAGAGGAATAATCTGAAACTTTTGGAGATTGTATGCGTTAGCTTTGGGATGCTATTGTATATCATGCTAAGTACTTTGTACACACCAAAAACTTCACTTTTGACAACCTAACCTGTACACTACAAGCATGTTTCTTTTTGTCTTTTCCTGTGGCGTGCATGTAAATTGTCGAATTAAAATGCGTCTGGTGTGCAAAGTAAGTGTATAAATCTGGGCAACCTTCCCTTTTTAGCTATTTTTTTTGATCTGATTCATTTGATCAGTTTAAGTTAAACACAATTCAAATCAATCTATGCATAAGTAAACCGGCTGGAACTACCGCCTCTTCTCTTGTTGCAACTTTTATACAATCTACTTATCTGTGTTTTATTAAAATTGTTTTCACTTTTTCAGGGTTAATAGATGGGTCGCAACAACCGATGTCCAATTTTTCTGTAAGTTCAGGTGGGAACGGCTTAATTTCTTCTACGGGTGCACAAAGAATGGGCAGTCAAATGATGCCTACACCGGGAATGATGCCTACACCGGGATATAATAATAGTACCAGCGGCACAAGTAACCAGTCATTTGTAAAATTGGAACCTTCTAGTAATGCTCCTGTAAATTCAAATGTTGACTCAACACTGGTGTCTCAACAGAAACAAGTTGGTGGTCAAAACAGCCGGATCTTGCATAGTCTAGGAAGTCATATGGGTGGGGGGATAAGGTCTACCTTGAATCAAAAATCTTATGCGTTTCCAAATGGGTCATTAGCTGGTAATAAAAGTACGCAGATGGGTAATACTTTGGGAAACTCTGAGGGCTTTCTGACAGATTCTCATTATGGAAACTCTCTTAAACCCGGGCCGCAATATTTTGATCAACATCAAGGACAGATGTCTCAGGGTACCCTTTCTAATCTCACACATATCTATCTACACTCAATTATTATGATCATGGAGGTGGCTATTTTGACCCGTTCACCTAAAAATGGGTTCGATTCGACTTTGTTAACACTGACAGGTCATATAAGTTCTTTTTTAGCTAAAAGGGGAACTGGTTGAAAGGTTCTAAAGTTTGATTTTCAATGCGTACAACCACCTAAAATTCATTTTGTTAAATCAAGTTTTTGGTTATTTTTTTTGAATAATTATTTTCGTCATTTTATTTATATTCATATGTTTACCATTGCAGGTGATGGATATGGGAGTGGTACTGGTGACCCTGGCAGATCAGGAAACTTGTATGCCCCCACAACCTCAGCTACATCACTAATGAACATGAACCCTACTGCAAATATATCAACATCACAAAGAACAAACCCTTTAATGGTGGTTAATCAGTCAAATCTGCACAATACTGACCAGCCTGCGAATATGAAGCCTTCAATAAATCAATCAGACGATATGGACTTCCAGTCTCAGAATTTAATGAATTCTCAACCGTCTCTTCAATATCAGCAACAACTTGTTAGATCTCAAAGACAACAAAAGCAGCAGAATCAGGTATCACCATATGGACAGTCTCAGTCTCGGTCACAATTGGTATCTGATTTTGGCACTCAAATTAAATCTGAGCCTAATGAAACTTCCCAGACAAACATTTACGATAATTTGCTGTCATCCCAGCCGACCAATAGCTTCATGCAAATCAATTCAGGGTCTCAATTTGGTGTTGACACTCGAAATAATGTTACCAGCTCAATTGGAGGTCAATGGCAGTCAAGATCACAAGAAACATCAAATCAGTTGGGTAGTCAGTCAAATGAGCTTAATATCCAAGCAGGTTTTCATCACGGAACAATGGGTCATGATAAAAACCATACAAACAATATTCTATCTACAGTGCCATCTGCTAATTTAGACCGTGAACGGTTCCGGATGCAAGCAAAATGGCTTCTGATTTTGATGCATGCCCGTTACTGTGGTTTCCCCCGAGGAAATTGCCTAGATAAATATTGCATTCAAGTTCAAGACCTGGTGAACCATATGCTGTCATGTAATGATGGACCTCAATGTCAATACGCTCGTTGCGCTAAGTCAAAAGGTTTGCTGAACCATAAGAAGCACTGCAAGGATCAAAATTGTCCTGTTTGTGTTACTGTAAATCACTTCGTGCAAATAAAGGGGACCCGTCGTACAAATTTTCCACAGTCAAGCAATGGATTACATGATTATACTGTTACAGTGAGTCCGTCTGTAGTTGAAACTTCAGAAGATTTACATCCCTCTATGAAACGGATGAAAATCGAGGCGCCATCTCAGCCACCTACGTCTAAAATTGAAAACCCACTTATACCAGCTCCCATCAGTAGTACATCTGAAGTTCTTCCAGATCGTGACCCTTGTCCTCCAATAAAATATGAAGTCACTGCAGTGAAAATGGAAGTTCCTAAAATCACTGAGGTTAGGAAGGATTATGTGGAAGATTCTACTCAAAACAATGGTGTTTCAGCTGTATCAAATGAGGCCACGGGTTTCCCTAAGCAGGAGTTTTTCAAGACTGAGACGGAGGTGGGCCCCGCTAAACAGGAAAATGTGGGACTTGTTGGTGAGACTTCTAGCGGAACAAAATCTGGGAAGCCAAAAATAAAGGGAGTATCAATGATAGAGTTGTTTACACCAGAGCAGGTTCAGGAGCATATCGATGGTCTCAGGCAGTGGGTCGGCCAGGTCAGATATTTAAGTATTAATTTTTTTAGTTTAGATTTATCTACAAAAACATATAACAGTGATTATCCAGTTTTACTATTTAGCATATTGAAGTGCATATTGGCAGCTAAGGCGTATAGACATTTGCATAACATTACATAGTAGCTAATTTTGCAGTAATTCAAATGGTAGTATGCATAATTGCATATCATCATAAATGGCAATCTGGGTGTCCTGTGCGGGCTGAGTAATGGCCAAAATAGTTCCGGGCTGAAAAGGGTGAATAACGAGTGTATGTTGTATTAGAAATAAACTTTGGGGGACTTTAAACCTGTTCAATCCATTTGACCCCTTTCCCTTTTAGGTTATTGCTTTGGTGACCCCTTTGTCGTTTGCGATAAAATAGAGCCCAGACTGACCAAATTCATAATTTATGGGCCAGGATTTCCACCTTAGCTTCTTAACACTTTTTGTCAAAATCTTTTAACAAATAACGAAGGCGTTAATTATGATTAGCATAGCAATGTGGCTGTAATAATAATAATAATCAGTCTTTGAATTTAGGAAATTGTACTGTATTTAAATTCTAAAGTGTACTTTCTTTGACTTTTAGTCTCTTTGAACACTATTAGCTAAGTGTTTTTTATTTGACCCATTTGAGATGAAACTTAACCCAAATTGATCCAGTTATAAGTAAATGGGCCGAAATTGTCATCTATAGAGTTGATATAGTTTCTTTCCGCAGAATGTTAGACATATCGCTTCTTTGTTAATTCATTCATGCATGGTTAGAGTTTGCATTTTCTCTGTGTGACTAGTTTTGTTATATTTATTATTCATTCTTGTACAGAGCAAAGCGAAGGTGGAAAAGATTCAAGCTATGGAGCAGTCAGCGAACGAGAATTCTTGTCAGTTATGTAGAGTTGAAAAGCTGAATTTTGAACCGCCACCGCTATATTGTTCACCCTGTGGCGTTCGTATAAAGAGAAATGCAATGTTTTACACCTTTGGGAGTGGTGATACACGCCATTATATATGTTGTCCTTGTATTAACGCCGCACGTTCAGAGACTATAAATGTTGATGGAACTAATATACCAAAGGCAAGATTAGAGAAAAAGAAAAATGATGAAGAGACTGAAGAACCAGTAAGTTATATGATGGATCTAATGTATTGTGTGATGGTTATAACTTAATTGGTAAAGTAATCGGGCTGGGTAGCCTTTAAAAATGGGAGATGTCGGGCTGGGTTGGCCACAAAACACCTTTATGTCCATTTTTTTCAAATTTGTTAACAAACATAGTCGGTTGTGCTCCTTTAAAAATATATGTTAGGCACGTTCAGATAAAACAAAACCTATATCGACCCATCTATATGTGAATGGGTTAAAGTTACCACCTCTAACTGTTATGAAGTATCTAATCCTTGAACCCATTTTCTTACAGTGGGTTCAATGTGACAAGTGTGAACAATGGCAGCATCAAGTTTGTGCATTATTTAACGGTCGTAGAAATGATGGGGGACAAGCTGAGTACACTTGCCCACATTGCTATGTGAAAGAGGTTAATAGAGGAGATCGGGCCCCCCTACCACAGAGTGCTCTTCTTGGAGCAAAGGATCTTCCAAAAACCATTCTTAGTGATCACATTGAAAACAGACTGTTTAAAAAACTAAAGCAAGAAAGACTAGAGAGGGCAAAGGCTCATCGCAAAAGCTATGACGAGGTAAAACTTTTTGCATATGTTTGACTTAGATACTAATTCCTCGTATCATGGCGGTTACATGATTGAAATGTGTGCGGATCATTATTATTATTATCATTTAATTTTTTTGGCAAAATTTTGTGATGTTTTTCTTGGCTTCTATGTTTTCAGGTTCCTGGAGCAGAATCGCTTGTTGTTAGAGTTGTTTCATCCGTGGATAAAAAATTGGAAGTCAAGCAGCGATTTCTTGAGATCTTTCAAGATGAAAATTACCCCCCAGAATTTGCATATAAATCTAAGGTATGGGGAGATTTGCGGGGCAAAATGTTGTTGACCTGCCCACATTTTTTTTTTGCCATTATATAATTTTTTATATACTATAAATGTGTTAATTATGATGACAAACTCAATATTATTACAATGCTAGTACATTATAGCTTTTGTTCTTGTGTTTGTCCCAAAATTACTGTTCCTGTCCTCAAGCTAACCTAGTCATACGAGTCGTCCTGTAATGGTACGTAGCTTAACGTGTTAGTCCCTGGCACTTAACACTGTTTATCATGTCACATGAGGGTATTTTGGTCTTTTTACATTTGGGTAACATTTGCTGATTCATGATATTCAAATGGGTTTAGTTTTGGTTTCTTTGATTTAGCGTTCGTGAAACAATTATCTGCTGTATTTGATTCGATTATAAGGGAAGAAAATATAAGAAGATATGAGGTTGAAGATGAAAGAGAGTAAAATGACCAAAATTCCCTCTTGTGAGAGGCACATGGCACACTTAAAGGAATGGAATAAATGGTCGTTAGTGTCACGAACTAAAACGATTTAAGCACAGTGCCATTTAGGAGACTGATATAATTTGGTTAGTTTGATGACAGGATCAGTAATTTTTAGACAAATACAAGGACGGAATATGTAATTTACTTCTACAATAAAATGATTTGTAATATTGCATCAGTTCAATCTGTTTGACCCATTCAATCTGTTCCCCTCTTAACCATATTTTATTGTTTAACCTGTTTGAGATAAAATGCAAACCAAATTGACATATTGGTAAGTAAAAGGGTTGAAATGTCCATTTATGATTTTGAAGTGCTATTGTGCTGGCTTATTAGTAGTTCATGAAGTGGATTGATCTCAATTGTTCTTGTTATCCTGTGGTTAACTTGCTTGACTACTAAATCTACTGTTGCTTTTTCCAGGTTGTTCTGTTGTTTCAAAAAATTGAAGGGGTAGAAGTATGTTTGTTTGGCATGTATGTTCAAGAGTTTGGAGCAGAATGTCAGCAGCCAAATCATCGTCGTGTTTATTTATCTTATTTGGATTCAGTTAAATACTTTAGGCCAGAGATAAGAACCGTGACAGGAGAAGCTCTGCGTACATTCGTATATCATGAAATTTTGGTAAGTTACTAGATCTTTCTTCATAATGAACAGATTTTACTTCTTGTAGTTTACGGGTCAAATTATTAGTTTTGGGCAGTCAGTTTCATACCGATTGCAACAAGGTTGGTCAATTCACCGGTAAAATAATAATCGAGATACCTTCCCCTACTTTATTCATTTCCACATTAATATCAATTTAATCTATTTATATTGTAAAGAATTAGAGGTTGCCTAACAATGATTTTTATGATTACAATAACTCTAAACAACTAAGAACATTTAAACAGTATTCCATACACCTAGTGCTACCACAACCGATTATTTTCTGATTATTATATATCACATAATCACATTCGAAGCACAAATCCCAAAATCCCGTTGTATCCCTTGTTTTGATTACCTTGCTGTTCAATTCTTTTCTCAGATTGGTTATCTAGAATACTGCAAATTACGTGGGTTTACAAGTTGCTATATATGGGCCTGTCCTCCATTGAAGGGTGAAGATTATATCTTGTATTGCCATCCTGAAATTCAGAAGACACCGAAGTCAGATAAATTAAGGGAATGGTAAGTGGAATGTGAAGTGTACATTACTTCACTAGTGTTATTAGGGACCATTTGTTGAAATGTTGACCCATACTTTTACGAATGGGTCTATTTGGCTGTTTTAGTTGCAAATGAGTAGAATAAATTACTTTAGTTAAGTAAAAGTTGGAAAATATGGATTAGTTTTTTATATGCACACAATCTGCGTACTCTTTGTATTCAAAGATGGAGATTGGAGTATAAAGTTTTAAAATTTGGATTCAAGTATTTTTGAGTCAACCTGACCTGCTTTGAATTATGACGGGTGCATTATTTCTGACATGTATTTTTATTTTAATGTAAATCAGGTATTTGTCAATGCTGAGAAAGGCATCAGACGAAAATATTGTCGTGGATCTCACAAATTTATACGATCATTTTTTTGTATCTTCTGGTGAATGTAAAGCTAAGGTGACTGCTTCCCGATTGCCATATTTTGATGGAGACTATTGGCCTGGTGCTGCAGAGGATATTATCTATCAGCTTCGTCAAGAAGAAGATGGTAGAAAACACAATAGTAAAGGGTCAATGAAAAGGAGTATAACAAAAAGAGCTCTCAAAGCTTCTGGTCAAACTGATCTTTCTTCTAATGCTTCCAAAGATCTCCTACTAATGCATCGGGTAATTGTCTGATCTACTTAAAGGTGTCAAACTGGACAGGCTTGCGGGTTGGATAATTCTTTAAAACAGCAGTTTTTGGCATGGGTAAATTGGTCGGGCTGACCCGAAACACTATCCACTTCTAAAACCTTGTCAGTAGTAATTATTTTGATGTAAATGAGTTATTTTTATTTTGAGCCATTGGATTCTTTAGTATCATACATGATCCGAATTGACCCAAAATACTTATAAAATGGCTCACATTGACCCAAATACTTATGAAATTGAAATGGCCATGCCTACTCATCCCGATCAAACTCTTCATTGTTCTTTTTCTTTGATGTTCACTGGTTTAAGATTTTAGTAGTCTGTGTCATCATAACGTTTATTTTTTTTCCTCAAGCTTTTAATTTATTTTCTTGAAAATGAGGATCCTAAGCCTCCATCAATTTAACGAGCTCAAAGAGTTGGAGCTTTATGTGAACTTTCAACACTAAGTAATAATAATAATAATAATAATAGTTTAATGAACTTTTTATTAAAATTGCTAATATAGCTCGTTTCCTTAGCTCAGTTTGTTAGCAAGTGATTTGTTTGATACTTTATGATCCATCCTACACCCTGTTTGACCCATCTTTATTTGTAATCTCTTTAATGACCCACAGTGCGCATTACTAGCACCCATTTTACAAAAGTTGATTTTTTGAATGGTCACCTTTTACCACATCTAGAATTTAGAAATGAAATAAACCAAATAACAGTGTTTTTTTGTATTGGATTTTATATACTTTATTTTTCTGAGATACTTCTCTTATTTTCTACGTGATTAAATCTTGTTACTGTTAACTTTTTTTTCAGCTTGGTGAAACAATATCTCCGATGAAGGAAGATTTCATCATGGTTCACTTGCAGCATGCATGCAAACATTGCTGTCTTCTAATGGTCTCGGGAAAACGCTGGGTCTGCAACAATTGCAAAAATTTTCAGCTTTGCAATCAGTAAGCACTATGACCTACTTTACAGCTGATGTACATTTTCTGGCTTATAAATTCATTTCAAGCAATCAATGTACACATACTTGTTAAAATAGTTTAAATTGTCCCGAGGGGATAACACCTCATCCATATTTGCAGCAATATTATTCTCATATTTAAATTCTCGATATGTAGTATGGATGAGATATCCATGCTAATGTGTCTTGCCAGCTCGATTATATGTGATGATAGTGGTTGTTAATGTGTGTTGCAGGTGTTACGAAATTGAACAAACACTTGAAGAGAGGGAAAGGCATCCTATTAACCAAAGGGTGAAACATCTACTTGAACCTGTAAGTTGTCTTCTTGCGCTGTTATGTTTGTGTTGGAGGATTAGTATAACTAAATTTGATGCTATTTACTGTGATTTGGGAAGGTGTTTGGATGTGCTTTTTGGAATTGATCATCTCATTATTGTGACTCGAACTTTATATAATAAGTTTTAGTTTTGGATCACAAACTATACTTCTGAATATCTAATTATATCTTGGTCAATGTTTCAGTTTTCGATAATCAGATTAAAGGGTAAAAAATGACTTATTTACTCCTGTAATCCCGTTTCACAATTTATATCTGTTAATGACTTTTTTGGTTATTTTATCTGTTAATTAAATAATTAAAATGTGCTCAACACAAACTACTTTCAACTATGTGATCATAACAACTTTAAACAACATAAGCACATCTACACACTATCTTCTACAGCTAGTTATATTACAACTCGATTTTCGTATATAATTATCCAGTATAGGATAATATATTTCAAGACGCACATTCAGATACTATCTCCTAATAATATTTTGTTACAGTGGATTGTTTGATTTTGATTATCCAGTATCACATATATAATGTCAAAATATACATCCAAACACCCACCTTGACTTATAATGTGCACCTTTTGATTGAGATTTGGAATGGATCAACTATGCAGTATGAAATCAACGATGTGCCTACTGACACCAAAGATAAAGACGAGATTCTTGAAAGTGAATTCTTTGATACCAGACAAGCTTTTCTGAGCCTCTGTCAAGGAAATCATTATCAGTATGACACACTCAGACGTGCTAAACACTCATCAATGATGGCATTGTATCATCTTCACAATCCAACCGCACCTGCATTTGTGATAAATTGCATTTTCTGTCGACTTGATATTGAAACGGGTCAAGGTTGGAGGTGTGAGATATGCCCCGATTATGATATATGCAATGCATGTTATCGAAATAATAGAGGAAGTGATCATCCTCATAGGTTGACTCAACATACGTCAATTGCTGAGCGTGATGCACAAAGCAAAGAAGCTCGTCAACAACGTGTTGTCCAGGTATGCACATTTTGTTTTAAGGATGCAAAATGGGTAGGTCGGGCGGATTGGGTTGACCTGCAAACACTGTTTGTTCATTTTATCTAATAACTAGTGCATAGTTTATGACTACACTTTATTACCATAAGAATCTAAACTCTTGAATAGTAATTTATTCTGCAGATTGCATGCTTTAAGTATAGCTCCCTTTAACCCTTTTGGCTTTAGCCTGATTTTTTTATTTTTATTTATTTATTTATTAATTTTTTTCATTTGACCCGTTTGAGATGTTACATTACACAAATTGCCACCTCTACTTTTTGTACCTTGTTTTACAATTCTCTCTACGGTGGCTTGAATCATATTACATGTACAACTTTTAAAAAGCTGACTAAAATCTTTACTAGAGGTGAAAAAATGGGCGGTTCAGGTAGGTTGGGTAATGGCTCAAAACGAGTATATGTTTATTGCAAGTCAAAGCGGTGGGTTGGATAGGTGTGCAAACAATTTAATGTTTTTAAATATACTACTGTATTTGTTTTGATGAAGTCAATGTAGGAGGTTTTATGCAATTGAATGCACTTCAGATGACGCTTAACCCAACTGAATTGCTTCTTTTTTGGTCATAAATTCTTAGCATAACCTATTTTGAGCAAAGGAGTTATTACATAATTTTATTTGCTTTTAAGGGCCTCTGCGCATAGCAATAAGTTAATAGACCTTTGATTCCTTTTTTTGCAACTTGATTACATAAGATGGCTGAATATATGTATTGCAGCTACGGAAAATGCTTGATCTTCTGGTACACGCATCTCAGTGTAGAGCAGGGCAATGCCCGTATCCCAATTGTCGCAAGGTGAAAGGACTATTTCGACATGGGATGCAATGCAAAGTTCGCGCTTCAGGTGGTTGTCCTCTTTGCAAGAAAATGTGGCATCTCCTTCAACTTCATTCTCGTGCATGTAAAGACAGTCCATGCAATGTCCCCCGCTGCAGGTTTGCTACCATTCATCTTTCTTTTACGTTTATTATGTTTGTATTGACAATAAATATTCATCCTTATATCCGTAAAAATACAATGTTTGTGACACGGGCACATGGTCTAATTTTTTATATTTTTTTGAATACTTCACTTTACAAATTACCTTAAAAGTAGAAAGTTAAAACAAAACGGGAACGATAACTTTAAATTATATGTTTCTGAAGGGATTACTTATTATTTTATTTATCCTTATGATATACAGAGACCTTCGAGAACATTTAAGAAGACTAACACAACAAGCTGATAGCCGGAGGCGAGCAGCTGTTATGGAGATGATGAGGCAGCGTGCTGCAGAGGTTGGTGGCAGCAGTTGAAGATGGGGAGATCATACTGTAAATATACATCAGTCAATGTACAGTTTTGATTGCAGTGCTTTGATTGGATGAAAATATCCAAGTAAATTTTCAGCAGCAGTTAGCTTGGCAGCATATATCCAAAAGGTCAAAGCAGCTTAATTTACAACTCATGGACACTGAACATCAAAGAGGAGAATTTTTGTTTTGTTTTTTGTTTTCTTGGTATGGTAGTAGCTACCTTAGGTTTTGCATATATGATACTTGCTTTTAAGTAGGCTACTATCCTTTTTAAGTTATAGTGACTGTTTATTTTAGGGTTCACATGCAAACTGCTCAATTTTGGCCAATTTGATTATCAAAATTAACATAAACAGAAAAATCTCAATTATAAAAAGATCTAGCCAGAAGTTCCCTTATTTGCATGTTTTTAGCTATCGCTACAAAGGCAACACCGCAAAGAATAACTATGATACAATGCAAATTACAATCATAATTAGATTGGAAGGGCCATTTTCTTTGTATTTCAACCTAAAACCTCTCTTGGAACCCTAAGGACGCCCCTACAACTTCTTTTTTCGAGCGTCGGTTTTGGCTGGCGCTATAGAGGATATTCGTACAACTTAGCCCAATCGTAGAGCTCCATTTCGGGTCCGCTCTTGCGAGTGGATCAAGTTCCGCAAGCTTTTTTCTCAACATATGCGTGGGGTTAGGAAGTGGTGAGGTTGTGGCCGAGTCTGGTTAAAGCCAAATGCACTACTAATTTTTGAAAGTGAATAGAAATTAGCCAAAGGATTAAAATCAACCAACATGTTTCTAACTTATAGCATCTTTAACTAACTGCTACTATATCATAGAATTCCGAACGTCAAACTTGAGTGGTTTTTAAAGACCCTTCGTTGGTTGCATACAGTGTCATACGCTCCACAGCTCCTGAAAGATCAAAATTTATGTATGTTTTATGTTGAACTATATTCTCACACATTCACATTTCTCATGCTCTCATTGTTTCAAGAAGCTATCAACTAGTTGTTCATCATGCTGCACAATATGTTTTCAACATGTACAGTTATCAAACATTAGATATTACGCAATTAATTGATGGACTGCAATAAAGCTAGTAGAATGCATTTAGTAGAGTGCAACCACAAACAATATCTTTAAGGCATTTAGTAGAGTGCAACCACCAAATCACAAGTGGCTGGGATAAAAATCTTGGTGACGTGACTAATGATGGGTTAAGCACGTTCTTAATTGGATTGAACAAGACAATATACACATTAAATAATGGTTAGGTTTAGAAATGTGACTATAACACATTTTAATGTGGTTATGAGACATAAACATGAATTTCAGATTAAATGAAATTTCCTTCCATCTCAATATTTTGGCATAATGATACTAGGCAATGAAGAGGAGAGCCTGTGAGCTATTAGTTGCGCAGGTTCGAATCCAAGCTGGCCCAGGTTTTCATCCGACCGTTACTCCAGCGAGTAATCTCGTGTGGAGGCGGTACGGTTTCCGGGCGGAAGCCGCTTAATCCCCACTGCGCCAGCGTGGGCCCGGTTCAGACAGCATAGTCTGAGTATGTGGTGGATGAGGGCCTGCCATCTTAGCAGGTGCGACTCTAAACCAAAAATTGAAAGTCACCTTAAAAAAAAATATTTTGGCATAAAAGACAAAAAATGTAAATCTCAATGTAGTTCGTCAAGTAAGTTCTTCCATGTCATGAAAATTATGACCGTTACAGGGTGCTAAGGAGTGCTTATTAAACCTGCTCGATCATTTGTTAATGTTTTTGAAATAAGCTGTTCCATGTTGCTTATTCAGACAGAACAACTGATTTCATTCACAAATAACCAAATAAGCAGTTGGAAGCATAATAGATAAACATAATAAGCAGATAATCACTTTGTATAAGAAATCACAAACACCCCAATGAGTGTTTGATGATTCTAGAATTGTGTGACAGACTATCGACTATTTTTACTTTTAAAGGATAAGGAATTATAATCACAGAACTATACCTCACTTGTGCGGTTCATATGTATGCGGCAATAATTTAAAAATATATATTAGGTACCATCGAGTGCTACTGCTATTAGTTAGGCTATGTTGTCAAGCAAATTCTCAGCCAAGTCTGTCTATATAAGTGAGGCCACACTCAAGTACATAATGCACTGACATTTCTTAGCAACTTCCAACATCTTTTTATTTTTTATTTTTTATTTTATTTTTCCTTTCGAAATCATGGCAAGACCTCATGTTCTGGTTATACCGTATCCCGCACAAGGCCATGTAATTCCTACAATGGAGCTTGCTCAACGTTTAGTCAAGCAAGGAATAAAAGTTACATTCATAAATACAGAGGTCAGTCACAAGCTTGTGACAAGCAACCTGCAGGTAGACAAAGATGGTTTTGGGGATCTAATGCAGATGGTGTCAATCCCTGACGGGTTAGAACCATGGGAGGACAGGAGTGACATATGTAAGTTGACTTTGTCAATATTGCAAACCATGCCCGGCAAGCTTGAAAAACTTATAGAAACGATTAACACAAAAGATAGCAATAAAATCACCTGTGTTATCGCTGATGCTTGCATGGGGTTGGCCATACAAGCAGCAACAAATTTGGGAATTAGAAAGGCATGCTTCTGGCCTGCCTCAGTTACCACATTGGCTTCCATACTGTCCTTTCAGAAACTGATTGATGATGGAATTATACACAAGAGTGGTAAGTGGAGAACTTCTATAAAACTATTTTTATATGTGTTAAATAAGACCCTAAGATGTTCTTATTGCAGGCGTTCCTATAACTGATCAGATAATTCAGCTGTCAGAAACCATGCCACCAATAAAACCTGAGAACCTTGGATGGGCGGGCTTTCCGGACGTGGCAACTGTAGAAGCAACTTTTCAAATGGTAATAGAAGCTGAAGAAGCTTCTAAAATGACTGAATGGCTTATCTGCAACTCAGCTACCGAGCTCGAGTCTGCAGCATTCAGCCTGTACCCAAAGCTGTTGCCGATCGGCCCTTTGTTAGCAAGCAATCGACTTGCAAACCAGACAGGCCACTTCTGGAAAGAGGACTCCACCTGCTTAGCATGGCTAGATCAACAGCCACCAAGTTCAGTCATTTATATTGCATTTGGCAGCTTCACTATTTTCAACCAAACTCAATTTCAAGAACTGGCACTTGGTCTTGAACTTAGCAACAGACCATTTTTGTGGGTGGTGCGACCCGGTATGACTAAGGAGACTACAGCAGCTTACCCAGATGGGTTTATTGAAAGAGTAAGTTCTCGTGGAAGAATCGTTAGCTGGGCCCCACAACAGAAGGTTCTAGCTCATCCTTCTGTGGCTTGTTTCACAAGTCACTGCGGTTGGAACTCTACTTTAGAGGGTGTGACGAACGGACTCCCATTTTTATGTTGGCCATACTTTGCTGATCAATTTCACAACGAAACTTATATTTGTGATATCTGGAAGACCGGATTGGGGTTTAATAAGAATGAATCAGGTATCATTACTCGAGAAGAAATAACAAGTAAGATAGAACATCTGTTAAGTGAAAAAACATTCAGAGACAGGGCTTTGGATATCAAAGATAAGATTACAAATAGCATTAACAGAGGCGGATGCTCACACAGAAATCTAAATAATTTTATTGAGTGGATTAAAGAGAAAGATACAGATGTGACGAATCAACCTGACTCTATGTGAACATGAATGTCTAAAGAAGGGTTCAGCAGTGGATGACCAGTGGTATTTAATTAGGGTCTTGCTTTCTATGTTACATGTTCTATAGATATAATAACTTATAACCATGTATGGGAGTTGGGTTAAGCACAAGCGAATAAGGAAAGCCATGCAATGCAAGCTTCCATAGACTCTGTTGCATAAACATATCATTTCAATTCCTTGTAATTTGTTTCCGTGTGTCAGGCTGCACTTTCTCTGTTAATAAATTTTGCATATTTACCTTATTGGAAACGAGCTTATTCTACTTAAATTGATAACAGATTATTCTCTTTGCATGTGGATATTATTGAAGTTAAGAGTTGATGTATGCAATTCTGCCTATGCATAATGCATGTAAATTTTTTTATAAAACACATCTGGAAACTACATATGATTATTCTATTGAACAATATAATGTTGATATTAGATATTGACAATGTTTTAAAACCCGGTTTTTTAATCGACCCGGCCAAGTCACCGGGTCACCGGTTCAACCGGCGGGTCGAACTGGTTCTATGAAAAAGAAGATGAGATGAGTTAACCTTAATAACATACCACCCAAACAGCACTATGACCTACTTACAGCTGATGTACATTTTCTGGCTTAGAAATTCATTTCGAGCAATCAATGTACAGATACTTGTTAAAATAGTTTAAATTGTGCCGAGGGGATAACACCTCATCTATATTTGCAGCAATATTATTCTCATATTTAAATTCTCGATATGTAGTATGGATGAGATATCCATGCTAATGTGTCTTGCCAGCTCGATTATATGTGATGATAGTGGTTGTTAATGTGTGTTGCAGGTGTTACGAAATTGAACAAACACTTGAAGAGAGGGAAAGGCATCCTATTAACCAAAGGGTGAAACATCTACTTGAACCTGTAAGTTGTCTTCTTGCGCTGTTATGTTTGTGTTGGAGGATTTGTATAACTAAATTTGATGCTATTTACTGTGATTTGGGAAGGTGTTTGGATGTGCTTTTTGGAATTGATCATCTCATTATTGTGACTCGAACTTTATATAATAAGTTTTAGTTTTGGATCACAAGCTATACTTCTGAATATCTAATTATATCTTGGTAAATGTTTCAGTTTTCGATAATCAGATTAAAGGGTAAAAAATGACTTGTCTACTCCTGTAATCCCGTTTCACAATTTATATCTGTTAATGACTTTTTTGGTTATCTTATCTGTTAATTAAATAATCAAAATGTGCTCAACACAAACTACTTTCAACTACGTGATCATAACAACTTTAAACAACATAAGCACATCTACACACAATCTTCTACAACTAGTTATATTACAACTCGATTTTCGTATATAATTATCCAGTATAGGATAATATATTTCAAGACGCACATTCAGATACTATCTCCTAATAATATTTTGACTTATAATGTGCACCTTTTGATTGAGATTTGAAATGGATCAATTATGGAGTATGAAATCAACGATGTGCCTACTGACACCAAAGATAAAGACGAGATTCTTGAAAGTGAATTCTTTGATACCAGACAAGCTTTTCTGAGCCTCTGTCAAGGAAATCATTATCAGTATGACACACTCAGACGTGCTAAACACTCATCAATGATGGCATTGTATCATCTTCACAATCCAACCGCACCTGCATTTGTGATAAATTGCATTTTCTGTCGACTTGATATTGAAACGAGTCAAGGTTGGAGGTGTGAGATATGCCCTGATTATGATATATGCAATGCATGTTATCGAAATAATAGAGGAAGTGATCATCCTCATAGGTTGACTCAACATACGTCAATTGCTGAGCGAGATGCACAAAGCAAAGAAGCTCGTCAACAACGTGTTGTCCAGGTATGCACATTTTGTTTTAAGGATGCAAAATGGGTAGGTCGGGCGGATTGGGTTGACCTGCAAACACTGTTTGTTCATTTTATCTAATAACTAGTGCATAGTTTATGACTACACTTTATTACCATAAGAATCTAAACTCTTGAATAGTAATTTATTCTGCAGATTGCGTGCTTTAAGTATAGCTCCCTTTAACCCTTTTGGCTTTAGCCTGATTTTTTTTCATTTGACCCGTTTGAGATGTTACATTACACAAATTGCCACCTCTACTTTTTGTACCTTGTTTTACAATTCTCTCTATGGTGGCTTGAATCAGATTACATGTACAGCTTTTAAAAGGTCGACTAAAATCTTTACTAGAGGTGAAAAAATGGGCGGTTCAGGTAGGTTGGGTAATGGCTCAAAACGAGTATATGTTTATTGCAAGTCAAAGCGGTGGGTTGGATCGGCGTTTGTTTTGATGAAGTCAATGTAGGAGGTTTTATGCAATTGAATGCACTTCAGATGACGCTTAACCCAACTGAATTGCTTCTTTTTTGGTCAGAAATTCTTAGCATAACCTATTTGAGCAAAGGAGTTATTACATAATTTTATTTGCTTTTAAGGGCCTCTGCGCATAGCAATAAGTTAGACTGTTGATTCCTTTTTTTGCAACTTGATTACATAAGATGGCTGAATATATGTATTGCAGCTACGGAAAATGCTTGATCTTCTGGTACACGCATCTCAGTGTAGAGCAGGGCAATGCCCGTATCCCAATTGTCGCAAGGTGAAAGGACTATTTTGACATGGGATGCAATGCAAAGTTCGCGCTTCAGGTGGTTGTCCTCTTTGCAAGAAAATGTGGCATCTCCTTCAACTTCATTCTCGTGCATGTAAAGACAGTCCATGCAATGTCCCCCGCTGCAGGTTTGCTACCATTCATCTTTCTTTTACGTTTATTATGTTTGTATTGACAATAAATATTCATCCTTATATCCGTAAAAATACAATCTTTGTGACACGGGCACGGGGCACATGGTCTAATTTTTTTATATTTTTTTGAATACTTCACTTTACAAATTACCTTAAAAGTAGAAAGTTAAAACAAAACGGGAATGATAACTTTAAATTATATGTTTCTGAAGGGATTACTTATTATTTTATTTATCCTTATGATATACAGAGACCTTCGAGAACATTTAAGAAGACTAACACAACAAGCTCATAGCCGGAGGCGAGCAGCTGTTATGGAGATGATGAGGCAGCGTGCTGCAGAGGTTGGTGGCAGCAGTTGAACATGGGGAGATCATACTGTAAATATACATCAGTCAATGTACAGTTTTGATTGCAGTGCTTTGATTGGATGAAAATATCCAAGTAAATTTTCAGCAGCAGTTCGCTTGGCAGCATATATCCAAAAGGTCAAAGCAGCTTAATTTACAACTCATGGACACTGAACATCAAAGAGGAGAATTTTTGTTTTGTTTTTTGTTTTCTTGGTATGGTAGTAGCTACCTTAGGTTTTGCATATATGATACTTGCTTTTAAGTAGGCTACTATCCTTTTTAAGTTATAGTGACTGTTTATTTTAGGGTTCACATGCAAACTGCTCAATTTTGGCCAATTTGATTATCAAAATTAACATAAACAGAAAAATCTCAATTATAAAAAGATCTAGCCAGAAGTTCCCTTATTTGCATGTTTTTAATTAGCTATCGCCACAAAGGCAACACCGCAAAGAATAACTATGATACAATGCAAATTACAATCATAATTAGATTGGAAGGGCCATTTTCTTTGTATTTCAACCTAAAACCTCTCTTGGTACCCTAAGGACGCCCCTACAACTTCTTTTTTCGAGCCTCGGCTTTGGCTGGCGCTAAAGAGGATATTCGTACAACTTAGCCCAATCGTAGAGCTCCATTTCGGGTCCGCTCTTGCGAGTGGATCAAGTTCCGCAAGCTTTTTTCTCAACGTTGTGGCCGAGTCTGGTTAAAGCCAAATGCACTACTAATTTTTGAAAGTGAGAATAGAAATTAGCCAAAGGATTAAAATCAACCAACATGTTTCTAACTTATAGCATCTTTAACTAACTGCTACTATATCATAGGATTCCGAACGTCAAACTTGAGTGGTTTGTAAAGACCCTTCGTTGGTTGCTCATACAGTGTCTTACGCTCCACAGCTCCTGAAAGATCAAAATTTATGTATGTTTTATGTTGAACTATATTCTCACACATTCACATTTCTCATGCTCTCATTGTTTCAAGAAGCTATCAACTAGTTGTTCATCATGCTGCACAATATGTTTTCAACATGTACACTTATCAAACATTAGATATTACGCAATTAATTGATGGACTGCAGTAAAGCTAGTAGAATAATCCAACCACAAACAATATCTTTAAGGCATTTAGTAGAGTGCAACCACCAAATCACAAGTGGTTGGGATAAAAATCTTGGTGACGTGACTAATGATGGGTTAAGCACGTTCTTAATTAGATTGAACAAGACAATATACACATTAAATAATGGTTAGGTTTAGAAATGTGACTATAACACATTTTAATGTGGTTATGAGACATAAACATGAATTTCAGATAAAATGAAATTTCCATCTCAATATTTTGGCATAAAAGACAAAAAATGTAAATCTCAATGTAGTTCTTCAAGTAAGTTCTTCCATGTCATGAAAATTATGACCGTTACAGGGTGCTAATTAAGGAGGGCTTATTAAAGCTGCTCGATCATTTGTTAATGTTTTTGAAATAAGCTGTTCCATGTTGCTTATAATTATGTATAATGAAATTCAAGCAAACTGGAATTTTCATCTCAATATGAATAGAAAAGTAGCTATTGATGTAAAATGCCCCAAAATGAAGATTGTTGTCCCAGTCGTGTATGATATATGTATATGGATCGATGTGGTTGAGTCAAATAAGAATTTGCAAACGATAATAACAAAAGATAACTTATATTATTTGTCTAACCATTGTAATAATACATAAACGTAAGTACTTATAGGTTTCAAACGATGCAATGAATCGTTGTAACCTTTCATCTAAAAGTCATGTCTATTCGGTATGTAAACCGATGCATCTATTCATTGTGATGGTTCGAATAGGTATGTGCCAAGCATCATGACCATTCGACCATTCCTGGAAATAACTAACCAAATAACTACTTTAACTAACTAATCAGTTGTAGAGTTTCTAATCTACACTTCTGGTCCTTCACGTTTTCAAAGCAATATCGAGATTACTTGGTTCACATTCTCCTCCTTAATCTTGATCGTTGTTTTGTCCAAGGTCTTGAACTCCGAGCATTTGTCTCATAGTTTTAAACTTGAGTCTTGGTAAAGCTTTCGTTAAAATGTCTGCTCTTTGTAGTTCTCCGCTAACGTGTTCCACATTTATATGACCATTCTCTACGCATTCCCGAATGAAATGATAGCGAATGTCTATATGTTTACTCCTTCCATGAAATACTGGGTTCTTTACGAGTGCTATTGCTGATACATTGTCAACTCTGAGCGTTATCCTTTTTTCTTCAATTCCAGTTAGTTCACTAAGTAAACGTTTTAACCATAAGGCTTGACATGCTGCTGCAGTAGCCGCCATGAATTCTGATTCACATGATGATAGCGCCACTGTCGGTTGTTTCTGAGTACACCAAGTAATAGGTGACTCTCCAAAATAAAATACGACTCCAGTAGTTCCTTTTCCTTGATCGGTATTGATTCCATAACTACTGTCACTATAACCTGTTATCTTGCAGCCGCCTTCCTTCTTGTATATTATTCCATGTTCTTTTGTTCCTTTGACATATCGGATTACTTGTTTCACTGCCTTCAGGTGATGATCCTTCGGGTCTTGCATAAATCTGCTGAGTAGTCCGACTGAGTAACTAAGATCCGGTCTTGTATGTAATAAGTATCTTAGGCTTCCAATTAAACTTCGGTAATAAGTTGCGTCAACTGGTTCTCCATCTTCCGCCTTGACCAACTTAGTGCCGGGATCCAATGGTATCTTGGTATCATTGCTATCCGCCATACTTGTTTCTTTTAGGATCTTGTTAATGTATCCAATTTGCTTGATTGTAATCTCTCCTCCTGTCTGTGTAACTTCTATCCCAAGGTAATATGCTAGCAATCCTAAATCGCTCATTTCAAATTTATCTTCCATCTGGGATTTGAACAAGTCTATCTCTTTCTTTGGAGTGCCCGTGATTATTAAATCATCTACATATACTCCAACGATAAGTGTTGAATTCTTGCTTCTTTTCGTGTAGACTGCTTGTTCTAGATTACATTTCTTAAAATCTAATGACTTCAAGGTTTGATCAAGCTTTACATTCCAAGCTCTTGGTGCTTGTCTTAAGCCATACAAAGCTTTTGTTAGCTTGTATACTTTTCCTTGGTTTCCTTGCTGAATAAAACCTTCAGGTTGTGTAACATAGACTTCTTCCTTTAATTCTCCATGTAAAAATGCTTATTTCACATCTAAGTGGTGTACTTGCCATCCATGATATGCTGCTAGTGCTAATATTAACCGAACTGTCTCTATCCTAGCAACTGGTGCGAATACTTCATCAAAGTCTATTCCTTGTTCTTGTACATAATCTTTTGCTACTAATCTTGCTTTATATCTAATGATCTTTCCGTGTGCATCTCTCTTGGTTTTATAAACCCATTTGAGTCCTATTGCCTTCTGATTTTCTGGCAAATCTGTAAGAGTCCATGTGTGATTTTTGTTGATTGAATCTAATTCAATTTTCATGGCCTCAATCCATTTCTCATCTTTTGATGCTTCCTTGTAGTTACGGGGTTCTTCTTCTATGAAAAATAAACTTGGAGTTTCTACTTCTCGTGCATGTTGATAAATTTCATTGATAGTCTTTAAACCTCGTACTGGTCTGTGATCATATCTTTCTGAGCTTCCTAATGAGCTTTCTACTGAACTAATAGTAGCTTCTCTTTCACTTTTTGAGTTGGGTTCGTAAGTGTATGTTGGTGGTGTAGTTGGTGATGCTGGATCAGGTATTGGATCTGGTATTGGATCCAGTATTTGATCTTCTTCATGATACGTGTCATCAATGTTTTCTATGTTGATTGGTGTAGGATTTCCATTATCAACTTCGTCTACCACAAAACTAGCCCAAAATGTGTCTTGTGTATCCGTATCATCTCCATTCTTATCCCAATTCCACGGTTTCGTTTCCATAAACTTTACGTCCCTAATAACATGTTTCTTCTTTCTTACTGGATCATATAGCCTACAAGCTTTTGATCCTTCCTCTACTCCTAAATAAACCATCGGTATGCTTCTATCATCTAACTTCTTCAAGTGAGGTATGGTTATCTTAGCATAAGCTGTGCATCCGAATATTCTAAGGTTTTGTAGGTTCGGTCTTCTTTTGTAGAGTGCTTCATATGGTGTTTTATCTTCTAGTGCTCGTGTAGGTACCCTATTTAGAATATAAATGGCATGCTTAACTGCTTCCGCCCAAAAAGTTAAGGGTAACTTTATCGCTTTCATCATACTCCTGGTAGTTGATAACACCGTTCTATTCTTTCTTTCAACTACTCCATTCTGTTGTGGTGAGTATGGTGCTGTTAACTGTCTTGCTATTCCATTCTCTTTACAGTACTTAGTGAATTCATTAGATGTAAATTCACCACCTCTATCTGTTCTTAGCATTCTTAACTTCATTCTCAACTCCATCTCAATCTTTTGTCTAAATTCCTTAAAGGTGTTGAAGGCTTGATCCTTAGTTGTTAGAAAATAAGCCCACATATAACGTGTACAGTCATCTACTAGTAAGAAGATGAGTTTCTTTCCGGAATGTGTTGTTGGACTTATGGGACCACAGAGATCTCCATAAACTAAATCTAGTGGGTTCTTCGATATGAATTTAGCTTGATTGGGAAATGGTGTTCTGCTATGTTTTCCTAGTAAACATGCATCACATACTTGTCCAGTATGGTTTATTCTTGGTATTCCTTTTACTAGACCCTTTCTTGTCATCTTGTTAATATCATCAAAGTTCAGATGACCTAATCTAGCGTGCCATAACCATGCTTGATTATCCACATTTGCTAAGAGGCATATAGGTGCTTCTATCTGTAATCTAATACTGTAAAGTCTATTTTTCGACCTTTCTACCTTCATCAACAACTTCTTCTTCTTATCATACAAAGTCAGTTTGTTCCCGTCCATTATGATCTTACAACCTATTTCAGTAAGTTGTCCTAGACTAAGTATGTTGCTCTTGAGGTTTGGTATGTAGTAAACATCTGTTATTATCTTCTGCTCCTTGTTTCTACATCCTAGTATTATTGAACCTCTACCCTTTATCTCTACATACGATCCATCTCCAAAACGAACGCGTCCAGTGATACTTTCGTCTATATCTTTAAAATGACTCTTTGCTCCCGTCATATGGTTGCTTGCACCATTATCTAAATACCATATGCTATCATCTGTTGTAGCATATTTTCCGGGTTGTATTTGTCCTTCATTTAACAATACTTCTTCATGTGTAGTCATTAATAGTGATGGTTCATCGTCTTCATAGATAAGGTTTGACTGTTCCTGAGTTGTTGGTTTGCTTCTACATTCTCTCTTAATATGTCCATGTTTCCCGCAATTGAAACATTTTGCTTTCTTCTTCCACTCACTTCTATTCTTATTGTTCTTGTCATTGTGAGTTGGGTTTTCTCCATTCGAGTTATTTCTGTTTCCTTTATTCTGCCAGTTTCCTTGTGTGTAGTTTGATCTACCCCTATTCTTGTTGAAACGTTTCTTATATCTAGAGTGTTCGCCTTGTGCGAATAATAGGTTATTCTGGCTTTCTGCTTGTCCTCCCTTTCGGAGTTTTATCCTTTCCTCGAATGCTTTTAACTTTCCAGTGATCTCATCTAAGGTGATATCATCTAGATCACTTGTCTGTTCTATGGATGCTACTATCTGAATGAACCTATCTGGTGTGGAGTCTAATAGTTTTCATACTAAAAGTGATTCATCCAAGGTTTTTCCTAATTCTTTTGCCTTCGTGGCATAACCATTTAGTTTATCTGTAAATGCATCCACCGTTTCTTCATCCTTCATTTGAAGGGCATTAAATCCTATCATAAGTGATTGTAATCGTGCTTGTTGCACTCTTTCTTCTCCAACGTGTCTCCTTTTCAATGATTCCCATAATTCTCTAGTAGTTTTACAACTTGCTACTTGTAATATCACATCCTCGGTTACCGCTTGATATAAGAGGGCAATAGTTGCCTTATCCTTCTTATCATCTGCTTGGGTGTTTTCTTTGGGTTCTATAGTCTCCCATAATCCATGTGCTTCTACTATAACCTTAATTTGTATAGCATAAACAGTGTAGTTTGTGGTTTTGAGTTTAGGGCATTGATATTGTGTAAGAGGTGTAATGGGTTTTACTATAGTGTTATTGATATTAGTGTCATCTCCACCCGACATTCTAGATGTGTTTACGATCTTCACTTTTGACTTATATGGGAAATCTAACTAGTATGGTATAACCTTACTACTACGGGGAACAGAAAATAGTTATCCGGGAATCCTAGTAATACGGGGATGAATATATAGTTCTCGGGATTTCCTAATAGTATGAAAATAAGTATCTATACTATAAGCATATAAATGAAATCCAATAATGATAACGTGACCTCGTATGTTTTTGCGTTCCCACTTGTGTGTCAATACAAAGAATTATATCAACCACATACTTTTCTTTCCTCGTCTCCTTTCAAATCCAAATTTGGTTGTCGAATGATTAACCAAACTTTCACGTTGTTCCTTTTTCTTCTTGACTTGGTTCCTACTACTTGCCTCGGACCCTTGTTATGTCTCGGCTTACTCCAAAAAAAATCTACTCGAAGTGATTTCTGGCCACGATCAACCTTTAAATTGTTGTCGTTGTTTTCTTATTCCAAGTCTCCTCTCGGTAAAATATTACCATAGCAAATAAGTTTGCTTTTCTTCTTCTTTTTTCTTTAGTACTCGTTGTACCAAAACCAACGTCTAAACAAAATGATTTTGTTTGTCGTTCCGCTATTGCTTGCTTCTTCCGCTTCGTTGTTTCCACAATACTCTTGTCGTTTTTCTTTTCTTGTCCACACCGTTTATCAACAACACCTAATACCTAATCGGTATTCTTTATTTTGTGAAGTGAGTGATCAATTCGCTTCTGTTTTTCAAACTTGTTGTTGCTTCTTGTATTGCCAACGTGCCTTTTTCTTTGTATATACCGGTATCTTTATTTCTTGTTCCAAGCAATGCTTTTGTATTTCTATGCTTCTTTCTTCTTCTTGCATACTAAATTTGTACACAATCTTTCGACGTCTAAACTTCTCCCTTGTTGTGTTGTAGTAGAGAACACACAAGTACGTTTCTTGTTGTAGATAAACAAGAAAATCTTCCAATTTTCTGGTTTTGTTGTAGCGTACGATTCACAACAAACCAAGGTACCAAGTTTCTGAAATGGTATCCTTCCTGTTTGCAAATTTCGTCCCAAAGAAAAGTGTATACGGTTTTTCTAGTGTCCCTAAGTTATCTATGCAACCTTTCTAATGTTAACAAGGATCAAAGGTTTACGTTATTTCTGGAAAACAAATTCCAGTCGTGGGTTTCTATTTGGGTTTTCTGGTTTCTGTATCTCGATACAATGGTTTCTGGATTTCTGAATTAGTTTGATGGTGTAACGAGATGTCCAACAAGGCTCTTGATGCCAAATGTTGTCCCAGTCGTATATGAAATATGGATCGATGTGGTTGAGTCAAATACTAATTTGCAAACAATAATAACAAAAGATAACTGATGCGTGGGAATCGCAACAGGCTTTACCTCTCGAGGGATCTCGAGAAGCTTACAACCCCCACCAGGCAGTGTACCTGATCGTTGTAGTATAGTATAGTGACAAGTACCGGGGGATTGATCGTTCAGCTTAGGAATAGTGTCGCTAGGATTAGAAAGCCTAATTACTAGTTCTAAAGGTGAGGGATGATTATTTTTATATTTTTATATTTTTTATGAAAGCAAGTAAAATCTCGGGTTTTGGAAGAGTGGGCGGAATTAGTTGCTATTCAACTAACCCAAAACTAAGATGCAATCAAAATAAAATAATAAAAATGAAAATAAACTAATTAAACTAAAGTTGTGAGCAGTAATTGGAGAAAATGTGTTTACTTAGATTTCACTACTCCCTAGATATCTTTTACACGTTAATTACTTGTTATAATTGCATGGATGACGGATTGTATTCCTTAATACCATTCATGGGGTGGCATACATAACTCCCCAATTCTATGAGCTCTTATTTCCTCCTACACCATACCCAGCACAACTATAGGGATTGTAAACAGTGGCTCATGCATTAAATACAACCAATAAAGACCTAGTACACCTCGGTTCATGTTTCTTAAGACGTTCAAGCATGTTACCATTTGGAGATCTGCCAGTTTTCTTAAGCCTAACATATAAAATCATTCATCCAAAACAAGAATAAACAAGTAATCAACACATAATCAATATCTAGGTTTCATTAGATCTAAGCAAACACAAAATAGATCTAGCCTAGCATAATGGAATTGAGACAAGAACAAGATACAGACAACCAACACATAGACATATTGATTGAATTAGAAGAACACTTATCTCAATTACAATGCAAGGTATCAAGGGTTTGGAACCCTTGAAAAACCTGTAAAAGTTGTACCAAAATCGTCTTTAGGGTTTCTCCAAAACTTCTCTCTTTTTATGTGAAAAACTAGAAAACTATATATAGGAAAATAGGGGTGACGGCGTCAAGAACAAGGGTGTGACGCCGTCATCTCGCCGCCAAATACTTCCTCGGACGGCCTTGATCTACTTCTGACGCCCTGTGTGACGCCGTCATCAACTACGGATTTTTATTCTTGGGATTTTGACGCCGTCATGAGTTACTCTTGACGCCTTCATGTACTGTTCCCAGCATGGAAAATTGAGACTTTGCCGTTTTCTTCACTTTTATGCTCCAAAAACGTCCAAAATGGCTTCTTTTCCAGAATTCACTCTCCAAGTACCTAAAATCACAAAAGGAACGATTTAGGGCAATATTTGATCAAATAAAGTCGGATTCGGGCTTAAATGACCCCCTAAAAACGGATCATTTTTCGCCTCATCATATACCCTTACACTTGAGATTTGCTTGTCCTCAAGCAAATGCGCTTTTATTCTACTCAAAAGACAAGTTAGGGGTCATTTAACACTACTATAAAAGTAATTACAACAAATAATCGTTCCACTAAAGACCAATAGACAAGCACGGAGGTCATACACTAGCACCTCACAAATAGTGTTTAGATACTCACATCTCTCGGGTGTAATAAAGTAATATAACATTATGGAAATGGAAGATATCTCTCACTATCTGTCATAGCAAAATAGATTACCATAGGCTTGGGAAAGGATCAAACCTCCACCACATGGCGTAAGCACCTAGGATAAACTATCAAAGAGGTCTTTTAAAAGGTTGTAACGTTAGGTATAGGGATATGAATTACACGGTTTTGTTGGATAAAGGAAGTTTTACTGGTGGCGAGTTAACAATCTTGGTTAATTACATGTACAATATGGCGTTGCTAAGCCAAGACTAGACTCGACTTAAGCTAATAAATGAAAAATAACAAAAAAACATAAAATGAACATAGAATGAAACGGGATTGTAGTCCGTATGTTTTTCTTTTTTTCTTTCTTTTTTTTTTTTTCTTTTTCCTTTTTCTATTTTTTTTTCTTTTTCTTGATTTTTTTCAATTTTTTTTTTTTTTTTTTTTTTTTTTTTTTTTTTTCATACACTCTTACCCTACCATCCAAAATAATACATCATAGGGAATGGGAATTCCCCTTACACTTGAATCTTTACATACTTTACATTAAACTAATCTAATGACTCGAATTAAGAAAATCAAAACACTTGGAGCACTTTTAAGATTAACGTACATATGGGGGTAATAATATTATGTTCTTCCCCATTACTCCATAAAATAAGTACTTACCCAATCGTCCCAATCGTCCCAAAACAATATGTACAAGGATATGAATCGACTTAGCAACCATGTAATCAATTAGAAAGTTAACTTAGGGTTTAACAAATAACAATAATGCACTAAAAATGAGCGCATACACGGAAGGCTAAGGTGATTTGGTTGTACATTTAAGTGGGGTGTAACAAATTCTTCCTTTAAGTAAAATGCTTAAAGTTAGAAACGAAAAGATAGGCTCGGAGGGGTGTACTAGGGGTATCGTGTACTAAAAATGAGTACAACGCTAAGGGTGTGGGAAAAATTAGTTGACTTAACTAGTCAAGTAGTATGACTTAAATGGTCAAGTAATTATGATACGGGTTTAACACAAGGGTAATCCTAATGCCTCTTATCATGTAGTAAATCCTACCACACGAATGTAGTCTCACTAGCGGTCTTGGGATGCATCACTAACGCAAGTTCTAGAATCTAAATTCTACCGGTACACTCATAAGCACTAATAATGAATGCTTTTCCTATCAAATCTAAAGGCGAACCTCACATATTTGGGTGGAAAATTTTTCTGAATATACGGTTATGTGCTAGTCATACAATCTCCTATCCATGAGACGCTTGCTATGGCTAAAGTTTCACTCCTAAATGTTGTAAAAAATTTTAAATTTGGCGCTAAAATCACACTAACAAGTATTTCTCATAGTTTTATTACACATCTACTATCAAACAAAACAAACTCAAGTGAAAGTGCATATGTAAGGTATCTCGAGAAGCTTACCTCTCGAGGGATCTCGAGAAGCTTACAACCCCCACCAGGCAGTGTACCTGATCGTTGTAGTATAGTATAGTGACAAGTACCGGGGGATTGATCGTTCAGCTTAGGAATAGTGTCGCTAGGATTAGAAAGCCTAATTACTAGTTCTAAAGGTGAGGGATGATTATTTTTGTATTTTTATATTTTTTATGAAAGCAAGTAAAATCTCGGGTTTTGGAAGAGTGGGCGGAATTAGTTGCTATTCAACTAACCCAAAACTAAGATGCAATCAAAATAAAATAATAAAAATGAAAATAAACTAATTAAACTAAAGTTGTGAGCAGTAATTGGAGAAAATGTGTTTACTTAGATTTCACTACTCCCTAGATATCTTTTACACGTTAATTACTTGTTATAATTGCATGGATGACGGATTGTATTCCTTAATACCATTCATGGGGTGGCATACATAACTCCCCAATTCTATGAGCTCTTATCTCCTCCTACACCATGCCCAGCACAACTATAGGGATTGTAAACAGTGGCTCATGCATTAAATACAACCAATAAAGACCTAGTACGCCTCGGTTCATGTTTCTTAAGACGTTCAAGCATGTTACCATTTGGAGATCTGCCAGTTTTCTTAAGCCTAACATATAAAATCATTCATCCAAAACAAGAATAAACAAGTAATCAACACATAATCAATATCTAGGTTTCATTAGATCTAAGCAAACACAAAATAGATCTAGCCTAGGATAATGGAATTGAGACAAGAACAAGATACAGACAACCAACACATAGACATATTGATTGAATTAGAAGAACACTTATCTCAATTACAATGCAAGGTATCAAGGGTTTGGAACCCTTGAAAAACCTGTAAAACTTGTACCAAAATCGTCTTTAGGATTTCTCCAAAACTTCTCTCTTTTTATGTGAAAAACTAGAAAACTATATATAGGAAAATAGGGGTGACGGCGTCAATAACAAGGGTGTGACGCCGTCATCTCGCCGCCAAATACTTCCTCGGACGGCCTTGATCTACTTCTGACACCCTGTGTGACGCCGTCATCAACTACGGATTTTTATTCTTGGGATTTTGACGCCGTCATGTGTTACTCTTGACGCCTTCATGTACTGTTCCCAGCATGGAAAATTGAGACTTTGCCGTTTTCTTCAGAATTCACTCTCCAAGTACCTAAAATCACAAAAGGAACGATTTAGGGCAATATTTGATCAAATAAAGTCGGATTCGGGCTTAAATGACCCCCTAAAAACGGATCATTTTTCGCCTCATCAATAACTTATTTATTTGTCTAAACAAATGTAATGTTACAAGTTCATAAGTACTTATACTAGTCGAATGGTTTTGTTCCAACCATCATGTCCATTCGAACAGGTTCAAGCCAAACGACATGACCTTTCAAATATTTACAGAAATCTAACTATAATAACTAACTAACTAACTTAACTACCAAACGGTTATTAAGTTTCTGATGAACACGTTTGGTCCTTCATGTTTCCTTTCAAAGTAACATCAAGATTATCTTGGTTTACATGCCTCAGTTACCACATTGGCTTCCATACTGTCCTTTCAGAAACTGATTGATGATGGAATTATACACAAGAGTGGTAAGTGGAGAACTTCTATAAAACTTTTTTTATATGTGTTAAATAAGACCCTACGATGTTCTTATTGGAGGCGTTCCTATAACTGATAAGATAATTCAGCTGTCAGAAACCATGCCACCAATAAAACCTGAGAACCTTGGATGGGCGGGCTTTCCGGACGTGGCAACTGTAGAAGCAACTTTCCAAATGGTAATAGAAGCTGAAGAAGCTTCTAAAATGACTGAATGGCTTATCTGCAACTCAGCTACCGAGCTCGAGTCTGCAGCATTCAGCCTGTACCTAAAGCTGTTGCCGATCGGCCCTTTGTTAGCAAGCAATCGACTTGTAAACCAGACAGGCCACTTCTGGAAAGAGGACTCCACCTGCTTAGCATGGCTAGATCAACAGCCACCAAGTTCAGTCATTTATATTGCATTTGGCAGCTTCACTATTTTCAACCAAACTCAATTTCAAGAACTGGCACTTGGTCTTGAACTTAGCAACAGACCATTTTTGTGGGTGGTGCGACCCGGTATGACTAAGGAGACTACAGCAGCTTACCCAGATGGGTTTATTGAAAGAGTATGTTCTCGTGGAAGAATCGTTAGCTGGGCCCCACAATAGAAGGTTCTAGCTCATCCTTCTGTGGCTTGTTTCACAAGTCACTGTGGTTGGAACTCTACTTTAGAGGGTGTGACGAACGGACTCCCATTTTTATGTTGGCCATACTTTGCTGATCAATTTCACAATGAAACTTACATTTGTGACATCTGGAAGACTGGATTGGGGTTTAATAAAAATGATGCAGGCATCATCACTTAAGAAGAAATAAGAAGTAAGATAGAACAGCTGCTTTGTGACAAAACATTTAAAGACAAGGCCCTGGATATCAAAGAGAAGATTTCACGTACTGTTAATGTCACAACTCACCATATCATATCATTTCAGGTCATTTCCCGAACTTTGGAAAAACACTATTCATCAAAACACTATTCATCAGTTTACTATTCATCATTTTTGGTGTCAGTTTGACATTCCGAGAAGCATTCAGAAATTTTACTATTCACAGAACACTATTCATTGCCAGAAAAGTTTTCACTATTCATTTGCATTACACATTTCATCGTAAATTTAGTTTACGGGTATTCAAATTCGCGTAACCGGATTGGTTTAGGTGCGAATTCATTTCATTATCAGTAAGGACACTGCATATGGACTAGAGACAGTCTGCATATCATCAGTAGGTCATTTACATGTTATACCACTCTTAGGATTTTCAAATTTATATATTTGATACATTTAACGTTTTCCTTATAATTATTTATAAATAAACGTTAACACACGGTTTATAAACACGACGAATATATCTAAATATTCCCACAATGGTCCCGACATATTTTTATATCCATTTTATCATCATAAAAGTTATAACATTCATTTACCCAGTATTTTGGAAATTTATTTTATTTATAACGTGAGCTTATGAATATTACGACGGTTTTCGTGAAAACTAAACAATAATCACCCGAACACTCAGTAATTGTACCCAACATATTTTTAACATATTTACAACTTTATTTCATCCCGAATAACTTCGTTAATATTTATTTCTAGCAAACTCGGTACCCGATTATAACTAATACTTACACTAAACTACAATTATTATTACACTACATTTCCTAAGTGATCAAAACCGATTTTTCTTCTCCTTTTCACATTGAAAACCGGCCATATAAACATCCCTAGACCACATGACTTTTACATTTAACCTTATGTAGTTATGTACCATTTTAATACTATAAACCTCCTAAACATAAACATGATAAATTCCTAGAATCATAACATCACAATTTCATAAGCCAAAAAGTTCTCATCCTCCCTTTTTCTTCCCCAAAACCCACGACCAAACTCAATCACCATGATCAATCCATTATTTTTCAAGATTCAAAGCTACAAAGTTGTTCATTTCATCATTCTAATCAAGAATCATTCAACAAAAACACAAGTAATCCAAGGTTTCTAATCATCTCATCACCTATTATTTCAAAGTGAGTATTCAAAATTATTTTCATGTTTTCATCTAATTAACATATGTATCTTATGGTATTCATGCTTAATTTCATGCGCAAACTAGTTATACCACTTTATTTTTGTATACTTTTTGAACATACAAACCCTAGATTGTGATTTAGGTGTTCCCTTGTTAAATTAACTTGATTACTAGTCATTAGGAACCCATGGCACCCTGAGAAGGTGTATGGTAGGATTAGTATAGATTTGTGGAGTTTGCAAGAGTTTTGGTTGATGTAGAAACTAGTTTTGAACCTTGGAAATGGTTTTGTAACAAGTAAATATACCTACTGTCCCATTTTGTTAAATTCTGGAAAATCAGTAAATACAAAGGAAACTTTGGCAAAATTTTTAGAAAATACTTTCAAAAACGAATCCGTAGGCGAAAGAACGGATTAAAAAGAGTTTATAACGAAGAAGTAATGATTTTTTGCAAGTTTGTAGACGAAAAGTATTTTTCTGAAAATTACATGCTGTTGGATGTTTTTCGTCGGACAAAAAGAGGCTTTAGACGTAACCCGGAGGAACCGAGCTTTCCAAAATATATTACTACATACTAAGAGGTAACCGTGGATATAAAGAACAAGTAAAACGGACTAATAACGACAAAGATATTCACGTTTGAATATCGGCAAAACTCATTTTTGGTTGACAGCTTTTAGAAATATTAACACTAAAACTACGTAGTAACTCTAGATTTCTAGAAATAATACCAAGTACCCAATTTTATAACTAATGAAGTATTAGTTATTACAAGTATATTTTTATCACTACAAGGCATTATTTCAAGGATTTCAACACTAACATGGAAACATACGATATATATATATATATATATATATATATATATATATATATATATATATATATATATATATATATATATATATATATATATATTGCAACTAGCTTTATTTTTCTAATAGCCATATTTTTCCTAAGTCTTGGAAAATGTATATTTTTGATAACAACAAGTGTTTTTCAAAGAGTAGAGTGGTATAGGAACATGTGCATGGACATTCATAACATTATTTGGTGATCTAAAGTAGATCGTTCATCATTCACATTAGGTTGCGGCTAGTGTGCGCGCCTTGTTTTTCAGCTCATTACATGTTCACAGTATCATCAGTTTAAGGTGAGTTTTCATAGCCCCGTTTTCAATTCAACATTTTTGATTGTTTTCAAATCCCACGGGGGAATACATTGCATCAATCATTTTAGTACGAGCGCAAGTACCAAAACATATGTACATTGCTTAAGTTGCTTTACCATTCAGTTAAAGTCCCCTGTTTATTATCATGAACCGTTAATTTGCTGGTAAGCGAGAGTGAGTGGATAGATCTATCGAGGGTGACGCCTCCATCCGTGGTAGTGATTACCAACCGTAAGCGGATGCATTTCATTTTGACACAATTACGAGTGTTCTGGTAAAACATTCGGGAGGGGCATATAATTTCATCAGTCATAGCTTCGGGGTCATGAGCTTAAGGTCTATTGTACAATTTTCATGAGATTTTTATCTTGCACTTTTGCTTGTGGTGGCCGTACACCATTACAATTTACAAGCCTATGGAATTCACCAACATTCATGTTGACGTTTTAGCAATGTATTTCAGGTTATTAAGGTAGCTCATGTGACATGCATTTGGACCTTCATGGAGTCGCGGAGTCGACGCGTCTCATCATTATTTCATGCATGATACGTGGGAATCGCACCAGGCTTTACCTCTCAAGGAATCTTGAGAAGCTTACAACCCCCACCAGGCAGTGTACCTGATCGTTGTAGTATAGTATAGTGACAAGTACTGGGGGATTGATCGTTCAGCTAGGAATAGTGTCGCTAGGATTAGAAAACCTAAATACTAGTTCTAAAGGTGAGGGATGATTATTTTTGTATTTTTATATTTTTTAGAAAGCAAGTAAAAATCTCGGGTTTGAAGGATTTGGGCGGAATTAGTTGCTAGTCAACTAACCCAATACTAAAGATGCAATCAAAATAAAATACTAAAAATGAAAATAAACTAAATTATACTAAAGTTGCGAGCAATAAGTGGAGAAAATGTGTTTACTTAGATTTCACTACTCCCTAGACATCTTTTACACGTTAATTACTTGTTATAGTTGCATGGATGACGAATTATATTCCTTAATATCATTCATGGGGTGGCGCACTTAACTCCCCAATCCTATGAGCTCTTATCTCCTCCTATGCCATGCCCAGCACAACCATAGGGATTATAAACAGTGGCTCATGCATTAAATACAACCAATAAAGACCTAGTGCACATCGGTTCATGTTTCCTAAGACGTTCAAGCATGTTACCATTTGGAGATCTGCCAGTTTTCTTAAGCCTAACATAAAATTCATTCATCCAAAACAAACTATAAACAAGTAATCAACATATAATTAACATCTAGGTTTCATTAGATCCAAGCAAACACAAGATAGATCTAGCCTAGCATGATGGAATTAAGACAAGAACAAGATATAGACAACCAACACATAGACATATTGATTGAATTAAAAGAATACTTATCTCAATTACACATGAAAGGTATCAAGGGTTTAGAACCCTTGAAAAACCTGTAAAATTCGCACCAAGTTCGTACTTAGGGTTTCTCCAAAACTTCTCTTTTTTTAATGTGAAAATTAGAAAACTATATATAGGAAATAGGGTCTGACGGCGTCAAGAAAAATCTTGTGACGCCGTCACCTTTCCGCCAAAATAATTCTCGGACTGCCTTGATCTACTTTTGACGCCGTCATGTGTTAGCGTTTTCCAGGCCGTCATGAATTTTACTCTTGACGCCCTTCCTTGTGACGCCGTCAAATCTGTACTGGATCGTCATGGAAATTACTCTTGACGCCGTCAGGATGTTACTCTTGACGCCGTCACCTACTGTTCCCAGCAAGGAAAATTAAGACTTTGGCGTTTTCTTCACTTTTATGCTCCAAAAACGTCCGAATTGCTTCCTTTTCCAGATTTCTCTCCCAAAGTACCTAAAATCACAAAAGGAACGATTTAGGGCAATATTTAATCAAATAAATTCAATTTCGGGCTTAAATGACCCCCTAAAAGTGGTTCATTTTTCGCCTCATCAATGCACTTATGTAAACATTTGATCTAGTAGGACTTGTTTTCATAAACTTGCAACACATTTTGGGGACCTCATTTTGTAAACTCTGGATTATTTCAATGATCAAATGCAGTATTTTCCAAACGACACTTTAGGTCGTTCAATGTAACTGTAACTGTGGTGCTATGACAGACACCCCCAGGTATTCCATTCCGCTGCAAGTCAGGTAAATTGGGGGTGTGACAGATTGGCATCAGAGCTAAGGTTATAGCGAACTAGGATGTATCTTGGACCCTAGACTATAACCACATCATCATAGCATCTCATCATTTCATCATAAGTGCATAATCATGATACATGTTGTTTCATGCATACCCTGTGCGAGTTATTTATACTTATATTTGTATATGTATATCATTTTATTGACCTGGTTCACTAGTGACATGCCTTCAGATACTCACCCTGACATCCTTTTACCGGATTCCGACATTGAAGATGCCTTGTCATCTTCCACTACCATTATACCACCAGTTGCACTTATACCACCATTAGCACTGTTGATTTGTCATAGCAACAGGGTTTTCCTATCATTCAGCCTATACATAGAATGCCGTAGAGTATTCAGACTTAATCTTAATGGACTTATTAGGATGCTTATATCAAGGAAGATAGTGTGTTTTCTTTCCTTCACTAGTAGAGCACTCACTATTCAGGTACTACCACCACCATCAGTTAATTATTACACTATTGGTCGTCCCATAGTGCGTACTTCAGTTTTACCTCTTAGATGTCGTGAGGTAGCGCGAAAGAGGGTAGTATTCCATTCACTAGTACCATCATTGTCAATTCCTTTTCCATTCCCACTTGCCATAAACTAGATAACACCTAGTAGATAATACCAATAACATGGACTCAACAGGAACATCCACAGATTCTTCAGGAATGGTTCAGAACCTACATTATCTAAGATTTGATCGATGCACAACTTCAGACACCACTTCAGGACTATCTTGACCTTATGATGCCACAAACCTGATTTCACACAGAGGGACACCAGGAAGTCCCTAGACCAGACTTATATCCTCACTAGTTTTTACTATTATCCTAGCCACAGAAAGTGTGGGACATAGTCTAAAGAACTTGTTGTCTTTTGATTGTTGTACAAACAAAAATATCAAGTGTGACTCTACTATGTAAGAAATGGTTGTGCTATTTGTGATATCGGTTCACGTAGACCGAAATTTTCATGTATTATATTCATGTGTTGTGAATATGATGACTTTGATTGACTATATCCTCAGGGTCACTTATGATTTGATGAAGAGAGATCTAAGCAAACCACTCCAAACATGACGCAAGCTGCTGATGGACAAGTCATTGCCAAGAACATAGCCACCGCCCTCACTAAGGAACTTACTCACGTGGAATTTATGGGGTGCAATCCTCCCTCCTTTATCGGAACTAGAAACACAAAGGAATTTCTCAAATGGTTCGAAGAAATAGAAACAATATTTCGATGTGGCGACTGTCATAAGGAAGACAAGGTTAAGTTCGCCACATGCACTTTTCAGGATCATGCCCAGGAATGGTGGACCAAACATATTAAGATGGTAGGAGTTGATGCTGCTTACTCACACTCTTGGGAGAAACTAAGAAGGATGATGAGTATAACATTTGGTGTAGGAAGTGAATTACGAGCAAGGGAACAGGAAACACTAAACTTTACCATGGTAGGAAATGATGTTGACGAGTACACTACTCATTTTTATAAATTAACACGACTAGGTTCTGCAATGGATGAACCGGAAAGCAAGAAACTTGAAACGTACATCGAGGGACTCTCAAATGAAATTCGTATGTTGGTCATCGCATGGGAACCCGATACCATGTCTGCAGCTATCAAAATGGCGATCGAAGCAAAGGAACTCATAGTTCACGCCGAGACATCAGGAAACAATAGCGACAATAAAAGGAAGTGGAACAACAATTTAGGTTGCAATGCTGCTCAACAATCACCCAAAGGACAAGAAGTGAATAGAGCCTTTGCTGCAGAACCGCACACAAAGAGAAGGTATACTGGAAAGTTACCTTACTGCAACCTGTGTAATCAACATCACCGAGGTCATTGCAGTAAAACGTGTGGAGTGTGCAAGAAGCAGGGTCATTGGACTGAAGACTGTAGGAAACTCACAAATCAGAAAACCCCAGGGAGTTGCTTCAAATGTGGAAACTTAGGGCATTTCAAGAATGACTGCCCGGAGCTAAGGAACAAGGAAAATCAGGAACTTGGAATCAAGACTGAATCGCTCGAGGAATAGCGTGAGCTGTTGAAAGAGAGCCGTCAGGATATTAGCAACATCAAGGATAACAACAATGCTTCAGCAGGAGGAGCTTTGTTTCAATATATAAACCGTAGTTCGAGCCCTTTAGGGTTGTATCTTTCCTTTTGTACTTACCGTTAGTACGATGACATAACCTAGTTGTATTAAGTACTTTCCTGTCCAATGTAGTATCTATCCTTTGTTACCTCTATGATAATCATAACCATCGTTTACTCCATTTTCTATCCCGATTGCTCAGACTTCAATCGTTTCGCAACATTTTAGCATTGTCTCATCAGGGATTAGGTTGATTTCGTTTTTGACGAATTAGTAGACTATTACCATTCGACAAGATTCACCCACGTATCCAATACACCATTCAAGCTATTTTACTATCATATGGGGAAACTGTTTTACTAGAAAAATTTCTGAAGTAAGCTATTTTATTACCATCCTATAAATTGATTTTCTGTCATTACACCAAGTATTTACTATTATTACGCGAGGCAATTTTCATGTTATTTGAAAGAAAACATCAGGATACCATTTTTAATAACAATGCGTTGAACACTATCTAAAACTTTTGAAGAAAGTTACGATATTTTGACAAAATCTAACATCGCATCATTAGTCCTCAATTGTACATAGCCTGATCACCTATGTAAAATTCAGGAAGGATTATGCCATGAAGGAAATAATTACCTTTTTAAAGGATTGTTAATAACAATCTTCATTTAAAAGTTTTGTAAACAAAGGAACTCTTTCATAAACATCCCTTTTGCCGAACTATCCCTGGATACTTAACCCACCAGTCACTCACTTAGCCATTAAGTTGGATTTTCCCATTGACTTCCCTAAGAGAGACTTTCCATATCAATTACATGCAGGATTCCTCTATACAATAGAAGCAATGAAAGGATTACAGAACTACTAACCAGAACTAGAAGTATATAGTGAGAGAATTCATAACTCAACAACAAATCCTAAGATACCGCGAGACCATCAGAATCACCATCTCTGACTTAGTTTTTCACATTCTATCGTTTAAGGGTACTAGCTAGACTGAGCTACATGATTGAACTCAATAAATGTCCGCAGGACAACACAATAGAAATAAACCAAGCTTCTAATTGAGACTATAGAGCATTTCATTTAAACATGGCCTCATCTATACAAAAACTTTCCTGCAGTAAGTTTTCACAAAGGACAATTGTTTGAATCAAGAATATCGATGTAGATTCCTCTAAGGCATTATGTCTCTAGAAATTTCAGATAACCTCACCTTCATACCAAGCAAGGGATCAAACCAGAACATATATCCTCATCTACATGGGAAAACAGAATAGACATTCATCGACACAACATCAAGTGATACCTTCGTCTTGTCAATTACAATGATAAAATATTTTAGGACTTAAGTTAGTCTAATTACCTATGCTTGTAGTTACGCCAGATAACCGCCAATAGGCATTATCCAACCTCAGGAACTAAGTGTTAGACATCTATGCATTTAAGCGAACATTTCCTATTCTACCATTTTATCCTTGTCAGTGTTTTCACTTTTAAATAAAGTTGATGCGTTTACATAAATCACATACCTTGTGGAAAAATGATTTCTGAAATTCCTATTTTGAACAAGTACGATCCTTTTTGGTCAATCTTTAGCAACACTATTGTACAATGAGAAATATACATAGACATCAAACTTTGGTAAGCAGTCTTAATCGCAACATGTTTGAAAACAGTTCCTATTTCATAACTACTGGATTTTGAATCATCAAGAAAAATATTACCCAGTAAATCATTTGCTTCATTTTCTAAATTCGTTTATTCAGAAAAAGATTTCAACCAAAACTCACAATCGCGAGACAAATTTCCAGAACAAATTTCCCTACAACATCGCTTATGCATTTAGGATTTGTGACTCGACAATAGAGAATATTTGGATTATGTGATGAAGGAATTAGGAGGAACATCACAAATTGATCACGAACTTCAGTAGTGGAGACCAAACCCAATAGACAAAGAAGGACATATGTCTTATCATCCGTTGGAACAAAACACAAGGAATCAAGTTGTTACCTATATTCTATCCCTTTCAGATAACGCCAAGTTCGAAGGACCGAACGTTGTGGAATTAATCACAAATGTTTATTGTACCCATTTCAGTTATTCCTGTTAAGGAAACCGATTCACCTTGGACTTCAAGTAATCATTTCAAGATTTCCTTCAGAAACCCATTTAGATGTGAACATCACCTATCACCCTCAGACCGATGGTCAAGGCGAGAGAACAATTCAAACATAGGAAAGTATGCTCAGAGCATGAGTGATTGACCCTAGAAATGGTTGGACTAATCATTTATTATAAATCAAATTCATCTACAACAATAGTTATCACACCAACATCGGGAAACTGGCAGAAGTTAGGTTGGTACATAACACACATCATTTGGATTGGATATCCTGAACAACAAACCATCCAGATTCAAGTAGGAGAACAAATTAAGTTAAAAGCATTACCTTGGATTGGCATGATACAAATTGGATAACAAGAAAGGTTGAACCTTTAGCATATTGGGCCATTTAAGATTCATTTTAGAATCGACCAACTAGCATACAAACTTGAGTTCTGGCAGAATTCAGCAGTATATATTACCAGTATCACATTTAAAACATTAAGAAGCGCAGACCATCGATTGATGGGCCAAACTCAGAAAAAGCTCAACTCACTAGTTCAGTAGGCATTCATGAGATAACCAGAAATTTCCTACAAGTCAAGAATCAGTTACAAGTTCAATAAGTCGTAAACCATTAAAACTTCAAGTTGGTAGGCAGAGTTATGTTGAAAGTTCTGCCTAGGAAAGGCATGATATCATTTAGAAAACTTGGAAAGTTAAACCCGATATACACTGGACCATGTAATATTTCAGACAGAGTAGGCCTAGTGGCCGTCAGACTTGAGCCTTGTTAGAGAACAACAGGATTACACAACCATGTATTATCATTTTTTTTTCAGATTAGTCACTCATAATCCCATTTGGAAAGGAATCAAACCCAAGGTTAAACATAAACCTGGCAGGAGAACAAGTAGAAATCATGGACAGTTAGGTCGAACAGTTGGAGCAGAGTCGAATTCCTATCGTTAGAGTTCGCTGGAATTCTCGAATATCATCACCTTTTCACCAATATGTTTTCAGAAACCAACATAAACTGAACTTCGGGACGAAGTTCCTTTTAGAGGGGAAGAATGTCACAACTCACCATATCAGATCATTTCAGGTCATTTCTCGAACTTTGGGAAAACACTATACATCAAACACTATTCATCAAAACACTATTCATCAGTTTACTATTCATCATTTTTGTTGTCAGTTTGACATTCCGAGAAGCATTCAGAAATTTTACTATTCACAGAACACTATTCATTGCCGGAAAAGTTTTCACTATTCATTTGCATTACACATTTCATCGTAAATTTAGTTTACGGGTATTCAAATTCGCGTAACCGGATTGGTTTAGGTGCGAATTCATTTCCTTATCAGTAAGGACACTGCATATGGACTAGAGACAGTCTGCATATCATCAGTAGGTCATTTATATATTATACCACTCTTAGGATTTTCAAATTTATATATTTGATACATTTAACGTTTTCCTTATAATTATTTATAAATAAACGTTAACACACGGTTTATAAACACGACGAATATATCTAAATATTCCCACAATGGTCCCGACTTATTTTTATATCCATTTTATCATCATAAAAGTTATAACATTCATTTACCCAGTATTTTGGAAATTTATTTTATTTATAACGTGAGCTTATGAATATTACGACGGTTTTCGTGAAAACTAAACAATAATCACCCAAACACTCAGTAATTGTACCCAACATATTTTTAACATATTTACAACTTTATTTCATCCCGAATAACTTCGTTAATATTTATTTCTAGCAAACCCGGTACCCGATTATAACTAATACTTACACTAAACTACAATTATTATTACACTACATTTCCTAAGTGATCAAAACCGATTTTTCTTCTCCTTTTCACATTGAAAACCGGCCATATAAACATCCCTAGACCACATGACTTTTACATTTAACCTTATGTAGTTATGTACCATTTTAATACTATAAACCTCCTAAACATAAACATGATAAATTCCTAGAATCATAACTTCACAATTTCATAAGCCAAAAAGTTCTCATCGTCCCTTTTTCTTCCCCAAAACCCATGACCAAACTCAATCACCATGATCAATCCATTATTTTTCAAGATTCAAAGCTACAAAGTTGTTCATTTCATCATTCTAATCAAGAATCATCCAACAAAAACACAAGTAATCCAAGGTTTCTAATCATCTCATCACCTATTATTTCAAAGTGAGTATTCAAAATTATTTTCATGTTTTCATCTAATTAACATATGTATCTTATGATATTCATGCTTAATTTCATGCGCAAACTAGTTATACCACTTTATTTTTGTATACTTTTTGAACATACAAACCCTAGATTGTGATTTAGGTGTTCCCTTATTAAATTAACTTGATTACTAGTCATTAGGAACCCATGGCACCCTGAGAAGGTGTATGGTAGGATTAGTATAGATTTGTGGAGTTTGCAAGAGTTTTGGTTGATGTAGAAACTAGTTTTGAACCTTGGAAATGGTTTTGTAACAAGTAAATATACCTACTGTCCCATTTTGTAAAATTCTGGAAAATCAGTAAATACAATGGAAACTTTGGCAAAATTTTTAGAAAATACTTTCAAAAATGAATCCGTAGGCGAAAGAACGGATTAAAAAGAGTTTATAACGAAGAAGTAATGATTTTTTGCAAGTTTGTAGACGAAAAGTATTTTTCTGAAAATTACATGCTCTTGGACGTTTTTCGTCGGACAAAAAGAGGCTTTAGACGTAACCCGGAGGAACCGAGCTTTCCAAAATATATTACTATATACTAAGACGTAACCGTGAATATAAAGAACAAATAAAACGGACTAATAACGACAAAGATATTCACGTTTGAATATCGGCAAAACTCATTTTTGGTTGACAGCTTTTAGAAATATTAACACTAAAACTACGTAGTAACTTTAGATTTCTAGAAAATAATACCAAGTACCCAATTTTATAACTAATGAAGTATTAGTTATTACAAGTATATTTTTATCACTACAAGGCGTTATTTCAAGGATTTCAACACTAACATGGAAACATACGATATATATATATATATATAAGTATATATATTGCAACTAGCTTTATTTTTCTAATAGCCATATTTTTCCTAAGTCTTGGAAAATGTATATTTTTGATAACAACAAGTGTTTTTCAAAGAGTAGAGTGGTATAGGAACATGTGCATGGACATTCATAACATCATTTGGTGATCTAAAGTAGATCGTTCATCATTCACATTAGGTTACGGCTAGTATGCGCGCCTTGTTTTTCAGCTCATTACATGTTCACAGTATCATCAGTTTAAGGTGTGTTTTCATAGCCCCGTTTTCAATTCAACATTTTTGATTGTTTTCAAATCCCACGGGGGAATACATTGCATCAATCATTTTAGTACGAGCCCAAGTACCAAAACATATGTACATTGCTTAAGTTGCTTTACCATTCAGTTAAAGTCCCCTGTTTATTATCATGAACCGTTAATTTACCGGTAAGCGAGAGTGAGTGGATAGATCTATCGAGGGTGACGCCTCCATCCGTGGTAGTGATTACCAACCGTAAGCGGATGCATTTCATTTTGACACAGTTACGAGTGTTCTGGTAAAACATTCGGGAGGGGCATATAATTTCATCAGTCATAGCTTCGGGGTCATGAGCTTAAGGTCTATTGTACAAATTTCATGAGATTTTTATCTTGCACTTTTGCTTGTGGTGGCCGTACATCATTACAATTTACAAACCTATGGAATTCACCAATATTTGTGTTGACGTTTTAGCAATGTATTTCAGGTTATTAAGGTAGCTCATGTGACATGCATTTGGACCTTCATAGAGTCGCGGAGTCGACGCGTCTCATCATTATTTCATGCACTTATGTAAACATTTGATCTAGTAGGACTTGTTTTCATAAACTTGCAACACATTTTGGGACCTCATTTTGTAAACTCTGGATTATTTCAATGATCAAATGCAGTATTTTCCAAACGACACTTTAGGTCGTTCAATGTAACTGTAACTATGGTGCTATGACAGACACCCCCAGGTATTCCATTCCGCTGCAAGTCAGGTAAATTGGGGGTGTGACAGTTAATAAAGGAGGATCCTCGCACTTAAATCTAGAGAATTTTATTAGGTGGATTAAAGAGAAAGATACAAATGCAGGGGATCAATCTATAACTATGTGAACATGAAATTTAAAAACAGGGTTGGGTAGTCGTAATTAGCAGTTTGTTTTCTATGAAATTTAAAAAGTAGAACTATATTCGGGAGTTGGGCTATTATAATTAAGATCCTAAGAAATAATGAATTCCGTACAAGCTTCCCAGGATTGACTCTAATATATAAACATGTCAATCCCTTTGTGAGCTTGTTTAGCTATTTCTATTAATAAAATTTTCATATTTGATTTATCAGATGTGAGCTTGTTTAGCTCTAATTTGTTTTAGTTATTTTCGTATGCGCTATTTATCAAATTTAATCACACAAAATATGCTCTTGCTTCCTTTGGTTACTTCGTATGAAAACATCTTTTCCGTTTCTTGGGAAAAATTTATGACAAGGTTGCTCAAAATTTTGCAAGTTCATGTTTGATTCTAAAGAAATGATAGAATTTGGTTCTCTAGGAGGTTCGTAGAATCTCCGAAAAAACATTGCGCAGAAATCATGACAAAGCCACATGTTACTCATACCGCTTTCCGCACAAGGACATCTACTTCCTGCAACGGAGATTGCTCAACGCCTAGTCGAACAAGATGTCAAAGTTACATTTCCAAACACAGAGGGCACTCACAAGGAAGTGACATCCGATTAGTTAAAGAAATATAATAATGAGAATCCATGCTTTCATAAGTTGATTATAATGGCCTCATGAACAACAATTGGGGAATTAGATGCCCTATTTGTTGTCCAAAGGTCGTTTAATTTCAGTTGAATTTGATATTGTTAGCAAAGCTGATGCTCTAATCATTGATGTTGTAGTCCTTGGCTGCTTCAATATGCTACCAAATGACCAAAAGAATCAGAACGAGTCTGTTAACAGAGGAAATGGATCAAGACATGGACAAGAAACAAAACAGAAGATCCGACAATCTAAAATTCAGATGGGGTCACCAAAATATGTAAAGAAAAGCTACAATTTTCTATGTTAGTATATGCAACAAATTGTTTTATATTTTAGACCAGCATGAGGTTTTCAGGATGATGCCAAAGTTATACTGTTGAAATCTCCACCAAATCAGATCTGCTTTCTTTTTTATCGATCAAATCGAATTTAACAATGCATGGAAAGCAACAGATTCTCTGCAACACTAAAAATACCTGGTTTTGTCAGATTCAACAATTCCAAATCGTTTTATGTCATCAAGCAACAAAAACCATTAGCTTAAGACTCGGAAAACAAGCAAAGTATTGATAGAACTGCAGAAAATTAACTCCAGGAAATCCGGAAAATATAAAATTTTAAACTTAACCAAGTATTAGAACGAGTCTGCAGAAGTAAACGAGAGATAAAATAAACAAGGCAGATCCATACAGGCCGATAGAAGTGCGATAGCAATCATTGCAGAAAGCACAGGCACTTGTTATAACATCAGAACAAGATATCCAAGAAAAGGGCCGATATGGCTCATGTACTAGTTATACCTTATCCAGCACAGGGACACATAATCCCTATGACGGAGCTCGCTCAACGCTTGGTCATGCAAGGTATCAAATTGACATTCGTGAACACAGAGATCAATCACAAACTTGTCACAGACACTTGGATGGAAAAAGATAGTCTTAAAGACCTGATGCATATGGTTTCCATCTCAGATGGGTTAGAACCATGGGAAGACAGGAGTGACCTTGGTAAGTTGACCGAATCAATATTAACAACCATGCCTGGTAAGCTGGAAGAGCTTATAGAGAAGATTAATAAGGACGAAACCGATACAGTCAACTGTGTTATCGCAGATGGTTGTGCGGGTTGGGCCATTCGAGTCGCAAATAAGATGGGAATACGACGAGTAGTCTTCTGGCCTGCATCAGTTGCTTCACTTGCACCTGCGTTGTGTATTCAGAAGCTGATTAATGATGGAATGATAGACAACAAAGGTGCGATTAGCGTGATTATCTAATTCTATCAAGAATGATTCTAAAAAACTGGCGTGACATTTAAAAAAACTTTTATTTCAGGAATTCCTTTAAAAGATCAAATGATTCAGTTGTCACCAACCATGCCACGTATAAGAACTACAAGCCTCCCATGGGCCTTTGTTGGTGACATGGAAACCACAAAATCAGTTTTTAAAATTTCAATAGATGTTGCAGAAGCTGCAACAATGACAGAATGGGTTATATGTAACTCAACTACTGAGCTCGAACTTGCAGCATTCAGCCTGTACCCACAGCTGGTGCCGATTGGGCCTTTGCTAGCAAGCAACCGACTTGCTGACCAGACAGGCCACTTCTGGCAAGAAGACTCCAAGTGCTTGGCATGGCTTGATCAACAACCACCATGTTCAGTTATCTATGCAGCATTTGGCAGCTTCACTGTCTTCAACCAAACTCAGTTTGAAGAATTGGCACTTGGTCTTTGATGCGTGGGAATCACAACAGGCTTTACCTCTCGAGGGATCTCGAGAAGCTTACAACCCCCACCAGGCAGTGTACCTGATCGCTGTAGTATAGTATAGTGACAAGTACTGGGGGATTGATCGTTCAGCTTAGGAATAGTGTCGCTAGGATTAGAAAGCCTAAATACTAGTTCTAAAGGTGAGGGATGATTATTTTTGTATTTTTATATTTTTTAGAAAGCAAGTAAAAATCTCGGGTTTTGGAAGAGTGGGCGGAATTAGTTGCTATTCAACTAACCCAAAACTAACATGCAATCAAAATAAAATACTAGAAATGAAATTAAACTAATTTATACTAAAGTTGTGAGCATTAATTGGAGAAAATGTGTTTACTTAGATTTCACTACTCCCTAGATATATTTTACACGTTAATTACTTGTTATAATTGCATGGATGACGGATTGTATTCCTTAATACCATTCATGGGGTGGCACACATAACTCCCCAATTCTATGAGCTCTTATCTCCTCCTACACCATGCCCAACACAACTATAGGGATTGTAAACAGTGGCTCATGCATTAAATACAACCAATAAAGACCTAGTGCGCGTTGGTTCATGTTTCTTAAGACGTTCAAGCATGTTACCAATTGGAGATCTGCCAGTTTTCTTAAGCCTAACATATAAATCATTCATCCAAGACAAGAATAAACAAGTAATCAACACATAATTAATATCTAGGTTTCATTAGATCTAAGCAAACACAAAAGAGATCTAGCCTAGCATGATAGAATTAAGACAAGAACATGATATAGACAACCAACACATAGACATATTGATTGAATTAGAAGAACACTTATCTTGATTAATCATGCAAGGTATCAAGGGGTTGGAACCCTTGAAAAACCTGTAAAGTTACACCAAAATCGTACTTAGGGTTTCTCCCAAAACTTCTCTCTTTTTTATGTGAAAACTAGAAAACTATATATAGATAAATGGGTTTGACGGCGTCAAGAATAAACTTGTGACGCCGTCACCTCACCGCCAAAACTCTTCTCGGACTGCCTAGATCTACTTCTGACGCCGTCAAGACTTATACACTTCCAGGCCGTCATGACTCTTTTACTCTTGACGCCCTTCCTACGTGACGCCGTCAAATCTGTTCTGGATCGTCATGGAAATTCATGAAATTTGCACTTGACGCCGTCACCTACTGTTCCCCGCTTGGAAAATTAAGACTTTGGCGTTTTCTTCACTTTTATGCTCCAAAAACGTCCGAATTGCTTCCTTTTCCAGATTTCACACCCAAAGTACCTAAAATCACAAAAGGAACGATTTAGGGCAATATTTGATCAAATAAATTCGGATTCGGGCTTAAATGACCCCCTAAAAATGGATCATTTTTCGCCTCATCATATACCCTTACACTTGAGATTTGCTTGTCCTCAAGCAAATGCGCTTTTATTCTACTCAAAAGACAAGTTAGGGGTCATTTAACACTAATATAAAAGTAATTACAACAAATAATCGTTCCACTAAAGACCAATAGACAAGCACGGAGGTCATACACAAGCACCTCACAAATAGTGTTTAGATACTCACATCTCTCGGGTGTAATAAAGTGTAAATTACAATATGGAAACGGAAGATATCTCTCACTACCTGTCATAGCAAAATAGATTACCATAGGCTTGGGAAAGGATCAAACCTCCACCACATGGCGTAAGCACCTAGGATAAACTATCAAAGAGGTCTTTTAAAGGGTTGTAACGTTTGGTGTAGGGATATGAAATACACGGTTTTGTTGGATAAAGGAAGTTTTACTGGTGGCGAGTTAACAATCTTGGTTAATTACATGTACAATGTGGCGTTGCTAAGCCAAGACTAGACTCGACTTAAGCTAATAAATGAGAAATAACAAAAACATAAAATGAACATAGAATGAAAAGGGATGGTAGTCCGTATGTTTTTTTTTTTTTTTTTTTTTTTCTTTTCTTGATTTTTTGATTTTTTTTTTCTTTTTTTGCATACACTCTTACCCTACCATCCAAAATAATACATCATAGGGGATGAGAATTCCCCTTACACTTGAATCTTTATATACTTTACAATCAACTAAACTAATGACTCGAATTATGAAAATCAAAACACTTGGAGTACTTTTAAGATTAACGCATATACGGGGGTAATAAATGATGTTCTTCCCCATTACTCCATAAAATAAGTACTTACCCATGAGTCCCAATCGTCCCAAAATAATATGTACAAGGATATGACTCGACTTAGCAACCATGTAATCAATTAGAAAGTTAACTTAGGGTTTAACAAATAACAATAATGCACTAAAAATGAGCGCATACACGGAAGGCTAAGGCGATTTGGTTGTACATTTAAGTGGGGTGTAACAAATTCTTCCTTTAAGTAAGATGCTGAAAGTTAGAAACGAAAAGATAGGCTCGGAGGGGTGTACTAGGGGTTTCGTGTACTAAAAATGAGTACAACGCTAAGGGTGTGGGAAAAATTAGTTGACTTAACTAGCCAAGTAATATGACTTAAATGGTCAAGTAATTATGATACGGGTTTAACACAAGGGTAATCCTAATGCCTCTTATCATGTAGTAAATCCTACCACACGAATGTAGTCTCACTACCGGTCTCGGGATGCATCCCTAACGCAAGTTCTAGAATCTAAATGCTACCGGTACACTCATAAGCACTAATAGTAAATGCTTTTCCTATCAAATCTAAAGGCGAACCTCACATATTTGGGTGGACAATTTTTCTGAATATACGGTTATGTGCTAGTCATACAATCTCCTATCCATGAGACACTTACTATGGCTAAAGTTTCACTCCTAAATGTTGTAAAAAATTTTAAATTTGGCGCTAAAATTGCACTAACAAGTATTTCTCATAGTTTTATTACACATCTACCATTAAACAAAACAAACTCAAGCGAAAGTGCATATGTAAGGTATCATCTTTTTACCCTCCCCTTACACTTAAGATGAACATTGTCCCCAATGTTCAAGTAAAGAATGTAAAAGTGAAAAAGTAAAGAGAATGAAATCAAATACTCCCCTGATTCGCTCGGTATGGATAATAGGATGGCCAGGTTAAATCTTCCTCTAAGAAAATGAACAATCAAAGCTTCCCTTCCAGAATATAAATCATCTTCTTGTCATACATAACCTGTAAAACCTGACAAAATAGACAAGACAACCTCGCGTAAAATCGGCGGCATCCTATATAAGTTTCTAAGTCCTAGAAAACAAGATAAGATATAATGCTTGTGGAATGAAGTTTGCAGATCTCTTGGAGATTATAAAACTTAATAATTCACAAAAACCATAAGACTCCGTTAGAAAAACAAAACCGGTAAAATTTCCAGATTTTAACTCCTGACGCCGTCAGGAGTAAACCCCTAACGCCGTCAGAATGGACCTGCAGAAATTCTTATGTTAAGTTTCCGGAAAATTTCTGGAAAAACTTGGTCCTACTTCCTGGAAAATCCTGCAAAACTTCATTATGACTCAATACAAGCATTTGACTCTAACAAATACGAATATACATGCTCATTTAATATTGTGGAGAATCATGATCGGTTTGTTTCTTAAAAACATATTTGGGGTTTCCCCTTACACTAATCTTTTGCAAAAATACTTCTAGGTGGAGTTAAGACTAGGCCAAAACAACAAAGTAAAGTATTTCCACATTTAGTTTAGAAGCATGATCTACCAACAATAAAAATAAAGCATGCATACGGAAGCAAATAACAATCAAACAAATAAAATCACACAAAACATGGGTTGCCTCCCAAGAAGCGCTTTTCTTTATTTACGAGTCTTGTAGCTAGACTCAAGGTTATGGGTTACTACGTGATACGGGTGAGTTCCTCGTTGAGGACATCTTTGGGATCAAACTTAGGTTTCAACTTTCTATCGGTTTCCTTAGTATGGTATGACCTTTCAAACATTTCTCCATCCGGATCATACAAAGTCATCCTCATATGCCATGATCCGTCACCTTCTTTAGGTGGCTTGTCCCACCTCCATTTACACTTGTCTCCCTCCCTTTTCCACTTATTTATCTCTATGTTAATAGGCATTACGCTCAAGAACTCAATCATCTTCCTAAAGACTAAGGGGTCCTCAAAGGGATCTAGCTCCTCATCTCTAGCTATGAGTTGTTCTACCGAATGTGTCTTTTCAACGAAATCATTTTCTAGATAAAATGGGCATTGAGGTCCTATGAAGTTCCTTTCTATCCAAGGTCCATATCTAGACGGTCTCCTATTCATCTCTACCCAATGCGGTGTCGGTTCATCATCACAATCATAACTATGCTTCTTTACATCGTACACCGACCAAGTATCGCCTTCACCTACCGCTATCTTGGATTCCTTGCAATCTATCATGGCACTAGCGGTTGCTAAAAATCCTCTTCCTACCAATAATGGGCATGTGGTGTCACTAACCATGTCTAGGACGTGAAAATCCGCTAATATAGTTAACTTTCCTACGTGAACAACTACATCCTTAATCATTCCAACCGGGTGGGCAATACTCCCATCCGCTAGCCCTATCAATACCTCCGTTTCCTCTAACATTCCTAGCTTAAGAGTGGTGAATAAGGATAAGGGAATCAAGTTGAGGCTTGACCCTAAATCGGCTAGTGTGTCGAAAGCTTTGGATCTTCCTATCTTACAAGGCAAAACAAATATACCCGGATCATCAAGCTTTTTAGGCAACTTGTTTTGAACGAAGGCGGTCCCATTTTTACCTAGCTTACACTTCTCATATTTTTCTAGGAGGGCATTATAGTAAGGAGCACGCGCTAAGACATCAATGACGGGGCGTTCAAGGTGAAGTTCTTTGAATTCATCGTCAAGGTCTTGCGTAAGAGGTGTTTCAACTATACTTTTGACCGGTTCTATATTGGGTGTTTTATTTGATTGGTCCTTTTGAAGAATTTGGTTTTGTTTGAAACACGTGCTCGTTGATTTAACCGAATAGTATTGTGGACACGAAGTGGGTGACGAAACTGAGGATATGGAATTAACGGTTAGTTTCGGATTCTTGACCGTGTCGCTTGGGAGTGCTCCCATTTCTCGGTCATTGAGAACTTTCAACAATGCATCAATTCTAGTGGTCATCTCGCTTTGCTTTTGTTTGAAATCGGCTTCAAACTTAGATATGCGAGCTTCTTGAGATGCCATGAATTTTGACATCAATCCTTCAAGATTGTTGGTACTACCATAGTTGTTAGAAGGATTGTTGTTGAAAGTACGGTTGGATGGTGGACCGTTTGGTTGGTAACGATTAGGCGGGTTGGATGAATTGGGTTGATTTTGTTTCCACCTAAGGTTTGGGTGATTTTTCCAAGAGGGGTTGTACGAATCACCATAAGTGTTTGGCTTGGGCTAGAAAATGTACCACTTATCTCCCGCTTCGTCGGTACACGTGGATGCGTAGTCCGCAAAAGCTGTTCCGGGGAGTTCCACACAATCACGAGTGTCATGGGGACCACTACATAATTCGCATGAAGAAGTGATTTTGTTCACTTGAATTGAAGGCTTCGGAGCTTCGTAAGATTTCATGAGAAACCTGACTTGGTCCTCAAGTTCCATGATCCTACGGTCGGGAGTGCTAGAATTGTTCGAAGGCAAAGATATTGCCTTGACCGTTTTGTTCAAATCACGGGGATCATTCCAACTTTCGTTGTCATAGAGAGCAAGATCTTCTATGAGTTCCCATGATTGTTCCGCACTAAGATCATGTAGCTTACCACCGGCCGATTGGTCAATGGCTCGCCTCGTGGAGATGTCGATATGGTCATAAAAAATTTGGACTTGGAGCCAAAGATCTATGCCATGATGAGGGACTTTTTGGAGTAAGTCCTTGAAACGAGTCCATGCTTCATAAAGAGATTCATTTTGACGTTGTTGGAACATCAAGATGTCATTTCTAAGCTTAGTAGTTCTCCCCGGTGGGAAAAATTGAGCAAGGAAACAAGTGGTGAGATCATCCCATGTGGTGATGGATCCCGCGGGTAAACGCTCAAGCCATTGACTAGCTTGATCCCGTAGAGAGAATTGGAATAGGCGTAAACGGGTTGTCTCTCTAGTTTCAACATCTAGGTCTATGGAATCTACGATTTTGAGAAAGTCCTTAAGATGTTGGTTTGGATCTTCGGAACGAAGTCCATGGAATGCACATCCGCTTTGCACCAACCGGATGGTGTCGGATCGCAAGGGGGTCACATTGGCTCCGGTGAGCTCAATGGTGTTTCGGTAGCCTTGGTGGCTAGGTCGGGAATACTCTCCTAAGGTTCGGGGCCTAAGGGGTTCTAATGGTGGGTTTTGTTATGGTGGGATGACGGGTTCAAAGATGTTACCACCTTCCATGCTGTCGGATGGTAAAGAGTTACGAACAAAGGCACGAAGAAATAAGAAGAAATTCTAACCTAGACAATAACTATTCCCCGGGCTGCGGCGCCAAAAACTTGATGCGTGGGAATCGCAACAGGCTTTACCTCTCGAGGGATCTCGAGAAGCTTACAACCCCCACCAGGCAGTGTACCTGATCGTTGTAGTATAGTATAGTGACAAGTACCGGGGGATTGATCGTTCAGCTTAGGAATAGTGTCGCTAGGATTAGAAAGCCTAAATACTAGTTCTAAAGGTGAGGGATGATTATTTTTGTATTTTTATATTTTTTAGAAAGCAAGTAAAAATCTCGAGTTTTGGAAGAGTGGGCGGAATTAGTTGCTATTCAACTAACCCAAAACTAAGATGCAATCAAAATAAAATACTAGAAATGAAATTAAACTAATTTATACTAAGGTTGTGAGCAGTAATTGGAGAAAATGTGTTTACTTAGATTTCACTACTCCCTAGATATCTTTTACACGTTAATTACTTGTTATAATTGCATGGATAACGGATTGTATTCCTTAATACCATTCATGGGGTGGCACACATAACTCCCCAATTCTATGAGCTCTTATCTCCTCCTACACCATGCCCAGCACAAATATAGGGATTGTAAATAGTGGCTCATGCATTAAATACAACCAATAAAGACCTAGTGCGCGTTGGTTCATGTTTCTTAAGACGTTCAAGCATGTTACCAATTGGAGATCTGCCAGTTTTCTTAAGCCTAACATATAAATCATTCATCCAAGACAAGAATAAACAAGTAATCAACACATAATTAATATCTAGGTTTCATTAGATCTAAGCAAACACAAAAGAGATCTAGCCTAGCATGATAGAATTAAGACAAGAACATGATATAGACAACCAACACATAGACATATTGATTGAATTAGAAGAACACTTATCTTGATTAATCATGCAAGGTATCAAGGGGTTGGAACCCTTGAAAAACCTGTAAAGTTACACCAAAATCGTACTTAGGGTTTCTCCCAAAACTTCTCTCTTTTTTATGTGAAAACTAGAAAACTATATATAGAAAAATGGGTTTGACGGCGTCAAGAATAAACTTGTGACGCCGTCACCTCGCCGCCAAAACTCTTCTCGAACTGCCTAGATCTACTTCTGACGCCGTCAAGACTTATACACTTCCAGGCCGTCATGACTCTTTTACTCTTGATGCCCTTCCTACGTGACGCCGTCAAATCTGTTCTGGATCGTCATGGAAATTCATGAAATTTGCTCTTGACGCCGTCAAGGTTTTGCTCTTGACGCCGTCACCTACTGTTCCCAGCTTGGAAAATTAAGACTTTGGCGTTTTCTTCACTTTTATGCTCCAAAAACGTCCGAATTGCTTCCTTTTCCAGATTTCACTCCCAAAGTACCTAAAATCACAAAAGGAACGATTTAGGGCAATATTTGATCAAATAAATTCGGATTCGGGCTTAAATGACCCCCTAAAAACGGATCATTTTTCGCCTCATCAGTCTTGAACTTAGTGTTGGACTTGTTAATGTCTTACATGCCAAAGGATAACAAGATGGGTCAAAAAGAAAGCCTAACTTTCTGTCATGGGCTGCAAATCCGCATGCCCTCAAACCCAATAGAAGGCAGTTATTTAGAAAGCATTATAACGTTTTCTTTTAGGGTTATAACGATTACTTTTCTGTGAATCGTTGTGACTTTACATGAAACACCGATTCATTATGTATAAATAGATTAGGAATTCTTGTAATTCATTAACCCTTTTCCAGATTATTCATTATCAATATTAAAGGGTTCATACCCATCTTCTTTTTGTCCCTATTTATCCAACTCCGATTCTGCATGAAGAACATGATTGTTGTTTGATTATTTCGATCCTGGAAAACCCATACAACCTGTGGAACATTGGCATCAGAGCCTAGGGGATCAAACAACATCCATTCATGTTTAATCATCACTCAAAGAAACAAACCTACCATGAAGGAAGCCATGCCAATTGAAGAAGAAACTTTTAGAAACGGTTACAAACATCGAGATGGTGGTTAACCAAGAAGAAAGCAACCATGGAAATAATGGATGCATTTGAAAGGCTTGTTGATTTTTCTCGTTTACCAACAAAATCCATTAAGATACTAGGCCTATCAAAAACATGGCAGAAGATCTACATGCTACAATCAATATTTTTGGACGACTTCAATTGCTATTATAGCACTGCAAGGGGATCACTTTTTTGGAACAGAAGGACATGTTTCATATTTTTGATCTTTAATATAACAAGTATCAATAAACTACAAGACTAAAGGAAGGCATGAGCAAGAAGAATCAAGGACAAAGAAGAACAGAGATTTTTGGCATTCGACATTAGGAGGGAGATGTTGGACTTGTTAATGTCTTACATGCCAAAGGATAACAAGATGGGTCAAAAAGAAAGCCTAACTTTCTGTCATGGGCTGCAAATCCGCAGGCCCTCAAACCCAATAGAAGGCAGTTATTTAGAAAGCATTATAACATTTTCTTTTAGGGTTATAACGATTACTTTTCTGTGAATCGTTGTGACTTTACATGAAACACCGATTCATTATGTATAAATAGATTAGAAATTCTTGTAATTCATTAACCCTTTTCCAGATTATTCATTATCAATATTAAAGGGTTCATACCCATCTTCTTTTTGTCCCTATTTATCCAACTCCGATTCTGCATGAAGAACATGATTGTTGTTTGATTATTTTGATCCTGGAAAACCCATAAAACCTGTGGAACACTTAGCAACATACCATTCTTGTGGGTCATGCGGCCAGGTATGACCAAGGAAACTACAGTATCTTATCCAGATGGATATTTAGAGAAAATAGGCTCTCGTGGAAGAATCGTAAGCTGGGCCCCACAACAGAAAGTCTTAGCACACCCTTCAGTGGCTTGCTTTTTAAGCCACTGTGGCTTGCTTTTTAAGCCACTGTGGCTGGAACTCTACTTTAGAAGGTGTGATAAACGGACTCCCGTTCTTATGCTGGCCATACATTTCCAACCAATTCAGTAACCAAACTTACATTTGTGATATATGGATGACCGGGCTGGGGTTTACCAAGGATCAGTCAGGCATCATCACACGAGAAGAAATAAAGAATAAACTAGAACGCCTTCTCGGTGACAAAACATTCAAAGCAAAGGCCATGGATTTAAAACAAAAGGCTACGAGCAACATCGAAAAAGGAGGAAACTCGCACAACAATCTCAGTATTTTCATTGACTGGATACAAGATAAAGATACTGTAAACTAATGTGTTCTGCCGAAAAGAAATAGAAACGTTTTTAAAATAAGTCAAGCCCAACTATTGATGCTTGAGAAAGTAATAGTTTACACATGTTTTTAAAATAAGAAAATAATGTTTTTGCTTTTACCACATTGATTCAACACCATGTGAAAAAAAAGAAGCTAGATATACGGCTGAAAGATCAATTTGATCTTTGACGAACTATTATGTAATAGTTGTATAATGTTTGGCCTATATAAGCTAGTATCTTTGTAATAGAAATGTACCAGTGAGTCCACAAAATAATACAAGTGTTTCAAGTTTTTTAAATAAAGAATTTTTTTGAGTGCATTGTTTTCATATACCAAAGAGTTTTGTTTATACTTTGTCGAAACATATTTTGTGACCAAATTTGTGTGAGAGTAACATCTCATATATCCAACATAAATTAGTATCGGAGCTTGTTCGAATCCATTTGTGTTAAATGAGTTCTTACCATTTTTTATAGAGCGGTCATGGCAAGACGACAAGGTTTTGATTTAAGTCATGTTGTCGTCCCAGTTTTTGATGGTGAAAATTATGATTATTGGTGTGTCAAAATGGAGACATTGTTTGATTCTTTAGATGTGTTTGACGATGTCAAAAACACATTTGAAGAACCCGTTGATACAGAAAAATTAACCGATGATCAAATGAAAGATTTGAAGCAAAAGAGAAGTCGAAATGCAGCCGTTCCAAGTATGATTCAGCGGGGAGTCACACCGTCAATCTTCCCGAAAATCATGCGTCTAAAAAAAGCAAACGAAGCTTGGGAGGTGCTCAAGCAAGAATTTCAAGGAGACGTCAAAGTGAGAGCCATAAAACTACAAACTCTCAGACGAGATTACGAGAACACGAAGATGAAGGAAAATGAGTCACTAAATGACTATTCATCTAGATTAACCGATTTGATTAATCAGATGAAAAATTATGGTGATGAAATTGAAGACCAACGTATTGTTGAGAAAATTCTCATCAGTATTCCCGAAAGATTTGATCCAATTATAGCAGTTATTGAAAACACCAAAGATCTCAAAACTTTGGGTATTCAAGAATTGCTAAGTTCCCTTAAGTCATATGAGCAGCGTATGACTCGCCACTCTGGTAAGGCAATCAAAAGTGCATTCCAATCCAGTTTGCAAGGAGACAAGAAACCACCACAAAATTATGGAAGAGGGAGTTCATCCCGAGGTGGTCGAGGAGGCAGAAATTTTAGAGGCTGTGGACGTGGACAAAGCTACGGAAGTTTTAGAAGTCAAGGCAACTTCGACAGAAGATCATTTGGCGATGGAAAATCTCACAAGTGTTCCATTTGCAAGAAAGACAATCACGAGGAAAAGGATTGTTGGTATAAAGTAAAGTACATATGTACTCACTGTGATCAATTTGGTCATCTAGAAAAATTTTGTCGAAAGAAAAACCAACAACAAGCAAATTTTTTAGAAGAAAAACAAGAAGATGGAAATGTTTTCTTTTGTCACTCAGCTAACATTGAAAGAAGTGACACATGGTTTCTTGACAACGGTTGTAGTAATCATATGACCGGTGATGAAAGTATTTTGGTCGACATTGACACTGCAAGAAATTCTCAAGTAAAAATGGGAAATGGAGCAGTAGTACAAGTGAAGGGAAAAGGAAAGATTCCGATCAAGACAAAAGTAGGTATCAAATACATTAATGATGTTTTACTAGTTCCCGACCTTACGCAAAATTTGCTTAGTGTCGGACAACTTGTAGAACATGGATACTCTGTAATTTTTGAAGGTAAAGGTTGCACTATTTATAATAAAGGAAGAAATAGAGAGTTGACGCAGAAGATAATAATGGGCCGGAACAGAAGTTTTCCGATCACATTCAGATACGAAGAACACTCTGCGTTGAAGGCCGCAACAACAGATGAAGCTTTGTTATGGCACAGGAGGCTTGGACATCTAACTTTTCAAAGTCTAAATTTACTCCACCAGAAAAATAGGGTTGGAGGTTTACCACAAATTCATGAGATTGAAGGAGTTTGTGAAGGGTGTGCACTTGGAAAGCATCATCGAAAACCATTTCCAAAACGAGTAGCTTGGAGAGCCAAGGAAATTCTCGAGCTATTACACACCGATCTTTGTGGTCTGATGAGGAATCCATCTCATGGTAATAATCTCTATTTCATTCTACTTATTGATGATTTTAGTAGAATGACATGGGTTTATTTCATAAAAGAAAAATCTCAGGTTTTTGGAATTTTAAAAAGTTTAAAAATTTGTCGAAAAACAAACGGGGAGTTTTATTAAAATTTTGAGAAGTGGTCAAGGAAAAGAATACAACTCAAAAGAGTTTGACAAGTTTTGTGAGGATGAAGGCATGCACAGACAGCTCACAACTCGATACACACCTCAACAAAATGGTGTAGTCAAGAGAAAGAATCAGACCGTTGTAGAGATGGCGAAATCAATGATGCACGAGAAAGGTTTACCAAAAAGTTTTTGGGCAGAAGCAGTTTACACGGCAGTATATTTGTTGAATAGAAGTCCAACAAGAGCCCTCGATAACAAGACTCCACTTGAAGCGTGGAATGGAAGAAAACCTTTGGTAAGACATCTTAAAGTTTTTGGGTGTGTTTGTTATTCTCAAATTCCAAAGCAAAAAAGATATAAGTTAGATGAGACAAGTGAAAAGTGCATTTTTGTAGGCTATAGTAGCAAGTCAAAAGCTTATAGATTGGATAGCCTAAAAACAAAAAAATGTAATAGTTAGTCGAGATGTAATTTTTGATGAAAATTCTTCCTGAAATTGGGAAGAAGAATAAAAGGAAGGAGCAGGTTTTCCCACTAACAATATGCAGGATCAAGCACATGTGGAAAGTGATGAAAATCAAACATCACATGACGAAGTACCTAAGGAAGAACCTGATGAAGAATCTCAAAGTCCACAACCAAGAAAATTTCGTTCGTTGACAGAAATATACAATGCTAATTTTTGTCATGTAGAGCCAGAAAGTTTTGAAGAAGCGATTAGAGAGGAATCATGGAAGAAAGCGATGGAGGACGAAATTCACGAAATCGAAAAGAACAACACATGGGAGCTCACAAACAGACCATTAGACAAAGACGTTATTGGTGTCAAATGGGTCTACAAAGTCAAGTACAATGCAGATAGTTCCGTTCAAAGAAACAAGGAAAGACTAGTCGCAAAAGGTTACTCACAACAAACTGGAATTGACTACGATGAGACGTTTGCTCCAGTTGCTCGAATGGACACAGTCCGAGCAATCATCCCACTAGCAGGCCAGAAAGGTTGGTTATTATACGAACTCGATGTCAAGTCAGCATTTCTCAATAGAGAACTCAAGGAAGAAGTTTATGTGAATCAACCTCAAGGATTCGAGGTTGAAGGAAAAGAAGAAAAAGTTTACAAGTTGAAGAAAGCGCTTTACGAACTCAAGCAAGCACCGCGAGCGTGGTATAGCCAGATCGATGGTTATTTTAAAGAAAAAGGTTTTGATCAAAGCAAGAGCGAGCCAACCTTGTATGTTAAAAATCAAGGTAAAGATGACATTTTAATTGTTGCGCTCGATGTCGATGATCTTGTGTTCACAGGAAATAACAAGAAAATGATTGAAGATTTCAAGAATGAGATGATGCAAAAATACGAGATGAGTGATTTAGGACTTCTAAATCATTTTCTCGGAATGGAAATATATCAAGACGATGGCGGCGTTTTTATTTGTCAAGAAAAATATGTCGAGAAGATTTTGAAGAATTTTGACATGTCGGAATGCAAACCAAAGGACACTCCTTTGTTGTAACTGAAAAGCTCAAGAAAGAAGACAGTTCAAGTAAAGTGGACGCTACACTTTATCGAAGTTTGGTGGGGAAGTTGTTATACCTCACAGTAACAAGGCCCGACATCATGTTTGCCGCAAGTTTACTCTCAAGGTTCATGCACAATCCTAGCAAAATTCACATAGGAGTTGGTAAAAGAATTTTAAGATATTTGCAAGGCACGAAAGATTTTGGAATCAAGTTCGAAAAAAATGCAAATATAAACTTGCATGGTTTTTGTGACAGTGATTGGGGAGGATGTACAGATGACTTGGAAAGTACATCCGGATATATTTTTTCACTTGGTTCAGGTGTGTTTTGTTGGTGCTCCAAGAAGCAACAAACAGTCGCGCAATCATCAGCAGAGGCAGAGTACGTAGCAGCAGCTCTAGCCACATCACAAGCAATTTGGATACGAAGAATTTTTGAAGACATTGGAGAAAAGCAATTGAAGCCTACAACAATTTTCTGCGATAGCATGTCAGCAATAGCAATCGCAAAGAAACCGGTTCATCATAGCCGCACAAAGCATATCGCTTTAAAACATCATTTTATCAGAGAAGCAATTGAAGACGGAGAGGTGCAACTCGAATTTTGTGGAACAAATGATCAGTTAGCAGACATTTTCACAAAAGCACTTCCACGGGAAAAGTTTCAGGAGCTCAGACGAAAGTTGGGAGTTCAGCCAAAACACATTACGGGGAGAATGTAAACTAATGTGTTCTGCCGACGAAAAGAAAAAGAAACATTTTTAAAATAAGTCAAGCCCAACTATTGATGCTTGAGAAAGTAATAGTTTACACATGTTTTTAAAAGAGGATAATAATGTTTTTGCTTTTACCACATTGATTCAACACCATGTGGAAAACAAGAAGCTAGATATACGGCTGAAAGATCAATTTGATCTTTGACCAACTATTATGTAATAGTTGTATAATGTTTGGCCTATATGCTTAGTATCTTTGTAATAGAAATGTACCAGTGAGTCCAAAAAATAATACAAGTGTTTCAAGTTTTTTAAATAAAGAATTTTTTTCGAGTGCATTGTTTTCATATACCAAAGAGTTTTGTTTATACTTTGTCGAAACATATTTTGTGACCAAATTTTTGTGAGAATAACATCTCATATATCCAACAGATACAAATCCTTAAAAGCATCCTAGCTTATGTATAGCAATATACATGTGAAACACTCGTAACAACAGTTATTTTTTGGCAATAACATGTCATATACGAGTATATGACTTACAAATGTTAAGGGAGAGTTTGTCTAAGCTTACTTTCAATAAGCAGTTTAAGGCTTATAATTAATTAAAAGCTCATAAGCCCTTGTTGAATGTTTGAATTAGCAATTGAACATAAGCTATATAAGGTGATTGGACTAGCTTATGCTTGTAAAAATGCTAAGTTAAAGAATTAATCAAGTCAAAGCCCTCCGAAATAAGCCTCAAAAAATAAATTAAAGGGATAGGACACTAAAATATGCTAATATCCGTTGGTAATTGACTTCAATCCTTTTTATACAAGATGAGATATGACTCAACCTTTTGGACTTTCAAAAGCTTCTTATACAAGCTAGAAACTTATGATTATAGAGTCCTAGCGCTTAGGCCGGTAGGCAAGGGAGGTGATCTCTTCACCTTGCAACCAAAACTCACGCATGATGCCCTTGCCCTCTATCTCATCTCACGCATGAGTCACGCCTCCCAAAACAACTTATGGTGGTCAGACCACCATTCTCTCTCCCACAAGCCTTCGCAATCTCTTAAATACTACTCCCTCTGTTCCGAAAAATATGTCTAACTACAAATATACATTTTTTTACTAATAATAATCTCAAGTTAAGGTAATATTATAAACTTGATCTAAAATTCATCTATCTATTTTTGAAAACAAACAATTAATTTTGAACAATCTAAAAATAAAATGTGTACACTAAATTTGGGACGGATGGAGCATAAAAAAAAACACATTCACTTGCAGACCGATTGAGAGTAATACATTGCCTCTGCTTGGCAACTATGTTAAAACAAATAACATTTCTCCGAATAGGATTCCTTAACGCTACAAATACAGTTTGTCAATGAAAAATTATTCGCCGCTAAAATACTATAAAAAACAAGACACCGGAATTTGAACAGGGTATATTGTAGTTTCGGTTGATGTTTTTGTTTTATGTTGTTTTGTTTACTGGCTTTGGTTGATTGTTTTTCAAAGTGGTTTTCTTTGTTGTGTGATGATATGGAAAGTACTGTACATTGAAAAATGTGACAACCCAAAACTATCATTAAGAAATTCAAAATTCAAATTTGTTGAATAAGTCAACGTTACAGAAAAGGTTGACTGAAGTTGTTAGTAGTTGATTCCAGGCGTTAACGACACAATAAATCACGTGAATAAATTATAAGAAGCAAAAAAGTATCATAACATATCTTTAAATAACACACTCATAATATACCAAAATTGTTGGAAAGTTGATGAATCAGTGTCAAATTAAAATTAATCGGCATAAATAATGTTGCAACAAGAATTAACAAAAGCCACTAGACGCCGGTATTCGACTAACATGGATATGAAACATTTTGTGTTTGAAAGTTTATGAGTTGTTGATCAATATTATTAAAACCTTTTGGTTGATGAATGTATATTAAATACAATGATAATATATTATTATTATAGTTTTAATTGACCACTGCAACTTAAAACGACGCTATCAAAAAAAATATTGCAACTATGCCATTAGAGAAACATTGCAACTTAAAATGATATTACCAGAAAATTATTCCCTTAAGTTACAAAGCAATCTGTTAAAAAAATGATTCGCCTTCGATATTTGGTCGAATCTACGAACCGCTGCCGCTATGTGCGAATACTCGGCTATTAAATACAACGCTCGAATATATTATTATTAATGTTTCAATTGACTACTGCAACTTAAAACGATGCCATCTGAAAAATAATGCAATCATGCCATTAGAGAAACATTGCAACTTAAAACTGATATTACCGGAAAATGATTCCCTTACACTACAAAACAATCTATTGAAAAAATGATTCGCCCTCGAAATTTGGTTGAATCTAGAAACCGCTGCCGTCAGGAGCGGGTACTCGGCTAGTTTTCAATAAAACATGGAGTTTTGGGGGTTAAAAACCCTTACAGTAGCTGACAATTTCGTTCACCAATGCTTTCTCCAAGATCTTACAATTATAATGGAGATCATACAAAAATATCGCGGTATACGATGACAACGACGACAACAACAACAAAGTTGATGCTTTAATCATTAATGTTATAGTCCTTGGCTGCTTCAGCATACTTCAAAAAGGATCAAACGAGTCCGGTGACGAAGTACATGGATCCAGACATGGAGAGGAATAAAACAGAAGATCCGCAATTGGGATGGGGGTCCCAAAAATCTGCAAAGAAAAGTGAGTATATATTAGTATATTATGTAACAAGCTGTTCTATAATTTAGACCAACATTAGAATTCAAGATGATGACAAATTTCTAATATTCAAATCTTAACCATATCGTTTTATAATTGATCAAATCACATATAATAATATACTTGATTCGACTAACACTATATTACAAAAGCTAGCAATCAGCAAGCTAGCTAGCAATCAAGCAACTACATGCATTGACTAAATACATGTAAAAACAACCAAAATAATAATGAAACAATAAATAATTAACTCTAATAAAGCCATAAAATATAAGCATATAAGCAGTATCCCAAACACTAAAAAATGATTATGCTACTGCATCAAAATACCACAAGCAGATGAACAATTACGATGATTCTATAAATGCATGAATTAACTTCTCAGTCCTCACCCAATTCGCTCTATAAAAGTTAGCTGCCACTCACGTAGAAAGCAGTCAAAGCACCAACAAAACCTGTTTTAAAAAATCATGGCAAAACCACATGTTCTAGTAATACCGTATCCCGCACAAGGCCATGTAATTCCTATAATGGAGCTTGCTCATCGCTTAGTCAATCAAGGAGTCAAAGTTACATTCGTAAACACAGAGGTCAACCACAAGCTAGTAACAAGAAATTGCTTAGATGAAGATGTTTTGGGGGGTCTAATGCAGATGGTATCGATCCCTGATGGGTTAGGGCCATGGGAGGACAGGAGTAACCTTTGTAACTTGACTTTGTCAATATTACGTACCATGTCAGGCAAGCTGGAAGAACTTATAGAGACGATTAACAAAGAAGACAGCAATAAAGTCACTTGTGTTATTGCTGACGCATGCATGGGATGGGCCACACGGGTGGCAAAAAATATGGGAATTACAAGGGTATGCTTCTGGCCTGCCTCAGTTACCACATTGGCATCCACGCTGTCCATTCAGAAATTGATTGACAATGGTATCATAAATAAGAGTGGTACGTAAAAGACCATCTATTTATTAAGTAAGATTCTTCATGATTTTCTTTTGATACTCCTTGAACTTGTTATTGTAGGGGTTCCTCTAAGTGATCAAATAATTCAGCTGTCGGAAACAATGCCACCTATAAAACCTGAGAACCTTGGATGGGCAGGATTTCCAGACGTGCCTACTATAGAAGCAATGTTCCAGTTGTTGGTACAAGCTGAAGAAGCTTCTAGGATGACAGAATGGTTTATATGTAACTCAACTACTGAGCTCGAGTCTGCAGCATTCAGCCTGTACCCACAGTTGCTGCCGATCGGCCCTTTGCTAGCAAGCAACCGTCTTGCTAACCAGACAGGCCACTTCTGGCCAGAAGACTCCACCTGCTTAACATGGCTAAATCAACAAGCACCATGTTCAGTTATTTATATTGCATTTGGTAGCTTCACTATTTTCAACCAAACTCAATTTGAAGAATTGGCATTTGGTCTTGAACTTAGCAACAAACCATTTTTGTGGGTGGTGCGACCCGGTATGACTAAGGAGACTACAGCAGCTTACCCAGATGGGTTTATTGAAAGAGTAAGTTCTCGTGGAAGAATCGTTAGCTGGGCCCCACAACAGAAGGTTCTAGCTCATCCTTCTGTGGCTTGTTTCACAAGTCACTGTGGTTGGAACTCTACTTTAGAGGGTGTGACGAACGGACTCCCATTTTTATGTTGGCCATACTTTGCTGATCAATTTCACAACGAAACTTATATTTGTGATATCTGGAAGACCGGATTGGGGTTTAATAAGAATGAAGCAGGTGTCATTACTCGAGAAGAAATAACAAGTAAGATAGAACATCTGCTAAGTGAAAAAACATTCAGAGACAGGGCTTTGGATATCAAAGATACGATTACAAATAGCATTAACAAAGGCGGATGCTCACACAGAAATCTAAATAATTTTATTGAGTGGATTAAAGAGAAAGATACAGATGTGACGAATCAACCTGACTCTATGTGAACATGAATGTCTAAATGTTTAGCTATTTCTATTAATAAAATTTTCATATTTGATTTATCAGATGTGAGCTTGTTTAGCTCTAATTTGTTTTAGCTATTTTCGTATGCGCTATATATCAAATTTAATCACACAAAATATGCTCTTGCTTCCTTTGGTTACTTCGTATGAAAACATCTTTTCCGTTTCTTGGGAAAAATTGATGACAAGGTTGCTCAAAATTTTGCAAGTTCATGTTTGATTCTAAAGAAATGATAGAATTTGGTTCTCTAGGAGGTTCGTAGAATCTCCGAAAAAACATTGCGCAGAAATCATGACAAAACCACATGTGACTCATACCGCTTTCCGCACAAGGACATCTACTTCCTGCAACGGAGATTGCTCAACGCCTAGTCGAACAAGATGTCAAAGTTACATTTCCAAACACAGAGGGCACTCACAAGGAAGTGACATCCGATTCGTTAAAGAAATATGATAATGAGAATCCGTGCTTTCATAAGTTGATTATAATGGCCTCATGAACAACAATTGGGGGAATTAGATGCCTATTTGTTGTCCAAAGGTCGTTTAATTTCAGTTGAATTTGATACTGTTAGCAAAGCTGATGCTCTAATAATTGATGTTGTAGTCCTTGGCTGCTTCAATATGCTACCAAATGACCAAAAGAATCAGAACGAGTCTGTTAACAGAGGAAATGGATCAAGACATGGACAAGAAACAAAACAGAAGATCCGACAATCTAAAATTCAGATGGGGTCACCAAAATATATAAAGAAAAGCTACAATTTTCTATGTTAGTATATGCAACAAATTGTTTTATATTTTAGACCAGCATGAGGTTTTCAGGATGTGCCAAAGTTATACTATTGAAATCTCCACCAAATCAGATCTGCTTTCTTTTTTATCGATCAAATCGAATTTAATAATGCATGGAAAGCAACAGATTCTCTGCAACACTAAAAATACCTGGTTTTGTCAGATTCAACAATTCCAAATCGTTTTATGTCATCAAGCAACAAAAAACATTAGCTTAAGACACGGAAAACAAGCAAAGTATTGATAGAACTGCAGAAAACTAACTCCAGGAAATCCGGAAAACATAAAATTTTAAACTTAACCAAGTATCAGAACAAGTCTGCAGAAGTAAACGAGAGATAAAATATACAAGGCAGATCCATACAGGCCGATAGAAGTGCGATAGCAATCATTGCAGAAAGCACAGGCACTTGTTATAACATCAGAACAAGATATCCAAGAAAAGGGCCGATATGGCTCATGTACTAGTTATACCTTATCCAGCACAGGGACATGTAATCCCTATGATGGAGCTTGCTCAAAGCTTGGTCATGCAAGGTATCAAAGTGACATTCGTGAACACAGAGATCAATCACAAACTTGTCACAGACACTTGGATGGAAAAAGATAGTCTTACAGACCTGATGCATATGGTTTCCATCCCAGATGGGTTAGAACCATGGGAAGACAGGAGTGACCTTGGTAAGTTGACCGAATCAATATTAAAAACCATGCCTGGTAAGCTGGAAGAGCTTATAGAGAAGATTAATAAGGACGGAACCGATACAGTCAACTGTGTTATCGCCGATGGTTGTGCGGGTTGGGCCATTCGAGTCGCAAATAAGATGGGAATACGACGAGTAGTCTTCTGGCCTGCATCAGTTGCTTCACTGGCACCTGCGTTGTGTATTCAGAAGCTGATTAATGATGGAATGATAGACAACAAAGGTGCGATTAGCGTGATTATCTAATTCTATCAAGAATGATTCTAAAAAACTGGCGTGACATTTAAAAAAACTTTTATTTCAGGAATTCCTTTAAAAGATCAAATGATTCAGTTGTCACCAACCATGCCACGTATAAGAACTACAAGCCTCCCATGGGCCTTTGTTGGTGACATGGAAACCACAAAATCAGTTTTTAAAATTTCAGTAGATGTTGCAGAAGCTGCAACAATGACAGAATGGGTTATATGTAACTCAACTACTGAGCTCGAACCTGCAGCATTCAGCCTGTACCCACAGCTGGTGCCGATTGGGCCTTTGCTAGCAAGCAACCGACTTGCTGACCAGACAGGCCACTTCTGGCAAGAAGACTCCAAGTGCTTGGCATGGCTTGATCAACAACCACCATGTTCAGTCATCTATGTAGCATTTGGTAGCTTCACTGTCTTCAACCAAACTCAGTTTGAAGAATTGGCACTTGGTCTTGAACTTAGCAACATATCATTCTTGTGGGTCGTGCGGCCAGGTATGACCAAGGAAACTACAGTATCTTATCCAGATGGATATTTAGAGAAAATAGGCTCTCGTGGAAGAATCGTAAGCTGGGCCCCACAGCAGAAAGTCTTAGCACACCCTTCAGTGGCTTGCTTTTTAAGCCACTGTGGCTGGAACTCTACTTTAGAAGGTGTGATAAACGGACTCCCGTTCTTATGCTGGCCATACATTTCCGACCAATTCAGTAACCAAACTTACATTTGTGATATCTGGATGACCGGGCTGGGGTTTACCAAGGATCAGTCAGGCATCATCACACGAGAAGAAATAAAGAATAAACTAGAACGCCTTCTCGGTGACAAAACATTCAAAGCAAAGGCCATGGATTTAAAACAAAAGGCTACGAGCAACATCGAAAAAGGAGGAAACTCGCACAACAATCTCAGTATTTTCATTGACTGGATACAAGATAAAGATACTGTAAACTAATGTGTTCTGCCGAAAAGAAATAGAAACGTTTTTAAAATAAGTCAAGCCCAACTATTGATGCTTGAGAAAGTAATAGTTTACACATGTTTTTAAAATAGGAAACTAATGTTTTTGCTTTTACCACATTGATTCAACACCATGTGAAAAACAAGAAGCTAGATATACGGCTGAAAGATCAATTTGATCTTTGACGAACTATTATGTAATAGTTGTATAATGTTTAGCCTATATAAGCTAGTATCTTTGTAATAGAAATGTACCAGTGAGTCCACAAAATAATACAAGTGTTTCAAGTTTTTTAAATAAAGAATTTTTTCGAGTGCATTGTTTTCATATACCAAAGAGTTTTGTTTATACCAATGTTCTGAAAGGCTCAAGGCGCACTAAGGCGCAAAGGGAGGCAAAGAGCCTCAAGTCGAGGCGCATTCTAAGGCGCGGGATTCATGAATGCGAGGCGCACTAAATACATTAAGGTTTTTATAACATATGTGACCATTTATGTAGATTAAATAATACAAAATAACATTAAAATACTAATACATGACATATATTGCCATTATAAAGATTAAAATGGATCATTTGTCACTTCTCAAACGGATCAACTCTTTCATTTGATGACTTATATAGAGATTAAAATCCATATCAGACTAAATATGCGTGTATCCTACACTTGTAGACTTACATATAACAAAGCTCACAATTTAACTCAAAATATCAAGCAAGCAACGTATTAATATTCAAGGCACAATGCCACATTTTATGATAATATGTCGTAAAGAAAATATTTAATGAAACAAAGTAACTTCTTAAATAAAATTTCAATCAATAAAATAAACATAAAATCAATTCAAATTTACAAATCATACAAGTACTCACCATATGACTTAAAAAGCCCATGCATATAACTTATAAGGCCCGTGTATCTTATCTTAATATTTAGAAAAAAAGCCCAAAAACCCGTTACATCTCTGAGGCGCAAAAATCCCTAAGGCGCAAAGGCGCAAAAATCCCCAAGTCGCGCGATTTTTGTGGGATTCATGCATGTCGTGAGCCTCGATTCAAAAAAATCCCTAAGGCTAGAGCTCGTGCGATTTAGCGCCTAGGCGCGCCTTAGGCGCGATTTTTAAAACTCTGGTTTATACTTTGTCGAAACATATTTTGTGACCAAATTTGTGTGAGAGTAACATCTCATATATCCAACATAAATTAGTATCGGAGCTTGTTTGAATCCATTTGTGTTAAATGAGTTCTTACCATTTTTTATAGAGCGGTCATGGCAAGACGACAAGGTTTTGATTTAAGTCATGTTGTCGTCCCAGTTTTTTATGGTGAAAATTATGATTATTGGTGTGTCAAAATGGAGACATTGTTTGATTCTTTAGATGTGTTTGACGATGTCAAAAACACATTTGAAGTACCTGTTGATACGGAAAAATTAACCGATGATCAAATGAAAGATTTGAAGCAAAAGAGAAGTCGAAATGCAGCCGTTCTAAGTATGATTCAGCGGGGAGTCACACCGTCAATCTTCCCGAAAATCATGCGTCTAAAAAAAGCAAAAGAAGCTTGGGAGGTGCTCAAGCAAGAATTTCAAGGAGACGTCAAAGTGAGAGCCATAAAACTACAAACTCTCAGACGAGATTACGAGAACACGAAGATGAAGGAAAATGAGTCACTAAATGACTATTCATCTAGATTAACCGATTTGATTAATTAGATGAAAAGTTATGGTGATGAAATTGAAGACCAACGTATTGTTGAGAAAATTCTCATCAGTATTCCCGAAAGATTTGATCCAATTATAGCAGTTATTGAAAAAACCAAAGATCTCAAAACTTTGGGTATTCAAGAATTGCTAAGTTCCCTTAAGTCATATGAGCAGCGTATGACTCGCCACTCTGGTAAGGCAATCAAAAGTGCATTCCAATCCAGTTTGCAAGGAGACAAGAAACCACCACAAAATTATGGAAGAGGGAGTTCATCCCGAGGTGGTCGAGGAGGCAGAAATTTTAGAGGCTGTGGACGTGGACAAATCTACGGAAGTTTTAGAAGTCAAGGCAACTTCGACAGAAGATCATTTGGCGATGGAAAATCTCACAAGTGTTCCATTTGCAAGAAAGACAATCACGAGGAAAAGGATTGTTGGTATAAAGTAAAGTACAAATGTACTCACTGTGATCAATTTGATCATCTAGAAAAATTTTGTCGAAAGAAAAACCAACAACAAGCAAATTTTTTAGAAGAAAAACAAGAAGATGGAAATGTTTTCTTTTGTCACTCAGCTAACATTGAAAGAAGTGACACATGGTTTCTTGACAACGGTTGTAGTAATCATATGACCGGTGATGAAAGTATTTTGGTCGATATTGACACCGCAAGAAATTCTCAAGCAAAAATGGGAAATGGAGCAGTAGTACAAGTGAAGGGAAAAGGAAAGATTCCGGTCAAGACAAAAGTAGGTATCAAATACATTAATGATGTTTTACTAGTTCCCGACCTTACACAAAATTTGCTTAGTGTCGGACAACTTGTAGAACATGGATACTCTGTAATTTTTGAAGGTAAAGGTTGCACTATTTATAATAAAGGAAGAAATAGAGAGTTGATGCAGAAGATAATAATGGGTCGGAACAGAAGTTTTCCGATCACATTCAGATACGAAGAACACTCTGCGTTGAAGGCCACAACAACAGATGAAGCTTTGTTATGGCACAGGAGGCTTGGACATCTAACTTTTCAAAGTCTAAATTTACTCCACCAGAAAAATATGGTTGGAGGTTTGACACAAATTCACGAGATTGAAGGAGTTTGTGAAGGGTGTGCACTTGGAAAGCATCATCGAAAACCATTTCCAAAAGGAGTAGCTTGGAGAGCCAAGGAAATTCTCGAGCTAGTACACACCGATCTTTGTGGTCCGATGAGGAATCCATCTCATGGTAATAATCTCTATTTCATTCTACTTATTGATGATTTTAGTAGAATGACATGGGTTTATTTCAAAAAAGAAAAATCTCAAGTTTTTGGAATTTTAAAAAGTTTAAAAATTTGTCGAAAAACAAACGGGGAGTTTTATTAAAATTTTGAGAAGTGATCAAGGAAAAGAATACAACTCAAAAGAGTTTGACAAGTTTTATGAGGATGAAGGCATGCACAGACAGCTCACAACTCGATACACACCTCAACAAAATGGTGTAGTCGAGAGAAAGAATCAGACCGTTGTAGAGATGGCAAAATCAATGATGCACGAGAAAGGTTTACCAAAAAGTTTTTGGGCAGAAGCAGTTTACACGGCAGTATATTTGTTGAATAGAAGTCCAACAAGAGCCCTCGATAACAAGACTCCACTTGAAGCGTGGAATGGAAGAAAACCTTTGGTAAGACATCTTAAAGTTTTTTGGTGTGTTTGTTATTCTCAAATTCCAAAGCAAAAAAGATATAAGTTAGATGAGACAAGTGAAAAGTGCATTTTTGTAGGCTATAGTAGCAAGTCAAAAGCTTATAGATTGTATAGCCTAAAAACAAAAAATGTAATAGTTAGTCGAGATGTAATTTTTGATGAAAATTCTTCCTGAAATTGGGAAGAAGAAAAAAAGGAAGGAGCAGGTTTTCCCACTAACAATATGCAGGATCAAGCACATGTGGAAAGTGATGAAAATCAAACATCACATGACGAAGTACCCAACGAAGAACCTGATGAAGAATCTCAAAGTCCACCACCAAGAAAATTTTGTTCGTTGACAGAAATATACAATGCTAATTTTTTTCATGTAGAGCCAGAAAGTTTTGAAGAAGCGATTAGAGAGGAATCATGGAAGAAAGCGATGGAGGACGAAATTCAAGTAATCGAAAAGAACAACACATGGGAGCTCACAAACAGACCATTAGACAAAGACGTTATTGGTGTCAAATGGGTTTACAAAGACAAGTACAATGCAGATAGTTCCGTTCAAAGAAACAAGGCAAGACTAGTCGCAAAAGGTTACTCACAACAAACTGGAATTGACTACGATGAGACGTTTGCTCCAGTTGCTCGAATGGACACAGTCCGAGCAATCATCTCACTAGCAGGCCAGAAAGGTTGGTTATTATACGAACTCGATGTCAAGTCAGCATTTCTCAATGGAGAACTCAAGGAAGAAGTTTATGTGAATCAACCTCAAGGATTCGAGGTTGAAGGAAAAGAAGAAAAAGTTTACAAGTTAAAGAAAGCGCTTTACAAACTCAAGCAAGCACCGCGAGCGTGGTATAGCCAGATCGATGGTTATTTTAAAGAAAAAGGTTTTGATCAAAGAAAGAGCGAGCTAACCTTGTATGTTAAAAATCAAGGTAAAGATGACATTTTAATTGTTGCGCTCGATGTCGATGATCTTGTGTTCACAGGAAATAACAAGAAAATGATTGATGATTTCAAGAATGAGATGATGCAAAAATACGAGATGAGTGATTTAGGACTTCTAAATCATTTTCTCGGAATGGAAATATATCAAGACGATGGCGGCGTTTTTATTTGTCAAGAAAAGTATGTCGAGAAGATTTTGAAGAATTTTGACATGTCGGAATGCAAACCAAAGGACATTCCTTTGGTTGTAAATGAAAAGCTCATGAAAGAAGACAGTTCAAGTAAAGTGGACGCTACACTTTATCAAAGTTTGGTGGGGAAGTTGTTATACCTCACAGCAACAAGGCCCGACATCATGTTTGCCGCAAGTTTACTCTCAAGGTTCATGCACAATCCTAGTCAAATTCACATAGGAGTTGGTAAAAGAATTTTAAGATATTTGCAAGGCACGAAAGATTTTGGAATCAAGTTAGAAAAAAATGTAAATATAAATTTGCATGGTTTTTGTGACAGTGATTGGGGAGGATGTACAGATGACTTGAAAAGTACATCCGGATATATTTTTTCACTTGGTTCAGGTGTGTTTTGTTGGTGCTCCAAGAAGCAACAATTAGTCGCGCAATCATCAGCAGAGGCAGAGTACGTAGCAACAGCTCTAGCCACATCACAAGCAATTTGGATACGAAGAATTTTTGAAGACATTGGAGAAAAGCAATTGAAGCCTACAACAATTTTCTGCGATAGCATTTCAGCAATAGCAATCGCAAAGAAACCGGTTCATCATAGCCGCACAAAGCATATCGCTTTAAAACATCATTTTATCAGAGAAGCAATTGAAGACGGAGAGGTGCAACTCGAATTTTGTGGAACAAATGATCAGTTAGCAGACATTTTCACAAAAGCACTTCCATGAGAAAAGTTTCAGGAGCTTAGACGAAAGTTGGGAGTTCAGCCAAAACACATTACGGGGAGAATGTAAACTAATGTGTTCTGCCGACGAAAAGAAAAAGAAACATTTTTAAAATAAGTCAAGCCCAACTATTGAAGCTTGAGAAAGTAATAGTTTACACATGTTTTTAAAAGAGGATAATAATGTTTTTGCTTTTACCACATTGATTCAACACCATGTGGAAAACAAGAAGCTAGATATACGGCTGAAAGATCAATTTGATCTTTGACCAACTATTATGTAATAGTTGTATAATGTTTGGCCTATATGCTTAGTATCTTTGTAATAGAAATGTACCAGTGAGTCCACAAAATAATACAAGTGTTTGAAGTTTTTTAAATGAAGAATTTTTTCGAGTGCATTGTTTTCATATACCAAAGAGTTTTGTTTATACTTTGTCGAAACATATTTTGTGACCAAATTTTTGTGAGAATAACATCTCATATATCCAACAGATACAGATCCTTAAAAGCATCCTAGCTTATGTATAGCAATATACATGTGAAACACTCGTAACAACAGTTATTTTTTGGCAATAACATGTCATATACGAGTATATGACTTACAAATGTTAAGGGAGAGTTTGTCTAAGCTTACTTTCAATAAGCAGTTTAAGGCTTATAATTAATTAAAAGCTCATAAGCCCTTGCTGAATGTTTGAATTAGCAAATGAATATAAGCTATATAAGGTTATTGGACTAGCTTATGCTTGTAAAAATGCTAAGTTAAAGAATTAACCAAGTCAAAGCCCTCCGAAATAAGCCTCAAAAAATAAATTAAGCTTTTAAAAATCCCCCTAGATAAGCTCATAAGCTCACTAATTTCATGCTAAATATATGGCTATCATATTTTTTGTAAGTGGTGTGTCCACAATGACTCAAACTATATCAAAAGCTTTTTTACAAAAAGGTTATTGCTGGAAACAAGCTCAAATACCAAAATTTCATTAAAAACCATTTTATGAATTTTGTATTATGGTATAATATATATCATATTGGTGTGATTCTCTCAAAAACTTTAGGATCCTAGTCTTTGATTAAAAAAAGTTACTGAATTATTCAAATGGGGAAAAACTTTCAATATACTGTTTTAGGGGGAAAAATATATTTTACCTTTAGTTGGAGATGCTTTTTAGGATAAATATGATTGTAGAAGTATAATTTTGTATTGATCGCAAAAGAGACTAAAACAAAATTACATGTGCTTTAAAATAAGCAAATAAGCACGAAAATAAAGGTATCCCAGACACCCCAATAATTCATTATCAACAAAAGAGACTAACTGCATTGCTTAAATTAATTATTTTCATTTCATGTTTCAGACAAAAGTATGTGTTTACTAGAAAATATGACTTTACATGAATGTTGTGTTATGTTTTCTCTCTTTTTCATTACTGATCAATCATTTTTTTCTTCATGTTGAGTTCCCTTCTAACTGATTCAGAATGGTGGTATTGTGATTTGAATAGACTGGTGCGGTGTGTTGTGGTTTTAGTTTGGATGCGTTTTGATTTAAATTGATGGTGTTGTAGTTCACATGAGGGTGTGGTGATTCAGATCAATTGTATCAAACTATCAATGGTTTCATGGGTTATACCGGTCAGCAATAAAAACTGAAAACCGAACTAAAATATTCGATCGGATTATTTCTTTTCCAAAAACCGAAATCTTCGTTTGGTTTGGTTTTGTTTTTTTTTTTTTTTTTTTTTTTTTTTATTTTTATTATTTTTTTTTTGAAAATCGAACCGTAAAAGCTAAGTCTAACCGAACTAACAAGATAAAAATTACGTTGCCAGGAATTTTTATCTTGTACTAAAGCTAAAAAACAAAAGCTTTAAAGTACAAGTTACTTAAACACACATTTTTATTAAAAACACTGCAGAAGCTTGAATATCTTACAATGGTTGCAGTGAGAGGTTTTTTGGTGGATTGTCGATGATTTTTCTTAATGAATTACAATGCCTTTTATAGGTCAATCGAAAGAGAATAAAATGAGAATATGCTTTGGCATCTAGCATATTCCAAAGAATAAACCATGGCATATGCCAAGGAATATTCCAGGCCATTATTAACTTTGAAACATTATTGGCCGACACATACATAATTTTGACAACGACCCTTACTTTAATAATTATACAAAAGACAATGGGCACGTGAAAATAATTTCACATGCGGGACCTTCGAGCTTTGGGATAGAGGTTCTTATCCATGGGACGATTCAATTTTAACGTGTTAAGATAATAATCATCCCACCCGGGGTCCACAATAAAAATTGAATCGTCACTGCATACGTCATCTTCTAGAAGGTAGTATTGGGCTTCCTTGGGCTCAAATATTGTTGCGGCCCAATCGTTCTGCGAGGGCTTCTAGTTCGATGAGGATTCTTCTTGCTTCTTTGTTTTGGATTCGGGCGTCTTCCTTTTGGTCAGACAGTGGTTGTCTCTAGTTGATAATCCAAAGCAGACTTGGGCTTTGCATTGTATGACCGCTTGTAGGTTTCACATTGCTTTAACTGCTTCTTTTGCTGTTGATAATTCGATATCCTGAGCGACTGATCTCCATGCATTAGATTTATCTATTCTGATTGGGGTTTGGTTGGCCTTGAGCTGGTAGTGCTTGTACGTTGCTCCTGGTTCTTCATACGTAAAGATGGTTTTAGTAAAGATCCTTGAGAGTGGTTGAAAGTCTTCATGATTTCTTCGCATGTGATCTTCATAGTCTCTTAAGAGGCATTAGGGGACTGTAGAACTTCCTCCACTAAGTAAAGGGTTGCTGCTGCTAGTAGCTTCATATCTCTTGTGCATTCTACAAAACAAAGATTAACAAGTCTTGAGAGAGAATCAGCTAGTGTGTTATGTTTCCCTTCTATATGTTCTATGTTAATCTTGACGCATGTTCCTATGATTGCATCTGCAAACTTTATCCATCTAACCCTTGATGATTTGTTGCTATTAGCTTTGTTATAAAAGCTAATAATGGCTTGGCAATCTGTCCTTAGAGTGACTTCTTGTTTATCAAGGTAATAAATTTTTAGTTTCTCCAAAGTGTTGATGCAAGCATTGATTTCAGCATCAATTGTGGATTAGGTTGTTGAGAACTTGCCGCTTGCATATGCACAAACTTTCTCTGAGCTCCTTGGTCCTTCCTTGTTATTCTTCCATTTAACCACTCCTCCCCATCCTTCCATGCATCCGTCTGTCTCCAAGATGATATAAGCATCATCAGGTGGTATCTCGAGGTCTGGGAGATTTTGTACTTGCATTTTGATTTTTCTGACTAGTTCGTAGTTAGAGGGCTTCAATCTTTTGTCTCCATGAGCATTCGTCTTTTCGTACAGTGGCCTTAGGAGTATTCCGAGTTTTGGGATGTGACTACGAGCATAATTAAGGATTCCTAAGAATGATCTTAACCCCTTCTTTGTCTTTAATTCTTCTTCGTCGAAGTTAACAATCTTCTTTATGATGTGCGGCTGTAATTTTATGGTTCCTTCCCCTACGACTGCTCCCAAGAAGTCTATTGTTGGAACTGCTATCTTCATTTTTATTGGAGATAATACTAAACCATTATCTTCACAAATCCTTAGCATCTTTTCCAAATGCTTCGCATGCTCTTTTTCGTTCTTTGAGAAGACTAGTATATCATCGATATATACTGCGATGAATGATTCTGTTCCCTTGAAGCATTTATCCATCTTCCTTTGGAAAACTGCTGGGGCATTCTTCAAGCCGAATGGCATAACAAGCCATTCATAAAGTCCTCCTGGAACTAAGAACGCAGTCCATGGAATCGATTCTTCATCCATAATGACTTGATGGAACCCTGACTTGAGATCGAACTTTGAGAATATTTTTGCACCCCCTATCCTCTTGATGATCATATTTATGCCTGGTAGAGAGTATTGATCCTTGTATGTGTTATCATTTAGGGATTTGTAATTGAAAACCATCCTTTCTTTCCCTTTAGTTTCCTTTCCTGTCATAGGTTCAATTGTTGTTCCTGAATTTACGATCATTGCCATCGTCCTGTGCCTGCTTTTGCTTGGACGAATAGCACCGATTTTCAGAAGGCTATCAATATGCTTTCTGAATGAATCTTCCATTGCTGGTGTTACATGCTTTAGTGGCCGGTCTTCAATTGTAACATCTGGATTGATGATATCCAGTTTACAAAGTTCGCCATTCTTTTTCCAATGCTTTAAAGGTTCTTCTCCGATGTATCCTTGAAGCTTCAGCCTATCAATGATAGGTTTGAATTGTTCTGGGAATACATTGTTTCCGTCTTTATTGAAATAAATGGATTCATTTATTTCAAAGAATTCTTCTTCACTGACTTCGAGCTCAGTAATGGCAACCTCAGCAACTTCAGTTTGGTCTGAAGTCTTGATCTTGGTAACCTTTTTATAAATGGTTATCTCATCGCCTTCTATACAGATTCCTCCTTTCATGGCTCTTATGAAGTTAGCTCCTATTAGCATCTCAATACCATTGCTGTCATGCATATCAAATGCGTATATAAGAGGAATCTTGAACTTATTTCCTTCAATGAGGAAAGAGCCCTGCTTCAGCCTGTGAGTTGCTTGATGTCTTGAATTCAATCCATTGAAGAAGACGTTGTAAGTTAAAAGTTCAAGTGCTTCTTCCTGGATAACCTTTTTGTTTATGCAGCATGTTGATGCTCATGTGTCTATTATTGCAGTGGTTCCAAATGCAGGACAATTAGGGATATCAAACTCAACCTTTACATTGTAAAGTGAGTTGGTTATCTTCTTAATTTTTGGAACTGCGGCATCATTTCCAGAGTAATGAACCTCTGCTTCCATGAAGGTTCTTGCTATATGAACTTATGCTTCCATAATGGGTCTTGCTGTTGGAGGATCGCCTAATGGTGGAAATTCTTCTCTAAAGAATTCGAATTCTGCTCCCTCCCCTTTCTTCCCTTGCAGTTGTGCTTTAAGCCTTCTTATTTCTTCATCCTTTTGCTCTTCAAGCCTTATCTGTTCAGCTTTAAGCTGATTAATGAATTTAAAGGCATCTGCGATATCCCTTACTAAAAGGCTTTTTTTCAGAGTTCCATAATTCTTCCTTCTTCTCCATAGCAGCTTTACTTTCATAGTACTCTATTGCTTGGTCTCTAATCATCTACTGCACTTGTTCTGTCTTTTCTTTTAGAAGCTCCTTGAGAAGTCTTACTTCATTGCTGCTAAAGTCCTTTTCTTCCTCTTGTTTGTGCAGCTGCTTTCCTTTGACATTAACTGTCTTGCCAAGATAGTTTCTTGCACAAAGAGCACATGCTGTAAGTTGCCATTTGGGGTAGCTAAGTCTTGACATGTCCGTGGTTAGTATCCCACAGTAATAACAGATTGTGTAGTTGGTGACTGCGTTTTCCTTCCAATCATGATCACACTCTTAGCTCTTAGTTGGTGGTTCTCTGTTTGGTCTCCACGATCCAGCTGATTGAACTATGTCTGTTATTTTTGTTGGTGGTCCAGGATGGAACATGAAAGCATAATGACTATATTCGTTTTCTTCTATTTCATCTTCGCTGTTGCTTTCATGAACCTCTTGTGTTGCTGTGAAAGCTGCTTCTTCAAAAGGGGTGTCTTGGACCATGATATTGATGTTTTGATGTGTATCACCTTGTCCTTCTGATATGCTATAAACACTGCTGTCATCAAAGTCCGCTGAGACGATGTCCCAGTTGTCATCAAGATCCAGTTCTTGGTAAATAGCTGATCTTGCGATATTTCCTTGCTTGCTTCTGCAATCTTTTGCAAAATGCCATTCTTTTCCACAAATAAAGCATTTACACTTCTTGACTCGTCCTATGTCATCTTTATATTTTCTTTTGAATGGCTTTACATGAGAACTGTGTGGCTTTCCTTTGTATGTTCTTGATTTCCTTATTCCATAATTCTTCTTGTTATTTTTGTAATAACCAGGAATTGGTATAGCTGAACAAAGAGATAAATCTCTTAGTTCTTTAACAAGCGCTGCATCTTTGCACATCTCTGAGACGAAAGTATGAGTGAACTTGATTGCAGGTAAAACTCTTGCATTGAGACAAGGATGCTTGGCTTTAAACGATTCTTCTATCTTCTTTGATAAAGAAGGTGGGAGCTTAGCAAAAAGCTTTTCTGTTGTCGAGGGGAAATATAGTCTTCCAGACTTGATTGCTAGCTGCCTGAAATCTTCCAAGAATGTCCACAAATTTTTAGTTTCTTCACAAGTTATCCTATCCCGATCTCTATAAGCTCTATCTTGCTCATCGTTTAAGCCTCGATAATGGATCTTCCATTATGATTAATTTCCTTACTTGCGATGTTATGTTTTGTGGATCATCTGCGATTGTTTCAAGAGCAGAATACGCTTCTAGATATGCAGTTCGCCATTGCTGCCACATTAACTTTTCACTTTCTCCAAGAAGGTTTTCCACAAAGGATAGTTTTGCCTTGTTGTCAGACCATGTTTGACTATTGAGTCTATTGATTGTTATATACTCCCATCTTGATATTACATATGACCATAAACCTGGATCTGCTGGTAAGACAAGCATCACCCCTGATTCCGTCCATGTTGTTGGCAGAGTCCACTATGAGTTGTGATATTCACCATATCCTCCACTAAAAGTGTTGCCTTTTCCTTGAGGATAACCAAACTGATAGTCTGGACTAGAAGTTGGTTTTGGATTCTGTCGAGCTGGTGGATAAACTGCTGGCCCCATTATTACTTCAGGTGGAGGTTGGTAACTTGAACCAGACTCATCATCATTTGTGGCGAATGTAAATGCTTGTTCTTCTCGCTTATTGATGATTTGTGCGGCTAGTTGTTTAAAGTTTCGGAACTTTGGGTATGGCAGACTATCATCATCATCTTCTTTGGAAAGATGAAGAATTGTATGGTCCTCACAACGCTTTGCTACTCAACAGCAAAAGAAGCAGTTAAAGCAATGTGAAACCTACAAGCAATCATACAATGCAAAGCCCAAGTATGCTTTGGATTACTAGTTGTTTAAAATTTCACTATTCACTTTTACTATTCATTTTTCCCGAAAATTTTCCCGAAAGTTGATTTTTATTTGATATTCTCGAATGATAAATCATTTCCATGGCAAATTAAATGTTTGACATTCGTCAGAACATTTTCGTGAAAGTTATTAAGGAATTACATGGAATTACACGTTTTAGGGTAAAACGTCAATCAGAAATTCTACGCACAACGAAATTCAACCCCGTCAGGTGACCCCACATCGGAAAAATGTTTGACACACTCATGATTTATTTGAGAATTAATCGTGACTGAGAAAAACATGACCAAAGACTTCCCGGCAGGTCACCCAAGCCTGTACTACTCTCGCATGAGCACGCTTAACCATATGGGCGATTAACCGTTAGACCACAAAACGCGTTTCTAAGACTATTTGAGTTTTCAACTTATTAGAAAAAGTCAACATATTCTTTCCCTCCCCCATTGACCAAAAATCATCCCTTGAGTTTATAAGTCATTTCGTGATTTTTAGGCTTACGGTTTGATGTCTAAAAGACATTTAATACCAACCGACACTAGACTGAGCCCAGTCTAGACATTATAAGTCATTTTAAATCATTTTTATCACATTAGAAAAGTAACATTTTACTTTTCTCAATTTTACGCAATATTCGTACGTTTTACGTATTACGCGTTTTAGACCCGTGTTTCCAGTTTTTAGCAGGGTTTTAGCACCCGATAGAACCTACCACTCATTTTATATTTTATTATGGAGTATTTTGACAAGTTTAACCATACTTTCAAATTCCATAATTTTACGACACCCGGTTTTACATTTTGAGGCTTAATCATTTACGATTGGCGTTTCCCGGAGTCAAAACTAACCAAGTATCTTGGATAATACCAAGAAAAGTCCACACCCTTGCTCTCCAAGCACTCCAAACCGACCTAGGAGGGGGGGAGTCATCCCATGTGGCTTCATCTCATGAAATTACCCTTAGATCATCATTTAATTACAACTTGGTCACCAAGTTGTAACACTTTCCTAGTAAGCTTCCTAACCTCCTCATTTGGACTATAAATACTCCCTCCCCATCCCCTTTGTTGCCGTGCATCCCCAACCCCATAACCATTCCATTCTTAGCTTATTTCCTTCCAATTTCTTGCAAGGTTCAAGTGATTCTTCAAGGTTGAAACCCTAGTTTCTTTTAGATAATCAAAACTCTTCCAATCCCTAATATACTTGGTGATTTCTCTTGAGTTTAAATCCACTCAATTCACCTCAACTTTCATTACATCTCTTTCAAGAATACCAAGGGTAGAAAGATTGCATGAAGTGAAAAAGGGTTGAAGCAAGTCTATCAAAGTCCTATCCTTACATGTTAACTTCCTTTCATCTTTGAAAGCCAAAAGTTGTGAGCCAAACCCTAACTCGATTCTTGTTAAATAATCATGTTCATGTTATTTACATATTATTTGTGCTATATATTGTCTTGTTATCATGTCCATGATGTATAAAAATGACCAAAACAAGTTATTGTTATTGATTGTTAAAACAAGTTACTAAAACAAGTAAACTAGTGACTTTCTTGGTAAGACCTGATCAAAATGGTAAAAATATGATATTGGATCATTACATATTGTAGTAGAGGACTTAACAAGGAAACCATAGCAATTTGAACCACCCAAAACGAGTATACGAGTCAAAAGTTACGCCCATTTGAAGTTACCAAAACTTTTCGGCAAACTGCCAAATACCATTCTGATCAAATTTGGGTTTTGAAAGTCATACTTCTGGTCCGATTCATCAAAAAGTTAAAACACGAAAGTTGTCCGGAACGACGTTTTCGTTCAGGAACAAAGAAGCTCGAGACCTAAAAACGCTTTCCGAGTGATAAAATTCTTCAAATTCTAAACAACCCATTTTTAGGCGAAAGTCACTAGATTATGGTTATACTTTAAATGGAACAAGAGGTCTTATGACCTATAATCAAGACCACCACCATGGCTAGAGCCAAGGTTGTGTCTCATGACCTTGAAACAAGGACCAAAGGTCATGGCTAGGCCATGACAAAATGACCAAGTAAACTTACATAGGCGTAAACATGAAACAAGGAATTGGCGATATATTGAACAAGCAATTTGGATCTACTTCACTTGAAAAGGAACCATAAGATTTTACCAAGAGAAAATGGTCATTCAAGACTTATGAAACTACCCCTAATAACAATCTTCATGTACTAATAAACTTTCCTAAGTTTATACAAATATCGGACATGTAACCTTTCGGATCAAAACTTATATCTATATATTTCATCAACTACTACAATAGTAGGGAGCCTCATGTGAGGAGTTCATTATGTAAGCCGTCGAGATGAGTTGTGGATTTACGAGTTAAAGTGTCCTGGCTCCTCGAACGCTTACTAACATGACTTCTGAATTATGTCGGCCCGAACGGTAGTAAACGATATACAAAACATACATGTTTCATGAATCATTACTTTCAAAGACTTACAATATACATCATACCACATCATGGACTAAATGCAAGATATATATATAGGCACTACTTCATATTCTTTACTCCGATCCTAAGTCGCGACATTCTATTATAGGTTGCTCGTAGAAACCTTCACGATTCGACCGTTACATTCATTACTTGCTATCTTACTTAAGGTGAGTTCATAGCCCTACTTTCGATTACTTAATTGTTTTACAAACCCTTGGGGGAATACATGCTATTTATAACCGAGCACAATGTTTTTAAATTGTATGCTTACCTGATTGTTTTATTATCACTAAGTACCAACCTTGCTAAACCGAGATCCCTTATTATGAACCATTTAATCACTAGCAATAGTGAGCGCAAATATTGTGAATAGGCCTATTGGGATTGACGAATCCCATTTGTATTGACTAAGTTCAAACAAATGCATTAATATTTGAGATTTAGGTATGTTAGCAAAGTACCTACCGGGATAAATCTGCCGATCGATATTGGTACACGTTAACGTTATGGTGTCATAAGCTTAGTGTATAATACATGTTCCGGGCGTATAATAACGTAGCCTACCTGTTTTGTTTTCCAAACATTGGTGTGAGCCTATAACTCACACTACCAACATATTGTGTTCAATCGATTTAACAAACTCTATGAATATCACTCAACCTTTGTGTTGACCTCTCAAGCATGTATTTCAGGTTCATGACGATCAAGGATGGCACGGAAGGGCACGGATACTCAAGAGGGCTATAAATTTTATTATCATTCAAAACTCATTTAATTTGTAAACATGGAACCATCTGGGACCTCATTTTGTAATCTCTGATATTTATACAATTTGAATGATAAATCTTTTAAAACGACTCAATTGGAGTTCGTTTTCTATTATTGTGTCTATTGTGCCGTCAAGTAACACCCAGTTCGAATTCCGCTGCATCCATGAATTGGGGGTGTTACAGATTGGTACCAGAGCCATGGTTATAGAGAAACGGGTCTAATTGAGACCTAAACTTTAACCACACATACAAGCAAAAACATTTTTATAGCCTTCTACTCTTCGTGCCTTCCATCCTCCAGACGATTTTGGACTTAGTAAGCATGTTATGCTACACAAACATATTAGTATATTGAAATATACCCATTTTGAGCATTTCCCCGTAGACATTTTTATGCTACACAAACATAATTGCATATTGATATATGTACCCTTAACATAATTGAGCATTTCCCCGTAAGCATTTTATGCTACATGAACATATAAGTATATTGATATATACACACTAGGCATTCTATACTACATGAACATATTAGTATATTGATATATAAACTCGGTTTATTTTCAATCATTTATCTAAACAATGGACTAAACATATCTGTGTATGCCTATTCTAAGGCATTTCGGCACAGCCACACTCTCCCAATCATGTTCCTACTCCAATATTATATGTCTAAGACATTGTAACTAATTACAATGGTCTCATTCATTTTCCAAGACATTGTGAGATACAATGGTCTCATTCATTTTCCAAGACATTGTGTGTTACAATGGTTTCATTCATTTTCCAAGACATTGTGAGATACAATGGTCTCATTCATTTTCCAAGACATTGTGAGATACAATGGTCTCATTCATTTTCCAAGACATTGTGAGATACAATGGTCTCATTCATTTTCCAAGACATTGTGTGTTACAATGGTCTCATTCATTTTCCAAGACATTGTGTGTTACAATGGTCTCATTCATTTTCCAAGACATTGTGAGATACAATGGTCTCATTCATTTTCCAAGACATTGTATTATACAATGGTCTTAACCATTTCTCAAATGTTTTGAGTCACACAATGGTCTAACCTACTTCCTAGACATTGTGAATTGCCCAATGGTCTAACCTACTTCCGAGACATTGTGTTTTGCGCAATGGTCTCTAGAATTATTCCATCACATCATCAATATCATTTTATATGATATCAAAAACCCGTCACAACCTATCGATTTCTAAATAGAAATATGAGATTTCTAAAGGACAAACAAATCCATCACCTACAAAAGCTGAAGTTCAGCTCTACATTCATCAAAGTTTTCTTATGAAACCTTCATTATTAAAAGTTCGTGATCCTGGCCAAGTATGTTCTATTTTAGAACTACTTAAAACTTCCTTTCCATACGTACCTACCCTTACTACCTTCTATGCAATGGAATATGAAAACATACGTTACAAGTCTTGTATGGGCGGGACTTGCAACTTAAGGGTTTGACATCGCCTTTGTTTAGTGGACAGTTTCCCGAAAGCAACGGACATATCACAAGTATACCTAATTTAGGTATTTGAAAATTTTATCGAACCTTGGCTAAATATAGACTAGTCACCTATATTTAACCTAGGGACAGTGGAATATAGTCTGACTAACTATATTTGACTTAAAATTTTCAAATGCTGAGAATAGTTGTACTAGAGTTATGTTTAGATTGATTTCCTACATGAACACGATAAACCACCAGAATACATTAAAACAATCTAGAGACACGATAGTGCCTTACCACTCAGCAAGATCTTAACACCTTATTTGTATGATCTAAATTCATTCTTGAAAATTTTCATTTATGAGATAATCCGAACTACTATCTTGGGATAGTTATCAATTCTTCTCTTCATCCTGTAGAAGTACTATCCTGTTTAGGTCCTAAGGATACCATTCCATCATAAACTTTTAAAATCTCTTAAGATTTTAAAGCAAACTCAACATCGATACCTAAGAGTATTAATGTTAAGCATACACTACACACTTTTGTTCATCAACATATCACATCATTATCTTCACAACCATTACAAACACAAGCTCATTAACAGATCTTGATGCACTTTTAAAGCTCAAATCATCCTTAGTTACACCACAAGCACCCTTATCAGCTTTACAAGATTGAATATTCATCTTGTACTTTTGGAACACCAGTATCATCTCGTTAACCGGCTAAGTATGAATGTTGTGTCGGGAATTCTTGAGTAGGATGATTTATAATATCCTTATTTGAATGGATTGGGATGCCTTTTCATTTAAATAAAGAAATTATAAATCATCGAACCATACGTTTATATTCCTTTAGTTACATTGTTTGGGATGCCTCTCTATGTAAATAAAGAATTATAAACAAGTGGGCTTAATTATATCCGAAATAACATAAGTATGAAGTCAATAAACACTAGATACAACAACAGATTACCTACTAGGCTATGATTGCAACGACTATCCCAATTTCCATTAGTACGAGGTTTACATTTTGGGTTTTCATAATGATAGTGCAATAACAAACAAACTCATTACGGGACCATGTAACCATACGCATGCGCAGTCGTACCAAACTCATTGCGAAGCCATGTAGCCATATGCATGGGCAGCCGTACAATTCAAACAGGACTTGGTCCAACCACATGTTCAACGCTTATTCCATGATTCGATTCTTATATCAATTGCTATTGATACTTGACAACTATATCAAGTTCTATTTTGATATTCAACTACTATATCAATTCCTATTAATATTCGACTGCTATATCAATTTCCTTTGATATTCGACTATTACCATACCTTTCCTATATAAAAGTAAGCCTCATCCTACACCATACACTGAAATGACAAATCAAGTTACATCACCGGTAATCCCAGACTTTAGTCCTCATAAGTAACCACACCTTTTCATCGACACCACTCCAACATATGATACACACAGAACTTCGGGACGAAGTTCCCCGTAAGGGGTAGAGACTGTAACAATTCACATTTTTCAGGATAATTACTATTCCCGGAAAATTTCACTATTCACTTTTACTATTCATTTTTCCCGAAAATTTTCCCGAAAGTTGATTTTTATTTGATATTCTCGAATGATAAATCATTTCCATGGCAAATTAAATGTTTGACATTCGTCAGAACATTTTCGTGAAAGTTATTAAGGAATTACATGGAATTACACGTTTTAGGGTAAAACGTCAATCAGAAATTCTACGCACAACGAAATTCAACCCCGTCAGGTGACCCCACATCGGAAAAATGTTTGACACACTCATGATTTATTTGAGAATTAATCGTGACTGAGAAAAACATGACCAAAGACTTCCCGGCAGGTCACCCAAGCCTGTACTACTCTCGCATGAGCACGCTTAACCATATGGGCGATTAACCGTTAGACCACAAAACGCGTTTCTAAGACTATTTGAGTTTTCAACTTATTAGAAAAAGTCAACATATTCTTTCCCTCCCCCATTGACCAAAAATCATCCCTTGAGTTTATAAGTCATTTCGTGATTTTTAGGCTTACGGTTTGATGTCTAAAAGACATTTAATACCAACCGACACTAGACTGAGCCCAGTCTAGACATTATAAGTCATTTTAAATCATTTTTATCACATTAGAAAAGTAACATTTTACTTTTCTCAATTTTACGCAATATTCGTACGTTTTACGTATTACGCGTTTTAGACCCGTGTTTCCAGTTTTTAGCAGGGTTTTAGCACCCGATAGAACCTACCACTCATTTTATATTTTATTATGGAGTATTTTGACAAGTTTAACCATACTTTCAAATTCCATAATTTTACGACACCCGGTTTTACGTTTTGAGGCTTAATCATTTACGATTGGCGTTTCCCGGAGTCAAAACTAACCAAGTATCTTGGATAATACCAAGAAAAGTCCACACCCTTGCTCTCCAAGCACTCCAAACCGACCTAGGAGGGGGGGAGTCATCCCATGTGGCTTCATCTCATGAAATTACCCTTAGATCATCATTTAATTACAACTTGGTCACCAAGTTGTAACACTTTCCTAGTAAGCTTCCTAACCTCCTCATTTGGACTATAAATACTCCCTCCCCATCCCCTTTGTTGCCGTGCATCCCCAACCCCATAACCATTCCATTCTTAGCTTATTTCCTTCCAATTTCTTGCAAGGTTCAAGTGATTCTTCAAGGTTGAAACCCTAGTTTCTTTTAGATAATCAAAACTCTTCCAATCCCTAATATACTTGGTGATTTCTCTTGAGTTTAAATCCACTCAATTCACCTCAACTTTCATTACATCTCTTTCAAGAATACCAAGGGTAGAAAGATTGCATGAAGTGAAAAAGGGTTGAAGCAAGTCTATCAAAGTCCTATCCTTACATGTTAACTTCCTTTCATCTTTGAAAGCCAAAAGTTGTGAGCCAAACCCTAACTCGATTCTTGTTAAATAATCATGTTCATGTTATTTACATATTATTTGTGCTATATATTGTCTTGTTATCATGTCCATGATGTATAAAAATGACCAAAACAAGTTATTGTTATTGATTGTTAAAACAAGTTACTAAAACAAGTAAACTAGTGACTTTCTTGGTAAGACCTGATCAAAATGGTAAAAATATGATATTGGATCATTACATATTGTAGTAGAGGACTTAACAAGGAAACCATAGCAATTTGAACCACCCAAAACGAGTATACGAGTCAAAAGTTACGCCCATTTGAAGTTACCAAAACTTTTCGGCAAACTGCCAAATACCATTCTGATCAAATTTGGGTTTTGAAAGTCATACTTCTGGTCCGATTCATCAAAAAGTTAAAACACGAAAGTTGTCCGGAACGACGTTTTCGTTCAGGAACAAAGAAGCTCGAGACCTAAAAACGCTTTCCGAGTGATAAAATTCTTCAAATTCTAAACAACCCATTTTTAGGCGAAAGTCACTAGATTATGGTTATACTTTAAATGGAACAAGAGGTCTTATGACCTATAATCAAGACCACCACCATGGCTAGAGCCAAGGTTGTGTCTCATGACCTTGAAACAAGGACCAAAGGTCATGGCTAGGCCATGACAAAATGACCAAGTAAACTTACATAGGCGTAAACATGAAACAAGGAATTGGCGATATATTGAACAAGCAATTTGGATCTACTTCACTTGAAAAGGAACCATGAGATTTTACCAAGAGAAAATGGTCATTCAAGACTTATGAAACTACCCCTAATAACAATCTTCATGTACTAATAAACTTTCCTAAGTTTATACAAATATCGGACATGTAACCTTTCGGATCAAAACTTATATCTATATATTTCATCAACTACTACAATAGTAGGGAGCCTCATGTGAGGAGCTCATTATGTAAGCCGTCGAGATGAGTTGTGGATTTACGAGTTAAAGTGTCCTGGCTCCTCGAACGCTTACTAACATGACTTCTGAATTATGTCGGCCCGAACGGTAGTAAACGATATACAAAACATACATGTTTCATGAATCATTACTTTCAAAGACTTACAATATACATCATACCACATCATGGACTAAATGCAAGATATATATATAGGCACTACTTCATATTCTTTACTCCGATCCTAAGTCGCGACATTCTATTATAGGTTGCTCGTAGAAACCTTCACGATTCGACCGTTACATTCATTACTTGCTATCTTACTTAAGGTGAGTTCATAGCCCCACTTTCGATTACTTAATTGTTTTACAAACCCTTGGGGGGAATACATGCTATTTATAACCGAGCACAATGTTTTTAAATTGTATGCTTACCTGATTGTTTTATTATCACTAAGTACCAACCTTGCTAAACCGAGATCCCTTATTATGAACCATTTAATCACTAGCAATAGTGAGCGCAAATATTGTGAATAGGCCTATTGGGATTGACGAATCCCATTTGTATTGACTAAGTTCAAACAAATGCATTAATATTTGAGATTTAGGTATGTTAGCAAAGTACCTACCGGGATAAATCTGCCGATCGATATTGGTACACGTTAACGTTATGGTGTCATAAGCTTAGTGTATAATACATGTTCCGGGCGTATAATAACGTAGCCTTCCTGTTTTGTTTTCCAAACATTGGTGTGAGCCTATAACTCACACTACCAACATATTGTGTTCAATCGATTTAACAAACTTTATGAATATCACTCATCCTTTGTGTTGACCTCTCAAGCATGTATTTCAGGTTCATGACGATCAAGGATGGCACGGAAGGGCACGGATACTCAAGAGGGCTATAAATTTTATTATCATTCAAAACTCATTTAATTTGTAAACATGGAACCATCTGGGACCTCATTTTGTAATCTCTGATATTTATACAATTTGAATGATAAATCTTTTAAAACGACTCAATTGGAGTTCGTTTTCTATTATTGTGTCTATTGTGCCGTCAAGTAACACCCAGTTCGAATTCCGCCGCATCCATGAATTGGGGGTGTTACAAACTAGAGACAACCACTAGTCTGACCAAAAGGAAGACGTCCGAATCCAAAACAAAGAAGCCAGAAGAATCCTCGTAGAACTAGAAGCCCTCGCAGAACGATTGGGCCGCAAAAACATTTGAGCCCAAGGAAGCCCAAGACTACCTTCTAGAAGATGACGAATGCACTGACGATTCAATTTTTATTGTGGACCCCGGGTGGGATGATTATTGTCTGAACACGTTAAAATTGAATCGTCCCATGGATAAGAACCTTTATCCCAAAGCTCGAAGGTCCCGCATGTGAAATTATTTTCACGTGCCCATTGTCTTTTGTATAATTATTAAAGTAAGGGTCGTTGTCAAAATTATGTATGTGTCGGCAAATAATGTTTCAAAGTTAATAATGGCTTGGAATATTCCTTGGCATATGTCATGGTTTATTCTTTGGAATATGCTAGATGCCAAAGTATATTCCCATTTTATTCTCTTTCGATTGGCCTATAAAAGGCATTATAATTCAGTAAGAAAAATCATCGACAATCCACCTAAAAACCTCTCACCACAACCATTGTAAGATATTCAAGCTTCCGCAGTGTTTTTAATAAAAAGGTGTGTTTAAGTAACTTGTACTTTAAAGCTTTAGTTTTTTAGCTTTAGTACAAGATAAAAATTCCTAGCAACGTAATTTTTATCTACATTAATATGTCTAATAGAATATATATATATATATATATATATATATATATATATATATATATATATATATATATATATATATATATAACTAAATAAATCAATTTTTACAAATTTATATATTCATTTGCGAGAGAATTTATAATATATGCTTAATGTTTATGTGTGTGCTTGATGTGTATTTGTGTTTACTTGACAATATATCAATACATATTCGACAATAATAATCATACTATGTGTGTTTGACTTTTTTTTAATCTTTTATTATTATTATTATTATTATTATTATTATTATTATTATTATTATTATTATTATTATTATTATTATTATTATTATTATTATAAACCATCACTTTTATTAACAATAAATAGGATTTTACAAGAAATTGGTGGAGAGCCGAGAAACCAACTGGGCCCCCACACCTCTAGCAATAGCGAAACCAATCCTATTAAAAATATGAACGACAGCCCGCGCTCCAATGTCTTGAGTCGTAGAGAAACGTCGAATACGCTTTAGAAGAGTTACTGCATCTTTCTCAAGTTCTCCAAAAGAGGAGAAAGAGAAGGGGAGGAACCCATATCCGATATCCACACATTTGGCCTCATACTTGACACGTTTACGTTGTGCAGCTTCAATAACCGCACGACCTGGCATAAAATCAATCATACCAGATTGTGTCAAAGGTGACGACCCCGTAAGATCAACACAAACATCAAGCCCACCATCCCAAGAGTAAAGTAATATATCAGCTGGGCGCAAAGATCTATCCCTATCACCATAAAGCCCAATATCCACCTCCTTACGAGCTGAAATTTCGGACCGAGAGCATATATCAACAAGAACATCACGCACAATATTATGCCGATGTTTAATGCCAACAATACCCGCACAAGAAACCGCGTGATCCCCATAAATATCTCCAGTAAAAACACGAGAACAAGCTGAACACGGTACCTGAACAGTGAAAAGAGGAACACCCAGCCGATAACACAACACACAACGGTATGTCCGGGCATTCATAGTTTGACCCAATCCAGATATAGGAGCCACCCTGAGCCAATCTGAAGTATGATCCTCCTTTAGAGAGCTCCATAACGCCATTTGTCGAGGAGAAAGATGGAATGTAGATTCAACAGTTTGGGTAACCCGATCGAAATATATATCTGCCAATTTCTTCATGAGTTTGGGGGCAGCGACCTCGCTTAGGTTACTCAAAAGGTCAATATCCATATCCATATTAAAAGTACATAAAGCATCATCAAAGGAGGGACCAGCAGTTACAATACCAGAACTATGGAGAAGCTTAATCTGTAAGCTAGCAGATTGAAGTCTAGACCAGAACTATGGAGAAACTTATTATTATTATTATTATTATTATTATTATTATTATTATTATTATTATTATTATTATTATTATTATTATTATTATGTGTGATAGCGTATCAATATTAGTGGCCCAAGCTCACTAAATATATGCACGAATCAAGACCATTATAAAAACCCAACAACAAACACCTGATAGCGGCTCGACTATAAACCCAGGCTACGCTGGGCCTGGCGGAACTTATGTGGTTATGCTAAACGCATAGTACTACTGCTCCTCAATTCTCACTAACAGTTAAGATGTACCATCTGACATCGTACAGTGGGGACGCACGACAAACAATACTATGTAGGAGCCAAGGAGGAGAGGCCACCTGTCCTCCTTGTCTCCTCTTTGTTTGCTCTCTAGATGATCAATCACTTGGCTCCCTCGCAACCGTTGATCATCCCTCAAGGGTTTATATCTAAACCCTACTCGCCTCTCTATAAATAGAAGGCTTCACACATAACTTCACAAGTTTCACACACTTAGGAAATACTACCTCACAAGCAGTCTCAAATGCTCTTTGTTTAAGTGTTACTCGAGCTTCTTTATCTCAATCATTCTCATCAGGTCCTTACAGTTCAACACAGGAAACCAAACAACAAAACCATCCCATCTCATCTCTTAATACCGTACATACCATACGTAAACAATTTGCATGTGTCGAAATTTGAAATAACAATATTAGATTTAGATTAACAAAAAACTGAAGAAGAAGAACAAGAAGAAGAAGAAGAAGAAGAAGAAGAAGAAGAAGAAGACATTTTCTTATGTAAAACAAGAATGTTGTTGATGAGGCGAAAAGTGAACCGCTTTTAAGGGGTCATTTAAGCCCGGATTCGTGATTATTTGATCAAATATTGCCCTAAATCGTTCCGTCTGTCATTTTAGGTACTTTTGGAGAGAAATCTGGAAAAGAAAGCATTTTGGACGTTTTTGGAGCATAAAAGTGAAGAAAACGGCAAAGTCTCAATTTTCCTTGCTGGGAACGGCGTCAAGGTCTTCTACATGACGGCGTCAAGAGTTACAAAAGAGGTGGATGTGGAAAATACACGTGACGATCCAGAGATTTTTTGTGCATAGGAGATGACGACGTCACCCAAGGCCGTCATGGTCTAAGTATTAGTGACGGCCCAGAAGAAAATCACACATGACGGCGTCACAAATGGATCTAGGCAATACGATTTCATTATGGCGGCGAGTTGACGGCGTCACAACTTAATACATGACGCCGTCACCCTGTAAAATCTATATATATTTTTCCAAATTTCATTCATTAGTGTGCAACTTTGAGGGAAAAACCCTAGGTCGAATTTTCCAGCTTTTTCAAGGGTTTCAACCCTTTGAATCTTTCATGTTCAATAAAAGATAAGTACTCTTTCAAATCATTCAATATGTCTATGTGTTGTTTGATTATATCTTACACTTGCCTTCTATTTAACATGCTAGGCTAGATTTCTCTTGTGTTTGCTTAGATGTAGTGAAACCTAGATGTTAATTATGGGTTGATTGTTTGTTTATAATTGTTACGGATGATTGTATTCGATGTTAGGCTTAAGAAAACTGGCAGACTTCCATTGGTAACTTGCTTGAACGTCTTAAGAAACATGATCGGAGGTGTACTACGATTTTTGGTTGTATTTAATGCGTAGGAGAATTCTAATGATCCCATGTTAGGAGCTTCTAACGGCTCGACATAGGAGTGAAGTAGGATCCTATAGAGTTAGGGAATATTGTACACGGACCTACGACTAGTATTAAGGAATATGACCCGTCATCCATGCAATTGTAAGAAGCTATCAACCTGTAAAAGATATCTAGGGTGTAATGAAACCTAAGTAAACACAACATTCCTCATTATTGTCACCACCACATTAGTATAATAGTTTTGTTTTCATTTCTTTTATTTTATTTTGATTGCATCTTTAGATAAATTGGGTTAGTTGGCTAGCAACTAATTCCGCCCACTCCTTCAAAACCCGAGATTTTTACTTGCTTTCATAAAAATATAAAATGACAAAAAGAATCATCCCTCACCTCTAGACCTAGTTTAGGAGGCTTTCTAATCCTAGCGACACTATTCCTGAGTTGAACGATCAATCCCCCGGTACTTGTCACTATACTAAACTACAACGATCAGGTACACTGCCTGGTGGGGGTTGTAAGCTTCTCAAGAACCCTTGAGAGGTAAAACCTTTTGTAAGGGTGCAATCCCACGCATATCAAGTTTTTGGCGCTGCAGCCCGGGGAATAGTTATTGTCTAGGTTATTTCTTTTTATTAGGTCTACTTGCTAGATTCCTTTCTAGTAAGATTTTATTTTTATTTTTAGGTTTTCTTTAGTCTATCTTATTTCTTCATGTCTTTGTTCGTAACCTTTACCATCTGACATCATGGAAGGTGGTAACATCTTTGAACCCATCAACCCACCACAACAAAACCACCCACAAAACCCACCATTAGCAAACCAACCTCCTAGGCCCCGAACTTTAGGAGAGTATTCCCGTCCTAGCCACCAAGGCTATCGAAACACTATTGAGCTCACTCAAGGAGCCAATGGGTCCCCCTTGCGATCCGACACCATCCGGTTGGTGCAAAGCGGATGTGCATTCCATGGACTTCGTTCCGAAGATCCTAATCAACATCTCAAGGATTTCCTTAAAATCGTAGATTCCATAGACCTTGATGTTGTAACTAGAGAGTCGACCCGATTACGCCTATTCCAATTCTCTCTACGTGATCAAGCTAGTCAATGGCTTGAACGTTTACCCGCGGGATCCATCACCTCATGGGATGATCTCACCACTCTTTTCCTTGCTCAATTTTTCCCACCGGGGAGAACTACCAAGCTTAGAAATGATATCTTGATGTTCCAACAACATCAAGATGAAACCTTCTATCAAGCATGGACTCGATACAAGGACTTGCTCCAAAAAGTCCCTCATCATGGCATAGAACCATGGCTAACAATTCAAATCTTTTACGATAAGGTTAACTATCAAACGAGAAGGGCCATAGATTACGCTGCCAATGGTAGACTAAACAGACTTAGCATTGATAAATGCTTGGAAGTTCTTGAGGGGTTAGCACAATACGAAGAAGAAGGATGGGAGGATCCGATGTTTTCAAAAGAAGGGAATCTAGATTACGTAAACGCTACCCAAGAACAATTATTGGAAAATATCGAGAGGTAGGTTGAGGGCTTGATGAGGGCTGAAATGCCTGCAGCTAAAGCCACAATGAGTCCTAATAGACATGCGAGTGCAATTAGCAAATACAGTTTTCCTGAACGTTCACGACAAGAGGAGTTTGAAGGAATAATGATAACCTTCATAAATAATCAGGAGAAACAGATTCAGCACCTAGAAACTCGCATGGAAATCATTTGTAATGCTTTTATGGACTTAGCTGATGAATTTATATCAAGAATTAAGGAGAAGATTAGGGAAAAATCCACACCGAGAAAAATCGAAAAAATTTTTGAACTCCCAACCCCTTTGGTGTGTGACGAAGAGGAAAATAAAAAAACCCTCTCCAAGTGCTTCACCTTCAATTACCCCTCACTTCTATGAGCTTCCTCAAGAAGAAAAGAACTTGCGATTTCACAACATCTTTGTGGGAAGTTTGCAAGTCACGATCCCTAATTTCCATAAGAAACGTTCCTTTGGTTTTAAACTTGGAGTGAAAAGGGTGCACCTAAAAAACACTTCAGCATCAGAAACCTCTATGGAACAACCCCTCCCCGTACCCACCAATTACCAATATGAAGATCACGATCTAAGTGGGATTCTGATAGGCCCTATTCATAACCACACCTCACTTCGTGAGAGTAACAAAATGTTTGACCCTGGTGGACTCCACTAACGGGAATGGCTACTCATAGTTTATACCTTTGATCAGCTATTAACGATAGTGCAGGGACTGAATTTGAAATTGTCACAAAGTATCCAAAAAACGGGCATCTGACGGCGTCAGAATTTCCTCTTGACGCCGTCACCTCGCATTCTCAGCAATATTAACCCCATTTCCATCACTTTCATCACATACCCCACAAACTATACCCAAGTGCTACTCCACCTCTGAATCTTCAAGGTAAAATCTGACATCTTCCGTGACCGATTTCCACGTGGTAAGTAACTTTTCTTCAACCTTATTCGTTCAATTACCTTTAGGACCTACCAATTTTGAAAACCCCCATCATCTGAAACCCTAACATTGATCCATTCTTAGAACTCATAATGCTCTTCTATAGGTGTTTTGTAATCATGATTTAAGCATTAGGTAGTCGTGGTTGATATGAATCATGAGTCAATTGCGGAAAAATCTTTCATACCACTGATTTTTTGATCCCCCACCCATGTTTTCTGTAAAAAGGGGTGTTTGGGTCATGGATTTAGAGTTTGAAAATTGATTTTCCCCTCGTAATTGCATGGTTAAATTTTTGCTGGGTCTGACGGCGTCAGGTTCTATTGCCTGACGGCGTCAGATGGGTCTGACAGCTTAACTTCATAAAACTCTTATTCTAACCACTTTCATTCCGTTCCATCTTTTTCCAGGAAAATGAGCAAGCGCACCCGCCAACACCGAGGGCGTTCATCAAGGTCCCAACGTGTAAACTTTGGTGACATGGTTCATAGTTGGGGTGTGTTTGATAATGAGGCTTCTACAACCAAATATGCGGAACTACTCTATCACCATATCGATGCAGGGGTAGTGATTGATTAGGACTTTTGAGGGCCCAGGGCCTTGAGAATGATTTCCTTGGAAGGGTCCAAACTGATGCATTTACGGGTCCTCAATGGGAAAGGTTGTTTAGGACGAGGGAAACGGTTTATAGTGAATTGGTGAGAGAGTTCTTTGCTACTTTTCACTTCGATTTGGCTGAGGCTAGGACAGATATGGGAGGTACCACCATTTATTTTAGGCTGGGGGAGAGCTTAGGCCGTGCTCGGTTACTGAGTTTGGGTGGAGATTAGGCTTGTATACTCAGGAATAGGCTGTTCAGGGTGGTTTTATGCAGAGGCTGTTGGGTGGAGAGACAATGAGGAATGAATTGAGGTGTTCCATATTCTGGCCGAATATTGGGAATGGGGTATATACCTCGACCATTAGGGCAGCCTCCATTAGGGACCCTAGGATCTGGTTGGCCCACAGATGCATCACCTACAGTTTGGCAGGACGCCATGGCACCACTCACCGTGTCACTGCTTCAGACCTTTTCTACTTATACACCATGTTTTCAGAGGATGTGTATTGTAACATCCCATTCTGGGTAGCGAGTTATCTGAAGACTAGTGTGGGGGAGAGGGATAGTGACAAGATATATGGAGGGATGTTTGTGACCCGCCTAGCTCGTTCATATGGGATCCTTGTGCCGGAGATTATGGGGTACCTGAGCGACTGTAGGGCATGTAGGGTGGTGAGGGCCAAGTCCCTCAAGCAGATGAGTATTGTGATGGAGTTGGGGGATAGGTCCTTTGCTTGGTATACTGTGGGAAGACCGGCGGCTGCTGAGGATGATGAGGATGATGATGAGGGTGCACCCCAGCAGCCGCATTATGGGGACTATGAGGTTGGCTCTGTGGACTATTACCGGCACATGGGTCGGGGAGATTGGCAGGCGCATCAAGGGGCGTGGATGGGTCAGGTGGACGCATGGCGAGCCACCACTAACCAGAGATTTGACTGGATGTATGATCACACAATCTGCCAGATGCAGAATCTTTCGACCCGTGATCACATTGAGCCTCAGTTGCAGATCGACCCATTCCCTGGACGCGAGATGGACTACCCTCCCTACGGGTACACCGGGCACCTCCCTCCTGGCTATGATTACCGTTATGGTCCTCCTCCCCAGTGATTTGTAATGTTGTTTTATGATCTTTGGACAATTTATTTGTGGTTGTACGCTCTAAAACAATTTATCTTGTAATAATTTAGGATATGGCCTCTGTTGGCCTTGGATACTTTTTATTTATTTTCGTTATTATGCATGTAGGATTTTAATTTCATGGTTGTTTAATTTTTCGGTTTTTACATGTTTGATTGTTATTTGTTTCCGTATGCATGCTTTATTTTTATTGTTGGTAGATCATGTTTCAAACTAAATTGTGAAAATGCTTTATTTTGTCGTTTAACTTCGTCTTAACTTCATATAAAGGTGTTTTGCAAAAGCTAAGTGTAAGGGGAAACCCCAAATTTGTTTCTAAGAACGAAATTGATCATGATTCTCCATAATATTAAATGAACATGTATATTAGCATTTGTTAGAATCAAATGCTTGTATCGAGTCATAATGATGTTTTGCAGGATTTTCCAGGAAGTAGGACATAAGTTTTTCCAGAAATTTTTCGGAAACTTAACGTAAAGATTTCTGCAGGAAGTAGGACATAATTCATGACGGCGTCATGTGTAAAATTCTGGAAATTTTGCGAGTTTTGTTTTTCTAACGGAGTTTTAAAGTTTTTGTTAATTCTTTAGTTTTATAAACTCCAGGAAATCTGCAAACATTCACTCCACAAGCATTATATCTTACATTGCTTTCTAGGACTTGTTAGTATATATAGATTGCCGCCGATTTTACGCGAGGTTGCCTTGTTTGTTTTCTCAGGTTCGACAGGTTATATATGACAAGAAGATGATTTATTTTCTGGAAGGGAAGCTCTGAATGTTCATTTTCTTGGAGGAAGATCTAACCTTGTTGATACACTATCCACACCGAACGAATCAGGGGAGTATTTGTTTTCATTCTTTTACCTGTTTTTCTTTTACATCCTTTAATTGAACATTGGGGACAATGTTCATCCTAAGTGTAAGGGGAGGGTAAATGATGATACCTTATAGGATACAATTGCACTTGAGTTTGTTTGTTTGATGGTAGGTGTGTAATAAAACTAAGAGAAATACTTGTTAGTGTAATTTTAGCGCCAAATTTAAAATCTTTTACAACATTTAAGAGTGAAACTTTAGCCTTAGCAAGCGTCTCATGGATAGGAGTTGTATGACTAGCACAGAACCGTACCATTCAAAAAAAATTTCCACCCAAATATGTGAGGGTTCACCTTTAGATTTGATAGGAAAAGCATTCATTATTAGTGCTTATGAGTGTACCGGTAGCATTTAGATTCTAGAACTTGCGTTAGTGATGCATCCCGAGACCGCTAGTGAGACTACATTCGTGTAGTAGGATTTACTACATGATAAGAGGCATTAGGATCACCCTTGTGTTAAACCCGTATCATAATTACTTGACCATTTAAGTCATATTACTTGGCTAGTAAAGTCAACTAATTTTCCCACACCTTAGCGTTGTACTCATTTTTAGTACACGAAATCCCTAGTACACCCCTCCGAGCCTATCTTTTCATTTCTAACTTTAAGCATTTTACTTAAAGGAAGAATTTGTTACAACCCGCCCAAATGTGCAACCAAATCGCCTTAGCCTTCCGTGTATGCACTCATCTTTAGTGCATTATTGTTACATGTTTAAACCCTTAGTTAATTATCTAATTGATTACATGGTTGCTAAGTCGAGTCATATCTTGTACATATTGTTTTGGGACGATTCGGACTCATGGGTAAAGTACTTATGTTATGGATTAATGGGGAAGAACATCATATATTACCCCCATATGTGCGTTAATCTTAAAAGTACTCCAAGTGTTTTGATTATCTTGATTCGAGTCATTAGATTAGTTAATTGTAAAGTATGTAAAAATTCAAGTGTAAGGGGAATGTACATTCCCTATGATGTATTATTTTCGATGGTAGGGTAAGATTGTATGCAAAATAATAATAATAATAATAATAATAATAATAATAATAATAATAATAATAATAATAATAATAATAATAATAATAATAATAATAATAATAAATAAAAAAGAAAAAATTAAGAAAAAGAAAAAAAAATAGAAAAAGAAAAGAGAAAAACATACGGATTACCATCCCGTTTCATTCTATGTTTATTTTATGTTTTTGCTATTTTTGATTCATTAGCTTATGTCGAGTCTAGTCTTGGCTTAGCAACGCCATATTGTACATGTAATTAACCAAGATGATTAACTCGCCACCAGTAAATATTGCCTTTATCCAACAAAACCGTGTATTCCATTGATGCGTGGGAATTGCACCAGGCTTTACCTCTCGAGGGATCTCGAGAAGCTTACAACCCCCACCAGGCAGTGTACCTGATCGTTGTAGTATAGTATAGTGACAAGTACCGGGGGATTGATCGTTCAACTCAGGAATAGTGTCACTAGGATTAGAAAGCCTAAAAACTAGGTCTAGAGGTGAGGGATGATTCTTTTTGTATTTTTATATTTTATGAAAAGCAATTAAAAATCTCGAGTATTGGAAGAGTAGGCGGAATTAGTTGCTATTCAACTAACCCAATAACTAAGATGCAATCAAAATAAAATAACAAAAATTAAAATAAAATTAACTTAACTAGTGTGGAGTGAACAATAAATGGGAAAATTGTGTTTACTTAGATTTCATTACTCCCTAGATATCTTTTACAGGTTGATAGTTTGTTACAGTTGCGTGGATGACGGGTTATATTCCTTAATACCATTCGTGGGGTGGCGTACGTACTTCCCCAACTCTATAAGCTCCTACTTCACTCCTATGTCGAGCCTGCAAGAAGCTCCTAACATGGGATCACTAGAATTCGCTCATGCATTAAATACAACCATAAAAACCTAGTACGCATTGGTTCATGTTTCTTAAGATGTTCAAGCAAGTTACACTATGGAAGTCTGCCAGTTTTCTTAAGCCTAACATCGAAATCATTTATCCATTACAACTATAAACAAGCAATCAACCTATAATCAACATCTAGGTTTCATTACATCTAAGCAAACACACAAGGGGTGAAAACCCTTGAAAATACTATTAAAAACGAGCTAGGGTTTATTCAAGTCGACCCTAAAATTCTCCTCCCTTTTGAATGAAAGTCACAAAGACTATATATAGATTTTCTAAGGTGACGGCGTCAAGAAGAAACTTCTGACGCCGTCAACCCGCTGCCAAAAATAAAATCAGATTGCCTAGATCCAGATCTGACGCCGTCATGTGTAATGTTGTTCTGGGCCGTCACCACTTTTACTCTTGACAGCCTTGATTTAACGCCGTCACATTTCCACTGGACCGTCACCATTTTTGCTCTTGACGCCGTCATCAAATTGTTCTTGACGCCGTCATCAAATTGTTCTTGACGCCGTCAGGTACTGTTCCCAGCAAGGAAAATTAAGACTTTGCCGTTTTCTTCACTTTTATGCTCCAAAAATGTCCAAAATGCTTCCTTTTCCAGAATTCACTCCAAAAGTACCTAAAATCACAAAAGGAACGATTTAGGGAATTATTTGATCAAATAAATTCAAATTCCGGCTTAAATGACCCCATAAAAACGGATCATTTTTCGCCTCATCATATACCCTTACACTTGATATTTGCTTGTCCTCAAGCAAATGCGCTTTTATTCTAATCAAAATACAAGTTAGGGGTCATTTAACACTAATATAAAAGTAATTACAACAAATAATTGTTCCACTAAAGACCAAAGACAAGCACGGAGGTCATACACTAGCACCTCACAAATAGTGTTTAGATACTCACATCTCTCGGGTGTAATAAAGTATATATCACAATATAGAAATGGAAAATATCTCTCACTACCTGTCATAGCAAAATAGATTACCATAGGATTGGGAAAGGATCAAACCTCCACCACATGGCGTAAGCACCTAGGATAAACTATCAAAGAGGTCTTTTAAAGGGTTATAACGTTAGGTGTAGGGATATGGAATACACGGTTTTGTTGGATATAGGCAATCTTTACTGGTGGCGAGTTAATCATCTTGGTTAATTACATGTACAATATGGCGTTGCTAAGCCAAGACTAGACTCGACTTAAGCTAATAAATCAAAAATAACAAAAACATAAAACAACACATAGAATGAAACGGGATGGTAGTCCGTATGTTTTTTCTCTTTTTTTTCTATTTTTTTTCTTTTTCTTGATTTTTCTCCTTTTTTTACGATTTTTTTTTTTTTTATTTTTCTTCTTTTTTTTTTTTTTTTTTTTTTTTTTTTTTTTTTTTTTTTTGCATACACTCTTACCCTACCATCCAAAATGATAGATGATAGGGAATGAACCTTCCCCTTACACTTGAATTTTTACATACTTTACAATAAACTAATCTAATGACTCGAATCAAGATAATTAAAACACTTGGAGTACTTTTAAGATTAACGCACATATGGGGGTAATAATATGATGTTCTTCCCCATTACTCCATAACATTAGTACTTTACCCATGAGTCCCAATCGTCCCAAAACAATATGTACAAGATATGACTCGACTTAGCAACCATGTAATCAATTAGATAATTAACTAAGGGTTTAAACATATAACAATAATGCACTAAAGATGAGTGCATACACGGAAGGCTAAGGCGATTTGGGTGTACATTTAAGTAGGGTGTAACAAATTCTTCCTTTAAGTAAGATGCTTAAAGGTAGAAACGAAAAGATAGGCTCGGAGGGGTGTACTAGGGGTTTCGTGTACTAAAAATGAGTACAACGCTAAGGTGTGGGAAAAATTAGTTGACTTAACTAGTCATGTAATATGACTTAAATGGTCAAGTAATCATGATACGGGTTTAGCACAAGGGTGATCCTAATGCCTCTTATCATGTAGTAAATCCTACTACACGAATGTAGTCTCACTAGCGGTCTCGGGATGCATCACTAACGCAAGTTCTAGAATCTAAATGCTACCGGTACACTAATAAGCACTAATAGTAAATGCTTTTCCTATCAAATCTAAAGGCGAACCTCACATATTTGGGTGGAAAATTTTTCTGAATGGTACGGTTTTGTGCTAGTCATACGACTCCTATCCATGAGACGCTTGCTAAGGCTAAAGTTTCACTCCTAAATGTCGTAAAAAATTTTAAATTTGGCGCTAAAATTACGCTACCAAGTATTTCTCATAGTTTTATTACACATCTACCATCAAACAAACAAACTCAAGTGAAAGTGTATACTATATGGTATCATCATTTTACCATCCCCTTACACTTAGGATGAACATTGTCCCCAATGTTCAATTAAAGAATGTAAAAGTGAAATAGGTAAAAGAATGAAATCAAATACTCCTCTGATTCGTTCGGTGTGGATAGTGCAGTAACAAGGTTAGATCTTCCTCCAAGAAAATGAACAATCAAAGCTTCCCTTCCAGAATATAAATCATCTTCTTGTCATACATAACCTGTTAAACCTGAGAAAACAAACAAGGCAACCTCGCGTAAAATCGACGGCAATCTATATATACTAATATATCCTAGAAAACAAAGTAAGATATAATGCTTGTGGAATGAGTGTTTGCAGATTTCCTGGAGTTTATAAAACTAAAGATTCAACAAAAACTTTGAGACTCCGTTAGAAAAACAAAACTCGCAAAATTTCCAGAATTTTACACATGACGCCGTCAGGAATTTCTTCCTGACGCCGTCAGAAGTGACCTGCAGAAATATTTACATTAAGTTTCCAGAAAATTTCTGGAAAACTTATGTCCTACTTCCTAGAAAATCCTGCAAAACATCATTATGACTCGATACAAGCATTTGACTCAAACAATTACTGATATACATGTTCATTTAATATTGTGGAGAATCATGATCAATTTTGTTTCTTAAAAACATATTTGGGGTTTCCCCTTACACTTATCTTTTGCGAAATACCTTTGGATAAAGTTAAGACTAAGCCAAACGACAAAATAAAGTATTTTCACCATTTTAGTTTGAAACATGATCTACCAACAATAAGAATAAAGCATGCACACGGAAACAAATAACAATCAAACAAAATAAAAATCACACAAATCATGGGTTGCCTCCCAAGAAGCGCTTTTCTTTATTTACGAGTCTTGTAGCTAGACTCAAGGTCATGGGTTACTACGTGACCTCATCGTTGGTCTCACTCTCTAGGTCATCTCCTATATTAGTTTTGTACTCCGGACCTAATTGCAAGCATTCCTTGTAGAAACCAAGTATTCTATTCATAACATATTCTACTCCTCTACGTCTATCCTTATCATTCCTATAGTAAACCGCTTGCTTGTGTTCCTTTTCTATGTTTGATAGGAGGCGGTATTGTTCAATCTTATAGGGCATTTGGTAAGCAATCTCATCATTCTCTTCCTTGAATCTAACTATGCCTAAAGTCGGATCATAACTCATCTTAGAAGCCTCAACGAACGGCTTTTCGAACACTACTTGACTTAGGCAATCATCTATCACCGGACGAGTATCCTCCACTATCATAAAATCGATCTCATAAGTGAAGTTTCCGACAATCACATGCAATCCTTTCACTCTACCTACAAAATTACTTATCAAATTCTTACTGTGCATCATCCTATAACCAAGTTGTTTCTTCATTACCCAATTATAACAAGTCCTAGTCATAATATTTATAGGAGACCTAGGATCGATATAAGCTTTCCATACATGCATATGCCCAATGTTGCATGGTATGTTAATGTTAGAGGGATCACCTACTTTAATAAGGGGTGAGCCAAGGATATATGGTGTCTCGGGATCGTTGAATAAATCCTTGTGATATTCCCGTTCTTCCTTGGTGGGCAACTTATCAAAGTACTCTTCTACGTTTTCTACTTCCTCTAACTTTTCTCCCTTATTAACCTCAACTTCCTTAATTTCATCCCTAGTCTCGGTTTCTACTCCAACTTCATCCTTGTCACTTTCTTCTACATCTTTATCTTTTGGCTTAATAGTGACAACATTGACAAAGTGGACGTGTTTAGATGACGAGGGGTCCATAATTTGGATTCCGCTATTGGCGTCCCTAGTGTCCTTCCTAGGTGTAGTTAACGCATGGTTGTTGAGGGCTTTCAACAAGTTGTCAATCTTATTGGTCATCTCCGTTTGTTGTTGATTGAATTCGGTTTCAAACTTAGCTATGCGGGCTTCTTGAGATGCCATAAACTTGGACATCAATCCTTCAATATTGTTGGTACTACCATAGTTATCAGAAGGATTGTTGTTGAAAGTACGGTTGGAGGGTGGACCGTTTGCTTGGTAACGATTAGGCGGATTGGAAGAATTGTTTTGGTTTTATTTCCACCTAAGGTTCGGGTGATTTTTCCAAGAAGGGTTGTAGAAATCACCGTAAGGGTTTGGCTCGGGTTTGAAAGTGTACCACTTATCTCCCGCTTCGTCGGTACGCGAAGATGCGTAGTCCGCAAAAGCTGTTCCGGGGAGTTCCACGCAATCACAAGTGTCATGGGGACCACTACATAATTCGCATGAAGAAGTGATTTTGTTCACTTGGCTTGAAGGCTTAGGAGCTTCATAGGATTTCATGAGAAACTTGACTTGGTCCTCAAGTTCCATGATCCTACGGTCGGGAGTGCTAGAATTGTTCGAAGGCAAAGATATTGCCTTGACCGTTTTGTTCAAATCACGGGGATCATTCCAACTTTCGTTGTCATAGAGAGCAAGATCTTCTATGAGTTCCCATGATTCTTCCGCACTTAGATCACGAAGCTTACCACCGGCCGATTGGTCAATGGTTCGCCTTGTGGAGAGATCGATATGGTCATAGAAGATTTGGACTTGGAGCCAAAGATCTATGCCATGATGAGGGACTTTTTGGAGTAAGTCCTTGAAACGAGTCCATGCTTCATATAGAGTTTCACCTTGACGTTGTTGGAACATCAAGATATCATTTCTAAGCTTAGTAGTTCTCCCCGGTGGGAAAAATTGAGCAAGGAAATGAGTGGTGAGATCATCCCATGAGGTGATGGATCCCGTGGGTAAACGTTCAAGCCATTGACTAGCTTGATCACGTAGAGGGAATTGGAATAGGCGTAATCGGGTCGACTCTCTAGTTGTAACATCAAGGTTTATAGAATCTACGATTTTAAGGAAGTCCTTGAGATGTTGATAAGGATCTTTGGAATGCACATCCGCTTTGCACCAACCGGATGGTGTCGGATCGCAAGGGAGACACATTGGCTCCTTGGGTGAGCTCAATAGTGTTTCGATAGCCTTGGTGGCTAGGTCGGGAATACTCTCCTAGGGTTCGGGGCCTAAGAGGTTGGTTTGCTAGTGGTGGGTTTTGTGGGTGGTCTTGTTGTGGTGGGTTGATGGGTTCAAAGATGTTACCACCTTCCATGATGTCGGATGGTAAAGGCTACGAACAAAGACACGAAGAAATAAGATAGACTAAAGAAAACCTAAAAATAAAAATAAAATCTTACTAGAAAGGAATCTAGCAAGTAGACCTAATAAAAATAAATTTTAACCTAGACAATAACTATTCCTCGGCAGCGGCGCCAAAAACTTGATGCGTGGGAATTACACCAGGCTTTACCTCTCGAGGGATCTCGAGAAGCTTACAACCCCCACCAGGCAGTGTACCTGATCGTTGTAGTATAGTATAGTGACAAGTACCAGGGGATTGATCGTTCAACTCAGGAATAGTGTCGCTAGGATTAGAAAGCCTAAAAACTAGGTCTAGAGGTGAGGGATGATTCTTTTTGTATTTTTATATTTTATGAAAAGCAATTAAAAATCTCGGGTATTGGAAGAGTGGGCGGAATTAGTTGCTATTCAACTAACCCAATAACTAAGATGCAATCAAAATAAAATAACAAAAATGAAAATAAAACTAATTTAACTAGTGTGGAGTGAACAATAAATGGGAAAATTGTGTTTACTTAGATTTCATTACTCCCTAGATATATTTTACAGGTTGATAGTTTGTTACAGTTGCGTGGATGACGGGTTATATTCCTTAATACCATTCGTGGGGTGGCGTACGTACTTCCCCAACTCTATAAGCTCCGACTTCACTCCTATGTCGAGCCTGCAAGAAGCTCCTAACATGGGATCACTAGAATTCGCTCATGCATTAAATACAACCATAAAAACCTAGTACGCATTGGTTCATGTTTCTTAAGACGTTCAAGCAAGTTACACTATGGAAGCCTGCCAGTTTTCTTAAGCCTAATATCGAAATCATTCATCCATTACAACTATAAACAAGCAATCAACCTATAATCAACATCTAGGTTTCATTACATCTAAGCAAACACACAAGAGATCTAGCCTAGCATGTTAAAATCAAGACAAGCGTAAGATATATTTAAACAACACATAGACATATTGAATGAATTGAAAGGATACTTATCTTAATTGAACATGAAAGGTTTCAAGGGGTGAAAACCCTTGAAAATACTGTTAAAAATGAGCTAGGGTTTATTCAAGTCGACCCTAAAGTTCTCCTCCCTTTTGAATGAAAATTACAAAGACTATATATAGATTTTCTAAGGTAACGGCGTCAAGAAGAAACTTCTGACGCCGTCAACCCGCCGCCAAAAATAAAATCGGATTGCCTAGATCCAGATTTGACGCCGTCATGTGTAATGTTGTTCTGGGCCGTCACCACTTTTACTCTTGACAGCCTTGATTTGACGCCGTCACATTTCCACTGGACCGTCACCATTTTTGCTCTTGACGCCGTCATCAAATTGTTCTTGACGCCGTCAGGTACTGTTCCCAACAAGGAAAATTAAGACTTTGCCGTTTTCTTCACTTTTATGCTCCAAAAACGTCCAAAATGCTTCCTTTTCTAGAATTCACTCTAAAAGTACCTAAAATCACAAAAGGAACAATTTAGGGCATTATTTGATCAAATAAATTCAAATTCCGGCTTAAATGACCCCCTAAAAACGGATCATTTTTCGCCTCATCATCCATATCCCTACACCTAACGTTATAACCCTTTAAAAGACCTCTTTGATAGTTTATCCTAGGTGCTTACGTCAAGTGGTGGAGGTTTGATCCTTTCCCAAGCCTATGGTAATCTATTTTGCTATGACAGGTAGTGAGAGATGTTTTCCATTTCCTTATTGTGATATATACTTTATTACACCCGAGAGATGTGAGTATCTAAACACTATTTGTGAGGTGCTAGTGTATGACCTTCGTGCTTGTCTTTAGTTTTTAGTGGAACGATTATTTGTTGTAATTACTTTTATATTAGTGTTAAATGACCCCTAACTTGTATTTTGATTAGAATAAAAGTGCATTTGCTTGAGGACAAGCAAATCTCAAGTGTAAGGGTATTTGATGAGGCGAAAAGTGAACCGCTTTTAAGGGGTCATTTAAGCCCGGATTCGTGATTATTTAATCAAATATTTCCCTAAATCGTTCCTTTTGTCATTTTAGATACTTTTGGATAGAAATCTGGAAAAGGAAGCATTTTGGACGTTTTTGGAGCATAAAAGTGAAGAAAACGGCAAAGTCTCAATTTTCCTTGTTGGGAACAGTACCTGACGGCGTCAAGGTCTTCTACATGACGGCGTCAAGTGTTACAAAAGAGGTGGATGTGGAAAATACACGTGACGATCCAGAGAGTTTTTGTGCATAGGAGATGACGGCGTCACCCAAGGCCGTCATGGTCCAAGTATTAGTGACGGCCCAGAAGAAAATCACACATGACGGCGTCACAAATGGATCTAGGCAATACGATTTCATTATGGTGGCAGAGTTGACGGCGTCACAACTTAATACATGACGCCGTCACCCTGTAAAATCTATATATATTTTTCCAAATTTCATTCATTAGTGTGCAACTTTGAGGGAAAAACCCTAGGTCGAATTTTCCAGCTTTTTCAAGGGTTTCAACCCTTTGAATCTTTCATGTTCAATAAAAGATAAGTACTCTTTCAAATCATTCAATATGTCTATGTGTTGTTTGTATTATATCTTACACTTGTCTTCTATTTAACATGCTAGGCTAGATTTCTCTTGTGTTTGCTTAGATGTAGTGAAACCTAGATGTTAATTATGGGTTGATTGTTTGTTTATAATTGTTACGGATGATTGTATTCGATGTTAGGCTTAAGAAAACTGGCAGACTTCCATTGGTAACTTGCTTGAACGTCTTAAGAAACATGATCGGAGGTGTACTACGATTTTTGGTTGTATTTAATGCGTAGGAGAATTCTAATGATCCCATGTTAGGAGCTTCTAACGGCTCGACATAGGAGTGAAGTAGGATCCTATAGAGCTAGGGAATATTGTACACGGCCCTACGACTAGTATTAAGGAATATGACCCGTCATCCATGCAATTGTAACAAGCTATCAACCTGTAAAAGATATCTAGGGAGTAATGAAACCTAAGTAAACACAACTTTCCTCATTATTGTCACCACCACATTAGTATAATAGTTTTGTTTTCATTTCTTTTATTTTATTTTGATTGCATCTTTAGATAAATTGGGTTAGTTGGCTAGCAACTAATTCCGCCCACTCCTTCAAAACCCGAGATTTTTACTTGCTTTCATAAAAATATAAAAAGACAAAAAGAATCATCCCTCACCTCTAGACCTAGTTTAGGAGGCTTTCTAATCCTAGCGACACTATTCCTGAGTTGAACGATCAATCCTCCGGTACTTGTCACTATACTAAACTACAACGATCAGGTACACTGCCTGGTGGGGGTTGTAAGCTTCTCAAGATCCCTTGAGAGGTAAAACCTTTTGTGAGGGTGCAATCCCACGCATATCAGTTGTACAAATTAACCACACCCAGAATGTTGCGGAGCCCCACTTTTTGGCTTTTGGCTTGGAATGGTGGTCCTTGGGTATGGGGTTCGCGCGTGGCTGGTGAAGGCCCCCACTAGGTGGTGCTTCACCACCATAGTGACCAACCGGTAAATTGCGAGTTTAGCCTAAATTATCCAAAGTGGCCTTAGTTTCGATTTATAATTAAGGCCCAATTTGTTCAATATTCTCAAAAAAAAAGGTCCATAAAATTGATAAAGTTAATATAAAAAGAAAAGATATCATTAAACTCATTAGAAAGAAAAATAATAGTAATAATTAGGGTTTTGTGTTCACCTAAGACGTGCTAAACACTCATCCATAATGGTATTGTATCGTCTTCACAATCCCACTGAATGTTATCGAAATAATAGAGGAAGTGATTATCCTCATAAGTTGACTCACAAACAACGTGTTGTTCAGTTATACCCAATTTGTATTAAGGGTGCAAAAAGCAAAGGTTGGGTTGACATGCAAACACTTTTTATTCTTTGTTGACTTATTATTAGAAAGATTCTGAACTCTTAAATAGTACTAATTTATTTTGCAGATTGCATGTATTAAATATAGCCCCCTTTAACCCTTTTCCATCTAGCTTGATTTGTATCATTTGATCCATTTGAGATGTTACATTACACAAATAACAAATTGCTACATACATTCGTACCTTGTTTTACAATGTTAACTTGTCCATCTACGGTGGCATGAATCACATTACATGTACAACTTCTAAAAAAAAGTCTTCTAAAATTTTTACTATAGGTGAAAAAATGGGCGCTTCGGGTAGGTTGGGTAATGGCTCAAACGAGTCACCGGGTATTGCAAATCAAAACGGGGTTGAGCCGGCATGCAAACAATTCTACATTTTACAATATACTATGTGTTTTGTTGAGGCAACTTTGGAGGTTTTATGCAATTCAATGCATTTCGGATGACTTATAACCCGTCAGAATTGCTTCATTTTTTAGTTAAAATCATATAACATAACCAAATTGAGATCTAAAGATAACAACCCATTCATTAGTAAAGGAGTTAAATACACAATTTTCTTTGCTCTTTGGGCCTTTGCGCATAGCAATAAGTTTTTGACCATTGATTCTTTTTTTTTTTTGCAACTTGATAACATAAGATGGTTGTGCTACACGCATCTCAGTGTAGACGTCAATGCCCAGATCCCAACTGTCGCAAGGTGAAAGGACTATTTCGACATGGAATGCAATGCAAAGTTAGCGCTTCAGGTGGTTGTTCTCTTTGCAATAAAATGTGGCATCTCCTTCAACTTCATGCTCGTGCATGTAAAGACAGTCCATGCAATGTTCCCCGCTGGAGGTTGGCTACCATTCATCTTTCTTTTACATTTTCCATGTTTGTGTTGACGATAACTAATAATCCTTATATATATATCCACAAAAATACAGTACGGACAATCAAAATACATGTTTTGTTTTCTATATATATATATATATATATATATATATATATATATATATATATATATAGTTAGTTAGTTAGTTTCTTGTAACAATATTATTTTAGATTATGTCTTTGTATAAGTATGGGAGGATTAAAAGAGACTGAACCACTTTTTAGCTAAGATATCACCTTTAGGACTAAGGGAGCACAAAAGTCCGGAAAAGAAAAGGATTTGGATGTTATGTACATTAATAACAGACCTTGGACAACATTCAAGACATTTGACATGCTACCTGGCCCTTTTTTAGCTAAATTCTTTAATGTTTGAGATAAACCTCAAACTAAATACTTGACTGGTTCATAAGTTAATTGACCGAATACTATACTTTAAAAATTACCCAAAGTATAAAGTTAAAGCAAAATGGGAATGATCAACTTTTTTGACAATTCAGAAAAAGGTTTTTTATCTGTTTCTGAAAGGATTACCTAATTTTCTATATCCTTATAATATACAGCGACCTTCGAGAACATTTGAGAAGACTAACAAAACAAGCTGAGAGCCATGTGTTAGGGAGATGATGAGGCAGCGTGCTTCAGAGGTTAGCTTTGATTGGATGAAAATATTCAAGTAAAAGGTCTAAGCAACTTAATTTACAACTCATTGACACTGAACATTAAAAAAAAGAGATTTTTGTTTTATTTTGTTTTTATGTTTTGTTTTGTTTTCTGTTCTGTTCTGTTGGTATGGTACTACTTGTCATATTCTTCTGGCCTAAACATTTTATATTCTGGCTTAATTAAGCATGATTAAAAAGTGTGCACGGGGAAGACCCCTTTTTGGGAATTCTATGACATATGTATAAGCTGCACTTCACTACAACATTTTCTACTTATAGCAATGCCAGATGTCGTTGCTATAAGTCAAATATGTCATCGATAAACGTCATAGCGACAACACATGGTCCTTTTTTAAAAGTTCATGCTTTAGTTGTTCAAGTTTAGCATGAAATACGCTAACAACCAAGTCGGCTCTGTTTGGTCTCTCTTCTTGCCTCATTAAGTGCTCTTTTATTTCTGGACGGTTAGGATTATTACATGTCATGGTAAAAAAAATATGTCTGGTTTTTGTATTTTTGCACTAATGTCTTGGTGTTGGATCGATATATACTCTGACCAAACTACTTTGTAGCTTGTAAGGGTTTAACAATCTTGAATAACTTCAAAACTATTAATAATGAAATACTGATATAACCTTGTAAAGTATGCGGAATCTACTAACACAAAGCTAAGAAGAACTTTGAATGATTATATTAAAACCAACTTGAACCTGTTTTACTTATACAGATTCACTAACAATCCCTAACAACTCTAATATTGTATTCTCTAATTCTTACTAAGCATATATTAATTCGTATATCTAATACCTCCCTAAGGCTCCTTTTATAGACACAAGTAAAACCTTAAGTCGGTTTACAATACTTGAACGACAAGTAAACTAACTCTAACTAATTCTAGAATATTCCAATAATATTACATAACAATCCTTAAACGATTTTGCATATCAGTCCTTTAACTTAGAAGTACTTTGAACATTCTTTATGCACGAGCAGTACTTTGACCATGAGCAGCACTTTGACACAAGCAGTACTTTGAACATCAGAAGTACTTTGATATTCATATCCCAACAATCCTCCCCTAACTTGAATTCTGCTTGCTTGATTTCAAGTTCCTTTTTTATCTTTTAATCTTCAGCATCTTTATCTTCAAGGAAAATTGTGTCTTTATCTTTTATCTAACTTGTGTGTCAAATTACTCTTCATCATCTTTAGATGATATCTTCACAGCAACAAACCTTCTCAGCAACTCAGCAATATTTTGACAAAGTGTACATCAAATCTTTAAAGTTTCATACTATTCTCATCACTTCCAGGTGTGTAAACTCTTGTGAGAGGTGAATCATTGAAAATTAATGGATTTAGATGTCTCTTTACCAAAGCCATTAAGTCTGGAGTAGCCAATGTTTAGGTTTAAGAACAAAAACCATGGTACATTAATAACCATATGATTTTTAGCAAATCATCAGCTATCAACGGATTTGTTTAGTCTTTACCAAGAGCCGTTTGCTTTTGGACTAGTTAGTTCTTTTATTACAACCATGACCATGGTGAACTAATTCCCATATAAATGGTTTTTCCACAGCCTTTACCACAAGCCATTTTCTTGTGGGCTAGCCAACTCTTCACTATAATAGATATGGTGAGTTGAAAACCATATAATTTTTAGTAAATTGTCATCTAAAAACGGATTTGATTATCACATCAGAGCCGTACCCTTATGATGAGTCAAACTCTTTCTTGTTTGTTAAACATGGTGAGTTGATTACCATTTGCTATGTAGTACAAGTACTAACACCATGTATTACTTCTCAAATTCTTTTACTTGATATCATCTTATTCTTCAAAAAGTTTTAATCAAAAAGACTTTACTGGTTTTATGTAGCAAGCAGTACTTTGAGAAAGTACTGTTTGTCTAGCAGTACTTTGAATAAAATACTTGTTATTCAAAAAGATTTATATAATACAAATCATACCAGTAATTATTGATGCGTGGGGATTGCACCAGGCTTTACCTTTGGAGGGATCTCGAGAAGCTTACAACCCCCACCAGGCAGTGTACCTAATCGATGTAGTATAGTATAATGACAAGTACCGGGGGATTGATCGTTCAGCTAGGAATAGTGTCGCAAGGATTAGAAAACCTAAAGACTAGGTCTAGAGATGAGGGATGATTCTTTTTGTATTTTTATATTTTTTTAGAAAGCAAATTAAAATCTCGGGTTTGAAGGATTAGGGCGGAATTAGTTGCTAGTCAACTAACCCAATACTAAGATGCAATCTAAATAAAATACTGATGCGTGGGAATCGCAACAGGTTTTACCTCTCGAGGGATCTCGAGAAGCTTACAACCCCCACCAGGCAGTGTACCTGATCGTTGTAGTATAGTATAGTGACAAGTACCGGGGGATTGATCGTTCAGCTTAGGAATAGTGTCGCTATGAATAGAAAGCCTAAATACTAGTTCTAAAGGTGAGGGATGATTATTTTTGTATTTTTATATTTTTTAGAAAGCAAGTAAAAATCACGGGTTTTGGAAGAGTGGGCGGAATTAGTTGCTATTCAACTAACCCAATACTAAGATGCAATCAAAATAAAATAATAAAAATGAAAATAAACTAAATTATACTAAGGTTGTGAGCAGTAATTGGAGAAAATGTGTTTACTTAGATTTCACTACTCCCTAGATATCTTTTACACGTTAATTACTTGTTATAATTGCATGGATGACGGATCGTATTCCTTAATACCATTCATGGGGTGGCATACATAACTCCCCAATTCTATGAGCTCTTATCTCCTCCTACACCATGCCCAGCACAACTATAGGGATTGTAAACAGTGGCTCATGCATTAAATACAACCAATAAAGACCTAGTACGCCTCGGTTCATGTTTCTTAAGACGTTCAAGCATGTTACCATTTGGAGATCTGCCAGTTTTCTTAAGCCTAACATATAAATCATTCATCTAAAACAAGAATAAACAAGTAATCAACACATAATCAATATCTAGGTTTCATTAGATCTAAGCAAACACAAAAGAGATCTAGCCTAGCATGATAGAATTAAGACAAGAACATGATATAGACTGTAACACCCCCAATTCATGGACGCAGCGGAATTCAAACTGGGTGTTACTTGACGGCACAATAGTCACAATAATAGAAAACGAACTCCAATTGAGTCGTTTTAAAAGATTTATCATTCAAATTATATAAATATCAGAGATTACAAAATGAGGTCCCAATTGGTTCCATGTTTACAATGTATAATAAATGTGTTTTTGAATGATAATAAGATTTATAGCCTTCTTGAACATCCGTGTCCTTCCGTGCCATCCTTGATCGTCATAAACCTGAAATACATGCTTGAGAGGTCAACACAAAGGTTGAGTGGAATTCGTAGAGTTTAGTTAAATCGTTTGAACACAATAATCGTAGTGTGAGCTATAGACTCACACTCATAGTTAGAAAACAAAATCGTTATTTATTTCACTAAGCTCATACAACCAAAGCGTTAACATCGAACCAACAAAATTGGCATTATAGAAGCCCTATCAAGGTACTTTTGCCGTTATACCGCTAAATCTCAAATATAGTGCATTTGTGTGAACTCATCGTTGTTCAACACAAATGGGATTCGTCAATCCCAATAGATCTATTCACAATATTCGCGCTCACTAAAGGTAGTGACTAATGGTTCATGATATAGGGACTTCGAACATGGCAATCGTTACTTAGTGATAATAAAACATCGTCGTGAAGCATACATTAGAAAGCATCGTGTTCGAGTAGAAAAATAATAGCATGTATTTCCCCCATGGGTTTGTAAAATAGTTAAACAATAGAAAGTGGGGCTACGAACTCACCTTAAGTACGATAGCAAGTAATGAAGGTGATGGTTTGATCGTGTAGGTTTCTACGAGCAACCTATAATAGAATGTCGCGACTTAGGATCGGGGTAAAGAATATGAAGTAGTGCCTATATATATATATATCTTGCATTTAGTCCATGATGAGGTATGATGTATATTTGTAAGTCTTTGAAAGAAAGATTTATGAACATGTATGTTTTGGTATATCGTTTACTACCGTTCGGGCTAACATATTTCAGAAGTCATGTTAGTAAGCGTTCGAGGAGCCAGGACACTTTAACTCGTAAATCCACAACTCATCTCGACGGCTTACATAATGAACTCCTCACATGAAGCTCCCTACTATTGTAGTAGTTGATAAAGTATATAGATATAAGTTTTGATCCGAAAAAGTTACATGTCCGATATTTGGATAAACTTAGGAAAGTTTATAGTACATGAGGATTGTTATTAGGGTATGATTCATAAGTTTTGTATGACCATTTGTCTTGGTAAAATCTCATGGTTTCCTTTTAAGTGAAGTAGATCCAAATTGCTTGCTCATGTTATCGCCAAATTCGTTATTTCATGTTTACGCCTATATAAGTTGTTATGGTCATTTCGTCATGGCCTAGCCATGACCTTTGGTCCTTGTTCCAAGGTCATGAGACCCAACCTTGGCTCTAGCCATGGTGGTGGTCTTGTTTATAGGTCATAATAACTATTGTTCCTTTTAAAGTATAACCATAACTTAGTGACTTATGTATATGTAAATAGCTGTTAAGAAATTGTGAAATATCTTACTCAGAAAGTGTTTTCAAGGCTCGAGCCTCTTTGTTCCTGAAGGAAAACGTGATTCCGGACAACTTTCGTGTTTTAACTTTTTCATGAATCGGACCAGAAAGGCCTCTTTTTGCGTGTTTTAGGTTCTGTCACAGAAACTTTTAGGCAGTTTTGCCGGAAATCTTTTGGTAACTTCAAATCGCCATAACTTTTGACTCGTTTACTCTTTTTAGGTGGTTCAAATTGCTATGGTTTCCTTGTTAGGTCCTCTACCACAATATGTAATAATCAAATATCATATTTTTACCATTTTGATCAGGTCTTACCAAGAAATTTACTAGTTTGCTTGTTTTAGTAACATGTTTCAATAATTCATTACAACAACATCTTTTACTCATCTTTATACACCATGGACATTTATAAAAGATATAATATAGCAAAGATAACATGTAAATGATATGAACATGAGAAATTAACAAGAAGCATGTTAGGTTTAGGCTTACAACTTTTGGCTTTCTAATTAAAGAAAGGAGTAACAAGTAAGGAAATGGACTTTGATAGACTTTCTTCAACCCTTTTCACTTCAAGCAACCTTTCTACCCTTGGTATTCTTGAAAGATGGATGATAAAGGTTGAGGTGTATTGAGTGGATTTAAACTCAAGAGAAAACACCAAGTATATTAGGGTTTGGAAGAGTTTTGGTGAATAATAAGCTAACTAGGGTTTCTATCTTGAACTTGCACTTGATCCTTGCTATAACTAGGAAGAAATAAAGCTAAGTGTGAAGTGTTTTAGTGTGTTGTGATGGCCGGCCATATGGGGGGAGAGGGGGGTATTTATATGCCTTTGAGGAGGTTACTTTGGTAGGCTAGAGGTTATCAACTTTGCTTCCTAAATACACTTGTTTGCATCCTAGGGCACTTTGCATGAGATCAAGACACATATGGGGTGACTCCCCCCCCCCCCCTAAGTCGGTTTGATGAAGATAAGGGGGGTGAGGTGGCTTGGCTTGATAATATCTAGATATTAGGATGAGTTTTGACTCCGGGAAATGCCAACCGTAAATGATTAGGCCTCAAAACGTAAAACCGGGTGTCGTAAAATTATGAAACTTTAAAGTATTGTTAGAAATGTCCATATGACCCATAATAAAATATAAAATGGGTGATAAGTTCCATTTGGGTGGTAAAACCTGCTAAAAGCTGGAAACACGGGTCTAAAACGCGTAATACGTAAAATGTACGAATATTGCGTAAAACTGAGAAAAGTAAAATGTTACTTTTCTAATATGCTAAAAATGATTTAAAATGATTTATAATGTCTAGACTGGGCTCAGTCTGGTGTCGGTTGGTCTTAAATGTCTCTTAGACATCAAACCGGAAGCCTAAAAATCACGAAATGACTTATAAAATCAAAGAATGATTTTTAGTCAATGGAGGAGGGAAAAATATATTGACTTATTTGAATAAGTTGAAAGCTCGAATCGTCTTAAAAATGCGGTGCAGGTATAGGCTAGGGTTACGGCTGAGTAAAAATGCTTAAAACTGAAAATTCCAGTTTTTCACGGCCGAAGTTTATTTGGGCCATGATTTTTCTCAGTCATGATTTATTCTCAAATAAATCATGAGTGTGTTAAACATTTTTCTGATGTGGGGTCACCTGACGGGGTCAAATTTCGTTGTGCGTAGAATTTCTGATTGCCGTTTTACCCTAAAACGTGTAATTCTGTGTAATTCCTTAATAACTTTCACAAAAATGATCTGACGAATGTCAATCATTTAATTTGCCATGGAAATGATTTATCACTCGAGAATATGAAATAAAAATCAACTTTCGGGAAAATTTCAGAAAGAAATGAATAGTAAAAATGAATAGTAACATGAATAGTAAAAGTGAATAGTAAATTTTCCGGAAATAGAAATTAACCGGAAATTGCGAATTGTTACAGTCTCCACCCCTTACGGGGAACTTCGTCCCGAAGTTCTGTGTGTGTTATATGTTGGAGTGGTGTCGATGAAGAGGTGTGGTTACTTATGAGGATTAGAGTGATGTAGTTTGATTTGTCGTTTCAGTGTATGGCGTAGGATGAGTTTACTTATGAGAAGTTTGTTTCTAAGAAAACATACAGGTGACTGCTCCCAGCATAACATGATCCCTCCTGAATTAGACATAGGTGATCAGGCTATGTATAACTTAGGACCGATAATGTGATGTTCGGTTTAGTCATGTATGGTATTCAATCTTGTAAGGCTGATAAGTTTGTTTGTGGTGTAACTAAGGATGATTTGAGCTTTAAAAGTGCATCAAGATCAGAAAGTGAGCTTGTGGGATTAAGGGTTGTGAAGATGATGATGGTGAGAAGGTTAAGAAGGTTTGTGTTCTTCATTTTGGTATGTTGAGATTTTGTGATGAAAGTTGGAAATGAAGGCATGATATCGATTCATAGGGTGGTATCAACAAAGTGATTTTTCTAGGATGGTGGTAGAATATCTTGGAGTAAAATGATGTGAAACAATAAGGTGATAACAAATTAGCTTGAAGTAAAATTTGTTGAATGGTTTATAAGATAACTGAGTAAGTCTCATAGAATGGTAATAGTCTGCTAAATAATCAAATTGGTTTGGAGATAGAAAGTACAATAGATGAGAATTATCACAAAGAGTCGTTTATTGAACAATAAATATTCTTAAGTCATAAAACTCCCATTACTAGGGATGACATACACATAGTACAACAGAGTGCATAAATAAATATGACTGCTAAGTTCTAGTCTTCATTGTTCTGCAGTGTTGTTGAAATTCTGATAAGCTCCTTCTCTTCTTATCATATATGCTCATCCTTGGTTGTCTTCAACTTGTTGACCTTGGTTTTGGGGACATCGGTTCTTGTAATGTCCACTTTCTCCACACCCGAAGCATATAACTATCGGTTGTGTGTTGCTACCGGTAGCTACATCTTTGACTCTACAATCTCTGGCAAGGTGTCCAGTGTTCTGACAGTTGCGACACTTAGCCGGGCAAGGACCTGAGTGGTGGAAGTTACACTTATTGCATAGTGGAGCATTCCCGGTATATCCTGCGCCTCTAGTTGGTGCAGCCACATAAGCCCTTGCGGTCTCTTGTCTTTTGCTTTGCTGGTTATTGTTTTGAGTTTGGTTGTTGTTGTTATTGTTGTTACTTCCATGGTTACCATCCCATGGTCGCTTGTTGTTGTTGTTCCTATTGTTATTGTTGTTGGAATTGTTGGGGTTATTGGTATTGCTGATGTTGTTGGTGTTGTTGAGGTTGGTTTGCTTTCGGGTTTCTGTCATTCTTACCACTTGGTCCATGAGGCTGCGGGACATCCGCATAGCTTCATCAAGTTCCTTTGGATTTGCCGAAGTTACATGTCCTTGTATGCTGGATGGAAGTCCCCAGATATATCTTTCCAACAATTTTTCCTTTGGGGAAACCATTGTTGGACAAAGTATCCTTAATTCTTGAAATCGACGATTGTAGGTTATGATATCATTTCCCTTAACCGTATGATCCCAGAATTCAACCTCCAACTTTTGTATTTCGCTGCGAGGGCAGTATTCCTTGATCATCATCTGTTTCAAATTAGCCCAAGTAATTTTGTAGGCATTCTCAATGCCCATGGGTTGAGCAATTGAGTTCCACCAGGACAACGCCTCATTCAACAGAGTACTCGTGGCATACTGAACCTTATCCTCCTCGGTACATTTACTAACCAAGAACACCGACTCCGCTTTTTCGAACCAACGGGTCAAACCTACAGCCCCTTCAGTACCCTTGAATTTGATGGGTTCACATTTCAGGTAGGAAATGAACGAGCAACCCTTTGGTACTGTAGTAACATTGGTCACCGGAGGGGTAGGTCCTCCAAGGTTAAGACTGGCAATTCTGGCAGCCTCTGCAGCTATAGCAGCTTCCGCAGCAGTGGCGGCTTCTGCAGCTGCTGCAGCATCAGCAGCACCAGCAGCTGTGGCGGCCTCGGCAGCTGCTGCAGCTACGGCTGCTCGTTCCGTGACAAGTGCTGCATTGACACTGTCCTTTACCAGTTTGCGGATGGCGGCTTGCGTCATCGTTGGTGGTGTCTGTTTCTTTGGCGCCATGATTCTATTGTTCAAAAGATACATTGTAATTAGAGAGTTGTGAGATGAGCACAATTTTTGATAAGAATGGTAGGATAATAATGTTTGAAACTTAAAAGCATAACACATGATAGTATATAAAACAAGAGTTTTATTCGTACAACGTTGGTTGATTTACAAAATCGAAACCTATTACAAGCTTCTTCAAAATTTACTAACTGATACTTTCAGTTTAGTAATTACAACGTTTTTACTATCGCTAGTTATCACATAGATTTCGTAACATTTACTAACTGAGTCTAATCAGTTTAGTAGTACAAAAGTTAACTAGTATCATCACACTAGTCTATTGTGGATTAGAAGGTCCGAGCAGCTCTGATTGATCGGCAACTTCTTGATTTAGTGTGTCGTAGAGATACGAGTCGATGAAGTTTGAGAAGCTGTAGTTTTCATGTTGGATCAATGGTGGTCGAGGTACGATCCATAATGAGTGATCCAAATCATCACATGTAGGGATATCAAAGGGAAGCGATGGTGGTGGTGGTAATGGCTCTAGTACATGTTCGTATTCATTATCCTCCTCGGAGTCTGCCTCAACCAAATTTTGTTCAACATAATTAGAAGTATCCGATGCAAAAATAATAGGCATTGGTTCATCCTCTTCTTCGTCGGTTGAATCTTCGAAAGGTTCTTCTTCGTCGTCAGAAGCGAAGGCATTTATGAAATCAAATCCGAACTCGGGTGAGGGTGGTAAGACTTGGAAGTTATTAGGTAGAGTGGGCACATAATCGGGAGAAGTGGGTACGCACATGATTTCTATAAGAAGAATTACAATGTTAATATAATTCTATCGTTTATGGGGAGTGTTCAAAATATGACAAGCATATATATAGCAATATACTAATATGTTTATGTAACCTAACTTGCATAATAAGTCCATAATCGTCTGGAGGATGGAAGGCACGAAGAGCGGAAGGCTATAAAATATTTTAGCTTGTAATTGTGGTTATAGTTTAGGTCTCAATTAGACCCGTTTCTCTATAACCATGGCTCTGATACCAATCTGTAACACCCCCAATTCATGGACGCAGCGGAATTCGAACTGGGTGTTACTTGACGGCACAATAGTCACAATAATAGAAAACGAACTCCAATTGAGTCGTTTTAAAAGATTTATCATTCAAATTATATAAATATCAGAGATTACAAAATGAGGTCCCAATTGGTTCCATGTTTACAATGTATAATAAATGTGTTTTTGAATGATAATAAGATTTATAGCCTTCTTGAACATCCGTGTCCTTCCGTGCCATCCTTGATCGTCATAAACCTGAAATACATGCTTGAGAGGTCAACACAAAGGTTGAGTGGAATTCGTAGAGTTTAGTTAAATCGTTTGAACACAATAATCGTAGTGTGAGCTATAGACTCACACTCATAGTTAGAAAACAAAATCGTTATTTATTTCACTAAGCTCATACAACCAAAGCGTTAACATCGAACCAACAAAATTGGCATTATAGAAGCCCTATCAAGGTACTTTTGCCGTTATACCGCTAAATCTCAAATATAGTGCATTTGTGTGAACTCATCGTTGTTCAACACAAATGGGATTCGTCAATCCCAATAGATCTATTCACAATATTCGCGCTCACTAAAGGTAGTGACTAATGGTTCATGATATAGGGACTTCGAACATGGCAATCGTTACTTAGTGATAATAAAACATCGTCGTGAAGCATACATTAGAAAGCATCGTGTTCGAGTAGAAAAATAATAGCATGTATTTCCCCCATGGGTTTGTAAAATAGTTAAACAATAGAAAGTGGGGCTACGAACTCACCTTAAGTACGATAGCAAGTAATGAAGGTGATGGTTTGATCGTGTAGGTTTCTACGAGCAACCTATAATAGAATGTCGCGACTTAAGATCGGGGTAAAGAATATGAAGTAGTGCCTATATATATATATATCTTGCATTTAGTCCATGATGAGGTATGATGTATATTTGTAAGTCTTTGAAAGAAAGATTTATGAACATGTATGTTTTGGTATATCGTTTACTACCGTTCGGGCTAACATATTTCAGAAGTCATGTTAGTAAGCGTTCGAGGAGCCAGGACACTTTAACTCGTAAATCCACAACTCATCTCGACGGCTTACATAATGAACTCCTCACATGAAGCTCCCTACTATTGTAGTAGTTGATAAAGTATATAGATATAAGTTTTGATCCGAAAAAGTTACATGTCCGATATTTGGATAAACTTAGGAAAGTTTATAGTACATGAGGATTGTTATTAGGGTATGATTCATAAGTTTTGTATGACCATTTGTCTTGGTAAAATCTCATGGTTTCCTTTTAAGTGAAGTAGATCCAAATTGCTTGCTCATGTTATCGCCAAATTCGTTATTTCATGTTTACGCCTATATAAGTTGTTATGGTCATTTCGTCATGGCCTAGCCATGACCTTTGGTCCTTGTTCCAAGGTCATGAGACCCAACCTTGGCTCTAGCCATGGTGGTGGTTGATGAGTGTGTAAAGACTCATCATTTTGAGTCAAATATAAACTGCAAAACGATCAAAAATACTCAAAAACGCACCAAAATGCGAAGAAAATCCCAAAGATCGTATTTTATATGTTTCTTATGCAAAACGAGTGAAAACAAACGAAAAACGAACAAAAGTTACATATTTGGCAGTTTCAGTCCCCCGACTTTCAAAATTTCACAAAACTAGTCCCTAGTCAATCATTTTCAAAGAAAAAGTCAACTCTCGCTTTTAAAAGTCAAAAATAAACCACGAATGATCTTTGGGTAAAAACTTTTGGAAAACTACACATTTGGTCCTCGTACTTTGGCAAATTGGCAGTTTTAGTCCCGGGTGGTTTGACATGGAAAAATTCAATTTGAGTACTTTGGTTTATCTAACTTGGCAAGTATGGTCCTCGGGTGAAGTTTGAAAACAGGGCAAGTTGGGTCCTCAAGAATCAAAAGTATTACAAAAATAGTCCTTGTGGTTTCATAGTTAACTAACCAAACGGATTAAAAATCAAATCCCCTTGCCACTCAAGCCCACATTTAATAAACAACCCACCTTGGCCCAAGTTACACCCTTAGCCCATCTTAACCCACCCCTTCCCTGGTTCGATTAAAAGACAAACAACCCCATACCCTAACCCTAAAACACAATATACGCTTCACCCTTCTTCCCATTCAGTCTCCCTGAATAAAAAATTAACCGTACTTTCCTCCCCCTCGTGACCACATCAGGCCAAACAACCATCACCATCCCTCCCCATCACCATCTAACCCAATCCCCAATCCCACTAAACCCACTTAAATCGGTACCTACCACCATCCACCAATCAAAGGAGTGACAAGTTGGCAATCCTCCACTCTCTTGGGCGCCAAAGACAAGATCAGAGGGTTGAGAAGATTTAAGAGTTGATCCAAAGGCTAGAAATATATGAAAGAAAACACAAAGGAGCTGCTTGAAGATGAAGACAAAGAAGAAGAGATTGGTACCTACCTTTTTGTTAGTATAAATAGATAAGCTGTTGTAAGCCTCCAGGGCATTCGATATCTATCTTTTAATCTCAGTTTTATGTTTTTAGTTCTTAAAAAGTCTTCCTTGTAATTCGAATTTCTACTTTTAATCTCATTCTTGTTTTTATTTTTCGTTAACTTCAAAGTTCATGTATTCAGACCTTTTGAGAATCAATGGAAGTGATACTTAAGTTTTGTTTAAATCTTTGTTAAGACTTATTAAGTTTTCTTTTTTGTTATTTAAATTGTTGGTTAGTTACTGGTATTGTCGAATTAAAAAAAAAAAAAAAAAAAAAAAGAGAAAGGTAGAAAATTTATCGAATACAAAAAAAAAAAAAAAAAAGAGAAGTGCAGTAGCAGCTATGGATGGGAAAACGGTTTAGAGCTCAGGTGAGCGCATAGGTTGTGTTCTTTGGTCCATTGGCTTCAAAGTATTCGTACCATCTGGAAGACAAGTAAGAGTCAGTTATATAAACTCTTGTTTAAAATTCTGTGATGAATACATTTTGCTATTTGAATTAATTGAAATATGGTATGCTTAGTTTAGTTTAGTATAATAATTGAGTGTTTGGCGTAGTTAGAATTTAGGCGCTAAGGCTTTTGAGTTGTTACTTATTTGCTCAGTATCATTTTCACAAGAGTCAAAAAGTTTTGCATATTCAGTTTTTGAACCAACTTCAATACAGATTCTAGGATTGGAGAATGATGGAAAATAAGTTTTGAGAAGTGTACCAGCCTATTGTTAAGTCTAAAAAAAGTAAATCGAAATTTGGAAAGGACTTGATCATAGAAATAACAGCTTGTAAGTGATACTCTGCACCATAGGTCGCAGTTTTGACTGAGTTTCGTTGCCCCATAACTTGTTCAATCCCTAAGCTTAGGCCTAGTTTCTTGGTGATTTAAGGAGCCTTCTAGGTGGGCTTGATATGCCCATTTATGGTTTACACTTTTGTGCGTATTAGCTAGCTCGAAATAGGCCCCAAAGGTCCCGTTTGACTCACTGTGACTGCTGTTGCATCAGCAGTCGTATGAACTTGTTACTCCATTTGGTGTTCCGAATTTTCTGATAATTGAGTTGTGAGTTAGTACTCCTTGTTGTAATTTGTTGTTTTAACGTAATCAAACCCCTTTGCTATTTTAGTTTTTGGCTTACTTTTGTCACGTTAAACAAAGTTTCAGAAATAAAAATAACCTTCGAACCTGTCTTGAATTCGGAGGTTGTTTGCTCGAATCTGCTGATGTCACTTATTTGAGATCCGAAAACTTGTTAAAACTTTTGTAGTCACGAATCCTTACTGTTGTAATATAACTTAAGCAAGATTGTTTAAGTGCTCATGTTGTTTTCTTTGTCCTATGTCAGTTCCTAATCAAACTTATTTTGTTTTTTTTTTACTTTACAATCTGTTGTAACGTGTGGGTTAGTAGGACAGCTTAGGTGAAGTTTTAAATAAGGTGACTTAAGTGAAAACGTGTTGGCTTATTTGAGATTTATCCAACTGTGGTGTGTAACTGCAAAGTTTTGAAACATTTCATTCTTGAATCTTGCCCACAATTGTTGAAGTTGTTGTTTAAAAATCTGTTGTGTCGTTTAGCAAAGAAAAGAAAGGGGAATTCATAAAAATAAAAACCAAAAAAAAAGGGCGACTAAAGCAAGGGTCGAACTTGGGACCCCTTGCTCATACAACCCACGCATCTCCATTGTATCCTTAGGACTTGTTGTTACTCATTCTACTTGATTGATTGTTTTATACTAGTGGTAAATATTTTTTTTTAGTCCTTGTAAGCTCATTGAACTGTTCGAATTCTTTATAGCTTATGAAAATAGGAAATTTCTGTTTTAACATTTTTCTCAAGTTACAATTAGTTTAAAAGAATTTCGTTTCATATTTTTAGAGGTTGTGGTTTATAATTTAATTTGTGTTGATTGGTACTTAATCTAGAATAATTAGAATTTTATTTTAAAAATTAATTTTCTTTTAGGAAATTTCCGATACCTAATTATGATTTCCCGTAGTTTTTAGGTATTTCTTAGATTGTAGTTGCCTTAGGTTAATTTACTCTCGTTAGTTAATTTTTTAGAATTCGTTAAATTAACGTATCGCAAAACCAAATAACCTTTCTCAACATACAAGATTTTAATCCAAATCTCACTCGAAGCTTTCCATTCACACCTCGTTGGGGTACGACCCGGGAAATCACTTCCCGGTCTCACAATTTGAATATCACTTTCACAAGTTTTGCAAGGTAATCGTTTTCCTAAACGGTTTACTTGTGTCACTTCACGTTTATTTGTCTCACGACAAGTTAAACTTCACGTTTGTTGATATTTTGATAAATTGTTGTTTGCACACACCAAAACACAACGAATCAAATGGCGCCGCTGCCGGGGAGGCTGTGTGTCGAAAGTCTCGATAAGGTTTAGACGATTAGTCTTGTAGAACCTTCGCAAGAAGTTACGCTTTTATAAAACGTATAAAAAACCAAAAATATTTTTCTTTTGTTTCTAGTATATGTATTATATCTATATAAGATAAAGAAAAACACAAAAAGATTTTCCCGTTTCATTGTTTAATAAATACAAGTTAAAATCTTACCACCGCAAACCAAGGCAGAACACCTACCAACTGGGGGTGTGACCATAATAAGTTCCCAAACCAAAGATCAAAACTTGCCTTTGTATCACTTGCGTTTTGGAAAACTTTTAAACGAAAAATACACTTTAAGAGGAGTCGAAACGGTATGTGGCGATCCAACGAACTTCGCCCAGTGAGAGATCCATTCTTCTCTCCCGCTCCTTTGTGTGTTTTTCTTTAGAAGTTGACCTTGCGTTCTTGATTATTGGTTTAAGTTCCCTTGTCTTTAAAGTGGTATTGTTTTAATTGATTTTTTTTGTGGTGCATGCGCACACGTTCGTCTACGTCAACAAGTCCTTTGCAAACGCTAAATAACATCCCAAGGAGAAGGCGTAATCGTCGACGTACCAACCGAATAGCCGAACCCGAGCTTCGTGCTATTCCAATCATGGCGGCCGAACCCACCATGAATGAGCTTCTCCAAGCACCCATCGAGGGTTACGGAGATGCTATCATCATTCCAGCCATCGTGGCTGACAATTTTGAACTCAAGACGGGGTTGATTAACTTAGTCACCTCGCGTCAATTCTATGGTTTCGAGAGGGACGATCCTCAAGATCACATTCGATGGTTCAACAAAATAACGTCAACCATCAAATGCAAAAATGTCCCTGAGGAGGCTATCAAACTTCTTCTCTTCCCGTTTTCCCTCGATGGGGCCGCCAAAAATTGGCTAGACAAACAACCCCCTCGATCGATTGAAACGTGGGAAGATTTAGTCAAGAAGTTTGTGAACGAATTCTTTCCTCCATCCAAAACCACCGCCCTCAAGAATGAGATCATGAAATTTACTCAAAAGTTTGATGAATCATTCGGTGAGGCGTGGGATCGTTACAAGGACATGCTTCGTAAATGTCCTCATCACGGATTTTCCGAGTTGATGCAACTCGACACTTTCTATAATGGTGTGAGCCAAGTCGATCAAGACTCTCTTAATGCCTCCGCGGGAGGCAACTTCTTGAATCGCACCACCAAAGATGCTTTGATGATAATTGAAAATAAATCCAAGGTCCGCATTCCACGAAGCAAATCGGTTGTTTCGCAAATTAATGTTGGTCCTTCTTCCTCATCATCCGTAGCTCAATCTAGCACCGATGCTAGACTTGACAAGCTCACGGAAGCAATTCATGCTTTGGTTCTCACCAAAAATAAGAAAGTTGCTTCTCAACCTGCCGAAGTCAAAAAGGTTGAAGTTTGTGTTACTTGTGGTGGTCCACACGCATATTACAATTGTACTGCCACCGATGGCAATCCATTTGAAGTTAATGCAATAGTCGGTAATTCAAACCAAGGAGGTAACCAATACCGTCCTCAAGTTGACCCGAACTATCGTGTTAGCAACCAAGGTGGTCCACCCGGTTTTCCTCAACCCAATAATCCAAATCGATTCAATCAAAATCAACAAAGAAATCAAAATGTTCAAAATCAATTTCATACCCCTAATAATCAATTTTCAAATCAAGGGGGCAATTTCAATCAAGGTTTTCAAGCTCATAATCACCATGCTCCTAATGTTGCTTCAAATGAACTTGCTAATTACATTAAGGCAAATGAAGCTAGCATGAGGAATATGCAAAACCAAATCAACACTTTGAAGAATGATTTTCAATCTTCAATGTCGAGACAAGGTCATGAGCTTAAAAATGAACTTCGTAACACTAACCACAAGATTGAACAATCTCAAAGTAAGATTGAGAGCATGTTTGCTAGTCTTATGAGTCAAATGAATCAAGCTTCTACTTCGGGTACTCTTCCGGGAAACACCATTCCCAACCCGAAGGGTGAATTGAAAGCTATTACCACTCGTAGTGGTAAAGCTATTGATGGACCCTCGACTCCTATTCCTCCACCTTTGAAGGAAGTGGAACGAGAACCCGAGGTTATTAAGGACAAGGTGCAACCCTCAAGCTCACGAAGTACCGCACACGTCCAACCTTCGGAGGTCCAACCATCAATTCCCGAATTTGCTTTTCCTAAGAGCATTTCTAAGCCTTCGATCCCATATCCTTCAAGGCTTAATGATCAAAAACTCCGTGAGCAAACTAATGATCAAATGAAGAAGTTTCTTGAGATATTTCAAAAGTTACACTTCGACATTAGTTTCGCGGATGCTCTTCTCTATATGCCCAAGTTTGCTTCCACTTTTAGGAGTCTTTTAAGTAATAAAGAGAAATTGTTTGAACTCACTAAAACTCGTTTGAATGAAAATTGTTCGGCGGTTCTTCTAAAGAAACTTCCTGAAAAATTAGGAGACCCCGGGAAATTTCTCATCCCTTGTGATTTTCAAAAGTTTGAAGAATGCTTCGCCTTGGCCGATCTTGGCGCTAGCATAAATCTCATGCCTTTCTCTATTTGGGAAAAGCTTTCACTTCCCGAGCTTACACAAACACGAATGACTCTTGAATTAGCAACCCGAACGGTTACGGTTCCGAAGGGTATTGCTGAAGATGTCTTTGTGAAGGTTGGCAAGTTCCATTTCCCTGCCGACTTCGTAGTCGTTGATTTTGATGCCGATCCTCGTGTCCCCCTTATTTTGGGAAGACCATTCTTGAAAACGGCTCGTGCATTAATCGACGTCTTCGAAGGTGAAATGACTCTTAGAGTTGGCGACGAAAAATTGGTCATTAACATTGAAAACACTTCAAAAGATCTTCTCGAACTTGAACGAGAAGAAATTAACCGACTTGATGCCATCGATGTTACACGCGATGAGTATTTCGAAGAAGTGTTAAAGGATTCTACCATCGATGTCTCTTCCCCTTCTCTCACTCCATTTGAGGGAAGTGACTTTCTTTTGGAAGAGGTCGATGCTCTTCTTTCCCAAGATAGCTCAATGTCACACGAGTTTGATAGTGACTATCTTGATTCCGAGGGGGATATTCTAATGCTTGAAAAATTGTTGAATGAAGATCCTTCACCCCCTCACCCTCAAAAAGAACTTCATATCGAGGAGGTCAAAAATGTTGAAAAAACTGATGACTTCCCCGAGGTTGAACTCAAGGAACTTCCACCTCATCTCGAGTACGCGTTTTTGGAGGGTGACGATAAGTTTCCCGTCATAATCGCTAAAGACTTGAATGAGGAAAACAAAACCGCTCTTCTCAAGGTTTTAAAGTCACACAAACGAGCCATTGCTTGGCGACTTTCCGACATCAAGGGTATTAACCCGGAATTTTGTATGCACAAGATTTTGATGGAGGATGACTTTAAACCGGCGGTTCAACAACAAAGACGGGTAAATCCTAAGATTCATGAGGTTATCAAGCAAGAGGTCATTAAACTTCTTGATGCCGGTTTGATCTACCCAATTTCGGATAGTCCTTGGGTGAGTCCCGTTCATTGCGTGCCCAAAAAGGGTGGCATAACGGTTGTCAAAAATGATGATAACGAGTTAATTCCGACTCGATTGGTAACGGGTTGGCGCGTTTGCATTGATTATCGAAAACTAAACGACGCCACCCGTAAAGACCACTTTCCATTACCTTTCATGGATCAAATGCTCGAAAGATTGGCGGGGAACGAATACTATTGTTTCCTTGACGGTTTTTCGGGTTATTTCCAAATTCCCATCGATCCTCAAGATCAAGAAAAAACGACTTTTACGTGCCCATACGGAACATTTGCTTATCGACGCATGCCTTTTGGCTTATGCAATGCTCCGGGCACATTTCAAAGATGCATGATGGCCATTTTTCACGACATGATCGAGAAAACAATGGAGGTCTTCATGGATGATTTTTCGGTCGTTGGGAATTCATTCGAATCATGTCTCTCCAATTTAGACAAAATGCTTCAAAGGTGTGAAGACACCAATCTTAGTCTAAATTGGGAGAAAAGTCATTTCATGGTCAAGGAAGGAATTGTCCTTGGCCATAAGATTTCCAAGAGTGGGATTGAGGTCGATAAAGCTAAAATCGACGTCATTGCTAAACTTCCTCCTCCCACTACTGTCAAAGGTGTTCGGAGTTTCCTGGGTCATGCCGGCTTCTATCGTAGATTCATTCAAGATTTCTCGAAGATAGCTAGGCCTATGACCCGACTTCTTGAAAAAGAGACTCCATTTGTCTTTTCCGATGAGTGCATCGAAGCTTTTCAAACTCTCAAGAAAAAGCTTACCGAAGCACCCATTTTAGTTGCCCCCGATTGGGACCTACCCTTCGAACTCATGTGTGATGCAAGTGACTTTGCAATGGGTGCGGTCTTGGGGCAACGAAAAACCAAGCATTTTCAGCCGATTCATTATGCGAGCAAGACCTTGACCGAAGCTCAAGCTCATTACACCACAACGGAAAAAGAATTACTTGCCGTGGTGTATGCGTTTGAGAAATTTCGGCCATATTTGATCTTGACTAAGAGCATAGTGTACACGGACCACTCGGCTCTCAAATATCTCTTTGCCAAGCAAGACGCTAAGCCGAGATTGCTCCGTTGGGTTCTCCTCCTACAAGAATTTGATATCATAATTCGTGATAAAAAAGGAGCCGAGAACCTCGCTGCTGACCATCTTTCCCGATTGGAGAATCCTCATCAAGGAGTTCTCGAGAAAAAGGAAATAAACGAAACATTTCCTCTCGAGACACTCAATGTGATTTCCTCTCGTAGTGATTCTAGTACCCCATGGTTTGCCGACTTTGCAAACTATCATGCGGGGAACTTCGTTGTCAAAGGGATGTCGTCCCACCAAAAGAGCAAATTTTTCAAAGATGTCAATCACTACTTTTGGGACGATCCCTATTTGTTTAAAATTTGTGCGGATCAGGTTATTCGAAGGTGTGTTCATGGCCAAGAAGCCATGGAAATCCTAAAGGCTTGTCATAATGGACCCACCGGGGGACATCATGGCCCGAACTACACCGCTCGAAAAGTATTTGAGTCCGGTTTCTATTGGCCCTCCATTTATAAAGACGCCCATGACCTAGTCAAATCTTGTGACTCGTGTCAACGTCAAGGAAAGATCACACAATGGGATGAAATGCCTCAAAACGTCATCCAAGTGTGTGAAATCTTTGATGTTTGGGGCATAGACTTTATGGGGCCGTTCCCGTCTTCACGAGGGAACAAGTACATACTCGTGGCCGTTGACTACTTGTCAAAATGGGTCGAAGCAAAAGCTCTCCCAACCAACGATGCCCGAGTAGTTGTAAAATTTTTGAAGTCGTTGTTCTCTAGGTTTGGAACTCCCCGCGCTATCATAAGCGATCGCGGTACACACTTTTGCAACGAACAATTTGCAAAGGTCATGCTCAAGTACGGTGTCACTCACCGTCTTGCCACCGCATATCACCCACAAACGAGTGGGCAAGTGGAGGTTTCAAACCGAGGTCTAAAAAGAATTCTTGAAAGAACCGTAGGCGAAAACCGTGCCTCTTGGTCGGATAAGCTAGACGACGCTCTATGGGCCTTTCGCACAGCTTATAAAACACCCATTGGGTGTACTCCTTATAAGCTCGTGTATGGAAAAGCTTGTCATCTTCCGATTGAACTCGAGCACAAAGCTTATTGGGCTTTGAAGAATGCTAATTTCGATCTTAAGTCTGCAGGCGATCACAGGAAAGTTCAACTCAATGAACTCAATGAACTTCGTGATCAAGCTTATGAAAACTCTTTAATCTACAAAGAGAAAACCAAAAAGATCCATGACTCCAAAATTAAGAACCGCGTTTTCAACGTTGGTGATCGAGTCCTTCTTTTTAACTCTCGATTAAAGATCTTTTCGGGTAAGCTTAAAACCCGCTGGACTGGACCTTTCACCGTTGCCAAAGTTTATCCTTATGGAACCGTCGAGTTATCTCAAGACGACGGTCCCAATTTCAAAGTAAATGGGCATCGGTTGAAACACTATTTTGGAGGGGACATACCACCTGTTGTCCCGGACCTCCAAACTTTCCCCATGGACCAATAAATTCGGGGATCGAGTCAAGCTAGCGACTCGATAAACAAAAACAAGTAACAAACACAGGTTTTCACCCGTGTATCTGATTTCCTCCTATTTTCTAACACCCTAGTGTGGGGGAGTGGCCACCCCCCGCAGCTACTTGAGATGTACATATCTTTCAAAAAAAAAAAAAAAAAAAAAAAAAAAAAAAAAAAAAAAAAAAAAAAAATGTGTGTTCGAATAAATAAAGTGAAAAATACAAATGACATTCCCACAGTTAGTTTTTAATATTCTCGTCTTTCATTCAAAATTTCGGCATAATCGCCGGGACTTTGAATATTGAGGACAATATTCAACTCTAAGTGTGGGGGAGGGGAAAATTCTAGCGAATTTCATCAAAATATACCGTCTAGTACCCCTATTTTTAGGCCAAAATTTTTCAAAAATTTTTCACTTTATTTCAAAATTTTTGTGGTTATCAGTCCGCCTTGTCCAAACGACAAAAGGGATTGGCTAATCCAGGAGCAAACGGCTCTTGGTAAAGATAACTCAAATCCGTTTATGGCTGGCAATTTGCCAAAAATTGCATGGTTCCTCAACTCCCCCGCATCCTAATAAGCAAATGAGTTGGCTAGCCCACAAGATTATGGCTTGTGGTAAAGGCCGTGGAAAAACCATAATTGGTAATCAACTCACCAAGATGTTGACTGTTCCATCAAGAGTTGGCTAGTCCAGGAGCAAACGGCTCCTGGTAAAGACAAATCAAATCCGTTGAAAGCTGGTGGTTTGCTCAAAATCACACGGCTATCAGGTGAGCCACAGTTCTTACACCTGGCTACTCCAGAAGTGATGGCTTTTGGTAAAGAGACTTCAAATCCATTAATTTTTCTCAAAAAGATTGCTAGGGACTAGCAATAGTTTAGTGTGGGGGATTGATGAGTGTGTAAATACTCATCATTTTGAGTCAAATATAAACTGCAAAACGATCAAAAATACTCAAAAACGCACCAAAATGCGAAGAAAATCCCAAAGATCGTATTTTATATGTTTCTTATGCAAAACGAGTGAAAACAAACGAAAAACGAACAAAAGTTACATATTTGGCAGTTTCAGTCCCCCGACTTTCAAAATTTCACAAAACTAGTCCCTAGTCAATCATTTTCAAAGAAAAAGTCAACTCTCGCTTTTAAAAGTCAAAAATAAACCACGAATGATCTTTGGGTAAAAACTTTTGGAAAACTACACATTTGGTCCTCGTACTTTGGCAAATTGGCAGTTTTAGTCCCGGGTGGTTTGACATGGAAAAATTCAATTTGAGTACTTTGGTTTATCTAACTTGGCAAGTATGGTCCTCGGGTGAAGTTTGAAAACAGGGCAAGTTGGGTCCTCAAGAATCAAAAGTATTACAAAAATAGTCCTTGTGGTTTCATAGTTAACTAACCAAACGGATTAAAAATCAAATCCCCTTGCCACTCAAGCCCACATTTAATAAACAACCCACCTTGGCCCAAGTTACACCCTTAGCCCATCTTAACCCACCCCTTCCCTGGTTCGATTAAAAGACAAACAACCCCATACCCTAACCCTAAAACACAATATACGCTTCACCCTTCTTCCCATTCAGTCTCCCTGAATAAAAAATTAACCGTACTTTCCTCCCCCTCGTGACCACATCAGGCCAAACAACCATCACCATCCCTCCCCATCACCATCTAACCCAATCCCCAATCCCACTAAACCCACTTAAATCGGTACCTACCACCATCCACCAATCAAAGGAGTGACAAGTTGGCAATCCTCCACTCTCTTGGGCGCCAAAGACAAGATCAGAGGGTTGAGAAGATTTAAGAGTTGATCCAAAGGCTAGAAATATATGAAAGAAAACACAAAGGAGCTGCTTGAAGATGAAGACAAAGAAGAAGAGATTGGTACCTACCTTTTTGTTAGTATAAATAGATAAGCTGTTGTAAGCCTCCAGGGCATTCGATATCTATCTTTTAATCTCAGTTTTATGTTTTTAGTTCTTAAAAAGTCTTCCTTGTAATTCGAATTTCTACTTTTAATCTCATTCTTGTTTTTATTTTTCGTTAACTTCAAAGTTCATGTATTCAGACCTTTTGAGAATCAATGGAAGTGATACTTAAGTTTTGTTTAAATCTTTGTTAAGACTTATTAAGTTTTCTTTTTTGTTATTTAAATTGTTGGTTAGTTACTGGTATTGTCGAATTAAAAAAAAAAAAAAAAAAAAAAAAAAAAAAAAAAAGAGAAAGGTAGAAAATTTATCGAATACAAAAAAAAAAAAAAGAGAAGTGCAATAGCAGCTATGGATGGGAAAACGGTTTAGAGCTCAGGTGAGCGCATAGGTTGTGTTCTTTGGTCCATTGGCTTCAAAGTATTCGTACCATCTGGAAGACAAGTAAGAGTCAGTTATATAAACTCTTGTTTAAAATTCTGTGATGAATACATTTTGCTATTTGAATTAATTGAAATATGGTATGCTTAGTTTAGTTTAGTATAATAATTGAGTGTTTGGCGTAGTTAGAATTTAGGCGCTAAGGCTTTTGAGTTGTTACTTATTTGCTCAGTATCATTTTCACAAGAGTCAAAAAGTTTTGCATATTCAGTTTTTGAACCAACTTCAATACAGATTCTAGGATTGGAGAATGATGGAAAATAAGTTTTGAGAAGTGTACCAGCCTATTGTTAAGTCTAAAAAAAGTAAATCGAAATTTGGAAAGGACTTGATCATAGAAATAACAGCTTGTAAGTGATACTCTGCACCATAGGTCGCAGTTTTGACTGAGTTTCGTTGCCCCATAACTTGTTCAATCCCTAAGCTTAGGCCTAGTTTCTTGGTGATTTAAGGAGCCTTCTAGGTGGGCTTGATATGCCCATTTATGGTTTACACTTTTGTGCGTATTAGCTAGCTCGAAATAGGCCCCAAAGGTCCCGTTTGACTCACTGTGACTGCTGTTGCATCAGCAGTCGTATGAACTTGTTACTCCATTTGGTGTTCCGAATTTTCTGATAATTGAGTTGTGAGTTAGTACTCCTTGTTGTAATTTGTTGTTTTAACGTAATCAAACCCCTTTGCTATTTTAGTTTTTGGCTTACTTTTGTCACGTTAAACAAAGTTTCAGAAATAAAAATAACCTTCGAACCTGTCTTGAATTCGGAGGTTGTTTGCTCGAATCTGCTGATGTCACTTATTTGAGATCCGAAAACTTGTTAAAACTTTTGTAGTCACGAATCCTTACTGTTGTAATATAACTTAAGCAAGATTGTTTAAGTGCTCATGTTGTTTTCTTTGTCCTATGTCAGTTCCTAATCAAACTTATTTTGTTTTTTTTTTACTTTACAATCTGTTGTAACGTGTGGGTTAGTAGGACAGCTTAGGTGAAGTTTTAAATAAGGTGACTTAAGTGAAAACGTGTTGGCTTATTTGAGATTTATCCAACTGTGGTGTGTAACTGCAAAGTTTTGAAACATTTCATTCTTGAATCTTGCCCACAATTGTTGAAGTTGTTGTTTAAAAATCTGTTGTGTCGTTTAGCAAAGAAAAGAAAGGGGAATTCATAAAAATAAAAACCAAAAAAAAAGGGCGACTAAAGCAAGGGTCGAACTTGGGACCCCTTGCTCATACAACCCACGCATCTCCATTGTATCCTTAGGACTTGTTGTTACTCATTCTACTTGATTGATTGTTTTATACTAGTGGTAAATATTTTTTTTTAGTCCTTGTAAGCTCATTGAACTGTTCGAATTCTTTATAGCTTATGAAAATAGGAAATTTCTGTTTTAACATTTTTCTCAAGTTACAATTAGTTTAAAAGAATTTCGTTTCATATTTTTAGAGGTTGTGGTTTATAATTTAATTTGTGTTGATTGGTACTTAATCTAGAATAATTAGAATTTTATTTTAAAAATTAATTTTCTTTTAGGAAATTTCCGATACCTAATTATGATTTCCCGTAGTTTTTAGGTATTTCTTAGATTGTAGTTGCCTTAGGTTAATTTACTCTCGTTAGTTAATTTTTTAGAATTCGTTAAATTAACGTATCGCAAAACCAAATAACCTTTCTCAACATACAAGATTTTAATCCAAATCTCACTCGAAGCTTTCCATTCACACCTCGTTGGGGTACGACCCGGGAAATCACTTCCCGGTCTCACAATTTGAATATCACTTTCACAAGTTTTGCAAGGTAATCGTTTTCCTAAACGGTTTACTTGTGTCACTTCACGTTTATTTGTCTCACGACAAGTTAAACTTCACGTTTGTTGATATTTTGATAAATTGTTGTTTGCACACACCAAAACACAACGAATCAGTGGTCTTGTTTATAGGTCATAATAACTATTGTTCCTTTTAAAGTATAACCATAACTTAGTGACTTATGTATATGTAAATAGCTGTTAAGAAATTGTGAAATATCTTACTCAGAAAGTGTTTTCAAGGCTCGAGCCTCTTTGTTCCTGAAGGAAAACGTGATTCCGGACAACTTTCGTGTTTTAACTTTTTCATGAATCGGACCAGAAAGGCCTCTTTTTGCGTGTTTTAGGTTCTGTCACAGAAACTTTTAGGCAGTTTTGCCGGAAATCTTTTGGTAACTTCAAATCGCCATAACTTTTGACTCGTTTACTCTTTTTAGGTGGTTCAAATTGCTATGGTTTCCTTGTTAGGTCCTCTACCACAATATGTAATAATAAAATATCATATTTTTACCATTTTGATCAGGTCTTACCAAGAAATTTACTAGTTTGCTTGTTTTAGTAACATGTTTCAATAATTCATTACAACAACATCTTTTACTCATCTTTATACACCATGGACATTTATAAAAGATATAATATAGCAAAGATAACATGTAAATGATATGAACATGAGAAATTAACAAGAAGCATGTTAGGTTTAGGCTTACAACTTTTGGCTTTCTAATTAAAGAAAGGAGTAACAAGTAAGGAAATGGACTTTGATAGACTTTCTTCAACCCTTTTCACTTCAAGCAACCTTTCTACCCTTGGTATTCTTGAAAGATGGATGATAAAGGTTGAGGTGTATTGAGTGGATTTAAACTCAAGAGAAAACACCAAGTATATTAGGGTTTGGAAGAGTTTTGGTGAATAATAAGCTAACTAGGGTTTCTATCTTGAACTTGCACTTGATCCTTGCTATAACTAGGAAGAAATAAAGCTAAGTGTGAAGTGTTTTAGTGTGTTGTGATGGCCGGCCATATGGGGGGAGAGGGGGATATTTATATGCCTTTGAGGAGGTTACTTTGGTAGGCTAGAGGTTATCAACTTTGCTTCCTAAATACACTTGTTTGCATCCTAGGGCACTTTGCATGAGATCAAGACACATATGGGGTGACTCCCCCCCCCCCTAAGTCGGTTTGATGAAGATAAGGGGGGTGAGGTGGCTTGGCTTGATAATATCTAGATATTAGGATGAGTTTTGACTCCGGGAAATGCCAACCGTAAATGATTAGGCCTCAAAACGTAAAACCGGGTGTCGTAAAATTATGAAACTTTAAAGTATTGTTAGAAATGTCCATATGACCCATAATAAAATATAAAATGGGTGATAAGTTCCATTTGGGTGGTAAAACCTGCTAAAAGCTGGAAACACGGGTCTAAAACGCGTAATACATAAAATGTACGAATATTGCGTAAAACTGAGAAAAGTAAAATGTTACTTTTCTAATATGCTAAAAATGATTTATAATGTCTAGACTGGGCTCAGTCTGGTGTCGGTTGGTCTTAAATGTCTCTTAGACATCAAACCGGAAGCCTAAAAATCACGAAATGACTTATAAAATCAAAGAATGATTTTTAGTCAATGGAGGAGGGAAAAATATATTGACTTATTTGAATAAGTTGAAAGCTCGAATCGTCTTAGAAATGCCGTGCAGGTATAGGCTAGGGTTACGGCTGAGTAAAAATGCTTAAAACTGAAAATTCCAGTTTTTCACGGCCGAAGTTTATTTGGGCCATGATTTTTCTCAGTCATGATTTATTCTCAAATAAATCATGAGTGTGTTAAACATTTTTCTGATGTGGGGTCACCTGACGGGGTCAAATTTCGTTGTGCGTAGAATTTCTGATTGCCGTTTTACCCTAAAAAGTGTAATTCTGTGTAATTCCTTAATAACTTTCACAAAAATGATCTGACGAATGTCAATCATTTAATTTGCCATGGAAATGATTTATCACTCGAGAATATGAAATAAAAATCAACTTTCGGGAAAATTTCAGAAAGAAATGAATAGTAAAAATGAATAGTAACATGAATAGTAAAAGTGAATAGTAAATTTTCCGGAAATAGAAATTAACCGGAAATTGCGAATTGTTACATAGACAACCAACACATAGACATATTGATTGAATTAGAAGAACGCTTATCTTGATTAATCATGCAAGGTATCAAGGGGTTGGAACCCTTGAAAAACCTGTAAAGTTACACCAAAATCGTATTTAGGGTTTCTCCCAAAACTTCTCTCTAAATGTGAAAAACTAGAAAACTATATATATGAAAATAGGGATGACGGCGTCAAGAACAAAGGTGTGGCGCCGTCATCTCGCCGCCAAATACTTCCTCGGACGGCCTTGATCTACTTCTGACGCCGTCAAGGCCTAGGCCGTCACAAAAATTACTCTTGACGCCCTGTGTGTGACGCCGTCATCAACTACGGATTTTAATTCTTGGGGTTTTGACGCCGTCAGGAAAACTCTTGACGCCTTCATGAACTCTCGGATTTTAATTCTTGAGGTTTGACGCCGTCAGGAAATTACTCTTGACGCCGTCACCTACTGTTCCAGCATGGAAAATTGAGACTTTGCCGTTTTCTTCACTTTATGCTCCAAAAACGTCCAAAATGGCTTCTTTTCCAGAATTCACTCTCCAAGTACCTAAAATCACAAAAGGAACGATTTAGGGCAATATTTGATCAAATAAATTCGAATTCGGGCTTAAATGACCCCCTAAAAACGGACCATTTTTCGCCTCATCATATACCCTTACACTTGAGATTTGCTTGTCCTCAAGCAAATGCGCTTTTATTCTAGTCAAAAGACAAGTTAGAGGTCATTTAACACTAATATAAAAGTAATTACAACAAATAATCGTTCCACTAAAGACCAATAGACAAGCTTGGAGGTCATACACTAGCACCTCACAAATAGTGTTTAGATACTCACATCTCTCGGGTGTAATAAAGTAATATAACATTATGGAAATGGAAGATATCTCTCACTACCTGTCATAGCAAAATTGATTACCATAGGCTTGGGAAAGGATCAAACCTCCACCACATGGCGTAAGCACCTAGGATAAACTATCAAAGAGGTCTTTTAAAGGGTTGTAACGTTAGGTATAGGGATATGAATTACACGGTTTTGTTGGATAAAGGAAGTTATTACTGGTGGCGAGCTAACAATCTTGGTTAATTACATGTACAATATGGCGTTGCTAAGCCAAGACTAGACTCGACTTAAGCTAATAAATGAAAAATAACAAAAATATAAAATAAACATAGAATGAAAAGGGATGGTAGTCCGTATGTTTTTCTCTTTTTTTCTTTTTCTATTTTTTTTTCTTTTTTTTTTTTTTTTCTTTTCTTGATTTTTTCGATTTTTTTTTTTTTTTTTTTTTTTTGTATACACTCTTACCCTACCATCCAAAATAATACATCATAGGGAATGAACATTTCCCTTACACTTGAATCTTTACATACTTTACAATAAACTAATCTAATGACTCGAATTAAGATAATCGAAACACTTGGAGCACTTTTAAGATTAACGCATATATGGGGGTAATAATAAGATGTTCTTCCCCATTACTCCATAAAATAATTACTTTACCCATGAGTCCCAATCGTCCCAAAACAATATGTACAAGGATATGACTCGACTTAGCAACCATGTAATCAATTAGAAAGTTAACTTAGGGTTTAACAAATAACAATAATGCACTAAAACTGAGCGCATACACGGAAGGCTAAGGCGATTTGGGTGTACATTTAAGTGGGGTGTAACAAATTCTTCCTTTAAGTAAGATGCTTAAAGTTAGAAACGAAAAGATAGGCTCGGAGGGGTGTACTAGGGGTTTCGTGTACTAAAAATGAGTACAACGCTAAGGGTGTGGGAAAAATTAGTTGACTTAACTAGTCAAGTAATATGACTTAAATGGTCAAGTAATTATAATACGGGTTTAACACAAGGGTGATCCTAATGCCTCTTATCATGTAGTAAATCCTACCACACGAATGTAGTCTCACTAGCGGTCTCGGGATGCATCACTAACGCAAGTTCTAGAATCTAAATGCTACCGGTACACTCATAAGCACTAATAATGAATGCTTTTCCTATCAAATCTAAAGGCGAACCTCACATATTTGGGTGGAAAATTTTTCTGAATATACGGTTATGTGCTAGTCATACAATCCCCTATCCATGAGACGCTTGCTATGGCTAAAGTTTAACTCCTAAATGTTGTAAAAAATTTTAAATTTGGCGCTAAAATTGCACTAACAAGTATTTCTCATAGTTTTATTACACATCTACCATTAAACAAAACAAACTCAAGCGAAAGTGCATATGTAAGGTATCATCTTTTTACCCTCCCCTTACACTTAAGATGAACATTGTCCCCAATGTTCAAGTAAAGAATGTAAAAGTGAAAAAGTAAAGAGAATGAAATCAAATACTCCCCTGATTCGCTCGGTATGGATTATAGGTTGGCCAGGTTAGATCTTCTTCCAAGAAAATGAACAATCAAAGCTTCCCTTCCAGAATATAAATCATCTCCTTGTCATACATAACCTGTAAAACCTGACAAAAATAGACAAGACAACCTCGCGTAAAATCGGCGGCATCCTATATAAGTTACTAAATCCTATAAAACAAAATAAGATATAATGCTTGTGGAATGAAGTTTGCAGACTTCCTGGAGATTATAAAACTTAATAATTCACAAAAACCATAAGACTCCGTTAGGAAAACAAAACCGGTAAAATTTCCAGATTTTTACTCCTGACGCCGTCAAGAGTAAACTCATGACGCCGTCAGAATGAACCTGCAGAAATTCTTATGTTAAGTTTCCGGAAAATTTCTGGAAAAACTTGGTCCTACTTCCTGGAAAATCCTGCAAAACTTCATTATGACTCAATACAAGCATTTGACTCTAACGAATACGAATATACATGCTCACATAAAATTGTGGAGAATCATGATCGTGTGTTTCTTGAAAACATATTTGGGGTTTCCCCTTACACTTATCTTTTGCAAAAATACTTTTAGGTTGGAGTTAAGACTAGGCCAAACAACATAGTAAAGTATTTCCACATTTTAATTGAGAAACATGATCTACCAACAATAAAAATTAAACATGCATACGGAAGCAAATAACAAACAAACAAATAAAATCACACAAAGCATGGGTTGCCAAGATTAACCAACAATAAAATTAAAAGTCGAACATGGATAATAATTGTTAAAAGAAAATAAAAAGTGTTCAAAGCCAACAGAGGCTGAATCCTAAACTATTACAAGACCAAATGTTTCAAATCATACAACCGAGAATAAATTGTTCAAGAACCACAGATATCAAAACGAATCACTGAGGGGGAGGACCAAAGCGGTAATCATAGCCAGGTGGGAGGTGCCCAGTATACCCATAGGGAGGATAGTCCTGCTCGCGCCCAGGGAATGGGTCAATCTGCAGATGGGGCTCGATGTGATCACGGGTCGAAAGATGCTGCATCTGGCGGACTGTGTGCTCATACATCCAGTCAAATCTCTGGTCAGTGGTGGTTCTCCAAGCATCCACCTGACCCATCCAAGCCCCCTGATGCGCCTGCCAATCTCCTCGGCCCATGTGCCGGTAGTAGTCAGCAGTCCCCTCCTCATACCCAGCAAACTGATGCTGCTAGGGCATTCCCTCATCATCATCATCATCATCATCCTCACCAGCAGGCCCTGCTGCCACGTACCAGGTGTAGGACCCATCCACCATCTGCATCAAGATGTTCATCTGCCTGAGGGATTTAGCCTTCACCACCCTACAGCCCCCGCAGTCGCTCAAATACCCCATCCCCTATGGTCGGCCAAAAAGTGACACACCTCATCTCACTCCTCTGAGTCTCCCCATGTAACAACCTCTGCATAAGAGTCCCATCAACCTCTTCCCTAGTATACAATCCAATCCTCCAACCAAACTCAGTAACCGAACACGACCTCATTTCCCCTCCTAGCCTAAAATAGATAGTGGTGCCCCCCATATCCGTCCTAGCCTCAGCCTGATCAAAGCGGAAAGTCGCAAAGAATTCCCTTACCAACTCACTATAAACAATCTCCCTCATTCTAAACATCCTCTCCCATTGAGGACCAGCGAACCCATCAGTGTTGATCCTTCTCAGAAATGCAGCCTCTAGACCTTAGGATCTAAGAAGTTCCCAATCAATAACAGAACCAGCGTCAATGTGGTGATTAGCAAGCTCCAAATACTTTGTGGTGGCAGCATCGTTGTCAAATAGACCCCAACTGTGGACCAATTCCCCGTAATTAACTTGTTGGGACCTGGATGAGCTACCTTTGTGTTGTCTTGATCGCTTACTCATTTTCCTGGAGAAAGTTAGAGCGAACGAAAACAATTAGCAGAAGAATTTTTATCGATTTCTGCTGTCAGATACATCTGACGCTGTCAGGATTGGTCCTGACGCCGTCAGGATTGGTCCTGACGCCGTCAGACTTAGCAAAAGTCCGACTCATGCAAATGCGAGGAAAAATCAATTTTCAAACTCTTAACCCATTACCCAAACGCTCCTTTAATCAGGAAACAGGGGTGGGGGGTCAAAGAATCCGAGGCATGATGGGTTTTCTCTAAATTAATGCATGATTCGAGTGAGACAACATCATCAAATGGTAACCCCATGATTACAAATCACCAAATGGATAGTATTATGATTCGTTAATGAAGGGTCGAGAGTGGGGTTTCGGGCGAAAGGGGTTTTTCAAATTGATGGGTCCTAGGAACAATTGATCGAAAAAGGATGAAGAAGAATCACTTACCAAGTGAAGATTGGATGCGGAAGACGTCGAATTGGAGGTTGGAGAATCGGAGTAGCAGCAGCACTTTGGGTGAGATTTGTGGGGTATGGGTTGAAAGTGATTGGTTTTGGGTTAATATTGCAGATTCATCGAGCTGACGGCGTCAAGAGTTAAATCTGACGCCGTCAGATGCCCGTGTAAGGTGAGGTTTGGAGTAGTTCCATGTGTCAGTCCCTGCTCTTTGCGTGAATAACTAAACATTAGTAAAACCCATGAGTAGCTATTCCGTTAAGGAGGTCCACCAGGGTCGAACGTCTCATTACTGTCACGGAAAGAGGTAAGGTTGCAGAAGGAGTCGGGTGACGTTTTGGCTAAGTTGATCCCTATGCACGGGTCATTGGTGTGAGAAGAAAGATGTTGTTCCATAGGGGGTTTCAAATCAGTGGTGTTTTTGAGGTGCAACCTCTTTACACCGGGTTTAAAACCAAAAGAACGTTTCTTAGATAAGTTTGGGAATGTGGTTAGCAGGCATCCAACGAAAATGTTATGGAATTGCGAATTCTTTTCTTTCTGAGGATGCTCACAAGAGTGGGGGTGATTGACGGTGAAGCACTTGGGTAAAGCTTCTCGTTATCCTCTTGGTTAAACATCAAAGGGGTTGAGACCTCGAAGACCTTTTCGATTTTTTTAGGTACGGAATTTTCCTTGATCCTTTCTTTGACCCTTGACATGAATTGGTCTGCGAAATTCATAAACGCTTTATGAGTACTCTCCATGCGTGCTTCTAGGTGCTGGATTTGTTTTTCCTGAATATCCATGAAGGTTACCATTATCCCTTCGAATTCCTCTTGTCGTGAACGTTCAGGAAAATTCTGGTTGATAACCGTATTCCTGCGTAGATTATGATTCCACACGGGTTCAGCAGCAAGTTTCTCAATACTTATTAATTCATTTACCTGCTTCTCGATGCTTCCTAACAACTCTTCTTGGGTGGCACATGCATAGTCAAGTTTTACCTTGCTTGGGAACATCGGGTCCTCCCATCCTTCCTCTTCGTATTGTGCCAACTCCTCAAGAACTTTCCAGCACTCGTCAACGCTAAGTCTATCTAGCCTACCCTTGGCTGCGTAATCAATGGCTTTCCTTGTTTGATAGTCAACCTTATCGTAAAAGATTTGGATCTGGAGCCATGGTTCGATGCCATGATGAGGGACTTTTCGGAGTAGGTCTTTATATCGAATCCATGCTTCATAAAAGGTTTCATTTTGACGTTGTTGGAACATCAAGATGTCATTTCTAAGCTTAGTAGTTCTCCCCGGTGGGAAAAATTGAGCAAGGAAACGAGTAGTGAGATCATCCCATGTGGTGATGGATCCCGCGGGTAAACGCTCAAGCCATTGACTAGCTTGATCCCGTAGAGAGAATTGGAATAGGCGTAAACGGGTAGTCTCTCTAGTTTCAACACCTAGGTCTATGGAATCTACGATTTTGAGAAAGTCCTTAAGATGTTGGTTTGGATCTTCGGAACGAAGTCCATGGAATGCACATCCGCTTTGCACCAACCGGATGGTGTCGGATCGCAAGGGGGTCACATTGGCTCCGGTGAGCTCAATGGTGTTTCGGTAGCCTTGATGGCTAGGTCGGGAATACTCTCCTAAGGTTCGGGGCCTAAGGGGTTCTAATGGTGGCTTTTGTTGTGGTGGGATGACGGGTTCAAAGATGTTACCACCTTCCATGATGTCGGATGGTAAAGAGTTACGAACAAAAGCACGAAGAAATAAGATAGACTAAAGAAGACCTAAAAATAAAAATAAAATCTTACTAGAAAGGAATCTAGCAAGTAGACCTAATAAAAAGAAATTCTAACCTAGACAATAACTATTCCCCGGGCTGCGGCGCCAAAAACTTGATGCGTGGGAATCGCAACAGGTTTTACCTCTCGAGGGATCTCGAGAAGCTTACAACCCCCACCAGGCAGTGTACCTGATCGTTGTAGTATAGTATAGTGACAAGTACCGGGGGATTGATCGTTCAGCTTAGGAATAGTGTCGCTAGGAATAGAAAGCCTAAATACTAGTTCTAAAGGTGAGGGATGATTATTTTTGTATTTTTATATTTTTTAGAAAGCAAGTAAAAATCACGGGTTTTGGAAGAGTGGGCGGAATTAGTTGCTATTCAACTAACCCAATACTAAGATGCAATCAAAATAAAATAATAAAAATGAAAATAAACTAAATTATACTAAGGTTGTGAGCAGTAATTGGAGAAAATGTGTTTACTTAGATTTCACTACTCCCTAGATATCTTTTACACGTTAATTACTTGTTATAATTGCATGGATGACGGATCGTATTCCTTAATACCATTCATAGGGTGGCATACATAACTCCCCAATTCTATGAGCTCTTATCTCCTCCTACACCATGCCCAGCACAACTATAGGGATTGTAAACAGTGGCTCATGCATTAAATACAACCAATAAAGACCTAGTACGCCTCGGTTCATGTTTCTTAAGACGTTCAAGCATGTTACCATTTGGAGATCTGCCAGTTTTCTTAAGTCTAACATATAAATCATTCATCCAAAACAAGAATAAACAAGTAATCAACACATAATCAATATCTAGGTTTCATTAGATCTAAGCAAACACAAAAGAGATCTAGCCTAGCATGATAGAATTAAGACAAGAACATGATATAGACAACCAACACATAGACATATTGATTGAATTAGAAGAACACTTATCTTGATTAATCATGCAAGGTATCAAGGGGTTGGAACCCTTGAAAAACCTGTAAAGTTACACCAAAATCGTATTTAGGGTTTCTCCCAAAACTTCTCTCTAAATGTGAAAAACTAGAAAACTATATATATGAAAATAGGGATGACGGCGTCAAGAACAAAGGTGTGGCGCCATCATCTCGCCGCCAAATACTTCCTCGGACGGCCTTGATCTACTTCTGACGCCGTCAAGGCCTAGGCCATCACAAAAATTACTCTTGACGCCCTGTGTGTGACGCCGTCATCAACTACGGATTTTAATTCTTGGGGTTTTGACGCCGTCAGGAAAACTCTTGACGCCTTCATGAACTCTCGGATTTTAATTCTTGAGGTTTGACGCCGTCAGGAAATTACTCTTGACGCCGTCACCTACTGTTCCCAGCATGGAAAATTGAGACTTTGCCGTTTTCTTCACTTTATACTCCAAAAACGTCCAAAATGGCTTCTTTTCCAGAATTCACTCTCCAAGTACCTAAAATCACAAAAGGAACGATTTAGGGCAATATTTGATCAAATAAATTCGAATTCGGGCTTAAATGACCCCCTAAAAACGGACCATTTTTCGCCTCATCAAATACTAGAAATGAAATTAAACTAAATTATACTAAAGTTGTGAGCAATATATGGGAGAAATGTGTTTACTTAGATTTCACTACTCCCTAGATATCTTTTACACGTTAATTACTTGTTATAGTTGCGTGGATGACGGATTGTATTGCTTAATACCATTCATGGGGTGGCGTACTTACTTCCCCAATCCTATGAGTGCCTACTTCACTCCTATGTCGAGCCGGCTAAGAAGCTCCTAACATGGGATCATTAGAATTTACTCATGCATTAAATACAACCAATAAAACCTAGTACACATCGGTTCATGTTTCCTAAGACGTTCAAGCATGTTACACAATGGAGATCTGCCAGTTTTCTTAAGCCTAACATTGAAATCATTCATCCAATACAACCATAAACAAGTAATCAACACATAATTAACATCTAGGTTTCATTAGATCTAAGCAAACACAAGATAGATCTAGCCTAGCATGTTGAAATTAAGACAAGCACAAGATATAGACAACCAACACATAGACATATTGATTGAATTAAGAGAAGACTTATCTCAATAGCACATGAAAGGATTCAAGGGTTGAAACCCCTTGAAAAAGCTGTAAAATACGTACAAAGTTCGGCCCTAGGGTTTCTCCACACAAGTTCCTCTTTAATGAATGAAAATTAGAAAACTATATATAGAGTTTAGAAGGTGACGGCGTCAAGAACAAATGTCTGACGCCGTCATCTCGCCGCCAAATAGTTCCTCGGACTGCCTAGATCTGGGTCTGACGCCGTCATGTAGTCTCCTTATGCAGGCCGTCACAAAATTAACTCTTGACGCCCTTGTTGTGACGCCGTAAGGTTTGTACTGGATCGTCACCACTTTTACTCTTGACGCCGTCATGAATTTCCTCTTGACGCCGTCAGGTACTGTTCTCAGCATGGAAAATTAAGTCTTTGGCGTTTTCTTCACTTTTATGCTCCAAAAACGTCCGAATTGCTTCCTTTTCCAGATTTCACTCCCAAAGTACCTAAAATCACAAAAGGAACGATTTAGGGCAATATTTGATCAAATAAATTCAATTCCGGGCTTAAATGACCCCCTAAAAGTGGTTCATTTTTCGCCTCATCAATTATGCATCATCTTCTGAAGTAGTCCACTTGATAAATAGCTCAATCACCATCAGTGATACTTCAGTCTCCACTTCCACTTCCATACCATGATCTAGCATCCTGATCATAATATCTCTAATAAGTGGATATCGCCTCTCTGCTAACATGTGTATCATAGCTCCATCTTCTAATTCTAGTGAATGTACCCCTGATGACTCAAAGAATCTCCATCTTGTAATCTCCCAATTCTCTTGAGCAATCCACAGAGCATCATTACTTGTTTCACTTGTCTCCCAGATAGTCATTAAATCACCAAGTAAGATCAATCTCACTCCTGTTGGTTCAGTATTCTCAAAATATGCTTGCACTTTTAAATACAAATGATAAAGATCTTCTCTGTTTATTATGTGCAGTATGTCCCATAGCATATTGAATACTTTGAAGCTTTCATCTTCTCTATGAAATATGAGATAATCCCCTTCAAATGATTCTACAACACAGAATGTAGAGATCTTAGACTTTTTCTCAGAATCTTCTATTTTCTTTGGATTCTCAAAATCAACAACTCTAAGATAATTTCTCAGCTTATCAACAGTGTCTGATCTCAGCATCTTGAGCTTCTTTGACAACTGATCATCTTGAGTTGCCCTCTTCCTCTTTATTTTTCGTATAGTTGTTACACCTTATTTTTGACCGTTGGAACAGTACCTCTGACAAAACAGTACTTTCCACTAAGTGCCAAACAGTACTTTCCCATTCAATACGAAGCAGTACTTTCAATACAAAGACTAAGCAGTACTTTGCCTAAAAGTACTTTCCATCCTCTTTGACTTAAACAATCTATAATGCCTCTCCTCAAACAAAGAATAATTACTAATGCCTCCCTTTAAATATGGCTTAGTAATTAATCATCCCAATACTCATAACTAAATGATTAAATCTTGAAACATCAAAGCCCTTAGTGAGTAAATCAGCCACATTATCATCTGTGTGGACTTTAACCACATTAATAAGCCTGTGCTCATAACAATCTCGGATAAAGTGATGCCTAATTTGAATGTGCTTGGTCTTGGAATGGTAAACAGGATTCTTCGCAATACAAATGGTACTCTCATTGTCAATGTTGATAGGAGTATGCTTGAAATTTAATCCATAATCCAAGAGTTGATTCTGCAACCAAAGTACTTGTCCACAACAACTTGCAGCTACAACATATTCTGCTTTAGTGGATGATGTTGCTGCAATTGTTTGCTTCTTACACTGCCATGAAACTAATCGTCTTCCAAGATATTGGCATCCTCCAGTGGTTGATCTTCTATCATAATTGTCTCCAGTATAATCACTGTTTGAAAAAGCTTCCAAATGAAAAGGAGACTCCCTAGGATACCATAACCCTAGCTTAGGTTGATGCCTGAGATACCTGAAAATTCTCTTGACTGCATTAAGATGAGAAACTTTGGGATTGACCTGATATCTTGCACATAAGCATACAACAAAAGTAATGTCAGGTCTAGATGCAGTTAAGTACATTAGACAACCAATCATTGATCTATACAGTTTAACATCCACATCTTCTCCATCTTCATCTTTTCCTAATGGTTTATTAGCATCAATGGGTATGGATGCAGGCTTGACAGTTATGAAGTTAAACCTCTTAATAATGTCAGTGACATACTTATCTTGACTTATGAATATTCCACTGCTTGATTGTTTAACTTGAAGCCCCAAAAAGAAAGTCAATTCACCCATGGAACTCATTTGGAATTCATGTTGCATGAGCTGCTCAAACTCTTTCACCATGGACTGTTTTGTGGCTCCAAAAATAATGTCATCCGCATACACTTGGACAAGCATAATATCCTTTTTGTCTCTTTTGATAAACAAAGTCTTATCAATGGCACCTCTCCTGTAACCATGTTGCAATAGAAAGGTGGAGAGTCTTTCATACCAAGCTCTAGGAGCTTGATGTAGACCATACAGAGCCTTAATAACCTTATAGACTTTGTTTGGATGTGTAGGATTTTCAAAACCAAGAGGTTGTTTGACATAGACTTCCTCTGTAATAGTGCCATAAAGAAAAGCACTCTTGACATCCATTTGGTAGACAGGAAAGCCCATATATGATGCAAAATCCAGAAACAACCTTATAGCTTCAATTCTTGCCACAGGAGCAAACACTTCATCATAGTCTACCCCTTCTTCTTGTCTGTAGCCTTGAGCAACCAATCTTGCTTTATTCTTGATGACATTCCCTCTTTCATCTCTCTTAACCCTGAAGACCCATTTTGTACCAATCAATCTCTTTCCATCAGGTAAATCACATAATACCCAAACCTCTTGAAGTTTAAATTGTAGAAGTTCTTCTTGCATGGCTTCAACCCAACTCTCTTTAGCTAATGCTTGAGAAACTGTCTTAGGTTCTTCTTGAGACAGAAAATAAGCAAATAGGCACAGTTATTGATCCTTATGATTTACCCTGTTTTGTTTATAGACAAAGCTAAGTAAAGAAGTATGTTTCTTAGAGAGATTCTTAGCTTTTGTCCTTGTGAGCACTCCTGAAGTGGAAGGTCCAATGATTTTGCTAGTAGGATGGTCTTTATGAATTCTTAATGTTGGAGTTGGTGGAACATCAAGATCATCCTCTAAATTTGTGAGATCAGGATCTTCATTGGAATTTGAGAAAATTCCTTCCTTAGGAAGCTCATCATCAATGTCTTCTAAATCAGGCATGTTTGGATCATTCAAATCATCAGTGTTGATCCAATTTGATGTTGGTAAGACATTGGAAGTACTGTCAACTGGTTTATCAGTACTTTGATGAAAAGTACTGTCATAGTTATCTGAGACTTTGGCCTTCTTCTTTTCTGCCTCATAAGCTCTCCTTTGATCATCTTCATAGGTCTTAGCAATAGTTTCTTCTAAAAGCATCCTATTAAGTTCATCTTGAATAGCTTGGTCTTCATCAGATATTGTGGATTTTGGTTCAACAGTACTTTGAGGTTCAACAGTACTTTGAGGTTCAAAAGTACTTTTCTTCTTTTCAATGGATTCTTCATCAGGAACATCTTCAGATCTCATATTGACTCCATGAACAATGTACAGTAATTCTTCTTCATGATGAACAGTTTGATTTTCTTCTCTAACAGGTACATAGTTCATAGAAGAAGCCAAAATATCAAGATCAAACATCCAATCAGGACCTTTACCTTTTTGATTTCCTTGATCTTCTAGAAACTCAACATGAATACATTCTTGAACCTTCTTGGTAGCTCTGTTGTACACTCTAAATCCTTTGCTATTGGTACAATAACCCAATAAGTATCCTTCATCAGACTTGCCATCAAATTTTCCCAGAGTATCAACAGTATTTAGTATAGTTAGTGGACAGCCAAAAGGTTTCATAAACTTAATGTTTGGTTTCTTTCCCATAATCAACTCATAAGGTGTCTTCATTTGAGGTTTTGTCACTGATACTCTATTTAACACATAACAAGCAGCACTTACAGCTTCAGCCCAAAATGGAACAGGTAATTGAGAATCTGCAAGCATTGTCCTTGCTGCTTCTATCAAAGTTCTATTCTTCCTTTCTTCAACTCCATTTTGTTGTGGAGTTATAGCAATTCTAAACTCCCTCTTTATTCCTTTCTTGGCACAAAACTCATCCATAAGCTGATTCTTGAATTCAGTCCCATTATCACATCTAATAGATCTAACTTTGAGTCTCAACTGATTTTCAAGGGCTATTATAAGATCATGAATAGCATCAAAGGTTTCATCTTTAAATCCCAAGAAAAAGACCCAACTAAATCTGCTACAATCATCTGTTATAACCAAACAGTACTTCTTCTTGTTTAAACTTGAAACAGAAACATGTCCAAACAGATCCATATGCAACAATTCCAAAGGCTCTCTAATAGTTCTATCTTCAATCTTTTTGCATGAAGCCTTGTGTTGTTTACCCTTCTTGCAAGCCAGACATGAGTGATCATTCTTGTATGTTTTAGAAGGTAAACCTCGGACTAAATTACCTTTGACTAATTTGTTGATGTTCTTGAAATTTACATGCCCTAATCTTCTGTGCCATAGATGTGCTTCTTCCATTGTTGCCCTTGCTACCAAACATGTTGCTCTTTCAGTAGGATTGATACTCTTCAAATCTAAGTTGTACACATCATTGGTTCTTGGAACTCTTAGCATTACCAAGTTTTCATCATCTAACTTAAACTCAAGGGAGAGAATAAGACATTCTGTGTCAAGGAATAACACGGGATATTTCTTGTCACAGATCTGAGATACTAACAAAAGATTGAATTTAAGCTCCTTCACATATCTAACATTCTCAAAATCAATGGATCCAGTCTTGATGGTTCCTTTGCCAGTGATTCTCCCTCCATCAGGATCATTCCCAAATGCAACTCTTCCTCCAAAATATGCTTTAAAATCTGACAGAAGCTCTTTGTCTCCTGTCATGCTTCCAGAGCAACCACTATCAATGATAATATGATCTTTAAGCTCCTCTTCTGGGTTGCCCTGCATAAAGATGAAAATGGTTAGTTTCTTTTAGGAACCCAAGCCATTACTGACTTGTGTTCCCCTTGTGGAGTGACATACTCAAATTCTTTGAGTATGTAATCTCCACTATTTCTGAAAGCACTATCAAGAATTATTGTTTTTTATTCCAAAACTTGTGTTGGATTTTTATCAACACACCGTTTTTCTTCCTGACCTGCTGAAAGTACTTTTGTCCCCCATCAGTACTTTCTTTCTTAACCCATTTAGTTTTAACAGTTGGTGGTGGGTTCTTTGATATAGGTAATCTTCTTGAGTTGTAAGGCCTTCTAGGTTTGTAGGAATTGGATCTCCTTGGTTTTACATTAGAGCCATTGCTAGCAGTACCTTGATTGGGTGAATCCTTAACAGTACTTTGAGAAGGTACTGGTGGTTTGGAAAAAGATCTTCTCTGGTGTGGGTACCTATAGTCTTTAGAGAAATTTCTATGGTTAACCCTATTTGAGTGATTCCAAACTGGTTTATTCTCCCTATGCTTATGGTTTGCAGATGTGGTCTTTGAGAATTTGCTTAAGTTTTCTGAGTGATAATCACAGTCCTTAATCAAATGGTGAGGACTATAACATACATAACATAACTTTGGACCCATATTCCCAAATCCACTTCCAAAAGGTTTTCTAAAATTAGCAGTATTTTGAAAAGATTTTCTTGAAGGTACTGCTGAATGATCAACAGTACTTTGAGAAGTTTTTGGAAGTACTGCTTGTTTTGAAAAGACATTATCACTCCCTGAACCCTTGTTATCATCCCTAGGTTTCTTAACAGTTTCTTTTAAGGACTTAGAATTAGATTGACTTGAATTAGGTTAACCTTTAAGCTTCTTTCTAAACTCCAAATTTTCTACCTCAAAACAAGAAACATCTGTCCTAGGTGGTTGAAAACTACCTGTGGGTGGAGGAACTTCATTGTATCCCTTGTCTTTCTTAAATTCAGGAGGTGTTGAACTTGGTGATTCCTCATCACTAGATGTGTTCTCTTCTAAGCTAATGAATTCTTCATTACTGGTTGAGATCTCCTCTGAAAGACTTAGTTCCATGTTCCTAGTTGGGATTTCTTCTAAACTACTATCATCATAACCTAGGCCAGTTTTAATGTTTGTTGTTCTTTGTTTTTCAATAAAACTAACATGTGACAGACCTGATTCTTTCCATCTAGCAAGTTTTGCTAACAACTTATCTTTTTCTTTAGTGACCTTTTCTAGTTCAGAAACCTTACATCCTAACTTCCATTCACTTAACTTTAATTTATAATCTTGTTGTTCATATTTTTCCGCCCAAGCTACTTCATTATTTTCATGAGTGATTATCTTGGCTTCCATTGACTCTAAAGTCAATTGGTAACCAGCTATCTCAGACCTAGCCCTTCTATAATTATCTATTTCAGTTTCATATTCTTTAAGCAATTTTTTATAAGAATTACTACATTTAGAGCATACCTCAGAGATAGTAGATGAACTTGATGAAGTAGCTACCATAGCAAGCTGAACAATTTCTTCTTCACTTTCCATGCTCCAATCAAAGCTTCCTAGACCATCTCTTGATTCCAAAGCAGCATATCCTGGTTCCTCATCAAAAGCTATGCTCCAATCAACCTCTTCCACTACAACCATAGAGTAGGTTACTGGTTCATCATCAAATTCATTACTCCAGTCAACCTCTGATAGATTTTCTTAAGCCACCAAAGCTTGTGACTTTGGTTCAGCAATAGGAACCTCCTTTCTTTCAACCTTGGGTTTTTCAATCATTTTGTTTGCCTAATACTATGCAAACTTGCATTCCCTTGCAAAGTGACCAGTCTTTTGACAATTGAAGCATTCAATCTTAGATTTATCAAATGTTATACCCTGCTTAGCTTTAAAATCAATACATCCCCCTGTCTTGTTCATGAACTTCTTGATCCTTGTAGTGATCATGGCAACCTGCCATCTTATGTCAATTTTTTCTAGAGCATCAGCATCAATTTGCAAGACATCTTCTTGATATGTAACAGGTAGAGTGGCTTTTTGAGCAAAGAATGAACATAGAACATCATCTGAGTTGGTGTTGTTTGATGGTGATGAAGTGGTAGTCACCATGGTTGTACAGGGGTGTTGTTTCTCTTCAACAGTACTTTGGACAAGGTAAGCAGTACTTTTAGTAGAAGTACTTCCTCTGTTTTCAGAAGACACAAAAGCAATGTTATGAGAACTTGAACCTTTGTTACCCTTCATCTCATGCTCATACACCTTCAAATTGTTGTAGAGATCATCGAAGTCCATAGAATCCAAACCAGGTTGTCCTCTAATCATAGTAGCAACCACATGCCATGCAGATGGCAAACTTCTCAAGAACTTCAAGTTTGCATCTTCAACAGATGCCTCTGCTCCATATAACTCTAGCATATTGAGTAGATTTTGATATCTGTCATAGGCAGAGTCAAGGCCTTCTCTTTCACCAACAGTGAATGTTTCAAACTTTTGCTTCAATAGGTTTCTATGCATCTTCTTGGAAGCATCATTACCTCCAAATCTTGTCTTAATAGCAGCCCATAATTGTTTTGCATCCTTAGCATCATGAAACTTCAATAGGTGACCATCAGGAATAGCAGAAAGCAGTATGTTGAGAGCCTTATCTTGATTTCTTTTTGTAACAGCTGGCAAGGTTGGCTTAGGTGGTGTAGGTTGTCCTTCAATTGATACAGGTTCATCAATGACAACATTACCATTGACAATCACATCCCATAAAGCATGGTCTGTAATAGCAATGTACTGCCATCTTCATGCTCCATAGATCATACTATCCCTTCTTGACAATAGGAATTCTGATTGAGGTGATGGAAGGAACTGGTGCAACTTCAGTCGACATCTTTTAGGGTTTGTTGTAAAATCGGTTTTAAGGTTTCTTCTTAATCAAAGTTTCAACACAAGCTCTGATACCACTTGTTGGATCGATATATACTCTGACCAAACTACTCTGTAGCTTGTAAGGGTTTAACAATCTTGAATAACTTCAAAACTATTAATAATGAAACACTGATATAACCTTGTAAAGTATGCGGAATCTACTAACACAAAGCTAAGAAGAACTTTGAATGATTATATTAAAACCAACTTGAACCTGTTTTACTTACACAGATTCACTAACAATCCCTAACAACTCTAATATTGTATTCTCTAATTCTTACTAAGCATATATTAATTCGTATATCTAATACCTCCCTAAGGCTCCTTTTATAGACACAAGGAAAACCTTAAGTCGGTTTACAATACTTGAACGACAAGTAAACTAACTCTAACTAATTCTAGAATATTCCAATAATATTACATAGCAATCCTTAAACGATTTTGCATATCAGTCCTTTAACTTAGAAGTACTTTGAACATTCTTCATGCACGAGCAGTACTTTGACCATGAGCAGCACTTTGACACAAGCAGTACTTTGAACATCAGAAGTACTTTGATCTTCATATCCCAACACATGGCGTCTATATATTTTTGGCGCATGTTTCTTGGGCCACCCATAAAGCTTAAGGAAGAACTATTCGCTGACCTACATCTGAAGCATGTGTTTCACCGCCATCTGCCATGGCATATATCTATAAGTCCTTGAATGATTTCTTTTTCTGATGTCTTATTATTGTAATCTAAAATAGTCTAAGCATTGTGTTCAAGCTTAACATAATTACCTGCATTGTATTGTTCTAATGACCGACCAAAATTAACAAGTATGACATTTTCATTTTTACGTACCTGGAGCTTATATGCGTATTATTCTCTAATGTAAACAAACTTAGAGTCTTCATCCTCCTAACTAATAAATGCAAAAGGGAGATTAATATTATGGTAAGGATGAGCTATGTTGTAGAATAAACATAAGTAATAATAATGGTTAATTTGTTACCATTTTGTTCCAACGACAATAATTCTTCAATAGTTGCTACGTTCCGGGGAGAAATAAGACTCGCAGCTTTAGTTTTTGGCCTTTCTCTCTTTTTGCATGCGTTTTCGCCTTTTTTGAGAATTTCTTTTGTGGGAACATCAAGGGATATTGCAACGAGTCATAACACCCGTAAAATTACTCAATCTTTCTAGAGTGATTGTTATGAGTTTTAACTTCAATGTCCATATGAACAAGTTCAACATTGTCCACACTCGACCCAGATGGCTGCCACTTGTGAAACCTCTGGTCTACTATACATGCGTTGGTCTTGTGAAGGATTAATCTTCATAATTAATCTTATAGTGTCCATATGAGGAACTTCTTTAAGGTTTCTGAATAAACATGCTAAGGATTTTTCTCAAGGGACTTCATGCAATTTTCGAATTATGTGTTCAGATAACCTTTGGGCAGGATGTTAACCGATTTTGTACCTCATGGTCAGTGTCAGGAAAATATAGCTGAAGATTTTTATTCTTGTTGTTTTAAGGGTACAAGTCATGTATACTCTAAATGTGTGTATACTCCTTTGTTTCTCTTACATAGATTGCTATCTGATTTGACTCCCAATGAAGTAAAAGCAAAAAAGGTTATCATATGTCCTAATATATGTTCTAAGTGCTCTTGCATTGTCAGATGTTGACATAGATCAAAACTTGTGTAAAGGAAATCAGGAATTGTTAGTAAGAACAATACAACCATCCAGGCAACAAAATTTGGCTGTTTCCGAGAAGAATCTTTTAGCTCCACAATGAGGACAATCTTTCATTGAAGGGATTGTTTCAGCACTTAATGGAACGGACCTTAACACATCTCTTCCTAGTTCAGGAATATGGATTATGATTAACAATAAAATAAAATTGTTTCCACCTAGAGAACGATACATAAATATTGTGAAAGCAGAAGTTATACAACCTAAAAAGACTACGTACCTTGTTTGATCCATTTTGGTGTTCTTTGTGAATGTTTGTTACTGATGTTGTGAGTGCGCTGTTGTTTCATTTGAGGTAGATGAAGGTCGTTTAGAACACTCTCCTACTATTGAAGAACTGTTTTTCACATCAAAAGAATTTAATAATCTCAGGGTGCCATAATGGCGTATTTTGAGGTTGCTACTTTTCTTTTTCCACTCAAGGATAGATTGTTTCCTATACTCTTTTTATTCACCGAGTTAGCTTCTAGAAAGTCAAGGTATACGAAACTGACAGTCCCAATTGTTGTTTAGATTCGGCGTGTTATTGGATCCCATTGGTCGATCATTTACACCGATGTGTCTTTTAGTCATGCGCCGTTCTTGCTTGAGTGTTCTCTTATTTTGTGTTTTGCTCTTATTTTTTTTATCTTATCTCTTAAGTTCAGCTGAAAGTACGGAAAAATTCTTACAACCATGATACCCTGGGTTTCTTGGCGTGTTCAAACAATTGTTGTAAATCTTCTTGATCTATATCACCATCAGCCTCCAAATCATGCAACAACTCTTTTAAATTTTCATGTCTATCATTAATGCAAAAATCATTGTTTTCATTAGCATTTGATACATGACTTGATGTGCTATTTTCAACTAGTGATTCCTCATGCTTTGACCAAAAAGTATATTTACGGACAAAAACCGTATTAGTGCAAATGAAACTCAATCACTTTAATATCAGTATAGGGTACTTAATTTTACATTGCGAACAAGGACAAAAAATCTCAATATCTCCCTTAGCCACTCAGTTAGACTTAGTAGCTATAAGAACACTTTGCACTCCTTTCACAAATTCTAGGTCATTAACGTACATCCATTGTCGTTCCATCTGAAATTTTAAAACAACATAATAAATTATACGTATGTACGAATGAAAAATAGGTGGTCACATGTGGCAAATCCTAACACCCCTTTTGAATATTTTATCTCATATGCGTATACGTTCTAGCAGTTGACTATTTAAGAAAAAATCGGCAGCATTTACCCTCAAGTCCCCAAGTATGTGTATAAAACGCAAACTCGTAGGATTAAGGAGAAATTTATACCGATTTCCTAAAATTTCAACCCGCTAAAACGTATACACGTACTAACTAATTTCATATCATGATCTACTAATAACTTCTAGATGCACATGCTATATATACAAAAATAAGTGTATCAACTATATACGTATATATAAGTATTTAGAATTAATAATAAAAACATAAAGAATGTCCCAAATAACAAAAATTTATAAACTCATCTTATGATCCGATTTTTTTATTTTTATTTTTTTTAACCGAGTGGAAAAGCTCTAGTACGGATACATGATGAAGAAGTTTATATTAGTTAAGTATAAAAGAATTACAATGAGTAAAAATAAATTAAAAAAAAAAAAAATGTAACTATTACATTTTATGTAGTTTTGTGAGGTTTAAGTTAAATTTATTATGGTTGTTGATGAGGTCTTTAATGTAAAGGTTTTGAAAGATTTCGGTTGAGAAGGAGTAAATATGGTAAATTAAATGAGAAGAAGGAAATGTGGGCCAGGGGTGAATTTTGGTTTTTTTTTTTTTTTTTTTTTTTTTTTTTTTGGTGCGGTTTTATACAAAACATATCATAAAATAAAACATTTAGCGTGGTTATTATAAGAACCGTACAAAAAAAAACAATTATTTGGTGCGAAACCATATTAAATAACAAAGAAAATATAGAAACCGTATCAAATGGTTTTAGGTAGTATGTTTATTTATTTATTTATTATTATTATTATTTTTTATACGTTTTTCTGTGGTATCTAATTGCCGTCTCAAATAACACTTTGTGTAGTAGTAGTGGAAACATATATATTTGAACAAGGAACAAAAGAAATACTAGCTGTAATATCAAAGTTATGTAGTTATACACGTTGAACTCTAAAATGATGATTTGGGCGATTCAACTCTTCATATGAGAAATCAACATAACTCAGTCTTTGACATAGTATCATCGAATTATATTGATATATTTTTGGTTCTTTTCGAGTTCAAATTTCAATTCATTGGGTGGCCGTTAGTATGTATCTTGTGAACCTCAATTATTTAAGCTCATAATTAGAGTTTGGAATTGTAACTGTCTATTTTCAAGTCAATCTATCATAAAGATTGTGTTTATTAGAAAGAATAGAGTGACTAGAAGCTAAAAATTACGTTGAATTTTGACAACTTGATTTTACCTATTCACAAGTTATTAAAAATGTTGGCGAGTCGTTGGACTTTATGGAATTATAGTTTGGCCATCCTATAAAACTGTTGGTAGTGTAATCAACGTTTGGCCGAAAGTGTTGTACACCTTACATTTTAGGCACGTTTATTTTTTTTTGAAAGGTGAATTTTTAGGCACGTTTATAAGTACTTTTAGCCATGACATTTCTATAAGACAAATGATAAGGATGCCTAAAAACATGCTTAATTATATGTCTAACACTGTGTAACAACAGTTTATTGGTTGTAGTAGCCGGACCTACTCTTTCACACACTTATAAGTTGTTGCCACACACTTTTAGACATATAATTAGGCGGGTTTTTAGATTTCACCGTGCTATATCATTTCTATAAAATATTTTAGATTTTACATGTTTTTTATGCACTTTAAGTTTCAAAAATTTTGTATGTGTTGCATAATAAAATAACAAAAGAGACATAGTACTAGTCCATATCTAGTTATGAGGCACAAATCTAAGCTATAATTACACATAACAGACTGATGAAAATGTGTATGCAGTATACTTAAGGTGTATCAAATTCTTAGCAAGGTTATGAACATAATGATCATCATTAACTAAACATGAGATTCAATGCAGGTTGTGATTTATGAAATAAGGAAAACCCTCTCGATTTCTGAATTCCAGCTTATATAGTTCAGTCTAAGATATATGGTTTTGTGTTGAACACTTGAACTCAATTAACAGTTATCACATCAAATGATTCTTTAACACAAAAATTCTTCAAATATGGTTTTGTGTTGAACTCAAATAACCAAAACCTTCCGATTTCCGAATTCCAAACAATTGCCAATGAACCAAAATGTATTGGTAATGTCACATCAAATTATTCTTTCTGAACACAAAATCGTCTTGTTATTAAGAACATCAAAATGTAAACACGATGCCAAGCATATATATACACATAAAACATTTAGTTTCAAACGACTCCACACAATTACATATGAATGACAGAAAGTTTCTTAAACTATAATTTTTAGAAAAAAGAGAAGTAAATAATACAACTTGACCCGTAAGCTCTGTAGTCTTTTTACTTGGACATGTAACTCGAAATAAAGGCTTGGGCTTCAGACGTCGATGGTAGTGCTGGAATGGCTCCTTTCTTGGTCGTACAAATCGCACCACAAGCATTTGCTAGTTTTAGTACCTCCTTCAGTTTCCCTTCGTCCTGCCATAGCACGAACTAAATGTTAGATTGAAGGTGAGAGGAGCTTGATCCAAAGAGAAAACATGTTAAACGGGTCATAGTCAAGTCATCCAAATTTTAAAAAGATACTTACAACCTCGTTGCCCTTTATATTGCCACATATTATTAATGGGTTGTAAACCTTAAACTTTTTCTTTTTAATTCAAAAAAATAAAGATCATGGGTTCAAAGGTCATTCTATCAAAGAAAGGACAACAAATGTTTCACATTTATCATTTTTGTAAGCAATATTATCCAAATCAATAAAAAATGATGGGCATGCATAAGTGTAAACGAGTCGATGTTAAGTTATTAGTTCTACCGTAAAAATGGAATCGTCTTTTGCAATGGAACATAAAATCGAGCCAACAAATGAGTCTCCGGCTCCTGTTGTGTCAATTGGCTTTACTGTGAATCCAGGTACTTTCCCCTTGAAGGTCTACACTCGCAAAAACGATCTCCATCAAGAATTCAACTCACAGAGAGTGATAAGATTTCAAATTTACCAAGTTAATAATCCCTTGATAAATACATAAATCATATATACCTTAGTATAATAACGGCAACCCTTCTCACCATCAGTAACAACCATAAGCTTGAGTTTATCATGCCACAAAGACTTCACTGCATCCTCATTAGTGGAATCTTTCTGTGTCAAGAAACCTACTTCTTCGTCGCTCACCTACAGCATGGATGAACAAGGGCAATCTTGTCATACTCCAAAAGTTGATATTATTTTTGCTAGGTGTTATGTGAATGTATGTTTATGCTGATTAACATAACTTTATGTTGCAATAATCAGTTTAGAGTGTTTGACAAACATATATAGATAAACCTTGACAAGGGAATATTTGTCTTTTGCTCCAAAAGTAATACTTGTGATGACAATTTTCTGATTATTTGATGTCGAAATAACAATATTAATACAACCAACGCAATTGTAAAGTTTGTTTGTTTGTTTGTTTTTTTTTTTTTTTTTTTTTTTTTTTTTTTTTTTTTTTTTTTTGAATAGATGGCCAATTACATAACTATTTATAAATCAATGATCACTGTTCCTACCTTAAGCCATAGGCAGGACGTACCTTGATGAAATCGGCTTCATTCCAGATGCTTTTAATCCCATGCCTAGCAGCCTCAGCAGATGGCCAAAGAGCAAGGCGAACATTAGGGTCATAAGAGAGCAACACCCCAGCCTGCTTAGCTGCCTTCATGGCAGCCATGTGGGCAGACCTACAAGGCTCGGTAATGAGACTAATGGAGCCATAATGGAAGATCTTAGCCTTTTTTATTATGTCCATATTCAACTCAGACTCTTTCAAGAGCATATCAGCACTCGGGTTCCTATAGAACATGAACTCCCTTTCGCCATTATTTTTAAGGGTCACAAATGCAAGAGCGGTCCTTGCATGCTCATCAAATAAAACGCCATCGGCGTTCACTCCATTCTTCTTTAATATATCTGCCAGCATGAATCCAAACTCATCTTTCCCAACCTGTTAAATAATGCCATACGATTATCACAAGATGATAAACACCTCAAATAATGTAAAATTAAATAGAAATAATGATCAGAATAATAATCGAGAGAAAAATGGGTACGTTACCTTTCCAATGAATGAGGATGTGCCACCAAGCTTGGTGATGGCACAAGCGACGTTTGCAGGTGCACCACCAGGGGCTTTGAGGAATCCTTGAGACTCAGCCAAGGAGACACCAGATGTATCTGGGACGAAATCGATCAACATCTCTCCAAAACACACGATGGACGCCATAATTAGTAATGTCAAATGAAATGGTGTTTGAAGAACTTGATTCACATGTAGGTGTTTGCATATATATAGAAAGAGAGAAGGATGGAGATCTAGCTAAATATGGAAGGATGAGAGAAAATGGAGTTTAGCCTCTAATTATGTTTTATTGGGCCAGTTATTATTCTTACCAACAATAAAGTTGCATGGAAACATCAAAAAATAAAAAGCTACAAGAAAATGGTCAAAAAGGTGGCCAAAATAAAGAAATAGCCATAGAGTTTAATTTTAAAACTTCCTTTTTTTTTTTTTGTGTGTGTGTGGTGCCTAATTCTTGTAACAATAGGATTAATTATTGGATTATAGGAAAGTATCTTGTTGAGTCAATGTTGGCATGATGCTAACAAGTCCTAGTATAAAAAGTTGTTATGAAATGCTATGCAACACATCGATACCATCATCACATTCAGTTTTACTATTCAATAATTTGCTCAAATTAGTTTCCTAACCAGTTATGTAACAAAAACTAAAAAAATACTTGTGAAATCAAATCGGGTTCAACAACAATCTCATGCACTTAGTTGTGAGCATGGCCGGATTTGGGCATTTGCAGAGTGGTCAACTACATAAGGCCCAATATCCTCTGGGGCCCCAAAATCTGTCCACTATCTATTATATGATCGAAAGTGTTAATAGATCGATTAATTCGTTAACATCTTAGACTCTAAGAATTGTAGGAGAGCGACACCAACAACACATGTGAGATGAAGGATACTTGTCATCGTTGCATTATTGTTCAGTTACGTTTGACAATTTTACAAGTATTTATGACTTTTTTCATGTATAGAGTTTTCTTGTATCAATTTTTTGTGTTTAAAGGGCCAGCATTTGAGTTGGGCACAGGGCCTCCGAAAACCACGTGACGGCCCTTGAGAGCAATACATGGAGACAAAGATAAAGAACAATTTTCTTCTAAACAACACCGTCACTGTTGTACCAGTTAAAAATTGAGTTGTGTAATGGGTTCTAATAGTAAGAAAATCTTGTTTCATACAAGAAAGAAGTTAAATATTCGTACCACTCCTCAGAATGAAGTTAGATTTTGCGCCAAAGTTTATAGGTCAAAAATAAAATTACGACAGAGATAAAAAGGAACATTTTCCATGTAATGCCCAACACAGCATATGACGAGTAACACGGGTCCAATCAAACTGCAAACTAAACTATATGATAGAAGGGCTCATGTATTGTAAAGCTACAAGCAGCAAAGGACTCCTATAAGTTGCAGCTCCTAGATTCTATTTTTAAGGTGCACCAAAAATGATTCACATTATTAAAAGGAGAGAATCCGGGGAATTCCTCACATTTCGCTACTCTAAAAAATAAATTAGTGTCTATATTACCCTGTTTTGTTTAATTTATTCGAGTTTAGGCATATGATTAACTCAACTTAGGTCATTCGAGATTGGACATATGATCAACTTTGCGAGAGTTCAAAGAGATATTGAACCAGATCACCTGAATGAAAGTATACAAGCACCAGTCAATTCGTTGGGCTTTCATGTTATTCAAACCTCTATTGTCAAGCCAACCATATTTGAAAAACTTGACATGATGAGATAGAAACTCGTTAATCTCAATTTCAATTTCAATGACATAAGTTCTGAACTTTTTGCTCCAAGTGAGGTTATGTCTAATCAAATGCATATTTCCCCACTTATATTATGTTCTAGATAAGAGTTGCAAATGCTATTATAACATGTTAAAATATGTGATGAGAACTGAGATGTCAAAACTGAACTTCAAGAATACGCCTCCCATGGATAAGTCGGCCTAATAATATAGTTCCCCAGAAAAAAGATATAGAATATTCCTTTTGTACAAGAAATGGATCAAATTCTGCAATGAGTGCAAGTGCTTGAAAACCAGATAAAACTTATCTCACAAAGAAATACTTTTCCTTACAACCAGAGCGTATGATCTCAATGATGAAGCTAGACAGATAAATGTTAAACGAACAAACAAATGGCGTACTTCAACTTACAAAGAAATATAATACAGGAACAAAGTAGCAACCAAAAAAAAAGTAAGTCCACCAACGCTCCAAATGGAAGAAAAAGGAATCCAGCATGATTTGACCTGGTTAACCCATTACGCACCAATACTTGATTACTACAACCATACTAATACTTTCTGAACAGTATAACTGAAATACTAATTATCTGGGATCAACACTTATACACTAGAAACCGTTAGACAGGAGATATAATATTATTTAATCACGAAGATGCTACCATATGGCACACCGAGGCATGCTGCGTCCAAAAAGCTCATTTCACATACAGATCGACAGCATACAAAATCCTTTCAAAATCGTTAAATGTTACCATTATTGAAGCTCTTCTAGAACGTCCTCGAATATTTTTTGATCTCATACATTATCGATTGTATGGAAACCAGGTCCTTATTGAGGGCAGATCCACCCGCAATTCTTTTCATGCAATCTGAGAGTCTTGTATAGTAAAGTAGAAGTTGGGTCAAAGCTGCTCTTAATATCTCCATTCCACAAAGAAAGTTACTGAATGAAGTGATGACATCACCGTGCATTAGCTCTATTACTGCTTTCCATCTGCTTGCAAAGTCCTTCACAAGCGGTTCAACTTCAGCCACAGTGATCGCTTTCTCAGACCCAGAACTCTGGTCCTCAGCTGCACACATTTCATTAAAGTTTTAGTCAACCTATTTTAATTAGAGTGGCAGTTCCAACACAATAACTTATGAATGGGTCGATACAGCTTAAAGTTAATCTATAATGAACAAAAATGGTACAACAGAAATTGTTTCGAAGGAAATGGCTGCGATGAGATGAAAGGTGCCCACAAAGTGTCTTTTCTTAATTTGTCGTTAAAACTTCCCAAAATTATTATATTTTAGAGGATTTAATATTCATACCCCTATATTGAACACTAATTATTTTATCAAAAATTGCTCCTGTCAACGCGAACTCAACCGGTTCAATCACACAAAAATTGCCCACTTTGATCCATTATCCATTACCCAAACCGCCAACTAATCTAATTTCATCTAACAATCTAACATAATATCAAGCAAAGTATCTACAAGTCTAGAAAGATCAGCCACTCACAGGCACGGGTTTTGACGAACTTGATCAGATTGCCAAAATGTTCCAACAGCAACTCTTCCTGTGAGAAGCAAAAGAAAGTTATTATACACATATATTGCCAAATTATGAAACTGTCACATTAATTCATGATTGCATTTTTTATGACAAAGCTGCAGGTACCTTTATATGAGTATTATCAAGTTAATAACTCACCACATAAATGGATGTGTTGTTCTTTAAAAGTTCTTCAAAATGGACCTGAATTTTACCACCTTCTGGGCCCGCTTCCTGAAAACCAGATCACATCATAGACAATACATTAATTATTACATACACGGATTATTAAGCCTAGATAAATTCTAAGTACAAGCTTCCTCTTGAATGTAGAAATTAAGTTTAAAAAAGTGACCTCGACATTCTTAAGGGTACACAAATTCTATGTTTCCCCATGCTTGAATGGGCAAACATTACAAGCATAAATGCAAAAGAAAATTATGAGTTTTTATTATATTTTTTTCATGCATAAAAATGTAAGCAGTTTTTATGATTTCATATGTGTGAACAACTTAATAAATAGTTACATACTTTTTTAAGCCATGATGAAAATGTTCAGAGTTTGCATTGTTGTAGCAGCAACTGAGAAAGGAATAAATAACAATACATACAATTGTTAAGTTCCCTGACAGATAAAAGATAGGAACCATACCTTTAAAACTGCAATTGTCATGTCATAGTTGTTAATAAGAAAAACTGTCTGCAGTTTAGGTTTCGTGAATGTTTTGGCAAGCTTGATAAGCAAGTCATCAATAGCCATTTTCAGTCTTTCCATGTTCAAATCAAGCTGTAAATGGAGAAAATCATTAATACCTATGGGAATAACAAAAACAATTCATTATATGCGTGAGTTTGTGTGTCTTAACCTGGCCATCCCCATAGTCAACATTAAGTTGAATAAGTGAAGCTGTAAACTCAGCATAGCGCCTCATGACATAATGTGGATGCACATCATCCTCCCATAATGTCTTCACATTGGCGTTCCGTAGACTGTTGATGTGCATGTCAAATACCATCTTGAAACGTGGCCACAATGAAATGTTCACCTAATCACAGCCATATCTAGTAAATTAGATGTGCAGGCATATCATGCGTGCGGGCGTGCGGCAGTATAAATCCACAAATAGAAAGAACTCTGATTTACAAAACAATAACAAAATACCCTGAAACTGCCTACCATGTACATACCTTGTCTAAATAAGAATCAAGGCATGGAATCCGTCGCCTAGACATTATGAGCTGCAAAGAGTATAAAAACATGACTTTGTCATCAAACAGGATACAAGTGATTGCTCATCCAAGAAAGATAAATGCAGTAGAGATCTGTCTAATAGTTTTCTATAAATATGAAGAACAAAGTCCATGTTATATCAAATGCATAGAATATATGAGCTATTGAGTTAATCCAAGTTATGCTCCAAACATAACAAGTAATTCTGCCCAACTTGTGGCCCAGTTGTCAGATGAAGTTCAAAAGTGCCTCAGCCCTCAAGTTTCAATCGTATCTCATGCCTATTTATCAAGAATATATATCTCACCACACTTCCTGATAAACGGAAATGGAACAGTGCAACATTGGGAAAACTTCAGATGAAAAAGCTATTCATTATGGGAAGAAAAATAAAACTGGACCTAATCGAAAAATTTTATTACTGTAATAAACAGTCAATACCTGGTGTTGGTGTGTAATCCGGATCATAAGCAGTATACCAATTGCATCAAAGGAATTTGGAAGAACCGTACCAAAGTGCTCATCCATTACAGCAAATGGCCCTGGCAAAGTAAAACTTACACGTCAGCCTAAAACTAGCAAAATTGTCTATTGATACGAGTGTAGTTTTATTAAAGGTGGCAACGTTAACCCATTTACTTGAAAACAAGTTTAATAGGGTTATCATACAAGTCTAATGGGTTAAACGGGTAAACCTTGAAATTCTTTTGAAAAAGAAACATGTCAAGTGGGACGACAAAATACTTGCAAGTTCCAACCTATTAGATATCTTTATTCAAAAAATTAGATTAATGAATATATATATATATATATATATATATATATATATATATATATATATATATAGAATTGAGATCAAATGAGAACTTTCTTAAAGTTGTAAAAATGAGAACCACCAAAATCTCACAAATGACACTCAACTTAAAAGAAAATAAAAACATAATTAATTACAACTAAAATTGTTAAAGATTTGATGGGTTTTCTTATGAAAATTGACGTAAACTAAGTGATACACTTTGATTCAACGTGTAATGTGTATCAAGGTTTAGTATTGTGATCAAGTTTTTAGTGGTTGTTGTGTATTAGGTGTATCAATTTATGTATAAGAAATTAGTTTTTTTGAGATTTTAATGTATATGTATCAAAAATTTAATTGTGTATCAGTAATCCGTTTTTCATGTATGAGTTGGTTATTAGTCGATTTAATGTTAACTTGTGTTAATATATAATATTTTGGTGCATCTTTGCTAAAATGGTTATGTATCAATGTTTTAATGGTATTTTAGAATAGTTCTCATTTTTACAACTTTAAGAAAGTTCTCACATTATCCTTCCCCTATATATATATATATATATATATATATATATATATATATATATATATATATATATATATATATATATATATATATATATATATATATATATATATATATATATATATATATATCTTTATAGTTTATTTAATTAATCATATTTTACTACATTAGTTGTTGATAATATTCAAGGATATAGGAACAAAAGTAGTTGATGGGTCAACATGACCTACATTAAACGATAATCCTGTTCCAAACCGAGTCCGTTACAACCACCCACCCCACCAGCCTACTTTACCACCACTAGGTTAAACATAAATTGTGAATCTGCAGAATGAGCATCAATACCTGAAAATATCTCATTGAAAACAGAATCTTCTCCAAAGAAATCGCCACAGAAGACATACCTGTGCGCATAAAAGTTAAAATGGGATGTTGAGAGTGCAGATGAAACTACTGTAATTGTGTGTGTGCCTCTGTGTGTGTGTGTGTTGGGGGGGGGTCTGAGAGAGAGATTAAAAGAACAGTACTCTGAAGTGGCGGTATCCATAAGCAGCTTGTGCATGCTCCGGAAGAGGACTTCATAAGGATATTTTTTTGAGTTCGCCTCAGCGATATGTGGAATTAATGAAGGCTCATCAATTTCCTAAACCAGTAGAAATTAAATAACATAAATTATATGCCAGGTGACAGGAAAGCAAACAATAATACTTATAATTAAATTAGAATTCAGATATGATAACTTATTTAGGTAAAATTAGACCTTGAGAACACTTATCCTGTCTCCAAGAGCAAAGATAGCAGATCGGTTTTTCAAAGGTTCTCTTCCTCTTGAAAAAAGGCTTGTGCTTCTGGTGTCAACACCGATCAGATCAGTGGGACCCGCTATATCTAGTTGTAGTTTTTCCAATGCTTGAATATAAGCACGGAAATGAGCACTTAGAACCTGCCAATCATAAAATTATCACTTTCACGCCAAATGAAGCCTTGTAATGACCTGACTGAATATGTAACACATAACTAGAATTGCTTAGATTAATCTACCTTGTTCATTGTATCGGTGTATGCTGCCCGAACTTCACTATAGACCTCCTTCCCATGCTCCTTGAGGAAGGAAATAACATACCTGCATCAGCATGTGCATTTTTTATAATATATTAGAATAATAATAATAATGCTGAAGTTCTAATCAGATAGAAGTTAACATAATATAATAATGAAAATAGCTTATGTACTGCCTTCATTAACGTCAGTTAAAGCTCTTAATGTTCTCGAGTAAAAATAATTACTGAAATGATGTTGTCATAAATAAATAATGTCATTTCATTCCACCTTTCCAGTCTATCAGCGAACTACTAAGAGATCATATTCAACAGATACCATAATTACTGGATATATTATATTGAACATTATTAGAAGACAAAACTCACTTGTATTTTAACAGAATACTCTGCTGAAGAATCTGGATATTTGTTTTAGGTTTCCTCAATGCATAAAGCTTCTGAATCATGAATTCGTATACCTGTAAAATGGAAAGAAATTTAAAACTAAATAGAGGAAACATAGGAACGTTAAGAGATGAATACATACGAAGAATACAGAAATAACCAGTCTACTTTACCTTTGAAATTGCTTTTTGTCTAAGTTTGTCTAGCTCGGGCTGAACATCTTTTAGAGCATTTGACGTTTTTACCATGGAATCTACTTCGACAAACTTAAGCTTCTTACTCAAAATCTCAAGAGTCCTCAAGTATTCTTCATTTACCTATAAGGAAATTTAAAATGGAATAATAAGTAAACAAACAAATATTTTGCAATAAATAAGAGGGAGAACAGAAAGCCAAAAAACAAAATATTAAATAATAATAATGAGCAGAAACACAAACTAACTACCTCTCCATCAACAATTATGTCTATCATCCTTGGTGGTACAATTATGTCTTCAACAAACTTGGCCAACTTTGATTCTGCAACCTGTGAAGATATGCCACGAACTGTAAATCGTAGTGGATTACTAAAGACATGCACGCGCACATGTGTATTGATACAAACACACACGATACCTTGCGATTCTTGAGCTTCAGCCCCATGTCCAAGGATTTCTCCTGAAGAATTTTTATGTCGGAACTGATTGAACCAATCTCAACCTACCACAATAACAAAGAAATAGTAAATGAATGTAATACAAAACTTATATGTTAATTTGTATAAGTCTAACAATAAAATAAGTAGCTCCCTTTGCATCTATTGATGCCTTGAAATATAAATGTTAAGAAAACTGCAATGCACTATGGTCTAAAATGTGATCACCTACCTGAAATCCACCTAAGAGAGTCTCCATTTGTGAAAGAATAATGTCACAATCACGAATTTGATCATGCAACGATACTAGATTGTCACTCTCTGTTATGTACTCCTGCAAATAAAAAGATAAGAATTATATTAGTCGAAGTCAGCAGTCAGCACATGTTTGAAACAAATCGCCGCTATAAAGTTAATAAATATGGTCAGTGTAGCAAACCAAATACTCAAGTGAAAACTGCTTCATAGCAACAAAAGGTGAATAATCCTAAAAGTTGGAATATAGATTAATAAAACAAACAAATAAAAATGACATGGCCACCTGCCTGAATTGAGTCCAATTCTACTTGGCGTAAATTGTTTTCCACTCCCTTTGTATATTCCCGCAGTTTCACACCTTTTGATAATATGTTTGCAACAACCTAAGTGGAAAAAATAATACATTAGGCAGGAATAATCCCATGTAGAGGCTTCACAAAGATGATATAGTAAATCTATAAAGAAAAAATATAATGCATTATGAAGTGGATAAGGGAAAAGACCGATGTTAATAGAAAATTAATCGCTCCCTTCATGTCAGTAAGTAATGTAAGAATATTCTCGACTATGTTCAACATGTTCTTAATTATCTCCTATATAAAATTAACTACAGTTGGCCATAATGTACCATGTTTACCTCCATGATGAGTACAATGGTAATATGGTGACAATATTGTACATTCAACTTATAGTATCTTCCAAAACAGGAAAAGCTTTAATTATAGTGACGCATCAAGAAAGGATAGTTGAAATTGTAGGGATGCTGGAAGAGTCATGTTACATGGATATCCTATTGCACACAATAAGTATGAAGAGTCATGCCATATGGAATTCTTGCTTACTTTTTCTAAATTTTGCATCACTACTTGGAATCTTATATGCAATATACAAAAGAAATTTTTTCAACTAAATGAGTCGCCCCAGATCTGTTAGATTGTTCAACTGAAAACTGTTGTCTAGTTGCTTCATCTAAACACACACCATTTATATTGATAAGCTAATTATTTCATCATCTTTAGTACTAAATGAGTAATTCGATGATATATCTTAATAAATAATAAAGGACCATCAAAAGCATGTAAAAGCAATATTAAGGTAAATACACAAACACAAGGACGAAGACAACCCCATTTAGAACAACAAGAACAAATACAGAAAGAGAAATACCAAGGAAAATATACGATTGTGATACTTTACATACCACTTAAACAACCGATACTAAGGAAAGTAGACAAACACAAGAACTAAAGAGAAAACCTCACTAGGAACCACCAAAGACTATTGGTGGATCAATAGAGTGAAATCTAAGCAAAATAGCCTCATTGTAAGAATTTACATGTTACTAAGATGACTACTATTTATTGGTTGATCAACTGGGATGCTGCCATGGAAGATTCTCAACCAATCAACTGAAACAGTCGGTATGACTTACTGGATTATTTTTTAAGTTATTTTACTGATATCTCTAGTTTCAAACAAACTTTTCAGATCTCTGATACAGTAAATGTCTTTGATTTGCTCAAAGCATGCTTCCTGAATTTACATGACAACTTATCTGTTGTTATAAAGAAAAATGTCCTATGACAATATTCAATCTGTCACAATTAACTTTTACAAAGCTTTCAAATTATCACTTATTAGGAGCTTATGGACTACGGTGACATCTTATTCCACAAGTTTCTATATATTAGTGTCGAATAGATATTTAGGCAGCCAAATATATGTACAAGGTGACACTGTTTGTACGTACACAAACAGGTGGGTTACTGGAACTGATCTTCTTTGGGCAGCCAAATATATCGTAGCATACATTGGATCCAGAATCCCTATCGTTGCAGGCACAAGGCGACACTGGTTACACAGTACACACACACATGTATTATGAGAAAAACAAATAAACACACAACCATAACACTAGTGTATGTTCACATTTCAAATTAAAAATCTTTATTTCCTTATAATCATATGCCCCTATCTTGCAGCATAGTCTTTTTCTTTTCTTTTCAAATTACCATGTTTTCATTGTGTAACTTGTCTAGGGGGAGATTTATATGGCTGCCTAGCACTTTTCATTTGCTATTCTTTCCACCTCTTGAGTCTCGAATGCAGCTCATTTTGTTAAAGTGTTGCATTTAATAATCCCTTTCTCGATATGTTTGCATCGTCCCAAGGCCATGAACTATATTATCAAACTACAAACCCTAAAACGTTAAATACTAAACCAACGTATCGCATCGACAACTTCAGATGATACTACTATTTTTCAGTACTCTCTATTTTCTTTTTTACTTCTTCCATGTAATTATACCCTCATTCAGTTGCAATAATATATGGCACTACATAGAAATACTGATTGCTTGAAAAAAAGGATTTTAAGTATGTTTTAGCCCAAAGCATCCCTAAGACTAAAGGTACCTCGTCAGCTTTGCACTCTTCAAGCTCCTGCTGCAGTCCTTCCAATGATATATCATTGCTGAAACAAACAAACAATTGATTGAGACGGAATTACAATTTTTAATAAAAATTGATAGAATGCACATATACCTGCTTGCATCCTCTTCAACAGTCAAATCACCAACAACGGCTCCTAAATTAAAAACAGATTTAGCGGCATCATCTGTGGCTTCACCTTGAGGTTTTAGCTGAAATTACCAATACAAAGTCACATAGAGAATATAAATAAACCATGTTAACGAGGGAGTAAAACTCTTAATTACCAGCTCATTTGTTGCTGCATCCGCCATTTTATTTTGTCAATACACAATTTCTCCCTGTATGTAATCAAAACTAAATTAATAAAACTAAAAGCTACCAAAAGTTATAAAGAGAAGACGCGGCTAGCTAAATAAAAGATGGTGTTTGGGATTGCTTAATTTTCTGACTAGCAGATACATAGTTATGAATGTCTGGCAAAATTAGCAAATCACAATAAGCAAACCGGGAGCTGCTTTTTTTAAAGTGGAGATAAAAATTAGAATTATCTTTCTACCCTCATATCTAACGTAAAAAAGGCGTAGGGGGTGCTTGTTTAAGCTTATATGTAGGCTTATGAGCTTATTTGATTTCGGCTTATATTTCATAAGCCACAATTTTCCGGCTTATTTCAAGACTTTTGGGCTTATATAAGTTTATCATATGATAATAAACTTATATAAGCCCACAAGTCTCAAAATAAGCCGTAAAATTAGGCTTATGAAATATAAACCGAAACACAAATAAGCTCATAAGCCACATATACGCTTAAACAAACACCCTCAAGGCACACTCTATCCTGAACTGCTTATTTTAAAGCTCCTGCATCGACTTAAACTCGCAAGTATAAACACCGTCTAAAAACTAACCTAAACGCCTTAGCTTACCACCTTAAGCTAATCCAGCTTATTTTTCAAACAATACGAAATTACGAATAGTCGCATGCCCTTAATGCCACACATACACTTAAGCTAATCCAACTTATTTTACACTTAAACACACATCGCAATGTGGCCACAAATCAGATCCTGAAACAATGAATCTGCCACATCTCATCTTTATAATTAGCAATTGCGGTTTTACAAATCTGGATCAGGATCCACAAGATGACACGTGGCAGATATCTTTTAAGTAAATACGTGCTACTGTAGTTTAATTACCTGATGATCCTTCAAGTGTTGGTGGTGGTTTGGATGACGTGGCGGTGGTTGTTGACGGTCGCTGGAGATTGAGATGGTGGTGGTTTTCGGGTGTTTTTACTTTTGAGACCGTTTTTTGCTGTTTTCTCCTTTTCTTAATTGTTTTTTTCTTTGCTTTAAAAAAAATAAATTGTATTCTTCTTTTTTTTTAAAAGGGTCTTCTCTTTATAACTTTTAAGAACTTGCTAATTTAAATTAGCAAGTTCTTAAGAACTTACTAATTTAAATAACCAAAATAATTATTAGCAAGTTCTTCTCTTTAATATGTTTTGATTTGAAAATAAGCATTTTTATTCTTTTAGTTCTTCAAATATAAAATAAAAAGAAAAAATTACACAGATGGTCCTTGTGGTTTACGATTTCATATTTAGTCCCTATTTCATTTTAATTACATTAGAGATACTTATTTTTTGAAACTTGTCACACATTTAATCCCTAATTTGGATGGGTCGTTAGTTTATCCGTTAAGGTATTTGCACCGTTAGTCCTTCGTTAATATTTTTTGCACCGTTAGTCCTCATTTTCTAAAAAAATCCTCATTTTTTGCACCGTTAGTCCCTCCGTTAGTCTCTCATTTTTTGCAATTCTAAGGTTACCAGAAAAATTTGAGTTTTAAAAAATTTTGAAGTGAAGTAAATGTTTTGTTTTTTCTATTTCTTATAAAAAACAGATGGGGATCAATGTGGTGGATTTATCTGTGTCGGGTATTGGTTGCCAAAGGTGCTACTGGTAATGTATCCACAGAGGATGTTGTATATATGCTTAATAATAAGATAGGGTATTATAGTTTTTTAACACTTTTAATAATAAGACAAAAAAGATAAATATAGGAAAACACCTACCATGTTATTTAAATATTTAATAACAGCCTAACAGGACATGTGTCACACGTCTAGTGGATTCGCACACTAGCACATGGCCATATTAAGAAAGTTTTTTTTTTTTTTTTTTTTTTTTTTTGGTACCAAAAGATGACCTCACAGCCTCACCGTTAATTTTGGTATTGTTTTGAGAATTTTCTCAATTTACATTACATTAATGATCTATGTATATACTAGTTGCAATTTGTAAATTTTTGTATTGAAGGAAGAAGAGATTACACACTTGCACGAATACTAATGTATCATTAAGAGACACACCAATAGCTTTTTATTTCACATTTTTTTGTTAAAAATTGTGTATCTTATAAATATGATTATCTACACTCCCATTCACAAATAACTTGAGAATCAGCACCGGGCCAACATCTTACACGTCCTTTTCCGTAACAACACCATTTTCCTTCCCCATTTTTTTCACAATATCTTATCCCTTGTGCTACCTATACACCAAGATAACAATACTAAGTAAATATTTGCGTTATTATACATGTTTGAACAATGTATATTAGTGGAGGACAAAATGAAAAGATATCGATTTCTGCGAAGACGGAAAAAGATCTATAACCTTCAGGGAGGAAATATGAAATGGCTTTTTCTGTGATATTTAGTAGACCGTACAACACAAAATGGAGATGCATGTCTTTTTCTCTTTTCAACCTTAATTTTCAACTTTTTTTGTTACATATATTCAATCACCAGATCATCGTTATAGCTTTCTAGATTTTGTCATACTTTAACGGTTTCGACACCCCAAGTTATCATCAAAACTTCAAATATAACACAATTAAAGATTTTTTTAATGAATATAAGAATATCTTAGGCTATTGCTACAATTTTTGGAAAAAATCATTTTTATGATTTAATCACAATATGGTTCCCGAAGATGAAGACATTTTTTTTAAATGATATATGAGTTCATGATGAATTAGAGATGCACCCTCGTGACGATGAATATTCAAGAACAATGTTAGTTAAAAAAAATAATGAACAACCTATGTATGAATAATCTATTTCAAAATCAAATAAAATCTTGAATAATATATATGGTGTATCACAATTTTAATTTTAAAAAACTATTGATTAAATTTGTGATAGACATATACAATTGTGTAACATCTGTTTAAGCTCAAAGGTGAAATCTCCGTATGAGACTGAATTGCATTATATAAAATTATGGAGAAAATAGGTTGAAGATGATAACGATTGCATAAAATTTGTTTTTTGATACAAAAAAGAAAAAAAAAATCAAATACTATTAAAAAAAATCACAACGTTATATTATTAAAGACAAATAAAGATTTCTCATCGTAGACTTACGGGAGAGTTGTTAGTAATTCATAATTATGTATGTGTAAACAAATACACAAAATGTTTTCATGAAATATGTACTGTTAACCACGCAAACAAGTAGAACAAAACTGAGAAAATAGCAATCATGACGTTATATTATTAAATACAAATAAACATTTCTCGTCGTAGATTTACAAGGAGTCGTTAATAATTCATAATTATGTTATGTGTATACAAATACACAAAATGTTTTCATGAAATACGTACCGTTAACCACGCAAACAAGTAGAACAACACTGAGAAAACAAAAGCAAGCCCTGAATAATTCTTCATGTCTAATTATTTCAAGTTGATTGGAATAAAAGTTATTAGGGTATAATAATATTGTTTTATAGTGTAAGTGAACAAACTATGCATTTTAAGATCACACAACTTGTATGAATATAGGATAATTGCGTTTCACTAATATCAAATATATTCAAGTTCACATCATACACCAACATCAATAATACATGTTTCAGTATCGTTGTATTTTTATTAGTGGCGGACCCAACAAAAATTCTAAGGTGGTTTATTATGATGTCAAAGCCGTAACTGCTTTTGTTCATACACTAAATTTATGAACAAGTCTATCGGTCTAGACAAAGTCACGTCAAGTCCAGTTCAAATACTATTTCACTAATCACGCACAATGTCAATTATATTTACACTATATTCAAGTATTACTTTAAAGCATTTAATAATATTTTGTAATACATTTTTTTCTCAATGTTACATAAGTCATTTTAAGTTCAGTTTAATAACATGATATTTTTAATAGTGCATCCCATATGTACAAACTCTTACAATGGATGGAAAAACAAAAAAAAAAACACCAGTTTTAACACAACCAAAATTATTACATTAAAAGAATATATATTTGTAGAAAACTTGAAGGGGGGGGGGGGGGGTTGAATAATTTTATCGGTTAAAATTACTTATTAAAACTTTTAGATCGACTTATTTTAATCTAGTTTTGACGTGTTGGATATTGATAGTATATAAAGCATATAAACTAATCTACGAGATAGAGTTAGAGAGATACAACCACAACACAAGTATTTATAGTGGTTCGGCTACAATGACACCTTCCTTACCCTACTCCACCCTCGAGTCACCTACTCGAGAGTTCGTAATCACAACACCAAATCTCCTTTCACACGGCGGAGAAGCCTTTACACCTTAGCTCTCACTTTTTCCGGTACAAAGCTAGATACCGAGTCCTTAGCACGGCGGACCAAACCAACACACCCAATACAGCTCAACTAAAGGATTTCACATCTTTTTATACCTAATGACCCAACACATTTACAACACCTTTGTGGAAGAAAGAAAGAACAAGAATCACTTCTATGATCTTGGAAGAGAAGAACCAAAGCAACTCATCACCCGAGCTTGCTAGTCTTCGAGAGGTTGTGTTCTCGCCTTTTGTAGAAACCTAAGAGAAACACAAAGAGAAACTATATAGAAAGATCCTTGGATCTGAGGTTAGAGAGTTTAGAGAGTAGAGAAAAGAATACTCTAAAAGGGGCAAGAGATAAGTGAGAAATGACTAACTATTTATAGGTAAATTTGCTTACTGTTCACCCGGTTCCCTCCCCAGAGGAATCCTGCCAGTGTAATCCAAGGGATCTGGCACACTAGGTAAACCATTCCGGATTTTGGGTTACAAACCGGGTTATGGGTTATGGATTAAGCTTCCATGGATAGATGATGTCATGTTTGATGTCAAAGACATCTTAGGTCATGGGTCATGGACTTTGGGTCATAGATCATGAGTTTTACCCATTGTGGATGTCATGCAATGGGTCATGGGTTATGGATCAGAGCTCCATGGGTTATGGGTCATGGACTTGGTCTTTGGGTCATGGATAGTCCAAGGTTTACTAGCATTATTCTTGAACATGTATTCATCAAAAGTAAGTAACAAATGTTACTTAAAATGTTTTTATAAAATAGTTTTAGTTTCATGTTAACTATTAAACTAAACATGTTTGACATGTATTAGTTTAGTGAAATGAGTTAGTAAACTATTGGTTTAAAACGTTTATGTATTGTAACTATTTCGTTAAAATGATTTTACATTTGTTATCGACAAAACATTGAAAGATCGTAAAATATAAATAAACGTTTTTGCGGTTTATTTGTATTAACAATCTCCCCATTTTTGTTGATGACAAAACATAAAATTATTTTAAGTAAAAACTAAAATTCGTAAAGTTTTAGATTGTAGTTTTTACTCTTTCTCCCCCTTTTTGTCGAAACAAAAAGAGCATCGAAAAGAAACTAACCCGAATGCAAGTTTTTTGAACAAGTAAATGTGAATGAAACTTAGAGAGAAGAAGAGATGAGGTAGTTTCTTAGTTGATCCCCCTTGATGAGGGCGTCAAGTAATTAGGGAGGCTAAGACGTGGTTATTGCAAGTTTATGCAATGTATAAAGCTCGGACGAGAGCTCCCCTAAATGAATTCGTTTGGTTACTCCATGTGTATTTTTGAAAAATCTACAAAACAAAGGTTAGACAAACAAATGTATATAGGTCCTTTGCTGAGAATTTTGCTGCATAAGATTTTGGTTAGTTCTCTATTTTCCGGATCCACCGGTTCCTTTTGTAAATGGATCCGGCCAGTGTAAACTGAGGGATCCAGCTGACTTGCAGATTGTTAGCAGCAATGTACCAAAGAAAAAAATATGAAGGCAAGAAGTATACACGCCAAACATGCTCACATAGACAAGAAGCAAATAATCAAGTAGATTCATTTAATAAAACAAGAGAAATGATACATATTGGCCAAATCTCTAAAAACTAAGAAAACGATCTAATATGAAAAACTAAAAATCCTAATGATAAATTCTAGGCCTAATACTAGAATAGTGCGACCACATGTGCTTGCACTTCAAGGTTATTGAGGAAGGTTTGGTTTGGTAATGTCATCAAGACGTTCATGAAGGTTGTAAAACATGAAACGTACTTCATCACGTAGTTCATGAATTATGGTTTGGACATGTTGGCAATGATCACAAGTATCATTGTGGTTTATTTGTTGAGGTTCTAGGTTAGAGGGTTGTTGAGGTATGGTTGAGAAAGAGGTACTTAAAGGTTGTGGATGTACCACGGGTGTTGGTTGATAAGTGTGTGTAGGAGGAAGAATGTCATTGTTTAGTAGAGGTGGTTGAGATGATGGTTGACATCTTCTCATTACACAAAATGGGCCATTTAAGGGTGGAGGAGAGGAAGGTAGGTTAGCAATGGGTGGTGATATGTTGATGTTAACATCTATGTGATGAGGTGGTGGTTGTGCCATTCTCTCAATGGATGAGAAAGTTGGTAATGGTGGTGGATTAGAAGGTCTAAGAGGTAAGTCCTCCAATGAGTTGAAGTAGAGGTGAGGCGATGAATGAGGTGTGGTGAAAGAGAGAAGTCTTGGTTCAAGATGCGAAGGTTTTGTTGGTTGAGTGGAAACAGGAGTGTTTGGTAATGTAGTAGGTTATAAAGAGGTTGCTTGTGGTGATGTTGTTTTGGTGGAAGCTAATTGCGGTGGTGAAGGTTCAAGAAAAGATGGAGGAGTTTGGATATACTTAGATATGGGTGTCCTACTAGAGGGCGCCTTGATGGGTGAGACTTCGGTTGAGGATATTTCATACACTATACGTGCGGTTTTTCTTGGAGGGCTTTTAGTTGATGATCTTGCACTTGGTGCTTTTGTCATGTTTAGAGGTTGGTTTAGAGGTTGAATTTGCAGTAGAAGGTGATTGTTTTGGTGTGGTTTGGAAGCACAAACACAAATGGCTTAAATAGTGAAGGATTAAGTAAGTGAATTAAAGCCTAAGCCACTAAAATCCTTTGAATTGTAATGATATGCATGCACCAATGTCAACTATAGTGATACAATCTTCTAGGAGGTTTATTAAAGGCAATGTGGAGTGTTTGAGTGATCAAAATTGAGTATTAGTAGGCTATAAGAGATAAAACCTGCTTCTGATTGCCCGGTTCCAGCAGATCCTTCCCAAAAGGGATCCGGCTAGCTTTAGTTGAGGGAACCGGCTTCCAGGTTAGGTAAAGGTAAGAAATGATGGTGATCTAGTTATTGCAGCCCTATATTACCTGAAGTAATGTGTGTAATAAAGTGCTTTAAATGAGAAAAACCTGAGTGGTTCAAGGCTAATTGTTAATACAAATAATGTCAAAAACGTTATTCGCATTATTCGGTCTTCTCGTGTTTTGATAATCACAAAGTATAAAGACATGTTACGTAAAGTTACGGTTTATAAGTTTTTAATCGAGGAAACTCGTTACTTCTACGTAGCTGCTTCAACATCACTTCAGGTATGAACACACTTTATACCGTCATTAGTTAAGTGGTCAAAGACTTTTATTTTCACCTAAACTTACATTTTTAAGTTTGACAAAACATTTTCACAAAAGTATTTTTGTGTTTTTAAAAGAAATGTTTTATTAAGAAAATAAATTCAAATTCAAACATTACAACAGCTAGTTTTCCCTCCAACCTTCACTAGATAGTTTTTCACCATGTCTGGACAAAAATTGGAGCGTTTGTCGGGGCGGTCCCGTAAAGGGGTCGACGGTCCCTTAGTGATAAAGGATCGTCGCCTATTTAAGGGACCGTCTACTCCTTTGTGTCGACTATAAATACTGGGCTGTTTTCTTTCAGAACAAGACTTTTCACACACACAAAAACTTTCTGGTCTTTGTTCCTTTTATTCTTTGATCACTATAACATGTCGGTATATGTTTATAAGTGATTTTCTCTTCCTTCAAGTGCAAGAGAAGAACTCTCGACAACTATGAAGATTCGAGATGTTATAGGTGTCCACACATAAACGTAACATGTGTTACGTGATAGGATTGATATCATTGTTTTCTGACTTGTGTGTGAGTCGAGGATGGGGTATAAACTTGGATGGTGATGTAGTTCCAAGTATTGTATTTGTGTGAGCTTGGATAGTGATGTAGTTCCAAGAAGTCTTGTAACTAGATTAGTTCATGTATTTATTGTGAAGAGAGTGATGTCCTAAAGTGTTGGTTAGGATTTGTTGTATCATTATGTAAAGACTTGGATCGGGGATGATCAAGTGTGATATGTATGTAAAGAATTGATTCGGGTGAAGAATCAAGTGAGTCATGTGTGTGAAGGCTTGGTTCGGGTAAAGAACCAAGTATGTCTAACAAGTGAAGACTTGGATCGGGTGAAGAATCAAGATGGACAAGAGTGCTTGTTCGTATGGCCACATGGGCCTTTGGAATAGATTGGTTCTAGCTATGATTAGAACTCGACATTATGCTTAGTGTCGTTAAGCCTTGTGTAAGCATGTGTACGGATTGCTCCGCCTGAAGGAGTGTGTTGATATAGTGATTGATAACTCTCGAGTGTGGTACTCGGGGAGTGGAGTAGGACAGAGAGTGAGCTTCGTGCCGAACCACTATAAATCGCCGCGTCTCTTGGTTGTTCTCTTTCTTTACTCTTTACTTTACTTGCTTAATTATGTTTGTTAGTAACCATATTGATATCACATAACTAGTAAGATTCAACATGTTTGTTAAATGAAAAATAATCGGACCTAAAACAGTGAAACGGTTTAGAAAATTAAAAAGAAGCAGTGAAATTATTCAACCCCCCCCCCCCCTTCTAGTTTCTACACTAATGATGAGGGATTGCCATTAATGGTCTTTAGAGGTGAGAAAGAGGTCTAAAGTGGATTATTAAGTGAGTATGAGCTAAGATATCATATTACTAAGTGTTCAATGTCTGTAGGTTTTAGGAAAAGGTAGTATGAAAAATTAAAAAATTCTTTAAAAATCATAAGAATTAAAAGATTGATTTTTAGAGTATTTTGAGATAGATGTTGTGAAATAAATTTGTTAAAAAATTATTTAAATTATGATTAAGTGAAAAATGATTAGAGGAAGGTGATACAAGAAGTGGTTCAAAGAAATGATTATTATTTTGAAAATGATAAATCAAAAACACCTAGAAAGAGACTTAAGTTAATCCTAAATTGTCAAGAAGGCTACTATCCTCAAAGTCAGTTAAAATATGACTAAAGGGAGATAAGTAACTGGTATGCTATGGTTGAGAGTGAATGCAATGGATATAAAAATGATCACTGTATGACCGGATCCTTTGGATCCTTTTTAGAAGGGATTCGACTACTGAGGCTAAAATGTTCATAGTGAGCTAAAGAAAAGTGTTCCAGTTTGACAAGGTAATCTAACACTTATAAGCAATATTCATACATAAATATAAGGATGATAAAACAAGTATAGTATGAACAATAATACGTATTACATAGATGCAAAGACAATATTCAATACAACAAGTTATGTTTGACTAATACATCAACTTTCATAAGTATTCTCTTCAATCAAGATTGTTTTGATTTGATGGGATTTCTTCACCATCATCACTTGAAGAATCATCGGATGGTTCATGGTAGTTAGATTCAGGAATGAGATATGATGTTAGGAGAGTTTGATTAATGGGCTCCATAAATCTATAGAAAAATGTTTATTGGTCATATTCAAGATATGGATGAGCATTCATGAAGTGGCGATAGAACCGAGTTAAAAGCATCCCATTGGGTATTAGTTTGTTTTTCTTATCTTTGAGATGTATGATTCGCTTGGCGAAGAAATAAACGAGATTGTATGGTTGATGATTTAGAATGCAGTAGAGCATGTAGGCACAACAGGCAGGTAGGTACTCACGATCTTTGGCTAGAATTAGCACATTTTCTCGTGAGATAAGTGCCATGGGTTGTAGAAAAAACCAAAGTTCAATCATAAGAATTTCTTTGGGGTGTCGTGTTGAATTACAGAAAAGATTGGTCAATTCTCCTAGGGAAGGAATCTATGTGGGATATGGACCATGTTCTTCTTGTTTGAGAGAATCAAGAGCAAATTTTTTGGTATATGCATATTGGCCATGATTTGGAGTTCCAAGGATTTGAGCAAATTGTTCTAGAGGGAAGAGAAATTTGTAGTTTTGTATGCAAAACCAAAGGGAAAGGGATTGATCCTCCATGCGTGAGATACTAATATCACGAACGAATTCAAGTACAAAACGTGGACAAATAAGTTCGTCAATGGTGAGGAGTGATTCAAAACCTATAACACGAAAGGCTCTCCTAGTTTCTTCATAAGAAGTTAAGTTGGGATCGACAATTCTTCCTTCATGAATGTAGCGTGACTCAAGATTTTGAAAGCTAACAACGGCCTCTAAGGGTGTGTAAGGTTCGGTTAAAATGTTTGGAATGTAGAGATTGGTTAGGTGATGATCGAAGTCATAAGTGTGTGGCATGATTGAAACCTATACAATGACAAACACGAAATGAGCTTTTTGTGGAAAGTGGTGATTAATTGTTTGGTTAACTATGTTATCAACAAATAATAAAATGGGTTTTATGATGAAGGTTTTATTTTATTAACAATTATGTCAAGACAATAATTTGATTAATTTAGACTAGTGAGTCCTTTTTAGAAATCATTTGAATGGTTTGATTATACCCATTTGAATTAGTTCTTGATAATCTAGTCCTAAGATTGATTTAGAAGCATAAGGTTTAGTATAATTACTTACAATGATGAGTAGAGAACTGATTTTGAGAAGAAGGAACCCTAATTTTGAGAGGGTTTTGTTTTTTATCGTTCTTGATGTAGAGAGAGGGAAAGAATGTTGTTTGTATATGTTTGAAATACATAGACTGTTATCTGATGTGCCGGTTCTGCCGGATCCTTTTGAAAAGGGATCTGGTAGGTTAAAATGGAGGGATCAGGCTAGACAGTCGAAAGAGAAACAACAAGGATGAGTTGGGTGCGATTAGTCCTTTTTAATTTGTTTGTTTTGATTGTTTGATTAAGACTGATTTTCCTTAGTGAGAATCAAAAAATATTATATGAGAAATGTGACTAAATTTTAGATGCAATATTATAACGGGGAATATATTTTGGAAGATAGTTTTAGAAACGAGAGTGGGAACGTACGATGAATCGTAGTTGAGGTCTTCTTCTTTTGATAAGGTAGTATCAAGAGATCATGAAGGTTTTTCGCAAGAATGAGAAGTACTTATTTAACGTAATGAGTTTTGTCGTGATATAATTTAAGACGAGAAGAAATGTTTATGTGTTAGAGATGATGATCAAGACCCAAAATGTTTTTTTTTTTTTTTTTTTTTTTTTTTTTTTTTTTTTTTTTGGTTAAGAGATGATGAAATACAATTCCTCATAATTTGAAAGGATGGTAAAGAGAGACTTTGAAAGTTGAGAATTAGATTAAAATATTTTAGTGTTGATATGACTAAAAAAAATGTTCAAAAGATTTTTCAAGTAAGCACAAGTATATCAAGTATTTGTGTACCAAGTAGATCAAACTTTTATAAGCAACTAGTCACCTAAAAAGGAAGAGCAAACATACCTTTGCCATTTTATCTTTTAAGAGTGAAATCACTCTTAGATAACTAATACTTCATGAACTTTTAAAGAACTTTCCAACATGAAGATTTTTACAAAGAAGTATGTTAGAGATAATTAAATGTTATAACAACTCTATCAATATCTAAATCTAGAGAATATTATTTTTATTGTAAAAATGAGTTAGATGTCATTTTTTACAAATGTTTTTCCTTCGTTGTAGTTTTCAAAACATACACGGATTGTATCAAGTTTTTAAAGTACAATATACTCTAAGAAACTTGGTAACGAAGCTTTGATGCCAATTGTAAAAACTAGAAGGGGTTTGAATAGTTTTACCGATTAAAATTACTTATTAAAACTTTTAGATCGACTTATGTCAATCTAGTTTTGACGTGTTATTGATAGTATAGAAAGCATATAAACTAATCTACGAGATAGAGTTAGAGAGACACAACCACAACACAAGTATTTATAGTGGTTATCCTACAAGGACACCTTCCTTGCCTTACTCCACCCCTCGAGTCACCTACTCGAGAGTTTATAATCACAACACCAAATCTCCTTTCATACGGCGGAGAAGCCTTTACACCTTAGCTCTCACTTTCTCCAGTACAAAGCTAGATATCGAGTCCTTAGCACGGTGGACCAAACCAACACACCCAATACAACTCAACTAAAGGATTTCACATCCTTTTACACCTAATGACCAAACACCTTTATAACACCTTTGTGGAAGAAAGAAAGAACAAAAATCACTTCTATGATCTTGGAAGAGAAGAAACAAAGCAACTCATCACCCGAGCTTGCTAGTCTTCGAGAGACTGTGTTCTCCCCTTTTGTGGAAACCTAAGAGAAACACAAAGAGAAACTACATAGAAAGATCAATGGATCCGAGGTTAGAGAGTTTAGAGTGTAAAGAGAAGAATACTCTAAAAGGAGCAAGAGATAAGTGAGAAATGGATCACTATTTATAGGCAAATTTGCATACTGTTCACCCTGTTCTGTCGGTTCCCTCCTCAGAGGAATCTGGCCAGTGTAATCAAGTGATCCGGCACACTGGGTAAACCAGTCCGAATTTTGGGATACAAACCGGGTTATGGGTTATGGGTTAATGTCCATCGATAGATGATGTCATGCCTGATGTCAAAGACATCTTGGGTCATGGGTCATGGACTTTGGGTTATGGGGTATGAACTTTGGGTCATGGGTTTTACCCATTATGGATGTCATGCATGATGTCATGCAATGGGTCATGGGTTATGGATCAAAGCTCCATGGGTTATAGGTTATGGACTTGGTCTTTGGGTCATGGATAGTCCAATGTTTACTAGCATTATTCTTTAACAAATGTTACTTAAAATGTTTTTATAAAATAGTTTTGGTTTCATGTTAACTATAAAACTAAACATGTTTGATATGTATTAGTTTAGTGAAATGAGTTAGTAAACTATTGGTTCAAAACGTTTACGTATTGTAACTATTTCGTTAAAATGATTTTACGTTTGTTATCGACAAAACATTGAAAGAACGTAAAATATAAATAAACGTTTTTACAGTTTATTTGTTTAACAATATTTTTTAACACGAACTTAATTTAAGTAAACGAAACACGAAAAGATAGGAATTTTTATTTTTTATGAGGATAGTAAAGCTTATATTACTTTATTATATATTATGCGTGCGTGTGGTATCGTTTTAAAGAAAAAAGATAATGTCGTTTTATGAAAAGGCGATAGTTTCATTTTGCATTGATAGTCCCTAACTTTGCAAAAAATAACACTAATAATCCTTTATTTTAACTTCTCTTAAATTATCTTGTTAAATATCTCATGTGGAAGGTACATGAGAATAAAATTGTCTAATATATGTATGTGTGTGTGTGTGTGTATATATATATATATATATATATATATATATATATATATATATATATATATATATATATATATATATATATATATATATATATATATATATAGGGGAGGGTTAATGTGAGATTAAACTTAAAGTTGTAAAAATAAGATCTAGTTTAAACAAGCTTTAAAACCATTTTATAAATAACCATATTAGCAATAATACACAAAACTAAAGTATTAATACGAATTAACATTTTAGCGACTAATAATTAATTGATACATGAGTTTGGATTAGTGATACACAAATGTAAATTCATATGTCGAATCAAAGTGTATCACTTTAACTTGATACATTACATGTCGAATCAAAGTATATCACTTTAGTTTCGTCAATTTAAGAAAGAAAATTGTCGGAACTTTAACAATTTTAGTTGTATTCAATAAAAAATTTAATTTAATTTTAATGAGAGTGTCACTTGTCAGATTTTTGTTGGATCTTATTTTTACAACTTTAAGATTGATCTTATTTGATCTAGATTATATATATATATATATATATATATATATATATATATATATATATATATATATATATATATTACAATTAGTCGTACCACTACTACTTTATGACTACCATCCTATTAATTGATCCCGCAGGTAATAAATAAAACATTGAAATATTAAAATTCAATCTCATAAAACATAAATTAAAGCCTGCTCAATATTCTCTCCTCTGTTTCCACTCTAGCCTACACCTTTGTCTCCCATAAAAATCACCACCACCATGAGACCAAGATAGAAACAAATGATACATATATAATACCATAAGCCGCCCATATCCTACGCCCACAACCACAGATCTGCAACCCTTTCAATATTCATTTTTGTAGATCGATTTAGTGTCTAAATTTACATTTTGTATACTAGTAGGATACCCGCGCACAGCTGCGGTAACAAAAAATATTTACAGGTGGCAAGGTTTTATATATTACTGTAATTGTTACTGAAGTATATGAATTTTTTTTTTTTTTTTTTGGGTAACTTAACGTATGCCCAAAAGTTTGTGTTCTTTTTTTTCAGTCTGCTACTTTGCATCACTCCAAGCAAAGCCTTGGCATAACATTTTGGACCTAAAACAATGCATACAAGACATAAGTGTTTGCTTGGCATAACATTTTGGACCTAAAACAATGCATACAAGACATAAGTGACGACACTACATATGACAAAAACCAAATGAGACCAAATTCTTTACATGCAAGTCTGTTCTATGATGATTTCACAACCTGTGGCTCAATTTCTTAAAGTTTGAGCGGAAAATGTGATAAATGCAACATGTATCTCACTCAACAAACTTATCCTCATGGTATCGCCTTTTGAATTTCGAGTCAAAACTGTCTTTAGTTTGCCACAAGGCCCAACTTCTTGAGATCTGGCACTACTACAAAAAAAGGCATAGAGACCTCTTGAAATTGATCATAAAACCCGGTTTGCATATGGGCTCAAAGAGGATGGGACTGCAAAAATCATGGCTCTATTTGGGGGGGGGGGGGGGGGGGGGCTTTTTTGCTGCAATTACACCAAAAAAAATCACAAATTGAACATTGTATTGATTTGAATTAAGAAGATTCGTTAAAATTACAACTTACTTTCTGTTGATACAATAAGATTAACCTTGTTATTACACTAAATATACAGTAAGATTCAACATGAACTTACTTTTTGTTGATAGAGTAGTTATTCGTAAGAATAATTAAACCCAAAAGGAATCTGAGCAGATTTAATTAAACCAATACAATACTGGAAAGTTCCACAGCAAATACCCGAAAGAGAGCCTCCCCTTTCAATTCAAGTAGTTTCTATGAATAGCAGCTTATTGACAAGGCCTCTGTAATAATCTCCAAAGCATGAGTTGCTGACTCAAAAGATTTCAATTGCAGAAGTTCAGCATACTGGTTAATCAATTTAACCACTTTCTGCCAATCAAAAGATTAAAAATCAGAAGCAGATACTCCGTATAACAGAAAGTTACGTCTATCGGCATATATACAAACACAGACTTGTATACGTGAGGAGGCACACTAATTCACCAATTGGGCAAGTTGCTAAATTGGTATCACTATTATGAGTATTTTCACATATTTGAGCCGATTTAATAAATTGTGAATCAGTGTTACATAACTAATGATACAGCTTGCTTCTCAAGTAATTTTACTCAACAGATCCTGATATTCTCTCTCTACATATATATATATATATATATATATATATATATATATATATATATATATATATATATATATATATATATATATATATGGACTTAATAGTGAAATAGAAGCCTGAAATCTTACTTTCCAGCTATTAGGCGGACCTTAAGACGGCCAGGATCTAAATAAGTTGCCATTCTGCAGTCCCAAAAGTTTAAATTCCCAAGAGGGTTGTATGCATTTGGACAAATCACTGACACAATCCTTTTTAACTAATTAGTATGTATTAACAGTTAGAGATTAAACATCCATATCAAGCAATTCATTAGTAAATGAGTTGCAATTCCCATTTTCTATAGTGCTTAGGGCAAAATAAGTGACTTAGTTTGATTGACCACTATGAGGCTAATCACAATATTTGGAACTTTGGATGGTAAAATTTGTCCCTAAAACCAGTTACCTTCATCGCGATAAAGTTGATCCTCTCAAGACACTACAGATAAAAGATATCTTCTTTCATTGAATATCTCATAAAACATGCTCTCTTGGGTTTTGCTGAAAAACAAATAGCATGTTTGGGGGTGTTTACCTAAGCTTATAAGCTTACCCAAACACTTGTTAGACTTACTTTATTTTCGGCGAAATACGAACATAGTGACCACTGCTAACTTTCCCTTGATCGCTACAATGCGCTGTTTGAGCGATCATATGCACTAAATCAAAATCCAAACTTCAAACATTCTTTTTGATTTCCACTAAAAAGTGTCACTACAACCACGAAAATATCTAAAAACTACACTACCTACGTGTTGGGAGCCAACTTTAAAGTTGCTGCTTTTAAAATCTAACTTAATGATAACATGAACCTGCAGCCAGTCCAATGGGACACTCAAACGGACCCATTTGAACCCCATTTCAGCACCCTGAACCCACCCTTCTCATCCCTTAAACCCACCCATTTCAGCCCTCATTTCAGAGCCCGAGCAAGCTGGTTTCAGCACCCAAACCCACCCCCCCCTACGTCAGCACCCAGACGTACCCATTTCAGCCTCCGTTTCAGCATAAAAACCCCCCTGCATATTTATCAGGCACTGTATTTCCTGCTTTAGGCTCTATACATAACTGTTGTATCTAAAGCATACTCCCTGCATATTTATATCTTGTCTCCTGTATAATAACATTATAATTTGAAAACATTCATTTTGTTATGCAATTTCCTTATAAGACTCGGGTCATACACCCATTCATACATACATATGCCCACACTACTACGCTTTAGTGTTCTACTACGACCTTCAACATCCCTAAAAATAATCAACTATCTTCTCATCCAACTGGACTTTCTACGAAACAGCTTGAGTTTTATGTAACAATAAAGACATGGGGTAACTCGATACAGTTAACGGATAGAGTCTCTTGGTTTTGTTTCAACACCTTTTACATATCTAGACTATCTAACAAGACATTGAGTTTCGTAATTCCAAGTTTTAAGCCAGTTATTTCCTGCTTTAGACTCTAATTACAGAAAAGCTTGAGCAATTTCTAACTAAAAATGCACAGTAATTTAACACAACTATCAGATAGATTGTCTTTGTCCGCTCCTACACGCGTCCATATCATACAACCAGTTACTTAGTACTACTATATACCTAAAAAATGCATTTGCAGCAATTAATACACATAAATAGGCATCGATACAGCTAAACTATAAATTAGTTCATTATACAGATAGATTCTCTTAGATTGCAATATACTTATAAAAGTGCATCTACTACAGCAATCTGAAAACTAACTTGTTACAATGTTTAACAGAGCCTAATAAATATATAACAAACCGAAATAAATGCAACTCATATAATACCTGTAGATGGTGGTTGAATGTGTCGGTTATGTTTTACATTGGTATATCTGAGTTTGTGTTTGTCTTCTTTTTGAATGCAATAGTCATAATATTCTTTAACCGAACCCTCGTGTTTAGGTTTTTTTTTATGCTTGGCATTTCATTGAACACCTCATATACATGACTTTTATCATCAATTTGTGTTTCATTTTTCACATTTCTTTTTCCAGAAATAGCTTCACTATCACCATTAAACTGTGGAAATTCAACTTTTGATAAACGTGCATATTGTAATTGTGGTTGTCTATTATTGTTACCTGCCAAACCGCCATTAATTCTCTGCACCTCTGCGACCATAGCTGTTTGCTGCAATCTAACCCTTTCAATTCTATCCAATAACTCTGCATTAGCTTTTCGAATTGATCTTGCAATAATCTATGCCACTAACTGTAGGTGGATGTTATTTGTTAGGTGTAGATGACGGTTGAAGGTGGTGGTGGTGGTGAGTGAGATGACGGGTGAAGGTGGTGGCGGTAAGGGTTTAAGTAGAAACGGCGGTTGAAGGTGATGGCGATGAATGTGATGACGGTTGATGGTGGTGGCGGTGACTGTGATGCCGGTTGAAGGTGGTGGCTGTGGTGCCGTGGTGGTGGTGGAGAAGAAATTGAGAGAGGGTTTGTGTGTGTACACTATGTGTTTTTTGTGGGTTTTATATGTCAGAAATATGTAGGGAGTTTGTACACGTGTCAATTTTTCATTCGTTCTCCTTATCTTAATTTGAAGGGGACTTACAGTCAAAATGCATTATATAATAGTATAGATGTGGTTTTGTATGTTGGTATATGAAGATTTTGTATTTTTACGTGTTAATTTAGTTGATTCTGTGCGTAAATATGGGTCGAGTATATTGCTTGATTTCGAGTTTTCAGTTTTTGTCAAATGTTTGGTGGTCGGATAGTAATGGATGGTGCAATTGCCTGAAGTGTGGTGGTGAAATTGGTGTGTTGTTTTTTTTGACAAACTTGTATATTGACAAAGAGAAAAAAAAAAATAAAAAAAATAAATAAAAGCATACAAGGGTTGTAAGTTTGTGTGTAGATGTTTGATATACTTACTCTGTCTCAAGATTATTGTCAGGAGATAACAATCACAAAGTTTAATAAAAGTAATAGACACTTTAATTTCAACCACTCAAATAGAATATTCTTTCATTAAATTCTCTAGTTTTTAATTAAAAAGTAAGTGGACAATTATTTTGAGACAACTCGGAAAAGAAATATGGACTATAATTTTGATACGGTGAGAGCATAATTAATGAGAAACAAATAGAAGTGAAGGTAAGGAAATGACCATTATACCCGCTTGTGCAAGGCACGTGAGGCACTTCAATGGAAAACATTAATAGAAGCTAAATAAAAGACTGTTAGTGTTATTCTTTGCAAAGCTATGAATGGTCAGGTTGTAAGTAGTAACTCTAAAAAAAATTATAACTTCTTTTTTAATCTTTTCTTCTTTCTGTTTGTTATACATGGTTATGAATGGTCAATCACATTTAGAAATTTTAAGGTAGCATGTAGTAAAGGGGGCTAATGTAGGTTAGCTAGGAGCGACAACATTAGCCCTGAGACTAGCACCTAGGAGTTGACACAGCGGTGCAACAAATACCATTATTACAAAGATTGTTTCCTATTATTAAGGCGGTAAAAAATGTTTTCTGAATAGAGAAGCTTGTTGTACATTTTTATTATACTTACGGCCAAGCCCTTTCAAATATTATTATATTACTCCAAGTTAAACTCTTCAACCTTAACTTTCTCTTGCAAAAGTGTGTTTTATTCAAATCGATTTTGTACAAGCGGCGGTGGAGCTTCCTGAGGTAAATGGTTGCGCCAGATGAGTTCATTTTATTCTTTATAAATGTGTTAATCGTACTTACAAGAACTCTGTTATTCATAAGTAATCTAAATCTAGGAATGATATGATTTAGGAAGAGATCAACCATTTGACAATTTCAAAGATATTTCTTCCCTGTTTGAGATAAAAATAAAAACAAATCGATGTATCTACATGTAAAGGATTAAAACTGCCACATCCTGTATTCCACATCAAAGTTGAGAAAGATGAGTGTATAATGGTATTTGTAATGACTTATTAGTATTCAGTTCTTGCATCTCAATTCCAATGTAGGAAACTATCTTTGTACCTTGGTTGTAATGTCTTCGTTATCGAGTAAAAAAGTTTATATGTTGTGCATCATTTGAAGTGAAGGTGCTACTGGTAATTTATCCACAGAGGATGTTGTATATATGCTTAATGGGCTACGTGTCATGTTGGTCGGTGATTTTATCAGGAAATAGTTGGGCCGACCCTCTGAGTTGCAATCGCATTGAGTAAACCATGTTTTGTGCTTCCAAATTATAGTAACATGGCATTGTAGTTAGTCTCATGCTGTATAGATCGAATTGCATGTGTGAGAATGGAAGTACCGTTCATATTGTATCACCACAATGTGGCGATAGTTATATGTGGTCGCGATAGCTACTTTTAATTTGGGTTCATAAAGTTACACGTTTGAATTGCAAAAGTGAATTGTACGCATATACAATGGGAAAGATAGATGATGGTGTAGATTGTATGTAGTTGATTTCGGAGAAAGAACGAAAGAAGTTAATGAAGAAGGCAATGAAAGAAGAAGAGAAGCTGAATAACGAAGTTGAGAAGATTGTGAAATGAGCTAAACAAGCTTGAAGCTTCTGATAAGTAAGTCAACTGTTTTTAATTTTGAAACACCAACATTTTTTAAACATTTTGAAACTAACTGATCTTTATGTGCAGATTCACAAGGTTAATCACGGGATACACCACGAGAACATGAATACGGTCAGTCTCAGTGAGTTAAACTGCAAGAATGAGCAACGTTCTCGAAATTCTTCATGTTTTCACTAAAAACATGTTGGATGGTTCTATCTCATTGAGTTAAGTTGCAAGAATGCAAGTAGATTGCTGAAACTGCCAAGAAGCACAAGATTGTCTTTATAGCAGATGAAGTATACAGGCATTTGTGCCAATGGGTGTCTTTGGATCCATGGTGCATCGCATCTGTATGTAGAAATGCAACTTCATTGTGTAAGATATAAGTTTCATTCATCCGTCTTATTATGTAAGATATAAACATTATGTCTTTTTTATTACTTTCTTTTTGAAAACCTGTGAATTTCACATTTCCACGGGTCTTTTAACTAGTACTAGTATAATAGAAAGTGGTTTGGTAATGTTGTATACTCGATCCTTGTTGGGATTTTGATTGTCGATATGTATGTAAGCATACCCGGTGCATGTTCGATGTTTTTACAATGAGGTGAAAACATTTTCTACCCACCAAATAGATTTTGATGCACGAGACTCTTATACAACTCCAACCACTAATTTTTGACAAGTCAATCTCAACACATTACTACATTAGTATGAAGATGTCGCATGATCAATTGTTTTTCAAGAACTTGTGACACAAAACAATGTCGTGAATGTTCTCAATTCAGTCATGTGACGGAATATATCATCTTATATAGAAAATTGCCCGTCATTCATTTCCAATTGATCTACATATAAACCGTAGCCCAAATGTTGACTGATATGGACCATAATTTTTTAAAAACGCACATCTAAACATCCACTTGGAACTACAACTTTATAAAACTCGCAAATGGATGGAACAAAAGTGTAGGCGCTAGGACTTGGGTAAAAGAGTACAAGTACTTGGACACGTTTACAGAACAACTCTACACGATACACTGGAACAAATGGTGATAAAAGCTTCATTCTTAGTGTATATTTGATCCCAATAAATTACCACCTACTATCCACATATTCTCAAACTAATATGGGAGTTTTTTTCCCTTATAACTATTGGGTAACCTCAGGATTAGTTGGAGAGTGGCCACAATTTTCAACATCAAGAGATGAAGTGTTACCAGTCTCGGCATTGGTAGGTATAGTGTCGTTTGTTCCTTCTGGTTCAGTTGGAGAAGAAGCAAGAAGAGAGAGACGACAAAGAGGGCATGTGGTGTGAGTAGAAAGCCAGTGATCAATGCATTCCACATGAAAGACATGCTTGCAAACCGGTATCTGTTGTAGCCTATCCTCTGCCTGGTAGTCCCCAAGACATACCGAACATCTGCAAATACATCGACACCCAACTCTCAGAACAAGTGAAACTAATTTCGAATAAACTGTAAATTTAAGGGATGGGTCAAAACAGGCGAGTTGGGTTTGTTAACTCGCGGTACCTTTTGACCAACATTAGTAGTATCTAAAACTTTTATTCTGTCATATATGATTTACCAAAATAAAGATATCATTCCGAAAATAATCTATAAATTTTGAATTAAATGATACAAGAGAGTAGGGATGTCAGTAGGGTTGGGTTGACCCGACCCGAACCCGATAAGGCTCATGGGGTCGGGTTAAATCGGGCTAAAAAATCTTGCCGGGTTGTTTGACCCGAACCCGATAACCCGAAAATGTTATCGGGTCGGGTTAGGGTTAGATAATTAACGTTATCAGGTTATCGGGGCAACCCGATAAGAACCGAAATTATACATTATACCTCATCATGTCTTTGATAATACGATATATAGTCGCTAAAAATGACAAAAGATAAACTCAAACCTTGATCAGGTAATGAGCTCATATGGGCAAATACGGATTGACTTATCTTAAGAATTTATCAATATCTATTAAGTAAGTTTCAGAATACTGATTTGATCAGAGATAATATTAAACTTTATGATAACGCATGATTTAGTTTGAATCACCTTTTTATCATGTTGTAAATTAATGAACAAAGAAGCTTTAAAAAGTACATTACAAAACTATCTTACCTACTAACAGACCATGCATGGAAAAACAAGTATTAGTAAAACAAGTAACTTCATCTAAACTTTAAAAACAGAATATGCAGAGTTAAACCTGGAAAATATGCGACTAAAGCTAGATAAAATGTGTTAATTGTTAAATAATGAAAAAGATACGAGTAACACGATTTATCTGTTGGCTTATGAGTATAGATATGAGTAACACGACTTATTTGTTGACTTAAGAGTTTAAGTAAACATAACAAGCTCACAAAGCTACTTTTTCGGCCTAAAAAAAGTTAAGCTTATGGTATTCAATAAATCATAACTTATAAGTTCAAATTGATAAGCTTATAAGCTGAAAAACTTAACTTATAAGTACATTTAAATCTACATAAACAATCTAACGCAAAAATTGCCTAAGATTACACCTAAGCATTAAACATGAAACCTTATTATGGAATTATGGGAATTAGCTTTTGAGTAAGAACGATATTGGCATGACACATGAAGTAGTAAATGTAGCAGATACTCGATATTGGCATGACACAGGTTAGTAGTTGACAATGCAAAAAGGCTTGTATCAACTATTAAGTAGTCATTGGCTTGTAAAAGATCAAAGTTTGTTACTATAGTATTAACTATTAAGTTGCTGTTTGATCAAAGTCAGTAAGTCACATTTGGTAATTTATTAGGTGCTCATTTGTAATATCACCCGATAACCTGAATCAACCACCCGACATAACCCGACCCGATAACCCGATTCCTTATCGGGTCGGGTTGCAGGTGAGTTTTTAAAAATCAAAACCCAACTCAACCCGGCCCGATAACAGCAATACAAGAGAGTTAGCTTTTTAGCCTTTTAGGCGATTAAAATGCACTTTGGGGAACTTCTGACCCATTTCTTGTAATATAACTATGTAATTTTTTAACTTTTTAACTCTATTGGAGATAAAACGAATCTACCCGTTCAGGCCCTTATAAGTAAACTGGTCGAAATGCCACCCTTTGTGGTCGGGAGAATACACATGGGATGCTTTAGCTAGCGTATGAAGATTGATCTACAAGAACCCTGGAAAATCTAACTAACTGAATACTAACTTTAGACAAGGTTTTATAAATGATATTCGTTGAGTTCAGTTTAAAGATAAACTAGCCTAATTTAATAGAGTCAACTGACTAATGTTCACTATGTATGCAAAATCTGATATTTTACCTGCTTAATTTCCACTTAATGGCTACCAGTTGTATAAAATGCATAATTAGACAATAAATGCATAGGTAGCTAATTAACAACTACCTAGGTCAATTCTAAGAACCCTGGAAATTAACTTGCAGAGAGACTCAAAATCTATATTCCAATTTAAAAAACTTATTTTGAGCAGTGACTGATTTATCACTACGTCATAAAACAAGCCAGTGGGGGTAGCCAGCATGCCAAATGCGATAGCCTTACTTTTCTATAAATAAAAAAAGTAATATATCAGTGAGAAAACAGATTACTTCCACAGAGTATAAAACAACCACCTTTACTCGCCTACTCGGTTTAGTTAAAAACGTATGATTAGCATCGATTGTTTTAATTACACCATCAATCCACGTGATCTTTCACTAATCGTAGATTCTTTTGCTAGTTCACTTTGATTTATATAACCTTATTATGACATAACAAACTCGGATAAGTCCTAACGGTCAAACCAACTAGGCAACTAGTGTTCAAATTCGAATAGACTGATTAGCTGATTAAACTAGCTAGCTTTCATACATGTGCAATGCATCCGTCAATAAATCCACAACGCAAAATAAAGGACAAGAAGACTCACGTAGTATCGGACACGGAAAAGCTCTCCTTGAACACGATAACCGGCAGCATCTCCCTCAGTTCTTTCTTCAGCCCCAACTCAGCCTGAAAAAGATGGGTAATTCACTTATTTTTCTTCCCAAAATACCAACCTACATTTCACTTGATCCAACCTCTTAGAGGGTGTTTGTTTAAGCTTATATGTGGGCTTATGAGCTTATTTAATTTCAGCTTATATTTCATAAGCCGCAATTTTCCGGCTTATTTCGACACTTATGGACTTACACAAGTTTATTATAAATAAACTTAAATAAGCCCAAAAGTCTTTAAAAAAAGCCAGAAAATTGAGGCTTATGAAATATAAGCCGAAATCAAATAAGCTCGTAAGTCCACATATATAGCTTAAACAAAAACCCTCTAAGAAGTTGGATCAAGTGAAAAGCAACAAGATGAAAAAACTAGCATTGAAGAATAAGAATAATGATGATACCGTTGATAAGGGATTGTTGGCGGGTTGGGTATGCGGGGGGTGGCGGCGGAGGCGGCGGAGACGAAGGTGAAAAAGATATAAGGAGAGTAAAAGGAGTAAAGTGAAAACGAGAGTGAAGGCAAAGACAAACCAATGAAATAATTTGACTTGAGCTGAAAATGCCTTCTTCCAATCCCAACAATTTGCTGATGAATTTGGAGTGCACATTTTCTTATCAGATTTCTGGGATTTTGTTAAACATCATTTGTACAAGGTTTAAGGTATTGTTAGTTAGTTGCTTGCTGCTGATCTGTTGGATTTATTCATCTGTGATATTTTACAGGGAATAATAATAGAGTGGTGTGTTTACCGTTAACAGGAAGATTCTGTACTCTAATTTTTAGGGGTAATTTGCTTGTTGCTTGTCATTTTTTATTGGGTTAATGAGTGACATACCTTTATAAATTTCTAAAAGGGAATTTCATATGTAGCCGCTAAAACTCAAATATTTACATATTTCTCTAACATACAAGTTTTTAATTTATAATGTACAATGCAAGTTAAGCATGTTTGGGTACACATATAAATATGCACGTTTTAGTAGGGTATATATGCAATTGCCCCAATTTCTAAATATTACCGATTTACTTTTTTGTAATACCGTTATTACCATCCAAACTTGTAGGTACCGGTAAATATCACCAACATACCCATATGATTTTCCATAAAGTCCAAAATAAATCCTCGTGGTTTGTCCGTTGTCCCGCTTTACATCCCCGTGGCTTTTTTTGTTTTTGGCATCGTTAGCCCTTTATAGTTGCATCATTAGTCCTTTATGCTTACGGCCGTTAGTAAATAACTGAAAGTTTGGTTATGTTACGTTTTCGTCTGGTTTTACACATTTTCGTCCGTTTATACACGTTTCCGTTCGTTTTTACACGTTTTCATCCGTTTTTGCACGTTTTGTCCGTTTTGACACGTTTTTATTCGTTTTTACACGTTTTCGTCCGTGTTTACATGTTTTCGTCCATTTTTGCACATTTTTGTCTGTTTTTGCACGTTTTCGTCCGTTTTGACATGTTCTATTCGTTTTTACACGTTTTCGTCCGATTTTACACGTTCACATCCGTTTTTACACGTTTTCGTCCGTTTATTCACTTTTACTCGTTTTTACACGTTTTCGTCCGTTTTTACATGTTTTTATAGTTATTACACGTTTTCGTCCGTTTTGATACGTTTTTATTTGGTTTTATTCGTTTTACACGTTTTCATCCGTTTTTACATATTTTCATCTGGTTTTACATGTTTCATTGGTTTTTAAATATTTTCGTCCGTTTTTACATGCTTTTATTAGTTTTTACACGTTCGTCCGTTTTTACACGCCCATTTTAGCACGTTTTCATCCGTTTTTACACATTTTCATCCGTTTTTACACGTTTTCATCCGTTTTTAAACGTTTTCGTCCGGTTTTACACGTTTTTGTCCGTTTTGCACGTTTTTCATCCGGTTTTGCACATTTTCGCCGGTTTTTTCACGTTTCGACCGTTATTACACTTTTTATTCGTTTTTACACGTTTTTGTCCGTTTTACACGTTCGTCCATTTTTACACGTTTCTTTGAGATTTTTTGATACGTGCCTTCAAATATATATTAAACTAAATATATTAAACTTAGAACTTTACTTATAGATCAAAAAATTCATTTAAGAGTAACATACATTATTCAGTCCTAAGGTTGTATCAAAACAACACGTTTCGTCCCAATTTTGAGATAAATAAATCTTTCCTCCCTAACATCTTCATTTCGTAACCTCAGTTGTCTCTTCCACAAACGTCCGTTAGCGAGGTTGGTTAATTGTTGTCACGTGCTACTCACGCGAAGGCCTTTTTGTCATTTTAGCTATTTTCATCTTCAATCTCTTTTTCTGATATTTCAATGTTCTTTTAAATAAAACTCATCCAAATCCTAAACAAAAATCATAACTTGGAAATTCCTAAACTGCATTAAAACTAAAATTCCTAAACAAAAATCATAAATAAAGACCCAACAACTCATCTTCATCCTAACATCAACACCCAAAAAAAAATTCAATTTACTCCCAATTCTAAATAGTCTTTAAGATATAAATATATGAGTTTGGATCATATGAGAAGTAATATTAAAATAAGAAATATGAGAAGTAATTATAACCACATATCCGAGATGTACCGACCTAAATTAGATGCTTCTCTATAATCTTAGATGCATCACAATGTGTTTTCTAGCTTTTTAATTAGTTATATATGTATATTAGATGTATTTCATGATTTCTCTTTTATTTTGTTCCTCTGCATGTGTCAAAATCATAAAAATTAATTTGCACCACTTACACTTCAAAATAACTTTCGAAACTCAAAGAAGTGCATTTAAATGAATAGAAATGCATCTAGTACAAGTCGTTGCATCTCAAATGTGTAGTTATGATCACTTCTCACAACTTCTTATTTTATTCACTTCTCACTGGATCCCAACTCATAAATATATATCCATACAAGCATACATATATACACATAGTCTAGTACATTCCATCCATGGATCTGTTTGTTTTGAAGTTCAAAACTTTTTGAAAATAATCAAAACCCATTAAATCAACTTTAATTCACAAAAAACCCAAATCAAACTCATCCCTCATATCTTGTGTTTGGTTTTGATGCTTCAAATTCATAAACAGATATCATAATCAAACACCATCCCTGAAAACCCACCCCGTCTTCAATACACGAATTAACCAAATCAGACAAATCCATCATCAAACTCTTGTTACCCCTGCTTTCACAACCACTTACGTTCGACGCTATCTTAAACATGCATCCTTTTATTGCGGTTAGTATCAATTCTCATATATTTTGAACATATGTAATAAAAAAAAAAAAAAAAAAGATGGTATATTAAGAGTAATCACAAAGGGGACGGTATAGATCGAGTATGGGTTGTATATGATATTTATAAATCTGATAAAAAGATTATCAAAAACCTGAGATCTTGTTAGTTTAACTTGTGTTGTTCTTGATTCTTGTTTTTGTCTAGATCGGTGATGTGTGAATTGTTAAAAATCTGCTAAGAACATTTGAAGCCCCGAGATTTAATCAATGTTTAATTTTCGAATCTTGGATTTGTTGGAGGATGGAATAGTACTTTGAAGTTGATTGTTTGTGATGGAGGAAGGGGAAGTGATTGTGGTTGATTTTGTCATTGGATGTTGATTATGGAAATGGGATAGTGATTGAGAAGTTGATTGTTGATCGTTATTCTTTAGCTTGGTAAAAAAGACAAAGCCTGAAAAAAAAAAAAAAAAAAAAAGACCATCTTGCCCTCGTGTGAAAGTCACGTGATGACCCTGACCAGCCTTGAGAAAAAAAAGTTGGGAGTGGGGGGGGGGGGGGGGTACAAAATGGAGACGTTAGGGAAGAATGGTGTATTTTTTTCAAATGGAACAAAATGTATTGCTTTGATACAACTTTAAGAATAGATGGTGTAATTTACTCTACATTTAATATACATTAATAAAACTTATAAATAACTTTAATTATAATATATTATATAGATGGAAATCTCTCTCCACAATTAGAAGATTCTTAACTCTTTATTTATTTGTTAATCTCCCATACCATTGGTCCATGTAGTGTCATTAAGGTTCTTAATAGGCCCAACAACTAATATCCTATAACGTTGGCAAAATGCCATTGGCCTAAGATAGTTTGTGAATTTACTGTACATGCATTTTTACCTTAATCACCCCCTAATACAATTTCAAACGTGGGGTTTGACTCATTGGAAACATAATGTATGTACTATTAAACATGAACCATACAAGTGTACTGATTGAGGCAAAAGCAGTTAACTAAAGTCAACCACGGATGTGGTCAATATAGTCAAACTCCTTAGGCTCAATGCTCCGCGGAAGTATAGGGTTTCCCCGGGTCGTTATGTCCCGACGAGGTGTGATGGTATAAAAACGGGTTTGTGATCGGGTGAATTTGGACAGAAAGGGGTTGTGAAGGATTACGCTACGAGATGAGGAATGAAAATAACTTAGAAACACTATATTAACATTTACTGATGATCAGATAACCTAAAAACGTGAGCTAAGTCTAAAAACGCATTCGTTTGAATTAAAGTTACGTTAACGTACGAAATAAAACGCGAGTTTTGTAAAATAAAATACCTACGGATATGAAAATTACATTTTTACAATCCTAATGATAAAAGAAAATTTTTAGAAAAAGAAAAATAATTTTTACACTATTTAATTATTTATTATTAATTAATTACTATTTAATACTAATTATTAATATTTAAATACTTTAATATAATATAATATTATTTTAATACTAGAAAAATGAAAATTAAACTTCTAAAATTATAAATTAAGTAAAAACAAATTTTAAAATTAAAAATACATGTTTTTGTCTTTTTGTGGATTTAAAATTAAATAATTACCTAATTATTACTTTAAAAGCTATTTAAACTAAATTAAATGAGAAAAATAGGAAATGAAAATAGAAAATTACAAATCTAATTTTTACAAATACTTAACAACTTATAGAAGCTAGGAAAATTAGAAAAAGTGTTATGAGATAAAATTTAAATGCTAAAACTATTTTCTTTTTGGTTTTTTACTTAAACTAATTTAATTAAAATTAAATCTAGAAATTATCAAATGAACAGTGAAAATTATAAGAAAATTTCTACAAGTACTAAATATTATGAGGAACCTAGGAAAAATATAAAAAGATACTACTGTTTGAAAAAATGTATTAAAACTATTTAATTTACTAATTTTAATTAATAACTAAATAAACTAATATAAATTCTAATATATACTAAATGAGAAGCAAAAATTCTGAAAATTATTCTACAAATACTTCAATATGCTAGAAATTTAAGAAAAATATAAAAACATATAAGTACTTAACAAAAATTTAAAAAGAAAAATTAAAAATCTAAATTACATTAAATAGAAGCTATCACTAGAAATTAAAATAAGCTTTTTTTTTTTTGAAATTTTCTTTTTCAACTTTACTTAACTACTGAAAATAAGAACTTTTTACAAAGGCACTTTTGTTGAAAAGCTTGAAATGAGCTTGTGCAAACTTAAACTCTTAACAGTGGAGGTTTTATGATTTTAATGAATTTTTAACAAGCTAAAAGATGCCCAATTAAGCTGATAAGCTACAACAAAGATACAAGTAAGCAATCACAGTCCCAAACACATACAAACAACATTCATTCACAAGAATCAAACAGAAAGAAGACAATAATCAACAAGCTCAGCAAACAGTTAACTAAACCAACACGTCAATGAGGGGTAAGTAGCAGCTAATGCATAGGAGTCAATAGTGCAAGTCAGGGGCTAAGATTAACACTAATCCTACACAAGCTGGCAAAGAGTGAAGCTGCCAAGTCTCAGTTCATAATGAGCTAATATGAGCTTGGGAGAGAGGCTGAAAAAATGGGAGTTTGAACATGCTAAAACTGCTTATGCAGACCTAGGGATGGATTTGCAGAGGTAAAAAGCTATCAATAAGCTACCCATAAGCTGTCCTAAGGGGAAACAAGCTAACGGCAACTAGGGGACAACCTAAGTAAGCACTACGGGGAACAGATAAGCAGTCTACATGATTCTAGAAGCACTAAACCTATGGACTGACCTAGGGGAATGCAGCAGCAAAACGTGACAGATGGCAACTTTGATGGCCTGCACACGCTTGTAAAAAAATCCAAAAATATGCAACTGTTAACAAGCTGTAAGATAAACCACAAACCAATTTCCAAGTCTTAATTCCTAAAGATGAACAATTTAAAAATGATGGTCAAAATGGTTTTGGGCATGTGGCTGCTGAAGGCAGATTGCCCAAATGGGTACAAAGTGGGTGAATTTTGACCATGAGAGTCAACTACAAGACTTTGGGAAATTAACATTACCTATTGGGGACTAATATTGAGCAGCAAAAGTAACTAAAGAGCAAAAACAAAAAAAAAAAATCTATCCTAGCAAATAAACGAGAACTGTTATGAAAAGAAGATAGAAAAAATGAGCTTAAAATCTTGAAAAATAAATGAAAATGTAAATTTTTTGCTTAAAACATACTACATTAACTTAAACAAAGCTGATTGCACTAGGTTCCTTGATTAAAGATGAGTCTTGGTGAAAGAAACAAGGTTATGCCAAACAGTCCTTAACCAAGGACTGATTTTTGATTTACACTACAAATGGTTGGAAACCTTCTGAAAAGGGAAGCTAGGTACTGGTTAAGCTATGTTATGTGTAATTGAGCAGTAATGACCAGGTCATAAGTACTCTCAACAAGTTAATCTCAATAAGCTAAATTGAGCTAAAATGGGCAGTTCCATACTAAGACTTAATCTAATACCCTTCAAACTACCAACTAGGCATAAGTGTCACATATCAGACATAATAAGCAAGGAAAAGCAATAGGGGACCAGTATATATAAGCTGTTTAAATAGGCACATATATTAAGTTGTATGGGGCTAATTTGAACTGTACCTATGTAAAACTTCAATAAGTGAGTTTAAAACTACAAACTACTCATCATAAGCTTTAAATTACTCAAACAAGATACTCTGAACTATAATTAAGCAGTGAATAAGTGGAGCTAATAAGCAAACAGTAAACAAGCTAAAAACAGTTTTACACTAATATTTTTGTATTTTTGAAGATTATATGAAAAACTTGACGTAAAAGAGAATAAACTAAATGTAATCTACTAAAAGAGCTTAAATGTGCTTATGAATCAGAAAAGGAACTTATGAAATATAATTAACAATGAATAACTAAATTAAGGCTTTTAAGTGAATTTGAGACAAGTGTTTAAAACAAACTGAAATTAACTGATTAACAGAAAATTACAATGCTTAAAGAAAATTACAACTAATCTGAAAACATGAGTTCAAGCTAAAGATTACACTAAAGCTACACTACTCTAAGTTACTAACTATTACTAACATCTACTGCCAAAAAATGGCTACAATAATCTTCTATTTATACTAAGAGTACTAGGGTTTCCTTTGGCTACTTGTTTGTCCACTTGTGGTTGTGCTTTTTCTGTGAGTGAGTGAACTTGCAAATCCCATTTGTGCTTCTTTTGAGTCGATTTCCACCCATTGGATTGCTTTGGTCTTATCTCAGCCTTTGATGTTATTTGGCGCCCAAATGGAGTGGGGATTGCCAGCTTGGCAATTGGCATTGTGGGATTGGTATTGGTGAAGAATTGGACTGGGGCGGCTTGTTTGGAGGTATAAGGGTGCAGAGTGGCAGTGGTGGTGATGATGGAGGAGCAGAGGTCACGTGTGGGAGGAGGGAAGTGGAGTTTTGACCAAGGGTTTGACTGGAAGAGTTTATTAAAACCAGGGAGGGAATGGGGTAGGGTTTTATTTATTTTAGGAGTGGGCTTGGATGGTGGATTGGGCCAATGGAGTGGATTAAGGTTTAGTGGGTGTAGTGAAGGGTTAAAATATTACAAAGGTCCATTTGATTTAATAGCTAAAAAGCCCAAGGACCAAATTTACACATGCTGAAATTCTGAAGGACCCATGTTTCCAATTTCCAAAAGTTATCCCAAGGACCATATATGACAAGCTTTGATTTCCCAGGGACCTTTGTTGTACGTTTCCCAAAATTTAAAACTCCAGGGACCAAATTTGCCAATTTGCAAAGTTCAAGGACTAATTTTGTAATTTTCCCAAAGTTATCACCCAAGGATCAAATTTGATAATTTGTGATTTCCAAAAGACCGTTGTTGATTTTTTTTTCCAAAACAAATGTACAGGGACTAGTTTTGACAATTTATGAAAGTTGAGGGACTAAAACTGCCAATTATGCAAACTTTGTTCGTTTTTCATTTGTTTTTAAACATTTTGCATATAAAACGTATAAAACACAATTTTGGAATATTTTTAGTATTTTGATGCATTACTGAGTATTTTTGGACGTTTTGGCAGTTCAGATACGATAAAAATGATGAGTATTTACACACTCATCATGTACACTTAGAATATATAAACCATACAACTTTATACCAAATATGTGTACTATTAGAAGTTATTAATATAATGCAACATAAACAAATTGAAAATAATATAAAGTTCTTTACCTTTGTCCCAAAAATCTAACCCAGAAACTTCTATACCTTTTCTTTGTCTTCTTCACTATCTTTTCTTTGTCTTCTTCAATACACAATCGATACACATAAGCAAAAGAACAAAAGTTTCGGATACAAAGGTATCTCATGTCACTTTTTGTTTCTTTTTACCGGGTTTTTAAATTTTTTGTTTACTTTTTTATTTATTTTTTGTATCAAGTCTTTTAGTCATTTATCTTACAGCAACCTTTATTATTGTTTAAGATTTGGTAACTAAGAGCGAGCTATTCAAAAAACAAAAAAGCTTATAAGTTCTGTAACAGGTAATGAACTTTTTTTAATGGTTTTATAATTAGTTATACCACTGCTTTTACAGATTTTCTGATTTGATGTGTCATATTTTGCTTTACAATATTACTTGCGTATATTCTGCAATGTTTAGCTATATTCATTGTTACTGCATATATTAAACTCATTGTTACTGCATATATTAAATTATGACAATACTGACACCACAACAATTTGAAAACTACACATATGATTGCATTGAACATTGTTCACCTGCATGCTCCATTAACTGCCAACCCAAATACATCTTGACAAATAATACAAATAAAAGGAAAGATGCTCTGACCGATTCAGTGGCAAACAACAAAGGCAAAAAACTAAAAGGTGATTTTTATTTATTATACCAGCATTATGTGGACCAAGCATATGAAAACTAAATTTATAGTATCTTTGATGCAGGTATACTAGAATGTGATAATCCTTGCATAGAATATGATAATTGCGATGGCACCTCAAATGTCCAGGAAAGCACCAATGGAGGAATGAGAAATATCAAATGGCTTAATATAAGAAAAGAGATATAAAGATGAACCCTAAGGTTCCTAACTGAAAAAGAAATATCAAAGGGATTAATGTTTATATTTTAGTAAGTTTTAACTTATCAACTTACTAAGGTGTTTCATCGGCTCAAATTTGTGACTTGTTCGAGCAAATGTGAGCTAACGTAAAAGCTTTCACAAAAAATCGACTCGTGGGCAAATCGACTCGTTATATATGATTCTTCAACTAATTAGTAACACTTCACTTTTATAATTGTTTAAACATGTGCCCCGATGATACATTTTAAAGAAACCATATTTCTTAAATCATACTTTTTAGCTACTTTTGAAATCTCTTGATAATAAAGAGTTTGTAAAATCTTAATAACTTATATACGTCCAAGTGAAATAAGCTCATGAACCTAAAAATAAGTTTATATTTTAGTAAGTTTTAACTTATCAACTTACTAAGGTGTTTCATCGGCTCAAATTTGTGACTTTTTCGAGCAAATGTGAGCTAACATAAAAGCTTTCACAAAAAATACAAAAAATAAATAAAAAATAAAAATTATTATATATATCCCTATATGGTAATTAAAATTTTAAATGTTTATTTGTTTATTAGATCATTTTATCTTATTCCGACTGCAACTTCAGTTAAAGCAATTGTAGTAGTTCCATCACCGATGACTTTTAAGCCCTCCATTTAAAAGTTTTCATTTTAGTCTATTAATTGGAAGCAAGATTCTTATTCTTAAAAGCAAGTTAAGTGACTCTGAGCGGCACGAACAATATAACAATAAGTACTCATTAACTATCATAAACTAACTCAAATACTAAGCATGTGATTAAAAGTCAATTATTTAGCCACAAGATGTTTATGAAATACAAGCTTTATGTTACGAGCCGAATCATAGCAGAGCCAACCCCATTCCAAGAGAAACTTCGACACGACAACTTAATTAGATTGATCTAGAATTATACATTTATAAATATCTAGGATATTATGTCTAAAAATATCTTAGGAATAATCTATATTAGAATAATCTAGAGATTATATAGAATTAACTTATGTAAATATCTAAGATACTTGTATGAAACTTTCTAGAATTAGATTAACCTCTAGTATAAATAAGGCTAGCACTCTCATTTGTAATCCATCCATTTGTAACCAAGTTTTCAAGTGCAACATAAATCAAGCGTTCTCTAGTAAATCTGCAAGTGTTCACCGCTTATCTCTTTCATACTTTTTGGCTTACTTGGATGTTGGAATCGAGTCGCTAAGTGCCACACGGACATTGTGAATTAGTCTTGTGATATTTAGCTCAAATATTAGCTTTTTATAATAAACGAGTTAAAACAAATACACAAACATCTAAAAATGTATACTTTACTATACGGATATAACATATTTTTATTAGAACACTTCTTACCTAAGCTTACCCTTTTCAAAATAAGCAACAAAAATTAAGTGCCTCAAAACCTTTTTTACTATGTATATAAGATCGTACGCCCAAACACCCCATAATTTTATAAACACCCCCTTAATTGTATAATTTGGATTGAATTGTATGTGGGGCGAGAATGGTTTGGTTAGTTTGATAGTTTCTAACTAAAATGAGATCGAAATTGAATATTTTGGTTTCATTATTTAAGATTACTAGACGAGTACCCGTGCATAGCAACGGGATTTTATAGCGACAGATGGTTTATTGATAAAAAAAGTTTATAGGTTATAAACGAAAAATAATAAAAGTTTGAAGATTTGGGAATTAAACATAATGTTTTGAAACCCGGTTCGACCCGGGTGGTTCAACTGGTTGAACCGTTCCGGTCGAAAAACGGGTTTGAAGCGTCCCGGGTCAACCTGGTTTGTGTTTTAATTGGTTGTATTTAATTTGGTAGATATGTTTTTAATTGGTTGTACAATGTAAATAAATCATTGTACGTTTAAGTAATGGATAATGTTTTGAAACCCGGTTCGATCCGGGTGGTTCAACCGGTTGAACCGTTCCGGTCGAAAAATGGGTCGATTTAAACCGGGTCAACTTGCTAGGTTGGGTCAAAAACGGGTCAAATTAAACTGGGTCAACCCGCCGGGTTTGAAGCGTCTCGGGTCAACCCAATTTGTGTTTGAATTGGTTGTATTTAAACCGGGTCAACTTGTTAGGTTGGGTCAAACACGGTTCAAATTAAACTTGGTCAACCCGCCGGGTTTGAAGCGTCCCGGGTCAACCCAATTTGTGTTTGAATTGGTTGTATTTAATTTGATAGCTATGCTTTAATTTGGTTGTACAATGCGAATAAATAATTGTACTTTTAAGTATTGGGGTGTTTTAATAAGAGTATTAATTATATTTCACTTTCTCTCTCATTTGACCATTGTTGAAAACTCAACATTTCACTTTTGACCATTTTTCTATTATAGATAGTATAGATTAGGGTCGTTTTTGTGTTTTCGGGTTGTTGGTTATTAGTTGGCTTAGTATTTGGTAAACAGTTTATCTTAGGGCTTGGATCGATTTGGCCCAATGGTATTTCTTAGCCCAATGAATTTGCGTCTACCATTTTGTTACTTGAGCTCTTTAGTAGCTCAACATTTTTAATCTTACTTAACAATATATAAAATAAATAAAACAACTATAAGGAGGCAACCCAATGGTAAATGCTTTCAAGTTTGCATCTCGTAAGCTATAAGGAGCCGGCCCAATGGTAAATGCTTTAGTGACTCAACATTTTTAATCTTAAGTCTTAACAATATATAAATTAAATAAAACAACTACAATAAAAGCTCTCAAGTTTGCATCTCGTAAACTATAACTGCTTAAGATCACCTGCCTAAATGAAGAGCTAGTTATTTTCCAAGTTTTATATTCCATATAACACTTTAGTGTTATAGTCACAAGCCTTGCCACTAGGTCACCCTGAGTGGTTAGGAAGATAAGAAAGTTTGATTTTTTTTAGAATGATTCAAGTATTGTCCAGTAACATCTCACCATATGGATTTTGACTCTTGAAAGTGTTTAATTAAGTGGTGGCATTTTCACATGGATTCGTAGTAATCTAGTTAGTTCGATGTGCCTTAGGAATTTTTTTTGCTCTATTCCCCTTTGCTCTATCCCCCTTTCACAAATCAGAAGTAGATTAAACATTCAGTTGTGTCGCTCTTTTTGTTAGGCTAAACACAATGATAATGGTCACAAACGAATAAACAATCACACTAAACAATCACGCATGAACACAAGGATTTACATGGTTTAGCCATTGATCGGCATACATCGACATACATGAAGCATCTCTAATTTGTGTTACGATCTAGTCAGAATATTTATAATTCTAATCCCTACGCGTATACACATCAAACTTGCATAACATACTGGGTCGGGCAAGACGCGAACACAACAATTGTCTGCTTATCTCGTTCAAAATCCATTTTGGGTCGTCTTCCTATTTTCCGGGCCAGGTACATAAAAACAAGTTTTCACAATTCCATGTCTCTAACAAATTTCTTCGCTTCTAGCCATGACCAAACTGGTTTAAGTAAATTCTTGAATTGTTAATTTGATTTGCGTGTAGCTTAATTGTTTTAGGTTCCTAGTTGACTCTTTTAGAAACATTTAAATACACCCATATAGACGACCGTATAACACCATACCAGTGGAAGCAGTTGTCTTATCTATCTATATGAAAACATGTCCAGGCAGATGGTGTGTTGTACTAATTGCACTTTAGTGTCAAGTTGAAATTCTGCATTAGATTACACTCTTAACCTGAGGTCCTATATTTGCAACAGGATTTTCCATACGATCTTTCTATACATATTAAGACCAGCTAACATTAACAAAAAGAACCATTAAAAACCAAGCAGAAGCAAGAAAAGTAAACCCAGCTAAAAACACATTTGCATACATATCCTCTACAAGACATTTAGTCATGCTTACGCAGAAGGTACTACTAACCCGTACCAGCATATGCAACAGTCATACCACCCATTTGCCCTCTTTACTTATGAACCAAACTTTTTTTATGGCAGGTTTTATGATACCCTTCCATTTATGCACCAATGAATTATATAAGCGCCATGCATCTATTAGCATAACGTATATTAACATAACTTATGCATAAAGCTTAGACTTCATCATCCTACAACAAGATTTGAAAGCTTAAACAAGAAGACTGAAATTATAGGCAAACTAACATAGCCTAAAACTTCGATTCTGGATTATGGTGAAAACTGAGGAAGGTAACCGTCGCTCAATGCCCGTTCTCCAGGGTGTGTCATCAGCATTGGGCCATTTCCTGCCAAATGCAACAACATACACTATTACTGTAACGCAAAATACCAATATCATGCATGGAACCTTTTATTAAAAAGAAATATCTCTGTATATATCTTTTGAATGGCAAAACACCAGTATATACATGTATGAATACATTATAGCTATAATGGATACATTTAGACAATTTAAAATACATTTGTGTAGGCAAAATTTATGAAAGTGCAAAAAGCATACCAGCCGGATAGAATTGTGTCCAAGGAGAGAGATTCATATCGATCATTTGTCCAAACTCAGTTCTTTGAACATTCACATTACTTTCAGCCTCCATCACACTAGGTCTGTTCACTTGCTCATTTTGTCTGCAATATGTGAAAGTGACACTAGTGCATCAATAAGTAAAAGTGACGCAAGTTGACTATTTCGGTTTACTCAACTTCAGGTGAGGTTTCTCCAATTATTAACAGGTATAACTTTTTTAAAACATGTGAAACCTCACCCTATAATTAAAACATATGTCATCTACCTATAGGCACAATAATGACAATATAAATATCTTTAGCTACCTTTGCGGAAGAAGTCTATTGAAGTTCATAAAATTCATTACTGGTACTTGTGAATCTCTAGGTGGAAGCCAGTCGTATATGTTGCTTTGGTTGGCGGTGACCATGTTATTAAGATTTATCGCCTCTGAAGGTAAAGGAACCTAATGTAGCAACAAAATAAATAAATTCAAAAATAGGATCATTGCTATGATTTTACCTCATCTTTCTCCAAAAACTTTATAGACATACCTGTGAACTTGATTGTGCATCTGTAGAGTTGAACTTCTCTAGAACATGCTAATCAATTGAGCAAAACACTTCAGATTATTATTATTATGTCCGTTTGTTATGAAATATGATACTATTGAAACGGGCTTGGTGCAATGTACCTTACGAACACGAATATGTTTCAGAGTCTGTTCAAGGATTTGTTCCCGATACTCGACCTCACACAATGTTGTAATTTGAGAAGGGTCCCCTTCAAATACCCTATGAGCAAACAAAACAACTTTCCAAGTCAACAACTAGTGGCACAATTTTTGAAGACTATAACACTAACATGTATGTCTTTAGTACTAAAGTTAGAAATGGGTATTTCGCAAGACATTCAAACATCTTTGATGTGAATAAGATCAAGTTAGTTAAGTATCAAATGAATACACATTTGTTTTACTTGTAAATGGCTTTTGTTGATTCTTAATGAGATATATTTATGAGTCACTTAAGTTGTAAATTCAATTTTAATGGTGGCTAAGTTTAATTGCGTTCACTAAATAAAAATTCTGTGACTACCTTAAAACAATATGAAGAATTATAAACATGCGTGAACATAGTGTCATGAAAAAATGTTTGCAATTCTTTAAGAATTAAATATGCAAAGAATGACCACACTTCAAAGTGTGAAGACATTGCTAAATTTTTCAGTGTTCAAATTATGAGAATGCCTTAAAAGTTTTAAACTCCACGGTGGAGTCCAATCTATATACATTTTGGACTTGTGGACTTTTTTATCATCTCTGCACATCTTGAACTATTTTAAAAACTTATAAGTATGAAAGTATGACATTTTTTAAAGGCATGCATAAACCACAAGCTAAGAAGGGTCGAGTAATTGCCCCTGTTCGGCAATTCAGAATTTTATAATCAAATTACAAATTTACATAACATTTTGGCCCTCCAACAAAATACTCCGTATATGTATAACCATATCAAAATCTAGTCCTTTCTTAACCCTTTTATGCCTGTGTTAGTCTTCAATTACATAAAGAATTACCTGAGGCGCTTCTCCATCTCTAACATATGGGACTTGCATCGAATGATTTCTTGCTGAATATCCTGTAGCAATGTAATATATCATCATGAGGTTAGGATTATTTATTGTTAGTGTAAAAATTTCCAAGAAATTCAACTAAAAATCTCAAATTTGACAAAGTAGAGGCATGAGTTATTTTCTTTCTTTTCAAAAAAAGTGAAAGCTAAAATTTTTCAAATTTAAAAAGTATTGCAATAATTGAACAATCTGGAAGAATTTTTGGGTCCATATTTTTTTTTCAAAAGTTCAACTTCAACTCATGTGCATATTTCTAAGACAACTACACATTCACTCATAAATTTGTCAAAAAATAAACTTCCATCCCTTTTAATGAGTAAAAAAATTACAAATACCCCACATAGGAAAATTTGTGATTTTTTGTTACCTTTAATAGCAATTTTTTCATTGGTAATTCAACAAGCATCACAAATCAAGAGTCTCAATAAAACAGAATGGTTACAGTGCGATATACCTCAAGTCGTGAATCAGCATTCAAACGGCTGTTTCCAAAACCAAATAGATCAAATTAGGTAAAGTTAGAAGCTTTGAGAAAGAAAATCAACATCAGATAAAGCTTTAATACTCTGAAACAATAATTAACAAATACGACAGAGATAAAACGCATGTAATAAGAGATGAATGCATTCAGCTGTGAACTTAAGAGATAAACCTGGCATGGTTCTGACTATGGTGATCTTGCGCTTCAGTTTTCAACCTTCCCAGAGCCCTCTCAAGAAACTGCATACATATACAGATCGAGTTATTTCATTTGATTAGAACATCAATTGCACATATATGTGCGATTTTTTATAAATTGCAAATGAAAACAAGGTAAGGTAGTAATAAATCTATGCCGGTCGGCTGAGTAAATTGTGTACCTCTTGGTTCTGCAACCTTCAGATCGTTGTTTATGCATCAAGATTGATCCGAGATATCGACAAGTAAAACAAAGTAAATATACAGGAAGAAGAATATAAAACTAAATTCCAACGGATAATCAATAGAGCAAATTAATTAAATGGAAGAATTTAATACTAATAAATGCATACCTTCCTCTTTCATGCTCCGGAAGATTTATGTATCGTGCCATAATTTCTTCGATACTATTGTATTGCCCAAATGAAAATTTAGGAAAGTAAACAGTAGGAACTTCGTATAAAAAGTTCAAAACAATACAAATCAAAAGGAAGAAAAGGAGGTTAGCCCATGACTGACTAATTTACCTTCTACTTCCGGAGAAAATGCTAGCTCTTCCAGAAGGAGAAAACATGATAAGAGCAACATCCACGTCACAAAGAACAGACAGTTCATAAGCTTTCTTGATAAGCCCATTTCTTCTTTTTGAGAAAGTAACCTGCCTATTTGTTGTGTTTTCTATTTTCTTGATCTGCAATTTCACTCTTCCCATTGTTAATCATAAAGCAATCGATTTTAATATCTTTTGTTCAGGTGCAAGGTGAAGAACGAAGAAAGGAAGAGGTGAAGTGGTGAGAATGATGTTGAATTTGAAGAGATTTATGCAATGACTTTTGTCACTGCTAGGCAAGGTGACGTATGAAAGATAGAGCGGTGGCGGTGCCCGTTACTGTCACTTAGCGAAATAAATACTAAAGTATTCAATCCATAGCTCATAACGGTGAAAAGAAAGGCATATTCGCAATTGGGTTATAAAGGTGCGCGTGAGGATAGGCAATGCAAGCGGTATAACAAAGTCATTTTTTGCGGACTTGCACACCGAAAATTCATGAATTTTAATTCATGTCCTACTCACGCGCTGAGGATAGGCAATGCAAGCGGTATATCAAAGATATATATATATATATATATATATATATATATCTTACATAGTTCTTATTCATACTTAATCTGTAATGTACGAAATATATTCTTTGTAACTGTCTAATAAAATCTTTTGCCATATTTGTAACAGCAATATATAATAATAGTATTACATAGACCTCCACAATCTTTACACTTCTAAGTGTGGAGGTAACTGACCATCAAGATTCTCTGCAAAATATTAAAGTGTATAGTTACAATGCTATATGCTTTCAAGTGGGTAAGCATGCCCCATATACAAATAAACTCAATCAGCTGTTTGTTGTAGAGTAGTAACGAGTTATAGATATATTGACCGCAGATCACATAAATTTTCAATGAGAGACTTTTGGATAATTTTCTATATGAGGCTACTTCAACTTCAGTTAAGGTTTCCATAAGTTCAAATAAGTTTGATCCCTAAATGCAGGATTTAATACTTTCCATTAACAGTATTAAACTTAATAGCAAGTATACCAAAACTGTGAGAGTACACGGATGCTGGATTCGACAGATTAAACATATTTCTATGGTCTTACGAGTTTCAAAAAAGATGCAATTTCAAAATTGCATGTATTTTGCTTGGAATTTGGTTTTTTTATTTTATTTTATGCTCTTGTTTTTCTTTGCTGTTGCAACCAGTGGATTAATGTTGTGGGCTGTTCCCATAAACAGAAATATCATGACTCTGAACACTATTACATAAGATGTATGTCTAGTGCCATACAAGAATTCAAAATGCAAGCTTGCTCAAGTTTATCATTCATAATCATATATGTAGTCTTGGGTTCCCAAAAATTATTATTTAAAAGGAATTACAGTTAAAATTTGCACTTATTCCCTACTGCAAAATTTGTATTGTAACAACCTGAACTAGCTAGAGGCTAGAGATAAATTCATAATAAGGTTGAAACAAACCTGAATTTAGAAGAAGAACAAGCTAAAACAGGGTTGACCAAATAAGTAGACCACTTCTACGACAGTTTTTACATCTACAATTATTCTATGTTGAAACAGGGTTGACCAAATTGCGAAGAAATTCAAGCTAAGTCACGCCAAGATGATTTGAGCTTCAGAAGTATTGTGGAGCTCCCAAATCTCGAAGAAGAGACTCGAGCCAAGTGAGTTTTGTTTTTATGTATGCAAGGGATTTTTATGTATATGACTGAGATACTGTGCTTTGCTTACAGAAATTCCATGTAATAATATTTGGTCAAAGAAAAATAGAATAACCAATAGTGATGACGAGTGCGACATCGTACATCTAAGATAACAAAGGATACGTTTACCTTCCCCAGCGCTCGTCTATAGGCTAATGCATGAAATGACAGACCTTGTGGATGGTGATGGCGTATTATTTAAGGTTTTATTAAAACTGCCCTTGTTTTGTGTGTTTTATTTAACATTTCCATTATATACACTACAAAAGCAGCCGATTGTGGGCCAGTTCGGGTTACCGGTTATTAACCTTTTTCACCTAACACTAGAAATTTTTAACATTTAGTCGATTTAGAGGCGAAAATATCAAAGTTATTAGAAGAAAGATCAAAAGCATAATGATTAGTTTATTGATGGTTCTTATATTTCATTAATTAATCCCCAAATATCATGGTCAGACTCAAAGTCTTTTTTTGTTCTTGGAAATATATTTGGTATTACAGTTATCAAGTTCCTTTCAAGAAAAGAAATAGATGCTCTTTTAATCGAGATAATCATACTGACAACTGCAAGCAAACTGAAAAAATAGATTAGATTTGTATACATGTCTCGTTTTTGCACCAATGTTCTGAGTGAAAGGTATGTATGGGGGTGTAAAATTGCCAAGTGGATACAGCTGTAGAAAGGAGCAATAGAGCCATGTTAAAACACCGCATATAGGCATATAACTCAATTTTCACTCAGGGCTCTAAGAGGGGAATCTATGCTGAAAAGCAATAAAGGCCGGTTTTAAAAGAGGGCTCTATACCAGTAAACACGACTCTATTTGAAAAAAGGACTCTATTTTCCAAGCCATTATTAAAACTAGAGGAGAAAAAGGGCCTGATTTGGCAATTATATGTTCCTAGCCATTATGATAGGTGGTGGGGACCAGATCCTTTATGCAATATTATTCCTATGGAAAGAATTGAACAAGCTGGTTTTAGCCTGAATATGAAAGTTAAAGACTTGGTTAGCAATGGTCAATGGAAGTGGCCAGACAACTCGATTAATGAATTTCCTATCCTATCTTCTATTCCTTCTCCTAACCTATGCACAAACTCTATTGATAAATATTTGTGGAAGTCAAGTAATGGACAATGTGAGAAGTTTTCAACCAAAACAGCTTGGAAGGATATGAGATTGATTGGTAATAAGGTGGATTGGTATGACATTGTTTGGTTCTCAAATTGCAGCCCAAAGCATTCCTTTATTATGTGGTTGGCTATTCAAGGTAGATTGTCTACTCAAGATAGGCTGCAGAAATGGTATCCAGAAAAAGAAATGGCTTGCCCTCTATGTGAAAGTGGTATTGATTGTCTCAACCATCTTTTCTTTGAGTGTCCTTATTCTACTCTAATTTGGAAAGCTATTAAACAAAAAGTTGGTGTTAAGTCACTGCCTCCTAAATGGGATGACATTATTGAAAGAATGATAAGAATGAAGCATGAAAGAACCATTAGAAGTGTGTTACTGAGAATCTCATTGGCAGCATGTGTCTATTTTATATGGAGGGAAAGAAACAGAAAATTATTTGCTAAAGACAAGATTGATAACAAGAAGTTAACCAACAATGTGATTAATCATATTAGACTTAAACTGTCAAGTCTAATTGTGAGAAATTCTACTCAAACTGCTGAAGTTAGCAAAGAATGGGAAGTGATAATGATGACTAAGGAGACTTCTCAGAAGAGTTTAATGTGAATTGGTAATTGTAGCATTGTACAAAGAATTGTTGTATGTTTGACCCTGCAACTTTAAGGGGTGTTTGGTTCTATGGTTAACAGTGGAAGTTGTCATAATATCTTCCACTTGTTATGATTTCAGACCATTACAAAGGTGTGATACCTAGTATCTTGGAGTTATAACTGGTCTAGCTGTACCTATGGTAACCTTCTTAATTTTTTCCAATTTGGCCTTGGGAGGGAATTGGACAATTAAGAATGGCTAAGTAGGAGGCTTAACTAGTATGAATGTACCATAAAGTAGGGTCCCCTTTGTGAAGGGTAAATGGTCTAGGAGGATGGTGTATGATGAATGGAATAGAGAGGTTTGAAAGATGAACCTTCTTGGTCCATTCAATACACCATCACAGGAGGAAAGGGTGGTCATCATGGAGGGTGAGTGTTCCCAAACAGTTGAAGCCTTCCATTTGAGAGGGAAATGTAGGCTGTTTGGCAGAGCCCCCCATGGATGGGTTATGGGTACCTAGTGAAGCCTCACTCCATTTCTACTTCTCTACTGTGGTAGCAGGTTGAGTGGTCAAGTAGATTGGAGATGGGGAAATGTAGCTAGATGGTTGGTGCTCTAATGGTGTATTGATGTCTGAGATTGGATGCAGAAGACTGATGAAGTATGCTCTGTTTGTTTGTACTCTGTTTTGACAAAGAATAGTTTGGGCTGAGATAGCTATTGTATTGTCTGATATTAGACAAGATATAGTATAGTTTGTGATTGTTTTAGATGTAGTATCCAATCCTGTATCAAGCCTGGGTGATGTCCAGTGCTAATTTCTATCCTTATGATGTAAAGTTTGTTGGAGTTAATATAATTCATTCACCATTGCACCAAAAAAAAAAAAAAGAATTAACTTATGCATAAACATATGAGATTTGAGTTTAATATCAGCTAGAACCTTACAAGGAATCAACAGTTGAACTTTCCAGAAAAACATTACACAGAAACTTTGAATGGAATCATGTTAAGGCTGTATGTCATGATAATAGACTTTGGATTAGATAAAAGATTTAATGGTGTACCTTATTATGTAGAATTAAGGGATTTAAAGCTTCTTGGTGACGAGCTACAAGTAAAAAAACTGGATGTGGACTTCAATGCAGACGAACGTATGCCAAATTAACCTGAGTTAAAACATAAAAAAGATTTGTCATTACGTGTCCTTGCTTATCACCAACAGAAAGACAGATAAGGAGATATTCAACAACTGTCTGTTAGGCATATATTTTTCCCCAGAATCAATTCGTACCATCAGTAACTGTCTGCAGATACACTTATCTAATCATTTAATCCCAATGTGTTACTCAATAATGTGTGGAGATTAGCATGTGTGATCATGTTAAGCCTTCTATGTGGTTACTGTAGAAGACTGGTGATTGCTGTTCCTATCTAATAATTTAAAAAACAACGGATGAGTAAACTCTAGTGGCTTTTTGATTAGAAACTTAAGGAAATCAAGATTTATAAATTATAATAAACAATAATGTGAATCTTAGTAACCACCAGAAGTCAAATTCCCAAGATTGTATGATAATGAACACCAAATGTTGTTGGGCAATGTCAAAGTCCGATGCATTTTTTCCTATGCCTTCCTTTCATCTTATTCAAGTTTCTTAAGAACCAAGCGTGTAATTAAACTAGAGTTCATAACTACATACACACTTATTGCTATGAATTCTGGTTAGTAAATTGGAAAAAAGCAGGATTGCAGTCTGTGGCAACTGAGATCTGATTTATTACTCTGAATACCATAAACTTATACCCTTATCTGGTGTCAAAACACTATACATGAGATAATGTATGTTTGTTACTTTTCAGCCTACTTCAGAAAAGCTTAAGCATTTTCAGTTAGTTGAAACAACTTAAACGATCATAAGTTCTTTGGTTCTATCCAAGAAATTAAATGTGTTTATTCGCGGTATCAAACCTCAGTAAGTTGTTTTGAGGGGTTGTTTGGTAATTAGTATTACTTCAAACAGTTCTAATTAAGTGCTTATTCCTTAAAAAATCCAGAATAAGAAGATAAGCAGTTTTCAATAGAGTGTTTGGTATTGCTTATCTCTTAAAAACAACACAACAAGCACACAAGTACTTGGGAGGTGTTTTCTTATTTTCTGGCTTATAGGCATATTAAATTTGGTAAAAGCCCATAAGCTCACTGAATCGGCGTATGAGCTTATTAACTTCAACTTTTATAGGCTTAAAAATGCCATAAGCTAAAGTTAATAAACTCGTACACCAATAAAAATTAGCTTATATGCTTCTCCAAAGTACACTAACCCCATAAGCCCAGATTATAAGCTAAACCAAACACCCCCAAACTCATCCTCCCATCAGTAAAATATAAATAAAGTGTTATGTTTGAGGAATTTATTTCATTGTTTTGAGTCTACTAAAGCGATTCGTATAACATGCGCCCATTTGACCCGTACCCGTTTACCCTGTGCCCGTTTAGCCCACGCCTATTTAGCCCGTAACCCGTTTAGTCCATAGCCCGTGCCCGCTCAGCCCGCCCATTTTGCCACCTTTACTAAAAACCATGGTGGAAGGTATTGGTAGCCAACGAATTTAGCTTTTCTTATGAATAAAATCAACAACGCTTGGATTAACTTAAAAATGCATCCTTAACAACACTAGATTGATTTTGATTTTGATTTTGGGTTTGATCAGGCCAATTTGTAATTACCGCTGAAATTCACTAGACTAAAATTAACCCGAGGTTTTACTGTAGTAAAAAGAGAAAAAATTACCATCCCATTAGCGGTGATGTGTCATGTCATTTCTTCGACTAATAATTCACAAAACCAGAATCTGCATTGTTAACTCGAAATATCAGACTCGCCTTTCTTTTCTCTTTTCCTTGAACAAACTGTCAATCGAGTTTTAATTTTGGAGAAAAAGAAAAGAAATGAAAGAAAATTAGTAACAAAGTTTTGTGTAGTCACGTTTTTATATGAAATAAAGTAAATGATTTGTAAGAGAAATATGAGGAAAAGTTGCTTTTTTTTTAATGACTCATCTATTTTTATAAAATATGATATTTTCACATGTATTGCGTTTTAAAAGTTTTTTTTTGGCGGAGATAAAAATGATGGGTGAAGAAGAAAAAATAAATGAAATGAAAGAAAATTGCTTTTTATTTCATGTTCTTGAGATTAGATGATAGAATAAAAAGAAAGAAAAAAAGGATGTTGCGTTCTCGAGTTAAGGAAAATAAATAAATAAAAGACATAATTACATTTATGCCTTTCTAAACGTGTTTAATTTATGATAAGAGTTGAATATGAGTAAATACTAAGGGGGCGTTTGGTTCAAGATATATAAATGGTGCTATTTAAAATCTAAGCAAATGTAAATGCTTCTCATGTGGAAGAAAATTAAAATGCCTCACTTTTAGCCTCATTAATGCAAATAAAATTCTTGGGCCCACATATTTATTGTGAACCAAACAAGAGAATTGAATCAATTTTAATTTCAAATTCTCCCAATTACCTTGAATTTACCCCAACCAAACACCCCCTAATGGTTATATTGGTCATTATATATTCAATAGTTTAGTTGTAGTTGTTTCCATCCAAATTTGGCCATAATATGTGAGAGGAAAATCTTTGAAAAAAACTATTAAGAATTATCATGTCGTGTCTCTTTTGTTTCGTTTCTTTTCTGTTCAATAAAAACTCAAGAACACAATAATTATTCAGTTACCTATCACTTCATTTTCATTCTTTCTAAAAAAGACTCGAGAACAATAGATCGTAACCAAGTAATGTGTTTCCCTTTCTTTTCTAGCTCTTCCTTTTCTTTTTCTTTCTTTTCATTTTATTTGAAACTCGAGAATGAAGCCTAAGTAATTTGATAAGAACTATCTTTAAGAAATCAATTTTTTATTTCAATAGACTATTACTCCGTACTTGGAATAACCTGCTACTGTTTATATTATCATCAATTTGTATATACAGTTTTTTAAAAATAAATAAATAAATAATATATTGCATTTTTTTATAAGTAAAAACATTTTATTCAACAATATTACTCAATTTTTAAGTTTTAAGGAAATGGTTTTAGACTTTTAGATACTTTCTCCCTTTAACTTGGAGTTTATATATACATTTTTTTAAAAATAATGGTAATTCCATATCTCCCCTTTCTTTACCCGGAAATTTCATATATGTCTAAACATGCATTAAAAACATTGTACATTATGCATTCAATTCTTGCATTTTGGTATATATGAAATTAATCTTGAAAATAGGGTGATATATGAAATTAATCTTTAAAAATAAATAAATAAATAATAGATTGCATTTTTTTATAAGTAAAAACATTTTATTCAACAATATTACTCAATTTTTAAGTTTTAAGCAAATGGTTTTAGACTTTTAGATACTTTCTCCTTTTAACTTGGAGTTTATTACAGGATTTTAATTCACGATTTTTTTTGGTGAAACTTGGTAAATATATATTAAACTCAAACTTTACAACAAATAAAAGGAACGGTTTGGACATGTCCAAACCTCCTCAAGATACAAGACTGCATAACAAACAAAATACAAATGAAATATAGTAACATGCAAACTGCTCTGATCTATCCCAAATAGTCTATATTCATCAAAATTTGTTATATATTAATGTAATGATACCATGATACTGCGAATCTTTTGATTGTTTAGATTCAAAGAACACAAGGAAAATGTTGAGGCATGTTGATGCTCACAGTCTCCTTATGACAGATTCGTCCTTTCCACGGTGCTTGAGAATCGTGAACGTCTATCTCCCAGGATACAACAACAACGGATAACTCCGTTAGCACAAACGGGTCATCAAGGCGAACCAAAACGTGTCTTCCCTCTATTACGAACTGGATACACAAGAAATATGAATGGCAACACAAAAGGAGATGAGTGATGAGTCGTGTATTTTTTGGTGTGAAGAAATGAGAGAAGATCTCTCAACTTATAGTAAAATGATGTCAAGAAAAACGGTTAACTAATTAATCATACTAATGGCTCATGAACACAAAATGACCACACATTAACTTTTGTGTTAATACCCATTGTGCATTTAGTGACCATCAATTATCATTAAAACCACCATTATGACAAATTTTCCAACAAATTCACCAAAACCATAACCTCATGACTAAATTTCCTTAACAAAGAGGCCTACATAGATCATTCAAATGCATCCCCCATTTAAGTGACATATTAGGATATTAGAATTCCATTGTAAGGCATCATCATGTAGGATATAGCTATTCCATTCCTTACCAAAAAGGAAACACTTCTACTTTAACTACAATTCCTTCACAACTTCATAAGTTATGATTTTACAAGGGCTACATCTTCACTTGCATAGCATAACTCATAAAGAAAACATCATCACTTGCATACCTATAAATTTTGGGGGTTTTTGCATATATAGCCTTCCGAAAATGCATAATTGCATATATATCCAAAGCATGCATAAAAACCATTGTATTATGTGCATAAAAACTTGTACAAATTATATATATGCAATTTTGCCTAAATTTTGGCCACCCCAACAGCCTCACCCCTTTGGCATGTGATTGAGAATATCTTAGAACTAAGAAATGCAAAAATAGTTTTTTCTATTAATTTTTTTTTTAATGTTTTAATAGCTTGAACATAATAATTTTTTTATTTTACAACTAAAACAAGGCTATTTATACTATCTTTTAGTGATCTCTATTATTAAAAACTTTAGTTTTTTAAGTTTGCAGATCGTACTATAATTATGATTATTAAAATAGAATTCAAAAATACAGTAATTGCACATTAATTATGACATTTAATTACATGTTACAATAATAAAATATAGCTATCATATAATAAATTTAATATATTTTAGTCAAAAGTAATACCATTTTTCAATTTTACTTGTAATAATATGTCATATTAACTTTTCACAATCTCACATACAAGCCCGCAACTACTAAAACTATCAAACATTATAGAAAAAACGTCGTTCACAATAAAAAAGACGTAAAATCAAAAAATCAATAAAAAAATATTTGCATTCGAACCTACTGTTTTGCGTGGGTAGTATTAATGAAAAATGTCTTAGAGGTATATCAAGAAACCGTTCTTAATACAACTGTGTAGGCTCTAATTTGTGATACCATTTGACATGTGTTATAGATAATTTTCTTTCTTTTAATATTAGGTTTATATCTTATCTAGACTACATATAAAGAGAAAACACATTTGTTTAACCCGTTTTCTAACGTTTTTACCCTAGTTTAAAATGACATTATCGCCCGTTCTCTTACCTTTTCACCCGTTTTCTTACGTTTTCGACAGTTTTTATACATTTTCGCCCGTTTTCTTACGTTTTGGCCCGTTTTCTTACGTTTTTGCCCGTTTTCGCCAGTTTGAATACGTTTTCGCTCGTTTTGAGCCTGTTTTCTTACGTTTTGACCCGTTTTTATATGTTTTCACCCGTTCTCTTACCTTTTCGCCCATTTTCTTATGTTCTTGACCGTTTTTATACGTTTTCTTACGTTTTTGTCCGTTTTATATGTTTTCGCCCGATTTTATACGTTTTCGCCCGCTTTTATATGTTTTTGCCTGTATTCATAAGTTTTCATATGTTTTCGCCTGTTTTCACACGTTTTTATATGTTTTCGTCTGTTTTATATGTTTTCGCCCGTTTTCTTACTATTTCGTCCATTTTTGTACGTTTCTATATGTATTCATCTGTTTTTATATGTTTTCATACGTTTTTATACGTTTTCATTCGTTTTCATACGTATAAAACAGGCGAAGATATAAGAAAATGGGCGAAAAGGTGTGAAAACGGGTAAAAACGTATAAAAGCGGGCGAAAATATAAGAAAACGGGCGAAAACGTATAAAAGCGGGCAAAACTATAAGAAATCAGGCGAAAACATAAGAAAACGGGTAAAACATATAAAAATAGGCAAAACAGGCTAAAACATAGGAAAATGGGCAAAACTGTATAAAAACGGGCGAAAATGTAAGAAAACGGGCGAAAAGGTTAGAAAATGAGCGAAAACATATAAAAGCGGGTGGAAATATAAGAAAACTGGTGAAAACGTAAAAAAACGGGCAAAACGCATTAAAACAGGCAAAAACGTAAGAAAACGGTAAAAAAAACGTAAGAAACTGGCAAAAACATATAAAAACAGGCGAAAGTGTAAGAAAACGGGCAAAAAGATAAGAAAAATTTATAAAAAGACTAGCGGTCGTTAGTATGAAGGACTAACACTGCAATAATAAAATAAACGGTCGTTAAAAAAAGAGATTTGTTTTAAGAAAATCAAATTTTGAGTTAATTACAAATGATCGTTAGTATAAATGATTAACGTTGCAACAATAAAATAAACGGTCGTTAATTTAACCTGCTCTACGTAGGAATAACAGGTTTTGCACGTCACCAGTACTAAAAAAAGATTGAGTTTTGAAAGTTTATTGTCAAAATGTGAAAAAAATAAGATAGCTACACACATCCATAAAAAATGACAAGTTAACTACATTTTCATGTGATTTGCCCTAGTTTAAAATAAGTATTACCATTGAAATTCAACATATTAAAACGCATTTAAAATGTATAAATGACATTTAGACATTGTATTGGTATTATTGATAATATATTAAAGAATTGTGTAGTGCATTGTGCACATCTATATCTATATTATATATAAAACATGACTCTTTTTAAAATTTTAAAACTTACAAGAAATTAAGCATGATGCATCCAATTTTCAGAATTACAACAAAGTAAGCATATTGTACAACAAAATAAAGCATGGTGTCATTTTAAGACCAAAATTCTATCAAACAACATTAATGCTATTAAAAACACCCATTCACAAAAAATTATAACCATTTAAGCACAATGTACAATAGCTGCAACCAATTTTCAGATTTACAACAAAATAAGTATAGTGTACAACAAAATAAGCACGATGTAATTTTCAGACTTACAACATTAATGCTATTAAAGTGGTCAATGTTATTAATGACTATAATAACTACTACTTACAAGAAAAGAAACATAGTGTACAACACTTTAATGTACATAATTTTCAGACGTACAAGACAAGAAGCATAGTGTACAACAAAACACCACATTGATGCTATTTAATATAGTCAATTATTTAGCTGGTCAATAAATACAATTAATACAGTTATTAAAACACCCCTTATATAAAAATACAAATTATCAAGCATATTGTACAACCAAATTAAACACAATTCCTGCATTAGATTTCACTACTACAAATAATAAAGCACATTATACAGATATTCAAGCCCGAACGGGCAACGGGCCAAATGGCTTGAGCCCGAACGGGCGCGGACCAAACGGGCTCGAGCCCAAACATGCACGGGCCAACGGGTTCGAGTCCGAACGGGCACGGGCTATACGAAATTCTTGATATCTGTAAATTTATTATCAAAAAGAACATAATAAACTAAAATACATTATTCATCAAAAAAATTTATTTCAAAGTACCTGCCGCTGCAACGCGCGGGTACCACAACTAGTATTACATGAGACAAGGACACTATCAACAGGTATAATCGTATTTATTTTTATTTATTTTTTAATAGCGGAGGCCGAGTTAAGATTCGATAGTAGGGGAGGCCGTATCCTTTTATGTAGCGACAAATATTGTATCGGAACTAGGGGTGAGCAAAATCGCTCGAGTCCTGACAACCGACCCGGCATAAACTGATAGTCCCGAAACCGAATAATAGCTTCTTGGGTCGGGAGTCGAGATGGATTTTTAGCATTTTCGGGATTCGGGACGGGTCGGGAAGGGCAAAAAACCGACAAAATACAAGCAAAAACCGACTACTTTCAGTATGGGTCGGGACGGGCCAAAAAATCGAGTACTTTTCGGGTCGGTATTCGATTTACGATTTAAGTGACTTTTGAGATCGGGATTAATCGGGACGGGTCAGGTCGGGATCCAGCCCGATGCTCAGCCCTAACCGGAACTAAATATAGTCAATTTTTTTACGAGTTTACAACCTAAAGTAAGTTTCGTACCGGGTGGATGTTTAGAAAATTTCAAAGTATCACAGACAAACAAAATTTTATGAGCTTATAAATGCTCGCTTACCATTTGTTCAAGTGATTATACAAATTGGTATAGTGTAATGTGTATTTAAAGTCATACACATTGCGATAAAAAGTCCAAATAACATTAAGTGCTAAAAGCATTAAGGGCTGTTTGGTATGCGGGTTTTAGCGGGTAAAAAAAAAAAAAAAAAAAAAAAAAATCAAATAAATTGTTTGGTATCAATTTGATTCCTTGGCCCCACGTTTTTGAATCATAGATTAAATTCTAGCTAACTAGCTTCCTTTGATCATATCATTCATTATTTTAAATTCTCCACCACACAATTTTGGCACTCTCATTATTTCTTTTTATTTATATTATTATTTTATTATTACTGGTACAATCAATTACACTAATATATTATAAAATGTATTTTTTTATTATATTATTATATATTTTCTCTCTTTTCTTTTTCTATCACACGTTTTTCAAATCTAAATATTATACTAATCCCATTTATAAACCAAACGGCCCCTAAGTAACTAAAGTTGCAACTTGCAAGAAAAACATACGGCAAGCATCATTTATTTGGAAGTGCAGCAACTAGAAAAATACACAAAATATGAGTATTGGGCCAACAATTCAAAATTCTCCGGCAACTGAACCACGGTCTAAGCCTGTATCTACTAACACAGGCCCAAAATTGGCCCAATTCTCTAAAATAAGAATTAAGAAATCACTTTTATAATAAAAGAACTCCTCTAGCAATTTGCAATTGAATCAATAAAAGTGCACCATTTTACTTATGTAGTAAAATTGAGCATCCATATTAGCTAATAAAAATCAAAATTGAAGCTTAATTTGATCAACTATTAACTTTTTGTCTTATTTATAAAATGGGCTAAAGAAACATATGTGTCAATTTTATAAAAAATACACTTAAAAATGAGAAAATAATTAATAAAACTTTAATTATTAAGTTTTAAATAAAGTATACTTATCAATACATTTTTTTTAATAAATTTATAAATTTGATAAATACCACATAAACTTTATACTCCATATACTTTATATTTTATAAAAAATACAACAATATATTGTTGTTATTTGTTAATATTATTAGTAGTATATTCATATTAAACTAACACACACACACACACACACACACACACACACACACACACACACACACACATATATATATATATATATATATATATATATATATATATATATATATATATATATATATATATATATATATATATAGAGCACAATTTACTATGATATGTAAATAAATACATGAGATTACACATATACGAACGACTCATGTTATTCATTTTTATGATATTAAGTAAGGGCATCCGGATTCTTGTTTAGCTATCCGCATTCAATAATGACTCTTCTCTTTAAAAGTTTAAACTCGCGCATGAGTTTAAAAACCGGCTTAAACTTTTATTAACAGAAATATAAAACTCAAAATGAAGACACGACCTCACACGTTATTGTGAGATAAAAACAAATAGACGAGATTATACATATAACAACGACACATATTTATTCAATATAATTATGTGCTACTAAACACACATAATATTATTCCTCTTTAGAAGTTTAATTACATATAATGTCTAGAACATGATATTAACAATTAAATTTAAATAAGATAAACCTAAATATCATGCCAGTTAAATAAAAGCAAATCTTTCGTGCAACAAAAACCTAAAGAAAATACTAATCGATATTAGCACATAATGAAAAAAATATGTGAAAACTCATGCATGTACGAGTATTATAATTATATAAGTATTAAAATGTTATTATAATTTTATAGAAAAATTTTAAACCTTGTAAAACTGTGAATTTATGAATTGTCACAATATTTGACTTGAAAATAAAGTAATCAAAATATTATTAAATGTTATATTATTTGTTCAAATTTTGTAAATACACGTGTTGGAAGACTAGTAAGTCGATGAAATAGGTGAGTGATCATGAGAATATGCATGAATAATATGTAAGAATATAAAGCCAAAAATGCAAATAATATATTTAATAAAACTAAATCAAGAAAACACATAGATCTTAACATGATATATGGATATGCTACAAGCCTACAAGTGCCTCGTGGATCAAAATATTCATGCGCCTGTAGGAAACCGAAAGTGGGTTATTGATCCAAACTGCATACATTTTGTCATCTACTTATTATACTCCGTAAATAAGGGCGGCAATTTTTGACCCGACACGAATTTCAACCTAAATTAACACAAAAATTAATAGGTTCGGGTTGAGTTTAAATAGATTTCGAGTCAGATTTGGGTCGACCCATCCAACCCGTTTATTAAACAGATCGGGTTTGAGTTGGGAATAAATTTAGCGGGTCAACCCGCCAACCCGTTTAAGCTTTTTTCATAAATTAAAAATTATTTATATTTTATTATATGGGTTAAATGGGTTAAACGGGTCGACCCTCAAACCCGTTTAACCTGTGTAATGTGCCACCTTTTGTATGTAAAAGAGGTTAAATAGGTCAACCCGAAACCCGTTTTATCTATTGAACCCGTGTAACCTATTTAACCCGCCAACCCAAGTATATATACGAAATAAGTCTGGGTCAGGTTCAGGTTATGTGTAAACAGGTTAGGGTTGAAATAGCTGACCCGATGATTTAAATGGGTCAGGCTCGGGTTAAGATTTTTTAACCCGCCAACATGTAAACCCGAACACGCCAACCTGAACCCAACCCGAATTACCACCCATACTCCATAATAATTATTGACCCAAACTAATAAGAATGCAACGTACATGATTGGGTAATGGGTATAAAAGATGCTTAGTTATAAATTGTACTACTGATGCAGCTAAACCACTCGGCGTTGGTTTAGTAGTAAAAGTGTTTAACGCTGTCACATAAAAATATGTGAATTCTTCAATTAAATTGTGTTATATGTAAACAACAAGTAAATTTGCTTCCGCCGCGTTGCGAATGGTCGTTTTTGTCAAATTATTTTTTAGTATCTTTGTTTTTAAAATTTATGTGTAACTGTTTTGAGTATGTTATACATTCATTTTTTTTTTTTTTGGGTTCTTTTTCTTTGAACTTGTAATATTTAGTTGTTGTGTACAACTTAGTGATTGTTAACAAGCCAAAATACATGTAAAACCCAAAAAAAGTACTCAAGTAAAAACCCAAACTGTTGGGCCAAAGTTAAAATAAGTTGGCAAGAATTTTTTTATTTGTATTGGGCCTGAAATTGCTGAAAAAATGGCCCAGCAAAAAAAAAAAAAAAAAAAGACTATTTTTTTAAAACAGTGTGCTCAATATAGTGAGCTAGAATATACATAGACAACTTTGAAATGGTCAACTTTTTCTCACCTTCACCACCATCTCACTTTTCATTCCCAACTATCTCACACCATTTCACCTTTCAATACATTTTTTTTTAATTAAAATAATACACTAAATACTAAAAACACACTCACATGAAGAAAGAAAAAAAATCCTATAATGCCACATTGCCCCAAAAGTGAAACACTCACTATTCGGTGCTCATTTGCTCACCTTACCAACCCCTCACCCTTGGCTCCCATCCACACTCACGTTAAAAAGCTCCTTCCCATTTCCTCATTATCATAGCGATGAGAGCAGCCTTATGCTCATTAAATGAAAAGTCGCATGTACTTAGAGCAAAAGGTGTCTTAGAGCAATAAAACCCGCGTTATAGCAAAAACAGCTTTCCTCATCACTCAAGTTATAGGACACCCATAGACCCTACAAGTTAGTTTTAATTTCTTTTACATTTTTCTTTAAAGCAAACACATTTCATTTTGTTTGTGCAATATTGACTAAGTCTCCTTTATGTTTTAACGATAACAAATAAAATCACAAACGTTAGCCAAAAACTGAGTTGGACTTTAACTGGTTCTAGCTCGCTGTTGACGCGCCAACCATCTGTTAAGCCTGGCTCAAATTTTGAAAGTCGGCTTTCCTCTTACCCGAAAAATGTGGTTATTTCATTACAGGATGAATATAATAATTGAGTAATTAGGTAAACTCGCAACAAGGTTTAGACTTAGAGAGATGCCGAATTTATTTGATCAAATATTGCCCTAAATCGTTCCTTTTGTGATTTTAGGTACTTTGGGAGTGAAATCTGGAAAAGGAAGCAATTCGGACGTTTTTGGAGCATAAAAGTGAAGAAAACGCCAAAGTCTTAATTTTCCATGCTGGGAACATTGCATGACGGCGTCAAGAGTAGTTCCCGGACGGCGTCAAGAGTAAAATTCCATGACGACCCAGAAGAGTTTTGACGGCGTCATGAAGGTAGGGCGTCAAGAGTAAAAGTCATGACGGCCTGGAAATGTTTTGTACTTGACGGCGTCATATGTAGATCTAGGCAGTCCGAGGATTGTTTTGGCGGCGAGGTGACGGCGTCACCTATTTGGTCTTGACGCCGTCAGACCCCTTTTTCTATATATAGTTTTCTAGTTTTTCACATTAAGAGAGAGAAGTTTTGGGAGAAACCCTAAGTACGATTTTGGTGTAACTTTACAGGTTTTTCAAGGGTTCCAACCCCTTGATACCTTGCATGATTAATCAAGATAAGTGTTCTTCTAATTCAATCAATATGTCTATGTGTTGGTTGTCTATATCTTGTTCTTGTCTTAATTCCATCATGCTAGGCTAGATCTATCTTGTGTTTGCTTAGATCTAATGAAACCTAGATATTGATTATGTGTTGATTACTTGTTTATTCTTGTCTTGGATGAATGATTTATATGTTAGGCTTAAGAAAACTGGCAGATCTCCAATTGTTAACATGCTTGAACGTCTTAAGAAACATGAACCAACGCGCACTAGGTCTTTATTGGTTGTATTTAATGCATGAGCCACTGTTTACAATCCCTATAGTTGTGCTGGGCATGGTGTAGGAGGAGATAAGAGCTCATAGAATTGGGGAGTTATGTGTGCCACCCCATGAATGGTATTAAGGAATACGATCCGTCATCCATGCAATTATAACAAGTAATTAACGTGTAAAAGATATCTAGGGAGTAGTGAAATCTAAGTAAACACATTTTCTCCAATTACTGCTCACAACTTTAGTATAAATTAGTTTATTTTTATTTCTAGTATTTTATTTTGATTGCATCTTAGAATTGGGTTAGTTGAATAGCAACTAATTTCGCCCAAATCCTTCAAACCCGAGATTTTAATTTGCTTTCCATAAAATATAAAAACACAAAAATAATCATCCCTCACCTTTAGAACTAGTATTTAGGTTTTCTAATCCTAGCGACACTATTCCTAAGCTGAACGATCAATCCCCCGGTACTTGTCACTATACTATACTACAACGATCAGGTACACTGCCTGGTGGGGGTTGTAAGCTTCTCGAGATCCCTCGAGAGGTAAAGCCTGTTGCGATTCCCACGCATCAAGTTTTTGGCGCCGCAGCCCGGGGAATAGTTATTGTCTAGGTTAGAATTTCTTTTTATTAGGTCTACTTGCTAGATTCCTTTCTAGCAAGATTTTATTTTTATTTCTAGGTCTTCTTTAGTCTATCTCATTTCTTTGTGTCGTTGTTCGTAACTCTTCACCACCTGCCATCATGGCAAATGATGAATCCCTTAACCTTAAGATCACTAGGAGTCGTAGTTCCACTCGAAACCTTGTCTTGCCTTATGCGGAACCCGAAAGAGAACTGCATAGATTAAGACAATATCACTCAACTTTTGAACCATCTAGCGTTGCCATCGATTTTGATACCCCTCTCTCTGAAGAAAATTCAGAAAACCATGTCACAACCCCTAGCTCCCAGCCTAACGACGACACTAGTACTCCCGCAACCCCCATTCTTACGCGTCTTAAAGACTACTCCTCCCCAACCTCTTGTGGCTTCTTAAACGTCATTGTCTATCCAAACGAACACACCAACGAGGTCTTGCATGCAAACGATGTTTGGCTTGTCAAAAGTGTGTGTAAGTTTCGCGGACTAGATGAGGAAAATCCAATCCAACACATCAAGGACTTCCTGAAAATAGTAGACACCCTCCATACAGATGGGGCTACTAGAAACACATCCCGATTGCGATTCTTTCCTTTCACCTTATATGAAAAAGCCCAAGAATGGTATGACAAACTCCCTTCCGAATCTATTTTCACATGGGAGCAACTCATATCCAAGTTCTATGAGAAGTTCTTTCCACCTGGAAAAACCTCAGCATTTAGAGATAGGATCCTCCGTTTCCGGAAGGGGAAGGATGAACCCTTCCATAAATCGTGGACTAGATTCAAAGATTTAATAAGACAAGTTCCCCATCATGGCATTAAGCTTTGGCTCTTGGTCCAAATCTTCTACGATAATATCTCCTCTAAAGACCGAAACGGAATTAACCAATCTAGAAAAGGGAGATTGGCCAATCTTAGTGCCGAGGAAGGATGGGATAGGATTGAAGAATATGCTCAGGACCAGGATGACACTTGGGATGAAACTGAGTCGACTGTTAGCATTTCTAAAATCACCTCGGATCGGTTGAGAAAAATTCACAAGAGAGTGGAATTCCTATCTGGATCGCAATTACCTAAACAGCTGTCAAATCCTTACTTGATCTGCGATTACTGTGGGGGCCCGCATGAGGTGGAAGAATGTGAAGGAGAAACCACAATTGAACATGCATGCTTGTCAGGAGGGGACATTTATGTTGATCCCTCCCTTTTGCCTTTTTACCAAAATGACGATTACACCCTTTGGGGAAATCTGGTAAAGAAAAGAGAAGGGGAGGAAGGCCCTGAATTCAAAATCAGGAGCAGTTTCGAAGATGACCTTGGTCACTTCACTCAAGAAAAAGACTTGCAAATGAAAGGCCTTAATGAGCTTTTCGACGAGCAGCAGGAGGGTATTGGAGAATTTTTCGACAAGCTTAACTCAGCCCTAGATGATCTTCAAACGCCATCAGTGAGCAAAAAAGACCCCATGCTCGCGATAACCACGCCAGCTGGAACGACAACCAAGGACCCTCCTTACCCAAACTCGTCCCCCATCGCCCTTGATCCAAACAAACCTGGGGAGAAGGAGGAGGATGTCGGCGTTGGTGCCCCAGACCAACCGCCCGTGACGACCCTTTCCCCATCAGCCCTGCCTAACCAACCTGTGAAAATCTCATTCCCGTCCCGATTAAGGAAACAGAAAACTGAGATTGATAACAAGAGGTTCTTGTCATACCTAAAAGACTCAGTTGTCACCATACCTCTCCTTGATGCTTGCTATCACATGCCAAAGTATAGCACATACTTCAAAAAGCTACTCGCTAACAGGAAGAAACTCGAGGGTCTTGTGACCCTGGGGGAAGAATGCTCAGTGGTGACCCATCGAGGGCTACCAAAAAAGGTAGACGATCCGGGCAGCTTCACCCTGCCTTGTTCCATAGGACCTCTATCAATCAAGAATGCTCTTGCTGACTTAGGAGCAAGTATAAATCTCATGCCTCACTCTATGTTCCGTAGACTAGGATACTCTGGATTGAAGCCTACCCGTATGAACATCCAACTAGCCGATAGATCGGTCAAGTACCCCGTAGGGATATGCGAGAATGTGCTAGTCAAAGTCGGGAAATTCAAATTCCCGGTTGACTTCGTAATCCTGGATATGGAGGAGGATGACTTGGTACCCATCATCTTAGGTAGACCATTTATTGCTACCGCTCGTGCTGTCATCGATGTCTACGATGGCAAATTAACATTACGAGTGGGAGACGATAGCACAACCTTCAACATTAAGGATTCTATGGACCTCTCCCTCGAAGCAGCCAACCGGCTCTATTTTATCGGGGAAGTAGATGAACTCACGGATGTCATTGATAGTTGTGTCGATGAACGAATCGATGAAGGCTGGCTACGTGACGAAAGTTTTCTGCCTTTGCTAGAGGTGGAAAAGATGGAGGATGTTAATGCAGTCTCCTTCTACCCCAGACAAGAGGCAACAGAGCAGCTCGAGCTCCGAAAGCCCGAAAACAAGCTCAAACCTTCTATTATCGAGCCCCCTGACGTAGATCTTAGAGAGCTTCCTAACCATTTGGAGTATGCCTTCCTTCAGGGAGGAGTCAACTCCCGGTAATCATAAACTCCTCCTTGGAACATGAACAAAAAGTTAAACTCTTAGAAGTCCTGAAAAAATACAAGGGGGTGCTTGCATGGAGTGTAGCCGACATTAAGGGGATTGACTCGACTTTTTGCACACATAAGATTCTCATGGAAGAAGATTATAAACCTACCGTGCAACCCGAGAGACGCGTGAACCCTAACATTAAGGAAGTAGTGAAGAAAGAAGTCATAAAACTTTTGGATGCAGGATTGATTTACCCAATCTCGGATAGCCCATGGGTCAGTCCTGTACAGGTTGTACCTAAAAAGGGTGGAATGACTGTAGTAAAGAATGACAAGGGTGAGATGGTGCCCCAGAGAACTGTCACTGGATGGCGGGTATGCATCGACTATCGAAAGCTCAATGATGCCACGAGGAAAGATCACTTTCCCTTACCATTCATTGATCAGATGTTGGAAAGATTATCTGGACACGAGTACTATTGCTTCTTGGATGGATTCTCTGGATATTTTCAGATTCCCATAGCACCTGAGGACCAAGAAAAGACCACGTTTACCTGCCCTTATGGAACATTCGCCTACAAAAGGATGCGTTTTGGACTATGTAATGCCCCTGCCACTTTCCAGCGATGCATGACCGCAATCTTTCACGAACTCATGGAAGACAACATGGAGGTGTTCATGGATGACTTTTCAGTCTTCGGGAACTCCTTCGACCGCTGGCTTGCTAATCTAGAAAAGATGCTTAAACGGTGTGTGGAAACCAACTTGGTGCTAAACTGGGAAAAATGTCATTTCATGGTGAAGGAAGGGATTGTGTTAGGACATAAGATCTCAGGAAATGGAATAGAGGTAGACCAAGCCAAAGTTGAAGCTATATCTAAGTTACCATACCCCACGACTGTCAAAGCAATACGCAGCTTCTTGGGGCATGCCGGGTTTTATCGGAGATTCATCAAAGATTTCTCCAAAATCGCTCGGCCAATGACTCAATTACTTGTGAAGGATGCTCCGTTCGATTTTTCCCAAGAATGCAAGGATGCATTCGATATCTTAAAAAGGGAACTCACTTAAGCTCCAATCATGATCACACCCAACTGGGAGTTACCATTCGAAATCATGTGTGACGCTAGCGACTTCGCTGTCGGGGCTGTATTAGGTCAACGACGTGACAAGCTTTTCCAACCTATTTACTACGCTAGCAAAACCATGAATCCCGCTCAAGAGAACTACTCCACCACCGAGAAATAACTATTGGCCGTAGTATTTGCATTCGACAAATTCCGACAATATCTTGTCCTTTCAAAAACAGTCGTCTTCACTGATCACTCGGCTCTTAGATATCTCTTCGCGAAGCAGGATGCTAAGCCACGACTAATTAGGTGGATCTTGTTGCTACAAGAATTCGATGTTGGGATTCGTGATAAGAGGGGAGCAGAAAATCTGGCCGCAGATCATCTATCTCGTCTCGAAAACCCCTTGGATGAGCACGATAGAAGTGAGATTAGGGATTCATTTCCTGACGAACAACTCATGTTAGTGAATGACTCGGAGCCGTGGTACGCCGATTTTGCTAATTACCTCGCAAGTAGACTCGTTCCTGAACACCTGACTAAGTACGAGAGGAAGAGGTTCTTTTCCCAGCTAAAATACTACTTTTGGGATGAACCCTTTTTATTCCGAAGGTGTCCTGACCACATTATAAGGCGTTGTGTTTCGGAAAACGAGGCAGTAAAGATTATGAGGGAGTGTCACTCTGGTCCCTCTGGCGGGCATCATGGGATAAACGTTACTGCCCGAAAGATTCTCGATGCGGGATTCTATTGGCTCACAATTTTCCGTGATGTAAAAGAAATGGTGCAGGCGTGGGATGCATGTCAACGAGCCGGAAATATATCACATAGGGATGAAGCACCTCAGAACTTTATACAAGTTTGTGAGGTATTCGATGTTTGGGGGATTGACTTCATGGGACCCTTTCCATCTTCAGGGGGAAACGAGTACATATTAGTCGCCATTGACTATGTTTCAAAATGGGTTGAGGCACAAGCCCTTAGGACCAATGACGCAAGAGTAGTCATTCATTTCCTGAAAAGGCTTTTCGCAAGATTCGGGATTCCGAAAGCTCTCATCAGTGATAGGGGAACACATTTTTGCAATGCACAAATGGAAAAGGTCATGAAGAGGTATGGAGTACCCCATCGATTCTCCACCGCCTATCATCCACAGACCAATGGCCAAGTCGAAAACACCAATAGAGCTATTAAAAGAATACTTGAAAAAACGGTTAGTCAAAACAGAAAGGACTGGTCATTTAAACTCGACGAAGCCTTATGGGCATTCCGAACCGCCTACAAAACACCCATTGGAACGACCCCATTTTGCATGGTGTATGGTAAGGCATGTCACTTACCGGTTGAATTGGAACACAAGGCTTATTGGGCGCTTAAGGCATGCAACTTAGATTACACAACTGCTGGAAATAATAGGTTTTTGCAATTACACGAGCTTGATGAGCTTAGACTAGAAGCCTACGAATCCTCCATCACATATAAAGAAAGAGCTAAAAGATGGCATGACCAGAGAATTAAGAAACCCAAAGAGTTTTCAGAGGGAGACAAGGTCCTATTATACAATTCTCGATTGAGATTATTTCCGGGAAAATTTAAGTCTAGATGGTATGGACCGTTCACGGTAAAGAATTCTTCTAAATTTGGAGCGGTAGTGTTAATAGATGATGAAGGTAGGGAGTTCACTGTTAACATGCAACGTGTAAAACACTACCAAGAAAATAACAATGAAATGATTAGTGAGGAGGATGTGACGTTTGATGATGAGATCACGTAGTAACCCATAACCTTGAGTCTAGCTACAAGACTCGTAAATAAAGAAAAGCCCTTCTTGGGAGGCAACCCATGTTTTGTGTGATTTTATTTGTTTGTTTGTTATTTGCTTCCGTATGCATGCTTAATTTTTATTGTTGGTAGATCATGTTTCTAAACTAAAATGTGGAAATACTTTACTTTGTTGTTTTGGCCTAGTTTTAACTCCACCTAAAGGTATTTTTGCAAAAGATAAGTGTAAGGGGAAACCCCAAATATGTTTTTAAGAAACAAACCGATCATGATTCTCCACAATATTAAATGAACATGTATATTAGTACTTGTTAGAGTCAAATGCTTGTATTGAGTCATAATGAAGTTTTGCAGGATTTTCCAGGAAGTAGGACCAAGTTTTTCCAGAAATTTTCCGGAAACTTGACATAAGGATTTCTGCAGGTCAATTCTAACGGCGTCAGGAGTTTACTCTTGACGGCGTCAGGAGTTAAAATCTGAAAATTTTACCGGTTTTGTTTTTCTAACGGAGTCTTATGGTTTTTTGTGAATTATTAAGTTTTATAATCTCCAGGAGATCTGCAAACTTCATTCCACAAGCATTATATCTTATCTTGTTTTCTAGGATTTAGTAACTTATATAGGATGCCGCGGATTTTACGCGAGGTTGTCTTGTCTATTTTGTCAGGTTTTACAGGTTATGTATGACAAGAAGATGATTTATATTCTGGAAGGGAAGCTTTGATTGTTCATTTTCTTGGAGGAAGATTTAACCTGGCCATCCTATTATCCATACCGAGCGAATCAGGGGAGTATTTGATTTCATTCTCTTTACTTTTTCACTTTTACATTCTTTACTTGAACATTGGGGACAATGTTCATCTTAAGTGTAAGGGGAGGGTAAAAAGATGATACCTTACATATGCACTTTCGCTTGAGTTTGTTTTGTTTAATGGTAGATGTGTAATAAAACTATGAGAAATACTTGTTAGTGTAATTTTAGCGCCAAATTTAAAATTTTTTGCAACATTTAGGAGTGAAACTTTAGCCATAGCAAGCGTCTCATAGATAGGAGATTGTATGACTAGCACATAATTGTATATTCAAAAAAATTTTCCACCCAAATATGTGAGGTTCGCCTTTAGATTTGATAGGAAAAACATTCACTATTAGTGCTTATGAGTGTACCGGTAGCATTTAGATTCTAGAACTTGCGTTAGTGATGCATCCCGAGACCGCTAGTGAGACTACATTCGTGTGGTAGGATTTACTACATGATAAGAGGCATTAGGATTACCCTTGTGTTAAACCCGTATTATAATTACTTGACCATTTAAGTCATATTACTTGGCTAGTTAAGTCAACTAATTTTTCCCACACCCTTAGCGTTGTACTCATTTTTAGTACACGAAACCCCTAGTACACCCCTCCGAGCCTATCTTTTCGTTTCTAACTTTAAGCATTTTACTTAAAGGAAGAATTTGTTACACCCCACTTAAATGTACAACCAAATCGCCTTAGCCTTCCGTGTATGCGCTCATTTTTAGTGCATTATTGTTATTTGTTAAACCCTAAGCTAACTTTCTAATTGATTACATGGTTGCTAAGTCGAGTCATATCATTGTACATATTGTTTTGGGACAATTGGGACTCATGGGTAAGTACTTATTTTATGGAGTAATGGGGAAGAACATCATTTATTACCCCCATATGTACGTTAATCTTAAAAGTGCTCAAAGTGTTTTGATTTTCTTAATTCGAGTCATTAGATTAGTTTAATGTAAAGTATGTAAAGATTCAAGTGTAAGGGGAATGCTCAATTCCCTATGATGTATTATTTTGGATGGTAGGGTAAGAGTGTATGCAAAAAAAAAAAAAAAAAAAAAAAAAAAAAAAAAAAAAACATACGGACTACCATCCCTTTTCATTCTATGTTTATTTTATGTTTTTGTTATTTTTCATTTATTAGCTTAAGTCGAGTCTAGTCTTGGCTTAGCAACACCATATTGTACATGTAATTAACCAAGATTGTTAACTCGCCACCAGAAAAACTTCCTTTATCCAACAAAACCGTGTATTTCATATCCCTACACCTAACGTTACAACCCTTTAAAAGACCTCTTTGATAGTTTATCCTAGGTTCTTACGCCATGTGGTGGAGGTTTGATCCTTTCCCAAGCCTATGGTAATCTATTTTGCTATTACAGGTAGTGAGAGATATCTTCCGTTTCCATATTGTAATTTATACTTTATTACACCCGAAAGATGTGAGTATCTAAACACTATTTGTGAGGTGCTAGTGTATGACCTCCGTGCTTGTCTATTGGTCTTTAGTGGAACGATTATTTGTTGTAATTACTTTTATATTAGTGTTAAATGACCCCTAACTTGTATTTTGAGTAGAATAAAAGCGCATTTGCTTGAGGACAAGCAAATCTCAAGTGTAAGGGTATATGATGAGGCGAAAAATGATCCGTTTTTAGGGGGTCATTTAAGCCCGAATCCGAATTTATTTGATCAAATATTGCCCTAAATCGTTCCTTTTGTGATTTTAGGTACTTTGGGAGTGAAATCTGGAAAAGGAAGCAATTCGGACGTTTTTTGAGCATAAAAGTGAAGAAAACGCCAAAGTCTTAATTTTCCATGCTGGGAACAGTGCATGACGGCGTCAAGAGTAGTTCCCTGACGGCGTCAAGAGTAAAATTCCATGACGACCCAAAAGAGTTTTGACGACGTCATGAAGGTAGGGCGTCAAGAGTAAAAGTCATGACGGCCTGGAAATGTTTTGTACTTGACGGCGTCATATGTAGATCTAGGCAGTCCGAGGATTGTTTTGGCGGCGAGGTGATGGCGTCAGCTATTTGGTCTTGACGCCGTCAGACCCCTTTTTCTATATATAGTTTTCTAGTTTTTCACATTAAGAGAGAGAAGTTTTGGGAGAAACCCTAAGTACGATTTTGGTGTAACTTTACAGGTTTTTCAAGGGTTCCAACCCCTTGATACCTTGCATGATTAATCAAGATAAGTGTTCTTCTAATTCAATCAATATGTCTATGTGTTGGTCGTTTATATCTTGTTCTTGTCTTAATTCCATCATGCTAGGCTAGATCTATCTTGTGTTTGCTTAGATCTAATGAAACCTAGATATTGATTATGTGTTGATTACTTGTTTATTCTTGTCTTGGATGAATGATTTATATGTTAGGCTTAAGAAAACTGGCAGATCTCCAATTGGTAACATGCTTGAACGTCTTAAGAAACATGAACCAACGCGCACTAGGTCTTTATTGGTTGTATTTAATGCATGAGCCACTGTTTACAATCCCTATAGTTGTGTTGGGCATGGTGTAGGAGGAGATAAGAGCTCATAGAATTGGGGAGTTATGTGTGCCACCCCATGAATGGTATTAAGGAATACGATCCGTCATCTATGCAATTATAACAAGCAATTAACGTGTAAAAGATATCTAGGGAGTAGTGAAATCTAAGTAAACACATTTTCTCCAATTACTGCTCACAACTTTAGTATAAATTAGTTTATTTTTATTTCTAGTATTTTATTTTGATTGCATCTTAGAATTGGGTTAGTTGAATAGCAACTAATTCCGCCCAAATCCTTCAAACCCGAGATTTTAATTTGCTTTCCATAAAATATAAAAACACAAAAATAATCATCCCTCACCTTTAGAACTAGTATTTAGGTTTTCTAATCCTAGCGACACTATTCCTAAGCTGAACGATCAATCCCCCGGTACTTGTCACTATACTATACTACAACGATCAGGTACACTGCCTGGTGGGGGTTGTAAGCTTCTCGAGATTCCTCGAGAGGTAAAGCCTGTTGCGATTCCCACGCATCACTCTCTCTCTCTCTCTCTCTCTCTCTCTCTCTCTCTATTGTGTTATTGGTTTTTTGATTCACCACTCGAGCTCTACGAGACCTAAAGTTGATAAACTTCGAAGAAGTCGAAAAAACCATATTTACCCCATCTACGGATCAACACATTTTATACATTTTTGGACCAAAAATGTAAGAAAAGTAACCAAAGGACTAACATTTCAAACATAATAAGGACTAACGATACAAGAGAAACAGTTAAAGGACTAACAATTAAAACAACATAACAACAAAGTTGAAATGAAAATGGTAAAAATACCAATTTAATCATGTTCTTTCTTCTTTTATCTAGCCCAAAACCTGCAACAAAAACTTCCAAAAACATAACCATAAACACAAACACATAAACACAAACACAAAAACATATCAACAAACACACAAACCCACAACATAAAAAAAAAAATACCCAATTGCTTTAGTTGGTGAGGACGGCGCCAAGCTGGATAACACCATTGGTGGCGTCGCCTCGCACCATAGGATGACGCCATAGAGCTATAACGCGCCCTATGGCTTCTGACACCGTGTGCTCTAAAGATAAATACATGTTTAATTATTTATTAAATGCATTTTTTAACTTAACACATGTTCTTTCTTCTTTCATCTAGCCCAAAACATGCAACAAAAATTCCCAAAAACATAACCACAAACACAAAAACATATCAACAAACACACAAACCCGCAACATAAAAAAATTACCCAATCGCTTTAGCTGGTGAGGACGGTGCCAAGCTGGATAACACCATTGGTGGTGTCGCCTCGCACCATAGGATGACGCCATAGGGCTATAATGTGCCTTATGGCTGACACCGTGTGCTCTAAAGATAAATACATGTTTAATTAATATGTATTAAATGCATTTTTTAACTTAATAGGATAGTTCAAGTTTGGTTAATAGTACCAAACCAATGTATTGTAGTCAACCGCTACACAAACCCATAGTTAAAAAATGTTTTAAATGTTTTATTTTAAAACAAGTTCTGCAAGATGACCAAACATGCAATGCTAATCATACTGAGATAAACAAATAAAGACACAAGAATCTGCCATATTATGTTTAATACCTTGTTTATCATCGATAAAATAGTATAATCCACCACACTGTTTACTAGTCCCATAACTTTTCCCATTTTCAAATCATGATCCAAGATACAATATTGATGTTCATCAAAAGCAACAGACATTTTATTATCTTTAGCAATTTTATGAACATAAATTAGAGTCCTACAGTACTCTGGAATAACCAACACATCATACAAAGTCAAGTAATTCGGTAGTTTAAGATTTCTAATCTTTGTAATAAAAGCTTTAACGCCATTATGATGACATACTTTTATTTTGAGATAAGAAATGTCAATAACATTAACTAATTCTTTGTTTGTGTATGTCATATGTTGATTAGCCCCAAATTCAACAATCTTACCACTAGAAGTAAGTTTAGATTGCAGATTACTGTTAGAACAAAAAAATGCTAAAATTTTGATTAAACAATTTACTTTTGTACAATAACTATCGTTATTAGCATGTACATTATTTCCTTGTCTAAAATTTTCATAATGAGATTTATAAGAGTAGAAAGTTGTTTAGCAGAAAAAGAACCAGAGGAACTTGAACCAACAATGTTATATTAGAAACCCTTTTGTTACTGTTTTGAAAATTGTTGACATTCCTTTTTTTTTTCGTCCGAAAATTAGGTGCATAACCAATGAGTCTGAAACACTTATCAAATATATGACGATTATAACCACAATTTTAACGAACAACAATAGGACCATTAATGGGTCTTCTTGATGAGGCGAAAAATGATCCGTTTTTAGGGGGTCATTTAAGCCCGAAATTGAATTTATTTGATCAAATATTGCCCTAAATCGTTCCTTTTGTGATTTTAGGTACTTTTGGAGTGAATTCTGGAAAAGGAAGCATTTCAGACGTTTTTGGAGCATAAAAGTGAAGAAAACGGCAAAGTCTTAATTTTCCTTGCTGGGAACAGTACCTGACGGCGTTTCAAGTTTCTTAATGATGGCGTCAAGAGGAAAAACAAGAGGTGAAGAGTATGGAGTCCATGACGGTCCAGAACACTTTTGCACTAGGGCATGACGGCGTCACCAAGGCCGTCACGATCCCTTAACACATGACGGCCCAGAGGAGAAATGCTCTTGACGGCGTCAGATCTGGATCTAGGCAATCCGATTTTATTATGGGCGGCGGGTTGACGGCGTCAGAATTTTGTTCTTGACGCCGTCACCTTAGAAAATCTATATATAGTCTTTGTAATTTTCATTCAAAAGAGAGGAGAATGTTAGGGACGACTTGAATAAACCCTAGCTCAACTTTTACAGTATTTTCAAGGGTTTTCACCCCTTGAAACCTTTCATGTTCAATTAAGATAAGTATCCTTTCAATCCATTCAATATGTCTATTTGTTGTTTGAATATATTTTACGCTTGTCTTGATTTTAACATGCTAGGCTAGATCTCTTGTGTGTTTGCTTAGATGTAATGAAACCTAGATGTTGATTATAGGTTGATTGCTTGTTTATAGTTGTAATAGATGAGTGATTTCGATGTTAGGCTTAAGAAAACTGGCAGACTTCTATAGTGTAACTTGCTTGAACGTCTTAAGAAACATGAACTAATGCGTACTTAGTTTTTATGGTTGTATTTAATGCATGAGCGAATTCTAGTGATCCCATGTTAGGAGCTTCTTGCAGGCTCGACATAGGAGTGAAGTAGGAGCTTATAGAGTTGGGGAAGTACGTACGCCACCCCACGATTGGTATTAAGGAATATAACCCGTCATCCACGCAACTGTAACAAACTATCAACCTGTAAAAGATATCTAGGGAGTAATGAAATCTAAGTAAACACAATTCTCTCATTTATTGTTCACACCACTAGTTTAATTTGCTTTATTTACATTTTTGTTATTTTATTTTGATTGCATCTTTAGTTATTGGGTTAGTTGATTAGCAACTAATTCCGCCCACTCTTCCAAAACCCGAGATTTTTACTTGCTTTCATAAAATATAAAAATAAAAAAAGAATCATCCCTCACCTCTAGACCTAGTTTTTAGGCTTTCTAATCCTGACGACACTATTCCTGAGTTGAACGATCAATCCCCCGGTACTTGTCACTATACTATACTACAACGATCAGGTACACTGCCTGGTGGGGGTTGTAAGCTTCTCGAGATCCCTCAAGAGGTAAAGCCTGGTGCAATTCCCACGCATCACTTCTCCTAAAGGCACTATACTAAAATTGACAACAAATTAATTAGCCCACTAATTAATAGGTCTCACAACATTTTCTTTATCATTACTTCTAGCATTAAAACCATAATTCTGATTTTTACTAGTACTACCAAAAACAACATTTATATGTGACTCTTCACTAGAAATAATAGCTTAAGCACTTCTAACATTAGGTAATGGATCTTTATATATAATATTACTTCTTATTTGCATATAAACATCATCCGATCCCATTAAAAACTGCATTGATTTTCGAAGTTGATTGTGTTTTCTAAAATCCTTAGCAACATGACAAGTACATCTAGGTAATTAAACTAGAGCATCGAACTGTTTCCACAATGCACTCAACTTATAATAATAATCAATAATAGAAATATCATTCTTTTACTCAAAGAATTGATTTACGATGTAGGTTAAAAGTAACAGACCCATCAACCCTGTCATAAGTTTCTTTTAATTCATCCTAAACATGAGATGCTCTTTTTGAAAAAAATTGACCAAGGAAAAGTTCTTCTAAAATTGAATTTAAAATCCAACCAAGAACAATATCATTGCATCTATCCTACTGTTTACCCAAAATCTCATAAGTATTAGATCTTCTGCGTGTACCATCAATAAAACGATTTTTTTTTTCTTCCATCTAAAGCAAATAACATAGCACAAGACCAAACACTATAATTTTGAATTCCTTTTAGTTTGACAGACACAACAGTAAGAGTACAAGCATCATTAGGATGCAAATGCAATGGATTATTTATACCCCGTTTGTCGCATTTTCATTATCAGATTGATCATCAAATTCATTATATGGATATTCAATATCTTCACCATTATAAGCCATGATAGCAGACAAACAATAAGTAAAAAACAGCAGATATACAGAACAAAACAAAAAAAACCACCAGATGGTAATCAAGAGACCCAAACATAAAGTGGTACCAAACACACACCAATTCTATATCAGAGCGGGATTCCTTGCTTCTCTAGGAAGTAGATAAAGAATAATCCAGATTTATAAGGTAAATGTCCATACTACCAAACAATTTTTAAAACATGTCAAATAATCACCAACTCCTCAACCACAAGTAATCCACCAACAAATACTCCAAACTTCTCAACAAATAACCTCAACCTATCAACCAATTTCTAAATAGAAAACTAAATGATAGAAAAGGTAAAAAGGCATGAGAGGTGACACATTCCAGCAATATAACCACAACGGAAGACAAATCTCACTACATATTGGATCCACTTAGTCAAGAGATGTAATAAGACTCAGAAGCACATCAACCCAAATCAACCAAAGAATTAATAACCAGAGGTTAATTGATCACCAGAACCTTAATCAAGCAAAAGCCCGAAATTTGTAAACCCTTATTTTAAAAAATTCGGTGTTTTTACCCAAACCTTCCAAGAACAGAGAATAATATCAGATCTATCGATTAACACAATTTAATAGAACAATAGAAGCCTTTATAAGTAAAAGCCCCAAAAATAGCCAAACTCTTGATTTCTAAAAATTGAGTGTTTTTTGAAAAACTTTGAATCTTACATTAACAACACAAGATCTATTAACTAACGGAAGTTAACTGATCAAGAAACTTGAAAAAAAAAAACCCTCAAATTTTATGAAACATTAATTTTCTTTTTAAAAAGAACTAGTTATAATACCCGTGAACGCACGTGGTTTTTTCAAAAAATTTAATTATATAGTATTATCGTTTAAAAATCGAAAATTTTATGTATATTTTAAAAAGTTAGAGAATCAACATGTGCGAAAGTATGAAAAATAGTTAGCCGAAATTGTAAATATAACCGTGGTATCGACCTTGTATTGGATTCTTGAGTGTGTCTCCTTATAATGTTATTGGGTCAAAGGTTTTTTGTTCACATGGGTTTACACATAAATCAAATTTATTTTAAAATTTTTGCTTATAATATGAACATATAAGAATTTAACCGTAAAAATTGTGATATAAGTACAACTAATAAGTATGCATGAGTTTTTCATTATATATTAATATCTATTAATATTTTGTAAAAATTTTATTGGATGAAAGATTTCACTTTGTTTAGCTGACATAGATGTTAATGTTGAGGTTGATGTTGTTGTTTAACTTTAACTATTGATATCATGTTGTACAAAATGTGCGAGTTTAGTAGCACATAATGAGCGTTGATGAAGTTAAAATATACTCCGTAAAGTTTTCTAAAAATGTTTTTCCGGATATCCGTATACAAACTTTAAATAATAATTACATGTGTCGTTATAAGTACAATCACATATATTTATTTTCATATCACAATAACTCGTACTTACCATTTGATATTTTTATTACCGTTAATAAGTATTTAATATTCAAACCCGTGTATGTATAGATTAAACTTTTAAATAGGATAACATGAGTTCTTATTTATATTTAACGTACATTGTAAAAAGATATTTTAATAGATGAAAGTTTAAAAGTATTTAACGTATATTAAAACTAATTCGTACATTTATAAAATTTTGTAAGTTTAATAGATAAAAGTCTCAATACCAATATTAATACTCATGTAATTGTAAACAAAGTTCATATTATATAGACCAAGGATCAAATGAGAAGAAAACTTAAAATAAGAAGGATGAGAAATAATTATAACTACACATTTGAGATGCATCGACTTGAATTAGATGCATCCCTAGTCTTTTAGATGCACCATAATATATTTTCTAGCAAAAAATTATATGCATATACATATATTAGATGCATTTCATCAAGTTAGACGAATCTTATACATTTTTCGTCCTCTGCGGGTCAAATTTGGTTTTAGTACTACTTTGCATCGTTTTCACTTCAAAATCACTTTCGAAACTAATTGGGATGCATTTAAATGAATAGAGATACATCTAAATCAAGTCGATGCATCTCAAATGTGTGGTTATAATTATTTCTCATTCTTGTCATTTTAAGTTTTCTTCTCACTGGATCCTTACCCTATAAAGTGTAAGGGTATAAAGTTTAAGATTATCTAAAGTTATCAAAAAAAAAAAAAAAAAAAAAAAAAAAAACATGGAGATTTATAATTTTACGCTTAACTCCATATAATATATTTAAAATTCAACCACTAATGTTTTATTAATTACATATTTTTTTTAAAATTTTTATTTTCATAAATTTGACACATATATTTTTATGTGTTTTCTTAGTCAATCAAATTCTCCACCAAATTTATTAAAATTTGACCAAAATCAATTCAATTTTGACTTTTTATTAGCCAATTATATTGCTCGATTTCGCCTATGTGTCAAAATCGAGCTTTCCTATTGGCCCAAAAATTTTTCCCACTAAAATTGTTTTGTTAAAAAAAACTCCAAAATGATGTAATTCTTTTATTATATAAAAGATTTAGAGCAAGATTTATCGAATCTGCTCTGATATCATGTAGAAAAAGATGATTTAACGAATCTTAATTCAACAATAACAACAAACTGATCTTAATCAACACAAATAAACCAAATCCCACCACAACTACTCTAGTATAGATCTATTATCTAATATAATAATAGTTCTATTACAAGAATTATAAGAACATCAAAGATCAAGATGATCTAAAAAGAGAGTATATTATTTATGTATGTGTGAGAGAGAAAGTGAGAGTTGAGAGAAAAATATGAGAGCACTTATGAGATAATTGGCTTGTCCTCATTATTTCTAGAGAAATGATATAACCTTTTACTATTTGTTCTTTATTTATATTCTTATTCACAGAATTTTGACAAATGTCAGAATTAACGATTTGAAAGTAAAAGATAATGAGTGGAGAAAAAACATATAAGATTCATATGTGTGTAGAAGGACAAGTAATCATATACTCCACCCGTCTCAAAATATAAGTCCATTTTGACTTTTTCAAAGTCTTTTTATTTCAACTTTGACCATAATTATTTCTTTTTGTATTATATAATACTTGATGCAAAATGTATAAATGAATTTGTGTTTTAAGTGCATTTCATTGGTATATTTTTCATCGAGTATTATATAACACGAAAAAAGATGATTATGGTCAAAGTCGCAAAACAAAGACTTTAAAAAATCAGAAATGGACTTGTATTTTGGGACGGAGGGAGTAATTTAGAAGGATGTAGCAAAACTTTTCTTTATATACTCTCATCAAAAAAAAAAAATTGCAGCCTTGAGTCCTTTGTATTTTTCCTTTTGCAATCCAAGGCAAGTGTTTGAATATTTGTCATATCACCCAAACTACAAAACACAAAAATAGCATAATTAATTCTTATAGTTTTATGGTTACCAAAAATAGATTAAAATTTTAACAAGCCACTTGCTAAAGGCTTTATGGACTATATAAGGGGCCATAAATTGATATTTTAAGCAAGTATTTCAAGTCAATATCGGTACTAGACCCATGCTCGAACAAGAGGGTGCATGAGGGCCCTTCATCTGGTCACTAGGGTGCATGGGGCCTCCTTTGTTACTTTATACGTAATTGTTTAACGTCAAGGTATCTATTCAAGGTATCTATTTTTGACACATGTGATGAAATGTGGTTATACACTTATAAATATTTTAATCCATATCACTTAGAAGTAATTAAAATTAGAGTCAATTACAAGTTTTGTTGTGTACAAATCATCTCGAAGACGCATGATATCCGCTTGACATATTTCCTCTCACAAGATGACTATGTAAAATAGCTTGCAATGTGGATGGTTTTAGCCAAAATAGGCATACTACAAAAACAGATTTTGCAGTTTGTTTCTATAACCAACTACTGTATATATCTTACATGCAAAACTCTCCTTTTGATTTCTCACTCCATTAATTTACCCTTCTTTAAATGACACAGTATTTCTTTTCATGTTTCTTAAAAACTATTTGGCCACGATGTCTTTATTTTCTTGATAATCAATAAATTTCCATCCTTTCCATTAGTGGCACTCTTGCGACATAAGGGGGACAATCTTTTAGGTACTGGTAGGGATCCTTCAAATTATTGTTTCAGATATGCAAAATAAATTATTTTATGAAAAAAGATGGAAGGTGTGGTGATGTTTGATGCTACTGGTATTACAAAACAAAAATAGTTTAGTATATCTCAATGTTGATTTTATTCTCAAAAAAGAAGAATAAGGATCAAATGATGAGATCCAGATCGAGAAGTTCAAGTACTAATGACTTTAAAAAATATGAATAACACCAACTAACTTTTGATGAGGTGGTACTAAGTGATGGTTCTAGTAGGGCGTGTAAACTTAATCTCACTTCTTCGATCTATTGTCAATTCTGACTCGATATTGCGACCCGACTAATCCCATAGCGACTACCTTTTGGATAGTCCGTAGTCATCACAGGTGAACCTCCATGGCCACATGAGAATTAGGCAAATGTTAAGCATAGTGATACTAACAGTTCCTAGTCTAATTTGTTTAAATCAGTGGCTAGCCTATGGGGTTCTAAGTTCTTTTGTATCACGTGCACTGCGGAGATTGATCTTAGTAGCGTACAGCTTTGTAAAAGTTTCTGATTATTTGTGAACTAGTCGGGTCTCGGACTGCCGCGTTGCGGCAGGGCGTCATAGTCGGCGTACGTTAACAAATTTAATCACTGACTAATGATACAAATTACTTAAAATGGGTATGCATACATGAAAGTTTAGACTGAATATGCGATGTTCTATACAATAATATGGCTAATGTTTTCAAGTAAAAACATGTCGTTGAAGTTTTTGCCGCCAGTCATGAATGACCAATTTATTTTCTGCAGGCTGCAACATCTGCACACATGAGACACCTAATAAGAAAGATAGATGTACCTGTTGTATGTTGCACTGTGCATTTCAGCAGTACCAACAATAGTAGCAGTATTTCTTGCAAATCATTGTTGTCTTTCTCCAGGTGGTTAGTGTTTCCAACATGCACGACGATTTTGAAACTATGTTGCAAACAAATCTGATTAAATGAGTACGTAGTAGTGAGTAACTGTGAGTGAAACATATTATCCGTAACATGTTAGAATTTAGTACTCGCATTACCTCGGGTCGTTAGACGTGTGATGATCTTATGCATCACTAATTTTATTTGTTCATGTATCATCGTGGGTTGCTACCTGTACCCTACAAACATTAAGTAAATATCAAAATGACTAAATTGTAGCAAACACTAAGTAAATATCAAAATGACTCAATTTGTATTCGTTTAGCTATGTGACATATACCTCAACTTCTTGTCAATCTGTTGAACTAACTCGTCCATCTTGAGACTGCCTCAAGATCTCCGTTAGTAGCCTACAAAGAGGATGACACGACTAAAGTTATTTTCAACTTATACCACCTAAATAAAAGTGGAACGATACTCTTGATCCTATTTATTTACTTCTCAATGTCGCTATAAAGTTGTATTCATGTCCGTCCAGACTGGTCACGTTTAACAGAAAACCTCATTTTTGCCATCGACATCCAAAAAATTGAACTCTTCTTTTAGTTCTCTGTGTTAATTAACACAATTAACGTAATCAATTACACAAACCCAAATTTAGCAAAGAAAAAAAATGTACCGACCAACTGTAAGTACATCAGATGTAGGTTGTGATCTTCCACATTCATTGCGCCGCTCAACAACGTTCCTGTAACCAAAAAAAACCAAAACTTAATGGACACTCACTTAATGGACACAAACATAATCAAATGTTGACATACAAACCTCGCCTAACGCATTTAGAACGGTCGATACCTAAGGAAGCAGGTCTTGGATGTGTGTTAGAGAAGACAGGTGCAGCTACAAAAAAAGCAAACAGCAGGAAATGATCATAACAACAATCACCAAGTAATGAAAGACCTAATATATATCTAACATCTTAAGAACTGCACCTTGTGATACACGCCTACACCGAGCAGGAGCCATACGTGCATTCAAAGAAGGCGTAACAGCCTCAGCCCTGACTGCTATAACAGCAAAAAGGAATAGCTAATTGGGCACTAAAGGTAAAACAGGGGGCATAAATACAGAACATATAAGTAGATAAGTAAAAGACAATATTAAAGATGCAAAACAACATACTTTCAGTAGATGGCTACAGCATGCCGGTTCCTGATCCCGACAAAGGCAATGTCGTCACATTTTCAGTACCTTGTTAGCAGAAAATGGCGAAGTAGTTTCCCGAGCAGCAGGGTTCTAATTGATAATATTTACATGTAAAATGACTCTTAAATTATGAAATAATCCATAAACAAACATAATTTTTTTACCATAAAGATACAACAGTAAACAATAATATATCAAGAAGAGTCTAAAATAAGAACATCTTTTTTACATACAATAGGGGTGTTTGTTTAAGCTTATATGTGGCTTATGAGCTTATTTGTTTTCCGGCTTATATTTCATAAGCCTCCGTTTTCCGGCTTATTTTGAGACTTGTGGGCTTATATAAGTTTACTACAATATAAAAGTTATATAATCCCAAATGTCTCAAAATAAGCCGAAAAATGGAGGCTTATGAAATATAAGCCAAAATCAAATAAGCTCATAAGCCCACATATAATCTTAAACAAACACCCCCAACGAACAGGAAACCTATTTGATTTTGGCTTATGAGCCTACATATAAGCTTAAACAAACACTCCCAACAGAAAAAAAGATACCTGACCACTTGAAATCATACACATGTTCCCAACTCTCATTGTCATCATACTCAATAATAAGTCAACTCCTACATTGAAGAAAAAAAATTGACTGATGCTAGACTTACTCGATCCTTTGTAGTCAATAATGTATTAGTTTTTTGGTTTTTTTTAGCAAAGGTATTTTAAAACTAAAGTAATACCCGATCAGTATCATTTTGATATCAACAAACTCAAAAGTTGTCACATTTATTCGCAAACCGCTGATCTCCACAATCGGCCATTGAATAATATTGCTGAGTTTGTTTTATCTAACACAATTGTTCTAGTAACACCCTGAAAAGTTACAACATAATTTGAATATGTATATTTCATAACTCAGATAGATAAAAACCAAACAAATATCTATAATTTGAATACAATCAGAATCCATATGAAAAACATAAAATAAAAGTGAGAAATCAATCAAAATAAACACCTAGACAACAACCATAGCTCTGCCACCGACTTATACAAAGTCAAAAGAAATTACCTTGTTCAGTCAAAACCGAATTTTGGGCCTCATATAGGTCATTATCTTCACTTTGACCCGAGTTTTGGTCACCGATAACTTTCCCAGACGGCACACACTCTTTCCATCCCCATGTATAAACTTCCCCCGCCACTGCAAACAAAACGTAAACCATTAGATACCAACTTGATTAAACCCCAACTTCAAATCCGCCGATACCTGTTGCTGTAAATTGGATGAACAATGTATGAAAAAAAGATGGAGGACTCTAGATTTGTGTGGTGAATTATGAGGCGGTGTCAAGTTCGAAATTTCTTTGGTGGAAGATTATAATGGATAAGACTCTGTGGATCACGTTGGACCATGGTGTATGAGACAGCCCAAAAAAAAGAGAATGGCCCATGCGTAGATGGCATCGAAACGACATAGCATCTGATTCAATTTAATATATATAGTAACGTAGCATCTGATTCAATTTAATATATATAGTAATGCATATGGTATAAATATTTTGTTGTTACAAGTCTATATTTAGTTAGTCTTTTTCTATCTCGTAAAAATCGTGTACACTGGTAAGGGGATGCATGTGGAATTTTGAGTCCGTGCCTAGTTCAGATAGAAATCACGAGATTGGGTTAGTGGTGAGATTTAAAAAGCTATAGTAGATTAAGAAGGAACTCATATTTGAGGCGAAATACGAGACTATAGTAGATTAAGAACGCATACCAAATCACTAGAGTGCTTACATGCAGATCTCGTTAATGGTTTGATACATTGAAGAGAGTATAAGATTCAGCATGCAAGCCAGGGTGTGAAAGTGTGTGATAAGTCTATTTTAAACATATATTGTCTTATAGATCGCTAAACTGGTTACTTTGTTAGTGATGAGCTAATTGTTCCAGTTTGTGACATCTCCAAATATGCTTGAGCACACATAAGAAGTTCATGATCATTTATCAGATAGGAAATTAAGTAAGAAGCATCCAAAATGAAAATGCCAACTCGTTTGAACACATCGAGAATCATTTAGATCTTTTACGAGTCTTCACCAAATAAGTTCATGCTATTGTATCTTCTCATTTGATAACTAATTTTACCTTAGTGCAAAATAGTAAAGGGGTATATTTATTATTGTGCTTTTGTGATGTGTATTTATAATAAGGGATTGTCTAACAAATGTCTTGGGCATTTCTTTAGGTGAATTAATTCATCTCAAATTTTCTTTTAAATTAAAAAATGCATTTAATACATATTAATTGATCTTATAATTTACCTTAGTTAGTTTTATTTTTGTAATTAATAAACTTAAAGTTTTTTTTAATCATTTAAACTATTGTCTTGAGGGCACTCGTTAGACAAACCATTATAATAAATACATAACTTAATTAACAAGAACTAATAGGGTACCCGCGCGTTGCAGCGGCGGGTACCTTAAAATAAATGTTAACGACATCAAAAGGCAAAAGTGATAACTAGGCTGGCTTAATAACACTCGGCTTGGGCTCAGGCTGGGCCTATATCAGGTTGGATTCGGCCTAGTTCTTGAGTTTTTCAGGTTTTAATAATCTACGTTAAATGCTCAAAATTCTTTACTTTTGCTCAAATGTCCTTGTTCCATGCCTAAAATGATAAATGCAAATTTAAATAATATTTACGCTTAAAATACACATTTTTGTTATTTATTATGCTATAAATACGATAATCAATAAGATGTATAATTTGAAGAATATCAAATATGAAACTCTAAACCTAATGAACCCAAACTTATAATTAGTTTGAACTTTGAACCAACTAAACTAATTATCTAACATAAACTTGCTTAAGAATGATGAAAGTTGTGTTTGGTTGGCAATAACTTCTTGAAATTGCACGTGGATGTCCGTAAGTTAGTATAACGGTTTTATGTCATACCAAGATAGTTAAAAGAGGGTAACATTTAGTTTCCAAGATGTTCATGATTGGACCACAAACGATTAAGGCTCACCCTAATGAGTTTCTAGCCTATTCACTTCTCATTTGAATACGAACGTGTTCGGTATTTATGATGAGTTTTTGCTAGATGTTGCATATAATACGTTATGGCAATTAACATTCGTTTTAAAATGTTGAAAATAATTTTGGTTTAACCTTTTTTTTGTTATAAAAAATACTTATTTTGTTTTTGCTGTTGATTTTTTAGAAAAATCTAAAAGGTATCTTTATTTGTTTTCGATAGCACTCTTACGATTACGCTATATTTTTTGAACTTCGTAACTTGTATTAACATTTTTATTCTATCGATTTATTTGTATATTTTACATAAAAAAATATAAAAATTCAAAATAAATAATAAATGATGTATTAAAATGTTTATAAAATAATTTAGTACAATCATTTGTAATGTGTACATGATGCATTAACCTTGTATTCCTTAAAAGACTCTTTTAATCATATTTTCATTTCCATGTAAATTATGTACATGTAAACCATAATTAACAAGTATAGCTAAAAGAGAAAAATAAAAGTTATTGTTTTAATATAAGAAAGTAAAATTAAACCAAGCTTAGGTTAGATACTTAGATGTCGACCCGCTGCAACGCACGAGCGAGAATCCTTATTCCAATCATATTTTGTACTCACCCCGACACATTTTACTCTTTGTATAGGCCGATAGGCGTCGAAAACACTAGTTAATAGCCGGTTATGACCGATTTGCATGCTTCATATTTACATTTTTTTTTATGCTTGGAAAAGCAAATTTCACACGCCCTCTAACCATATATACTCCAAGGAGCGAGAAACTAGTTTAAAATAAATAAATAAATAAATAAAATTAAAATAAAAAGATTTAGGGTTTTTCTAAAAGCAGCCCTTAGGGCTTTTGATAGCAACTAATTTCCACCAAAATCTCTTGAAAGTTAAAGACAAAACAAACTTGTTCAACATTACCACAATGAAACGTTTCTTCATCCCATTTTTTTCTCATGAGTTATCCATTTAATAATTTTTAAAATTTGGGATGTTGTATGTGGAGCAATTAATTAATTTATTCAAACAAACATTGAATAAGATACAACCAAATTTTCATACAGAAGCATGAACATGCAAAACTGGACATAAAGATACTAGTAAACACACTTAAGGAAACATAACAAGGTTCATTTCAATTATTGAACGTAAAGACACTTAAGAAAAACATGAAAGTTATGCAAATAGTAACAGAAATATAATCTTTTAGTGCTTCAAATTAAAAACCGAATTTAGCCCCGCATTGTGTGGCAAACATCTTTTCTTCTTCTGTGACGTACTTGTAGCATCATTTACCATGAAAATAATATTTTCCTTCTCCGGGCACTTAGGTTTTGTATGTCCTCGTTGTTTGCATAAAGAACATCTATTTTGCCCCTTACTCACCAATTCTTTTCCACCCTTTTCCCGCCCTTTTCTTGGACGACCTTTTGGTGTTGATTTTGGAGGACAAAGAATGTGATTTTCAGTATCCGGCATGTCGTCCAAGTTAATATCTTCATGGTTTATCGATGTCTGATCAATTGATACATCATTATCCTTGGTACTCTTTTGTAAGTTATCCGAACACCAACGTAAAGGCAAGTAAACTGGTGGTATCTTGAAACAATCTTTGTGGAGAAGTACCCGAAATATATGACGACAAAGTATCCCCCAAAATTCAAAGTTTTTGCAACTACAAGTGATTATATTTCCATCCCAAAACACCTTGTGATTTTTTTTATCTCCATCAAAATATCTAATTATAAATTCATCACCATCAATGTGAACTACCAAGTACCGACTTGCTCTTTCGAATTCTTCCTGAAACTTTTTGAAAGCAAACGGTGTGAGAACTTCAAAAGCTTGTTCTTCCAATGGCGATTTTGTCTTTAAAGATGGATGTCTAACTCTTGATAACATCCTGTTATGCACTTCTGCTTTTTCAATTTCTTCTATAGCGAGATCCACCTAAAAAGGTAAAGTAAAACTCACATGAAATATTATATATACAACATTAAGAATATTAATGTTGAAGGAAAAGTTGATTATCTTTGTTAGACTGTCATAGTTAGAAAACATATATCATTTTGTTTTCACTATCAAATACATAATGCTGTTGTGCTTATACAACTATACAAGCCCAAAGCGCTTAGCAAGAATTAATTTCAAAACTATCATCATGAGATGCTAACTTAAAAATGAACAAAAATTGATTTATGATTAAATTATGATTAAGTTATACCTGTTGAACAAAGTCCTTCAAACTTGTACGAGAGGAAACAAATCTTTTAATGAAAGCATTTATACTTTCTGATCTGCTAGTTGATGTCATCCCTCCAAAAAAATAATTGCGAAGATAACATGGAGCCCAAGACATCCTAATTTCGTACAAACCTTGCACATGATTATTGTTTTGCAAATTATACTTTGCAACTAAAATTGGCCAATTATGCTCAAACTCTTCAGCGGAAGTCATTCTATAAAGCGTATAAAAGTCACCACACCAACTTTGGTACTCAGTACGTAAAAGAGCCGAAAACCAACAACTAAATTTTGAAGTGATATGCCATATACAGAAGCTATGTTTTGTCGTTGGCATTTCAATGGATATTGCTTGTGACATCCATGGATCTTGATCTGTTATAATTGTTTTGGATGGTTTTTTCATTATAGTAACAAAGGTCTGCATTTTAAAAGAAAAGATGAATAAAGTTAAGAACTAAATATCGAAAGTAGAGTATGTATGTTTTGATAATTACCTTCATTAACCACCTAAAGGTTTGGACAGTCTCGTTACGAAGAAGTGCACTTCCAAATAAAACGGTTTTACCATGATTGTTGACACGAACAAATAATGCACAAGGCATGTCGTACACATTGACCTTGTAAGTGGTATCAAAGACAACTACATCGCCATACTTTTGATACCAATCGAAACTCTGTGGATGACACCAAAATAAGTTTTCAAGTCTTCGCTCTTCATCCATGGTGTATACATATTGAAACTTGACATCTTTTTGCTTTAAAGATCTCATATACTCTATAAGATTCATTGCATCGCTGCCTCCAAGAAGTCTCCTCACTTTTGTAAATAAATTGTGAATATCCTTATCAAGGAATGAAAGATCCCCATGTTTCACATTTTTCTTTAGCTCCATTACCCGAATAATTTCCCGAACATTAAGTCCAGCCTCTTTGTATAGCAAAATTTCTTTTTCATCCTCTGGAGTGATAATGCGATTAGCAGGAAGAAAACGCATCTCCTCGTGTGATAGGAGTTCATGATTATGATCCCTGATGAACTTTGTAACATGCCATTCTTCGGGAAATATATCAAAGCTCTTTTTTAGAGTTAATCGCATATGAACCTTGCACCAACATTTTATTGACTCCCTATTTTTACAATTTTTGGAAACGACAGGTGATTTTTTTGCTGGGTTTCCACCACGATGACAACAAATATCACGTCTTACTGACTTGTTATTTCTTGTGTCGGAACGGTCTCTGCGAACTGAATAACCATGTTGAATAGCATACGCCTGATAAAAAATATGCGCCTCTTCCAAACTCGAAAAGGTTTGACCAATGAAAGGTTCATTATCTAGAGTTTGGTGAACTAAAGTTTCATCATCTTCTTCATCAAGAGGCTTGTTCAAGTCCAACATTATTGACTGCAACAAATAAAAGATGTATGGTAATAGTAGCGGAAAATTATTGTTACTGAATGCAACAATCAAGCAAATACATGTACTCACAAAATGGATTTTTATTTTTGTTTATATACTATTGTGGACCAACATTCAATATAACCTGTTATAACATATCAATTCAATATAAAAATATGAATTAAGCACACTGGATTCGTAAATTTATGCAAGTATTAGACAAAAAGCTTTACCTTGGAAAGAGGATATGATAGTAGTTACACATTAAAGAGTACATATAATATGTAGATCTAATAAAAAGAGGTGAACAAAATATGGAGTAAATTTGTTTGAGTAAAAAAAGAGAAGAAAAAGGGTGGGGAATGGCGCCATCAGAATTATAAGTGCGGGAGCTTTGGTAATGTTGAACGAGTTTGTTTTGTCTTTAACTTTTAAGAGATTTTGGTGGAAATTAGTTGCTATCAAAAGCCCTAAGGGCTGCTTTTAGAAAAACCCAAAGATTTATAGTCAAAGTGTCAAACAATGTGGAAAATAAAAGCATTTAAACTTTTTAAAGAGTTAATTGCATTTTTGGTCCTTATGGTTTGACCAAATTGCAAGTTTAGTCCTCAAAACTTTAAAAGTGCAACGATAGTTCTCATTTTGAAGTTTGGATTACATTTTTGATCTCTGGATAAAGTTAAATGACTAAAATACCCTTGGCCTTTTTTAGAAAAAGACAAAGGTAATTTGGACATTTCACACAAATAAAGACAAAAAATGCAACTTAAACTTTAAAATAAGAACTATCGCTGCACTTTCAAACTTGCAATTTGGCCAAACCACAAGGACCAAAACTGCAATTAACTCCTTTAAAAATGTGCAATCTTAAATATTGATTTTAAGTGGATCTCCGACATCTAAGAGTATCTAAAGCCTAAAGGCTAATCCGCTAAATAAATTCTCAACTGAGGTTGAGTATAGTATAGACTAACTTAATAGGTCATCATGATTATATTTTTGATCACCAAACTCTTACTCAACTCAAACTTAAGAGAGTTTTGTCCACTAATGTGAAAAAAAAACCCCTAGTAAATAGTCTTCCCCACGATAAGATAATGATCCCTATGTATATATACAAGATGTATGCTGAGGTGTAACCAACAAACAAAATGTCGAACACAAAAAAGTATTACCTGTGCTTGAGTTGATAAACACACTAGACATCTTGTGAACGTCTACAAATTCGGCCTCACTAATTAGAATGATATGAGTATATTGCAACTCTAACAAAAACTGGTTGTTGATCTTACCATGAACGTCTTATGTATATTGTGACAAACTGAATTAAGATAAAGTTACATAAGAAGCTACGTGATCATCATTTATCATCCTTTTTATTCACTCAAAAGCTTTGTCATGTCTTGAGAGTTGAGACTATAATTTTGGCATGCTTCCCAGTGTCTGTCGGTCTATCTCCAGCTTCAGTATAATGAATATGAGCATATTTTTACGTTTAAGCAAATTCAACGAGCACTAAAATGCAAGAACATTCACATCATATGTAGTGATTCATCCATCATCAACACAAAAACACATAAGATGAAATCAAATTTATGTATTTACACCAACAATTACATTCACAATAAGTGTGCCAAATTCTAAAACTGTATTTCTATGGTAACGATCAAACGAACAAGGAACTGTAACTCGGTCTGCTGTATAAAAAAAAAAGAAGTAACCAAACTTTAACTTGAGTTAGTGGACATTAATGTTGCAAAAGAGTCTCCTTGAATGGAACTTGTTGCAAACTTCATAATCAAAGTTCCCACTTCTAATTAAGTTGCCCATGCAATTGGGCACCTCTAGCTCGTTGTTTCCTTCATCACCACACATGTTTATGTACCGTGTATATCACTTTTTATGCATTACCTTGCATAAGAGTCACGTAGATACTCACTATTTGATCATCACTCGCTCTCATATAATCTCAACTTGACAACTACACATAATTTGATCTTCGAATAATGGATATGCATATTCATGTATTCCTCTGGATAGTTTTATTGGATAATGATAACACTACCATAAATTAAAAGTCTATACATAAGAGCAAAGTTATTTTATGGGACTTATTTTTACTATCTATTTAAAATAAATCAATGGTTGAAAATAAAAAACATTTTAATATTTCATCTATTTTTTATAATTTAAATCTCTTAAACCGTTAATCGTTAAGCGAAATTAATTACACCATTGCGATGAGCATTCAACTAAAAAAAAAAAAAAAAAAAAAAAACATTCTTTTTTTGGTCTTTTTTCATTATTGAAATTTGCATGAAAAATCAAATGTGATACTAGTGTTAAATCACATATGATATGTAATATCATATCGATATTAGTGTTAAATCATATATGATATATATTCCTTCCGTCCCAAATTATAAGTTCACTTCCAATTTGCACAAAGTTTAAGAAATTTGCACTAACTAATATATTAACCAATTAAATCTCATCTCTCTTCACTAAAGTTTGATTTGATTGGTTGAAACATAAAAGTGGACAAATATTTTAATTAAGACAAAAAAAAAATAACTTATAATTTGGGACGGAGGTAGTAATATAATATCACATGTAATACTAGTGTTAAATCACATATGATTTTTTCATGCAAATTTCAGCAACAAAAAAAAAAAAAAAAACATAAAAAAAGGTGAAAAACATGAAAAAATAATTTTGTCGAAATTATATCGAAGTGCCTATCTATAAAAAGATAATTAAATGTCCGTCGTAACGGTATATATATATATATATATATATATATATATATATATATATATATATATATATATATATATATATATATATATATATATATATATATTCTTAACAATTAATGGTTTAAAATATATTAATTTTTGAAAAAAAAAAATGAAAGTTGGTTTTTTTTAATTGTTAGTATTAATCTCATCTATTATATCAAATAAAGTTGAAGAGGGAAAATTAATCCTTTGGTATGTAAAAAAATTTGGTCCTCAAATAATCTTAAATCTACATTTAAAGGGGAAAAAATGTTTGGTTCGTACTAAAAGCAAACGGATCAAGTTACATTTTCCTATTATCCTTAGTTTTTTTTTGTTTTTTTTTTTTGTTTTTTTTTCATAGAGATGACAACATTCATCAAAGCAGTCTTGTAAAAATTGGTTTAGGCGGCCGATTAATCGATACCTAAACGCTAGGCTGAGATTAACTTCCGAATTAGACTAATCAGCTTATTAATTGGATTGGTCAAAATCGGTCAACGTATCGATTAATTGAATAAAAATCAGCCAAATCGGACATAAACGGTCAAAATGGGCTAAATTGGCCAACTCGGTTAATGCGGGTTAACTTTTTTAAGAAATTAAAATTGAGGTTTTTGTTTTAGTATACCTCATGTTTTTCACAAAATCGGTCGACACACCCATTCAAACGCACATCGAGCATTGGTTTATCACAAAAATGTGAAAGTATGCCGTTTTTCTTATTTCAATTGAATATTAATGACAATAATTGAATTCGGAAATTGGTTTCTGAAAATTAATTGAACTATTTGAACTTTGAACTATAAAGTATTTTGAAGCATTTCGTTTATGTAATTTATATAATTTCAAAAACTTTTAATTTTGTATATAAATAATCCAATCCAATTAATCCTTGATGAATTCGCAGCCTAACCGATTGATTGATGAGTGTCTAAATACTCATCATTTTATACTAATCTGAACTGCCAAAACATACAAAAACACTCAAATCTGTATCAAAATACTTAAAATATCTTAGAAGGGTGTTTTATATGTTTCAAATGCAAAATATGCAAAAACAGATGAAAAACGTACAAAGTTTGCATAATTGGCAGTTTCAGTCCCTCAAGTTTCATAAATTGTCAAAACTAGTCCCTGGTTATTCTAAAAACATGAAAAAGTCACCAAAGGTCATTTTTAATCATAAAGTTACATATTTAGTCCTTTGGAGTTTCACAAAATTACAAGTTTAGTCCCTATACTTTAGAAATTGACAGAAATGGTCCATGGGATGTAAAAACTTTGAGAAAATCAATTTTGGTCCTTATACTAATAACCTTTTGCAGGAATGGTCCTTGGTGTGAAGTTTGGTGGAATTACATAATCAGTCCCTGAAGTTTGGTGAATTGGCAAAAATAGTCCCCGGGTATTTCAAAAATGAAATATATCAAAAATACCCTTGTACTATTCACATGTGACAAATTAGGTCCTTATGAGAACTTTGGAATTATCACAAAGTCAGCCCCTCAATTTTCACCTAATTACATTTTTGGTCTTTGTGTTTTATAACCTAAAAACCAAACGGATCCTTAATTAAAAAAACCAAACCAATCCAAACTAAAACTAAACAAGCCCACCCTTTTTAAATTACCCAAGCCCATTCTCCCAGCCCATACCACCCTTTTGTTTAAAATAAAACCGGCAAACCATAGTCACTGTTCACCTTCCCTCACAAGCCAAAACCGCCCCTCCACCTTGCCTGTTTCACCACCACCTCATCACCCACCTCTCCACGCAATACCTCCACCTCTCCACAACTTCCAAGGCGCAATAAATGCCCTAAAACCCTCTCCACGCAACAACAGTACCCCTTTGACTACTTTGGCGCCAAGAAACAATTTAAACGGCCAAGATGACTTTGACCATATCAAGGGCTAACAAATGGTGGGAAATGACCCAGTGGGTCCCACAAACTCAGAAGATGGCTACAAAAGGGAAAAGAAGCAGAAGAGGAGTATTATTAGTTTAGTTAGTGTAGTATTAGTGTCGAGTAGTATAGTTTGATCATCTTAGTGTAATCCTAAGCTTTTAAGCAATCAATTACAGTGTTTTAGTGTAACCTTAAACTTTTGTAATCATCAATTTAAGATTTCAGTTTGATTCTCAGTTTTCATATTTTCATTAAATTCTCAAAAGTCTTTCAAAGCTTGTAAGCTGTTAGTTGTTGTTATTATTGAATTCATAAGCTCATTTAAGCTTTGACAAAGCTCAAATAAGCTTAGGAAAACCTCACTTAGCTGGTTAGTTCATAAAAGAAAAAAAATAAGAAAAATACAAATTAAATAAAATAAAAATAAAAAATCAGTGGTTAGAGTACTTGGAAGCAAAGGAGCTTGATGGAAATTGGATATTTGCTGGTTTAGAACCTTTTGGGAGGTATTAGATTGGTTACTTGTTCTTGGTTCATCATATCTCAGTCAATTCCATTTTGTAAGCATTTTTACTAATTTTTTGCATTTCATTGTTCTTGTATCTTTCATGCTTTGATCTTTATGATTTTCTAGTTAGTTGTTATTGTTAATTACAAACAGAGTTTAATTTTGCTTGCTTGTTTACTAGATTAGGAATTGCTAAATTTTGAACCTCACAGTGTAAAAGACAAACTTGACATACTTGTGTTTCATGCCTGTGGTGTGAATAATTTAGACTTATTTGATCTTACATAATCATAAAATAATGTTAGGAATCAGTTTAGTGGTTTAAATATACCATTTGCTTTATAAAATATCAAAATCAGTTAGTTAAGGGGTATTTGGATCATGCTTAATCCATATGCTCAGGTTAGCATTTGATGTTACTTATGGTTCACTTAGATTACTTAAGGTCACAATAGTTATAATAGGTCATTAAAATTAGGTCTTGTTAAGCCAAAAGTCAAAATCAACTTCTAAATTCCTTGACAGTTAACTGTCAAGGATTTGTGATCCACAAACCATCAATTTAGCTTGTTAGTTGTAGGTTTATATTAATTTAGCTCTATCATAGCTTATTACAACTTAATTAATCAGTAAGATAGCTTAGAATCTCAAGAAAGTCAAAGTGGCTCAAGTTTCATAAAAAGTCAATTTATCATTCTCAGATTTTTCCAATACTTGGGAGAATTGTTTAGAATTTAGGAATTGGATTTAGGACTTGAAACTTGTTCCTAGCAATACTCTACCATCTCAACTTTTAGATTCCACAATTGTTATATTTTTAGGATTTTTACAGTGGGCCCCACTCACCCTCTAAGACACCTGCAGGGAAGACCTTGTGCCCTGCACCAGTTACTCAGTCTATCACCACCACTTTGGTGGTGATTTGTGACCAACTCAGTGGGCCCCAGACCTCAAACTTAGTTCCATAGAACCCCCTCCTACCAGGGAACCTAGATTGACCTTTTGTTTGATCTGAATCCCAGTGGACCCCACCTAAATCAGACCCAAAAGTTTGTCCCCATTCTGTGTTCAAAATAGTTTTTGGAATAGCTTATTGTGGCTTATCAGCTTATCTACTGAGCTTATTTGGCTAATTTTAGCTTTGACAAGTCCAATACACTTATTAGAACCAGAATATACCATAGTGGGTCCCACACCAGCTCATTTGAGCTTATTTCCCATTTTAGTCAATAAAAGTCAACTGTGGTAGCAATAAGCTTCCACAGTGCTTATTAATAAGCTATAAAATAGTTGTCTTTATTAAAGTTGTCTATTTTTAGATATAATATAGTATTGTAAAAGAAAATTCAAGAAAAAACAACATAAAAATAAGTGATAGTTTCTATTTAATTTAATTTAATTTTAATTTTCATTTTTAGATATTTATTAAGTAAGTTGTGTTTTTTATATTTTTATTAATTTCCTTGTAGGTTAAAGTATTTTTATTAATTTTCTCAGATTTTTATTTTGTAATTTAGTATTTATTATAATTAAAATTAGTTTTATTAATAATTAATTAATAAGTAAGTTATAAATAGCATAATTAATTTTTATAAGGTAACACCTAGTTTTTATATTTTTTCTAGCTTTTATAAGTTATAAAATAGTTTTATAAATTTTTCCATAATTTTCTAAGTCAATTTAGTATTATTTGTAATTTAAAAGAGTTTAATTAGTATAATTAATATAAATAGTTTTTAATTAATAGAAAGTACATAAAAAGACAAAAACATTTATTTTTATTTTTTATACTTTCTTCAAGTTCATTTTAAGTTTTAGAAATTATTTTTGTAAGTTTTTAGTTTAATTTGTAGTATTTATAATTTTTAGTTTGATTTAAATTAGTTTTAATTAAATAGTTAAATAGTTTTTAATTAAATAATAAAATAATCTTAAAAATAGTTTTCTTTTTAATTTAATTTTATTTTAAGTTTAAGTTTGTAGGATTTTCATTTTTAACCCTTAAAGTTTATTTTTCTTAAAACTCACCTTTTTCTCAGTACGCAGTCGCGTCTGATTTTAATTTGGTGTACGTTTATACGTTTTAGATACCTAGCTTTCACGTAATCGTTAAGATAGTTTATTTAAGTTATTTTAAGTTATAAAACCCTAGTTAAACACACACACACACTTATAACCTTTCCTGTTCATATTCACTCGATCACAAATTCGTTTATAAATAAAACATCGCACACCTCGTTGGGACATTACGACCCGGGAAAACACTGTATTTCACGGAAGCATTTGCCTCAGCTGTTTGACTATTATACTTGACCATTCACAAGTGGTTGACCAATAATTATCTGACCGTTTGAGGCGAATCAAAATTTGGCGCTGCTGCCGGGGAGGTTGTGCGCTTATTTTAAACGATTTTGCGTATTAGTGATTCTGGATATACATCCATTGTATATTTACCATCTTTTATCCATATTTTTATAAAACAAAACACAAAAATATTCACCTTTACACCCTTACCTATTTGATTCTTCATTTCTCATCCCCAAAACCCTTTTGATTCTACCTTCTTCCACTTATCCCATAATTAATTCTAATGGCATCTCTCGATGACGATTTCTTTAAACAAAGGGCCTGTAAAAGCAAAGTTGAAAAACTTATGGCCTTGTCAAAAATGTCGAGATGTCATGTTAATTATGATGGACCTTCGATTCCTATTCCCTCTCCGGTGAGGGAAAGAGATCATGAAACCGAGGTGACAAAGGACCCTGTACTTTCCTCTCACGATGGAAGTGCTAAATACGTCCAACCTACGGTTATCCAAAAACCTGAGCTCACAAATGCTCCTAAACATTCAAGAATCAATCCTGATCTTTCACGGTTTACGGTTAAAAGTTTGTCAAGCAAACGTACAGAGCTCAGGGCAGTGACTGAAAAGAACGACTTACCTGATCTTCACGCTAATCAAAAACAAAAACCCGAGACCATAATGGAAGTGGTGGAAATTCCTAGCTCTAAGAGCACACCACTTGTCCCACCTTCAGATTTTGTTCCTTGTGTCGGTTGTGGTGAGCCGCTTTTCGGTTTTCCATGTCGTTGGTGTACATGTGAACAATGTGGTAACGATATTCAAAACGGGAGTTGTTTGTTTTGTGGATCGAGTAATTCATTTGCTTATGATCCTAATCAAAACTCATTCAACGACTCCTCAAATTTTTCCAACTACCCATCACATTCATACGAGCAAGAATCATATTATCCAAATATCAATGATGCTTCGTATCAAAATACACCAAGCCAGACTCAACAGTTTTACTGTTGTGAGTACTGTGGAGGTCCACACGTTAGCTCTGATTGTCAAACAAGGAATCCAATTCCTTGTAACAATTACGACTATTCGTTTCAAGACACACCTCCACAATACCAAATGAACCAAGCAACTCCTCAAAACCAGCAAGACCCTTGTCTAGAGGCTCTTGAAAAACTTAAAAACATTAGAGAGGAGTTAGCTAATATGTCGTTTCACAATGCACCAAGTTTTTCTTGTGTACATTGTGGGGGTCCTCATGATGATTTCCAATGTCAGCCGTATTATAAACCTGAACATTGTTCTAGTTCTAATACATACGGTTTTGACACATTCATACCCCCACAGTTTCCACTCATTCCATATTCTCGTGATAAATCTATCATGGAATTACTTGCTGAAAAACATGCTGCTAGAGACGAAAGAAACATGGAAGATTTAATTGCTGAGCAAAGAGTAGCCAAAATACGTGTCAATATTCGCTATGCTGCTTTTTATGAAGACGATGATGACAGTGATGATACCTCATCAAGTTCATCAGTTGAGACTTCTTCCATGGAAATACAGGGAGAAAAGAATATAACTGAATCACCAGCAGTAGAAATAATGGAACTTGTAGACTTCATTACTGCTAGTCCTTCTCATCTCCCTAAGTATGATGTTATCACACCCGAGGTTCCCACTCACTCTCTGAGCATGGGGGACGAGCATCTTAACACTGTTCCTGCAAAGGAATCGGACGAATTCATAAAGTCTAGTATTGAGAACCTTGTCTCAATCCCAAGAGAGTCACAGGGAATTCTTGATCACATGTGTGATATTCCTCCCCCTCTTGTCTTTCCAAATGATCATATTGAGATGTTCTCTGATTCTGAGGAGAACTATTCTTTATCTTGTGGAGACATAAGTTATGTGAGGGAATTACCTTCTGAGCTTGTCAACTCAGAAGAAGAGGATGATGAAGAAATAATCCAAGACGAATCTCTTCGTCTTACATTATTAAATGCTAATCTTATCATTTCTAGAATCGAGGCTTTCAATGAAAGGCCAGCTACATCTCCTATCCCCGTCAAGGATAGTGAGATTTTGATCAATGATTCTATTCCGGAATTGCAAACGTTCCATTTTGATCAAACGAAAGAGAAGATAAGTGGTATCACCACTTCTCATTCTTATAATTCTCTTTCTGTTTATGAATCATTTACTATTGAGGAGTTCCCAAGTAAATTCACTCAAATCAATCCCGAATACGAATCATTCACCTTTGAGGAGTTCTCCTGTGAACTCACTCATATCATATCTCCACCGGAGTATGATACTTTCTATTTTGATCTAGACATACCCATAATATGTCTTGATCAAACGAGCTTAAAAGAGGAGATTCATGAAACAATGAATTCTCCTATTGAAGATGAGGAGTTAGTTATGATTTTCATCATGACTTTCTTTCTTTTCTTCATATATTCTGTTCCCTATCCTGTTCTTCACTCCTTCGGGAATGAAGACATAATCTTTGACCCCGCCACTCATTTATAAATTATGAGCCAGGGTCATTATATCTCATCGGAGTGGAACTTTCACGTGCTTCAAATGTTTATCCAAACATCTTGAATGAAAGTCCGATTGAGATTGTCTCTTCCACGTCATGCTTCCCCATGGACAAATGAATTCGGGGTCGAGTCAAGTTAGCGACTCGGAAATCAAAAACAGTGGCATGTACATAGGTTTTCACCCATGTTTCATCCAAGTGTGGGGGAGATACCCCACATGTTGTATATATATATATATATATATATATATATATATATATATATATATATATATATATATATATATATATATATATATATATATCTTTAAAAAAAAATGTAAATATAGTGATAGCTTCTATTTAAGAAGTTTTATCTAAAAAAAAATAAATAAATAAAAAAAAAATAAATAAATAATTGTATGTATATACATCTTAAATAAAGGCTATGTAATATTTTTCTTCTTACGTTCTAAGTGTCGGTTTAACACTCGGTATTTTGAATATTGAGGACAATATTCAGTTCTAAGTGTGGGGGGAGATTCGTTATTCTAACGAATTTAAACACATGTTCCATCAAGAACCCCCATTTTAGCCAAAATTTTAAAATTTTTTCTCACTTAGAACACAATAAATGGTTATCAGTCCACCATGTCTAACCCACATAAGGATTGGCTAATCCAGGAGCAAACGGTTCTTGGTAAAGATATCTCAAACCCGTTTATGGCTTGCAATTTGCCAAAAATCGTATGGTTCCTCAGCTCCCCATATCCCATAAAGCGAATGAGTTGGCTAGCCCGCAAGATTATGGCTTGTGGTAAAGGCCGTGGAAATACCATAATTGGTAATCAGCTCACCAAGATGTTGACTATTCCATCAAGAGTTGGCTAGTCCAGAAGCAAACGGCTTTTGGTAAAGACAAATCAAATCCGTTGACAGCTGGTGGTTTGCTCAAAATCACACAGTTATCAGGTGTACCACAGTTCTTACACCTGGCTACTGCAGAAGTGATGACTTTTGGTAAAGAGTTTTTCAAATCCATTAAGTTTTTCTCAAAAGATTGCTAGGGACTAGCAATAGTTTAGTGTGGGGGATTGATGAGTGTCTAAATACTCATCATTTTATACTAATCTGAACTGCCAAAACATACAAAAACACTCAAATATGTATCAAAATACTTAAAATATCTTAGAAGGGTGTTTTATATGTTTCAAATGCAAAATATGCAAAAACAGGTGAAAAACGTATAAAGTTTGCATAATTGGCAATTTCAGTCCCTCAAGTTTCATAAATTGTCAAAACTAGTCCCTGGTTATTCTAAAAACATGAAAAAGTCACCAAAGGTCCTTTTTAATCATAAAGTTACATATTTAGTCCTTTGGTGCAAAGTTTCACAAAATTACAAGTTTAGTCCTTATACTTTGGAAATTGACAGAAATGGTCCTTGGGATGTAAAAACTTTGAGAAAATCAATTTTGGTCCTTATACTAATAACCTTTTGCAGGAATGGTCCTTGGTGTGAAGTTTGGTGGAATTACATAATCAGTCCCTGAAGTTCGGTGAATTGGCAAAAATAGTCCCCGGGTATTTCAAAAATGAAATATATCAAAAATACCCTTGTACTATTCACATGTGACAAATTAGGTCCTTATGAGAACTTTGGAATTATCACAAAGTCAGCCCCTCAATTTTCACTTAATTACATTTTTGGTCCTTGTGTTTTATAACCTAAAAACCAAACGGATCATTAATTAAAAAAACCAAACCAATCCAAACTAAAACTAAACAAGCCCACCCTTTTTAAATTACCCAAGCCCATTCTCCCAGCCCATACCACCCTTTTGTTTAAAATAAAACCAGCAAACCATAGTCACTGTTCACCTTCCCTCACAAGCCAAAACCGCCCCTCCACCTTGCCTGTTTCACCACCACCTCATCACCCACCTCTCCACGCAATACCTCCACCTCTCCACAACTTCCAAGGCGCAATAAATGCCCTAAAACCCTCTCCACGCAACCACAGTACCCCTTTGACTACTTTGGCGCCAAGAAACAATTTAAACGGCCAAGATGACTTTGACCATATCAAGGGCTAACAAATGGTGGGAAATGACCCAGTGGGTCCCACAAACTCAGAAGATGGCTACAAAAGGGAAAAGAAGCAGAAGAGGAGTATTATTAGTTTAGTTAGTGTAGTATTAGTGTCGAGTAGTATAGTTTGATCATCTTAGTGTAATCCTAAGCTTTTAAGCAATCAATTACAGTGTTTTAGTGTAACCTTAAACTTTTGTAATCATCAATTTAAGATTTCAGTTTGATTCTCAGTTTTCATATTTTCATTAAATTCTCAAAAGTCTCACAAAGCTTGTAAGCTGTTAGTTGTTGTTATTATTGAATTCATAAGCTCATTTAAGCTTTGACAAAGCTCAAATAAGCTTAGGAAAACCTCACTTAGCTGGTTAGTTCATAAAAGAAAAAAATAAGAAAAATACAAATTAAATAAAATAAAAATAAAAAATCAGTGGTTAGAGTACTTGGAAGCAAATGAGCTTGATGGAAATTGGATATTTGCTGGTTTAGAACCTTTTGGGAGGTATTAGATTGGTTACTTGTTCTTGGTTCATCATATCTCAGTCAATTCCATTTTGTAAGCATTTTTACTAATTTTTTGCATTTCATTGTTCTTGTATCTTTTATGCTTTGATCTTTATGCTTTTCTAGTTAGTTGTTATTGTTAATTACAAACAGAGTTTAATTTTGCTTGCTTGTTTACTAGATTAGGAATTGCTAAATTTTGAACCTCACAGTGTAAAAGACAAACTTGACATACTTGTGTTTCATGCTTGTGGTGTGAATAATTTAGACTTATTTGATCTTACATAATCATAAAATAATGTTAGGAATCAGTTTAGTGGTTTAAATATACCATTTGCTTTATAAAATATCAAAATCAGTTAGTTAAGGGGTGTTTGGATCATGCTTAATCCATATGCTCAGGTTAGCATTTGATGTTACTTATGGTTCACTTAGATTACTTAAGGTCACAATAGTTATAATAGGTCATTAAAATTAGGTTTTGTTAAGCCAAAAGTCAAAATCAACTTCTAAATTCCTTGACAGTTAACTGTCAAGGATTTGTGATCCACAAACCATCAATTTAGCTTGTTAGTTGTAGGTTTATATTAATTTAGCTCTATCATAGCTTATTACAACTTAATTAATCAGTAAGATAGCTTCCACAGTGCTTATTAATAAGCTATAAAATAGTTGTCTTTATTAAAGTTGTCTATTTTTAGATATAATATAGTATTGTAAAAGAAAATTCAAGAAAAAACAACATAAAAATAAGTGATAGTTTCTATTTAATTTAATTTAATTTTAATTTTCATTTTTAGATATTTATTAAGTAAGTTGTGTTTTTTATATTTTTATTAATTTCCTTGTAGGTTAAAGTATTTTTAATAATTTTCTCAGATTTTTATTTTGTAATTTAGTATTTATTATAACTAAAATTATTTTTATTAATAATTAATTAATAAGTAAGTTATAAATAGCACAATTAATTTTTATAAGGTAACACCTAGTTTTTATATTTTTTCTAGCTTTTATAAGTTATAAAATAGTTTTATAAATTTTTCCATAATTTTCTAAGTCAATTTAGTATTATTTGTAATTTAAAATAATTTAATTAGTATAATTAATATAAATAGTTTTTAATTAATAGAAAATACATAAAAAGACAAAAACATTTATTTTTATTTTTTATACTTTCTTCAAGTTCATTTTAAGTTTTAGAAATTATTTTTGTAAGTTTTTAGTTTAATTTGTAGTATTTATAATTTTTAGTTTGATTTAAATTAGTTTTAATTAAATAGTTAAATAGTTTTTAATTAAATAATTAATAATAAATAATAAAATAATCTTAAAAATAGTTTTCTTTTTAATTTAATTTTATTTTAAGTTTAAGTTTGTAGGATTTTCATTTTTAACCCTTGAAGTTTATTTTTCTTAAAACTCACCTTTTTCTCAGTACGCAGTCGCGTCTGATTTTAATTTGGTGTACGTTTATACGTTTTAGATACCTAGCTTTCACTTAATCGTTAAGATAGTTTATTTAAGTTATTTTAAGTTATAAAACCCTAGTTAAACACACACACACACTTATAACCTTTCCTGTTCATATTCACTCGATCACAAATTCGTTTATAAATAAAACATCGCACACCTCGTTGGGACATTACGACCCGGGAAAACACTGTATTTCACGGAAGCATTTGCCTCAGCTGTTTGACTATTATACTTGACCATTCATAAGTGGTTGACCAATAATTATCTGACTGTTTGAGGCGAATCATTGATCGCTAGGCGATACCCGGCTAGCACATAGAGATTTTTACAACCTTGCTCAAAAGTGGTTACAAAACCTTCATGACGACCTTTCTCAAACCACTTTATTTGTTCATTTCCAGAGATTTTGTGAATTGTCCTCCCATAGACTACATGGTTGTCAATGTTTAATTTTAGGACCTCTTCTGAGGTGAATGATTATGTCATGACCTGAGGTTTCATGGTCATAACTTTCACAAATTTCACATTCAGGGAAGTTAAGACAATCATTAGAGTGATGATCATTGAAACCACAATGGGTACATGAAGGGAATTCTTCAGCTTTGATAGGTCTTCTTGTCTGTGTTTCTGACCTTCCACCTTGTGGATACTGAGCTTTCAGTTTTGAGATGTTTCTCAGGACAGCAATGTGTGTTGGATGCTCAGATATTCTGGTAAGTTCCTTTGCATATTTTGCAAAATGGAACTCTATTAAAATCATTTGAAAGTTTTTAAATTCATAGTGTTCACAAGGTGTTGTGAACCAAGGTTTAGACTTAGATCTTATTGATTTTGATGTATAAGTCTAAGATCTTGGTGTTTTTTATGTTGAAGCCTGAGCATTTGTGTAGCAACTCATATTTTCAGGTCATTACTCAACTATAAACTCAAAACTATTTACTTCGAACGTTTAAATATTTACTTAAACGTATAACCATTAGGTTAAATCGCGTAACATTTAACGCAAACCAATACTAGACTAAGTTTAGTCTACTTCAAATATGTGTCATATGACTTTTATAATCATGTTTTATTAGTCTATGCATTTTATTTTTCAAGTTTTACGTAAAACGCGTACGTTTTGCATTTTAGCTCATGCATGCATGCAAATACCAAACAAATGCACCACCTTTACATCTTGCATCATTATAAACACTTGGAATAACAAAAAAAAAAAAAAAATTAATCCAACCCTCCCCTTACTACCCCATGAATGGGCACCAACCCACATGTACCATAACCCACTTTTGTTTATTAACATAACCACCTATTACACTAGTATACCCCTTTTGTTTCCTAGCCAATTTGTCTCTAAGCCTAACCAACTCTTAAACCTCCTTACACTCTTGTTTGCTTACTTAGATGGAACACACTTACCTCTTACATGTCCATGATTCTCTTACAACCTTTCCTAGTTGTGCACTATAAAAGGAAGGCACTAAGCTTATGTTTTCACACACAACAACAACAAAAATATCTCCTCTCCCTCACTCAAAACTCACGGCAGCAATAAGGTCCAAAGAAGAGGGTATTTTGGTTCTTGATAGCTTGGGTTAAGTATTTTGCAGGAAATAATTTGTGAAGGGTTTGATTAGCTAGGGTTTAGTAGCAATTTTGGGTTTTTGGTTGAGTTTCATTGACTTCTTTAACACAAAACATTCACAAACATCAAGTAAGCATCTAATCACATTTATAAACTAATATTTACATTTATAGTACATGCCATGTTCATATTATCACTTTTGTGTACTTGTGGTGTTGAAGGAAATAAAGTTACACATTTTTCTGTCCTGTTCATACTTGTGGTGTTGAGGAATTTTAAATATTACATGCCATGTTCATATTATCACTTATGTATACAAGTTTTTGTCCATATTTTCAGGTGTATGTTTCGACATAAAAACACATCTTACATATTTTTCTTGACCTTGCCGATTTTTGTGAACTTATATATATGTCTTAAGTTGTTCCGTGAATTTTTGGAGTTAATTTGGTATTTTTATTAAATCACATGAAAATGTTAGTCAATACCAACAAGAATCTAAGTACCGTTTGTAATTGGAGAAAACGGCCACCCTAAGATCTAGTTGAGTAAAAATTACGTGAATAGCTACTTTAGGGGACACTTAGACCTAATCGTAGAGAATTGAATCGACTCGTGACGATAAACATCGAAGGAGATGCGGCCCCAACAAGTTAGGCCATACATTTTGAATTTTAATAGCATTGATACACTTATACATTTTTTTTTACTTTATACAATAATTGGTGAAGAACCGCGTCGAGTAGCTTACAATTTTGGAAAGTATACTCGAAAAAGATGAACATAGGCCTTTGAAACAAGCATCTTTTCAAAAAATGAGTAAGAAATAGTCCAATTACGACGAAACTTTCCTGAAAAATGAGTAACAGCAGGTCATCTCTTGTTTTAATATGAACCGACACTCAAAACTTATTTTCACGAACCGAAACTTTGAAATAATGAAAGTAGACATGCTCACCTTCGTTTAGTGAGTTTAACGAAAAAAACGGACTTAAAACGAATTAGTTACGCTCAAATGAAGATGAGAAAAACTTAAAAGTTAGTAAGACTTATTATTAGGGTTTAATAAAAACGCGTTTTGAATATATTTCTTAAACGATCGACTTACGTAACTTTGTAAAACCTCACTACAAGTATATAAGGGTGATAAAACTTCATATGCATTTAGTACATGTTATCCCTAAAGCGACTTATTATTCTAGGTCGCGTTTAGGATTCCTGATTGTTATTCTATGATATACTCTTCCGAGTACTTTGATTCTTGAGGTGAGTTTCATAGCCCCACTTTTACTTGTTGTACTACTCGTTTTAAACTACTTCAGAGTGAGATTACATGTTCATACTTAATTCATTATTTTTTTACTTAAATATATTACTCGTTTTGCCTAAAATTCATGCTTGTTTACTTGAATACGATTTTCGCTTTTCTTATGGACACAAGTGCATAAAACATTTACTTATTGACTAAGTTACCACAATAGCCATAAGTCCCCATTTATCATGAACCGTTAATTACTTGTAAGCGCGAATGTTGTGAATAGATCTATTGGATTGACACCCCTGCCCGGGTTGGTCGCACCAACTGGATAAACGGACGCGTATCATTTGAGAACATTGTGTGTTTGGCTAGATACCTAAAGGGGCAATCATATATTTGTGCAAATCGCATAGAGATTACGTTAACGCTTCGGGGTCATTAACTTAGGGCAATAATATTACCTTTCTTATGACATTTTATTCGGTATAATGGTCATTTTATATTGAAATCTTGTGGTCTACGATACTAATTTACTTAATGGTAAACATTTATTTCCAAAACAATGCGAGTGACATAATGGTATCATTTATTTCCAAGACATTGTGAGTGACACAATGGTCTCTAAAACTTCTCATGACATTGTGAGTGATACAATAGTCACAAAACTATTTTTGATCCACATTACTTTTACTCAACGTTATTATTTACTTAAACCTATGAACTCGCTAACCCTGTTGACCGTTTTAGCATGTATTTTTCTTAGGTCCTTAGACGCGTTTGCATGATTTGAAACTGGAGCATCATTACTAGAGTCACCTTTTTTGTGGTTTCAACATTTCGAAGATTTATTGTATTGCTTTTATATGTTTGGTTATGAATTCTTTAAACATTGTCTTGTTAAAACTTTACTGATGAGATCAAACGTGTATTTTCAAACGACTCATGTATATGTCATTTAATATTACTTTTAACTTTGTGCTATAAAGTCAGCCCCTGGTATCTTTCCGTTGCGATATTTTGGGGGTGTGACAATTTGATACTAAATCAACTTTGTGTTTAGTACCTGAATCTCCTTCATCAGAACTAACCAAGGAGTTTCAGATTCAGCTTCAGCCTTATGTTCAGTAGGAGCTGATGTTTTGGTTTTGTTTGTGCCTTTGATATTAGGAACTGAAGGCTTTGGTTTTGGTGTTTCATCAATCACAACTTTTTGAGTTGGCAACTTTTCTTTCAGAAGTTGAAGGCTTTAAGATTGATTTGTTTTTGGACTATGATTCAGCACCCTGAGGTTTGTTCAAAGGTGGAAGTGGAGTTGCCTCCACTGAATCTTATTCTTACATTGAATCAGATTCATTTTCTGACTGGTTTTCAAGCGTACGAATCCTACCAGTGTCAAAGTTGGACATGTCAGGTTCATCAGCCCATCTCCTACTGATGACCTTTTTTGACATTTCTTTCTCATAACCAGTTGATGACTTAACAAAGACCGTGTCTTTAGGTTCAGTGTTTGATGAACCTTCAATGAGCTGGCCAGTGTTTGATGAACCTTTTTTGTTTAGGAATTTGTTCACTAATACACTGATTGACCATATCTGAGCTATTTAGCTAAGATCTATTTTTCAAATTTTCTTCTTCAGGTTGTTTTCTAAGGTCTTGATTCTCTTTGAGAATCTCAATGTTTTGGTGATGAAAGGTAAGGGCAGAAAGTTTTGCTTATTTTACCTTTTACAGTTCTTCCCTACATATGTTCAGTTCCGGAACAATATTCCTATATTTCAGCATGAGGTTTTTCCATTGTTCCTCATCATATTTTAGGTCAACACACAAATAATCAAGAAAAGACTTTATATCTTCATTATATTCTAATTCAAGAAGATTTTTTACTGATATTGTGATCCATTCACCATTCTGGCATACTCTTTACCCACTGCTACCTTTTCATCATCTGCAAGAGCAATAAGAACCTTCATTTCAACCATTTCATCATCATCAAATGATACTAATTCTTCATCCCAATCCTATGCTTCTGCAACAAGACTTTTGCTTATTGTTTAAGGAACTGGGGCAGGTTGAGGTACAAGAAGTTAAGAGAGCAAGTTCGGCTTTAACTTTGTTGTATTTTACCTCAAAGTCCTTTTGGATTTTTGGCTTAGCTTTGTATCCTGATGATGTTTGTGAGTGAGGTGAGTTGTTTGGGTTGAAATCTGTTTTGGTTGGGTGAAGGGTATGAAGGTGTGGAAGTTTTGACATAACAATCTTTTGCAAAATGTCCAGCTTTTCCACACTTGAATCATTTGGTTTTTTTTAAGCTTTTGACCCATTGAACCTTAGAGAATTATTTTTGAATAATCTATTTGAGTTTACTAGAAGAGCCCTTTTATGGAACTCTTCATCAAGGTCATCTACTCATCCATATATTATTGACTGCTTCTTGTGTCCTCCTCATCTCTAGGATCACCTTGAAAATCCTAAAAACAGAGTTAGAGAAAAAAAATCAATTGATATGGGTTTGGTGGTCAAGGTCAAGTCCTTTTTGTTGTCAACCTCATTGATTATGTCAATGATTCTTTCTTTATAATTGAATTTCCCAAAGAGTGTAGCTAAGTAAAGGTCTTTAACATGATTAGAGTTTCTCAAACTTTGGAAAAAGCTTAGCCATTTCTTGGGAAGGCTGTTAACAAAACCAGCATCTATTTCATGTTTCTCAAGCTTAACACCATAATTAGTAAGTTCATTTAACAGAACTTTGTGTCTGGTGAAAGTTTGAGAGACAGTTTCACCTTCCAAATGTTTGAAGAAATTGTATGCTAGTTTTAAATTCATGACTTTATTTTCTTCGACTTCAGATGGACCTTCTTGTGATAGACACATTCATCCTATGATTTTCTGGCAGTGAGACAAATTATGACTTGTTCCTTGAGGTCATCTGAAAGACATGAAATGATGAGACCCTTCATGAGTTGGTCAAGATTGACAACCCTGAGTTCATCATTTGACCACTGTGGCTCTGGTTTGTCTAAACCAACGGCAGTTTCTGAGACATATGGCCCAATTGTAATGGTTTTCATGAATTGAGGTTTTATACTCACAATGTGACATCGACACCTTTTCTTCCATAATTTTTCCTCTTCTAGTTTAGGAGTAACAATGTAGCTACCCTTATCGTTTAGAAGTTGATGAACTTCATTGTTTGCCATGGTGGATCTCGATTTTAAAAACTTTGAGCAATCTGTTTTGAATTTTTTTATAAATCAGATGGCTCTGGTACCACTTGTTAGACCCTCTGTAACATGTTATAACTTAAAAACTAAGTTAAACAATATTCCATGAAAACATATGGACGTGCATAAACTGTTAAGATAAACAACAAGTAAAGCAATTTAAAGCACGAGACACAAAGTTTAATTTTTAACGTTTAAAATTCTTATTTGAATAAAATAAAGAATTTGTCAAGGTTGGATTGTGGAATATCAAACCTAGTTGAATGACAATGTGTAATGATATCCTCTAAAACTTAAACACAAACATAAGTTAGTGTTTAAGTACCAACTATTCTTACTCGTTGAATGTTTAGCGGCCTAGTTAGGTTCAACGAGTAAAGTGTTCTTTTGAAGACTTTGGTGTCTTAATTGCAAGAGATATTTTATTCCTTTACAAGCATTCCCTTTTATGGAACGGAATTAGTGTTCCACGGGCTTCCTAAAGTACATGTGTTAAGCATCTAGTGGAGGGATGAGATGCGTCTAAACAAGTACTAGGTTAGGTCTTACTTTAGGGAACATGTGGGAAACTAGAAGGGAGGGTTGAATAGTTTACCAACTTTTTAATTTATTATAAATATTTACTTTGTGAAAAACTTTGATTCGTATGTAGATGAAATCAACCAACACCAATATGATCACAACCTTAAGCTAACACTAACAAACAGTGTAAATAAATAAAGAGATAGGGATGGAAAGATCAAACTGAGACAAGTGATTTATAGTGGTTTGGTCACAGAGCTCTTCTTCGCCCTACTCCACTCCCCGAGTACCCAACTCGAGAGTTAAAAGCACTATGTCAACAACCTCCCTTCAGGCGGAGAAAACCGTACAATGTCGCTTAGGTTATTTTCCGACACTAAGCTAGATGTCGAGTACTAATCATAGCTAGTACCAATCTACCACGATCCACATGATCCAAACTTCTTAGACGATCTACACGATCCTAACCTTTCACACAATCAACACGATCCTCACACAATCTACACAATTCTCACAATCAACTCAATCTACCTTGATCCACTTAATCAATACTTTAACACACTAGCTATAAGAAATCCCCAAGATCTCAACACGATCACAATGATCCACACAAGATATTGATAAGGCAAAAAGTGTACCGCTTTTAAGGGGCATTTAAGCCTAAATACGTGATTATTTGATCAATTACTTCCTTAAATTGTTCCTTTTGTCATTTTAGGTACTTTTGAGGAGAAATCTGGAAAAGAAAGCATTTTGGACGTTTTTAGAGCATAAAAGTGAAAAAAGGGCAAAGTCTCAAAATCCTTACTGGGAACAGTACCTGACGACGTCAAGACTTCACACATGACGGCGTCAAGCTTGGTAAAAGAGGCGGAAGTGGAAAATACACGTGACGGCCCAGAACATTTTCAGTGTAATTGACCTGACGGCATCACCAAGGCCGTCAGGGTCAAAATGCAAGTGACGGCCCAGAGCTCAATTTCTACATGACAGTGTCAAGACTGGATCTAGGCAATACAACTCTTAATTTGGCGGCGAGTTGACGGCATCAGAAGCTACCACATGACGCCGTCAGGATGTATTCTCTATATATATTTTTCCAATTTTTCATTCATTGTGTGTGGAACATTAGGAGGAACTTTACCACAAACCCTAGGTCGAATTTTCATCATATTGTAGGGGTTTCAAACCCTTCTTTCATCCATGTTTGAATAAAGATAGGTCTTACAATAATCATTCAATATGTCTATGTGTTGTTTGATTCTATCTTATGCGTGTCTTTCTTTTAACATGCTAGGCTAGGTTTTTATTGTGTTTGCTTAGATGTAGTGAAACCTAGATGTTGATTATTGGTTGATGGTTTGTTTATAATTGTTTTGGATGATTGTATTCGATGTTAGGCTTAAGAAAACTGGCAGGCTTCCATTGGTAACTTGCTTGAACGTCTTAAGAAACATGATCGGAGGTGTACTACGATTTTTGGTTGTATTTAATGCATAAGTGAATTCTAATGATCCCATGTTAGGAGCTTTTAGTCGGCTCGACATAGGAGTGAAGTAGGAGCTTATAGAGTTAAGGAATATTGTACACGGCCCTACGACTAGTATTAAGGAATATAACCCGTCATCCATGCAATTGTAACAAGCTAATCAACCGGTAAAAGATATCTAGGGAGTAATGAAATCTAAGTAAACACATCTTTTCTCATTATTGTTTACACCACATTATTACTTTAGTTTATTTTCATTTCTTTTTATTTTATTTTGATTGCATCTGTAGTTAATTGGGTTAGTTGACTAGCAACTAATTCCGCCCACTCCTTCAAAACCCGAGATTTTACTTGCTTTCATAAAATATAAAAAATACAAAAAGAATCATCCCTCACCTCTAGACCTAGTTTAGTAGGCTTTCTAATCCTAGCGACACTATTACTGAGTTGAACGATCAATCCCCTGGTACTTGTCACTATACTATACTACAATGATCAGGTACACTGCCTGGCGGGGATTGCAAGCTTCTCAAGATCCCTTGAGAGGTAAAACCTGTTGCGAGGGCTCAATCCCGTGTATCAGATATCTTATACAAGATTACATCACTTGATGTATGTCAAGATACAATCAAGCAATGCAAGTGCACTACACAAGGACTCTAACACTTTGTGTCTTCTTGACACCTTGTGTTCTTCTCTTGACTAGTAGAGGATTGTAGGTGATCTTTAGTTGGATGAAAGAATCACTCTTTAAACAAAAAAAAACTAACTAATAATCTGAGAAGTATAACTAGAAAAGGAGGATGGAATACATAAAGTTTTGTGTGAAAAATGATGGTAAAAAATTGAGAAGTAAGGTGGTATTTATAGGAAATGAAAATTTGACCGTTACAGGGGGACAATACCACTAAATAGCACACGGTACCACTAAATTTAGTGGTACCGTGTCAGACAAAGACGCTCCAAATTTTGTTTTTAGTGGTGAAAGTTTATTTGGGGAAGTTTGGGACTAATTTGAGGGGGGGAAATAGCTGTTATGAAATTCAAACTTATTTTCCCATTAAAACATTACTTTAAATCTCAAAAATAATTTGTAAGGTGTATTTTTGAAAAGAAGGTTTTGTCACATTAAAATGTGAAGTCTAAAACACAAATTCACTTCTTAGATCATTTGTCAAGTTGTAAATTTGTTTGTTCTTACCTAGAGTGATTTACGTAGAAATCGGATATTTCGACTTAAAACTTGTTTACGTTTATTTTGATGTAAAATGTTTTCACATTTTGTTATCATCAAAACGTAGAGGTATAAAAAGTTGGGAATAACTTTTTTAGACATTATTTGCATCAACAATCTCCCCTTTTTGATGATGACAAAACATAAGCTCATTTTAGGTGAAAGATTAATTTTGAAAAGTTTTTAATATGAGTTTATATCCCACTTCTCCCCCTTTTTGTCGAAGTAAAAAGAATACTAAGGCTCCCCCTTGATGTATACTCCCCCTCATTTGGAGCATAACACAGAATCGAGCAATGGTTGATGCTACAAAACAAGGTTAGATGACACAAATACAATATCTAATATGTAGCGTTCAAGACAAATATTCAACCATAGTATAATTTGGCTAAGAAATCGAATCATGAAAAGGCTAATCCAACCAAAAGTAATAAGAAAGAAAACCAACCACAAACAAGAAATAAGCCCATGCATTAAAAGAGAAAAGATGATCGCACATAGGGTGTGAGTACAAGAAGTAATGAAAAGAAAACAACAAGAAACACATGTTAATCTTTAGTGACTTGAGAGGCCCTAAGATTTGCTTCTAGTCCAAGAAGAGGTCCTAATTTTTATTCATGAAAACTAAACATGAACATGTTTAGTTGAATGTGCTAAGGGATGGTGATGGTGATGGTGTCATGATTGGTGGTTGTGGTGGTGTTAATAGTTGTTCCACATAAGAGAACATGTAGTAGAGTTCATCCCTCAAAGAGGAGATGAGGTTACGGTTGTAGAGACAACATAGGCAATTTGCACTATGTATATCAACCGGGTTGAGTTGAATCGGAGGGCCCATGATAGGTGAAGGAGGTGGTGAGTATGTTGGTGATGGAGTTGGCATGGCAAAGTCCAATGGGGTGATAGGTGAAAGTGTGTAATTCATGGATGAAGGTGTGGTGTTGAAAGAAGAGGATGATGTAGATGTTGTTCTAGTAGATGATGATTTAAAAGGAGCATTTGGTGGAGGTGGCGATTTTGGGGTGCATTGGGAAGGTGGTGTTGTGACTTCATCATCTTTGGTGAGATCAACAAAGAGAGGGTTTGATGGTGGCTTAACGGTAATTTTAGGTTTCTTGGAGATGTGATTTGTTGATCCTTGTGTGGAAGCCATGGTGAATGAAAGGTATGATGATGAGGGTGAGTTGCAATAAATGCTTGTAAGGGTGAGGCCTTAAATAGGCAAGAGTGTTGTGATTTGAATTAAAGTTGGTGAGGATGTCCTATGGTGGTCTAGAGGAATCTTAACATGCATGAGAGTTTGCAAAATGTTGCAGGTTTAGAGGATAGGGATGCAAGAATCTAGAGTAAATAGTAAAACTTCGTCTAGCAGGGGACGGTACCACTAAATACCATACTGTATCGTTAAATTTAACGGTACCATGGCATGTTTAATGGTACCGTGACCTAGAGATCACGAATTTTTTCTGTGATGCCTATTTCTTGGCAGCTAGAAGGAGTTTTCTTAGGGGACCATTTGCAGGAAATGGTAGTGCCTCGAACCACTAAAGATTAATTTACCAAATAAGTCCAATATTACTCTACTCCTAACAATCAAAATAAGTCAAACACTCATCTAAGGAGGCTAAGCATGCAATCAAGGAGACAAAAGAAAGATCTAGCATCCAACATAACACATAGTTCAAATCATCCAATAGTGGGAAACTATAAGAGTAATAGTTAGATGAGATATTCATTATAAAATCCTAATATGAGATAAGACTACTAATCCCTTCCTAACTACTTAAGTCCTTGCTTCTCAAGGATCATTTGAACTTCCTCCGGTTCCATTACACTCTCGAATTGAGCTCGCACCACTCCTAGATATCATAGTCAATAGAGGACGCATAAATAAAAATGGAAGAGATATGAAACTCATTTATGGGTTTCATGACGGGTTTAAAGAGTGAGTATTGTGGACCATGAAGGTATGGGTGAAAGTTTATGATGTAGTGATAGAGACGAGTTAGGAACATCCCATAAGGTATCAATTTAATTTTGGTACCCTTGAGATGTACAATTCGCTTTGCGAAGAAGTAGGCAAGGTTGTATGGTTGTTGAGTGAGGACACAATACATCATGTGAGCATAACACGCGGGAAGTTGCTCACGGACACCTTGTAGACTTAGAACATTTTCCTTAAGGATGATTGCTCGAGAAAGCAATTCTTGACGAACCTCTGCCAAGCGAATTTTTGTTGGATCGAGGAAAGGAATGTACTTGTAAGTACGGAGGAGTTTAGTAAGTTCGCTTGGAGTGGGTATATAGGAACAATAAGGACTATCCTCTTCTCTATAGTTGAAGAGTGACTCAAGACACCAATCTTCAGTATAGGCACATTGCCCATGATTGGGAATACAAAGAATTGAGCAAATTACTCAAGAGTTAAGACAAACTTTAAGTTGCGAATCCAAAACCAAAGTGACAGAGATTGATCCTCGTTACGTACGAGTTCAGTTTGTCGAAAAAATTCCAACACAAAACGAGTACAAATGTGCTCGTTAATGTGTAGCAAGCAATCGAGACCTATAGCTCTAAATGACATGTTGATATCTCTATAGTAAATTAGAGAAGGATCAATGACACGACCTTCATGAAACTGACGGGTTTCAAGGTTTGTATAAGCACGAATGTGATTTCTGAGTGTTGTTGGTTCATGAGAGTTATCGGGAATGTAATTGTCGGTTGAGAGATGATCAAAATCATATTCATGAGACATGTTTGTAACCTATAGAGAAATTTAAATGAAAGTTAAGATTTGATAATACTAGTGTCAATTTTATGTATCTAGTGTGTGCCTATATGCAACATATGTAGAGGTGTGGTAATCTTGACTCTAAAAGCAAACCTAATAATATTATCCAAACACTCCTAATCTTTACTTTAGCTCAAGTGAATGTGTCGATAAATACATATTAATTATGTACTTCTGTCAACATTCATGAGATCATATATGCATGAAAACATTTTTAGTTAGTATCAACAATGCATAAAGAATTTTTCATGACCCTAGAAGTGTGTGAGTTTTTCAAAACAATTGAATTGGGAGGTTTCTTTGCAATTTCAATAGTATGACTCATAAGGACAAGATCTAGATTAAGACATGCAATTTAAAGTGGGTTTACGTAAATCCTAAGCTTTGAGGAGTAATGCTTGTTCTAGATTGTCTGATTCTAGTCTTAATTGCATAAGAGTTTAATCAAAAGTGAAAAACTCCCAATTCAATTTTTGTGCATAAATTAATCCTAGACTCAAAATAAAGACAAATTGAATTAAGTAACTTACAATTGATGTTAAGGAAATAGTAGTGATTGATGATCTTTAGAATCCTAATGCCTTGAAATGATCTTGAAAAGAGTGTGAATGAATCTTGGGTTGTGGGGTTTGGGCTAGAGAGAAATTGTAGATGTTGGGAAAGTTTAAAAGTGAATTGTGTGGGAAGAGAAGACTGAAATATAGATTGTTTCAGACATACGGTTCCACAGTACCACTAAAATTAGTGGTGTTGTGGCCACTTTAGTGGTCCCGTGATCTGTAGAGACAAAATTTTGTCTCATTTTGATTTATGACGAATAAATCTTGCTTAATTAGTGAGACTTCTTGACACGAGAAAAGAATTTATACCTAATAAATTCTTATTATGGAATGAGTAGGACGCGACGAGACGGGATGACCTTAATATTTCTGAGGAAATATTTAAATAGTCATAAGATGAGACGCACGGGATGACTTTAAATAGTCATAAGACATGATTTATGGAATATGTTCCGTCATTCCTAGACCTAGACGAAGATAGTTGAAGGACTCACGCTAGAGGGGTTTTGTTAGGATGTCAGCGATATTGTCTTGCGAGGGTACTTTCTCAATAGAAATGTTTCCCTTTTGAACACTATCGCGAAGCAAGTGGTGACGAATTTCGACGTGTTTAGTACGAGAGTGTTGAACGGGGTTTTTGCTCAAGTCAATAGCACCTTTGTTATCACACATAATGGGGATGTCATCTAGATGGATATCGTAATCTATAAGAGCTTTTTTCATCCATAGTGCTTGTTGACATGCCTTTCCAGCGCTTACGTATTCGGCTTCGGTTGTGGAGATAGCAAGAGCCGTTTGTTTCTTGGAGAACCAAGAAGTTAAGCAGCAACCCATGAAGGTACAAACACCACTCGTACATTTTCTATCCACATAATCTCTCACATGATCAGAGTCGGCATGGACGATAGTTTCTACATCGATCCCCTTGGGATAAAATAATCCCAAGTGTATAGTGCCTTTAATGTATCGGAAGATACGCTTAACCGCTTCAAGATGAGAGGTTTTGGGATCCTCTTGGAAGCAAGCACAAAGGCAGACACTAAACATTATATTGGGCCTACTTGACGTTAAGTATAGTACACTACCTATCATCCCCCTATACTTAGTGTGAAAAAGGATGGTAAAAAACTGAGAAGTAAGGTGGTATTTATAGGAAATGAAAATTTGACCGTTACAGCGGGACGGTACCATTAAATAGCACACAATACCACTAAATTTGATGGTACCGTGCCAGAAAAAGACGCTCCAAATTTTGTTTTTAGTGGTGAAAGTTTATTTGGGGAAGTTTGGAACTGATTTGAGGGGGGAATGTAACAATTCACATTTTCGGGTTACTATTCATTTTTACTATCCATTTCCAAAATTTTAATTTCATATTCTTGTAAGTTAAAATATTTTAATGATAATCCGAAATTTTGACATTCGTCGGATCATTTCTCAAGAATTTTGAAATTTTAAATTTTTCGAATTTGCGTTTTACGCGATTTACGCGTTTTAAACCTAAGTTTCCAGCGTTAACAGCGTTTTCATGACCCGTTAAACTTATCACTCATTCTTATAAGATAATAATGAGTATATTGATAAGTTTAATCATTTCTACAAGTTTCATATTTTTACGATTCCCGGTTTTACATTTCATGACTTAACGGCTTATCGTTAGCGATTATCAGGATTAAACTAACTCCGTAAAAGCAAGATATGATCAAAAATCATCAAGTCACTTATATGAATCATAAGGAACGACCAAGTGGTGCATCACCATGGCCTTGGTAGCTTGGTGAGAGCCATGGAAACCTTATGCATTCATGTGTTATCTTAAGAGCCATAGAAAGACTTATGGTCTAAAAATTTCCAAATAGTTATCATGTGTTTCATTCTAAGCCAAGCCTTAGCATGAACCAACCTCCTCAAAACTCTATAAATGCTCCCTCCCCCTCATTATGGTCGTTCATCACACAACACAAGCACACTTTCCATATTTTGATTCATAACTCCAAGTTTACATATTCAAGTGAAGACTAGAGTAAACTACATCAAGTCCTTTGCAATCTTTGGTGAATCCTCTTGAGTTTAAATCCACTCAAGTCACCTAAGATCTCAACACAAAGTCCTTAAAGAAGACAAGGGTGTAGAAGGATTGCTAGAAGTGTGGATAAATTGTTCAAATCAAAGTCCTAGTTCTAAAGTCCTTGATATCCCTTTCTATTAGAAAGCCAGAAGTTGTAAGAATGACTAACACCCACTCTTGGTCAACATCATTTACATGCTTCCCATATTTATTTATGATATATATATGGTCTTTATATTGTGTTCATGATGTACAGTAACCTTTAAAACAAGTTAAGAGAACTATATGTTAACCTTATGCAAGTAAACATGAAAACTAGTTACATATATTATGAAATACGACCAAAATAGTATAACAATGATATTAGACAATTACCTAAAGTTAAAAAGGACATTAAAAGGAAAAAATAACAATTTGAATCGCCAAAAACGAGTACACGAGTCAAAAGATACGTCTAAAAGAAGTTAGCGAAACCAAAATGCCGAAACTGCCAAAACAAGCTGTTAAGCAGCTGACCTTTTTGAACGAGGCCCTTCTGGTCCATTTCATCAAAAAGTTAAAACACGAAAGTTTTTCGGAACGACGTTTTCCTTTGGTTTCAAAGAAGATCGAGTCTTGAAAACTGATGAGGCGAAAAATGAACCACTTTTAGGGGGTCATTTAAGCCCGGAATTGAATTTATTTGATCAAATATTACCCTAAATTGTTCCTTTTGTGATTTTAGGTACTTTGGGAGAGAAATCTGGAAAAGGAAGCAATTCGGACGTTTTTGGAGCATAAAAGTGAAGAAAACGCCAAAGACTTAATTTGTGACGACCTAGTGCAAACCTGACGGCGTCACAACAAGGGCGTCAAGAGTAAAATTTGTGACGGCCTACACAAGGTGTACACATAACGGCGTCAGACCCAGATCTAGGCAGTCCGAGGAACTATTTGGCGGCGAGATGATGGCGTCAGCCCTTTGTTCTTGACGCCGTCACCTTCTAAACTCTATATATAGTTTTCTAATTTTCATTCATTAAAGAGGAACTTGTGTGGAGAAACCCTAGGGCCGAACTTTGTAAACCCTAGCTCATATTTTACAGTATTTTCAAGGGTTTTCACCCCTTGAATCCTTTCATGTGCTATTGAGATAAGTCTTCTCTTTAATTCAATCAATATGTCTATGTGTTGGTTGATTATATCTTTTACTTGTCTTGATTTCAACATGCTAGGCTAGATCTATCTTGTGTTTGCTTAGATCTAATTAAACCTAGATGTTAATTATGTGTTGATTACTTGTTTATGGTTGTATTGGATGAATGATTTCAATGTTAGGCTTAAGAAAACTGGCAGATCTCTAATGTGTAACATGCTTGAACGTCTTAGGAAACATGAACCGATGTGTACTAGGTTTTATTGGTTGTATTTAATGCATGAGTAAATTCTAATGATCCCATGTTAGGAGCTTCTTAGCCGGCTCGACATAGGAGTGAAGTAGGCACTCATAGGTTTGGGGAAGTAAGTACGCCACCCCATGAATGGTATTAAGGAATACAATCAGTCATCCACGTAACTATAACAAGTAATTAACGTGTAAAAGATATCTAGGGAGTAGTGGAATCTAAGTAAACACATTTCTCCCACATATTGCTCATAACTTTTGTTTAAATTAGTTTATTTTCATTTTTAGTATTTTATTTCGATTGCATCTTAGTATTGGGTTAGTTGACTAGCAACTAATTCCGCCCAACTCCTTCAAAACCCGAGATTTTTACTTGCTTTCTAAAAAATATAAAAATACAAAAAGAATCATCCCTCATCTCTAGACCTAGTCTTTAGGTTTTCTAATCATAGCGACACTATTCCTAGCTGAACGATCAAAACCCCCGGTACTTGTCACTATACTATACTACAACGATCAGGTACACTGCCTGGTAGGGGTTGTAAGCTTCTCAAGATCCCTTGAGAGGTAAAGCCTGGTGCAATCCCTACGCATCAAGTTTTTGGCGCCGCAGCCCGGGGAATAGTTATTGTCTAGGTTAGAATCTCTTTTTATTAGGTCTACTTTCTATATTCCTTTCTAGTAATATTTTATTTTTATTCTTAGGTTTTCTTTAGTCTATCTTATTTCTTTATTTCCTTTGTTCGTTAAATATCTCGATGGATAACAATAACATTGATCGTTTGATTCCTGTTATTCATGTTTTTCGTCGTAGGATTTTCCAAATGCCCGCCCCAATCCCTTTAGTGGAAAATGAGAACCCACCTAACCTCTTTCCTAACCACCACTTTGACAATAATTCTGAGTTAGAGGAGTCTGACCATGATGATGACCATAGGGCTAGTCCTTTTTACTATTCAGACTCCGATGAGGATCTTGATGATGGTGATGTGATTAATGAGAATAGGATGGAAGAGGAAGTGAACCCTCTTAGGTATGTCGACCCTAGAACAAGGATTGAGAGTGATAGTTCATTCAACATGCAATTTCCTTGTAAGATTGGATTTAGGAGCTTTAACGCCTATCTTAACTCATCTCTCCCGATAAACATAATCTCGCGTAATGAATATAATAAAATCATAGTAGATGAGTTAGAATAAAAAGGGATTGCTAGGGCAATACCATTGCATGTGTTTGTTGGAAGCTTTGTCTATCTCGTTGAGTTCATGGTTATGGAGAATCTAGGAAAATTTATTGATAATAAGTTAACCCAAGTTGTGTTTGGAAAACCTTTCAAAAGATTGACCAACCTTGATGAAAAACTTATGGAAGGGTTAATTACATTCTCGGATGGGGATGAAGATTTTGTCTACCATATGCCCCGTGCACACCCTAGGTTCAAGGATTTTTCCATGGAGAAATGTAGTAGGTATCCGCCCATAGAATTGCTAAGTGAGAATGATAAGAGAAAAGGGCTTAAATATACACATGAAAAGAACAAAAGATATTATCGCGGATGTTTAGAGTTAGGAGACGATTATAAGAAAGATGGGGTGACTATTAGATGGCTCACGCTTGGTTATGTGAGCGTAAGCGATACACGGTAACCCATGACCTTGAGTCTAGCTACAAGACTCGTAAAATAAAGAAAAGCGCTTCTTGGGAGGCAACCCATGATTGTGTGTGATTTTTTATTTTGTTTGTTTATTATTTGCTTCTGCATGCATGCTTTATTTTTATTGTTGGTAGATCATGTTTCTAAACTAAATAGTGGAAATACTTTACTTTGTTGTTTGGCCTAGTCTTAACTTCACCCAAAGGTATTTTTGCAAAAGATAAGTGTAAGGGGAAACCCCAAATATGTTTTTAAGAAACAAAACCGATCATGATTCTCCACAATATTAAGTGAACATGTATATTCGTATTTGTTAGAGTCAAATGCTTGTATCGAGTCATAATGATGTTTTGCAGGATTTTCCAGGAAATAGGACGAAGTTTTTCCAGAAATTTTCCGGAAACTTAACATAAGAATTTCTGCAGATCACTTCTGACGGCGTCACGAGTTTACTCTTGACGGCGTCACGTGTAAAATTCTGGAAATTTTACCAGTTTTTTTTTTCTAACGGAGTCTTAAAGTTATTGTTGAATCATTAGTTTTATAATCTCCAGGAAATCTGCAAACATCATTCCGCAAGCATTATATCTTATTTTGTTTTCTAGGATTTAGTAACATATGTAGATTGCCGCCAATTTTATGCGAGGTTGCATTGTCTGTTTTCTCAGGTTTTTACAGGTTATATATGACAAGAAGATGATTATTATTCTGGAAGGAAAACTTTGATTGTTCATTTTCTTGGAGGAAGATTTAACCTGGCCACCTTATTATCCATACCGAGCGAATTAGGGAGTATTTGATTTCATTCTTTTTACTTATTTCACTTTTACATTCTTTATTTGAACATTGGGGACAATGTTAATCCTAAGTGTAAGGGGAGGGTAAAATGATGATACCTTACAGATACACTTTCGCTTGAGTTTGTTTGTTTAATAGTAGATGTGCAATAAAACTATGAGAAATACTTGTTAGTGCAATTTTAGCGCCAAATTTAATTTTTTTTACAACATTTAGGATTGAAACTTTAGCCATAGCTAGCGTCTCATGGATAGGAGATTGTATGACTAGCACATAACCGTATCATTCAGAAAAATTTTCCACCCAAATATGGAGGTTCGCCTTTAGATTTGATAGGAAAAGCATTTACTATTAGTGCTTATGAGTGTACCGGTAGCATTTAGATTTTAGAACTTGCGTTAGTGATGCATCCCGAGACCGCTAGTGAGACTACATTCGTGTAGTAGGATTTATTACATGATAAGAGGCATTAGGATCACCCTTGTGTTAAACCCGTATTATAATTACTTGACCATTTGAGTCATATTACTTGGCTAGTTAAGTCAATTAATTTTTCCCACACCATTAGCGTTGTACTCATTTTTAGTACACGAAACCCGTACACCCCTCCGAGCCTATCTTTTCGTTTCTAACTTTAAGCATTTTACTTAAAGGAAGAATTTGTTACACCCCACTTAAATGTACACCCAAATCGCCTTAGCCTTCCGTGTATGCACTCATCTTTAGTGCATTATTGTTATTTATTAAACCCTAAGTTAATTATCTAATTGATTACATGGTTGCTAAGTCGAGTCATATCCTTGTACATATTGTTTTGGGACGATTGGGACTCATGGGTAAAGTACTTATGTTATGGAGTAATGGGGAAGAACATAATATTATTACCCCCATATGTACGTTAATCTTAAAAGTACTCCAAGTGTTTTGATTATCTTGATTCGAGTCATTAGATTAATTTATTGTAAAGTATGTAAAATTCAAGTGTAAGGGGAATTTACATTCCCTATGATGTATTATTTTGGATGGTAGGGTAAGAGTGTATGCAAAAAAAAAAAAAAAAAAAAAAAAAAAAAAAAAAAAAAAAAAAAAATCGAAAAATCAAGAAAAAGAAAAAGAAAAAAATATAGAAAAAAGAAAAGAGAAAAAACATACGGACTACCATCACGTTTCATTCTATGTTTATTTTGTGTTTTTGTTATTTTTCATTTATTAGCTTAAGTCGAGTCTAGTCTTAGCTTAGCAACGCCATATTGTACATGTAATTAACCAAGATTATTAACTCGCCACCAGTAAAGACTGCCTATATCCAACAAAACCGTGTATTTCATATCCCTACACCTAACGTTACAACCCTTTAAAAGACCTCTTTGATAGTTTATCCTAGGTTCTTACGCCATGTGGTGGAGGTTTGATCCTTTCCCAAGCCTATGGTAATCTATTTTGCTATTACAGGTAGTGAGAGATATTTCCGTTTCCATATTGTGATATTACTTTATTACACCCGAGAGATGTGAGTATCTAAACACTATTTGTGAGGTGCTAGTGTATGACCTCCGTACTTGTCTTTGGTCTTTAGTGGAACGATTATTTGTTGTAGTTACTTTTATATTAGTGTTAAATGACCCCTAACTTGTATTTTGATTAGAATAAAAGCGCATTTGCTTGAGGACAAGCAAATCGCAAGTGTAAGGGTATATGATGAGGCGAAAAATGAACCACTTTTAGGGGGTCATTTAAGCCCGGAATTGAATTTATTTGATCAAATATTATCCTAAATCGTTCCTTTTGTGATTTTAGGTACTTTGGGAGAGAAATCTGGAAAAGGAAGCAATTCGGACGTTTTTGGAGCATAAAAGTGAAGAAAACGCCAAAGACTTAATTTTTCATGCTGAGAACAGTTCCAGACGGCGTCAAGAGGAAGACCCTGACAGCGTCAGGAGTAAAAGTGGTGACAACCCAGTGCAAACCTGACGGCGTCACAACAAGGGCGTCAAGAGTAAAATCTGTGACGGCCTGCACAAGGTGTATACATGACGGTGTCAGACCCAGATCTAGGCAGTCCGAGGAACTATTTGGCGGTGAGATGACGGCGTCAGCCCTTTGTTCTTGACGCCGTTACCTTCTAAACTCTATATATAGTTTTCTAATTTTCATTCATTAAAGAGGAACTTGTGTGGAGAAACCCTAGGGCCGAACTTTGTAAACCCTAGCTCGTATTTTACAGTATTTTTAAGGGTTTTCACCCCTTGAATCCTTTCATGTGCTATTGAGAAAAGTCTTCTCTTTAATTCAATCAATATGTCTATGTGTTGGTTGATTATATCTTTTACTTGTCTTGATTTCAACATGCTAGGCTAGATCTATCTTGTGTTTGCTTGGATCTAATGAAACCTAGATGTTAATTATGTGTTGATTACTTGTTTATGGTTGTATTAGATGAATGATTTCAATGTTAGGCTTAAGAAAACTGCCAGATCTCCATTGTGTAACATGCTTGAACGTCTTAGGAAACATGAACCGATGTGTACTAGGTTTTATTGGTTGTATTTAATGCATGAGTAAATTCTAATGATCCCATGTTAGGAGCTTCTCAGCCGGCTCGACATAGGAGTGAAGTAGGCACTCATAGGATTGGGGAAGTAAGTACGCCACCCCATGAATGGTATTATCCGTCATCCACGCAACTATAACAAGTAATTAACGTGTAAAAGATATCTAGGGAGTAGTGAAATCTAAGTAAACACATTTCTCCCACATATTGCTCACAACTTTAGTTTGAATTAGTTTATTTTCATTTTTAGTATTTTATTTCGATTGCATCATAGTATTGGGTTAGTTGACTAGCAACTAATTCCGCCCAACTCCTTCAAAACCCGAGATTTTTACTTGCTTTCTAAAAAGTATAAAAATATAAAAAGAATCATCCCTCATCTCTAGACCTAGTCTTTAGGTTTTCTAATCCTAGCGACACTATTGCTAGCTGAACGATCAATCCCCCGGTACTTGTCACTATACTATACTACAACGATCAGGTACACTGCCTGGTGGGGGCTGTAAGCTTCTCAAGATCCCTTGAGAGGTAAAGCCTGGTGCAATCCCTACGCATCAAAAACGCATAGCGAATGATATTTTTCTTAAAAATCTTAACAGCCCCTTATTGTACCAAAATGACTATGTATTTTGTCACGGCTTAGGAAAACTAAATGGCCTAAAGGTCTAGGGCTGAGATCACAAATGCGGCTAAGGGAAAGGTTGAGATCTCAAAGACATGGTTGCCAAGACCAAAGCCACGGCAAGGCCATGGCTAAGACCTCAAGGCTTTCTAAGCCGAAACCATTAACTAAAAGCTTTAGACTTAACAAAACAACCTAAAACAATTTGGATCTACTCCATCGATAAACCATGAGATTTTACAAGTAATATCACATCCATACTAGACTTAGTAAACTTATAAAGATAACAATCTTCATTAAAAATAAACTTTCTTAAGTTTATTTTCCGAAAATGTAACTTTTAACGACCAAAAGTATATATTTCTATCGAATACTACTGATGAGGCGAAAAGTGTACCGCTTTTAAGGGGTCATTTAAGCCCGAATTCGAGATTATTTGATCAATTATTGCCCTAAATCGTTCCTTTTGTCATTTTAGGTACTTTTGAGGAGAAATCTGGAAAAAGAAGCATTTTGAACGTTTTTGGAGCATAAAAGTGTAGAAAACGGCAAAGTCTCAAAATTCCTTGCTGGGAACAGTACCTGATGACGTCAAGCTTCAACACGTGACGGCGTCAAGAGTGACAAAAGAGGTGGATGTGGAAATTAATACGTGATGACCCAGAGTGTTTTCAGTGTTGTTAGCCTGACGGCGTCACCTAGGCCGTCAGGGTCCAAATACATGTGACGGCCCAGAGCTTATTTCAACATGACGGCGTCAGAGTGGATCTAGGACATATGAATTTCAACTTGGCGGCGAGTTGACGGCATCAGAAGCTAACACATGACGCCGTCAGGATGCATAGTCTATATATATTTTTCCAATTTTTCATTGTAATGTGTGGAACTTTTGTGGAACAAGTTGTGTAAAAACCCTAGGTCGAATTTCCTGCATATTGAAGGGGTTTCAAACCCTTCTTTCTTCCATGTTTACATAAAGATAAGTACTTCAATAATCATTCAATATGTCTATATATTGTTTGATTCTATATTATGTTTATCTTTCTTTTAACATGTTAGGCTAGGCTTTTATTGTGTTTGCTTAGATGTAGTGAAACCTAGATTTTGATTATTAGTTGATTGTTTGTTTATAATTGTTACGGATGATTGTATTCGATGTTAGGCTTAAGAAAACTGGCAGACTTCCATTGGTAACTTGCTTGAACGTCTTAAGAAACATGATCGGAGGTGTGCTACGATTTTTGGTTGTAATTAATGCATAAGTGAATTCTAATGATCCCATGTTAGGAGCTTTTAACGGCTCGACATAGGAGTGAAGTAGGATCTTATAGAGTTAGGGAATATTGTACACGGCCCTACGACTGGTATTAAGGAATATAACCCATCATCCATGAAATTGTAACAAGCTAATCAACCGGTAAAAGATATCTAGGGGGTAATGAAATCTAAGTAAACACAACTTTTCTCATTATTGTTTCCACCAAATTAGTAAATTAATTTAATTTTCATTTCTTTTATTTTATTTTGATTGCATTGGTAGTTAATTGGGTTAGTTGGCTAGCAACTAATTTCGCCCACTCCTTCAAAACCCGAGATTTTACTTACTTTCCATAAAATATAAAAATACAGAAAGAATCATCCCTCACCTCTAGACCTAGTTTAGTTGACTTTCTAATCCTAGCGACACTATTCCTGAGTTGAACGATCAATCCCCCGGTACTTGTCACTATACTATACTACAACGATCAGGTACACTGCCTGGTGGGGGTTGTAAGCTTCTTAAGATCCCTTGAGAGGTAAAACCTGTTGCGAGGGCGCAATTCCCACATATCAAGTTTTTGGCGCCGCAGCCCGGGGAATAGTTATAGTCTAGGTTAGAATTTCTTTTCATTAGGTCTACTTGCTAGATTCCTTTCTAGTAAGATTTTTATTTTTATTTTTAGGTTTTCTTTAGTCTATCTTATTTCTTTGTTTCATTTTTTCGTAAACTATCTCGATGGATGATGTGCATTTTATTAGTACAAGTTTTAAAATTTATAAACACGAATTATCCGATTATTATCTAGCACATACGAGCAAGTATACTCGTCCGGTGTAATAAAGGTGGGTAAGTCGAGATCGTCCCAAGGAATTTGGCGGTTTTAGTAATAAGAAAAACGTTTGTTAAATAAGGGTTGTCAATCCAAATTTATGTAAAATCTTAAAAGAAACTCAATAAAAACTAAATATATACTTATGTATAACTCCTTGATTGGTAATTAGGAGTATCGTAAAAATTTGAGTACAAAGTTTGGTGTAAAACTTGTTATGATGCGCAACTAAAAATGAGTAGTTATACAATCTATAATGTATGTCATGTTTTCACTACCACTAAGAATTCTATCACCTAAATGACTCCTTTCGAACATATCAAATTAGTATGACAATCCTATAAACACATGGTTGTTTAGAAAATCAATTCTTTTCTTATGAATTCCTACGAATCCTTTCGGTCCTTTTTTCGTGATAAAATCGTCTCAAATCTATTTTAATAAGTAAATAAGATGGTTGTCAAGCATCCTATTTCATACTAATTTGGTGCATTAATATTTTGGAATAAAAACAAGTTGAAATTCCTTTCGGACCTATTTTTCAAGAAATTGTTTTTACCGACAAATTAAGCAAGAAAAGATGTTATTTCAACAAACTCATAAAATAGATATGTTTTCATGCATCACCCTTTTTCATAAAATAATACTCCATTAACCAATCACATCATATACACAAGTATATCACAAATTACTCCATAGCAATCATATTAAAACACAAGTAAATAAGAAAACTTTCATAAAACTTAAAGTAACAATTGTTCATTATAAGTATCAAGATGTACCTAGTCTTGAGAATTAAAATGAATAAACTTGTGGAACTATAGCAACCACACTCCTCCAATTGATCACTAACGTAAGTAAACAACTCCACACTCGAACCAATGCTTGAGACTCTAACTCAACACGTTCTGGACGTTTTTACAACACTTAGTAAACTTTCAGGCAATATAAGATAAACTAACAAGATTTGGTGTAATACTAAGTTAGATAATGGTGGTACAAATAACTCAAACCCTAAGTGCTCATTATATAGCATAATGACACTTATCCTTCAAGTAAAAACGTCCATCCTCAGTTAATAAGCAGAAATGATCAGCCACACATGATTATGGGGAGTAAAGTCGCCAATAAATGCAAAACTTGTAACTTCAGTTAACCCCATCCGATCGGTTTCTCGCCATCCGATCGGATGGTCAATCTTTGGCACATTTCCAGCTGATCCTGTTGCGGGTTGCAACCGATCGGTTGGAATCTGTTTGAACCATATTTCTATGTCTTTTCTTCGTCGTTTTACGTTGCATGCATTATTTTTCGTCGTGGCATGACTTTGTCCATTAGAACTTGATATTTCCTTGATAATTTCGTGTAGACAACCTTTCTTTATCAAATCCTTTTGTCCCTGCAACGTTTCTTTCTTCCTTGATCCTCTTGAAACTCTCCAAAAATGCATGTCCACTTCATTACTTCATCTTTTAATCATTTTTACCTGCTTTTGGCTATATTTGCGTGTATAAACACTTTTTCACGATTAAGTAACAAATATATACAAATATGTCCAATTTTCACTCATAAAACATACAATAACGCGACTAAAAACATGTTAATTTTGAGCGTTATCAAATCCCCCACACTTGAGCTTTGCTCGCCCTCGAGCAAGTCTTAATCAAAAGAAAATTGAATTCAATGGCAATAGTGCAAATATCTTATTTGAACTCAATCAAGTAAATAAAGAGCTTGATAACAATTCTAAGCACCTCACGAAGATAATTTGAAATTCACTCATCACTCAATATATGTAACGATTAATAGATCACTCATTGCACAGTCATGATTTATGTTTCTTACCATAGGCTTGTACAAGTATCAAAACAATAGAATAATTCATCAAAGAGGTCTTTTATTCGGGTTGTAATGTTTAGGCTAAGGGTTTTATAAACTTTCGTGCAAAATAATTACACTAAGTTAAAAAGGTAAGGATAAGGCATGGGAATATGTATGAAATTGGTTTTAAAAGAAAAATAAAATCAAAGTCTATGTCCTATAGTTACTAATCTCAAATAATCCACAAACCCAAAAATGATAATAGTTACAATCTTTCTCCTCTTTGAACTTTCACATGTTAATACATCGATTCACCATAAAAAATATTCTTCAAGCTTAGCACATCGGCTAACAACATATGTTATGACTTTCTTTATTCATAATAATATAGCATATTTGCTATATATGTCACCTTATAGTTGCGATGACTTATTTATTTATTTATTTTTTTTTTTTATATCACACCTCCCCCACACTTCGCATAAGCATCACCACAAAAAATACAAAACACGAAGTTACACACCTTCATCTTTGTTGGAATGGCACACACATGATTTGTGAAGTGTGGCAAACTATTAATCATCAAAAACAATCCATCAACCAAGCAACTAGCAATCCACCATTTAGACTTTGACAAGAGTTAGGCTAAGGTTTAAAGTGTAAAATCTTTTTGTATTTTTCTGGATTTAACAAAATGAAAAGGATGGCTCAAAGGGTGTGACTAGGGGTATCTAGCGCTAAAGATAAACGCTAACAAATGGGTTCCAAATACGAGAGTAACTAACCAATGTGGTTAGCAAAAATTATTTTGTAAACGGATGGCCATTTGGTTTTATTCCTAAGTTTGCCTCTTATCATATGAATATATCCTTATCATTCGAAAATGATTTTAACCGTAATGCATAACAAGTACAAGTTCTAGAATTAACACAACCACCGGCACACTCATCATGAAATATGTAAATAGTATAAGAAATACTATTCTCATAAAAAAAACTAATCCTTACAATTTAAAGTAATAAGGGTATGAAATTGTGCTAGCAAATGTTATCAATTCCGAGACGAATTGCTCTTTAAATCTTGAATTTATTCTCCAAAAATATCATTATTATTTACTATGAAATCAACCTTATTTTAACTAAAATATGAAGGGCGAACTACTACTAGTTACTAAAGTTCACAACTCTAAAAACGAAAATTTAAAAAAAAAATTAAAACATTAAAACAAATTAAAAATTATGCAATTTTTCTATTTTCTTCCTTCCCCCACACTTAAGTTTTGCATTGTCCTCAATGTAATAAAAATAACTTCAAAGTAAAGGAAATGGAAAAATTTAGAAAATACCAGAGTTAAATACGCAACATGCATATTTAATCATAATAAGCAAATGTGTTTACCGACTCCAAACGTTGATCAACTATATGCTTCCGTAATAAAACTCCTGCAAGAAAACTGCAAAATATACGAAACAACCAAACAAACACAAACAAAAATCATATCTAAACCAAATAAATAGAAAATTAAGTTACGTTATAAATCCTACAAGAAATAGTTAAAGATAATAGAAATAGAAATTGTTCGACACATAATTGTTTTTAAAAATAACCATAATCCATGTGATCAAATGTCACCATCAATAACTCACATCGGAACGAATGAACTCGTCCTCGCTTTCCTCTTCATCCTCATCAACATCTTCTTCATCGTCCTCGTCCACCACTCATCTCTTCTTCTTTTCAGCTCTTGACGACGAACCTCCAACATCATAACTCGATCCTCCAGGATTAAAACTTGGTCCACCCACATTAACACCTGAACTACCATACTATGGAAGTCTACCGTATGGAGGATATGGCTCGGGAAATGGTGAATAACCAGGATAAGGGTAGGGGTATGGTCCAGGATATGGAGAATATGGTAAAGGGTATGGTAGTACATTTGGTGGGTTGTAGGGAGGTACCTCATAATTGGCATCTTGTGCCAAATGTTGGATCATAGGCATGGAATAATCATAGTTGTAATTATTCCTCATTTGCGTTGAATCTCTCCAAACTTCCCTACACTCAATAGCATTTAATTCTCGGTTCCAATTACCCCATCCTGAATCAAAACTACTTTGGGTGTTACCCGGAAAACTCCCCATTTGAGGTTGTGATGGCGCTTCCGCATAGGCTCCGGATTGTGCCCCCACACTTGGTTCGATCCAAGGTCCCAAAGTCTTGTTAATTCTATCTAATGCTTTTCCAAAACTAAAAGCATCCCATATCTCACTCTCCAATCTCACTCTATACTTCCTCAACTCATCATTATTAAAATACCCAAGATTTTTAGCCAACGTTGTCACATAATAACCTCCACAAACATCACTTTGTTTCTTAATCCCCAGTGCTCTCTTAGAAAGATACTCGGCAATAATCCATGCCACATTCCCATTTTTGTCTTCCTCCAACAACTTCATCACCCATAGGTCCGGTTGACTACATTTGTCTTGACCACCTCTCCTATGTATCAATCCCCAAGAAATCAACTTTTGTAAAACCTTCAACAACGGATTCCTAATCCTAGAAGAATTTCTCCTAAGACAAGTTGGATCACCAATTCTATTCCAATAATCATCAATACCCGTGTATTGATTATTAGCTCTAGCTAAACTCACAAAATGTGGTCCAAACAACCTATGTTGAATCTCACTCTCCTCATACAAACCAAGTGCAACTGCAAATTTTGGCAAAGATAAAGCATGTTCGTGACCACACAATCTAAACCAAACACAAACATCCCCAAGAACATCATTTACCTTTCTATCAAAGTAGAATGTAGAAAAGAACTCCAAACACCATTCCTTGTAAACATCCTCACGAATACTAAAAGCTCTTTCCCAAGAATAATCTTCAAACCTATCTCCATCACCAGGATACACATAAATCATAGTCATCATGCTCCTCAATTGATCCTCACATTCATACTCCGCAAGCAATTCCCAATCAATCAACCTAGGCTTAGTAATCTTCCTCTCTTGAAGTTTTGAAAGACGTTCCCTATACGCATTCTTCTCATCTTTGTTTTGTACATGAGAAAACTTGACATTATCATTAGACTCAGGTTTCAAACTGAAAGTAATCCTCTTCCTCTCGTTCCTTTTCAAATACTTGTTAACAATCGGATTTCGTCCCAATCTTGCAACATTTTCCTGAAAGAAATCTCAAATTATGTTATTATATAAGTATAAGAACTAATACCAATCAATTTAGAAACTAGAAAACACATTTTCAAAAATGTCAAAAAAAATTTCTGAGCCGTCCATCCGATCGGTTTGAGGTCCAACCGATCGGATGCAACTTTGGCACACTCCAAACCGATCGGCTGCAACTCGCAACCGATTCGGTTGGAGTTTTTTGCATACTACATTCATCCTCAATCCATCCTAAGCGTTTCCCAATCAATCCGAACATCTTTCTAACTTGTAATCTTCCATTCTTGAGTACTTCTAATATTCAAACTCTCCTATCAATGATTCTTAACATTTCCAATCATCAACCTAATGATTTTATAAAAACCAAGAACATCATCTACTAAAATATTCCAATTAACGCTCTAATCAACAATGCAATAACCTAACATCACTAATTATCAATCATATAACTTCTGGGATTCATCAATTGCAAATAAACTAGCTCTAAAGATTTTACCCAATTCAATCCGAAAATTCAATCAATGAATTCTTACTCAAAACTTAACCAATTGATCTAATTCTTTTTGCAATACCTTCTCCTATCATCTAATCACTTATCCTCAAAATATTACATCTCAATTCAAACTAATTCAAAAATACCCAATTCGTGACCTAATTTCAATCATCCGAATTAAAACTTAATTGAACAAAATTAATGATATAACTTACTTGACTTGATGCCATTGATGATTAATTATCACTCCTGCAACCTTCTAACAACTTCTTATGGTCGAATTTTTAACCCCAATTTTTGGTGGATTGTGTGTATGTGTTTTTCTTAAGTTTTTGAAAATTTTGGTTTATATATTCAACTTCATCTGATCAGTTGTGAATACATCCGTTCGGTTTGGTATGAAATTTATTTTTCAAAGTTTTTTCTCCACTACTAAACTTGACACAAGTGCTAGTAGCTCTTTCTTTTCTCAAACTTATTATCTTGTATGTATTTCAAACACACTTTGTCTACCAAAAATTTTGGTCATCTATTTCTACTTCTAATCTTAAAACTAAAATATAACTTAACCTCTAAAAACTAAAACTTAAACTAAATAAAAAGATAAATAGATAAATATAGATAAATAAATAGATAGATAGTCTCATTCAAACATGAAATGCATAAAACCTAAAAACATAAAATAAAATGCATGAAAAATAAAAATACGAAACAAACAAACTAGCACAAGATGTGCTTTATTCTTGTGATCATTATTCTCCATCCATAGAAATATTCATTCCTAAGAATGTCTTCTCCACGATACTTGTTTGCCAACTTCCTAGTAGTCTTTTGAGTTTTGAAAGTTCGTGCAAAGTTCCTTCCGCTAGGACATGTGATATCAAATTTGCAATGCCAATCACCATCTCCTTCTTCTCTTTTGTAAATGCTATGACCTTCGGAACCCCATTCCAAGTTCTTCAATTGGACCGATAAAGATCCAAGAAAATCTGTCAACTTGTTAAACACAAAAATATTTTTAAATGGATTAAAGAAAGCCTCCATTGCTAGAGCTCTTTCCATTTCATCTTCAATATCAAAGAAACTAGGTGTGCATGGACCAAACTTAGGCCTACCATCTTCATCCCTTCCTACTTCAAAGCAACCAAGGTAATCCTCCTCTTGGTCCTCATCATTATCATCTCCATTACTACCCCCTCTAGGCTTTGAATAGTAAGTATTCTTAAGAACTCCATCATTAATTGTCATGGTACCTCTTCCCATATCTATTATAGCTCCACAAGTTCTTAAAAATGGTCTACCTAACAACAAAGGTAGTTCCTTATCAACCGCAACATCCAACACAAGAAAATCTGCCAAGAATGCTTGATAACCAATTTGAACTTTCACATTTCTTACTTCTCCCATCGCTTTTGCCTTAGAATTATCCGCCATAGTGAGTTTAGAATTGTTAGGTGTAGGGTCTCTTAATCCTAACTTATGATACAATGGATAAGGCATAATACTCACACTAGAACCCGTATCGGCTAATGCATATAAAGGAGTTGTCCCATTAATTTTAACCGGTAAAACAAAATTTCCGGGATTATTCATTTTCTTTGGGAGCCCATTCTCAATTATCCTTCTCTCCTCTACTTCATCAAAACTATTATCCTCCAACTTAGACTTTGCCAACATAACTCCATCTAATTTCTTCCTATACTCCATATAATTCCTCAATACCTCAATGACCGGTTTATTTTCCATCAATTCATTAATTTTTGCTTCAAGATTCTCCAAGATAGCTTTTTTTGCTCTTTGGTTAAAGGTTTGGTAATTTTTGGTGAATTTGGTGGTGTTTTGGATGATGATGATGATGGTTTGTTTTCTTTTTGGGTGGAGGGTTGGGTTAATTTATTCAATGGTGTTTCTTTTCGGTTAGCTTTCCCCATCTTACAAACTTCATCCCTTCCTTCCTTCATCATTTCCATTCCTTCACAAACATCAACAAGCATATCATTCACACTCTTCCCTTCTTCCAAATCACTTTTGTTAATTCTTAACTCCCCAAGTGCAAAATCCAAAGTACACTTGGTATTCACTAAAAAATCTCTACCAAAGATCACTTCCGGTTCATCTTCATTAGTATACTCCAAAACAACAAAATCAACTTTAAAGATGTGACCATGAATATTCACTCTAACTCCTTTCACTTCCTTCTTACCATAACTTCCATAATCAAGCCTAACAAAACCAAGCTTGTCAAGCATCTCTTCCGAAATGTAATTGTCTCCATATTCCATATTCAATTCCGCATCCCACGCTTTAACTCCTTCCACCGCACAAGGTGTAGAATACCTAATGTGTGGAGCATCATATTTCTTAGGTGGTGCTCTAGTGAAAACAACAACTTTTCTCTCCTTCTCCTTCTTTGGGTAACACATTTCATATGGCAAATAAGAAACATTGTCACCAACAACCTCTTCTCCTTCTAAATCCAACTTAGCTTTTTCCAACATACTCTCCAACTTTTCCAAGGAATCACCGGAATCCTTGAACATATTTTCCAAGTCTTTCAAATACGCAGAAATCTGACTCAAACTCTCCATTTCAACTTAAGCACTTACTAACTATAACATAACCATAAAAAAAAAAATCCAAATCATTAGCATGAGGGTTAGTTATAATCAAATAACTCTTAATATGAAATAAGAACAAGTTAATTAACTAAATAAAACACTAAGAATAGAAAATAAACTAAAAATTAAAAATATCTAAAATTTTACCGAGACACCCAACCGATCGGTTTGAAACCCATCCGAATCGGTTGGCACAATATTACCTCCTCCAACCGATCGGTTGGAGTTTTCTGCACTAATATTTTTTTGTTTTTTTATAAAACTAATATTTAATAAAACAATAATTATGAAATTAAAAGCAATGAAAGCATTAACTAAGGTGTCTTTAAAACTACTAAATCATTAATTAAAATTAAAACTACTAAAACATTAAAATGACTTATAATTGCAACTTAAAACTATTAAAAACTAACATTAATTATATAATTATTAAAACTAATTAACTAAAAACAGAAAAATAAAAATTAATTACTAAAAACAGAATCCTATAAAATTTACCAAGACCACCAACCGATCGGATGGGCATCCAAAAACTTATAAAAACTAAGAAAATTAATCAAATTCCCGGCAACGGCGCCAAAAACTTGATGTGCATTTTATTAGTACAAGTTTTAAAATTTATAAACACGAATTATCCGATTATTATCTAGCACATACGAGCAAGTATACTCGTCCGGTGTAATAAAGGTGGGTAAGTCGAGATCGTCCCAAGGGATTTGGCGGTTTTAGTAATAAGAAAAACGTTTGTTAAATAAGGGTTGTCAATCCAAATTTATGTAAAATCTTAAAAGAAACTCAATACAAACTAAACATATACTTATGTATAATTCCTTGATTGGTAATTAGGAGTATCGTAACAATTTGAGTACAAAGTTTGGTGTAAAACTTGTTATGATGCGCAACTAAAAATGAGTAGTTATACAATCTATGATGTATGTCATGTTTTCACTACTACTAAGAATTCTATCACCTAAATGACTTCTTTCGGACATATCAAATTAGTATGACAATCCTATAAACACATGGTTGTTTAGAAAATCAATACTTTTCTTATGAATTCCTACGAATTCTTTCGGTCCTTTTTTCGTGATGAAATCGTCTCAAATCTATTTTAATAAGTAAATAAGATGGTTGTCAAGCATCCTATTTCATACTAATTTGGTGCATTAATATTTTGGAATAAAAACAAGTTGAAATTCCTTTCGGACCTATTTTTCAAGAAATTGTTTTTACCGATAAATTAAGCAAGAAAATATGTTATTTCAACAAACTCATAAAATAGATATGTTTTCATGCATCACCCTTTTTCATAAAATAATACTCCATTAACCAATCACATCATATACACAAGTATATCACAAATTACTCTATAGCAATCATATTAAAAACACAAGTAAATAAGAAAACTTTCATAAAACTTAAAGTAACAATTGTTCACTATAAGTATCAAGATGTACCTAGTCTTGGGAATTACAATGAATAAACTTGTGGAACTATAGCAACCACACTCCTCCAATTGCTCACTAACGTAAGTAAACAACTCCACACTCGAACCAATGCTTGAGACTCTAACTCAACACGTTCTGGACATTTTTACAACACTTAGTAAACTTTCAGGCAATATAAGATAAACTAACAAGATTTGGTGTAATACTAAGTTAGATAATGGTGGTACAAGTAACTTTAGACCCTAAGTGCTCATTATATAGCAAAATGACACTTATCCTTCAAGTAAAAACATCCATCCTCAGTTAATAAGCAGAAATGATCAGCTACACATGATTATGGGGAGTAAATTCGCCAATAAATGCAAAACTTGTAACTTCAGTTAACCCCATCCGATCGGTTTCTCGCCATCCGATCGGATGGTCAATCTTTGGCACATTTCCAGCCGATCCGGTTGCGGGTTGCAACCGATCGGTTGGAATCTGTCTGAACCGTATTTCTATGTCTTTTATTCGTCGTTTTACGTTGCATGCATTATTTTTTGTCGTGGCATGACTTTGTCCATTAGAACTTGATATTTCCTTGATAATTTCGTGTAGACAACCTTTCTTTATCAAATCCTTTTGTCCCTGCAACATTTCTTTCTTCCTTGATCCTCTTGAAACTCTCCAAAAATGCATGTCCACTTCATTACTTCATCTTTTAATCCTTTTTACCTGCTTTTGGCTATATTTTCATGTATAAATACTTTTACACGATTAAGTAACAAATATATACAAATATGACCAATTTCCACTCATAAAACAAACAATAACGCGACTAAAAACATGTTAATTTTGAGCGTTATCAATGGATAACAATAGCATTGATCGTTTGATTCCTATTATTCGTGTTTTTTGTCGTAGGATTTTCCAAATGCCCGCCCCAATCCCTTTAGTGGAAAATGAGAACCCACCTAACCTCTCGCCTAACCATCAATTTGACAATAATTTTGAGATGGAAGAGTCTGACCATGATAATGACCATAGGGCTGGTCCTTTTACTATTCGGACTCCGACGAGGACCTAGATGTTGGTAACGTAATTAATGAGGATAGGATGGAAGATGAAGTGGATCCTCTTAGGTATGTTGACCCTAGAACAAGTATTGAGAATGATAGCTCATTCAATATGCAATTTCCTTGTAAAATTGGATTTAGGAGCTTTGATGCCTATCTTAACTCATCTCTACCAATGAACATAATCTCGCGTAGTGAATACAATAAAATTATGGTAGATGAGTTAGAATACAAAGGAGATAATATTGTTGCTAGGGCAATGATATTGCATGTGTTTGTAGGAAGCTTTGTTTATCTGGTTGAGTTCATGGTTATAGAAAATCTAGAAGAATTTATCGATGGTAAGTTAACCCAAGTTGTGTTTGGAAAACCCTTCAAAAGGTTAACCAACCTTGACGAAAAACTTATGGAAGGGTTAATTACATTCTCGGATGGGGATGAAGATTTTGTTTACCAAATTCCCCGTGCACACCCTAGGTTCAAGGATTTTTCTATGGAGAAATGTAATAGGTATCCACCCCTTGAAATGCTAAGTGAGAATGATAAAAGGAAAGGGCTTAAATATCCTCATGAAAAGAATAATAAGTATTATCAAGGATGCTTAGAGCTAAGTAATAACTATAAGAAAGATGAGGCGGCTATTTGATGGCTCACACTTGGGTATGTGAGCATAAGCGACACACGATAGCCCATGAACTTGAGTCTAGCTACAAGACTCGTAAATAAAGAAAAGCGCTTGTTTGATTTTTACCTGTGTGATGTTATTTGTTTCCGTATGCATGTTTTATTTTTATTGTTGGTATATCATGTTTCAAAATAAATTGTGAAAATGCTTTATTTTGTTTTTAACTTCGTCTTAATTACATATAAAGGTATTTTGCATAAGCTAAGTGTAAGGGGAAACCCCAAATTTGTTTATAAGAACGAAAATTATCATGATTCGCCACAATATTAAATGAACATGTATATTAGTATTTGTTAAAGTCAAATGCTTGTATCGAGTCATAATGATGTTTTGCAGGGTTTTCAAGGAAATAAGGCATAAGTTTTTCCAGAAATTTTCCGGAAACTTAACATAAGATTTTTCCAGGAACATTCTGACGGCGTTAGGAGTTACAACCTAACAGCGTCAGGTACAAAAATTCTGAAAAATTTTGCGAGTTTTGTTTAAGCCGGAGTCCTAAAGTTTTTGTTGATTCTTTAATTTTATAAACTCCAGGAAATCTGCAAACATTCATTCCACAAGCATTATATCTTAATTTGCTTTCTAGGATTTTTTTTTAGTATATATAGATTACCGCCGATTTTACACGAGGTTTGCCTTGTTTGTTTTCTCAGGTTTAACAGGTTATATATGACAAGAAGATGATTTATATTTCTGGAGGAAAGCTTTTAAAGTTCATTTTCTTGGAGGAAGATCTAACCTTGTTAACACACTATCCACACCGAAAGAATCAGGGGAGTATTTGTTTTCATTCTTTTACCTGCTTTACTTTTACATCCTTTAATTGAACATTGGGGACAATGTTCATCCTAAGTGTAAGGGGAGGGTAAATGATGATACCTTATAGGATACAATTGCACTTGAGTTTGTTTGTTTGATAGTAGGTGTGTAATAAAACTAAGAGAAATACTTGCTAGGGCAATTTTAGCGCCAAATTTAAATTTTTTTACAACATTTAGGAGTGAAACTTTAGCCTTAACTAGCGTCTCATGGATAGGAGTTGTATGACCAGCACAAAACCGTACCATTCAGAAAATTTTCCACCCAAATATGTGAGGTTCGCCTTTAGATTTGATAGGAAAAGCATTTATTATTAGTGCTTATGAGTGTACCGGTAGCATTTAGATTCTAGAACTTGCGTTAGTGATGCATCTCGAGACCTCTAGTGAGACTACATTCGTATAGTAGGATTTACTACATGATAAGAGGCATTAGGATCACCCTTGTGTTTAAACCCGTATCACAATTACTTAACCATTTAAGTCATATCACTTGACTAGTAAAGACAATTAATTTTTCCCACACCTTAGCGTTGTACTCCTTTTTAGTACACAATACCCCTAGTACACCCCTCCGAGCATATATTTTCGTTTCTAACTTTAAGCAATTTACTTAAAGGAAGAATTTGTTACAACCCACCCAAATGTGCAACCAAATCGCCTTAGCCTTCCGTGTATGTACTCATCTTTAGTGCATTATTGTTACATGTTTAAACCCTTAGTTAATTATCTTATTGATTACATGGTTGCTAAGTCGATTAATATCTTGTACATATCGTTTTGGGATGATTGGGACTCATGGGTAAAGTACTTGTGTTATGGAGTAATGGGGAAGAACATCAAATTATTACCCCCATATGTGCATTAATCTTAAAAAGTACTCCAAGTGTTTTGATTATCTTGATTCGAGTCATTAGAGTAGTTTATTGTAAGTATGTAAAAATTCAAGTATAAGGGGAATGTAAATTCCCTATAATGTATTATTTTGAATGGTATGGTAAAAGTGTATGCAAAAAAAAAAAAGAAAAAAAAATGAAAAAAATTCAAGGAAAAGAAAAAAAAAATAGAAAAAGAAAAGAGAAAAACATACGGACTACCATCCCGTTTCATTCTATGTTTGTTTTATATTTTTGTTATTTTTGTTTTATTAGTTTAAGTCGAGTCGAGTCTTGGCTTAGCAACGCCATTTTGTACATGTAATTAACTAAGATGATTAACTCACCACCAATAAATATTGCCTTTATCCAACAAAACCGTGTTTTCCATATCCGTACACCTAACGTTATAACCCTTTAAAAGACCTATTTGATAGTTTATCCTAGGTGCTTATGCCAAGTGGTGGAGGTTTGATCATTTCCCAACCCTATGGTAATCTATTTGCTATGACGGGTAGTGAGAGATGTTTTCCATTTCCTTATTGTGATATATACTTTATTACACCCGAGAGATGTGAGTATCTAAACACTATTTGTAAGGTGCTAGTTTATGACCTCCGAGCTTGTTTTTGGTTTTTAGTGGAACGATTATTTGTTGTAATTACTTTTATATTAGTGTTAAATGACCCCTAACTTATATTTTGATTCGAATAAAAGCGCATTTGCTTGAGGACAAGCAAATCTCAAGTGTAAGGGTATTTTATGAGGCGAAAAGTGTACCGCTTTTAAGGGGTCATTTAAGCCCGAATTTGAGATTATTTGATCAATTATTGGCCTAAATCGTTCCTTTTGTCATTTTAGGTACTTTTGAGGAGAAATCTGGAAAAGGAAGCATTTTGGACGTTTTTGGAGCATAAAAGTGAAGAAAACGGCAAAGTCTCAAAATTCCTTGCTGGGAACAGTACCTGATGACGTCAAGCTTCAACACGTGACGGCGTCAAGAGTGATAAAAGAGGTGGATGTGGAAATTAATACGTGACGGCCTAGAGTGTTTTCAGTGTTATTGGACTGACGGCGTCACCTAGGCCGTCAGGGTCCAAATACATGTGACGGTCCAGAGCTTATATCTACATGACGGCGTCAGAAATGGATCTAGGCAATACGAATTTCAACTTGGCGGCGAGTTGACGGCGTCAAAAGATAACACATGACGCCGTCAGGATGCATAGTCTATATATATTTTTCCAATTTTTCATTGTAATGTGTGGAACTTTTGTGGAACAAGTTGTGTAAAAACCCTAGGTCGAATTTCCTGCATATTGAAGGGGTTTCAAACCCTTCTTTCTACCATGTTTGAATAAAGATAAGTACTTCAATAATCATTCAATATGTCTATGTATTGTTTGATTCTATCTTATGTTTATCTTTCTTTTAACATGTTAGGCTAGGCTTTTATTGTGTTTGCTTAGATGTAGTGAAACCTAGATGTTGATTATTGGTTGATTGTTTGTTTATAATTGTTACGGATGATTGTATTCAATGTTAGGCTTAAGAAAACTGGCAGACTTCCATTGGTAACTTGCTTGAACGTCTTAAGAAACATGATCGGAGGTGTGCTATGATTTTTAGTTGTATTTAATGCATAAGTGAATTCTAATGATCCCATGTTAGGAGCTTTTAACAGCTCGACATAGGAGTGAAGTAGGATCTTATAGAGTTAGGGAATATTGTACACGGCCCTACGACTGGTATTAAGGAATATAACCCGTCATCCATGCAATTGTAACAAGCTAATCAACCGGTAAAAGATATCTAGGGAGTAATGAAATCTAAGTAAACACAACTTTTCTCATTATTTTTTCCACCAAATTAGTAAATTAGTTTAATTTTCATTTCTTTTATTTTATTTTGATTGCATTGGTAGTTAATTGGGTTAGTTGGCTAGCAACTAATTCCGCCCACTCCTTCAAAACCCGAGATTTTACTTGCTTTCCATAAAATATAAAAATACAAAAAGAATCATCCCTTACCTCTAGACCTAGTTTAGTAGGCTTTCTAATCCTAGTGACACTATTCCTGAGTTGAACGATCAATCCCCTGGTACTTGTCACTATACTATACTAAAACGATCAGGTACACTGCCTGGTGGGGGTTGTAAGCTTCGCAAGATCCCTTGAGAGGTAAAACCTGTTGCGAGGGCACAATTCCCACGTATCAACTACAATACTAGGGATCTTCATGTGAGGGGTTCATTAGAGTAAAATGGATCGATTAGTTGTTGGATTTACGAATTAAAGTATCCTGGCTCCTCGAACGTTTACTGCATGGCCTCTGGATTATGATGGCCCGAATGGTAGTACGAGATATACAAACTAAACATGTTTCATAAACCATCTTTATACAACGACATACACAACATACTAAGTACTACATCATGAACAATATGAAAGACATATATAGGCACGTTTTTTTATTCTTAGACATTATTCCAACCTAAGTCGCAACATTATATTATAGGTTACTCTTAGAGACTTTCACGACTTGACTACCATTTTCACTACTCACTACATAACTCACGGTGAGTCATAACTCCTCTTTTACTTGGTTTACAAACTCTTTGGGGGAGATACATGCTCAACTATTTTTCAATTTCGATTATTTGCTAACTATGTGTTGTATCTAAACTAAATGTTTATCTATGCTAAGTAACATTATTGTCGTACTTATAGTTTCTATATCATGGACCATTAAGCACTATGCGTAGTGAGTACGAATACTATGGTTAGATCTATTGGGATTAGTGTTACCATTAAGTTGACTCAGTTAGAGCAAACAAACGCAACAAACATTTGAGAACACTAGGTAAAACGACAGATTACCTACTAGGTTATGATTACAACAATTATTCCAATTTCTATTAGTACGAGATTTACATTTTGGTTTTCATAAAGGATAGTACAATAACAAACAATTTTCAACGTTGTGGGTGTATAAAAACGTAACCCACGATGCCATGGACGTGGTCCAATTTACGATTCTACGGACTTGGTCCGACTACGATTCAATGGACTTGGTCCAACTATGATTCAATGGACTTGGTCCAATAAAGATTTCATGTATTTGGTACAAACTATGTGATCTAATTGACTTGGTGTAATCTCGAAACTAATAGAATTGGTATAATAACAAACTAACGGACTTGGTACAAATATGAACTACCAGAAACGTGAATCTAGAAAACTTAAGGTTTCGATGTCAAGGACTAAGAGCAACAGAAGCACTACCTACATGTGATATTGTATTTAGTACAATAGTCATACACTCGTAAGTTTTATAAACTACATTAGTATTTACATATACTTGCTACGATGATTTCTACAAAGTTTTCACAATTATTTCCACAAACTCTATGAACTCACCAACCTTTGTGTTGACACTTTAGCATGTTTATCTCAGGTCCATAATGAACGAGGCTGGCACGGAGGGGCAAGGATACTCAAAAAGGCTATAAATTTTATTATCATTCAAAAATACATTTAATATAATTTGTAAACCATGAAACTAATGGGACCTCATTTTTGTAAACTCTGATATTTATACAATTCGAATGATAAATCTTTTAAAACGACTCAATTAGAGTTCATTTTCTATTGTTATAACTGTTGTGCCGTCGAGTAACACCCAGTTTGAATTCTGCTGCATATCACGAAATTGGGGGTGTTACAGGGAAAATAGCTGTTATGAAATTCAAACTTATTTTCCCATTAAAACATTACTTTAAATCTCAAAAATAATTTGTAAGGTGTATTTTTGAAAAGAAAAATTTGTCACATTAAAAATGTGAAGTTTAAAACACAAATTCACTTCTTAGATCATTTGTCAAGTTGTAAATTTGTTTGTTCTTACCTAGAGTGATTTACGTAGAAATCGGATATTTCGACTAAAAACTTGTTTACGTTAATTTTGACGTAAAATGTTTTTACATTTTGTTATGATCAAAACGTAGAGGTATCGAAAGATGGGAATAACGTTTTTAGACATTATTTGCATCAACAGAACAGTTGAGTACATTGTTTGTACTTTTATACCAATAATGACAGTTTGTCATTCCCAAATAGCTTTTACTTTATCTCTTTTGTATAAAGTATCTTTTCTCGCCTTGAAAACCTTCTAAATGCTAGGAATTATTTTTATCAACATCTTTGCAGAGGAGATCAACATCATTCAGCAAGGTATTGCCACCCTTGCTGAACTGAACTTCTACTTTTAGACTTGGTCTTCGGCTCCTGAACCGCATCAGTATGTTGAAGTGAAGACTTTGTTTATCTTCAAGGACTCAGAAGAAGATGGAACTGGACTTTCTTCTTCAGTTCAACTTTGTGCTATGTAAGCTGAATGTGTCTTCAACTTTGTACTTAGGATATTTTTATTCAAATCTAGTTCAAGGGAAGTGGGCGTTGAACTGTCCCAACATACTTCTTGTGTTTACTAAACATTTGAACTTTTTATAATTTTTATACTTCCATCATATTTGACTTTACATAAAATTATGTCAAACTCAGTCATCACATCGATTATACATGCATACATGAAACGCCTATATTTTTTATTATACTGAATACGTTGTATAGGCATGAACCCTACACGCCGTATACAGTCATATGCCGTATAAGATATGCCCTATACCCCGTATAGACCTGCAATACCAAAACTGAATAAACTGAAATCTGATTCTGGAAAAACTTGTAAACTCTGAAAACACACTTCATTAACATTAAACATGAATAATGTTGATGCGGGATTTGCAAGACCTCGCAAAAGGTTTTACTTCTCATGGGATCTCAAGAAGTTTTGCAATCCTCCAGACAATGTACCTGACCGTTGTAGTGTAGTATAGGTAAATCTGGGGGATTTTTAGGATCGAAATATATATTGATTCATGTGGTTCGGGTGGTCTTGAATTGTGGAAGATGAAGGTGAACATGGTGGAGAGATTAGAGAGAGAAAGGGAGAGATGGGAGGATTTCTTGAGAGAGAAAAAACACCTTAGTGTGTGTGTTATTATGAAATCAACCAACCTTTCCAAATGAGGTGGAAAGGCTATATATACAATTACAAGTATACGCCCTCCTGCGGGCCGTGGATCAGGTATACAGTGGGTAAAGACCCGTCCTTCCTCCACGATGTTACCTAAACTAAACTAATATCTAACTAACTAATAAACTAACTACGAGCTATCATAATGCTATTACATCATTTAGGTGACCGAGTCTTTTATAGGAATATTTGTATTCCTAACAATCTCCCCCTAAGCGAGGTCACCTTGTAAATTAAGCTCTTTGATCTTCAAGCATTCTTTTCTTTATAGCTCGTAGGTTCTGATTCTTCACTTTACAGCACACTTTGTACATCCAGCAGTGAACTTGTGATTTGAGTTCCTTTGTGATGTGTGATCTTTGAGCTTCCTTTGAGATCATCAGCCACTGTAAATCTCCAAGCTCATCCTTAGTAGTATCGCCTTCATGTGATGTAGTGATATAAGGACCATCATGCTCACACCCTTCTGGATCTAGAGACATTACATTAGAGTTGTGGATTAGGAGACTTTTTCATCAGAGTTGCGGAAACGTTGTTGGTAGTCTCTCAACATTTGTTGTAGTATGTCTCTCATCATCATTGATAGTGATGAGGATGTGTGAGCATGAGGTATGGATTGAACCGATTCAGCTGGAAATAGGAGCCATCAACACCATCTTTATATGTGTCCCTGAAATAAAACAGTTAGCAATTAAGATAGAGAATGAATATGGCTTTGTCATTCGTTCTACGAGGACAGACTACCCTCTGATTTTGTGAAAACCGACCTGTGATTAGGTAGAGTCTCTTTTAAAGAAGACTCTCCTTGACAGGAATTTCCAGCTTGTAGTAATGAATTTTTCAAAGAATCCACTTCGGAATCTTCATACTTAGCATGTTCTCATACCGGAACGTCTCAAAGCAGACAGCACGATAGAGTGAATCGGTGAATAGATATTCACGGATTAATGAGAAATTGATTTATAGAAATCACTCGCGTGTCATATAATAAACAATTTTTGAGACACGACGAGTGTTTTATACTCAGAATCACATTTCCATAAAAAATACTTTTGTTTGAAATATTGTACACAATCAATGTGCTCGAAAATTTGTTTGTGAGCACACTGAAAGGTTTTTGCAAAAGTATCCGTCAATCAATATCCTGGAAAAGTTTGATTCAATTTTGAATCGCACCATTGTTGCTTTTCAGTTGTCACTTGATCATTGATCCAAGATGGATCTCACATGTCACCTACCAAGAGCTTGAAAGATGTTCGCTCTAGAAGGATTTCCATCTTCATTGTGAATATTTACATATCACTCGGATGTTCTGGCTATACCACAAGGATAATGCGTAGGACACTAAATATTTTATCTTATTTTCCACATTGTGTTAAACAATAAGCATATTTGGAATGTGTCCTATCGAGATTTATGGATGATCTCATGGCTCTAGACTCAATAGTGCATTTTGATCCGCTCCTGGAGACTGGGGAGACATCTCCTGTTTTGGTATCAACATAGCTCGCAATGATCGGTCGATACATTGCACAGGGTTCCCCGTGAGAATGAAACAAGCTCTTTTAAGAGAACTTGAGTGGTTGGGAAGTTTTAGTGCAGTGCGTCACTGGGTCCATGACGTCTTGTCTTCAATACCGGTGTTATTTTAGTAACCGCCAGTAGATTATTCATTGAACCCGGTTTCTGCCCTAAGGTTGAATATATGGAGGGCTATTTCTTTTCACCCTTTCTTATTACATTTCTTTTTCATTCTTCAACCCCTTTAGTGCTTACCGAGACTTCACCACTAGAACCTTGTTGGGTTTGTTCCAGTCCTAGCTCTATCTCAGTCCGCACTCTTCCCTTTCTCACTTTACTCCTTTTTTCAAACATTCCTAAGGACTTGTAATCTATCTAGAGAATTATCCCTGGGAAGATCCTTCCGGTTCTGGTGGATCATGGGAACTCATACCTAACCTTAACCGTCCTTATAACTCCATGCATAAAGATAAATGGTCGGTCTTAGGTATTACTTCACAAATGCCTTTCGCTCCCCCTCAATATGTGCATCGATATTCGAAAGTGTTTAGCACATATGTGGGAGCCTATTATTGAGTCAAAAAGATCACATTTGATTATCAGATTTCATATTTAAATCACATTCTCTCCCCCGATCAAAAATTTCAAATCTTTCGAGATTTTTGATCTCAATTGATTTAAATAAGTTTAGAAAACTTTTAGGAGAGAAATGCGGTAAATTTTAATATGTTCTGATTTAAAAGGAACTTTTTCTTGCTCCCCCTCAATCTATGAGGGAGGTTGTTATGTGTCAGATTTGAAGAGTTTACAAAAAGATTTGAAGTTTTAACGAAAACTCTTTGAAAATGTACTCACTCTGACACATAACCATCATAAATCGTTTAGTTGCTTTAGTTTTGTACAAAGTGTGAGGAGTTTTGATGATACATAAAATTTTGAGAAATCACTCTCCCCCTCAATCAATGACGGATGTTTAACACATAAATAAGTTATGTCATTGATTGAGTGAAACTTTTATCAAAGTTTGAGTTCAAATTGATTTTCAATCAAAATCTCATGGTACCACCAAGTTTTGCACAAATACTTTCAGGAAAGATCATAGAAGGGAAAGTATTTGGCGATAAAAAGAATATTTCTCTTCTTTATCAAGAAATAATGCACTGAAACGTACATTAGATCGAGGGTGCATGAATATAAAGTAATTCACGCTCGGATGAACGGCACCCTTTGCTAGGAACAACCGTCTTTTTGGCGACGTGTTTTCCTCATTTTGAAAACCGGGTTGCTATCTGAAGTAATAGCAAGCCATAATTTTGAAGTCCGGGTTGTAGCCTGAAATGACTACAAGCCATAATATTAAGTTTGGGTTGTAGCCTGAAATGACTACACGCCATAATTTTGAAGTCCGGGTTGCAGCCTGAAATGACTGCAAGCCATATTTTAAAGAAGATTTTGAGAAGCGACATATTTTAGAAAAACATTATTTGGAAAAAGTAGAAAAACTCTCGCTCAAGCATATGTATGTTTCCGTGTCATTATTGAATGACATTTCTAGAAACGTACATAATATTGATTACACGAGAGACATGTCGCGAGAAGAATATTTTTGGAATTTTTTTGATTTTTCGATTTTTATGGATTTTGTTGATTTTATAATTTTCTATTTTCTTTTTGGTTTTTAAAATATGTACAAAGGATATTATGCAGTTTAAGAGGATGTTGACATGAATACCGAAAAGAGGATATCGGTCTGCACGTAGTAGAAGTTAGTAGTCAACATCTCTTAAACTTTCACCACCAAAGCGTTCGAGGCTCCTGAATTGTCTTCTGAACTTGAGCCTTCTCAATGTGAAGCTTTGATAGCTTAGCAACGTATCATCTCACGCTTGACTAGTTCTTCTCACTTTCTTCCCTGCTAAAGGCTGAAGTAGTGTATACCAAAAGTATCCAGAGACCACTTCCCCCTAAGTAGTAGAAATGATGCAATCAGTCTCATTATATGAAGCTCATAAACCCGAAGTACACACACAATCCATTGTGTACGTATTTTGTCGTCAGAAACTGTTTCTTACATCTCTTCCCCCACGTAGTTGGAATAACACACCAAAAGAACGAGTTAAAACACTGATTTTCTCTGCGGTTATGACATTTGTCTTCCCGGAATAACTTCAATTAAGATGAAGTATAAAGCTCATCATGTGTACTCGTTGTGCGTTCCGATGTATGTCTCCTTCCCCCTTGCTGGTTTTGATACCTCAGAATCAGCAACACATTTTATGCACATATTCTTAAAATCTTGTGAGAAGAACAAAATTAGCTCAAATGTATCCTATGAGAATCAACTTGCTGAAGAGCAATGTGAGCACATCTAATTAGGTATTAACTTAGACTTATCACTCTCCCCTAATTGGTGCTCTCCCCCAAACTGGCAACCTTTCAGATGAGTGCCTTGAATATGAACAAGTCTTTTGATAATTAATTGCATATCGTCTTTAGTCTTCTAACATGCTATAGAAAATGTAGAACAGATTGTAGACTCGACCTTCTTCACGGTTGACCATTTGGGGAATAGAATATCAACATCTTCGTCTTGCCAAATGCATTCCAGTCATATTACATATAACAAATCAGCTCATAATGTACACATGTACCCAAAGACAAGAAGAAACGATAACACCAAAGTAACAGGTTGAAGCACTGATCATCTCTGCGGATATCAACTCCGGAATAACTGATTAAGCTCGATCATGTGAACCTGTTGTGTGTCCCTGATGTACACATTTCTCTCTCCCCCTGATGGTTGCGATTAATCAGCCCGTAGCATGCACATGAAATGATAATACCAAAGTAACAAGTTGAACCACTGATCATCTTTAATTTGTTTCATAAGACATTAAGCCCGATCACGTAAACTCGTTGTGCGTCCTTGGTGTACACATTCCTCTCCCCTGATGGTTGCGATTAATCGGAATCATCATACTGATGTGTACATGAAGCATTAACTAGAAGCCCTTCATCACTAATAATATCAGCCCGGAAGAAGATGTTGATAAACCCTCATGAGTCCTGAACTGAAGATTTCAGGAGTCATGAAATGATGACTAATTGAGTTTGCTCCCCCTCAATTAGGCCATCATATGTAAAGAGCCTTTTCGAAACTTGTGAAGTTTCTGAATCAGCTCCCCCTCAAGCTGACCATCCTCTTTTATGGATTCAATACATTAAGTCATGATCATGTTTGAGGGTTTTGATGTTAACCATCTTCTTCTTTATCTCCCCCTCAAAAATGGCATGCAATGACATTTTTGCCATAGTTGAGATTCCGTGATGTTTGAGATATAGCAGGTGCAGCATAAATATGTGTGTAGGCCCGAAAACTACTGCGAAGAAGAAGATGATGATTAAAGCTCTCTTGAAGCAGTCCCTCTTTTGTCTCCTCATAAGTGGCTTAGAAAATGTAGAGTTCAATTAAGCTTATAATATGCTTAAACCACTTGTAGAAATGTGTTAAACCTTAGAGGGAGTAACTATCTGCATACAAGAGCCGAATGACCATTTTACAAACATCATCAACATGTAGTTTCTTCATCCTTTCCCTTCTCCCCCTCAAAAATTGTATATGCTTGTTGCAATTTTTGATAGAATAAGTGAAGCACAAAAATATAATCCAATGCACGTTTATCCACTTGATGACTGTACGAACATGGGAATAGCATGAAGCTTGTTGATGAGAATAGTCATAAATAAGAAGATTTCTCTTCTTTCTAAGATAAGGCGCACTGAAACGTACACCTTTCTTTTCTTTGAGAAATGGGGCCTGAAGTGATATCTACAGACGCCATAACGTCGAAGAACGAGGCTTGAACCGTTGTGTCCAAACGTCATCTCTCTCTTTTCTTCTTCTCTCTGCTAACTCATTACCAAACCCATTATCATTCAGTCGGCTCTTTGTCGTGATTACTGATGGAGAAAAACCCAATATGATGAACTTGAGACTGAAGTAAAGTAACCCGAACTTGTGACTTAAGCTTGCACTAATGTATGACAAAGAGCGGTGTAGAGAATCCGTACAACATTGAATCCCTAAGTACTCTATACTCTTCAACCAACCAACCATCAAGTATAAGACGTACATCACCTCTTGAATATCCACAACTTCGTGTGACACTGAGCACTACAACGTAACTTCTTAAAATGATAGTTATTTTATGGTAATAGAAAGGAAGAATCCCAAAAATAACTAGATATCCAAGTCTTTGTCATTGTAAAGGTTAAAAGCTCGAACAAGGATCTCGAAGAATCTTCATCCAACCACCCCGATATCTTCAGATACTAAGTACACGCACCCATGAAATTTCACTTCAGCCTCAAATAAATAATAATGAATTAATGCCGTAGTCACATCTTGTGGTTTAAATGCCCAAATCTAGCCCTTATTGATGTTTTGAATGAACTTTGATAATGGTTTTTCTCCCCGATCTTGTCAAACACACATAACCCCATAAAGACTCGTTATAACTAAAATGACATAAAGTATGTCAAAACTCATCTTCATCGGTAGAAATTGTGTCTCTAGAAGTTCCCATCAAAAACGGTCCTTCATCAACTGATTTCAAAATATTTTCCCCATTCTCCTTCCCTTGACAGTAAAGTCAAAGTTGTTGAGACCACGATTCGTAATCAATCCTATCGAGCATAGGAGGTCGGTTATCGGACCCAGCAGCTTGAATGTCAACAGTTGAAGCCGTAGTTGTCATGATGTAGTCTTAAACGGGATTTTACAATTCTTGTGACTTAAACCGAGAAATCGATTCTTCCCCGGGATTTTACTAAAGTCAACAGAAGTAACCGAAAGACGTAATATGCGAAATAAACTTAGAATGAGAACTTAGATAAGTCACAATTAGCACTAAGTGTCAAGTCGCGACAAGTCAAGTTACAATAGCTCCGATCGTAATAAGTCAAGTCGTAAAGATTAACTCACAACGTCAAATTACAATCAGACTAATCGAAACGACTTAAGTCGCAACAATTCACCAAACGCAAGTAGTTAATAGATCACTAGAATCTCAAACTGAGTTACTCGCTCGACACCACCAAATTGTTGAATTTTAGATAAGTCACAGTTTGTACTGAGTGTCAAGTCGCGACAAGTCAAGTAACAATATATTAGACCATGATAAGTCAAGTCGTAAGAGTTAACTCGCAACGTCCAATCACAATCAGATTAATCGAAACGACTTAAGTTGCAACAATTCACCAAGCACAAGTAGTTAACAAATGACAAAAAATCTCATTGCTTAGTCACCACAATACAAGAGCTAACCACTGGAAATATTTGTGATCCCAAGAGATTTGTGAAGGAAAAGTATTCGTGATGTAAAGAAGCCATCAAAGTACACGTTTCTCCCCCAATGATGGTATCGAGCTTTTGGAAGCATCATTTGACGTGTACGACTATATACCCGAGAAGCTCTTGTGAAGTATCATTGACATTCTCGTATTTGTCGGCTTTTGCTGTGACCACTTGGCGAAGTAAATCCGATATACCCAACTGGAAAATGAAGTAGAGTTCCCCAAATTTGTTACTTAAGCTTGCACTGTGGTTGGAAGAACGGTGTAGAGAATTTGTGCACCACGCAAATCTCTAAGTACTCAATACTATCCTGACAAAGTATGAGACATTCATCACCTCTTACGATTACCCACACCGACTACTGCGTGTGACACTGAGTACTTAAATGTAACTCATTTAAGTGATAGTTAACCAGGTCTTCAATCATTCACCCCGACATCTGGAAACTAGATAAACCAAGTCTTCAACTTAAATCTTAAGCACGAGCAAGTTATCTATGAAAGTCATGCATCCAACCAACCCCGACTTCAAGATAAAATAAGTATGCGCCTTCGTGAAACCCACTTCAATCTCAAATAAGGGATACCAAATAAACTTCGTGATCATCTCCTGCGGTTAAATACCTAAAAACTAGCCTTTTGACGGTTTAACCGAAAACTTTACCCCGTGAAAGTTTGTAACACCAAAAATATCACCTTTTAAACCACAAATTATACGAGTAGCTCATAATACCAATAGTATCATAAAATGTATCCAATATAATTAACACTTTATATGGATAACAATTTTGATAGTCAATTGAATCATTTGTAACACAAGTTCAGTCCATATATTTGTGTTCACAACAGTCCATCTCATATGCAAAGTCCAAAAATGTGATATCGGCCCTTGAATAAATTCAGCTTAAACCATTGTCCGTGTATTAGCATTCATTTGACCCGATCTAATCTAAGTACCATCCAACTCGTCCAACAATTTGTCAAAACAACCATTTTACAGCCGCAAATTTGGATAGCCATGGTCCAATATATCAATAAATATGAGTTTTTGCCAAATCCATTTTGAATCTTAAACTTTCGGCTAAAATGATTTATGCTCAAACAAACCATTTTTATCTAGACGAAATTAAGGTCACATCAGATATAATACCACTATAATCGAATTATCAGCCAAACAATTATAGAACCAAATTTTAGCAAGGATTAAGTCAGCCCAATCACAAAATGCAGCTAGAAGCCCATTTTATCAATACCAACAACCCTAAACTTATCACCATATATAAAGCACCACTAATCACTCATTCATTTAACCCTAATCCACTTAATCACACGCCTCACAAACTAGCGCCCCCTTCTCCTTGCCAGAAACAAGACGGCACTCAACTCATCATCAAGCTTATCTCATACCAGACCATCACCCATCATCGACATCCGAACACGAAACCTTTCTAATCGATTATCACCATCACAAACAAAACCGATCCAGATGTATACGTTATCATCTCAAATCGAATCTTGAAATAGTCTTACGTCTTCAGGCTCCATTTGTGAGTCACGGGTAGGTTTTATGTGTTACTCGTATTTCGTTTTCATTTGACCGAATGAGAGGAGAGATGAAACAAACTTGTTTTAGTCTCTTCATTATAGCATTCGAAAATTAAAAGGAAGTTTGGCTTCTAATAGATCAATGAGGAATTGGTTATATCGTAATGTAAAGTACTTCAAAGCTCAATGAAACTCATAAGAGATACGATAAAACCATCCTGAGATCATTTATTTAATGTACATTTCTACTTGTTATGTTGTAGACTATTATTGTGAGATGACGATGGGTAAGGAAATTATTAGTGGCAGTTAGGATGTAATTGGTTTAGGATAGATGTGTTGTTGTTGATGTTGGTTAATGATGACAAACTGAAGTCCAGGATTAGAGACTTTAATATTGTGGTAAACGTTACTTCATCATCTAATCATTAGTGGACAACTCGCAACATTACATGTGAGGTAACCGCAAGCCGAGGTAACCGCAACACGAGGTAACCGCAGGGACAAAAGTTAAACGCTGGTTGGATTATCTGAGGTAAACGCAAGGCCATTTGAGAACAAAACAGTCACCGTCGTTCTTTTTCGTCTTTTTCCCATTTTTGAGGTAACCGCAGCCAAGAACTTGTCACAAAGAACAAACTCGCTACCAAGAACAAAAGGTAGACAAACCCAGATTTGAAACAGATTCCGACCATAGTATTACCGATCACTTTTTGATCTCAATATTCACGAAAAATAGTACAAACAGTCACAAAGATGAATATGGCAGAAACCAGTTAACGAGGCTAAACAAAACCACACGAGAACAGTTTGTACCCTATATTAGATGCAAGTAAAGGACTTTTTGTTTTTACCATTTTAATTTTGAAACAAGGAACATGTATAAAACTGTTTACCAAAAGATATTGAAAAAAAAGAACTATTTTCCAGACTAAAAAAAATAATAAAAAAAAATGTGGGTAAAACAGCTTAAAACAACTGACGAACCACAATGAATCAACAAAGTAAGCAACCTGGCTCTGATGCCAATTGTAGGATCGAAATATATATTGATTCATGTGGTTCGGGTGGTCTTGGATTGTGGAAGATGAAGGTGAACATGGTGGAGAGATTAGAGAGAGAAAAAGAGAGATGGGAGGATTTCTTGAGAGAGAAAAAACACCTTAGTGTGTGTGTTATTATGAAATCAACCAACCTTTCCAAATGAGGTGGAAAGGCTATATATACAATTACAAGTATACGCCCTCCTGCGGGCTGTGGATCAGTTATTACAGTGGGTAAAGACCCGTCCTTCCTCCACGATGTTACCTAAACTAAACTAATATCTAACTAACTAATAAACTAACTACGAGCTATCATAATGCTATTACATCATTTAGGTGACCGAGTCTTTTATAGGAATATTCGTATTCCTAACAGGATTGATCGTTCTCTAGGGGAATAGTGTTGTTTGGTTGAAGTGTATGTCGAGATAAGTCTAGAGGTGAGGGATGATTCTTTTTGTGTTTTTATATTTTTTAGAAAGCAAATTAAAGATATCGGTTTTGAAAGAGTGGGTGGAATTAGTTGTTATTCAACTAACCCAAGAACTATTTATAAAACTAAAAACAAGAAAAAGGTAAATTGTGGTGAAAACTCTTATGGTAGACAAGCGTGTTTACTTAGATTTCATTACTCCCTAGTTATCTCCTACTGATTTGTTGAATTGTCACGTCCTTGTTTTAGTTGAAGCGTTGTATTCCTTAATATTGATCGTGGGGAGGTGCCGAAGTCCCCAAATCCCTTAAAGTCTATTAAGTTACCTAGGATCAACAAGCCGCAATTCACGTAAAAAGTACAACGAGAAAAACCAATAGTGCACTATACGGTTGCGTTTTCTAAGACGTTCAAGCTAGTTACATATAAGAGGTCAACCAGTTTTCTTAGCCTATCACGAGGCAATCAACTAAACAATAGACATTGTTGATATAAATAAATGACTAAAAACGTTATTCATATCGTTCAATATCTTTATGTTTGATAATCACAAAACGAAAACCCATCAAACCAAAGATCATGACGTAAACAAGTATTTAGTAGTAAATACTCACTTTCAACATCTAATCACTTAAGGTATGAATAAACAAAGTGTCTAATGCATTGTAAGATCAAATGAACATTTTTGTTAATCACTAGATTTTTATAAAATGTCACAAAACATTTTATATCTTTTATAAAACATTTTTGGAATTAAAAGAATATGTTTAATTCATTACAAATTTATGAATTCAAATTTTTAACAAAAAATGGCAAATCTAATCCAGAAAAATTTTGCTCACAAAAGGACAAGAAAATCTAACGTTCAGGAGGGCGGCCCCCTTAATTATACTAGGCGGCCCCCTTAATCATTAAGGGGACCGCCCCTTAATTAAGGGGACCGGCACGCTCCAAAACAGTGTTTTCTGGCCCTTTAAATACTGGATCATTCCACATATTTTTCTCACCTTTTTGCACAAAAATCTTTCTGATTCAAACCTCTATTCCTATCTCAAAAAATCCTTTGATCATATAATTCATAAGTCTTTGTTTCTAAGTGATCCAAAGCTTCATCCACTCAAGTGCAAAGAGAATAATACTTCTATCTATCAAGACTAGAATTATTACAACTTAGTGCCATCTTGCTATCTAAGTTGTTTGATCATTTCATCTTGTAAATCATTCATTCTTTGGTGTATAATGTGTATACATTGGTTAGCTAGATTTAGATATAGGATCTAGATTTGTTGAAGGTGTGAAGTGGTACTAGAAGTGAAGAAGTAGAGGTGCATAGGATTAGTGATAGGAGATATAAGAAGTGGTAGTATGTTGAAGTAAAGATTAGTTGTGGAGACAAAGAAGTTGAAGCTTTAAAGTTGAGAAGACATAGAAGCCTAGAAGTTGTGAAGAAGTATAAATCTTGAAGTAGTGGATAGATCTAAGTTGTGAAGGTGTGAAGAAACAAGTGGTGTGAAGAAGTGTAGAGGGTGTGAAAGAGTGTAGAAGAAGTTGTGTTGTGATTATAGTTGTGAGATTGGTTCTAGCTATGATTAGAACCCGAAGTTTAGCGTTGTGTCGTTAAATTGGTGTAAGCGAAGGTGTGTATGGTTTTCTCCGCCATAAGGGAGGTTTTTGATCTAGTGAAGAAAACTCTCGAGTTCGGTGCTCGGGGAGTGGAGTAGGGCAAGGAAGGTGTCCTTGTAGTCGAACCACTATAAATCCTTTGTCTCTCGGTTTGATCTTTCCATCTCTCACTCTTTGTTTATTTACTTGTTAGCATTTCATATATAGTTATAATTGCTTGTGTTGTGCATATATTGATTTCACATAAAGATCAAACTAGGCTCCATTCACAACATTAATTTTATACAAACAAACCAAGTAGATAAACTCATACTAAAACACATATACATATATATATTTATATGTGATATATGAAATTATAATTTTTACTCAACATTCTATATAAATAGTATTTATACGAGAACTGTGAATAAACTAGTATCTATATTTTTGTGTCAAAGATTTTTGAAATTGGCGTCTATTTTTTAGAAGCAAACTTTTATAAAACGAAAAAGACGAAAAACTATTCAACCCCCCTTCTAGTTTTCAACAATTGGTATCAGGAGCCACGTCTAGCAAGATTTTTTTAAAATATATTGTATTTAAAACTTGTAACGATCTATGGAATTTGAAAAATATCTAGAAGGGGAATTTACACAAATACCACCATTATTTGAAAATGATCATTTTCTTGAATGGAAAAATAAATTTGAAAATTATGTGAAATCAATAGATCTTGATCTTTGGCATATCATTTCAATTGGTGATCTTAAACCAACTATAATGGATTTTGAAAATCAATATAATAATCTTCAAATAAAGATCGATAAAAATACTAAAGCTAAATTAATGATTTACAAAACTCTACCAAGAGTTGAATATGAAAGAGTACTCTTTTGTAACACGGCAAATGATATTTGGAAATGTCTTTTAAATTTTCACCAAGAGAAATGTAAAATCAAAGATGATAAACTTGATGTTGCACAAGAATTAGTCACTCTAGAAAATTTGATAGACAAATGTTTTGTTAAAATAAACACAAGTACTACTAGTTCAAATGTGATCATTGAAGGTATCAATAACAATGAATACATGAGTCAAATTCGAAGAAAGAATGTAAATAAATCATGGGGCGACATGGACGAAGATGATGATGAAAATATGGCGTGCGAAGATATTCAAACAAATGTAAATACAAGTATTGATGGAAAGGATTACATGTTTCAAGATCTAAGCGAAACTACAAATAAAACATGGAGCGACATGGACGATGAAATTGATCAACGTATAGCATGTGAAGATTGTACAACTACAAATAAGGTACAATCCAAAACCAAACATTGCTATGATCAATTTATATTAGAATTTTCAAAATTGGAAAACAACTTCAAACATCTTTGCAACATTGACTCAAAATTTATTTTTAAAAATGGATCTTCAATTTCCGTTGAAAATAACTTTGAAAAAGAAATAATTTTAGAAGATAAAATGTCTAGACTTGAAAGTAATAATGAAATTGATCTTCAATGTAAAAAATGTCAAGACTACAAACATGAAATTAAAATGGAAAATGAAAAAGCAAAAATATTAGCTAAATTAGAAAATAGTTCTAAATCTTTAAAATATCTACTTAACATTCAAAAGTTATTTTATGATAAAACCGGTTTAGGATTTACTTCAAATGATCCTTTAACAAATATATCAAAACAAATAAAATTTGTTAAACCTAGTGGAGAAATTTAGAACTAATATTATTTACATCCATTATTTATTACTCTAGTCAAGAAAGTCATTGTTTGTTAGTTAAAACAAACTATTGATGAATTCTTGTACTTCTCGGCGACATCCTCATCATGTGCATTTAAATGCAATGGATGTCCTCAACTAACCATCTCGGACCCATGAGAATCTGGGTACCAAGCTCTTTTTCATGTTTAGGTAGTTAATGAACGAAGAGAATATTACTTTTTGGATCGCTCACTTTTCTTTCTTACATTTGATGACTATTGGTTCCTATTACTCTGATTCACATTCTACACACGATTTGCTTATGACGCTGTTGCGGCCATTTATTGTTTCGGCGTTTTGTTCTTCACTTTTGGAGTATTGGTTTTATGGTGTGTTCGTTACTACCTCATGATGAAGGATTCAAGCGCAATTATTCTTTATCTACATGACTTATGATGATTGTTGTAATCGATCAAGTATTTCGGATCAAGCCTCCTTGATTTTTATTGCGTTGGGTTTTTACCTTGCCACTTCGACATGCTTTGGGCAAACTTTAAAATTGTCTTCTAACACTCTCATGCCCACTCTTAAGGAAAAGTTGGACCTGAGGTAAGTTTTCTTTTCAAAAACTTGTCAATATCACATTATATTAAAGTATGCTATAATTAGTATATTAATATGATTAAATTTATAGGCTGCCCTGTTCTTATATCATTAATACTAATATATGTATACATGAAATTAGGCTAGTTGACCCTCTTGATTTTAAGACTATTACCGTTTTTCTTATTCATCATTTATGTTGGAAATTATTTATGATCTATAGTAGAATACTTATTATTTAGGCTAAATGACCATTTTAGTTGCATTAATAGATGTGCTATAATTAAACTTGTTAGCATTTAATACTATGATAAGTTTAGTATACATATACATGTGTTAATCTTGTATCTATAGATGATTTACCTTATCCCTCTCAATCATATTGCGCTAAGATCATTAGAATTTACCATCACTCATCCATGTCTTTAGTTGCCTTTGAAGATGATTATATGTGACAATGGGCTCAACTGATTCTCTTGAATATGATAAGTTTTCATTTCAAATCCTTCATTTGTGATTTCTTACTATCAAAAATAAAATATCATGTTTAAAACTTCTCGCTTTGAAAAATAATCTTTCAAATATCTATCTCATCTTTCTTCAAACAACATATTTAACTGTCTGCTACCATAACTTTATTTTAATCAAAATCAAGATTAAAAAATTTTTCTTATCCAATTTGTCAACATGTTATGAAGCAAAACTCAATCTATTTTACTCTAATACACACTTGAATCTATTTCAAAGCATTGTTGAATAAAACTAAAAATGTTTTATTAAAAATATATTTTATTATCTCATATGTGTCATACAATTCTATGAAAATGACATTCACAATTTAATAAAATCATTTCATGAGAATCATGGTTCGCCTATATGGATCTTGTTTGTAACAAGTCTTGAAGTCCATACAATCATATTTTCCCATTTGTCACTTGTAAGCACTCATCAATATGTTTGAACTAGCCTACATATTATCATTTTCATATAGTTGTATATTTGACTAGTATGTTTTATTGCTTCCATGGTTGTTTAACTTAATTGGCCAATAAGTAGATTGCATGTAAATTAGAAATTACTTGTCTACTTTATTTGTTTTTATAACATTATCTACATTTATGAGTAGTATATCCTATATTGCCTCAAAAAGTTGAACTTACTTGAATCCAAAGCCAAAAACACAACCTTTCTGAAAATTTTCTGCCAAAAACCCAATTCTGGCATTCTGGAATTCACCAGATGGGCGGTGATGAGTGCTCAAACACTCATCATTTTTGGTCTAATCTGAACTGCAAAACATACAAAAATACTCAGTAATGCATCAAAATACTGAAAAATATTTCAAAATTGTGTTTTATATGTTTTAGATGCAAAATGAGTAAAAACAGTTGAAAAACGTACAAAGTTTGCAAAATTGGCAGTTTCAGTCCCCCAACTTTCAAAAATTGACAAAAACAATCCCTAGGCATTTATTTTGTAAGAAAAGTCAATCAAGGTCCATAGAAAATCTAAATTTGTCAAAAATGGTCCTTGACATAAAAGTTTTGAAAATTACATTTTGGTCCCTAATGTTTCAACTTTTGGCAGTTTTGGTCCATGGATGTTCAAAATTGGAAATTTAACACTTTTGGTACTTGTACTATTCTTACTTGGCAATTTTGGTCCTTGGTATAACTTTGGAAAAGTGGCAGTTGTGGTCCCTCAAAAATTAGCTTGTGCACAAAAGGGTTCTTGGGCTTACATAAACTACTAACCAAATGGACCCTTGAATAAAAACTAAAACCAAACCTAATCCTAATTCACACAACCCCAATCCAATTCCCTGGCCCATACAACCCAAAGCCCATCCACCCAATTTATTAATAAATCCCCTAGGTCAAAATTTGGTCAAACTCCACCTCACCCCCCTTGTTCCCTACCCGTGACCTGCTAGTCTGCTACAACATCACAAAACACCATCATCACCATCCCTGCCACACTCCACCTCCCCTACTCTGCCATCACCACCCTACACCCTTTCCACCACTTAAATCCAAAACACACCCTCTGCCAATAAACAAAAAGCCAAACCACTTGTATCAATTTTTCACGCCCAAAATGGAATTAACAGCCAAGATCACTCAGAGACAATCCAATGGTGGGATTTTGCTCCCAAGAAAGTACAAGGCAGAAGTGGACAAGAAACCTAATGTAGCCCTAATTTTATTGTAGTATAAGTATGTAGATTGTAAGCCATTCATGAGGCAATAGGAATTAGTGTAATTTAGGGTAAAAATAGTTGTAATTTAATGGTGAAATTCTTAATCTCAGTTGTACTTCTTTCTTAGAATTTAATGAAAATCTAAATTTTCTTATTTACTATCACTGTAGCATTGTTTTAATTCTGTATTGCTTATTTACAGCTTATCTATTGCTCATTAAGGTTTATTCATGCTTATTAGTGATTCTAGGTACCTTTGATGCTAGTTGCAAATCTAGAATAGTTCTTGGCTTAATATTTGATCTTTTCACTGTTTCATTAGCTTACTCATGTCTGCTTATTCAGCTGCTTATCCTCTGGATAATTAGTGCTTATTTGGTTCCTAGTTAAGGTATATCATTGCTTATTTAGTTTCATCATAGCTTATAATTGCTTAGTCTCTCATATCTGTGGGATGAATTTTGCAATTCCTTGTTCAAAATCTCACACAGGTTGCCTTAATAGGGGTGTTTGGCTTGACTGACTTTTCTTAGTCAAAGTTATTTATAGTCTTTTTGCTACATTACATCATCCCCAGGTTAGTGAATTAAGCTGTTTTGAGTTGGAAGTTAGTAGAAATAGATAGCTTGTAAGATAATACAACAGATTTCAAAAGTCAGTGGTTTAACCTCTTTTGAAACAGTCAACAGTTGAAGGCGTAGCTAAGGGTCACTTTGCGAGTAATAAATGGTTGCAATATAGTCTATTAGATTTGGTTGGGTTGTTCTTAAACTGGTCTCAGTGTTGCATCAAGGTCCAAACCATTTTTACCACCTTTGCATACCCATTGGTTTATCAGCAGACCTGTCCCAAACACCCTCAAAGCTTGATTTTTCATTTCCTCGTGCTTAGGATTTAGGACCTGGAATTTATTTTTTTAGCTTCCTTGCCAGCTTGTGAACAAGCTTGTATTTTCATTTTAATTTTAGAAATTTTTCTTGGTTGCTTTTTCATAGCCCAAAGTGGACTGCTGACCCACTGAGTTGCCCTGCACCCAGCCTTCCCTTTTTGACCCGTTTCCCTCCAGATCATAACTAGCTCAAAACTTTGGTACTTTTGTTTGATTATTGTTAATTTGGGAGGCTAGTTATGCTGTTTTAACTTATGTATGGTCAGTTTGCCTTCAAGAGCTTATTTGCTTAGCTTAATTTAGCCCCCTACGTGCCCCTTTGCTCACCTACTGCTGCTACTATTTTTGATTTAGTCGAGCTTGTTGATTTTCCTTACTGTTTGATCTAGGCATATTAGGGTGTTGTTTTTAGTTGATTTATGTTGTCTTAGTTAGGTGCAAATGAATATGGGCCAGTTTTTCCCCTTGTGCTCATTGAGCTTAATCTGCTACTCACCTTGTACCTAGCTGCCTGACCCCTTTTCCCAAGCCCACAATAAGCTCAATCCTTGAGCTTATTGTCTGGTCTTGGGTGTTTTTAGAAGCCTTCTAGGTGGGCTTTTGAGTTCCAATCTCACTTTGAACCCTGGATCACCCAGGTGGGCCCCACCTTGGGCTGCAAGTGAGCCATTTGGCCTGTATTGGGTCAGTTTGGATGTGAATCTGCTTATTCCATCTTTTTCTGGCTTATTCAGTTTGATTAGATTGTTAATTTGATTTCATTTCTGTCCCATTAGGTTAGTTTAATCTTATTTTCCAGCTTATGTTCAGTAGATAGCTTATGCGAGCTTTGAAATACCAATCTTAAGTCAATAAGCCAACTGTTGGGCTTATTGGCTTATATTGTGCTTATTTTTGAGATTCAAAGAAGGTCCTTTCACAAAAGTTGGTCATATTCAGTAGCTTGTTAGATTTGTAAAAGAAAATTTCAGAAAAAACCAAAATTATTTTTTAGTGATAGCTTCCATTTAATATAAATTAGCTTTTTAATTTTTCTTTTTAAATTTTTGTTAAGAACTTATATGTTTTTATATTTTTCTTAAATTCCCAGTATATTAAAGTATTTGTAGGAATTTTTCCAGATTTTTATCCTTTTATTTAGTATTTATTATAATTAGTATTAGTTTATTAATAATTAAGTAATATTAGATAATCAATTAGGTTTATTAATTTTTATTTAACAATAGTACTTTTTTATATTTTCCCTAGGTTTTATATATCATAAAATAATTTTAGGAAATTTTTCATAATTTTCACTGTTCATTTTCTATTTTTCTTAATTTAATTTAGTTTTAAGTAATTAATAAATAGTAATTAATTAATAATAAATAGATAAAAAGTAGAAAAAATATATTTTTAGTTTTAAAATTACTTTTATATTATTTAAGAATTTTTAGAATTAAATTTTCATTTTTCTAGCTTAATTTCATAATTAGTGTAATTTAAATATTATTAATTAGTTATTAGTTAGTAATTAATTAATAGTAATTAATTAAATAGTGTAAATATTATTTTTCTTTTTCTAAAAATTTTCTTTTATCATTAGGTCCGTAAAAATATAATTTTCATGTCCGTAGGGTTAGCGTAGCTCAATTTTCACTTTTTATTTTACGCACTCGCGTTTATTTTAAGTTTAACTCGTGTTTTATTTAAATAACTTTCACGTTTTTAAATTCAGGTTACGTTATTAAAAGTAGTTTGTTAAATTAAGAAAAACCAAAAACATAAATAAAGTGATAGCTTCTATTTAAGCCGTTTGGCTTATTTTTCTGCTTACGTATAAGCAAATTCTGATTTTAAATTCTTAGATTACGTTTTAGGTTAATTTGGATTCGCGTTATTGTTAATATAGTTTGTTTACATCGTTTTCATTCGTATTTCCTTAGTGTAATCATCACAACTCACTTATACCCCTTCCTGTCCAGATTCACCCAATCACAAACCCGTTTTAATACCATCCACACCTCGTCAGGACATAACGACCCGGGGAAACCCTATACTTCCGCGGAGCATTGGCTCTAGGTTGTTTGACCTTGTTGACCATCACCTGGTCAATTTAGGTTGATAGTTTGGAGCCAATCAAATTTTGGCGCCGCTGCCGGGGAGGTTGTGTGCGTTTTCTAAACGGTTTTTCTGATTAGTGAATTTGGAATTCGTTCCATCGTACATTTATCCATCCTTTGTTCATATTTTCAAAACAAAACCGTTCACGAAAACATTTTAAATCAAGTTTTCAACGAACACAAAAAACACAAAAACATTTTCTTTATAATTTGTACAAAATGTTTATACAAAAAGCCAAAAACATTCATCTTTACCCTCCTACCCTTTTGATTCTCATTTCCTCACCCTCTATACACATTTGATTCTTTCTATGTCTCATCCACACTTTCTGGTTTGCCAGTGGTGTGGTAGTTCTCATAATGGTGGTAATTGCCCCGGTTGTGGCATGGTAGAGTCAGGAAACGGGTCTGTTTATAACCAAGATCCCTATTCTTACCATGACACCACTGATTTATTCCATCAGCTGCCACACCATGATACTCAGCAGTTTTACTGTTGTGAGTACTGTGGTGGTTCACACTACAGTTCTGATTGTCAATCGGGAAACACGCTTGTCTATGAGCAGCTTCCCGATAACAATTATGACTCTAGCACATACGACCCACAGCCTCAACAGTTTTACTGTTGTGATTACTGTGGAGGTCCACACTTCAGCTCAGATTGTCAAACGGGTAATCCATATCCTTGTGACAATTTTGACACACCTTATTACGACCAACCTCCACAGTACGATATGAATCAAACACTTCTTCCAGAAATGCAAAATATGATGAAAATCGTTGATGAGCTTAAGGGTTTAGTTCAAGACTTTGCCCAAAGACACACTCATCAAAAATCCATGGAAGAATTGCTTGCTGAAGAGCAAGCTTCTAGAATAAATTCCCAAGATGCCTATGAAAAATCTGTGAGGGAATCCATTGCAAAAGAAAAACCAGCCAAATCTAGCTCTTTGTTCTGTTTCATTCCTGATGACAGTGATGATGAGGATACACTTGACATCCTTGAATTTTATAAAACTTCAAGTTCATTAGTTGATACCCCAGCAGTTGAGATTTCATCTCAAACAACTGCTATCACACCCGAGGTTCCCACTCACTCTTTGATCATGGGGGACGAGCATCTTGACACTGTTCCTGAAAGGGAATCGGACGAATTCATAAAGTCTAGTGTTGAGAACCTTGTTCCAATCCCAAGAGAGTCACAGGGAACTCTTGAGCACATGTGTGATATTCCTTCACCCATTGAGTGTCCTAAAGATCATTTTGAGACTTTCTCAGATTTTAGCGATGATTGTACATCTTATGGAGACATCGAGTATGTTGAAGCTTCAGTTCCACAAACTAATGCTGATCATCTTCTTGAGGAGTTCGCTGATAAACTTACTCACATCAATCCACTTTCATTAGAAAGTGATGATGGTCTCCTTGACTTTGAAGCTGATCTAGGAGAAATTGAAAGTCTCCTATATCATGATCCGTCACTCACTTCTTATCCCGACAATCCAATAGAAAATGTTAATCTCTTTGTTCTCGAAACATTCAATACGACTCTCACCAATCCTCTATTTGAATTCGAATCTGAATTCACTATGATTTCTAACAATCCAATCTTTGACGAGGATTGTGATGAGTCCACAATGGAACCTGAGTTCACATATTCACATCTTGTGAATAATTCTCTTCATGAGGAGTTCTCCGGTGAACTCACTCATCATATCATGACTCCTCCGGAGTTTGATAGCCCGGGGGGAGATGCACTCAATCATGAGAATTTGCAAATTCCCACCCACCCTCCTGGGTTGTTTACGAGCTTACCCTTTGAAATCCAAACTCAGGCTATTGAGCCTCCTCTTGAGGAAGAAGATCAAATCATGCTTTTTATCATGGTTTTCTTCCTTTTCTTCACCTATAGGGTGACTTCTCTTGTTCTTCACTCCTTCGGGAATGAGGACACTATATTTGATCCCGGCATTTTCATGTATCATTATCTTGAGCCGGATACTTATCTCATCGGTGTGGAACTTTCACGTGCTTCAAATGTTTATCTAAACATCTTGAATGAAAGTCCGATTGAGATTGTTTCTTCCACATCATGCTTCCCCAAGGACAAATGAATTCGGGGTCGAGTCAAGCTAGCGACTCGGTAAACAAAAACAGTAGCATGTTTATAGGGTTTTCACCCTAAGTGTAGGGGAGTCCCCCATGCTATGGTTACAAGAGTGAAAAACAAAATTGTATTTTCCACGCTTAGCTTGTAATGTTGCCCTTTTACGTTCAAAATGTCGACATAATCGCCGGGATTTTGAATATTGAGGACAATATTCATCCTAAGTGTAGGGGGGGGGGGGGGGTATTCGCTATTCTAGCAAATTTTATCACATTTTACTATATACCCCCGTTTTTGCCAAAATTTCAAAAAATTTAAAAAATTTTCACTGGTGCTTCAAAATTTTTGTGGTAATCAGTCCGCCTTGTCTAACAGACAAAAGGGATTGGCTAGTCCAGGAGCAAACGACTCTTGGTAAAGACATCTCAAATTCGTTTACGGCTTGCAATTTGCCCAAAATTGTATGGTTCCTCAACTCCCCAAAAACAAATGAGTTGGCTAGCCCGCAAGATTATGGCTTGTGGTAAAGGCAGTGGAAAATCCATAATTGGTAATCAGCTCACCAAGATGTTGACTATTCCATCAAGAGCTGGCTAGTCCAGAAGCAAACGGCTTTTGGTAAAGACTACTCAAATCCGTTGACAGCTGGTGGTTTGCTCAAAATCACACGGTTATCAGGTATGCCAAAGTTCTTACACCTGGCTACTCCAGAAGTGATGGCTTTTGGTAAAGAATTTTTCAAAAATCCATCAAGTTTTCAAAACAGTATTGCTAGGGACTAGCAATAGTTTAGTGTGAGGGATTGATGAGTGCTCAAACACTCATCATTTTTGGTCTAATCTGAACTGCAAAACATACAAAAATACTCAGTAATGCATCAAAATACTGAAAAATATTTCAAAATTGTGTTTTATATGTTTTAGATGCAAAATGAGTAAAAACAGTTGAAAAACGTACAAAGTTTTCATAATTGGCAGTTTCAGTCCCCCAACTTTCAAAAATTGACAAAAACAGTCCCTAGACATTTATTTTGTAAGAAAAGTCAATCAAGGTCCATAGAAAATCTAAATTTGTCAAAAATGGTCCTTGACATAAAAGTTTTGAAAATTACATTTTGGTCCCTAATGTTTCAACTTTTGGCAGTTTTGGTCCTTGGATGTTCAAAATTGGAAATTTAACACTTTTGGTACTTGTACTATTCTTACTTGGCAATTTTGGTCCTTGGGATAACTTTAGAAAAGTGGCAGTTGTGGTCCCTCAAAAATTAGCTTGTGCACAAAATGGTTCTTGGGCTTACATAAACTACTAACCAAATGGACCCTTGAATAAAAACTAAAACCAAACCTAATCCTAATTCACACAACCCCAATCCAATTCCCTGGCCCATACAACCCAAAGCCCATCCACCCAATTTATTAATAAATCCCCTAGGTCAAAATTTGGTCAAACTCCACCTCACCCCCCTTGTTCCCTACCCGTGCCCTGCTAGTCTGCTACAACATCACAAAACACCATCATCACCATCCCTGCCACACTCCACCTCCCCTACTCTGCCATCACCACCCTACACCCTTTCCACCACTTAACTCCAAAACACACCCTCTGCCAATAAACAAAAAGCCAAACCACTTGTATCAATTTTTCCCGCCCAAAATGGAATTAACAGCCAAGATCACTCAGAGACAATCCAATGGTGGGATTTTGCTCCCAAGAAAGTACAAGGCAGAAGTGGACAAGAAACCTAATGTAGCCCTAATTTTATTGTAGTATAAGTATGTAGATTGTAAGCCATTCATGAGGCAGTAGGAATTAGTGTAATTTAGGGTAAAAATAGTTGTAATTTAATGGTGAAATTCTTAATCTCAGTTGTACTTCTTTCTTAGAATTTAATGAAAATCTAAATTTTCTTATTTACTATCACTGTAGCATTGTTTTAATTCTGTATTGCTTATTTACAGCTTATCTATTGCTCATTAAGGTTTATTCATGCTTATTAGTGATTCTAGGTACCTTTGATGCTAGTTGCAAATCTAGAATAGTTCTTGGCTTAATATTTGTTCTTTTCACTGTTTCATTAGCTTACTCATGTCTGCTTATTCAACTGCTTATCCTCTGGATAATTAGTGCTTATTTGGTTCCTAGTTAAGGTGTATCATTGCTTATTTAGTTTCATCATTGCTTATAATTGCTTAGTCTCTCATATCTGTGGGATGAATTTTGCAATTCCTTGTTCAAAATCTCACACAGGTTGCCTTAATAGGGGTGTTTGGCTTGACTGACTTTTCTTAGTCATAGTTATTTATAGTCTTTTTGCTACATTACATCATCCCCAGGTTAGTGAATTAAGCTGTTTTGAGTTGGAAGTTAGTAGAAATAGATAGCTTGTAAGATAATACAACAGATTTCAAAAGTCAGTGGTTTAACCTCTTTTGAAACAGTCAATAGTTGAAGGCGTAGCTAAGGGTCACTTTGCGAGTAATAAATGGTTGCAATATAGTCTATTAGATTTGGTTGGGTTGTTCTTAAACTGGTCTCAGTGTTGCATCAAGGTCCAAACCATTTTTACCACCTTTGCATACCCATTGGTTTATCAGCAGACCTGTCCCAAACACCCTCAAAGCTTGATTTTTCATTTCCTCGTGCTTAGGATTTAGGACCTGGAATTTATTTTTTTAGCTTCCTTGCCAGCTTGTGAACAAGCTTGTATTTTCATTTTAATTTTAGAAATTTTTCTTGGTTGCTTTTTCATAGCCCAAAGTGGACTGCTGACCCACTGAGTTGCCCTGCACCCAGCCTTCCCTTTTTGACCCGTTTCCCTCCAGATCATAACTAGCTCAAAACTTTGGTACTTTTGTTTGATTATTGTTAATTTGGGAGGCTAGTTATGCTGTTTTAACTTATGTATGGTCAGTTTGCCTTCAAGAGCTTATTTGCTTAGCTTAATTTAGCCCCCTACGTGCCCCTTTGCTCACCTACTGCTGCTACTATTTTTGATTTAGTCGAGCTTGTTGATTTTCCTTACTGTTTGATCTAGGCATATTAGGGTGTTGTTTTTAGTTGATTTATGTTGTCTTAGTTAGGTGCAAATGAATATGGGCCAGTTTTTCCCCTTGTGCTCATTGAGCTTAATCTGCTACTCACCTTGTACCTAGCTGCCTGACCCCTTTTCCCAAGCCCACAATAAGCTCAATCCTTGAGCTTATTGTCTGGTCTTGGGTGTTTTTAGAAGCCTTCTAGGTGGGCTTTTGAGTTCCAATCTCACTTTGAACCCTGGATCACCCAGGTGGGCCCCACCTTGGGCTGCAAGTGAGCCATTTGGCCTGTATTGGGTCAGTTTGGATGTGAATCTGCTTATTCCATCTTTTTCTGGCTTATTCAGTTTGATTAGATTGTTAATTTGATTTCATTTCTGTCCCATTAGGTTAGTTTAATCTTATTTTCCAGCTTATGTTCAGTAGATAGCTTATGCGAGCTTTGAAATACCAATCTTAAGTCAATAAGCCAACTGTTGGGCTTATTGGCTTATATTGTGCTTATTTTTGAGATTCAAAGAAGGTCCTTTCACAAAAGTTGGTCATATTCAGTAGCTTGTTAGATTTGTAAAAGAAAATTTCAGAAAAAACTAAAATTAATTTTTAGTGATAGCTTCCATTTAATATAAATTAGCTTTTTAATTTTTCTTTTTAAAGTTTTGTTAAGAACTTATATGTTTTTATATTTTTCTTAAATTCCCAGTATATTAAAGTATTTGTAGGAATTTTTCCAGATTTTTATCCTTTTATTTAGTATTTATTATAATTAGTATTAGTTTATTAATAATTAAGTAATATTAGATAATCAATTAGGTTTATTAATTTTTATTTAACAATAGTACTTTTTTATATTTTCCCTAGGTTTTATATATCATAAAATAATTTTAGGAAATTTTTCATAATTTTCACTGTTCATTTTCTATTTTTCTTAATTTAATTTAGTTTTAAGTAATTAATAAATAGTAATTAATTAATAATAAATAGATAAAAAGTAGGAAAAATATATTTTTAGTTTTAAAATTACTTTTATATTATTTAAGAATTTTTAGAATTAAATTTTCATTTTTCTAGCTTAATTTCATAATTAGTGTAATTTAAATATTATTAATTAGTTATTAATTAGTAATTAATTAATAGTAATTAATTAAATAGTGTAAAAATTATTTTTCTTTTTCTAAAAATTTTCTTTTATCATTAGGTCCGTAAAAATATAATTTTCATGTCCGTAGGGTTAGCGTAGCTCAATTTTCACTTTTTATTTTGCGCACTCGCGTTTATTTTAAGTTTAACTCGCGTTTTATTTAAATAACTTTCACGTTTTTAAATTCAGGTTACGTTATTAAAAGTAGTTTGTTAAATTAAGAAAAACCAAAAACATAAATAAAGTGATAGCTTCTATTTAAGCCGCTTGGCTTATTTTTCTGCTTACGTATAAGCAAATTCTGATTTTAAATTCTTAGATTACGTTTTAGGTTAATTTGGATTCGCGTTATTGTTAATATAGTTTGTTTACATCGTTTTCATTCGTATTTCCTTAGTGTAATCATCACAACTCACTTATACCCCTTCCTGTCCAGATTCACCCGATCACAAACCCGTTTTAATACCATCCACACCTCGTCGGGACATAACGACCCGGGGAAACCCTATACTTCCGCGGAGCATTGGCTCTAGGTTGTTTGACCTTGTTGACCATCACCTGGTCAATTTAGGTTGACAGTTTGGAGCCAATCAGGCGGCCCCCTTAATGATTAAGGGGATCGGCCCCTAATTAAGGGGACCGGCTATCTGATGGTCGGGGTTACTGTTTTCTTTATCACTTTTTGACCCTCTTCACCCTATACTTCCCAAAATTCACAAACATATTTTGTCTCATACTATACCTCACAATTTACCTTCCTAAACAACATTTTTCTTACACTATAAATACCTTCTTCCCATCATAAATGCTATCACATCCAAACACATCATCCCCCAACAACCAAAAACCTAAGGTTTCAAGAACCGCAAATATCTCTGTCAAACCCGTTTGGAGGAGGAAACTTGATTCTTGTCACAACTCAAGTAATGTTGTTCCAAGTCAACCAACAACTAAACCTCAAACCCACACTAATGACTCATCTCACAACCTATCATCCACTCATGCCCTCATTAATGCTTCTTCATATGATGAGCATGCTCAATCCCAATCTCTCAATCAATACTTCACATGTTGCTCATTCAACAAAAACACCATCCACTCATGAAGCACCTCTTCCACCCATATCATGCTTTCATGATTACCCAAGCTCAATCATGTCTCCACCACCAAGAGTACCACCACCACATCCTACAACCTCACATGCCATTCCTATGTTGCATGTTCAAACCTTCACCCAAGACAACTATCATGCTCCTCCACCATCACCTTCCTCCGAACACTTGAAGTTCGTTGAGGAGCTAAAAGAAGCTCATGAGCTTAGTGCTATTTTAGCATTGCATCTTACTCAACGCAATTTGGATCCACCTCAATCAAGCTCACCATCATCACCACACAACATTAACCAAATTGAGAAGCATGTTAACAATTGCCCTTGTTGCATCTTCCTCCAACAACAAACAATTGCATTGAATGAGCACTTTACTTGGATTGAGTATCTTCTTACTAGATCTCAACAAACACCATCACTTGAACAACATCAAAACCAACAACCAACAAATCCAACTCCAAATTCACCACCTCCAAGCTCTACATCACCAAACACACCAACATCCATGAAACCAAAAGTTTATCTCCATTAAGTCACCAACATGATCCCCATTTACCATTCTCAACTAAGCATTCTATATGCTTATGTCTTTTACTTTTCCAATAAAACACTTCAACCTTTTTGGGATGCAAGCAAGTTTGATGACACTCTCTATTGGCACAATAGGATTATCTACTTGGTTTAGAATTTTAGCATTATGGATTATGTAACAATGATTATGTGGTTGACTTAATCATTTTCTATTAATGAATGGTCCAATATGTGTTTCAAATTCTCTTTTGCCATGCTTTTTATTAGTTGTTATTATGCTATATGTATTTGCTTGTGCCTCTAATATTTTTCTAGCAAGAATTCCATAGCTCGAACCCTTTGTGCCCTCAAACGAGGGGGAGCATACATCAAGGGGGAGCTTTCATCTTATCGGCTTAAACCTTTTTGATTCTACAAAAAGGGGGAGAAGTGAATACAAACTCACTAAATACTTGTCTAAAATTAATTTTTGAATTTAATGAGTTTAGATTTTGCAATCATCAAAAAGGGGGAGATTGTTGATATAAATAAATGACTAAAAACGTTATTCATATCTTTCGATATCTCTATGTTTTGATAATCACAAAACGAAAACCCATCAAACCAAAGATCATGACGTAAACAAGTATTTAGTAGTAAATACCCACTTTCACCATCTAATCACTTAATGTATTAATAAACAAAGTGTCTAATGCATTATAAGATCAAAGGAACATTTTTGTTAATCACTAGATTTTTATAAAATGTCACAAAACATTTTATATCTTTTATAAAACATTTTTGGAATTAAAAGAATATGTTTAATTTATTACAAATTTATGAATTCAAATTTTTAACAAAAAATGTCAAATCTAATCCAGAAAAATTTTACTCACAAAAGGACAAGAAAATCTAACGTTCAGGAGGGCGGCCCCCTTAATTATACTAGGCGCCCCCCCTTAATCATTAAGGGGACCGCCCCTTAATTAAGGGGACCGACACGCTCCAGAACAGTGTTTTCTGGCCCTTTAAATACTGGATCATTTCACATATTTTTCTCACCTTTTTGCACAAAAATCTTTCTGATTCAAACCTCTATTCCTATCTCAAAAAATCCTTTGATCATATAATTCATAAGTCTTTGTTTCTAAGTGATCCAAAGCTTCATCCACTCAAGTGCAAAGAGAAGAATACTTCTATCTATCAAGACTAGAAGTATTACAACTTAGTATCATATTGCTATCTAAGTTGTTTGATCATTTCATCTTGTAAATCATTAATTCTTTGGTGTATAAAGTGTATACATTGGTTAGCTAGATTGAGATATAGGATCTAGATTTGTTGAAGGTGTGAAGTGGTACTAGAAGTGAAGAAGTAGAGGTGCATAGGATTAGTGATAGGAGATATAAGAAGTGGTTGCATATTGAAGTAGAGATTAGTTGTGAAGACAAAGAAATTGAAGCCTTAAAGTTGAGAAGACATAGAATCCTAGAAGTTGTGAAGAAGTATAAATCTTGAAGTAGTGGATAGATCTAAGTTGTGAAGGTGTGAAGAAACAAGTGGTGTGAAGAAGTGTAGAAGGTGTGAAAGAGTGTAGAAGAAGTTGTGTTATGATTATAGTTGTCAGATTGGTTCTAGCTACGATTAGAACCCGACGTTTAGCTTTGTGTCGTTAAATTGGTGTAAGCTAAGGTGTGTACGGGTTTCTCCGCCATAAGAGAGGTTTTTGATCTAGTGAAGAAAACTCTCGAGTTCGGTGCTCGGGGAGTGGAGTAGGGCAAGGAAGGTGTCCTTGTAGCCGAACCACTATAAATCCTTTGTCTCTCGGTTTGATCTTTCCATCTCTCACTCTTTGTTTATTTACTTGTTAGCATTTCATATATAGTTATAATTGCTTGTGTTGTGCATATATTGATTTCACATAAAGATCAAACTAGGTTCCATTCACAACATTAATTTTATACAAACAAACCAAGTTGATAAACTCATATTAAAACACACACACACACACACACACACACACACACACACACACACACACACATATATATATATATATATATATATATATATATATATATATATATATATATGGAAAGGATCAAGTAAGAAGAATAATTAAAATAGGAAGGGTAAAAAGTAATTCTAGCCACACATTTCAAATTAGGAGGGAAAATTTGAAGGAAGGTGCATCCATTTTTGTAGGTGCATCTAAAATATGTGGTTGTGGTTACTTCCTATCCTTCCTATTTTAATTATTCTTTCTATTTGATCCTAACTATATATATATATATATATATATATATATATATATATATATATATATATATATATATATATATATATATATATATATACTAGCTTTCAAAGCCCGCCCGATGGGCGGGCATGACTTGTAAATATCCTTTAAATGTATTAGTTTATGAATAGCAAAATATATTATACCGATTTGAATTTTTGTATCAACAATGGCGCATATAATTGTCCATTTACTTTATTAAATAGCTTAACGGTAGAATTATTTTCATATTAGGATAATATAAGGTTTTGATTTTTGTGGTAAATGAAACTTGTTTATTAAAAAAGCTATCTACAATGCGTTTATGTTATTAAGTTTTGTGACAGCTTGATAAAGTTTGTCAGGTAAGGAAAGCAACCACTATTAATACATAATAACACATCGATATAATGCCTTGTATTAAATATCATTGCGGCGGTTTTTTTTATTAAAACCAATTAACCAATTTCAAGTTATGTACTTATATGTTTCACGCATCACATGTAAGTAGTATACAAAATGAGTTACCTCGTTTAATAGACAATTCCAAACACCGCTAATATAATGAGTTACCTCGTTTATTTGTCCAAAATGCATCGCAAGATTAAATTAGTTAAACTTTGACTTTTGATGCCAAATAGTCATGCTACAAAATGCAAATATTGTTATGAATGTCACAAAGTGAGCTCACATATTGTGGTACTTCATTAGGGGATTACATACTATATTAAATTCCATATTTGAAGTCAACTAATTTAACATAAATCGTAAGGGAGTATTTGGATCATAGGCATTTTTATTCATTTTACGGCGATGGCAAACATGAGGCACGAGATACTTAAGACAAGATAAAAATGAAGCCACAACCTTGTTGTGAGAAGAACCAACACCCGAGTCCTGGAAGTGAAGGTTGTTGATGGACAAGTCTCTCCTCTTACTTTCCAGCTCTCACAAACCTGTTATTAACCCATCATCGAACAAATGTTAAAATTAATATTAGAAGGCATCATACGTGTCATCCACATTATTTTATAAAGTGGCAAAATGGGTGGGCTGGGTGAATTGGTTAATGGGTAAAAATGCATTTGTAATAGAAAAATAATCTACAAATTAACTAAACATCTAGCAAACATAATCTACAGATTATTAGAAAAATTTTCTACAGATTAACAAAACATTTAATAAATTTTTATACACTGTGAATAGGCTTTAGGAGACTTTCAAATTTGAACCCGTTTGACTTGTTTAACCCCTATGGCCCTTTCCTCTAACTTCTTTAACTTACTTATAAAACCCGCCTGATTATACATTACGAATAGGCTTTTGGGACTATGTTCGTAATTAAAAAGATTTTCCTGATGCAAGCATGTTTGCATAAACCATTCAAAAGTGGTACATACATCTTTATTTTTTTAATGTAACTACTCAAATGTACATTATGCCAAACACCCCTGATACTGCAACTCTTATAATATTTAGATTTACGCTATGTCAATCACCCTTTAAACTGCAACTCCTGTAATAATGTAACTTTTTAGATTTAGACTATGATAAATACTTAAATATACACTCTGCCAAACATCACTTTTCTGCATTTTTTTTATTTACAGTTAACTTTAATTTTGGGATAGGAACTAAACAAACTAAATTTAGATTTATAGTCTTATGTTTCTAAAAGGTTAAAGAACTAAACAAATTACACAAATATTTGAAGACTTAGGAGATGACTTACCAAATTTGATCTTCAGTGAGATGTTACTTCAGTACACTGGTACAATTGGTGAAACGGGTTAACTGCACAACTTCCAACCTGGCACCGACTCAAAAAGTCGATATTATTACGCTCCAAAGCCACATCAATAGACTCTCTCAATATAGCAAGTAAATGAAGGGTCCAATAACATAACCACGGCCGGCTATAAAACATCATAAACATCCATTACAAACCATTATATCCTAATTACTAACACCTCATACCAATTAAATCATAACAACTCCCATACCATTTAGCTGGTTTTAAGTAATCATTTTTCTAAGCATATATAGGAATACACTTTTCATATTTATCATCATCATGTGATTACTGAAGGTCAAACATAAGAAACCTTTGAAGGAAAAGAGCATACCAAGAACAACCAGAACCAAAGATAGCCATAAAGTACCAGGTGTCGACTGTCTAATAATGGAGTGAGAAGTAGCAACATTTGAAGAACGTTACTCATGTATTCTACCTTTGATCGTGTTACTGTTCATTCAAGAAGTGATCGCATACAAAACATGTTTCCACCCATTTTTACACTAATCTATTAAACCTATTAAAAATTATATTTTTCTTTCAATATTTCAAACCTGTTAAAAATTATCTTTTTCTGTCAATATTATTTTTATAAAAACTTGATGATAAGTAAATCATCATTGTTGGTAAAAGAAAAAAGGAAAAAGAAAAAAAGAACATACTTGTTGTCTAAGAGTTGTTAGATGTGCTTGCTTTCTCATTCTCGAGCGCCTAGCAGACTCTCTAATTCAAACCATGTTGAAACATAGCCAGCCATATAAGTAGTAGAAGTGACCAAGTTTTCTTTCATAGCATCATGAAACAAAAAATATTACCTCCTAATCTTTTTTTTTATACATTTGTTCGTCGTTGTTCTCAGTAGTATTGGTAATACGCTCATGAGCTGGGTGATCAGCTGCAACTTCAAATGTTTGATTGATCGAAGTATATATACAAATGTATTTCCCTGAGGATTAAAGATTTCAGATCAGTGATCAATTTAATATTCATCAAGAATAAGAATAGAATACCTTTTCATCAAGCATGTCCACCATATTGAATGAGCATTCAGCCAATAAGAAATGTGTCTAAAAGTATAATAATAGTGCAGCGTATACTTTAAAAACCATAGTACAAAAGCTTTGTCACGTAGCACCCGCACTTCCTCAATCAACCCAACACCGAGGGAATGAAAGTGACGATAACCTGGAGTTCACAATGACGATTAATCTCATTTGATTCTTTTCATATTTCTGGGGCAAGGTTGCCAACATATACAGTTATGTATTGAGGATTATTTTCAGGGGCGTCACCATTAGTTGGCTCTTTAACATCCTCTGATCCCATGTACCCTTGCATCCCTATAATGGATAAAAATACATATGAAAAAATAATGTCTAAGAGAGAGAGAGAGAGAGAGAGAGAGAGAGAGAGAGAGAGATGGTACTCACAAACAGTTGGTACAGACAGAGAAGAAAGCATATAACATAGCATCCGTGACCTCAAGGCTAAGATCACCAACAAATATGCTAAAGTGACCTGCAAATCAAGAAAATAACAATGTCAAACAGCATATCAGTGCCCCAGTTTTTAATTAACTGTTTCCAAAATAGACAATAAGGCCTACCAGTTGTAGCCTCAACCCTCTCCTGTTCCTTTATTGACACCTGTCACAACAACAACCTTCCGCGTATCAGTATTAGGTGAAGCATCAGACATATGTTAATCCTCGGAAAAAGAGTAACATATTTATAGTACGACTACTCGAATGTGTAAAAATTTTATGAACCAACTTACCGCTGGCTGAGGAATGTAAAAGGTTGCATCTACACGTGTGCTACGACTTCCCTTTTGTAATTGTTGATTAATATCTACAAAAATAGTAGAATATCAACGGTTAGCATAATTGAATGTCAAATTTTTATCATATATACAGCAACCTTAAAACTTGAAACAAATTAGAGAACCTAGTTTCAGAAATGGGATCTTGAATTTATTGGTAACATGTTCAGCAAACATAAGTTCTTTAGTTGATCAATACAAAATAATAGTTGCCAACGTTCGTTTACTTGAATATTGAAAACAATAACTAATGTTTTTGTACCTAATGGTTTAAAATGTGTCGGCCAGTATGTCTAAATCTAATTGGAGCATCAGGTTTCTGCTCACATTCATTCATCCGATTAAAGCATTTGGCCAAATACAACCTTGTTGAGCCGCTACCTAAAAATATCAAAACAACAATATTAGCCAATGGCAAATTTAGTTCCTAAATACCATTCTTATAATTGTTCAGTTACCTATGCTGTTGGACGAAGACTCTTCATTTTAGTATCCACTTCAAAAAGTGCTGCTATAAGGGGGTATTTGCTGGTGTAAAAGTTGTTGGCTGGCTTCTGTAAAGGGGTATTTGGTTCTACTGTAAAGTGGTGTTTTGGTTGCTGTTAGGAGGGTATTTGGAAAGTATGACATTCGTAAATATTATATGTCCATAGAGGTTGAAACTTCGCGAGATTAATTATCCTTCTATGGCAGTCCTAGTTGTAGTGAAATCTATTTTAGTATGTATATTGTATATGATTTAATATACATGTTAGTATAGCATTAGTCACATCAGCTCGTGCTTATAGGAGTATGACTACTTACCTGAGTTCTAAATTCAGATCCAACATTTAGGCCCATTTCAGCATTATTTGAAAAGGAAGGCTTGGTACTTCAAAATGACTTTCCAATCCTATCCCATCCATCCAGACTCTGAATCTCCTCAACTACCAAATTCTCCTTTTTAGTCGATTTATACATTTTTTTCTGCATACAGCTGAAGTACATCCAAACACTATTTTATCGCTTGTGACATACAACTGATAATCCGATTATAATAATATTAGGAAAAATTACTGATTATGAACATAAAGTTATGAGTTGAATAAGGCCTACTTTGTTTATGGCCACAATGTATTTATTGTGCCCAATATCCCCTAAATCACTTTCTTAAACAAACTCTGGATTAGGAATATCATGACCATCAACCACAGCATGATATCGTGGAGACGCGGAAAATAATGAGACAACAAATCAACTTTGCATTGGAGTAAGAATTGGTTCCAATAAAACAATAAAAGGTGATTTGGCTATTGAGATTTTACCTTGCAATATGATTGTACTTTTAGAAAACCAAGGTATGTACACGTTATGATTTGGCATAGTAGACTTGTGTCTAAGAATTGCTACTTAAAAAGACGGTGTAAGCTATTCATTACTTTTGTTATGCCAACCTCACAGTTGCAATTAAACAACACATCCAAACACCACTTGTCACTTTCACTTGCTAAGGTATAGATGAAATTTAAAAAAGACTGTAGTTTACCTTGATGTTGTGGGGCAAAACAGGTCCTACAGCGAAATTCTCAGAAGGAACCATTCACCATAGCTTGCATACTCTGGCACTTTGTTGAATCAATGTAAAATTGTTGTACATCAATAATATCCATGTTAAATGTATGCAAGGTAATAAACACATAAAATGCACACCATATGATCAAGTTTCTGAAACATCCTGCATACTTGCTTCACTTGAAGGTAAATATGTAAATGTGAATCTACAAAAAGTAATAAGTTTGAAAAAAGCAATCTCAAACTGATCTTTTTCTTTCTAGGTCTGTATGATACTTTTTTCGAATAAAATGGCAACTGCTTTTTGTAGTCCCTCACTGATCCTGCTTCCATATTGTAAGGTATTTGGGACACACCATGTAGAGTACTATGGTCATCGTGAGAGGAATTAGTATGACCACTTGAAGCGTCTGCTCTATTTTGTGCCATGTTTTGGTTTATTAACCATATCTTGTTTGGACCGTTGCAACCTGTAGTGACAAATGGCATACTTTTACCCAAACCCATTTTGACCCATCACCCAACCTGTTCATCTTGGCACTTCTACTTACACTATTAACACAATAGTATTCTCCTTTACCATGTTCTTCTAAAAGCTTATACCTAACCAATTTAAAAGATCAAAGTAAATAAAACATATATTAAAACAAACGAAGTAGCTTAATCTACGCTTTCGTTTACTTTCAACCCATAACACCTTTTGTTCAATGGTATGTATCGTAATAAATACTTTCAACCCATTAGACTCATTTTTTTAGCTTTCCAAAAATGACATAGTTTTCCTTAATTATATAAAATAGAAATATGTACCAGGTATAGTTACTGGATTATGAGCCTTTAACAACGGTAGGTCATCAGTAAGTGGCTCGTCTTTTTGGACTATAGAAGCAGTTGGTATAAGATAACTGAAATGTGGCGCTCTTCTTGTCCGTGCACCTGCTCTTATCGGAGGTGTACGACATGCTCTTGGAAATACTGAATTCACCATTTTTCAGATGGCTTATAATCTACATTTTAGATTGTAAATTTGTCACAGGATATTTTACAATGGGTTGGTAAATAGCATTAGTAAGGAATCGGAAAACATGCATCGAAAGATTGTTGCATTAACCTGTGTGCGCAACAGCCGGTACATTTCAAGTGGTTGTCCTCACAATCCCTTTAGAACCCATACAGAACTATACCCGACCTATGTTGGCCATGTGGGGTCGTTATTAGTACGCAAGTTATCACACATACCAATGCCCAACTGATTTATACCTAAAAAATAGGTATATGTCAAAGGCAAAAATTGCATAAACCAATCACTGCATCTTGAAATCCAAACAAATAAGAACAATTGTGTTTTAAATGTAGTTGACCTTATTATTTAAATGCTCATAAAAGGAAAATGTACGATATCTTTACAATGGGCAGGTTAATAATTAATACTCAGATCTACTGGTTGGCTTACCACTGACCGATGATTGTCACCGTCTATTTTGCAGACGCAAGTTATCCAGCAAATTCGGCAATGGCTCATTCATACCTACAAAGTTAATCAAATCTTAAAGGTTACTGCGATATAAATAGTCTTTTAAATAATATACAAAAAGTTTTATACTTTCAAAATGAATTACATATTTACTTCTGGTAATTATGCGTCTGCCCCTGCTGGTAATGGAAGTGCAAGAGCGGGCCTGGCCTGACACGCAGGTAGTGTTCATGGAATGTTTAACAGGACGACGATTTGTTGGGAGTATATTACTACATGGGAAAATAACATTTATGGGTGTCGTTGTCGGTGTCGCTGTGCAAACACGATAAAAAAACGTAACGTTAGAGACCAACAACACTAAATGGGGACACTTTATAACATAACATAAAACTGGTAGCATCAACAAATACACGAAAACTGAAAAACTAAAAAGCATTATCAGAAAAAATAACTTACACCAATGCGTATGACAACTATTATTTGTTGATGATGAAAGTGCGTGAACACCCGACAGATTCTGGAAGAGAAGAAGATATGCATATTTTATGGAAGCTATTTTATCAAATGCTTTGCAAAAAAAAACAATATACTTACAGGAATGAAGTAAAAAAGATCGAAGAATGCAATCGATACCTACTTCAACCTAGAAAAAAGATCATCACAAATAATAAAAGATCATATTAGCACATAAAAATAAGCAACAACGATTCAATTGCATCCTCAAAACCCTATTTTTAATTCTCGGTATGGATTGAGAATATAAACATGGTGTGGATCATCTTGACTGATTATACGCAATATACAAAATAGTTAAATGCTAATCCAATGTTTATGAATTAAAAATCAAACATACCTTACAATCAAAACCCTATTTTTTGGCTATTGTGAACCTATCAGTTCCAAGAATTACAACATTCACGCCATTACTAAACTATTAAGGATAATACATCAAGAATGGGATTTCTCTTTATACCTACGGCCAAACAAAGACAACGATTAGGGGTTTTCTTTTGTAAAAAAAATATACGTATGTTTTTTTTACTAATGCATAATATGTTTTGTATTTGAGATGTTATTATAAGACATCAATTTAAGCATGTCATTATTTTTTTCAAATGTCTATCACAAAATCTTGCTTGGTCCAATGGTTGAAGTGCTTGTGTTTGGATGCCAAGACCAAGGTTCGAATCATGCAAGTGTCAAATTTTTTAAAGATTCGAATTTTATTTAAAACATTGCTTACATGGCCGAATTTTATTTAAAATACTAATGACATGGCTTTAAAATAAATAATTGCTTACATGGACGACAAAATGTGATGACATGGCAGAAAATGAATTACATGGCAATGACTGGGCAATGAGGTGGCAATACGCGTGTAACGCCTCCTGTTATATATAATATATATATATATATATATATATATATATATATATATGTATATCTATATATATATATGTATATCTATATCTCTCTCTCTCTCTCTATATATATATATATATATATATATATATATGTATGTGTGTGTGTGTGTGTGATATATGAAATTATAATTTTTACTCAACATTCTATATAAGTAGTGTTTATACGAAAACTGTTAATAAACTAGTATCTATATTTTTGTGTCAAAGATTTTTGAAATTGGCGTCTATTCTTTAGAAGCAAAATTTTATAAAACGAAAAGCTATTCAACCCCCCCTTTAGTTTTCCACAGACACCAAACCAATAATTAACAACTAGGTTTCACTAGATCTAAGCAAACACAATTAAATTTAAGCTAGCATGATAGATAGAAGAAAAGATAAACAAGTAATCGAAAAACACATAGACATATTGAACGATTAAACGACTAACTTATCTTCAATAAAGCATGAGGTCCAAGGGTTGAAAAACCCTTAAAAAGCTGCAAAAACTCGACTAGGGTTTTGCCTCTAAAGTGTTACCAAAAAGTGTCACACCTTACAATGAAAACATTCGAATATATATATATATATATAGGTTTACAGGTCTGACGACGTCAGGTTATAGCTTCTGACGTCGTCAACTCGCCTTGGATTAGGGTTTCGTCTGTGTAAATCGCCACTCTGACGGCGTCAACATTGGATCTGAGGCCGTCACTTGTAAAATCCATCTGGGCCGTCTCTTTTTAAATTAAAGCGTGACGTCCATGCAACACCTGACGGCGTCAGGTTGTAAAGTTATAAAAATCTTTTGAGGAGTCACTTGTTAGTTTTCCATGAGAAATCCAGCTTGAATAACAAGTGACGGCGTTACATTGTAGCTAGTGACGCCGTCAGGCTTCCATGTTTGACGTAGTTTTCCACAACTTCGTCGTTTTCTTCACTTTATCGTCCAAATATGCTCCATAAGTGATGTTTTCAATAATTCTCGTCCCAAGTACCTAAAATACAAAAAGAAATGATTTGAGGCAATATTTGATCAAATTTACTCGATTTTTTTGCTTAAATGACCCTTTAAAAAGGTACCAAGTAAATTCTTATCAAATGTACATGTATTTAATAAGCGAAAGCATAAAATACTACGAGCGCGGGTGTTACCCAAACACCCCTATTTTTTTACCCATTTTCAAATACTTGTTCTAAATATATACACATTAATATCAAAACTTGATTGTTACAAATCTGATATATAATTATAAACTTTGGGGCGTTAACAAGCTAAATAACAAAGAATGGTTGAGATGCTCGTCACCTATATACCTAAGCATTACTGATCTCTTAAGTCATCTTCTTGATTTATAAGCCCCAACGTCATTATAACCTAACCTGCAAAACATGGAAACTGAGAACGGTAAGTCCTGATGACCTAGTGAGTAAACGGTTCTGAGTCTGAATCTGTAACATGAGCTACAATAAATCTGATGTGGTGGCTAAACTATATTGATTCTTATTAATAACCGAATTGTACTACCTCAACTAATAGCTGGGTCTGAAACTGAATCTGATTTTGTATATGGAAACTAAATATGAATTTGTATATGAAACTGAATATATTTATGTATTTAAAATTGGAATGTTACTTTATTGTACAAGTAATCTAGGTTTCTACATAGGTGCATCAGCACGGTTCTGAATCTAAGCTATAGCTGAAACTGGATAACTGAATATGCAATACCGACTTTCTGCTAAGTTGGAATTCCTTAGCCAACGACTACTCTTCTTGGGGCTCTGACTTGTCATCGTACTTTTCTACACTTGGTTCATCCATAAAGGACGCTTAATCATGCAAGCTTGATAAGCTATTTCCAAGCCTGCGTTATCCGTGAAGGATATAAATACTATGTTAAGCATGGGTCATCCACGCAGGACGCTTTTGTGGGAGTTCCTCATCGTGCACTTCTTAGGCACGCTACATAGCTAATGGTGCATTTCTTGGGCACCCATATCATGACTAATGATGCTTCTTGTGAGCATCCTACACATGACTTATTTCGGTTATTTCTGAATCGTGATATGATAAGTATACTCGGCTATTCCCGAGTCTATAAGCATGGAAATATTCAGATATATCCGAAGCTATGCACACATTCTGAAATCATGTCAATTATAATAATGGGAGGCTATAATCTGTACATTCTTACTAAGAGTGTAACTAATAGTTAGCTATATCCGAGTTCATGACTTAAACATAATTATTGGTGCATGGCCATAGCACCCGTGACATAAGCTACTAATTATCTTAAACTTTCTATGCTGTGAACTATTGAATTTTAATACATGATAAGTCTATTACTTCTGCAAATAAACACATACATTCTATGCTTGCGCCAAAACAAGCTATAATCACATAACATGGCTAAAACTAAAACGTTACTTACCTTGGTTGGCTTAGGCACACCTCGGACATTCCTAGACTTCTGAGATCACCGAAAGGCATAAATATACCATTTAGTCATTAGAACCTGATATAACATCCTTACACATAATCTATATCAATATCGCTAACTTATTGCAAAAGGGATGTTTGCTGATTTTCAGACAGTTTGCTGTAATTTGTAGATTTGCCCACTTAAACTTAGAATTAGAACTTGAAACCAATTGCATTAGAAAGTAGACTCATAGAGCTAAAAGTTGGTTTTTACCTCAAGTCAATCTGATAAACGCTCAATTTTCTATGACCCTTCAAAGTCAGAGCAAAATTCCACGCAACATGCTGTTCTACTTTATGAATGTGTCCAAACGACCCAAAACCCATTATAAACTATTTTATTCTTTACCAATCTTATATCTCAACTTATTAAACATGATAAGACAAATTTTCAACAATTCTATAAGCAATCTTACTGGTTTAAGTAATTTATAAGCTTATACAAAACACATCTTTAAAAATAAAAGCTAACATCATCTTTTTCATTAACATGATATAATTCATAATCTCTACACATGAACTTTATAGTTTAGTAATTTAATCATTTTCTAACCTTAAAAAGCATGCTAACATAGTTTGTGATCATAAAACATGTATCTAACATAGTAAACATGACTAAATATTTCAATAAAACACTTATTAACCAAAATATATAATTTCTTCCCTAATCATGAACTTAGCTCATACCTTTGATGAAGAAAATGTTAAGGAAGCTCATATCATCTTTTGGCCTGCACGATTATTTCAAAATTCATCATAAATCATCAAAAATGACGATTTCTTCATATTAAAGAAACTGACCCTTTTTCTCTCTATAAGGTTCTAGTAAAGACATTTATCTATGTGAAAATTCTGGAGTTTTTGAGTTATAAGACCCAAGGGCAAATACATATTTTTTGTTCTTAAAGTTAACTTTCACTGTTAGTCCATGTCGTTAAATATTTGCACCGTTAGTCATTTTTTTTCCTTAACTATTTTCACTGAAGGCCCTTATTTCTAATAAAACTAATGGAAAGACTTTTCTAATATTCTAATAACAATAAATATATTTCTCACTAAAACATAAAAATTCGGGTGTTACAATACATCCCATCGATAGTCAAATCGTTTAGAAAAGTTAAACAACAACACTAAAAACACCAACATGGATGTTAGATCAAAAAAATTATAAGACAAGGAAACCACTTAAAACCGACAAACATAACACCAACCACCAACCATCGAGTTCAATACATGTCTACTTAATTTAACAATTCCTCATACACACTTATCAAAATGCCTGACATAACCACTATCAATATTTTATTATTAGATTATTAGTCTTAACAAAATATTACGTTTACATTTTGCTTACTGAAAACATAAATTAACGATAGTTAACCTAAACAATGGAGCATCGCATTGGATTATTATCCACCACGATGTGCTTGCAATCACTCTTTTTCCATAGTACCATACACTCATCATGATTTCCTGATTTAGTCAAGAAACTATCAGAAACAAAAAATAAATTAAATAGAAGAACACTTGCAATGAAATAGAGTTGACACGTAAGAGAAGAAACATACGTTTATGAATTATTTTCTTGTTTTAACATCATCATAACATCAGCTTCACGTAACAGAAGAAAGATACGTATACGACACAATCATGCTTACTTAGCATAATAGTCAAATCGTTTAGAAAAGTTAAACAACAACACTAAAAACACCAACATGGATGTTAGAACAAAAAAGTTATAAGACAAGGAAACCACTTAAAACCGAAAAACATAACACCAACCACCAACCATCGAGTTCAATACACGTCTACTTAATTTAACAATTCCTCATACACACTTATCAAAATGCCCGGCATAACCACTATCAATATTTTATTATTAGATTATTAGTCTTAACAAAATATTACGTTTACATTTTGCTTACTGAAAACATAAAGTAACGATAGTTAACCTAGACAATGGAGCATCACATTGGATTTTTATCCACCACGATGTGCTTGCAATCACTCTTTTTCTATAATGCCATACACTCATCATGATTTCCTGATTTAGTCAAGAAACTATCAGAAACAGAAAATAACATTAAACACGAGAACACTTGCAATGAAATACGTAAGAGAAGAAACATACGTTTATAAATTATTTTCCTGTTTTAACATCATCATAACATCAGCTTCACGTAACAGAAGAAAGATGCGTATACAACACAATCATGCTTACTTAGCACCACAAACCATACAAACAAAATGACCTAAGTTACTCACTCTCCAACCTCACCGAACACATTTTATCACATATCGTCAAAATAAACAGATCTCGAAACTTCAGAGTCCAAAATAACTTGTCACTTAGTATAATTTTACACACCCAAGGTACTGATTTTGCAATTTACCCAAACCTGAAAGTGCACATCATCAAATCCCAAAATAATGGGCAACCGTAATTATATGAAAGGTTAAAGGGTGCTTTCCAAGTTAAGATAACAATTATGAGATATTGTGTCATTTCATTTATTATGTGTGTGAGATTAAATTCCAAAAAAAAACACATAGTTGTAGTGTGTGTAACACCTTATACATTTTCCAATGCAAACAAGAGATGTAATTTTCTCTCTCTAAAACACACCCTTTACTCTCTCTCACTTTTTCAGTTTCATCATCTTTAATTTTTCTCACTCACTTCTCTCTTTCTCTCTTTTTCTCTTCACCGGAAAATGCCTACCAACACAAAATCTTGAAAATCAATTTCCTTAAATTTAACCATCTTTTATAAGATTTTAAACAAAACCCATTTCATAAACATGCCAGAAAAGACATTAAACGACACCAACAAGAAGAAAAAATCAAAATCAGAAGATGAAACTGACCCTAAACCCTTTTCCGTTCACCGGACCACCAGATCTCCGGCGACCACCCGCCGTGTATCTCCGGCTACAACAATCACAGTTCCGGATACCCTTTTGGCTCCTGATTCTAACGCACTAATTATTTTACCATCTCCGGCAACTTCAAATTTTCCGGCGAGTTCTCCGGTGGAGAAACACCTCCAAAACGGAGATCTTTATATTGGGGATTTTTCAGGGAACGTACCACATGGATCTGGTAAGTATTTATGGTCAGATGGTTGTATGTATGAAGGTGAATGGAAACGTGGTAAAGCTTCCGGTACCGGAAAATTTTCATGGCCGTCAGGTGCTACTTATGAAGGTGAGTTTAAGTCTGGTAGAATGGAAGGTTCTGGTGTTTTTACTGGAGCTGATGGTGATACTTACCGTGGCTCTTGGTCTTGTGATAGGAAACATGGTTATGGTCAAAAAAGTTACTGTAATGGTGATTACTATGATGGTTATTGGAGGAGAAATTTACAAGATGGTAATGGTAAATATGTATGGAAAAATGGTAATGAGTATGTTGGTGAGTGGCGAAACGGGGTTATTAATGGGAGGGGGGTTTTAATATGGGCTAATGGAAACCGATATGATGGTAATTGGGAAAATGGTGCTCCTAAAGGTCATGGTGTTTACACTTGGACTGATGGTGGTTGTTATGTTGGCTGTTGGAGTAAAGATAGTAATTTCAACTTTAAGAATCCTTTGAAACCTAATCAGATTATGAATGGTACTTTTTACCCTGGTAAAAATGGTTTTACTAATGGTAAAACTGAGGATGGGTTAGGGTTAGGGTTTGGGCATAAGTTAAGTGCACCTTTTTTGGAAGATGGTTTTTGTGCGAAAAAACGAAGCTCGGTTGATGGGTCAAGAGGGAGTTTAGGTGATGCTAGGAACTTTCCAAGGATATGTATATGGGAAAGTGACGGTGAAGCTGGTGATATAACTTGTGATATAATTGATAATGCTGAGGCTTCGATGTTGTATAGAGATGCTATGGGTTTAGGTGGTGAGGAGATTAGACGGTTTAGACGGAATCCTTGTTGTTTTAATGGTGAGGCTAAGAAGCCGGGGCAAATGATTTCGAAAGGGCATAAGAATTATGAGTTGATGCTTAATCTTCAGCTTGGTATTAGGTAAAATATAGTTTTAATTTGATGTGATTGTATGTTTTTTATATGTGGCTTGGTTTGTGTTAATTATGTGTGTTTGGTTGCTTGGTTAAATGTAGATATTCGGTTGGGAAACATGCCTCGATTATACGTGACCTTAAGACTAGTGATTTTGATCCAAGGGAAAAGTTTTGGACTAGGTTTCCGTCTGAAGGGTCGAAACTTACTCCACCACATCAATCAGCGGAGTTTCGATGGAAAGATTATTGCCCAATTGTGTTTAGGTATTGTGTAAACTGAATTGCTAGAATCGTGTATTGAGAAATCATGTTATTGTGCTGTTAATGATAGTTTGGTTCGTTAATGATTTCAGACATTTGAGGGAGTTGTTTCAAGTGGATCCTGCTGATTATATGATGGCAATATGTGGAAATGATGCTCTTCGTGAGCTCTCTTCACCTGGGAAAAGTGGTAGCTTCTTTTATTTGACACAAGATGATCGTTTTATGATCAAAACTGTGAAAAAATCAGAAGTGAAGGTACTGCTTGATTCAGATGCATATAATGAAACGGTTGATGTATTGTTACTTGAAATATTGAAACTGAAGTTACGCAATGAATTTTTAGGTGCTACTTAAAATGCTGCCAAGTTATCACCAACATGTTTGTCGTTATGAGAATTCTCTAGTCACAAAGTTCTTTGGTGTGCATTGCGTCAAACCTGTTGGCGGCATAAAGGTATGCATTTGCTAGCTGGTGTTTGAATTTACGTTTCGTAGCTGATTACCTGATTACAATGTTTGCATAAAACACATTATCCTATTTTATGTTATTTAGGTTTAAAAAAGCCAGTCTCTAACTGCATCACATCGTGTAATCTTTAGGATACATGAATTTACCGATTTTCTCATATTACCTTAAATTTGAAGGATTTATTACGGTATCTCAAATGAGTCTACCCTTTTCACCATCATGCCAATTTTGTTCACTGTATCAGTAATTTTCAAATTACTAGAATTCAGCAAACACTTGACATTTAAATGTTTTATTACTACACAACTTCAAACAACAAAACTACATTCAAATGCTATTCTATATTTCTATAAAGTCTGTTTACTATTTTATACAACCTGTTTTACTATAGAATTGTTTAGCAATTGCATAATCACTTGCAAAACATACATCCATAGTTCCCCATGTTTTCAGTTGCCTAGTTTTGTAACAATGTCTAACTATGTTCATTTGTGTCTACTTGTTGCCATGTGAAGACTCGTTTCATTGTGATGGGAAATCTTTTTTGCTCGGAGTATCGAATCCATAGAAGATTTGATCTTAAAGGATCATCACATGGACGTACGACTGATAAACCTGAGGATGAAATTGATGAAACCACCACACTTAAAGACCTTGATCTCAACTATGTGTTTCGCCTTCAAGAAAGTCGGTACAAAGAACTCATCAAGTGAGTCAAAATCCCCATCAATCATTCTGTTCCATGATTTTATCAACATTATACTTGATCATTACTTATATAATATGTTGATTTGATCGTCAGGCAAATTAGCAGAGATTGCGAGTTTTTAGAAGGAGAGAGGATAATGGATTATAGTCTTTTAGTTGGCATGCATTTTCGTGATAATACGGGTGACAAAATAGGTTTATCACCGTTTTTACTGCGAAATGGTAATTTTCTTACCTGTTTAACAAACTACTATATTTGTAATTGGTCAAATGTTAATTAATTTTTTTTTTGGTATTGTTGAACCCATTTTAGGAAAGAGTGATTCATACCAAAATGAAAAGTTCAGGCGTGAGTGTCGGTTTCTTGAAGCAGAGTTACAAGACATGGATCGGGTTTTGTCTGGCCGGTATGTTTCTTTTAAATTACAGAATCTAGCTCCCTTAAAAAAATTATAGTTAATTAGCAAGCTTTGTCATTCTTCCTAGGTTTTGTGGTTACTTTTCGTCCCCTACAACAAATATTAGTCAATTGTGAATTCGTCTTTTCTTTATAATTTTTCTGGTTCTGCTATTGGTTATTCACCGGCCAATGTCTATTTAATTCGATTATAATTGTGACGTTGCATAGTAGTTGAGCTTATCTTGTTGAATTTTAATGGTCATTATGTTGACAACGATTTTATTTGAATGATGATGTTTAAATCATGGTAGCTGGATATATTTAATTAGAATTTGGTGTTTGGCTGGCTTATTTGATATGGTTCACCATGCAACATTTGTTTGTAGGGGACCTAATTCCATATTTAGACAGATGTTCTTCCTTTGACTTTGAACTTTTCTTCCCATATTTGCCTTAACATAATCCTGTAATGCTCATGTTTCTCCATGTGGCATGTGGGAGTTCATTGACTTGATTAAAATAATCATTGGATTCTAAATATTTTATCGTTGCTTTTATCAGGAAACCCTTGATAAGGCTTGGAGCGAACATGCCAGCAAGAGCCGAGAGGATGGGTAGACGAAGTGATTTTGACCAATACACTCCTGGTGGTTTAAACAATTTCACGCCTTCAAGAAGTGGTGAAACCTACGAGGTAGTACTCTACTTTGGAATCATCGACATTTTACAAGACTATGATATTAGCAAGAAACTTGAACATGCATACAAATCGTTACAAGCTGACCCCACATCCATCTCGGCTGTGGATCCAAAGTTATATTCCAAGCGGTTTCGTGATTTCATAGGACGGATCTTTGTTGAAGACAGATGAACCAGAAAAAAGGTTCAATCACCAACCACTCTTTGAATCTAAGAAACCGTCAATTCAATGCTGAGTTTTGGCACATCAGCGTGGCTCGGGTTGTATGTACATGTCAAGGTGAGGGGAGAAATTGGATTATTATGTGTTTTTTTTTTCTTGAATTATTTTCCTTGGAAATTTTTGTGGGTAGCAAGGAATATGTGAAGAAATTAAAAAAAAAAAAAAAAAAGTTTATAGGGATATGTTAAGATGAGGTGGTGTTTGGGAATAAGAGAAAGTTGTACAGGGATGTTGTTATAGAGTGAAAATGAAAAATGGAACAATGGTGGATTTTTTTGGTAAGGTTATTTTGGTAATTTGACTATACTTGTGAAAGCAGTAGGCTGGACCAGAACAAGAGTGTGGTTGAATGACTTTTACTTTTGTTTTGGGAGGGGGGCACAGAAGTTGCATCAAAAGCAGTGAAAGCAAATGGCCAAAATTTTGAAAAAAATCACATATAGGTGCTAATTTACCTTCTAGCCCACCTGCCTTTTATTTTATATTATTTTTGCAGAGTGTCAATATTTTGTAGGTTGTCCTTGTGGATTCTTCAAGATCTCTGTATATTTTCATTGCTTTGATAATTTAAGTTAAAATATGTTTTTCTTAATTAAATTATAAATGTTACAGTAATGGTCACAGTTACAAGAATAAGATAAAGTTAGCATAAAATGATTAAGTTACTATATAAAAGGACCATGCTTTTGTGATTTTGACATGTATATTATTTAACTAATAATTTCTGATTACTTATTTGGTTTGTTAGATGATAACCAAAATGAGATGGGTTATAAGATTGCCATGAAATAATATTTTTTTAAAACAAGATTTGAGTTAAAATAGTAATATAGTCAATAAAATATTGTGTTCCAATGAATAGGCTAAAGTGATTGGTTGGTGTTAATATATATGAGACGTGACAGCACGTTGTCTGTTCTGTTAAAATATGGAAGATATGAATGAAGGGTAAAAGAGTCATTTGAGTGAGGGTAAAAGCGTAAATAATAAGAAACAAGGTGGCTAGCTTTTACCAACTTTGTTGACCAAAATAAACCAACCTCAATATTCGTGTCATATGCTTTCAGAGATCCGAAGCATGGTCTGTCATGAATCTGCTACCTCCAAATGGACTTGTCATTTTTATTTTCTGTTTTGTTACTACGGTAGTAGTAACACAAAGAACTATGTACTTTCTTTATCTATATTATCTATAATGAAAAAATGGTCAAACTTGAAAAATTGAGTCTTAAAAGTTGAGTATTGAAAGTCAAATGTGAGATAAAATTAATGTAATTAATACTCTAATTAAAATACCTCATTACTTAGAAGTACAATAATTTATTCACATTGTACAACCAATTAAAAACATATTTATCAAATTAAATACAACCAATTAAAACACAAACCAGGTTGACCTGGTAATTTGACCTGTTTTCGACCCAACCTAGCAAGTTGACCTGGTTTAAATCGACCCATTTTTCGACCGGAGCGGTTCAACCGGTTGAACTACCCGGGTCGAACCGGGTTTTAAAACATTATCCATTACTTAAAAGTACAATGATTTATTCACATTTTACAACCAATTAAAAACATATCTACCAAATTAAATACAACCAATTAAAACACAAACCGGGTTGACCCCGGATGCTTCAAACCCGGCGGATTGACCCGGTTTAATTTGACCCGTATTCGACCCAACCTAGCAAGTTGACTCGGTTTAAATCGACCCATTTTTCGATCCGAACGGTTCAACCGGTTGAACCACCCGGGTCGAACTGGGTTTCAAAACATTATCCTTTACTTAAAAGTACAATGATTTATTCACATTGTACAACCAATTAAAAAACATATCTACCAAATTAAATACAATCAATTAAAACACAAATCGGGTTGACCCGGGACGCTTCAAACCCGGCGGATTGACCCGGTTTAATTTGACCCGTTTTCGACCCAACCTAGCAAGTTGACCCGGTTTAAATATACCTGTTTTTCGACGGGAACGGTTCAACCGGTTGAACCACCCGGGTCGAACCGGGTTTCAAAACATTATTTTTCGTTTATAACCTATAAACTTTTTTTTATCAATAAACTATTTGTCGCTATAAAATCTCGTTGCTATGCACGGGTACTCGTCTAGTAATAATAAATGAGTTGAATGTTTATAGAAACAACAATTTTTTGTTTCTGTTTTTATAGATTCACGTATTATTAGAATAATATTGTCAAGATCCGTCGACACCCAAGTATTCGAGTCGAGGTGTATAAACCAATGTTCAAGTTGGTTGGGATATCATGCATCATCCAACTAGCGATCCCATGTACGATTTTTGCGTACGGGATACAATGTGGTGCCTTCATATCACACCACACATCACAACATACAGAACACTCCTTAATCGGAGTATAACACTATTTCTGGTGACATTACGACATCTATTTTTTTTCTTCATTCAAAATAAAACAACACGTTAAACTAAATTAAAATTTTATTAATAAAAAAATACATAAAAGAGTACATAAAAATAAATATTAGACATAAAAATAAAATTATAAAAACTAAACTAGTTTCGGGATGGTATTTGGCCTAAACTTATTTTATAAGCTCACCGATAATAGTCGCGTCCGCTGGATGCATGTTGCTGGTGTCCATTGCAAGTGTCCTCAAATCCTCGTTCCTTTTTTGAGCGTTGAGAACTTCAACTCTCGACATAGTCTCAGGCTCTAATCGTTCCATCTTCGTCTCACGCTCTAACGCAAATTGTTGTTGCATCAATTCCTAAAACATTTCTTGTGAACCAGAAGTAGTGGATGAGTTTAAAGATCGTTGACATTTAGCTTTTGTTCTTTGTCCGGTGGACGCGGCAAATCATCATCTCCAAAAAAGTCGGGTTCTATTTCAGTTAGCCGTCATTGGGTTCTTCTTGGTTATGTCGAATCGGAATTTTTCCATTTGTATTTGTCTCTAAAAAAGTCCAAGCGCTTTTGTGAGGAAATTCTTTCCCCTCAATGTCTTTATACAATATTCCAACACGGATCATCAAATCTTCATTATTTTCGCCTCTAAGAGACTTGCTTTGTTCGACAAGCGAGTTAAACTTCCCGACTTCTCGGTTTATCGCAGTCCAATTTCCCGTCACAAAGAGAGAGAGAGAGAGAGAGAGAGAGAGAGAGAGAGAGAGAGAGAGAGAGAGAGAGAGAGAGAGAGAGAGAGAGAGAAACTCAAAAGGTGAGCTGGTGGTGACGACGTGAGCCACGAAAACGTGAGGGACAGTATGGTTTTTGGCACCATGATCTCGACTGGTGGGATGGCGCAAGCTACACCATCCATTATACCGTGGTCTCTTACCCGAGCAATTAATAAAATCCTATGTCATTGATCGAACATATGAGTCATATTCACGAGGTAGTAGTATATGCTAGAAGTTTTACCCAATGATGCATATGTGTGAGTGAGTCCATTCCACTTCCATTGTGGCAATTTTAGAGTCCGTTTGGTTTGCTATCCAGAATAACTACCGGTATGGATTTCATAATAGGGTGGAATGCAAGTGGATATGAGTTAAGGTATCAATTTTGATATTGTTGTTTGGTTTAATTAGCAAGATTTGGGAATCATGATTTTGACTATTCCAGGTTATCATATTCAATAATATAAGCTCATTTTTAATTATACTATATACCATTCATTGAAGTGGAAATGTGAGCCGGCGCTGTTCCGAAGCCGTCAAGTGGGAGGTTGGCTTGAAGGAGTGGGACGACTTGGGTACATTATGGAGTCGCGGCTCGAGCCAGCACTGTTCACACACCGATCTGAGCCATCGACTTACAAGGATTAAAAATTTAGTTTGTTGTGATTGTGGGTGCGTTTTCCACTAAGCCGCAACATAATTTTGGAGGTTAGTGGCATGCATAACACATGTATTGTGGATTAATAGATGTGTTTTCCACAAAGCTACCATTTAATTTCTTAGGTTAGTCGCATGTTTAGACATGTGTTCAATTATCAGTGTGATTAGCTATATAAAATACACATAGAAGGTTCGATGGGGGATACCAAAAGTGGCATCTTATCTATCTTCTCATGCAACTTTCGTTTGGGCATTGATGAGAAGATTTTTGAAGCTTCGTTTGGAGTGGTTTTGGTTTGCAAGTATGTTTGTATAGCTTTTTTAATTTCTTGCTTCAATGTGGGTGTATTTTTGAGCATGTAACCATGTAATGTACGTCAACTATTTTAGGTTTTGTTTGCAATTAGGGGTTAGAGAGGTTGAAATTTGGTTTGCGGTTTGGAAGGTGTAAGTGTGTAGTTTAGTTCAGATTTTTGATGCTTTGTTTGCTGCTACCTTTTCATTTGTTAGTGCATTTGTGATATGCCCGTATCATCTTTGGAATGTGAGTTGTTATTGGGTTCTCATCCCGGCTGATTTGGATAGATCAATTGAGGCTGTGGAACCTGAGGGTTTGCCTGAGGGTACTGAAGGCAATTAGTCAGTATCCTCTATTGGCTGTTTTTCTATGGTCAGTGGGAGCTTGGTCTGAATCAGGCCTATGGTGGTGAGCCCTCACTGGAAGTGATGAGGGGCTTTATGAATCTTGGTCCTGGTGGGGACTGGTTAACCCTTCAAAAGAGGGGTGACCCAAATGTCCCAACCTTGTGCACCAAGCCCTTCACCAACTGTGGTAACTAGAAGGGAAAGTTTTTCAATATTGATGCTAGTATTGTACTTATTGAGTATCCTGCGTTATTGGCAGATGAGAACAAGTTCGTTACCAAAAACTTTAAAAGATCGACTTCCCTTTGTTGTTCGAGGAGATCTTTTTTACCAACGGTTGGCTCGTTACCCTATGGAAGTGCAAACATTTCCAGAACCAATTCTGTATTTGGCTGGTTTGAGTGATACTTGGGAGCATAGTCCCTTGAAGCCCGTGATTTATCATCTTGGAAAAAGTATGTATCCTTCTTTCTTTTCTATCTAATAACTTTTCTGGTGATATCATTTTATGTTCTGTTTGTTTTGCAGAAATGGCTTTCAGGAACTTTGTTGTGGAAGGAAATGGCGAAGCTTATGTGTTTTTGGCTGAGGATCATGCGAAGGTTGTGGATGATATTGGTTCGCCTTCTGTCTCTATCCATCTGGGCAATGCTGCCACTATGAAGGCTGTTGCTGCTAAGCTGCTGGCTTCTACTGAGCCCTAAGCATCTGAGGAGCATTTGGCTACTACGGAGCCCATTGGCTCTGATGAACCGGATCAATTTGTTGAGAATACTACAGATTCAGAGGATCAACAAAGTGAGGGTGTACAAATCATTTCCATGAGTACTGCTGGGATTGCGGATAGGGTGGGGAGCCGAAAAGGAACAAGTGCTAAGGCAGTGAAGGGTTCTATCAAGAGGAAGAATGCTCTCCCTCCCACTCCAACAAGGATAACCAGGAAGAAGCTGCAGAAGAGTGCTTCGAAATATGGAAAAGGGATTGTTGTGTCCACCTCTGCAACCATCAAAGATGATGATGATGAAAACCTTCATGGTAAGTGATACTCTACCTACTTTGAGCTTGATACATTGATAGTGTTTGAATGTTGTTCTTTTTCCTTTGTGCTTTAGGTCTTCCCAATACTAGAGAGTTTCCTGAGTCTGCAACTTGCCACCTGATTGTCTCCCACATTATTCCTGCATCTTGGAGAAAGACCTTGCAGGATATGGTTCTCTCAACACTCTGTAACCTTCACGATAAGAGCTATGTTAGGCAAGTGGCTTTGGATAATGTGTTCAATGAGAGAGCCAGGAAGGCTATGAGGGTTGCCTATGAAACTCAGTCTGAGCTGGAGGAAACGCGGGCAAGGGAGAGGATCAAAGAGAGGGAATGAAGCTACTGCAGGTGAAGGTTGGGGAAACCTCGGGGAATTTGGAGAAGACTGAGCTGGTTATGGGTCTTCGCAAGGAGCATGCATTTTTGAAGAGTGACCTTCGTGAGCATCAAGCTGATTATGGGAGGATGGTAATGGAGGAGAAGAATTGGCCGGGGTACAAAGATAAGGAGGAGGCTAAATTCCAGAGTCTGGAGGAGGAGAAGACGAAGCTAGTTTCTACAGAGGCTAGGCTTCAAGGAGAAGTGAATAGCCTGGAGCTTCGATGTGAGAAATTGCAGAAAGACAGGGCTGGAGTTATTTCGAAAGTGGTTCCCTATGTTGCTTTGGAGCTTATCCATAGTGATGAAGTGGGAAGGTTGGTTGGCCAATTGACGAGGGTTGCCATTTTCCATGGTAGATGTAAGGCTTTGGAAGAAGTTGCTGCCACCGGCAAACCTGTAGACCTTTCGAAGGTGGGCTTGATGCGAGGATTGTGGTCTTACAAAAGGTTTTACTTCTCAAGGGATCTTGAGAAGCTTTGCAATCCTCCAGGCAGTATACCTGGTTATTGTAGTGTAGTATAGGTATGTCCGGGGGATTGATCGTTCTCTAGGGGAATAGTGTCGTTAGGTTGAGATGTATGTCAATTTAAGCCTAAAGGTGAGGGATGATTCTTTTTATATTTTTATATTTTATAAAAGCAATTAAAATCTCGGTTTTGAAGGAGTGGGCGGAATCAGTTGCTAGTCAACTAACCCAAAAATAATAAAATTAAATAACAAGAAAAGAAAAAGTGGTGGACTTCTTATAGTGAGACAAACATGTTTACTTAGATATAATTACTCTTTAATTATCTCTTGTTGATTCGTTGAATGTCAAAGTGCAATTGTTTTAGTTGAAGCGTTGTATTCCTTAATACCAGTCGTGGGGGTGTGCGACATTCCCCAACTCTATGAATATCAATTTCTCCTAAGGCTACACGTTAAGTGCTCAAACCCTAAAATCATTAACATCTATTCATGCATTAAATACAATGAGAAAAACCGTAGTGCACATACGATTACGTTTTCTAAGACGTTCAAGTTAGTTAAACAAAGGAGGTCAGCCAGTTTTCTTAGCCTAACGCGAAGCAATCAACTAAACAATAGACAACTTATCAACAATCAATAACTAGGTTTCATTATATCTAAGCAAACACTAATAAACTTAAGCTAGCATGTAAAAAGGAAGAAAAGAAAAACATATGATCAAACAACACATAGACATATTGAATGATTACAAGAAAACTTAACTTCAATTGAACATGGAAGAAAAGAGGGTATGAAAACCCTAAAAATCTTCAGAAATTCGTCCTAGGGTTTTATCTCCAAAGAGTCACACTAATGAATGAAAAATCAAAAATTATATATAGATTTACAAGTCTGACGGTGTCAGGCTATAAACCCTGATGCCGCCAAGTCGCCGTTTTTAGGGTTTCGTCTTGTGCAAGATAACCTTCTGACGTCGTCACGCTATAAGTCTTCTGGGCTGTCTCTCTTTAAGCAACAACCACACGACCTACTTCCAAATACACCTGACGCTGTCAGGTGTAAATCCATCAAAGGTTCACTGGAGCGTCATGTGTAATATTTTCCAACTCCTTTGTCTTCAAGTGATGGCGTTCGTTAATAATGCTTGACGCCGTCAGGTGCAATTCCTGACAGGTTTTCTTGACTTTGTTGTTTTCTTCACTTTTGAGCCCCAAAACGTCCAAAATGCTCTAAATTCTTGAAATCATGTCCCAAGTACCTAAAATAAGAAAAGAAATGATTTGAGGCAATATTTGATCATAAAAACAAGATTTAAGGCTTAAATGACCCCTTAAAAACGTACCAAATAAATCCTTATCAGGGCTCTTATCGATCATCTACAAAGCAAGAATATGATGATGCAGGAAATGCTTTTGCTAAAGCAGAGTACCCCTTCCTTGCTGAAGCCACATCTGATCCTTCGGTGTCCATTAAGGTTTTGCTTTCGAAGAAGCCTCGCTGCCTAGTCCATCTAGCTGCCAGCCAGAAGAACTCTACTACTTCAGTTTCTCCAGTCTCCGTTTAGAAAGAATCTGTTTCCTCCTTCATCTCTAAATGAAACAACTCCTGCATCAAAATGAAGGCTGCCACGTTGGCAGATATTTGGCCCCGAGGGTGACGTGTACGCTCCTAAGACAATTTAAATTTCTACACTTAAACAATTAAAGTCTTGTTTTGCTGAGGCTTCGTCCTCTATTATGCTCGAAAGGCTATGTCCTTTTGATAAATATATGTTTTCTTAGGACTTACTTTTCATGCATGCATTTGTGCTTAGATGATTAGTCCTCTTTGTGCTTTAAAGGCTTTGACCTTATGAATGTTTTCAGTACTTACTATATTATGTTGTTTGTGTGTCCCTTGAATGCGTTTATATGCTTATGCTTGCCTTCTCGTGCGTCTTTTATCAACGCTAAAATTTTACAACCTAAGGCACACATTTTTTAGGTGGCCTTATTGTGTGTAAATTATGAGCCAAGAATATACAGGCAATACTTCGCCCGCTGACATAGGGTTGCGACCCACTCCATCTTTGCCCATTAAGGGTTTGAAAGAAACCGTTTGTGAAGTTAACGTGAAATGTGTAGGATTTGTTATGTAATAAAAGGCTTGAAGATGCCTTATGTTATCCCTTCGACGTTGAAACTTATAAACGACTTGGATGAACAAACCTTTGTTAAAGAATTAAACAAGAGATTTGTGGGAAATATGTTGTATCATTAACTTGGTAGGAAGGATTACATCATTGAAAATGAAAACTTAAGGATATACCTTTAATGCTTTTTTCCTAAGTGAGAAGTGTAACCCCATAAAATTTCATCAACATCATTTCCACCACAAGGTAATTTCACAAGTAAATTTTTACTTTTCATTACATGCATGACTCTTTAGACCTGCTCACATATCCACATATGCCCAACACCACTATGTTTACACTATGTAAACACCCCAGTATGTCAAGTCTAGGTTCTAAACATCATTACACTAAGTAATCTATCAATCTAGTATGCTATATCTATTAGAAACCCTAATTGAACCCTATGTGTTTACGGTTATCTTTAAAACCCTAACTGCTTATCTGAACTAGTTTGAAAGTGTTCAAGGCTTAGGTAAAAGTTACATTAGAAACTTTAGGATATATTAGACTCCTTAGACTATAGTACAACCCCCTAGAACCTAGGTACAAGTCCCTTAAACACAAAACCCTAACTAGGTCATAACCTACCGGAATTAGGTCTAAATTATCGTAAAACTTCACCATAAGCTACCACCACTTAGTATAAGCCTCTTGGGACTTAGGATTAGTAATTAGGCACTCATAGGAACCTAACATAGGCACTAAACCTTAGGAGAAACCCTAATCTATCACTAATCAAAATTAGGTCATTTAGGTCCCGAAACTAGGTCAAAACCTACCAAAATCTTTAGTATAAGCTACCACCACCTAAGAAATGATCCTTAAACCTTAATACTAGTCACTAATCACTATTAGGACCCTAATCTAGGCACTAAATCTTAGGTATAACCCTAACCTATAACTAAACAAAACTAGGTCAAAACTAAACTAAAACTAGTATAAACCTAAAACCAAGCACCCTAGCAGCTTAAGCACCTCAAGTAGGCACCCTAGCACCTCAAAAGCTATAAAGCAAGTATGTGCATCACCTACTTGGTGTTTCGGCTATTTTACATCACAAACGACCTATACCAGCCCCCTACCTAGTATTAGCTCGTCCTTGTCATTCCCTAGACTCACCACATCGACCCCTAACTGCCATGAGTCAAACCCCCCTCCTTGATACCTAGCACCCCAAAATGACACCTAATACCCTCGTTAACCCTATAAATACCCTCGACATCCCTTCATTCCAAACCACTCTATTCTCACTTCTTCACCTCTAAAATTCTGGTCCGACACAGTAGCTTAGAGTCCCTAGAAAGCCTAGGAGTCGAAACAACCTAGTCTTAAAACCTTTTCGAGTCCTTTTCTTATCGCGATAACCCGAAACCCCTCGTTAGTCTAACTTTCGATCACGTAAGTCACTAAACTAGTTCTATAAGCTTAAGTACTAACCTAGGAGAGTCATTAGATGTCTTAGGTCCCATAGAAAACCTTGCATAAAACATGATCACTAAAACATGTATGCTTTCTTTTTAAAATCCTAAAACAAGTCAAAAACATGTTTATAAGTTATAAGGTCTTACCATAGGTTATAAGCTAATTTAGGTAACTTAAATAAGCTCATATTAGTTAGTAATAATCTAGGAAAACTACTTGTTTTATAAAAATATAGTTTACTTGAATTTAGGACTAGTTTTACAATAGTTTTCATGCATAGGGGTATATATGGTAAATTTATGAAAATATAAAGTTTAGAGACTCTTTTTGACATATCTTAGAAGGGTAAGGATCCAGTGAGAAGAAAACTTAAAATGGGAAGGATGAGAAATAAATATAAACACATATTTGAGATGCATCGACTCGATTTAGATGCATCTCTAATCATTTAGATGCATCATAATTAGTTTCGAAAGTGATTTTGAAGTGAAAATAATGCAAAGTAGTACAAACAACAAATTTGACCCGCAGAGGACAAAAAATACATAGGATTCATCTAAATTGATGAAATGCATCTAATATATGTATAAGCATCTAAGTTTTTGGTAGAAAATATATTATAGCGCATCTAAAAGATAAAGGATGTATCTAATTCAAGTTGATGCATTTCTAATATGTGGTTATTGTTATTTCTCATCCTTCTCATTTTAAGAATTCTTCTCATTTGATCCTAAGTCTATCTTAGAAATAATAAGTATAAGGACCCTTTTTGAAAAGTTCTAAAACCTTAGGATAGTAAGTAAAATATGTTATAAACTTAAAAGGACTAGTTTTGCAAATATTATTAAGTTAAGGGTTATAAAAGGTAAGTATTAATAGTTAGTATAGTTTAAGGACTATTTCTGCCATTAATTGAAAATATATAAGTATAGGGTCTAGTTGTGTGAAAGATAGAAAGTTATATGCTTAATTGTAATAAGTTTATAAGTTTAGGGTAGAAAGTGTAAATGTGTAAACTTGAAGGGTATAAACGGACTATTTTCATAATAAGTATAAAAACCTATTTTTAAGTTAGAAACATAACACAATACTAGGGAGCTTCATATGAGGAGTACCATGTGGATATTTCGTTTTGACGAGTTTGCTGGGTTTACGAATTAAAGTACCTTGGCTCCTCAAACGATTATTGCATGTACTTCTGAATTATGATGGCTCGAACGGTGTTATGCTATAACTAAATCTCAATAACAACATAACTCAATAACAGGGAGCTTCATGTGAGGAGTATTACCTTCTGAATTATGATGGCCCAAACGGTATTATGTTGATAACATAATACAATAGTATGGAGCTTCATGTGAGGAGTCATATACTTCTGGATTATGATGGCCCGAACGGTGTTATGTTATATCTATAAACCTTAAGAATAAATACTTAAAAACCTAGACTAAGACTTGACATACATACACACATACACCAAAACCCTACTCCCAGGATACGTGAGTCAGCAGTCTAATCCCTGAGTCACTTTTCACATCAATCACATCATCATAAAGCCCAGGTGAGTTTTGTAGCCTCACATCTTTTTAAACTTTCACTCTAAATGCTTTACAAACCCTGCGAGGGGGATACATACTACTTGCTTTACTTAAAACCGAATATAAGTTTTTTTCTTTGGTTGTTGCATGAGTAAACTATCTGCCACCACTACATAACTAAAATTCATGAATCTAATCATTTGGGATATTTTACCCACGCGAGCGCGAATATAGTTAGATCTATTGGAGTTTGACAACTCCCGTTGGTATTAACATCTTTCTGGATGGTACCAATAAGTACTATATTTGAACCCACTGAAGGATTAACTTTGGCAAGTTATTCTTGCCATCCCCTCATGGTTGGGTCTGCAGCCCCCATGACCCGGATTGTTAACGTGTGGTTCATGAGCTTAGTGCAACAAACCCCCTGTCTTCAGTATTGACTGATCATACAATACTGACAGATACAAACTGTTTAAATACGGTTTCTACTACTCTACATGGGTGTAAAACAATGTAGCCCATGCTTTACTAAACTTGTATTCACACTATTACTACTACTTAAACCTATGACTCTCACTCAACACCGAGTGTTGACTCTTTAAGCATGTATCCTAGGTATATTGCTGGTACGGAGTTTTAGTAGGAAGCGGCACTGAACTCGGAGGACTTTCAATCTAGTTATCATTCAAACACTATTTCACACTTAGATTCACGGGACCTCATCTTAATAATGATATTTTAATGAATGATAACTTATTTATAAAAATGTCTCTTTTTGATTCGTTTTCTATTATTATGACTGTTATACCATGGAGTAATACCCCAACCCTAATTCCGCTGTGATGAGGCGAAAAATGGTCCGTTTTTAGGGGGTCATTTAAGCCCGAATCCGAATTTATTTGATCAAATATTGCCCTAAATCGTTCCTTTTGTGATTTTAGGTACTTGGAGAGTGAATTCTGGAAAAGAAGCCATTTGGACGTTTTTGGAGCATAAAAGTGAAGAAAACGGCAAAGTCTCAATTTTCAATGCTGGGAACAGTAGGTGACGGCGTCAAGAGTAATTCCCTGATGGCGTCAAACCTCAATAATAAAATCCGAGAGTTCATGAAGGCGTCAAGAGTTTGCCTGACGGCGTCAAAACCCCAAGAATTAAAATCCGTAGTTGATGACGGCGTCACACACAGGGCGTCAAGAGTAATTTGTCTGACGGCCTAGGCCTTGACGGCGTCAGAAGTAGATCAAGGCCGTCCGAGGAAGTATTTGGCGGCGAGATGACGGCGTCACACCTTTGTTCTTGACGTCGTCATCTTTGTTTTCCTATATATAGTTTTCTAGTTTTTCACATTTAAAGAGAGGAGTTTTGGGAGAAACCCTAAAGACGATTTTGGTGTAACTTTACAGGTTTTTCAAGGGTTCCAACCCCTTGATACCTTGCATGATTAATCAAGATAAGTGTTTTTCTAATTCAATCAATATGTCTATGTGTTGGTTGTCTATATCTTGTTCTTGTCTTAATTCTATCATGCTAGGCTAGATCTCTTTTGTGTTTGCTTAGATCTAATGAAACCTAGATATTGATTATGTGTTGATTACTTGTTTATTCTTGTTTTGGATGAATGATTTATATGTTAGGCTTAAGAAAACTGGCAGATCTCCAAATGGTAACATGCTTGAACGTCTTAAGAAACATGAACCGAGGCGTACTAGGTCTTTATTGGTTGTATTTAATGCATGAGCCACTGTTTACAATCCCTATAGTTGTGCTGGGCATGGTGTAGGAGGAGATAAAAGCTCATAGAATTGGGGAGTTATGTATGCCACCCCATGAATGGTATTAAGGAATACGATCCGTCATCCATGCAATTATAACAAGTAATTAACGTGTAAAAGATATCTAGGGAGTAGTGAAATCTAAGTAAACACATTTTCTCCAATTACTGCTCACAACTTTAGTTTAATTAGTTTATTTTCATCTTTGTTATTTTATTTTGATTGCATCTTAGTATTGGGTTAGTTGAATAGCAACTAATTCCGCCCACTCTTCCAAAACCCGAGACTTTAATTTGCTTTCTAAAAAATATAAAAATACAAAAATAATCATCCCTCACCTTTAGAACTAGTATTTAGGTTTTCTAATCCTAGCGACACTATTCCTAAGCTGAACGATCAATCCCCCGGTACTTGTCACTATACTATACTACAACGATCAGGTACACTGCCTGGTGGGGGTTGTAAGCTTCTCGAGATCCCTCGAGAGGTAAAGCCTGTTGCGATTCCCACGCATCACGCTGCGATCAGTGAAAATGAGGGTGTTATAGATTGGTATCAGAGCCTCAGTTGTAGAGAACAAGGTCAAAACCTAAACTGCGACTACTTTTCTTAAGCCTGAGAAAGTCCTCAGTGCCACTGCCATCCTCCGCAACAACATAGGCTACAAGTTATTATAGTACTTAACTGCTAAATGCTGCATATCATTTCCATTATTATCTAGCTATGTCTACACCCTACTATTCTACCCCCGTCTCATCTAGTTTACATCCGGAGACTGCTCTTTCCTCTCCGAATGTACTAGATTATCCCTCAAAACACTATTTCCCCGACTCTTTAGAAAACTCTAGGAATAGTTTAGATTCCCTAGCCTCTCTAAATTTCTCGCCTTTTCCCGATAATCCCCCACTAGCTCTTATCCCTCTACCCACTATTTTACCTTTACCCCAATGCTACCCTCACCAACATTTGATCCCTAAAGGTTCTTTATACCTGAAGGATCAATGTTACTTAGGAGACCCATACACCCTGTATCACACTTACCTAGCAGTAAACCTAGCATACTTAGGAAACCTCCCTATACCTTAGTGCCTCCCTATATCCCCACCAATCTTCCTACCTCATCTTGAAATCTTTGAGGTTGAAAGAAATTCCCTTAGGACACACTTAGAACACTAGGAAGATTAGGTTTAGAATATCCTGAATAATTTAGCTGAACTCTTTAATGACCTTTTTATTGAAGATATAAAAAGGTCATAGCGATAACTAGGTAGTAACCCAATAAGATTTATGCACCTAAAAAAATAATAGATAATAACCAGCCACTTACCCACTTAGATATAGGAAGTCCTTGTGACTCTAGGTATTAGGTAGTCTTAGGAGAAAACACCAACTAGTACACTTTAGTTGTCTGATAAGCTTTAGGTTAGAATTCCATCTTAGGATATGTACTATATATAATGGTACTAACTAGGATACTATAAGATAAGTTATGACACTTTGCCCTAGTTATAAATCCCTTAAGTACTTTCGAGGATAGAAACCCTATTTCCCCAACGATCCCTTATTAGGATAATTTAGGATACCTTGAACCCTAGGAAATTACCCATCCTTAGGAAATATAACAAGTTACGTACTTGTTATGATCTACTCGAGGTTTTAGTATACCCTATGAGTAATACTATCGGATATGTATTACTCATAACCCCTAAGAATTTAGATTAGGTAGTTTCGAAACCTTAGAACCCAACACCTCATAAGAGAGAAGAATATTCCTTAGGAATATTATTCTTGAACTTTAGGCATTATAAGGTTAAACCTAGGACATTACCCTTTAGGTAGTTAGTAAGTGCTGATAAAGTGGGCTCCGACAAATAAATCCATTCCCTATAATCACCCTTTCCCACAAAAACTCCCTTCCCTTTTCATACCCGACAATTTGCCCAAAACCTCCATCTTTCCTAATCACATATGGCATAAATAGTGATACTTGTTAAACTTCTAGTTATGACAAGTTATTTATGACCTTATGCGATTGTGATTTCATTCCTTAATTCATGACATTGTATGTCATGAGTTACAACTCCTCCCGTACACTATCTTTTTACACTTAAACCCTTAAACCCCTTAAAACACTTTCCCCCTATCATTTCCCCTAATGATGAGAATCTTCGTTCTACATCATAACGATCTGAATTCATTCTAAATTCAGTAAACTACTCTTCCTCCATCTCTAATCCCCATTCCTCCGAAACTTCTTAGTTTCCCCTAGTTAGAGAGCCTTCCCCTAACTACTCCTATATGCAAGTATATAATAGTATTATATACGAGCATACTTCTATTCTTATCTCTTTACTTCCTACTCCCCTAGATCACTATAATTCCCGAAGTAGTTTCCCCTCTTAGAAAACCCATTGGATCCCCATATTGAGGTTAGAAATAATTTCGGGATGCCCTTAGGAAAACCTAGGATTAGAAACAAGATACTTTGAATCACCAAAATAGGCTATCTCTAAGAAACCCTTGAGGAAATAGAAAATAAGATTAGGAATCTTTTAGATACAACTTAGGAAACTTAAGAATAACAAAGGATTAGATAGGGTCGGTAGTTTACTAATGAGATAGGAACGAGCCTTTAGGACCTAGAACCTTAAACCTTTAGTACCTAGTCTAGTAACAGGGTTGGAACACTTATGAGATATTAGACCCGTATTAGGATTTTCCATAAGACATTCAAGGATTTTAGTCTACCTATACTTAGTTTCTTAGGAATTGACACTCCTTAGGTTACACATTAGAATCCCACTCGGAAGACACTATGAATATTACCCTACCTGGTTTAAGTACCTAGGACATAAGATAGACAACTTAGGTCAAAAGACTAAACCTAAAACTTTACCTAGAAATAATGACAAACCCCTACTTATAGAATCACCTATCCCGCCTAGCCCTTCTCCCAACATAGGATCTTCCTTACCAGTTAATATTAGTACACCACCTTTAGAATCATAGGACTAGTTATGAAAACTAGAAGAACCTTAGGGGAAAACAAACTTCGAGGGAATCTAGTAAATCTAATCCTCATTAGGATACCATCCTTCCAGGTATCCTACTTCTCCATCTTTCCTCACCCTACCGTTTAATCCTATACTCCCGACTTTCCCACTCTACCTATTCATACTCTTCCGTTTTAATCCCATTCTTTCGTTATCCCCTACTCCTGCGTATTTTCCTGTTTCATCCCTCGCCTTCCTTCCTTCCTCTTCACTCCTTCCTATAAAATCTATATTTTCACTTCCTCCTATCCTTTCGTTTCATTCCTTCGTCATTTTGCACTCTATTTTACCCTACTCTAAACTCTCTCTCTCTACCTCATCCTACAATGTTCTAAGAGTTAGAACTTGTACTTCTCGTCATTTCACAAGGTTCTATTAGTTAGAACTTGTAAGAATATCGAAGTCGGAGTTTTTGTAATCCTCATTATGACTGACTTATGATATTATCCTCCTAATCTGGTGTTATCTTGCCAAGCCATAACTCAGGGTGCCATCCGAAAACTAGTTGCTAACAGTAGTACTGCAGCACTAGAAACCCCGAGTTACTAATATGGCTAATGCTGATAACCCATGTCTATCCAGTGGGCCAATAACTCACAGGTCTCCACAATCTCCAAACCTTTCCTCAAGACATTGTAAGTTTCACAATGTTTTTCTCAACTTCATGGGTCAATCCCATCAAGTTTCCAAATTCCAAGTCAAAACACTTGTTCACTCTCTCAAAACATTCCCGTACCTCATTCCCTTAAGTGTGGTTAACCCTCTCCTTTTTTCGCCGATACTACTTAAGGATGATTTATAATCATCTTATTAAGATGAATCAGTGCACTTTTTTAATCTTAATAAGAAATTATAAATCAGCGGACCATGAATTTATAAACTTTTGCTTACAAGAATTGGGACGCCTCTACTTGTAAGTAATGGAATGTAACTAAATGAGTCTGAGTATTTGGCACGCGTACAAACACTTCCTAATCCGTTTGTATGAAACAATTCCTTTCCTTCGAATCGTACACTCGTTCTTCTATCTCCACCTCTACTCTTACTTTAAACAAAATCTCAGGACGAGTTTTCTCTAAGGGGGTAAGACGGTAACAACCCATAAAATTTCATCAACATCATTTCCACCACAAGGTAATTTCACAGGTAAATTTTTACTTTTAATTACATGCATGACTCTTTAGACCTGCTCACATATCCACATATGCCCAACACCACTATGTTTACACTATGTAAACACCTCAGTATGTCAATTATAGGTTCTAAACATCATTACACTAAGTAATCTATCACTCTAGTATGCTATATCTATTAGAAACCCTAACAAAACCCTAATTGAACCCTATGTGTTTACAGTTATCTTTAGAACTCTAATTGCTTATCTGAACTAGTTTGAAAGTGTTCAAGGCTTAGGTATAAGTTACATTAGCAACTTTAGGATATATTAGACTCCTTGACTATAGTATAACCCCCTATAACCTAGGTACAAGTCCCTTAAACACAAAACCCTAACTAGGTAATAACTTACCGGAATTAGGTCTAAACTATCCCAAAACTTCACCATAAGCTACCACCACTTAGTATAAGCCTATTAGGACTTAGGATTAGTCATTAGGCACTCATAGGACCCTAACCAAGGCACTAAATCTTAGGAGAAACCCTAATCTCTCACTAAGCAAAATTAGGTCATTTAGGTCCCGAAACTAGGTTAAAACCTACCCAAATCTTTAGTATAAGCTACCACAACCTATGAAATGATCCCTAAACCTTAATACTAGTCACTAATCACTCTTAGGACCCTAATCTAGGCACTAAACCTTAGGTAAAACCCTAACCTATAACTAAACAAAACCAGGTCAAAACTAAACTAAAACTAGTATAAACCTAAAACCAAGCACCCGCACCTCAAGTAGGCACCCTAGCTCATCACAAGCTAGCAAGCAAGTAGGTGCACCACCTACTTGTCACCTACTTGGTGTTTCGGTTGTTTTACACCACAAACGACCTATACTAGCCCCCTACCTAGTTTTAGCTCGTCCTTGTCATTCCCTAGACTCACCACATCAACCCCTAGCTGCCATGAGTCAACGCCCCCCACTCCTTGACACCTAGCACCCCAAAATGACACATGATACCCTCGTTAACCCTATAAATACCCCCTCCCTTCAGCATTTCACTTCACACCTCTCCTATATTCTATCTCACTCATATTCTGTAGTAATAAGTCCCTAAGACCAATAGGAGTCGAGTACAATAGCCCTAGTACTAGTCGAGTTGTAGTTTTGGTCTAGAAAACCCTAGTTTTCACTTTAAGCCTTCCCCGACCTAGGTAAGCCTCAACCTTGACTCTAATAGCCTTAGTACTGACCTAGGATAGTTATGATATGCCTTAGACCCCATAGGAACCTAAGCTAGAGCTTTGATCATTTTCATTTAGGAGTTTTTCTTTTAAAACCCTAATTATAGATAATTATGTGTTTATTTGCTAAATTTCCTCATTATGTGATATAATCTGATTTAGGAGACTTAGTTAAGTATATATTAGTAAACATAAGCTAGGAAACTTAGTTGTTTCATAAAAATATTTACTTGAATTTAGGACTAGTTTTGCAATAGTTTTCATGCATAGGGGTATATATAGTAAATTTATGAAAATATAAAGTTTAGGGACTGTTTTTGACATATCTTAGATGTAATAAGTATAAGGACCCTTTTTGCAAAGTTCTAAAACCTTAGGATAGTAAGTAAAATAAGTTATAAACTTAAAAGGACTAGTTTTGCAAATATTATTAAGTTAAGGGTACAAAGGGTAAATATTAAAATTTTATTATAGTTTAAGGACTATTTCTGCCATTACTTGAAAATATATAAGTATAGGGTCTATTTGTGTGAAAGATAGAAAGTTATATGCTTAATTGTTATAAGTTTAGGGTAGAAAGTGTAAATGTGTAAACTTGAAGGGTATAAACGGACTATTTTCATAATAAGTATAAAAACCTATTTTTAAGTTAGAAACATAACACAATACTAGGGAGCTTCATATGAGGAGTACCATGTGGATATTTCGTTTTGACGAGTTTGCTGGGTTTACGAATTAAAGTGCCATCGCTCCTCAAACGATTATTGCATATACTTCTGGATTATGATAGCCCGAACGGTGTTATGCTATAACTAAATCTCAATAACAACATAACTCAATAATAGGGAGCTTCATGTGAGGAGTATTAACTTCTGAATTATGATGGCCCAAACGGTATTATGTTGATAACATAATACAATAGTAGGGAGCTTCATGTGAGGAGTCATATACTTCTGAATTATGATGGCCCGAACGGTGTTATGTTATATCTATAAACCTTAAGAATAAATACTTAAAAACCTAGACTAAGACTTGACATACACACACACACACAAAAACCCTACTCCCAGGATACGTGAGTCAGCAGTCTAATTCCTGAGTCACTTTTCACATCAATCACATCATCCTAAAGTCCAGGTGAGTTTCATAGCCTCACATCTTTTTAAACTTTCACTCTTAGTGCTTTACAAACCCTGTGAGGGGGATACATGCTACTTGCTATACTTAAAATCGAATACAAGTCTTTTTCTTTGGTTGTTGCACGAGTAAACTATCTGCCACCACTACATAACTAAAATTCATGAATCTAATCGTTTGGGATATTTTACCTACGTGAACGTGAATATAGTTGATAGATCTATTGGAGTTTGACAACTCCTGTTTGTATTCACATCTTTCTGGATGGTACCAATAAGTACTATATTTGAACCCACTGAAGGATTAACTTTGGCAAGTTATCCTTCCCATCCCCTCATGGTCGGGTCTGCAGGCCCTATGACCCGGATTGTTAACGTGTGGTTCATGAGCTTAGTGCAACAAATTCCCTGTCTTCAGTATTGTACTGATCATAAAATACTGACAGATACAAACCGTTTAAATACGGTTTCTACTACTCCACATGGGTGTAAAACAACGTAGCCCATGCTTTACTAAACTTGTATTCACACTACTACTACTACTACTTAAACCTATGACTCTCACTCAACACCCAGTGTTGACTCATTAAGCATGTATCCTAGGTATATAGCCGTTATGGAGCTTTGGCAGGAAGCGGCACTGAACTCGGAGGACTTTCAATCTTGTTATCATTCAAACACGATTTCACACTTAGATTCACGGGACCTCATTGTGGAAAACTAGAAGGGGGGTTGAATATTTTACCACTTTTTAACTTGTTAATCTTTGAAAAGCTTTAGGTGTAATCAACGAATCTAACTAATTAACAATAATTAATATGCAAGTATAAAGAAAGAAACGATCAAACCACAACATAATTGTTTATCGTGGTTTGGCTACAAGGACTCTTTTTCCTTGCCCTACTCCACGCCTCGAGTTTCCAACTCGAGAGTTTCAAGCACTAGTCAACAAGCTCCTTTCACCGGTGGAGAAACCCTTACAAACTTCGCTTACACTTTATCCGGTACAAAGCTAAATACCGGGTCCTAGTTCAAGGTAGAACCAACCTAACGTCGCCTATCCATTATTTCCGACACTAAGCTAGATGTCGAGTTCTTTTACAAGGGTACAACCACTCCCGTCACACTATGTATTTTAAGGCCTAAAATACTAACCGATCACTTCAATACAAGATACAAATGAAGTATAAACTATAAGAGTTTACACAATACAAAGCTAACAAGTCTTGCAATGTTGAGTTGAAACTTGTAACTTCTCGGATGAACTTGTGAACTTCTTTTAGCTACAAAAGAGAATCACACAAGTGAGTTGCTACTGAGTTAGATAAGAGTATTGAGAGTATATATGTATTCTATAGCTAAAAGTGATGAGAGATTTCTTGCAAATGGCTTGGTATTTATAGCCAACTAAACCTGCAAAATGGCGGATCTTGCGGAACCAAAACAAGGGTTCCGCCAGGTCTGACAGTCAAAGACCACAAGAAATCTTTCCATATCTTGCAATGTCACATCATGATTCTACAAGTCCACACACAATAGTTTGAGTGAGAATCCTTCTAAGATGTGTAAGAGATCTTATGCAAAGTCACATCCTAGATTTAGTAACCTTACCATAAATGCTTATGATGCATGCCATGACGTCATGTTACATTTTCTATATTAGGAAATATAACAATGTTTATGTTTAATATGAAATGTAAAGTCTAGTTATACAAGACTAAAACTAGAATCATGTTTACCTAAAAACTAAAGTTTATACTTTGTCGTTAACAAAACTTAGCAAAGATCGTAAAATATAAATAACGTTTTTAGGTGATATTTGTATTAACAATCTCCCTCTTTTTGTTGATGACAAAATATAAACTTTATTTTTAAGTAAATCACTAATTCTAGTGTTATGTCTATGAAAGTTTGTATTTTAACTTGTTTTACTTAATTGATGAAAATCATTTTAAGTTTGTAAGTTTAAATATATTTTCTCCCCCTTTTTGTCGAAACAAAAAGAAGAGCTACGTAGCGGAATAATGCAAATGCTCCCCCTTGGACAATACTCCCCCTAAATGGAGTGCCAAGAAAGGATACATGGATTTTGAACCTACAACAAAAATTAGTTGACGATAATGACACATGATAAATCATGTAGCCATAACATAAAATGAGAATATAAGCAATCACATTCTCAACTTATATAAGTTCAACTAGTAATGTTATTAAGATAGAAGAAAAGATGTCATTCAAAGTGAAATTTGACTTTGTAAAAGTCAAAGACAAGAGATGAAAACTTCCATCCTACTTTTAGACATATAAAGTAAAATAAATAAAAAGAAAAATAACTAAGAAAGTAAAAGTCCTACTTCTATAAATGGAAGTCTCCCAACAAATTCTTAAATGAGGCAAAGCCTCCATAACAAGCTCTAAACTTAAGGTGGATGAGAGATGGCATTTAGACCCTCCAAAATGTGGTTTAGGATGAACCTCATTTCGTATGTTAGCTCACAAATGTCCTTTTGACACCGTTAACTTATATGAGCGGTTCTCTCACAATGTCCGCAATTATGGCGGGGAAAGTTGGGTGGAAGGGGAATTTCATTTGTTGATGGTGGATCATTGGTGGTTGATGGAGCAAATGTGGATGGTTGAGAGGTGTTTTGATTACCTACAATAGATGAGTATTGGGAATCTATGACATAGTTGAGATGAGAGTCAACCATATGCTTGAAAGCATAAAGGTGGTTCAAGTAGTTTTGAGTTCTTCGTGAGCGTTTGGAGGTTTGGTCCACATGGATGCTTCTATTTCCTCATAAGAAGGAAATAGGGAATCAAGGTGTTGGGAATGCTGTTGAGATCGTTTATAGCTCGAGGTATGTTAGATCTTATCTAGGGATTACACAATAATAATTATTAAGAACAATGCACAACGGAATAAATAAGAATATCATTATTATTGAACAGAGGTTTCTTCGTCATCATCACACGCATATAAAACCTATTCCCTGTATTCTCTTTATATAATAGAGAACTAGGGTTACAAAATACTACGAAGGACTATATTGAAATAACTTCTTTGTAAAGCAAGTCCCTTGTCTTTTGCATTCTTCACTTTGTCATCATAAGTCCTTCATCTTTCATATTTTGTCAATATCAACTCAAGTATAAATCCCAACAATCTTCCCCTAGTTGATATGACAAAACCAAGTAATCACGAACTTCCCCTGAAGCTAATATGTATGAAAGATAAACGAACTTCCCCTTAAACCATGCTATATCACCAAAGATCTTCAAGTTGCAGCTTCAATGTAAATATTCTTCCCCTTTTTGTCATCATCAAATAGGAGACAAATGTAAGCAACCTTGATCTTCATAACCACGAATCAATATTACACATCCAATCCATCTTGCCAATGTTTCTAAGTCACCTACCATTAAGTTTTCCGCATCTATAAATGTACTTGTAACAATAGAAATCCAAACCATCACTAGTAATAACAACTAGCAATAGCAAAAACCTCAATGTAGCATATAAATGGTTATTCATTTGAACAATTAAGCTTCCCCTGAAACCCATATGTTAACCAGTTCTTAAATGTAGGCTATATGTAATAAGTACTGATGAAGAAAACTAAATATTACCAACTTGATGCTGAAGTAGAACAATCCAAACTCATTTCTTAAATATACCTTCGAACGTATCCCCAAACCGATGTATAAGGAGACCGCAATCCCTTGACTATAAACACTGAGCACAATAACATAACTCCTTTAAGTGTTTGTCAATTCGTAGTTATAATTAGAACACTAACCCGAATAATTCCACTTCAACGTCAAATAGATGATAAAAACCTTTCTTCATAACCAATTAAACAATAAGAATGAGCCATTAAATCTGTTAAGAACCAATAACCAAAAATCAAAACTCTTGTTTGTGTGTGTCATCTCGTCCAAGAACAAAATCATTAAATCTGCTCATTACACTTTGCCCAATAACAAATCAAAACAGTGATAAAGCACAAAGCATAAGCTTTCCTTTAAACAATGAACGTGTGCCTTTTCTGCTCATCAGTAGCCATATATAAAACACCACTCGTCATTGTAAACTACTCCACCCATTATCAATTTGCATGCACTAAATTAGTTAAGAATAACATAGGAAAACTTTAGGATATTAAAATACCTATCACTGACCCATGTTGTTAGTATAAAGTCAGTAATATCATGCTCCCATCGACCTCCAATTTGATAAAGAAGATTGTTACTGACCCACACTAATACCAGCAGGAGGTAAATAATTAAGAATCAATCTTCCTTCCACATGCACTAGGTGACAACCAATATCCATCTCTCTTCCATGAAAGCAATACAAATCGTTCAAGAAGAAGTACAAACAATGACGCACCAGTACAAACTCACAATACCTTTTAGGGAGCAGTAGAAAGTTGAAACGTAACAATGGTAACTATCAAGGCAGCAGTGGAAACAATCTAGTGTAGCAGTGGAAACATATGTGAGCAGTGGAAAAAAATTAGGCAGAAGTGGAAACGTGTTAAGTGTAACAGTGGGAACTTTTATGAGCAGTGGTAGTACAAAGGGAATCATGGACCACCAGTACAATTACATAGGGCAGCATAAAAAACCAATTGATGGAGCAGTACAAATGATATGGACCACATTTATGTCTATGGTTTTCCTCATACAACAGTTAGTTCCAGTATCTTCAGTCATGAAAAACCCTTTTAATATATTACCATGGAAAGTAAAGTTACATCTTTACTTCCAAACGAGTAATGTTACAAAAATTATTCCAGTAACCATAATCAACATAGCCTTACTCCCATTATGCTTCCATTAGTAACATTACTTTCAAACCAGTAACACCATTCCAAATCACAAGTTCAAAACCAGTAGATGTTGTGATCTTGTCCTTCACATTAGGGATCTTGTCCTTCACATTAGGGTTTCACCGAACCTCGTAGGCAATCATACAAGTACGCTTACTCCTCTCTGCGCAACATTTTTCAAAAATTTATTCCTGACGATCTAGAGTTCAGATTGAAGATCCCTCTAGTGAAATTATACCTTGATATATGAAGAATCTCCAGTAAAAATTTCGGCCCGATCCAACGGTTAACGAAGGAGATATCGCTGTTTGAAAACAGCCCTGCAGAAAGGTTACGAAAATTTTACCAAAGTCGAATTTTTCTTCTTTTCTTCGATCTTCGACAAACCAAACCTTGTTTAATCCCACGATCACGAGCCCCTTGGCTATGATACCACATGTTGAGATCTTTTATAGCTCGAGGTTGGTTAGACCTCATCTAAGGAGTACACAATAATAATGATTAAGAACAATGCACAGCAGAATACATAAGAATATCATTATTATTGAACAAAGGTTTCTTCGTCATCATCACACGCATAAAAAACCTATTCCCTGTATTCTCTTTATATAATAGAGAACTAGGGTTACAAAATACCATGAAGGACTATATTGAAATAACTTATTTGTAAAGCAAGTCCCTTGTCTTTTGCATTCTTCACTTTGTCATCATAAGTCCTTCATCTTTCATATTTTGTCAATATCAACTCAAGTATAAATCCTAACAAATGCTCTTGAGGTGATTTTTGTTGTTGATCATGATGGTGGAAGCTTGGTCCTTCGTAAGAAGGTCCATGAATGTCTTTGTAAATGGGGTGGAACAACAATGGTTGTGGTTGTGTTTGATCTTTTGGAAAAATTGAGGGTCTAGCATATCGGTAAGCCAAATGCTCTACCAATGATGGTTGATGAGGTTCATGATCTAATGGCTCACTTGGTTGAAACCTTGGTTGTTGTTGGGTTTCCATTTGAGCAATGGTGTCAAAGAGTGGCAATAATGGTGGTTTTGATGATCTAGGTGGTAGGTCTTCTAAAGTTTCCAAAAATGGATGTGGTGATGTTGGTGGTGTTTGGAAAAGTTCCATTGGTGTTAATTTTGGTGATTGAGGTGATGAACTTTTTGATGGTTGAGTTGGTCCCGAAGATGGTGTTGGATCAATTGGTGTTATAGTTGGTGGCGGAGTTGCAATTTCGTTGGTATTGCAAGGTTTTGGAGATGGTGTTGGAGTAGCAAGGTTGAGGAAGTTTGCATCTTGTATGGGTGAGGAGATGTTGAGTGATGAATCACTTGATGACGATGAGCTTAGTTGTATGTTTTTGTTGAAGCAACATGGTTTTACACTATTCCTAGCACTTTTTCTAAAAGATCTTGATGATTCGGATGAGGTGTTCGATTTAGTCATCTCAAGACATTGGTTATCTAGAATTATAAAATTAAAAGAAGTGATGGTGATGGTGTGAATTGGAAGTATGAATATTGGTCAATTTATAGGAAGAACATGTTATGGAAAGGAGTGTTTGGATTTGATGTTATTCCATACAAATTTTGAGGTTCCTAATCATTTGGAAAAGTTCCAAGACCTTGTCAAGTCATTGGAAGTCAATTCAATAGAGTTGGGTGGAGTGATAGACTAACTTATGCAGTAAGTGCTATGTGGGCATGGAAGGTGATTTGGTTAGGGAACTCCACGGATTACGAGGAACCTTATGGAGGGTTCCTTGCTTTATGACGAAGGGTTCCTTGGATTGATATTGTATGAATTAGAATTTTGGCGGGAAGAGGCCTCCTAATTGTTTTAATGGGTGAAACTGATCCTAATATGTTTATCGGAAGTTTGGGAAGATGTTTCTTACTAAAAAATGATTTGGTCTTAAATAAAGTTTAAATTTAAGGAAAAAAAAATCTGCAGGTGACTTGACGAAACCCAACGCATACACGGGCGGAACCCTGTTTTGGGTTCCGTCAGGTCCGTTGGGCCAAAATTGGGTTACCCAGAAAAATATACTGGCGGAACCCTGTTATTGGTTTCGCCAGTTCCGCTAAGCCATAGAAGCGAGACAAAACAGGTGTACGGGGGTCGAGACGGAATCCAAATTTTCCAAAAAAACTTGGAACATAAAATTTAAGCTATAACTGATTAGGTAATGCAAAAAATGAATGTAGAAACACTCTTACCATTAGACTTTGACCGGAGGCTAGCGAATCTCACTATATTCAGTGAAATTTTCATAAACTAGAAAATTTGACAACATTTCAAATGTCGTCCTGCATAAACATTTAAACCAATACATTTGTCCAACAATACTAATAGAGCATAGAAGTACAAAACAACATAAACCACATAGTTTAACGACTAAAAAGTTCTAAAACTTAATTATCCCAAACGCCCCTTAAACACTCATCTCCCAAGTGGTTCAACTTCTTCTTCATCTTTCCAACGTACCTTCCAATGCACTTCCACATCCCTTTCATTTGCTTGAATTCTTCAGACTCATTTTTGATGGTGGGAAGCTTTTGAAGGTATTCGAGAGGAGCTAGCTTAGAGTTAGGAAGAACATCGTCTTCGCTCATTGGTGAGGATGAGGATGAAGGTGAAGGAGAACGAAGACGTTTCCCTTGAGTCATAAAGACTCTCTTACCACTAAGAGGAACAAAGGTGTGAGGAATAAGAGAGTAATCAAGACGTATACCCTTGTCATTTGGTGGAATAGGCGAGACGGCTCTAAAGAGGCGAGTAAGAAGCATCCCATATGGGAGAGCAGTTTTTCCATTTAGAGGTATATCGGCCATTCTTTTAGCCATGTAGTAAGCCAAATTGAAGGGTTGTCTAGTGGAGATACTACAGAGCATGTAACTTAGACACGTGTTCACATGATCTCTATTTCCTACGGAACTTATGACATTAGCCCTAAGAACCTCTTCCCACTTCCTAAATTGAGGTTTGAGTTCATTAAGTTCCATTCCAAACGGGTCTTTGTCCACGTCACTTCCCGAATGATTTTTCCTAGTGTTGGAAGTTCTTACGAAGAGTTGGTCATGAAGCACTTCCTTACTAACAAGAGGAGTGTCATAATAGGGATCTCGTTCAATGGTGTCTAGAGTAGAGAGTGGCCATTTGTCAGTGTAAAGACATGTGCCTTTGTTTGGAATACCAAGAATTCTAGAAAATACATCTAGAGGTAAGATAGTATCGTGTTGATTGATAGAAAATTCCACGGATATATGACCATCATCATTACTAGAGAAATCTACGGTATTTCAGTACATCAAAAAGGATTGAATAGTTGAGTTTAAGGGAGAGAAAAAGATATTTCTTTGTACAGTACGCGAATGTCATTTTTTTGACAAGTATGGTACATTATTAAAGATTTTTCCCTTAACATTTCTATATTTATGCATCTTTATACTCCCTTAGTTCCAAAGTTTAAGTGAACTTTTGCTTAAAATATTATTGTGTTCCAAGTAGGTGAGGCAACATTGTCCATTTTACACAGCATGGTATCTGCACACTCAGATATAGATGATGCAGGAGAGATTGTTACTCCAACACCCAGAGTTAAAAATTTTTTGTCAAGTCTACGATGTCTTCCCCATACAGACATACAACATAAGTAATACAAAAGAATTACAAAGGTTACAAAGGATTAGTCTGAAATACAAGGTTACAAAAGAAACAACAATGAAATACTAAGTCTGAAATGCAATCTCTTCTAGTCATCTCTAATCCAGAATATAGCTAGTCACGGCGAAATCCAACTAAGCTCTTAGAACTCTTCACTCATATCCCAGCTTCCCTCTAAAACCTGCCGCGGGAAAAGAAACGCGGCTGAGCTTAAAAAGCTCAGTGAACAAATATAAACAAATGAAAACTAATAAACAAGGAAAAACGCAATTGAATGCGAAATGAATCCAAGCAACCTGCTGAGACAAAGGTCAAGGGATACGGAACATATAGTAGAACTAACAGAATATAATCAAATGAAAAATATGAATATGGAATGTCAAACGAATCAAATGAAAAAAAATGAAATATGAATGAGAAAACAAAATATGTTGCACTGGGTAAGTATCAGAAAGCATAATATGAATGTAGTGTAAAGGTAAAGGTTAAGTTTAGGTTTCGGTTATTCAGTATTTCAACCACGTGCCCAGATTAGATCAAATCATACCATATGTAGCCTCATATGAAATCCAGAGGGGAGGCCTCAGAATATCATATGTAATCAGAGGGGTGACCTCAATGAGTTGTGAAGGACGTGTATTGCACACACAGCCACATTCACCAGATAACAGATAACATATAACAGATAGTAGATAACAGATCTAGGATGCACCCATACGCTCCCACAGAAGTTAGTTTGGCCATAAATAAATAAATAAATAAATAAATAAATAAAGCGCGCATATCATATAACAGAAAGGGACGGTGTGGAAAATCACTCGACCACACTGGAGTCATAACATCGATGCATCAATGCTATGGACATGGATCCCCCATGCCTAGTGATAGCCCAGGTCTCATACTAAATAGGTCAAAGGTAAGTCAAAAGGTTCATGTCAGATGGTCCATATAATACGGATTCAGATAATAAAAAGGTGTCATAGCAGTGGCATAGGGAATCCTAAACAAGCAAAGGTTCGCATCAATGGTTCAAGGTTTACAAATGTAAAAATGTTATAAGAAACTGATTTGGAAAACTTAGCAATTCATTTTAAAACATGGTTATCGTAAAAGTATTTCCTTAAAACATTTTCGTCAAAGGTTATCTAAACCTCCATTTAGATGGTTGCTAAGTCGAGTCATATCTTGTACATATTGTTTTGGGACGATTGGGACTCATGGGTAAAGTACTATTATTATGGAGTATTGGGTAAGACGTCAATTATTACCCCTATATGTGCGTTAAAATCTTAAACGGTACTCCAAGTGTTTTGATTATCTTAATTCAAGTCATTAGAATAGTTAATTGTAAAGTATGTAAAAGTTCAAGTGTAAGGGGAATGCAAATCCCCTATGATGTATTATTTTGGATGGTAGGGTAAGAGTGTATGAAAAAAAAATCGAAAAAATCAAGAAAAAGAAAAAGAGAAAAAACATACAGACTACCATCCCGTTTCCTTTTATGTTTATTTTATGTTTTTGTAGTATCTATTAGCTTAAGTCGAGTCGAGTATTGGCTTAGCAACGCCACATTGTACATGTAATTGATCAAGATGATTAACTTGACACCAGTAAAGATTGCCTTTATCCAACAAAACCGTGTTTATCATATCCCTACACCTTACGTTACATCCTTTTAAAGGACCTCTTTGATAGTTTATCCTAGGTGCTTATGCCAAGTGGTGGAGGTTTGATCCTTTCCCATGCCTATGGTAATCTATGTGCTATGACAGGTAGTGAGAGATATTTTCCATTTTCATTTGTGATATATACTTTTATTACACCCGAGAGATGTGAGTATCTAAACACTATTTGTGAGGTGCTAGTGTATAATTTCCGTGCTTGTTTTGGTTGAAGTGGAACGATCAATTGTTGTAATTACTTTTATATTAGTGTTAAATGACCCCTAGCTTGTATTTTGATTAGAATAAAAGCGCATTTGCTTGAGGACAAGAAAATCTCAAGTGTAAGGGTATTTGATGAGGCGAAAAGTGTTACGCTTTTAGTGGGTCATTTAAGCCCTAAGTCGTGATTATTTTATCAAATATTACCTCAAATCGTTCCTTTTATCATTTTAGGTACTTTGGAGAAGAAATCTGGAAAAGGAAGCATTTGGACGATTTTGGAGCGAAAAGTGAAGAAAACAACAAAGTCTCCAAAATCAAGCTGGAAATAGTACCTGACGGCGTCAAGCTCTACAGTTACGTCATGTGTTGGCAAAAAGGTGGATATGAAGTTTATACGAGATGCGCCAGAAAGTTTTTGGGACTTAAAGAGTAACGACGTCACCCTTTGTGACGCCTAAGCCGTCAAGAGCAAATTACAAGGTGACGGCCAAGTGATGATTAACAAGTGACGGCGTTAGATCTGGATCTAGGCAATCCGAGGAGAGTATTGGCGGGTAGTTGACGCAGTCACATGTATAACGTGACGCCTTCAGATTGTAATCTCTATATATAGTTTTCTAATTTTCATTCATTTAAGAGAGAACTTTTGAAGGAACTTTACGACAAACCCTAGGTCGAATTTTCACCTTCTTGTAAGGGTTTCAAATCCTTCTTTCATCCATGTTTAATTAAAGATAAGTCTTCCAATAATCATTCAATATGTCTATGTGTTGTTTGATTCTATCTTATGCTTGTCTTTACTTTAACATGCTAGGCTAGGTTTGTTTGTGTTTGCTTAGATGTAATGAAACCTAGCTATTGATTGTTGGTTGATTGTTTGTTATTAATTGTTTTGGATGAATGATTTGGATGTTAGGCTTAAGAAAACTGGCTAATATCCAATTGGTAACTTGGTTGAACATCTTAAGAAACATGAATCGGATGTGTAGTATGATTTTAATGGTTGTATTTAATGCATAAGTGACTACTAAGGATGCCATGTTAGGAGCTAGTTGTCGGCACGACATAGGAAGAGGTAGAAGCTTATAGAGTTGGGGAAGATCGTACATGGCCCCACGAATGATATTAAGGAATATAACCCGTCATCCACACAATTGTAACAATCTAGTCAATTAATGAAAGATAGCTAGGGAGTAGTGAAATCTAAGTAAACACGTTTCTTTCATTATAAGTTTTTTCTCAATGTTTTATTTCCTCATTTTTTTATTTATTTTCATTGCATTTGTAGTAATTTGGGTTAGTTGACTAGCAACTAATTCCGCCCACTCTTCCAATACCCGAGATTTTTACTTGCTTTCCATAAAATATAAAAATACAAAAAGAATCATCCCTCATCTCTAGACCTAGTTTAATTAAGTTTTGATCCTAACGAACACTATTCCCCAAGTAGAACGATCAATCCCCCGGTACTTGCCACTACACTATACTACATCGGTCAGGTACACTGCCTGGTGGGGATTGCAAGCTTCTCGAGATCCCTCGAGAGGTAAAACCTTTTGCCTAGGAACAATCCCACGCATCAGTCTCCATTGAAGCCTGAAATAATATGTGATGGGCAAAGTATGTACATTCTTATTTGAATAAATTAAACAACATATCTGATGATATTTATTCTTTTGTTCCTTTTTGCAGAATGGCTTTTCGAAACTTTGTTGTGGCTAGTGGTACGAAGGAGGTAAGCTTCCTTCATCAAGATCCTAAAGAAGCAAGTTTTGGAGTTGGCACTTCGTCTGTCTTGGTAAACAACAATGATGTCAATGCTCTGGTAATTAATCCCATAGCCTCTGCCAAGCCCACTAAGCCTGCAAAACCTACAGACACAGAGGAGACATCACAACTTGTAGAGAATGTTGCAGATTCTGATGATCTGCCCTCCAAGGAGGAGCAATTCATGATCGTAGGGTCCTCCAGTATTGCTGATAAAGTATGAAGTAGGAAAGGGACCAGTTCGAAAGTAGTCAAAGCAACTCCCAAGAGAAAGCTCATGTTACCAACCCCTACCTCTAGGACCATAAGGCAGAAGGGTCCGAAGGGTAAGGCAATTCAATCTGTTCCAGAGGCTCTCGATGATGATATCCATGGTAAGCAGTAGTTTTATACCTCAAAGATCTGTAATACTTCATGTAACTAATAAATTCATCATGTAGGTTTACCCAATACCAAGGAACTTCAAAATGCCCTTGCATGTCACTAGTTGGTTAAAAAGGTCACCCCTACTAGTTGGAGAGGGACGCTGGATAACATGTCCGTGGAAGAGTTATGTGACCTTCATGACAAGAGTTATACAAGGCAAATAGTTCTGGACAATCATTTGAATGATCGTACAAGAGATCTGATCCATACAGTGAAAGGTATCTGAGAGAAGATGGATGCTATACTTGCTAAAGAGAAGAAAAGAGACCAAGAGTTTGCCGATCTCAAGGTAAAGTGTGAGGAGCCCATGGAGGAGCTTGAGAAGAATCCTCTAGTCCAAGACCTTCGAGCTAAAATCCATAATCTTGAAAAGAAGTTAAAGGACGCTCAGTCAAAGTGCAGAAGGCTACGGTTGGAGGAAGACAAAATTGGGGATTATAAAGAGGACATTGCCACTCTAGAGTCCAAGTGTGAGGGTCTTGAGGCTGAAAGGGCGAAGCTCAAATAATGGGAGATCAAGCTTCGAGAAGAACTAGATGGCTTAAAACGAGAACATAAAGCTCTTAGGAAGGATAGGGCTTCTGTTGTGTCAAAAGTTGTTCTGTACATAGCTATGGAGTTGTACCATAGTGATGAGGTGGGGAAAGTGATAGCAGATCTGGTTAATGCTGCGATTTATCATGGGAAATGCACAATGCTAGTGGAGATTGCTGCAACTGGTGAGTCGGTGGACTTATCGAATGTGTCCTACTACCGCTTCACTCATGAGAGAGAATATGATGATGCTAGCAATGCTTTAGCTACAGCAGAGTACCCTTTCCTCCGTGAGGAAACCAAAGACCCATCAGCTCCAATCGACACACTCCTTTCGAAGAAACCTCGAAGGGTTCAACCACCTTCCTCAAGCAAGAAAGCTACTCTTGTTAAGCCTCTATCTATAAAGACTACTCCTGACAAGCTTCCCTCTTCTACCAACAAAGCTTCCAATGTGCAGCCTCCATCTCCAAGTGACAAGAAAAACCCTGAGAAGCCTTCATCCCCTAATCAGCAAGGAAGTCCCAAGTCTCCCCATGATGAATGAAGGCTGCACTGTTTGTAGTTATTTGGCCCCAAGGGTGGTATGTACCCTTAAAACATTATCAGCTTGTCCCTTGTAGGTTATGACCTACACTTGAACAATTTTATGTTTTCATGTTTATGAGGCTTCGGCCTAGACAATGTTTATTATCGTCCTGATGGAAACTACCGCATATGCTACATGTATGCTACATGTGTTAGCATATTTTATAATTAATGAGGGAAATGTATCCCACTTTTTCTATTATATGTTTCTTCTCTTAACGTTACTAACAAACGTTAGCATACATCCTAAAGTTATAGTAAATATCCTTATTGTGTGTATTTTGAACCAAGATTTGATAGCAATCGTATAATTTGACTGCTGACAAAGGGTCGCGACTCACACCGTCTTTATCCTTTTAGTGCAAAGGGCTTCGACTACCCTAAGACTCTTTAGGAAAGTTAATGTGAATCATGGCAGATGTTAGTAATATACAAGACATGAATATCTTGACTCATCCTTCGAACATTGAAACTTTAATTACTTGGCTGAATAAATCATTATTGTATTAAGATAAAACAAGAGATTCGAGGGAAGTATGTTATATCATTAATTAGGTAGGGAGAATTACATCATTTGAAGAAATGAACACTAGGACACCTACCATTAATGCTTCTTTCCCGAAATGAGAAGAATGTGATACATGAATTAAAATAAGCAAATTGTTTAAAGCTGCAAGTATTATTTGTAATACTTACGAAGGTTAGCATCGTTCAAAGTCCTATTTGCTGCATCTTTGGAGGGGGTTGCATCTTGTTGATTCGATACCGTAGTCTTTAGATTCGGCATATGGTATGTTTTCTTCGTTCTCCAGGCAAATGGAAGAAAGATCCTTCATTTGTCATGACCAAATTTTGCTTGGTTGGATGCGTGAATATTATTAAAGTCAACATGCTAAACTTGCATGTCTCTTTCTCCTGATTTGTCATGAACCAGGGGATTACGAACGTCCACTTTCTTAGCTGGTCGAAGACTTGCTATCAAAGCCTTATGTTTAGCTTCATCATTTGTTGCTTCATATTTGAGATGAAGTGCGTGAGAGTGTTCATCTTCTTCTAGGCTGAGTGACGTCAAACTTAATCTAGAACCATCGGGGCTCGAGATTCCATTCATACATAGTTTCCTTCCCTTCCTTGTTTCCAAAGGTTCTTCTTGGGGGAAATCATTGTCTTGGCTAGGTTTGTAGGATGTTTCTATGAACAACGGGCCCTTAATAGAATTGTCGCCTTTGTACTCTATTTCATGTTCTCCTAGCTAGATAGCCATTTGGATATCCTTCCTGATTTCTCAGGTTTCGAGAGTATTTGTTTGATTGGTCTATCAGTTAAGACCGTGATGAGATGATCCTGGAAATATCATCGAAGGTGTCTTGTTGCATGAACCAAGGTTAGAATCAACTTTTCCACCTCTGAGTATTCCACTTTAGCACCTCGTAAAAGATTGCTAACAAAGTAGATGGGAATTTTTATTCGATTCCTTTTTGCGGAGAGTACCGTGCTTATGTTTTTGAAGGATGCTGCGATGTGTACGAACAACCTTTCGCTCTTAATAGGGGGTGCGAGTGTGGGCAGGACTTCCATGAATACTTTCCACTTCTGGAAGGTAGCCTCAGCTTCGAGGCTCCATCAAAAGGCCTTTTCATCTGTACGCTCCTTTAGAGTTTTTAAGAATGCTAGTGACTGTTCTACACCTTTTGATAGAAATCTGCTAAGCGCGTTTAGTCGATCCCTTAGGCTTTGTACCTCCTTTGGTGGTTTCGGGGCTTGGGAGCCCTTGATGGCTTCGATCCTTGAAGGATTAGTTTTGGTCCTTTGCTTTACGAAAAGATGCTCCAGAAACTGCTCTTTTTCAATGCCAAAAGAAAACTTCTTTGGATTCAGCTTCATGTTGATTACCCTTTCTTGAATGTCAGAGAGTAATTCTTCCTCCGTTCTGCTTTTTATGACCATATAATCAACGGATGCCTCCAAGTTTCTTCCTATCTACTTGTTAAAGGCTTTGTCTACCAATCGTTGGTATGTTGCCCCTGAATTCTTTAAACCGAAGGGTATCTTTTTCTAACAGTAGACATCCTTTCCCGCATAGAAGGCTGTCTTTTACTCATCTTCCTCTACCATTCGTACCTGATGGTACCCTTTGTAAGTGTCTAGAGAATACTTCAAATGGAACCCTGAGAGAGATTCAACTTTTCGAGTTACCTCTGGTGGAGGGTAACGACCCTTTGGGCATGCTTTGTTGATGTTGGTGAAGTTAACATATATGCGCCATCCTTCATCTCTTTTCCTTACCATAACTGGATTAGCTACCCACGTTTGGTATTTCACTACCTTGAGCATTCCTGCTTGTACGAGCTCATCTACTTCCTTGTAAACGGCTGCGTTCCTTTCAGGCGTTAGGCTTCAACGCTTCTGTTTGACGGGTTCAATGTGTTTGAACTCATTAAGCTTATGTTTCGTGTTGAAGGGCTTGCCATCGATCATGAGAATTTTGGAACCCCTGTCATATTCGAGTATGTCCATACGAAGACGACTTTGTAAGCTCCGAGAAGCTCCTTTAACCTCGCTTTGACCGCGTTAGGAAGTTGTTTTCCGATTGCCGCCTTTTGCTCAGGGTGGAGTTTTTATATCACGATCTGTTCTTCGGCGTCTATGCAGCTTAAGCCGACTTTCGGAAGTCCTTCGGGGCTATCTTTGGTCTTTTTTTCCACACTTTGTGCTTTTTCCTAGTTATGGCTGGAGGTTATGGTTCCGATCCCATTTGTTGTTCGGAACTTCACTATTACGGGTATGGTGGAGACCAAGATACCCATCCTTTGCATAGCTGTTCTTCCATGTTGATATAAATAATGCATAAAAACGTTATTAATATTTCTCGATATCCCTACGATTTGACGATCAGAAAATGTAAAATCATTAAACGTAAAATCATTATGTAAACAAGTATTTAGTTACAAATATCATTCCATCCAACTAAATCACTTAAGGTATGAATAAACAAATGTCTAATATATTTTATGATCAAAGGGATTTCTATTTTAGACACTACAAATTTTATAAACATTTTATATATTAGAAAAACACTTTTGGTAATTAAAGGAAAATGTTTAATTCATAATAAATATATGAATTCAAAATTTTAACCAAAATCAGTTAGTTTTTCACCAAATAAACTTTCACAAGAAAAAGACAAAAGATTTTGCCGTTATAGGAGGGCGACCCCCTTAATTATAAGGGGCGGCCCCTTTAATTTTAAGGGGGCCAGCATGCTCCTATGGCTAGTATCTTTTGCCTATAAATATTGGTTCATTTCTGCAATTTTTCCTTACCTTTTGCACGAAAATTTTCGGTCCCAAAAACACACTTCTAAATCATTTGATCATCAGATTATTAGTCTTTGTTTCAAGTGATTCAATCCCTCACCATTCAAAGTGCAAGAGAAGAATACTCCTTCAACATCAAGTTAAGAAGTATTCTAGATTTGTATATATAGTCTTGTAGTTGTGTAAATCATTTGTAAAGTTGTAGAATACTTATAATAGGTAGATCTAGGTGTGTTGGTAGTGAAGAGAAGTAGTGAAACAGAAGTAGTATTGTGAAGAAGAAGTAGTGAAGTAGTGTAAAGTTGTGAAGTTGTAGTGGTGTGTAGAAGTCGTGTAGAAGTCGTGAGAAGTTGTGAAGAGTCGTAAGATTGGTTCTAGCTACTATTAGAACTCGACATTTAGCTTAGTGTCACTAATTGGTGTAGGCGAAAGTTGTGTAAGGTTTCTCCGCCATAAGGGAGCTTGTTGACATAGTGAAGAAAACTCTCGAGTTAGGTGCTCGGGGAGTGGAGTAGGGCGAAGAGGAGCTTCGTAGCCGAACCACTATAAATCCTTTGTCTCGTGGTGCGATCTTTCCATCTCTATCTCTTTATTTAATTATTTATATTGTCATTGCTTAGTTTCTTATATATTTGTATTAACTAGTGTGCAAGTATTGATCTCACATAAAACTAGAATCGAAGATTTTGTAAAGAAAGTTTTTATAATTATAAAAATGACGTAAAACTATTAAACCCCCCTCTAGTTTTCTACAATTAGCATCAGAGCCAGGTTAAACAAGATCTTTAAAATAAATTGTATTTTAAAACTTGAAATCAATCTATGGAATCGGAGAAATATTTAGAAGGAAACGTGACATTCAAACCACCATTTTTCAAAAACATAAGTTTTATTGAATGGAAAAATAGATTCGAAAGTTATGTGAAGTCAATAGATTATGACCTTTGGCATGTCATTTCAATTGGTAATTTTCAACTAATAAAAACTATTTTTGAAGAACAAAATAATTGTTTCAAAATATTGCTAGATAAAAATAATATAGCTAAAATAATTATATACAAAGTTTTACCAAGAATTGAATACGAAAGAATATTTTTTTGTCAAACGATAAATGATATGTGGAAAAGACTTTTAAATTCTTATCAAGAGAAGTGTCAAGCCAAAGAAAAATTTGCATACAATATAGTAGAAAATGAAAGTATAGTAAATAAGTATTTAGTTGAAATGAGTACAAGTGCTACTAGTTTAAATTTTTTATGTGAAGGTAATGATGGTGAAAATTCCATGAGTCATGTCAAGAGTAAACAAGAAGGTTGTACAAAGATAACGATCGAAAAGGAACTTAGTGATGATGACGATTCTAGTTCCGAAAGTGAAGACGAAGAATATGCAAAGGTCGTTAAAGAATTCAAGAATATTATTAAAAAGCGACTAAAAGCACAAGATAAAAGAAAAACAACTCGAAGAAGAATATCTAGTGACGAAGACGAAACGATGAAGCACAAATGTTTCGTAGCTCAAGCATCTAATGAAATATGCCTAGGAGTAGATTTGGAGCCCGATGAATGGATAAAGGATAGTGGATGCTCAAGACACATGACGGGGAATCGCAAGCTATTTTCTACATACAAGGCATACAATGGAGGTAACGTTGTTTTTGGTAGTGATCTTCGTGGAAAAATCATAGGCAAAGGTACGATCTCTCAAGACTCTCTAACTATTAAAAATGTTGAACATGTAGATAATCTAACACATAACTTGCTTAGTATAGGTCAAATATGTGATAATAAGTGTAGGGTTACCTTTACCGATAAAGATAGTGAAATAATTAAGGATGAGAAAGTCATAGGTAGAGGAATTAGGAAAGGAGGTATATATGTTATGAAATTAGGAGACAAACCGGAAGATAGGATATGCTTAGAAACTCTAGATGAAAATTCCACTTTGTGGCATAGGAGATTAGGTCACGCTAATATGCAACAATTACAATCTTTAGTCTCTAAGGAACTAGTTAGAAACTTGCCTAGTCTAAGATATGATCAACATTTTTTTGACGCTTGTAAAATTGAAAAACAAACACATGCTAGTCACAAAGCTAAAAATATGGTATCCACTACTAGGTGCTTAGAATTACTACACATGGATCTTTTTGGTCCATACGCAGTGCGAAGCTATGGTGGCAACCATTACACTTTAGTCACAGTAGACGATTATTCATGATACACGTGGACTAGGTTCTTAAGTGATAAAATCAAAGCCTTTTAGAAATTTGAGAAATTTAGTAAAATGATTCAAAATAAATTAGGATGCTCAATAGTTTCAATTAGGATGGATCATGGTAGGGAATTTGACAACGAAGTACAATTCGGAAGATATTGTGTGTGTATTTCAGCAGATAAGAATAGGTATTTATAGGATGATTTTTAGATTTGAAATTTAAAAGTTTATCCCACTTTCATTTTGAATTCAAATTTTGAAATTATCCCGCTTAATTTTTTAATTCAAACGTTGAAAGTGTTAAGCTTTGTGAAAGGACACACGATTACGTTCAAATTACTACAAAGGATGATTAAAGTTTACAAACACAAAAATTCCTAAAGATACACTATTAATACAATTGTTGTTTACAACATCCATGGAAATACTCCCAACAGTTACATATACTCCACATCCTCTCCCTCATCAATTTCATGATGGACATAAAGCACCTTGTGTTTCCAGAAGTAAGCAACCATAGCTTCTCGGAACACAAGGGCAACTTCGCGTGGGTCACTAAACACTAGTGGTATGTAGTTCGTCAACCTGTATAACAGTAGACAAACCCAAACACCACAGTCTCCATACCCACCAGCTTGACATGGAACACATTCTGAAAACTCAAATGTTATTTGGTACAACCCCAACGCTAATCCCTTACTTTCTAAAACTTCACTCTCATTCAGGAACAACGGAAGTTGTTGCGACAACTTTTCCCTCATAGTTAACCACCACCTTCTGTTCTCCTGTATTGGCAAATTCTTTGGTCTCTTACGCGGGGCCAACGAATCATAAATTGTGATACTCCCTGTACTGATTTGCAGCTCCGCAAGTGCCCAGTGAGTGCCCGGTTCATTCAGAGGGAAATATAACTGCAAATTAAGTAAAAGAACCCATTAATATTATGGATTTTATAAATACACAAACCCATATATGATTTGATATACACACCTTCTCTACACTCGTCAATGGCACAGGGTATCTATTGGAAGTTGCGTACGAGAGAGGCATGCCACCATCTAGTATAGTTGAAGCAAAAAAAGAGCTAAAAAGTGACCAGTCTGCAGCGGGTTGCCTAAATTGCCATATTACGTGTACCCAAGTTTCCAAATGTTGTTGTCATAAACAAAAAATGGTATAAGATATCCTATTTTATAACTTAAGCATATGAATATTTACAAGCCATAAATACAAAACTAGGAATTACGATTGACAAAAGGTCTTTAGAACATAAACTGTCAATTAAGAAGAAACATACAACAATTTGTATACCATTCTAGTCATACTTAACAACAAATAAACAACCCCATTAAAAAAAACCTAATATGGAACTCAATATAGCGATTCAGACACAAGTTAATAAATAGGGATTCAACAAAACATCAATTGCAAGATTGCTGTAATTCAATATAAACTAGTAACTTACCATGTCTGTCAGCCAACCTCTTTTTATCTTGTCCAATCCCAGTAATGCAATCCAGAATTCACCATCAACAACAATATGACATCCGCCCCACGGAAACTTGTACATTTTCATGGACTCTTCACTGTCACCTTTTTTTAACAAGTATTTCAAATATCCAGGCACAGTCACTTTCCATGGGTTTGCCTTTTTGTGTCGCTTAAGATCCTGGAAAAAAACAGGCCAAACGTTACATATTTTGTGCATAAAAGATTAATAAAGTAGCACGCAATGTATTCGAATACTGTACCTCTCTAAAAGGTTCCACATGTAGTTTTTGCCAATCAATGTCGTCTGTAGTTAACGTTCTAGGACCATCGTTGGTATCATTGATTGGGCATTCTACTGGTTCCAAAGGCTTAGTCACCTTTGTGGCTATCTTAGCCCTTTTTCTTGGTTGTGGAGTTGTTTCGGTTGCTTTTGGTATGGTGTTACGCAGGCAGGACCTGGTTTTCGGCGCCCCCGCATACATCCGTACACATTCTCTTTAAAACCATTTGGGGCTGGGGATGCCATCAATTGCTTCATCATTTCATTGTTCGTTAATTCTCCAATGAACTTATCAAGATCATTCTTTTTTTGGTTAAAACCAATCAAGTCACTAGTATTCGCCTCCAACGATGTAGCACAATCCATAGTTTGGTTCACCCGTGTCTTATCTTCTGACCGAACGTCTGCACCAACCGCGTTTTGTTTTTGTTCTTCATTTGCCGTTCTAGAGACATCGGTCTTGGAGACATTATCGTCTTCAAAACCAGCCGACATATTATCCAAAGAATAATTTGGTAATTGTCTCTCAACATCCATGTAATCACTCAAGGGATCGTTCCCCTGTAAAATTTATCATTACTGTAAACATATAACCAAACAAATTAAGAAAAAATTAACTGTTAACGATATATTACTTTGTCGGGCATCTCGTAATCAACCACAGGCGCAGATGGTGGACTCGTCACAAGACAATGCTTTGGGTCTTGTCTCTCAACTTCCAGCTTATCACCTGTCTCATGATTAGGCTATAACAAATAATGTTACTATAAATGCATAACTAGACAAATTTGATACAAAAAAAAATAAATTTAATTAACCAACAAAATTATCTTACTTTATCGGGTACGTGGCAATTAACATCAGTGAATGAAGGTGGATCGGTCACATAAGCCATTGCATCAATCAACTGAGTAAGTGTGGATGGCTGTGTATATGCCTCGTAAGTAATATTATCTACTGCACCAGCCGTTCCAATACGTGGTTGTGAGTTTACATCATGCAGCTTTTCGGTAACTTCTTCATGCTTTTTCTCAAAGTATTCCTTTTCTTTGACTTTAATAGGCTCAACCGGTATTCGTACAGAAGCACCATACACTTTCCTTAATTCATCAACCTTAGAAACAAGTCCCGGTTGCACATCCAGAACTTCTTTACACAGTGCTTCAAACGCGTCCATTAGCTGACGTGATTCTGTAACAACATACTTTTCAACATACTGACCATCATCCCGAACAAAAAGTTCGTGAACAATGTCCTGTCGGACAACAAAATCTGGTAGGGCCACATCATGTAAATCCTCTTTTCTAGCAACAATTTCTTTGGGAGACGCATCCTTTATAACAATCTCGCTTCCTATCAAAGGTGAACCCTCTTTATCCTTAGCCAATCTAACAACAACTGGTCGAATGGCTTGGATAAAAGGAACATCCTCTCCTCTAAAAAAGGCAAGACTTCGAATGAACCATGGTTGCTGCAACTCTCTCTCAATTGGAACAACGTCAATGATGGGTTTTGGATCCTATTAATTAATTCAAGATTAAACATTTACTATTTTTATAACAGCACATGTTATAACAAGAGGGAAAAAATGTGAGTATGATTACATGCACAAACAACCGCTCAAAATCTGTTTTTTCAAATCTCCAAAAGTTCGACCAACCTAGTCCTCGCGGAATTACATCCGTGTCTTTCGACCATTAGTTTTTGCTGTTAGGGTATGTTTCAAGAATCCATATCTAATTTTATCATGAAAATAACAACAAGATAATTAATCTATGCAAAAATTGGAATATTAATATAAAAAAACATTATTAGACAGACAAAAAACAGGTCTTCACATACTACTGACTTTTAACGCCCAAACAAAACCATTCAGATTATATGTCGCCTGTTTCTTCGATTCTTGCTTCTTTAACTCCAACTGCATATTGGCATGCTTAGGAACCACATTCACTGTTCTTTTGTAAAAATATGTCCTCATGTATTCTCCCCATGGATATGCATTCCAAGCAAAGAAATCATCAGGTAGTGTCAATAGATGTTGAGGCACGTTTAAAAACTCTTCACGGCCCATAAATATAAGCTCGCACACAACCAAAAGACATACCTTTATGGCATCTTCATCGTTCAATTCAACCCAGCGTTGTTCAATCTGAACAACAGCTGATAGCTCGCTGGCCTTTACACTCTTTGTTTTTTTGGATTTCTTCTCTGGAAACACACGGTAAGTAAAATAACTTTGCCTACTATCTTCAGGAGGAAGATTGCCACATCTAAAACCAGTAATTAAACAAAACTCACGATGACCAAAATGAAGTTCCTGATTACCTATTTTGTAAATTAAATCTGGGGAAGAAATACTTACTTGTGGCACAAAAGCTTGATGTTGAAGAACATAATTCAACAAATGATTATCATTGGGGCTATGGGGGATATCTAACCAACGCCCAAAGACTCAATTCCTAAACATAATATCACGATTTGGGTGGGCTGCCAACTCAACTTTAATCTTTACCAGGTAATGCATCTTAGACCGGATACTCACTTTTGCATCAAATACCTCGGTTGCAATTGACATATCTGGAACTGCTACAGTTAGGGTTTCTGAAAAAAAATTGAAATGCAATATGTGTTTGATTGTGTTGGGGAAGTTTGATCGGGTATATGTTCTTGTTTTTGTGGTTCGCTCCTTTTTGTTTTGTGTTTGGGAAACTGCTACAAATTTTTCTAATAGTATAAGGTTTATTATGTTTGTATTTGATTTAGATTGTGTTAGTTTATATTTTGAATTTTATGTTTTTTAAACACAAAGTCGCATATTGTAAATTTTTTTACAACTTGCATATATTAAAAAGCTAATTAAAAGTACAAATCGCATTAAAAGTAATAAAACTATCAAGTCTACTTAAAAAAGCAAGTTGCATAAATTAAAAAATTCATTACAAGTACAAAGCGCATAAAAAGTACACCTATCTAATCAAACAAAATTTGTACAAAACACATAAAAAGTACTAATACTATTTCACAAATCAAGTCACTTAAAAAATTATACAGGTTGCATAAATAAAAAGTACACCTATCTAATCAAACAAAAATTGTACAAAGCGCATAAAAAGTACTAATACTATTGCACATGTCAAATCGAATAAACTTTTATACAGTTCTGATGAGGCGAAAAATGAACCACTTTTAGGGGGTAATTTAAGCCCGGAATTGAATTTATTTGATCAAATATTGCCCTAAATCGTTCCTTTTGTGATTTTAGGTACTTTGAGAGTGAATTTTAGAAAAGAAAGCAATTCGGACGTTTTTGGAGCATAAAAGTGAAGAAAACGGCAAAGACTTAATTTTCCATGCTGATAACAGTACCTGACGGCGTCAAGAAGGAAATCCTGACGGCGTCAAGAGTAAAAGGAAGCAATTCGGACGTTCTAGGATTTGTTAGCATATATAGATTGCCGCCGATTTTATGCGAGATTGCCTTGTCTGTTTTCTCAGTTTGACAAGAAAATGATTTATATTTTGGAAGGGAAGCTTTGATTGTTCATTTTCTTGGAGGAAGATCTAACCTGGCCACCCTATTATCCATACCGAGCGAATCAGGGGAGTATTTGATTTCATTTGTTTTACTTATTTCACTTTTACATTCTTTAATTGAACATTGTGGACAATGTTCATCCTAAGTGTAAGGGGAGGGTAAAATGATGTTACCTTACAGATACACTTTCGCTTGAGTTTGTTTGTTTGATGGTAGATGTGTAATAAAACTATGAGAAATACTTGTTAGTGTAATTTTAGCGCCAAATTTAAAATTTTTTTACAATATTTAGGAGTGAAACTTTAGCCATAGCAAGCATCTCATGGATAGGAGATTGTATGACTAGCACATAACCGTACTATTCAGAAAATTTTTCCACCCAAATATGTGAGGTTCGCCTTTAGATTTGATAGGAAAAGCATTTACTATTAGTGCTTATGAGCGTACCGGTAGCATTTAGATTCTAGAACTTGCGTTAGTGATGCACCCCGAGACCGCTAGTGAGACTACATTCGTGTAGTAGGATTCACTACATGATAAGAGGCATTAGGATCACCCTTGTGTTTAAACCCGTATCATAATTACTTGACCATTTAAGTCATATTACTTGGCTAGTTAAGTTAATTAATTTTTCCACACCCTTAGCGTTGTACTCATTTTTAGTACACGAAACCCCTAGTACACCCCTCCAAGCCTATCTTTTCGTTTCTAACTTTAAGCATCTTACTTAAAGGAAGAATTTGTTACACCCCACTTAAATGTACACCCAAATCGCCTTAGCCTTCCGTGTATGCACTCATCTTTAGTGCATTATTGTTATTTATTAAACCCTAAGTTAATTATCTAATTGATTACATGGTTGCTAAGTCGAGTCATATCCTTGTACATATTGTTTTGGGACGATTGAGACTGATGGGTAAAGTACTTATTTTATGGAGTAATGGGGAAGAACATCATATATTACCCCCATATGTACGTTAATCTTAAAAGTACTCCAAGTGTTTTGATTTTCTTAATTCGATTCATTAGATTAGTTTATTGTAAAGTATGTAAAAATTCAAGTGTAAGGGGAATTTACATTCCCTACGATGTATTATTTTGGATGGTAGGGTAAGAGTGTATGCAAAAAAAAAATAAAATAAAAAAAAAATAAAAATAAAAAAGAGAAAAAACATACGGACTACCATCCCGTTTCATTTTATGTTTATTTTATGTTTTTGTTTTTTTTCATTTATTAGCTTAAGTCGAGTCTAGTCTTGGCTTAGCAACGCCACATTGTACATGTAATTAACCAAGATTGTTAACTCGCCACTAGTAAAGACTGCCTATATCCAACCAAACCGTGTATTCCATATCCCTACACCTAACGTTACAACCCTTTAAAAGACCTCTTTGATAGTTTATCCTGGATGCTTACACCATGTGGTGGAGGTTTGATCCATTCCCAAGCTTATGGTAATCTATTTTGCTATGACAGGTAGTGAGAGATGTTTTCTATTTCCATATTGTGATATTACTTTATTACACCCGAGAGATGTGAGTATCTAAACATTATTTGTGAGGTGCTAGTATATGACCTCCGTGCTTGTCTTTGGTCTTTAGTGGAACGATTATTTGTTGTAATTACTTTTATATTAGTGTTAAATGACCTTTAACTTGTATTTTGATTAGAATAAAAGCACATTTGCTTGAGGACAAGCAAATCTCAAGTGTAAGGGTATATGATGAGGCGAAAAATGAACCACTTTTAGGGGGTCATTTAAGCCTGAAATTGAATTTATTTAATCAAATATTGCCCTAAATCGTTCTTTTGGTGATTTTAGGTACTTTGGGAGTGAATTCTGGAAAAGGAAGCAATTCAGACGTTTTTAGAGCATAAAAGTGAAGAAAACGGCAAAGACTTAATTTTCCATGCTGGGAACAGTACCTGACGGCGTCAAGAAGAAAATCCTGACGGCGTCAAGAGTAAAATCCGTGACGACCCAGTGAAAACCTGAAGGCGTCACAAGAATACAATTTGATTACACATGACGGCGTCAAACCCAGATCTAGGCAGTCCGAGAAATTATTTGGCGGCGAGATGACGGCGTCAGAAATTTGTTCTTGACGCCGTCATCTATCAGAATCTATATATAGTTTTCTATTTTTCATTCATTAAAGAGGAACTTGTGTGGAGAATACTAGGGCCGAACTTTGTAAACCCTAGGTCGTATTTTACAGTATTTTCAAGGGTTTTCACCCCTTGAATCCTTTCATGTTCAATTGAGATAAGTCTTCTTTCAATTCAATCAATATGTCTATGTGTTGTTTTAATGTATCTTATGCTTGTCTTGATTTCAACATGCTAGGCTAGATCTATCATGTGTTTGCTTAGATGTAATGAAACCTAGATGTTAATTATGTGTTAATTACTTGTTTATAGTTGTATTGGATGAATGATTTCAATGTTAGGCTTAAGAAAACTGGCAGATTTCCATTGTGTAACATGCTTGAACGTCTTAGGAAACATGAACCGATGTGTACTAGGTTTTATTGGTTGTATTTAATGCATGAGCAAATTCTAATGATCCCATGTTATGAGCTTCTTAGCCGGCTCGATATAGGAGTGAAGTAGGCGCTAATAGGATTGGGGAAGTAAGTACGCCACCCCATGAATGGTATTAAGGAATACAACCCGTCATCCACGCAACTGTAACAAGTAATTAACATGTAAAAGATATCTAGGGAGTAGTGAAATCTAAGTAAGCACAATTCTCCCATATATTGCTCACACCTTAAGTATAATTTAGTTTATTTTCATTTCTAATATTTTATTTTGATTGCATCTTTAGTATTGGGTTAGTTGATTAGCAACTAATTCCGCCCAACTCCTTCAAAACCGAGATTTTTACTTGCTTTCATAAAATAGAAAAAAATACAAAAAGAATCATCCCTCATCTCTAGACCTAGTCTTTAGGTTTTCTAATCCTAGCGACACTATTCCTAACTGAACGATCAATCCCCCGATACTTGTCATTATACTATACTACATCGATCAGGTACACTGTCTGGTGGGGGTTGTAAGCTTCTCGAGATCCCTCGAGAGGTAAAGCCTGGTGCAATCCCTACGCATCGAGTTCGCATAAAAGGTACAAATACTATTACAAATGTCAAATCGAAATAAATTGTACAAGTTGCATAAAAAAATAATGTATATTTTATTAACAAAAATTGTACAAGTTGCATAATAGTACACTTACACATAGTACTAGTTGTAAGAAAAAGAACACTTATACACATGTACTTGTGCCTTACACACACTTGGAAAAGTGTACTTGGTACGAGGACATGTGGCAACATGGTATTTGCTTGTACGATTCGCTTAGGTAACATAAGTCGCAATGGGGAAAATTCGAAATGTAAAAAAAGCAAGGGCAAAGCTTAAATCATGGTGAATTTCATGAGGCAAATACTCAATTAGCCCTTAATTTTAAGGGGGCCGGCACGCTCCTGTGGCCAGTATTTTTTGCCTATAAATACTGGTTCATTTTTGCAATTTTTTCTTCCTTTTGCTCGAAAATTTTCAGTCCCAATCCTTTCCAAACACACTTCTAAATCCTTTGATTATAAGATTATTAGTCTTTATTTCAAGTGATTCAATCCCTCACCATTCAAAGTGCAAGAGAAGAATACTCCTTCAACATCAAGTTAAGAAGTATTGTAGATTTGTATATATAGTCTTGTAGTTATGTAAATCATTTGTAAGGGTGTAGAATACTTATAATATGTAGATCTAGGTGTGTTGGTAGTGAAGAGAAGTAGTGAAATAGAAGTAGTGTTGTGAAGAAGAAGTAGTGAAGTAGTGTAAAGTTATGAAGTTATAGTGGTGTGTAGAAGTCGTGTAGAAGTCATGAGAAGTTGTGAAGAGTCATGAGATTGGTTCTAGCTACTATTAGAACTCGACATTTAGCTTAGTGTCGTTAATTGATGTAAGCAAAAGTTGTGTAAGGTTTCTCCGCCATAAGGGAGCTTGTTGACATAGTGAAGAAAACTCTCGAGTTAGGTGCACGGGAAGTGGAGTAGGGCGAAGAGGAGCTTCGTAGCCGAACCACTATAAATCATTTGTCTTGTGGTGTGATCTTTCCATCTCTTTCTCTTTATTTACTTATCTATATTTTCATTGCTTAGTTTCTTATATATTTGTATTAACTAGTGTGCAAGTATTGATCTCACATAAAACTAGAATCAAAGATTTTGTAAACAAAGTTTTTATAAAAATAAAAACGACGTAAAACTATTCAACCCCCCCTTCTAGTTTTCCACATTCCCCTTAGTATCCTCTACATCAAAGTGCAAGAGAAGAACACTCGAGATCATCATGGATCGAGTTGTTATTGAGTCCACACAAAAACGTAACTAGTGTTACTATTCTATTCTCCCTCTAACTCTATCATTTATAAATATTGTAATATTGTGAATCCGACTTGTGTGAGAGTCGTGATTAGATGTGTTAGGGAAAACTTGGACATTGGTGAAAGTCCAAGAAGTGTTGTATCTAGATTAGTCTTTGTAATGTTGTGTGTTGTGGTGTGAAGACTAGAACTTATTGGAGTTCTAGTGTGAAGATTCAAGTGAACGAGAGTGCTCGTTCGTGTGAAAAGTTGGATTGTGTGTCGATCCAAGTAGGACAAGAGTGCTTGTTCATGTAGCCACGTGGGCTTTGGTGTAGATTGGTTCTAGTTAGGATTAAGACTTGACATTCCGCTTAGTATCGTTAAACTTGGTGTAAGCTTGTGTAGTCTGCATTGAGGATCCTGTCTCAGTTCTCCTGATTGAGGAATTGCTCCTAGGTAACCTATAGCTTCAGTATTTCCCCTGTGATTGCTCCTTCTGTTGGAACCCTCCATTCTCTCCTCTTCCGCCCTTCTATCTCTTTAAAAATTTTACGTTATGTATTATGTGTCCCGTTGTGCTTAAATGCGAGTCGCGGTGTCCCGGTTTGACACTATAATTAAAAATGTATAAAATACACTTTCGAGAGTGTTTTTATATAAGTATTATAAAAACATTTTGAGGACTTGAACATGAGTTTATTTAATTATTGCCATAACTAATTGAGTGTCGGTACGCGTGTGTGCTTGTTTTTCTTAATTCATGTAGTTTAGTCAAAAGTTATATGCAAGAGAAATATGTAACTTCAAAAATAAATTATTTTGAGTTTTATGGTTGAGTAAAAACCTGGAAAAATGCTGTTTGTTATAGTTGTGCACCAATATTGTTTTCTAGGTTTACACGATTCAGCTTAACAGTTATACTTTTAAGCGATTGTTCAATTGTTTCAAATAAAGTTGTTTAGAATTTGTGATCAAGTATTGCTTTGAAAATGTCAGTTGCTACAATAAGTCACTATTATTAGAGAACAAGAAAACAACTTGTCAATAAATAAATAAATAAATAAATAATACTTTTGCATCTTTGTGATAACAGAAGAACAACAAATACTTCTGGTTTTAAATTGTACACATGGAATTACAAAGACCTTCCTTATGCTATGGCAAAACAACATTTTCGTTTATTAACACAAGTAATTTTATTTCTTTTTGGCTAGATGATCAAATAAAATGTTGGCTCTCATTATAAATCGAAAGTTTAAAAGTAACGAGATCGTGACAAGTGTTTTTTTCTAGTGAGTTTGTACGGAGTATTGATGAACATGGCGAGTATTGATGAACATTTGCTATTTGATGAACATTTTGTTTAGATGACTATTTTTTATTGATCAAACTTTTGAGTAAAGTATCTTTTTTTTTTTTTTTTTTTTTTTTTGAAAATTGACTTTCTATTAACATGAAATCCTATTACAATGAAATCCTATTACATGAAATCCTATTACAATGAAATCCTAATATTATTACAAAGAAATCCTGTTGCCAAGGTTCGAACCTTGGTCTTTACCCTGAAAGGCCGAAGCCTTACCAACTCTGCTAGGTAGAAGTTGGCTTTTGAGTAAAGTATTGATGAACATTTTGTAACGATGAACATTTTGTATTGATGGACATTTTTTATTAATAAACTTTTAGTCAGAGTATTGATAAAAAAAAAAAAAAAAAAAAAAAAAAAAAAAAAAAAAAAAAAAACTGATGAACATACAAACATTTTTTTCTTTTGTTGAACATTTTTTTGATAAACAATTTTGTTTCCTCTACATTATTTGCTGAGCATTCTTTGATGAACACATAGTTGGTGAACATTCTGTGATGAACAATTGCTAATTCAAATATTTGTTTCCTTAACATTCTTTGATGATCATTTTATGATGAACGTTTACTTGATGAACATTTTTATGATGAACAATTACACATTCAAAGTTTTGTTCATCACCTATAAACATATCATTAGTCAAATATAATTTGATTTATTAATCAAATATTGAAGCTTTTATAAATTATTAAAGTTTATGGCTATATTTGGCAAATTTAGCTGTGAGCAGTAGCCACAACTCACTGTTCACCGCTCACAGTATTATAAAAAAGCATTGAAAAAATGAGCTTTCATAAAAAATAGCAAAGCTTACAGCTCTCATGCCAAACGAACACTAAAAATCAAAAAGCTCGTTGCTCACCGCACATCGCCCAAAAAATCTCCAAAAAGCTTTGCGCCAAACATAGCCATGTATTCTAACGAACACTTTCAATCTCTAAATCATAAAATTACTTTATTAAGACATTTCATCAAACACGGAGTTTCCATAAACACGTGTGGTGTTTTTTTTGTTTTTGTTTTTTTTGTTTTTTTAATTGAGAACACTTTAGAAAATCTAAAGATACAAAGAATTGACGTTAATCTAAAGTTTGATGATCGCAAATCATTTTAGAAATTTTATTTTAACTTAAACTGAATTATCTCTTAATTTTGTTGTAATTTAGTCGATCTCGATCTTGAAATTGATGGAAAATATTGTGATTTGTAGCGATTGAATGAATGTATGATGAAATTGAATATAATCGAAGCCTAATCTTGAGATTTTAAATGATTTTTAAAACTAAAATTAGTGTAAAGATTTGAATAAATTATAAAATAAAAGAAGAAGAAGAAAAGATAAGTGAAATAAGATTAAGGACAAGAAAGTGAAACATGTGTTGAACTGTAGATGACTTTTTAACCTTTTATCAGAGGTTCTTTTTCCACTTTGCATAGAATCGCTATTCTCTATTGTTTTTCTAACTTATGCTTTAGGGGCACAAGTTAAGCACACCAAAAATATATCAAAAGTACATAGGGACCCATATAAAAGTACAGACAGGTGTACTTTTATGTGGATCCATATGTACTTTTGTGTGGGCCTTTGTGTACTTTTGGCGTGCTTAACTTGGGAGAAAACTTAAGCTACCCATAAGGTAGTCTACCCACTATGAATTAAAGCATAATAAAAACACAATTAATAATTTGTTGGTGGAAAAAAAAGAATATTATTTATTCTCTCCCAATGAATCACTGCCACCTCATCCGGATCCATGCCCCTTAACTTGTGCCCTAGGGGCACTAGTTAGAAAAACCATACCTAATATTATTTGGATATAAAGATTATTTCAATTTATTATTATTGAATATTTAAATTAATGAAGATAAATACGGAGTATTTTTGTCTGCTGTAAAATCTATAAATTCTTCACACATTTTAAAAGTCAAACTCACATAAATGGGTTTGTTTTTTGTTATTATTGCCATGAAATCAGACATTTATTGAATGTTTTATACGGAGATCGTCTTTAATTTATAGTATTTTCATTTATTAGATCTGATATACGAGTAGTAACTGCTTGGAAAAAACTTAACATACCCGGTGACTAAAAATACAATGAATATGGTTCTTATAATATGTGTTATGAAAAGAATAAAAACACAATTAATGTTTTGTTTTTCTCTCTCAATGACTAAATGCCAGCTCATCCGGGTAAACTATTCCCAGTGGGTAGGTGTATTCATGCCCGTAACTGCTAGCATAAATGGGTTTTTCAAATTTCAAGGGATCATTTTTAGTGCAATTTTTGGTTGCTGATTACTACAAGAAATAAACTGTCTTCGAATAGTTCCAGTTTAGATTATTACAAGATATTTTGGTATTTGTTTAAATATATTGCAAATACAATAATTTAATCACATACCAAATCTCACATTGTGTTATTTAAATGAGATATGTATTTTTCTATTCCTATTAATAATTCATTTCCGATAATTGTAGATTCTAACATACCATACACATCATTAAAACTCCATGCTAGAACGGCCTAAAATAACGGAAGCTTGTTTATAATTAATTAAGCTACACGTATACATATATATTCAGATATTTTCATACTGTTAGCTCATTTTATAATAGCATGGTAGTTGACGTTCATATTATATATGCTTCCATGTTAATATTCACATATAAAAACCGAAAATCACTTTCAAACATCTAAAAAATATCAAACCATCCCTAACTAGTAAGAACCACAACTTTTTGTGCTTACAATTAGAGGATATTTTATTTTGTTTCGGGATGAACAAACGAATATATAACAAACTATTTCAACAAAGTTAAGAGATGATTACAAGAAATGTTCGGTATTAGATCCTAGACAAATCGCTAAAACGTTAATATTTAGGAGATCCTAGTTATACTTGCAATTGCTTTATTATACATGCAGAATATTACAAAAACTAGTATATAACTTTTTATACAACACATTTCTAATACAACCAATGTGTTGTCGCTATGAAAATGAATAATTTCTTTTTCTAAAAGCATCTTTTTTTTGTTTGTATTTAATGAATATATGTCAAGTTACGTGTGAAAAGTATATAGACAATAACAGCGAAAACGAGGTATTATTCTTTGTTTGGGTTTTCTTTAAGGTACGAGATTTGAGACATAACTAAACATGAATTTCTTTTTTAATTACAATTAACCCTTAAAACTTCAATGAAGGGGTGTTTATTAAGGCTTATATGTGAACTTATAAGGCCGAAAGTCTCAAAATAAGTCAGAAAATTAAAGCTTATGTTATAAGCCGAAACACAATAAGCTCATAAACAATATATAAGCTTAAACAAACACCCCTGAATTTGTGTTTTATTAGGATTTCAATTTTGAATGTATATTGTTTGTTAATTCATAATTGTGTAATCTCCATATCATTAGTGTTATATCCATATTTTGTTAGGAAAAATGTTTTGAAAAGAACGGATAATTAACTTCACCATAACCAAAGGCCTCTTGGCAGCGGTATGTGAGTTGTCTATCAACCTAGATGTTGTGGGTTCAAGTCTCGTTGGAGATATCTGAGATAAAATTTGTGACATAGGTTGTGTAGGTTGTAACAAATTTGCCGTTTAAATAAATAACTTCACCATAACGTAAGATTTATAAAAAAAAGAAGTGAACTTTGACAAGTTTTACTGTCATTTTTTTTCTTTCAAGAATTTGTTACGATACCTATTTAATAAAACATAATAATGGAACTACTTGGAAATGACACTTGATTAAAAAAAAAAAAAAAAAAAAATGAAGTCTAGTAATGTATTTAATAATGTGATTGTGTACTCCACAAGTGTCCTATTTTATTTGGCTAAAGAAATTTGAAGTCTAGTAGTTGAAAATAATGGAACTAGTTAGAACTAACTCTTGAAGTCTAGTATTTAAATTCTGAAATCTGAAGTCGACAATAAGACTTTACATACTGTAAACTATTAATCATCGCAGATTTGCATAACCACAAAGTGTCCTTTTAAAAATGTGATTTGTACTCCACATTGATGGGTCTCCATGTGCAAATGGCCCCTTATGCAGCGCAATTGCTGGACTATCATTGGTCTCATTGATATCTCTTTAAATGTTGAACCTACATACTATACGACTAGATTTAACGGATTTAAGGAACATATAAGTACACAAATGAGCCCAAAACTTAAGTAGCCCAACTTGCATTTATAAAACAATACAATGTACACTTGTTGGCCTACTTACACAACTTTTCCGGCCCATTACATTGACACATGCCACACTCGGCTTAAAACTTAAAACTCTAAATTTTACAACAAAGACGATGTAAAAGTGTAGAACTATGGAATGTGGTGTTGCATTTGCTGATCATCATAATCAGTGACACCAAATGTAAATCATTTCATCGGAACCAAATGTATCTGAAAACACGAGATTGTCTAAATAAAATTCCGGGTACAATCTAGAAAAGTACTGTAACATATACATGTTATATAGTTTGTTCATGAAGTTTAAGGTCCTTTGGACGAGTATGCACTCAGTTTTGGCCAAAAATTTTCCTTTACGAAATCGTGTTTCTTATAAAAAAAAAAAAAAAAAAAAAAAAAAAAAAAAAAAACTTTAAATCCAACTACATCTTGCCCGAAATTGTTAAAAATTCATATATATTCATAAGAGCTTTGGTACGGTGGTGCCATGGCTGGCGCCATGGCCACCAGCCCAATTTTTCCGACGGCACACGATACCGTCGCTCGCGCCATCGCATCTGGCGCTGTCCCATCGGCGCTGTGCTATCCTTTTTTTTTTTTTTTTTTTTTTTTTTTTTTTTGGGCTTGAAATGGTGACATTTTTTGAAAATGGGAGCATGGTTCCAAAAGGGAGCTAGTAGTTATAAAGATTTCAAAAAAAAAATAATAATAATAATTTAACTAAAAACTTAATAAAACATTAATTTCATTAAATAAAAACGTAAACATTACATAAACATCATACAAAAGAAACGAAACGGAATACTTAACATAAAAGAAACGAAACAGAATACTTAACATTACATAAACATCATATAAAAGAAACGAAACGGAATACTTAACGTAAAAGACCATTACTCATCGTATCTGTCCCATGCCCTTGTGTTTCTCAGAGTGAACCACACTTGTTGGTAATATATCCCTCTCCCATAGCGTTCATAATAAATTTGGTTTGCATTGGTGAGACGATTAGTGTCTTGACTTGTACGCTGCAACTCTTTGTAAATGGCATTATATCTACGACATTCAATGTTCATTCTATTCCATTGAGCAGTAATACTATTTTTATTACGGTGAACACCATTAGTCTGATCGTTAAACTTTCGTGTAACGACATTCCAAAAAGAACGTTCAATCAAAAGGTCTCTAGAATCTTGAACTTCAAGCCATACGATAGCTAGCAAGATTTCTTCTTCCATTGACCAACGATTATTCATTGTGAAATGCTTTAGAAGTGTGTGAAGAAAAGTATTAGATGGTGTGTTATTTATAAGGGATTTTTAAAATTTTCAAAATTCAAATTCAGATGAAGAAGCTGGATTTTTTAAACGTTTAAAATTCAAAATTTGAAATGAATGGGCGGGATTTTTTTAAACGTTTAAAATTCAAAATTTGAAATGAATGGGCGGGATTTTTGAGCTTATTTAACACCATTTCAGTTCACACTTAATTCTCACACAATTCACACATAATAATCACACATTTCTCTTAGACAATGTCTCGCAAAGATTTCTCTCAACAATTTCCAACTCGCCGTGACTTTTCTCAACAATTTCCCACTCACCGTGATTTTTCCTAGCAATTCTCAAGTCACCATGACTTTGGCCAGCAATTCCCAAGCTCCAGCATGAATCTGTGTGCAACTGCACCCGTGAACACTTCACCGGAAGACATCTTTCCGGTATTCACACCGGATAATGAACCGGTGCCTAATCCACATGTTGTCCAACAACAACCCGATCAACCGGTGAACAATCTACCGGTGGAAAACCAACCCATTTGAAGAGGGTTGACTGATGAAGAATTTTTTGAACAAAATATGCAAGAATTGTTACGTGTTGAAGCAGAGGAAGAAAGAGAAGCAAGAGCTTGTGAGCAGCGAGCAAAAGCCCAAGAGGATCGTCGAAACCGTCGAGCAGAATGGCGATGGGCAAATGGAATAGACCGTGTGCCAACGAGTGAGGACGATTCGAGTGCCTCCTATTCGAGTCACGAGGGCTACGTGTCGGATGATTCGTTTTATTGATTCGTAGTTTAGTTACGTTTAATCGTAGTTTATGTTTAAGTATCTTAATTAGTTTGTATTTTTTTTTTATTGTAATGTGTGTTTTTTTTATTTGTAATGTTTGTTTTTAATATTAATGAAGTTTATTTAGTTTATATTGTATACGGAGTATATTTTAATTTAAGTAAAAGAAAAAAAAAATTGGCCGACGGCACCAGAAATTCTGGTGCCAACGGATACCCCTGAAATGTGGTGCCATGAGATTTCTGGTGTCGTGGAGCTTTTTGCTGATGTGGCAGTAAAAAGTTCTCACGGCACTACATCCACGGCTTAACTGTACCCAATGCTCTAACGAACTCACTAGGATATAAGTTAAGGATAAAAGTTGGTATATATATTAACCAGATTTCATCGATGTTTCATATTGGTAACTCACTCTTTATTATACAAAATCACTTAGCATATTTTGTTTGAATTAATGATAAGTTTTAGCCGAACGTTCATTCGCAACCTACATTACAAACAAGTTTCTAAGTCAACATGAAATGCAAGTGTAAAATACCTAACTTGGTTGACCTTGTTGTGTATAGTGCAACGAGAAATTAGGTTGCCAGACTAGGATGAAAACGGTGGCGCACACCTTACAGTTGTGAGTTGTAATGTAACGAGAAATTAGGTTGTCTTGTGTTGCGGCCGAGTTAATAAGTTTAAAATATTTTCGATATATGGTGCCTTGAGGTGTAGCCAATCTATTTAATTCTGTATGTTTGATCAACTGTTTATTTGTTTTAAAATATCTCCGTATGATATCTGATTGATTTTTTTCCCCAAGAGTTGTTGCTTCAATATTCGGCGTAAAATCGTTATGATGTGAATATTAATGTTTGTATTTTTTTTCGTATTAATTTTTTTGATTCTATAAATATACTTAGACGATGATATGTCCTAATATTATCACATGTCTATTGTGATTTTCAAATGTTAAACAAAGTGCATTTGGTGCATAAGGGGTGGCATTGTTGCCTAAGGGTTTATCAAGTTTTTTTTACATTGACCAATAAAGAGCAAGAAATACATTTCATGTCTAAACATGCCTAAAGTTTCATTTTTAGTGGTAATGTAATGCCTAAACACATTTCATGCCTAAACACATTTCATGCCACCATTTATTGTTCAAACGGTCATTTGCATTTAACTCGTGAGTTTTACCGAATCGGTAATACATACCGAAACATTTGCCGATTTCCTCATGCCGATCAAGTGGCATTGTGATGCCGACGATTGCCGATCGATGCCGAGTCTATGCCAAGAACGTTGCCACCCCCTAAGTATCAATAGCTCAACTTATATACATTACGCTATTAAACATATGAACTAATCATTTAATGTTTTACACTTGGTTTCATAGTAATTATGAGGTTTCTGGTTGCATGGAACCTTGGGAAGTCTACCGGCCGTCTTTTCATATACCTATGCACAACCTTGAACTGCCCGATTTCTCGGTTAGTTCTTGGCCGCTCAATTGTGTGGGGGTTATACGATGATGAAAGAATTTTTTTTTTTTTGAAAAAGTTGTAGGGATGGAACGTCTCAATGAACTTGTTGTTGATGTTATGTGCACCATGATGAGAGATCAAATGCTTGTATATTTTGAAAGAGAGAGACTGCTAGAGGGATTAAGTTTGCAATAGATTCGAACCTCCTTTGTCAGACGTATACTGAGAGGATTAAGGAGAGGGGGGGATTGATTCTTGAACTTGAAAAAGCTTCGGGGATCGGTGGTGGCTGTCAAGAGTGCATAGTTCCTTAGGCGAGTTCAGTGTGATGAGCTTGAAAAGACAACCTCGATGTTGATAATGATTATGGAAGCAAATCTTCAAGCGCGTGAATTGATGTCCTTTTGTGTGAAAATGAGGAATCTACAACTGGTTTAGGGTATAGATAATAGGGAACTTTTTTTTTTTTCGCGTGTTGATCTTTTAGTTTGTTTAGGTTACATTTGTTTTTCCTATGATGGGTATGCAATATATTATGGTTCATGTTTCTTATTTTAGCATCCATAAATATTGTTCTTTGTTTCTCAAGATCTTTTTTGTTTCTGACCATATATTTGTATATGAGATTGGCACAATGATTGTTTGTTGTGTAATATTTGAATCGTAAGAGCTTGGCCTTTAATTATTGAAAACTATGTAGTTATATCTATATATAATCATGCTACCCTGCCTATAATACTAGCGTCAATTTTACGTACTAATGCATGCATCGTCAAAAATCGTATAACATCAGACCTTTTGTGCCAAAAAAAAAAAAAGAAAAAAAGAAAAAAAAAATGTTACACGTTCGGAAGTATAATAGTTGGATTAGTTATTGTTAGCCAAGTTTGAAGTTTTGTATCTAGAGCACATATGCGTCAATAAAATTGAATTTATGGTTCTTGAGGCGATAATTAGAAATTGTGGCTAGTGTTATTAGCGGCTATTAAAAATAAAATGTGCATGAAATGCTTATTCAGGAAACTCGACATAAGTTAGGAAGGTTATTTTAACACTGAGCTAATGTGCATGATGTAAGAGATTATAGATGAGAATGATGTGTGGAAAACTATAAGGGGTTGAATAGTTTACCCGTTTTTATGTTAATTATCTTGTGAAACTTTACGTTTAATCAAAGATCTAAACTACAAGACAATATACAATATGCAAGAGTAACGATAGAAACAATCAAACCACAACACGATAGTTTATCGTGGTTCGGCTATAAGGACTCTTTTTCTTTGCCCTACTCCACACCTTGAGTATCCAACTCGAGAGTTTCTTTCACTAGTCAACAAGCTCCTTTCACAGACGGAGAAAACCTTACACATCGCTTACACAAGATTACCGACACAAAGCTAGATGTCGAGTTCTTTTATAAGGGTACAACCACTCCCGTCACACTATGTATTTTAAGGCCTAAAATACTAACCAATCAGTACTGAATATACACAATCAAATGAAGTATACACTACACGAAGTCTATACAATGCTAAGCTAACAAGTCTTGCAACGTTGTGTTGAATACTTGTAACTTTAATATGAACTTGTGAACTTCTTTGCTACAAGAGAACTTCACACAAATGAAATGTTAATGAGTTAGATGAATGATATGAATATGTATGTGCAAAGTATATATGAGAGGTGATGAAAGATTTCTTGCAAGTGACTTGGTATTTATAGCCAAACCAACCAGACCACTGGCGGATCCGGGGTGGAACCCAAACAAGGGTTCCGCCCTTGTAACCCCAGGGTTCCGCTAGTGTCTGACAGTCAAAGCTTTCAAGAAATCTTTCCATATCTAGCAATGTCAAATCAAGCTTCTTCAACTCAACACACAATAGATAGAGTAAGAGACCATCTATAATGTGTAAGAACAATGTGTAAAAAGTCTTATGGAAAGTCAAACACTCAATCTTTCCATAAATGCACATGTTACATTTTCTATATTTAGAAATATGAAAATGTTATGTTAAATGTGAAATGTAAATGTAGCAAGTAAAGTCTAGTTATGCAAGACTAAAACTAAAATCATGTTTTACTAAAAACTAAAGTTTACACTTTGTTGTTAACAAAACTTAGCAAAGATCGTAAAATATAAATAACGTTTTCAAGCGATATTTGTATTAACAATCTTCAACTTTTTGTTGATGACAAAACATAAACTTTATTTTTAAGTAATCACTAATTATAGTGTTAAGTCTTTAAAAGTTTTGTATTTAAACTTGTTTTACTTATTTGATGAAAACTATTTAAGAATATAAGTTTAAATATATTTTCTCCACTTTTTTGTTGAAACAAAAAGAAGAGTCGCGAAGCAAAAAAATGCAATTGCTCCCCCTTGGACAATACTCCCCCTAAATGGAGTACCAAGATAGGAAACATGGATTTTGAACCTACAACAAAAGAGTTAGTTGGTGATAATTACACACGACAAATCGTGTAGTCACAACATAATATGAGAATAGAAGCAATCACAATCACAACTCATATAAGGTCAACCAATAATGCAATCATGATAGTAGAAAAGATGTCATTCCAAGTAAAATTTGACTTTTTAAAAGTCAAAGACAAGAAATGAAAAATATCTTCCTACTTTTAGAAATTAAAAAAAAAAACATAAAAGAAAAATAACAAAGAAATAAATTTTTGCTTCTATAAGTGGATGGCTCCCAACATTTTCCTAAATGAGGCAAAACCTCCATAGTACGCTCTAAGAGTCGTTTGGGTGTGATAGAGCATCCAAACGTTCAAGAATGTGTTGTAGAGCAAATCGGGTTTCATCTTGGACTTGGTGGAGCATGATTTTTAAGCTCTCACTTATTTTAGCCGCCCGCTCACAATGTGAGCAACCATGGCAGGGATTGGGTAGGATTTGATCATGGGATGATGGTTGAGGTGGTGGAATGGTGGTGGTTTCTTTGGAGGGCGAAGGGTTTACAACGGATGCAAGCAAGGTGGTTTGAAACTCCATGGCTTGATGGAGATGATTATCCACCATGCTTTTGAAAGCATAGAGGTTATCAAGGCGGTCATTGATTTCCTCGTGGGAGTTTGGAGATTTGTTTCATAACGACGCCTCAATTTCCTCATATGAGGGAAAGAGGGACTCAAAGTGGTGAGAATGGGATTGTGGTTGTGATACTTGAGGTTGTGGTGGTTGGTGTTGTTCTAGGTGAGATTTTTCATAGAGGGGTCCATGGATGTCTTTGTAGATGGGGTGAAACAACAAGGATTTAGGTTGTGAAGGTTGTTCTTGTGGTGGTGTTTCTTGTTCAAATGGGACATTGGGCTCAAAGAATGCCCGTGTGTGTTCATTTCCCATTCATTCGATAGAAGCAAACGAAGGCAAGGGTGGTGGATTTTGTGATCTAGGTGGAATATCCTCAAGATTGTCTAGAAAAGGATGTTGTGATGTTGGTGGAGTTCCAAAGAGTTCCATTGGTTCAAGTTTTGGTGATTTAAGTGGTGATGGAGACTTGGATGGTTGAGTTGGAGCCAGTGGTGGACTTGGATCAATGGGTGTCTTTGTTGGTGGTGGAGTGGTGATAACTTGATTGAATTTTGGTGATGGTGTGGGAGTTGCAAGATTAAGAAAGTTTTCGTCTTTGATAGGTAAGGAAATGATTAGTGGTGATTCATTCGAAGATGGGGAGCTAAGTTTGATAGTGTTGTTGCAACAAAATGGTTTTACACTTATTCGTGCGGTTCTCCTAATGGGTCGGGATGGTGGAGAGGTGATTGTTGACTTTGTCATTGTCAAAATGGTGGTGTAGAGGATTAGATTCAGAGATTAAGATGGTGATGGTGTGATTTGGAAGTGTTCTAAGATGGTCAAATTTATAGAGTTGTTGTGGAAAGGAGTGTTTGGATTTGATGTTCTACCATACAAAAGTTGAGGTTTCTAATGATTTGGAAGAGTTATGAAGGTTGTCAAATCATTGGAAGTCAATCCAATGAAAATGGTGGAGTGAGAAGACAAAGATTTACACTAAATGCATAGTGGTCTTATTATAGTGTTTTGGATCAGATGTCCTACGGATACCAAGGAACCTTTAAGAGGGTTCCTTGCCTTATGGCCAAGGGTTCCTTGGGTTGGTTATGATTTAATTTGATTTTTGGCGGGAAAGGGGTTTCTAGTGGTTCTAGAGGCTGAGATTGATCCTAATATACTTATCAAGTAATGAGAAATGATTTCCTAACTAAAAACTCTGATTAGGAGTTGTGGGAAATATGGAATTTCGAAAGGTTAAGAAAATTTTGCAGGTTGCCTTGCGGAACCCTACGACATCAAAGGCGAAACCCTATTTTGGGTTCCGTTTGATCCGTTGGGCCAAAACTGGGTAACCCAGAAAATTACACTAGTGGAACCCTGTTTTTGGTTCCGCCAGACCCCAAAAACTGGACAGAACGGGTTTTTTTTTTCGTCGAGACGATTTCCAATTTTTTCAAAAATTCCTAAAATATAAACTTAAATTTAAATCTTATTAGGAAATGCAAAAATTAGATATAGAAACACTCTTACCATTGGACTTTAACCGGGGGCTAGCGAATTACACTATACTTAGTGAAATTTTTCATAGATATGAAAATTTGACAACATGCCAAATGTTGTCATCCTGCATAATTGATACGTGGGAATCACACCAGGATTTACCTCTCAAGAGATCCTGAGAAGCTTACAACCCCCACCAGGCAGTGTACCTGATCGTTGTAGTATAGTATAGTGACAAGTATCGGGGGATTGATCGTTCAGCTAGGAATAGTGTCGCTAGGATTAGAAAACCTAAATACTAGTTCTAAAGATGAAGGATGATTCTTTTTGTATTTTTATATTTTTATGAAAGCAAATTTAAAATCTCGGGTTTTGAAGGATTTGGGCGGAATTAGTTGCTAGTCAACTAACCCAATACTAAGATGCAATCAAAATAAAATACTAAAAATGAAAATAAAACTAAATTAATCTAAGGTTGTGAACAATAAGTGGGAGAAATGTGTTTACTTAGATTTCACTACTCCCTAGATATCTTTTACACGTTAATTACTTGTTATAGTTGCGTGGATGACGGATTGTATTCCTTAATATCATTCATGGGGTGGCGTACTTACTTCCCCAATCCTATGAGTGCCTACTTCACTCCTATGTCGAGCCTGCAAGAAGCTCCTAACATGGGATCATTAGAATTTACTCATGCATTAAATACAACCAATAAAACCTAGTATACATCGGTTCATGTTTCCTAAGACGTTCAAGCATGTTACCATTTGGAGATCTGCCAGTTTTCTTAAGCCTAACATTGAAATCATTCATCCAATACAACCATAAACAAGTAATCAACACATAATCAACATCTAGGTTTCATTAGATCTAAGCAAACACAAGATAAATCTAGCCTAGCATGGTGGAATCAAGACAAGCACAAGATATAGACAACCAACACATAGACATATTGATTGAATTAAGAAAAGACTTATCTTAATAACACATGTAAGGATTCAAGGGTTGAAAACCCTTGAAAAGCTGTAAAATTCGTATATGGTTCGGCCTTAGGGTTTCTCCAAACTTGTTCCTCTTTAATGAATGAAAATTAAAAAACTATATATAGATATTAGAGGCTGACGGCGTCAAGAACAAATGGGTGACGCCGTCATCTCGCCGCCAAAATAATCCTCGGACTACCTTGATCTACATCTGACGCCGTCATGTTGTCCATTTTTGCAGGCCGTCACACATTTAACTCTTGACGCTCTACATGTGACGCCTTCATTTCTGTACTGGGTCGTCATGGTATTTACTCTTGACGCCGTCAGGAAAATACTCTTGACGCCGCCACACACTGTTCCCAGCATGGAAAATTAAGTCTTTGGCGTTTTCTTCACTTTTATGCTCCAAAAACGTCCGAATTGCTTCCTTTTCCAGATTTCACTCCCAAAGTACCTAAAATCACAAAAGGAACGATTTAGGGCAATATTTGATCAAATAAATTCAATTCCAGGCTTAAATGACCCCCTAAAAATGGATCATTTTTCACCTCATCAATAATCGTTAGCACAAACATGTTCTAGACATAACCAAATATCCCTACACATACATCAATCCATGAAACAAAGTATTAAACATCCAAATTGTTCAAATGACACGTAGTGCCAAACACTACTTAACACACGCTCTCATTGGCGATCGACCTTCTTCTTGAGCTTTCCAAGGAACCTCCCAAGACATTTGAACATCCCCTTAGTTTGCTTGAATTCCTTCGACTCATTCGGAATATTTGGAAGTTGTGAACGGTATTCAAGAGGTGGGAGCCTAGAGTTGGGTAACGTATCATCTTCACTCATTGAAGATGACGATGAGGAAGTAGGAGGATGAGGACGTTTTCCTTGAGTTTTGTAGACTCTCTTATCACTTAGTGGGACAAACGTGTGTGGGATGAGAGAGTAGTCTAGGCAAAGACCTCTAGGAGTTGGAGGAATAGGAGGAAGGTGCCTATAGAGACGGGTCAAGAGCATTCCATATGGCATAGCTATTGTGCCTTGCACGGGAATGTCGGCCATTCTTTTGGCCATGTAGTAGGCCAAGTTGAAGGGTTCCCTAAAGGACAAAGAGTGGAGCATGTAGCAAAGGCAAACATTGATATGATCCCGGTTTCCTATGGTGCTAATGACATTGGCTCTAAGAAGTTCTTCCCATTTCTTGAATTGAGGCTTGAGCTCATTGAGTTCCATACCATAAGGATCCTTGTTGACCTCATTTTCGGAACGAGTTCTCCTAGTGTCGGAGGTCCTAATGAAAAGGTGATCACGAAGTACATCCTTGGATACAAGAGGAGTATCATATGGATGAATGCGGTCATAGAGGGTGTCAAGAGTTGAGAGGGTATGTTTGTCGGTGTAGATGCAAGTACCACGGTTTGGAACACTTAGGATTTGAGCAAATTCATTGAGAGTGAAGGAGTACTGGTGACTACTAACCATGAAGTTGATAGACATGCGACCATACTCATCGGTGGAAAGAGTGACAGATGCATAGAATTCTAGAATGAACCTAGGACAAATATGTTCGTCGATTTCCAAGAGACAATCAAAGTTGATGGCGGCAAGTTCCATATGGAGGTTTGTACCGGCTAGGAAGGATGGGTCAATGGTTCTACCCTCGTGAACATAACGTTTTTCTAAGGCTTTGAAAATGTTGATTTGAGTTTCAGTAAGACCTTTGGTTTTGTAGTGTTTGGGTAGGTACTTAACGGTGTCCTTGTGGTCGCAATGAGTCACAGGAGGCATGATGATTCCTAGAAAAATAAAATTTCACATCTTAGTCTAAGTTAGCAACTATTGTAATGTGGATGTTCTAGTATGTGCCTATATGAAAACAATGTGGATGTGCGGTTATCTTGACTCATTTTGATGCTTAAAACGTTTTATAATGCAAGTTTTGTTATAAAACAAAAGATAACCCAAATGCTCCTAATTCAATGTAGCTTCATTTGAATGTACCTGAAAATACATATTGGTTATGTATTCCCTTTATCATTCAAGAGACATTATGCAAGTGATGTTTAAAACATAACATTTTTATTTTGTATTCACAATGTGAGACGAAAAAATATTTGTCCTATTTGTGAGAAATTTTTGCAAGCATTTGACATGGGGTGTTTTAGCAAACATGTTAATGACTCATAAAGATGCAATTCCTAACTATAGGAGACATGATTAGTTTTATTTAACATCTGATTTTCTACATGAATTTCTCAAGCTAATGCATAACCCCAAGTTTTTGTTTTTGTGCAAAAATAGAATTCCTAGACACAGATCAGAAGTATGATTATGTTTAGAATACTTACAATGATGATTAGAGAGCAATGTGTATGAAGGAAGACTCAAAATTTCGTTGGTGTGGATAAGTGATAAAGTGAATAGTATCAGCTTAGGAGTTGTGGTATGAGATAATGGGTGTTTGGTTTAATATAAAGAGAAAAACAATTATGTGGGTCGGCGGATACGGCGGAACCAAATATTGGGTTCCGCCCTTTATGTTGCAAGGTTCCGCCGCATCAGCAGAGAAGAAAATTTGTTTTGATTTTTGTGATTTTATTCTAACGTACAGATCTAGAATGTAGGTTCCATGAGTCCTAAGCCAAGTCTAAGAAGGTTAAATGGTTCTCGTTTAAGAGGTTTTGTGAGAATGTCGGCAATGTTGTCTTCGGAAGAAACTTTCTCAATTAAGATGTTCCCTTTTTGAACATTATCACGAAGGAAATGATGACGGATTTCAATATGTTTGGTACGAGCATGTTGAATGGTATTTTTGCTAATATCTATGGCTCCTTTATTGTCACGAAGAATGGAGATGTTGTTGAGTTGAATTTCGTAGTCGACAAGAGCTTGCTTCATCCAAAGAACTTGTTAACATGCTTTTTCGGTCGATATGTATTCGACTTTCGTTGTTGAAATAGCGAGAGCCGTTTGCTTCTTAGAGAACCATGAGGTGAGACAATGTCCAACAAAAGTACACATACCACTTGTACTTTTTCTATCAACATAGTCACCGGCATGGTCCGAGTCGGCATACACTATGGTGTCTAATCCCGTTCATTTGGGATACCATAATCCTAAACATGTAGTACCTTTAATATATCTAAAAATCCTTTTTACAGCTTCAAGATGAATTTTCTTAGGATATTCTTGAAAACGAGCACATAGACAAACACTAAACATAATGTCGGGTTTACTAGCCGTTATGTAAAGTAGACTTCCAATCATACCTCTATATTTAGTGCTATCTACGGATTCACTTTCCTCATCCTTGGTTAGTTTGGTTTCCATGGACATAGGCGTTTTAATTGGTTTTGAGTCTTCTAAGCCAAATTTCATAAGCATGTCCTTAATATATTTGGATTGGTTAAAGAAGATACCATCTTCTAGTTGTTTGATTTGGAGTCCTAGGAAAAAGTTGAGTTCTCCCATCATACTCATTTCAAACTTGTCATGCATGATTTTTGAGAAATCGTCACATAATTCTTGATAAGTTGATCCGAATATAATGTCATCAACATAGATTTGGACTATGATAATATGTGAACCTTTCTTCTTAGTGAAGAGAGTATTATCAACTAAGCCCATGGTATACCTATGGTCAACTAGGAAGTTTTTAAGTCGATCATACCATGCTTTTGAAGCTTGCTTAAGTCCATATAAAGCCTTTTTATGTTTGTAAACATGATTAGGTTTTTCAAAATCGGTGAAGCCCGGTGGTTGAGAAACATACACTTCTTCATTAATAAACCCATTTAGGAATGCACTTTTGACATCCATTTGAAAGAGTTTAAAATTGTGTGCGCATGCATATGCAAGTAAAATCCTAATTGACTCGAGCCTAGCAACCGGAGCAAAGGTTTCATCGTAGTCAATGCCTTCTTGTTGATTATATCCTTGTGCTACTAGCCTAGCTTTGTTTCTAGATACCACACCGTTTTCATCCATTTTATTACGAAAAACCCATTTTGTTCCAATTATTGTTTGACTTTTTGGTTGAGGAACTAATGTCCAAACATTATTTCTAATAAATTGGTTTAATTCTTCTTGCATAGCTATAACCCATGATTCATCTTTTATAGCTTCGTTTATATTTTTCGGTTCAAGAGTTGACACGAAACAAAAGAAGTTACTTTCATTTTGGACTTTTGATCTTAGTGTTCTTTCATTAATATTTCCTATGACACTATCTAATATATGACTTTTGGATTCTTTGACATTGACAATTTCTTTGTTTAATAGTTCATCTTCCTTGTTATCATTTTCAATTTCTTGATTTTCCATTGCTTGATCTTGAACTAAGTCATCATCTACCAAAGTGATGTCTTAGAGGGATGTGGACTTTCGTCAAATGTTACGTTTAACGATTCCTCGAATCTTAAGGTTTCTTTATTATGAACAATGTAAGCTTTACTACTTTGTGAATATCCAAGAAACACACCTTAATAAGACTTTGGATCGAATTTGGTGAGATAATCCTTGATGTTAAGAATAAAGCATTTACTCCCAAACACTATAAAATATCCTAATGTAGGCTTTTTACCTTTATATAGTTCATATGGAGTTTTGTTAAAAAATGGTCTAATTAAGACACGATTTAAAATATAGGTTCACGTGTCAATGGCGTTACACCAAAACTTTTGAGGAATGTTTTATTCATTAAGCATTGTTCTACTCATCTCTTGCAAAGTCTGGTTTTTACATTCTACTACACCGTTAGATTGAGGAGTGTGTGGTGCCGAGAAGTTATGTGTTATACCATTTTTATCACAAAAGTTTCCAAATTGTATTTCATTGTCAAACTCACGACCATGGTCCGTTCTAATAGACATAATGCATGTTCCTAGTTGATTTTGAATTTTCTTACTTAGAATTTCAAATTTGTCAAAAGCTTCATTTTTACTTTTCAAAAATTTTGTCTAAGTATACCTTGAGTAATCATTTACTATAACCAAAGTGTAGAAGTTACCTCCATAACTTTGTATAGCGGATGGACCAAACAAATCCATATGTAAAAGTTCTAGACATCTAGATGTAGACACTACATTTTTAGCCTTATGGCTACTATGAACTTGTTTACCAACTTTGCAAGCATCACAAAAGTGTTGGTCGTATTTCAACTTTGGTAGGTTTCGAACTAGGTCTTTGGAGGAGAGATTTTGAATAAGTCTCATATTAGAGTGTCCTAAGCGTCTATGCCATAAAGTTGAAGATTCATCTAATGAGGTGAGACAAAGTTTGTCACTAGATGTTTGATCCATCTTCATGACATACACGTTGTTCTTAAGAACACCTCTAGCTATAGTTATGCCATCTTTAAGTATTTTACTTCTATTTTTACTAAAAAGGACGTTATACTTATTCTGGCAAAGTTGACTAACACTAAGGAGATTAAAGCCTAAGTTATTAACATGTGCTACATCATCTATAGAGAGAGAGTCATAAGAGATTGTACCTTTTCCAATGATTTTGCTTTTAGCCTTGCTACCAAACGTGGCATTACCTCCATCATATTTTTGATAAGATGAGAAGAGGCTTTTGTTCCCCATCACGTGCCTTGAGCAACCACTATCTTTGATCCTCTCATCCGGTTCCAAATTCACTTTGAAACACACCTCATTTGAGTCATGAGCCATGAGAGCAATTTTGTCAATCTTTGGCTCCTCATCATCATCTTCACTATCGCTCCAAGCACCACTTACAAAAGCTTTTTGAGATTTACTTTTGGGTGGTTTTGGAGATTCTCCTATGAGATGACTTGTGTCTCCACACCTAAAGCATTTCCTTTCAACCTTTCCTTTCTTGTCATCACGATCTTTTCGGAAGGCTTTCTTGTCATCTTTAAGTTGTCTTAAAAACTTCCCTCATCTTCGAAAGAACTTCTTAAAGTCTTTAACGGTCATGGCATATTCTTCATCGTCACTATCCGAACTAGATTCATCATCACTTGATTGAACTCTAGCCTTCAAAGTGATGGACTTGACCTTCTCTTTCTTTCCTTTAACTATTTCCGAATCTTTTTCCATAACCATTTCATAAACTTTGAGGTTTCCAATTAGCTCATCAAGTGACATGCTTGAAAGATCTTTGGATTCTTCAATTGCCGTCACTTTGGCTCTCCACTTCGGATGGAGTGCTCTAAGGAATTTCCTGACAAAATTCTTGCTACAAAAAGATTCATCAAGTGCTTTAAGTGAAGTAATAATAGTGTTAAACCTAGCAAATGCACAATCAATAATCTCATCTTCGGGAATAGAAAATTGTCCATATTGTTGAATAAGAAGATCAATTTTGTTATCCTTTACTTGTGAGTTTCCTTGATGAGTTACTATTAAAGATTGCCAAATTTCTTTAGCGGTTTTGCACATAAAAACTCTTTCATATTCTTTCTTTGGTAAAGCATTGTAAAGCATCATTTTAGCTTCATTGTTTTTGACAATTAGTTTCTTTTGATCTTCATTATGTTTAGTAATTGGGCTATCCTCATCTTTACTACTTAAAGTATCCTTAAAAGTGGCTATATTATCACCATCAATTATTATATACCATAGATCTATATCTTTAGATTTCACGTAAGTTTCAAATCATTTTTTCCAATATATAAAACCGTTTGCTTCAAAAAGTGGTGGTCTTTCCATAGATTGCCCTTCTTTGTAATTTTCAAAATTCATGGATCGTTTCAAGTTTTAAAACACAATATATTTTAAAAGCTTGAGCAACGTGGCTCTTGATGCCAATTGTGGAAAACTTGAAGGGGGTTTGAATAGTTTACCCGCTTTTATGTTAATTATCTTGTGAAACTTTACGTTTAATCAAAGATCTAAACTACAAGAAAATATATAATATGCAGGAGTAACGAAAGAAACAATTAAACCACAACACGATAGTTTATCGTGGTTCGGCTACAAGGACTCTTTTTCCTCGCCCTACTCCACGCTTCGAGTATCCAACTTGAGAGTTTCTTTCACTAGTCAACAAGCTCCTTTCACCGGCGGAAAAAACCTTACACGTCGCTTACACAAGATTACCGACACAAAGCTAGATGTCGAGTTTTTTAACAAGGGTACAACCACTCCCGTCACACTATGTATTTTAAGGCCTAAAATACTAACCGATCACTACTGAATATACACAATCAAATGAAGTATAGACTACACGAAGTCTATACAATGTTAAGCTAACAAGTCTTGCAACGTTGTGTTGAATACTTGTAACTTTGATATGAACTTGTGAACTTCTTTGCTACAAGAGAACTTCACATGAATGAAATGTTAACGAGTTAGATGAATGATATGAATATGTATGTGCAAAGTATATATGAGAAGTGATGAAAGATTTCTTGCAAGTGACTTGGTATTTATAGCCAAACCAACCAGACCACTGGCGGATCCGGCAGAACCCAAACAAGGGTTCCGCCCTTGTAACCCCAGGGTTCCGCGAGTGTCTGACAGTCAAAGCTTTAAAGAAATCTTTCCATATCTAGCAATGTCAAATCAAGCTTCTTCAAGTCAACACACAATAGATAGAGTAAGAAACCATCTATAATGTGTAAGAAGTCTTATGGAAAGTCAAACACTCAATCTTTCCATAAATGCACATGTTACATTTTCCATATTTAAATGTTAAATGTAAATGTAAATGTAGCAAGTAGCAAGTAAATGTAGCAAGTAAAGTCTAGTTATGCAAGACTAAAACTAAAATCATGTTTTACTAAAAACTAAAGTTTACACTTTGTCGTTAACAAAACTTAGCAAAGATCGTAAAATATAAATAACGTTTTTAGGCGATATTTGTATTAACATGATGAAATGAAAATAATCATTTATGATGCAGTGGTTGTTGCATATAAAGAACCGAATTGAGCAATAAATGAAAAGCTACATGAAAGGAAGTGTAGGATTCTAATGGCCTAGTTACCAAATGACATGGTTAAAAGTATAAAATGACATATAAGCTCATATTCATGCAAAAACATATATATAAGATGTTGATGTTAAATGAAAAGTGTACATACCATTGTAAGGTCAAGTAAATATTACTTCGTTATTATGTGTTCAAATATAAAGTACTTCCTTGTTATGTTACCCCAAAGTGTACGTAATAGTAGCTACATAGATACAAAGTTTACTATTATCATTTAGTTATAAAGTACACGCTATTGTTCTAACCATGTTAGACAAAAAGACAGTGGCTTACATATATTCATAGTTGTCTGTTAATTTGTATGACTGCGATTGCTGCTTGAAAGAGGGGCCAGATTAGAGGAGTTTTGTTTTTGCTTACAAAATGTACAATTGCCTGCATTACATTTAATTTCTTGCTATGTCTTTGCAACTGAAATGTCAATATATGATTGTATTCACTTATTAGTTATGAATTAGTTACATGGGGATCATTTCTACATTTCTTTGATTGGTTGGTCTTCTTTTTAGGATTTTTTGCAGCAGGATGACCTTTATCCTCCACAAGTTGTTTAAAGAGCACCTTTTTGGCTGATCTGGTGTTTGGCTTACTTGATGTTGATGCGTAGGGATTGCACCAGGCTTTACCTCTCGAGAGATCTCGAGAAGCTTACAACCCCCACCAGGCAGTGTACCTGATCGTTGTAGTATAGTATAGTGACAAGTACCGGGGGATTGATCGTTCAGCTAGGAATAGTGTTGCTAGGATTAGAAAACCTAATTACTAGTGCTAGAGATGAAGGATGATTATTTTTGTATTTTTATATTTTTTTAGAAAGCAAGTAAAAATCTCGGGTTTGAAAGATATGGGCGGAATTAGTTGCTAGTCAACTAACCCAATACTAAAGATGCAATCAAAATAAAATACTAGAAATGAAAATAAACTAAATTAAACTAAGGTTGTGAGCAATAAGTGGAGAAATTGTGTTTACTTAGATTTCACTACTCCCTAGATATCTTTTACACGTTAATTACTTGTTATAGTTGCGTGGATGACGGATTGTATTCCTTAATACCATTCATGGGGTGGCGTACTTAACTCCCCAATCCTATGAGTGCCTACTTCACTCCTATGTCGAGCCGGCTAAGTAACTCCTAACATGGGATCATTAGAATTAACTCATGCATTAAATACAACCAATAAAACCTAGTACACATCGGTTCATGTTTCCTAAGATGTTCAAGCATGTTACCATTTGGAGATCTGCCAGTTTTCTTAAGCCTAACATTGAAATCATTCATCCAATACAACCATAAACAAGTAATCAACACATAATCAACATCTAGGTTTCATTAGATCTAAGCAAACACAAGATAAATCTAGCCTAGCATGGTGGAATCAAGACAAGCACAAGATATAGACAACCAACACATAGACATATTGATTGAATTAAAAGAACACTTATCTCAATTACACATGTAAGGGTTCAAGGGCTGAAAACCCTTGAAAAACCTGTAAAATTCGTATATGGTTCGGCCTTAGGGTTTCTCCAAAACTTGTTCCTCCTTAATGAATGAAAATTAGAAAACTATATATAGATAATTGAGGCTGACGGCGTCAAGAACAACCTTGTGACGCCGTCATCTCGCCGCCAAAAGAATCCTCGGACTGTCTTGATCTATGTTTGACGCCGTCATGTATTACACTTTTCCAGGCCGTCACGTATTTAACTCTTGACGCTCTTCCTTGTGACGCCTTCATTTCTGTACTGGGCCGTCATGAAATTTACTCTTGACGCCGTCAAATTGTTACTCTTGACGCCGTCACACACTGTTCCCAGCTTGAAAAATTAAGTCTTTGGCGTTTTCTTCACTTTTATGCTCCAAAAATGTCCGAATTGCTTCCTTTTCCAGATTTCACTCCCAAAGTACCTAAAATCACAAAAGGAACGATTTAGGGCAATATTTGATCAAATAAATTCAATTCCGGGCTTAAATGACCCCCTAAAAGTGGTTCATTTTTCGCCTCATCATATACCCTTACACTTGAGATTTGCTTGTCCTCAAGCAAATGCGCTTTTATTCTACTCAAAATACAAGTTAGGGGTCATTTAACACTAATATAAAAGTAATTACAACAAATAATCGTTCCACTAAAGACCAAAGACAAGCACGGAGGTCATACACTAGCACCTCACAAATAGTGTTTAGATACTCACATCTCTCGGGTATAATAAAGTATAAATTACAATATGGAAATAGAAAACATCTCTCACTACCTGTCATAGCAAAATAGATTACCATAGGCTTGGGAAAGGATCAAACCTCCACCACATGGCGTAGGCACCTAGGATAAACTATCAAAGAGGTCTTTTAAAGGGTTGTAATGTTAGGTGTAGGTATACGAAATACACGGTTTTGTTGGATATAGGCAGTCTTTACTGGTGGCGAGTTAACAATTTTGGTTAATTACATGTACAATATGGCGTTGCTAAGCCAAGACTAGACTCGACTTAAGATAATAAATGAAAAATAACAAAAAACATAAGATGAACATAGAATAAAAAGGGATGGTAGTCCGTTTTTTTTTTTTTTTTTTTTTTTTTTTTTTTTTTTTTTTTTTTTTTGCATACACTCTTACCCTACCATCCAAAATAATACATCATAGGGAATGAAAATTCCTCTTACACTTGAATTTTTACATACTTTACAATAAACTAATCTAATGACTCGAATTAAGAAAATCAAAACACTTGGAGTACTTTTAAGATTAACGTACGTATGGGGGTAATAATTGATGTTCTTCCCCATTACTCCATAACATAAGTATTTTACCCATGAGTCCCAATCGTCCCAAAACAATATGTACAAGGATATGACTCGACTTAGCAACCATGTAATCAATTAGATAGTTAACTTAGGGTTTAACAAATAACAATAACGCACTAAAGATGAGCGCATACACGGAAGGCTAAGGCGATTTGGGTGTACATTTAAGTGGGGTGTAACAAATTCTTCCTTTAAGTAAAATGCTTAAAGTTAGAAACGAAAAGATAGGCTCGGAGGGGTGTACTAGGGGTTTCGTGTACTAAAAATGAGTACAATGCTAAGGTGTGGGAAAAATTAGTTGACTTAAATAGCCAAATAATATGACTTAAATGGTCAAGTAATTATGATACGGGTTTAACACAAGGGTGATCCTAATGCCTCTTATCATGTAGTAAATCCTACTACACGAATGTAGTCTCACTAGCGGTCTCGGGATGTATCACTAACGCAAGTTCTAGAATCTAAATGCTACTGGTACACTCATAAGCACTAATAATAAATGCTTTTCCGATCAAATCTAAAGGCGAACCTCACATATTTGGGTGGAAAATTTTTCTGAATATACGATTTTGTGCTAGTCATACAATCTCCTATCAATGAGACGCTTGCTATGGCTAAAGTTTCACTCCTAAATGTTGTAAAAAAATTTAAATTTGCCGCTAAAATTGCACTAACAAGTATTTCTCATAGTTTTATTACACATCTACCATCAAACAAACAAACTCAAGCGAAAGTGTATCTGTAAGGTATCATCATTTTACCCTCCCCTTACACTTAGGATGAGCACTGTCCCCAATATTCAAGTAAAGAATGTAAAAGTGAAAAAGTAAAAAGAATGAAATCAAATACTCCCCTGATTCGCTCGGTATGGATAATAAGGTGGCCAGGTAAAATCTTCCTCCAAGAAAACGAACAATCAAAGCTTCCCTTCCAGAATATAAATCATCTTCTTGTCATACATAACCTGTAAATCCTGAGAAAACAAACAAGACAACCTCGCATAAAATCGGCGGCAATCTACATAAGTTACTAAATCCTAGAAAACAAAGTAAGATATAATGCTTGTGGAATGAAGTTTGCAGATTTCCGGGAGATTATAAAACTTAATAATTCAACAAAAACTTTAAGACTCCGTTAGAAAAACAAAACTGGTAAAATTTCCAGATTTTTACACGTGACGCCGTCAAGAGTAAACTCGTGACGCCGTCAGAAGTGACTTGCAGAAATTCTTGCGTTAAGTTTCCGGAAAATTTCTGGAAAAACTTGGTCCTACTTCCTGGAAAATCCTGCAAAACTTCATTATGACTCAATACAAGCATTTGACTCTAACAAATACGAATATACATGTTCATCTAATATTGTGGAGAATCATGATCGGTTTGTTTCTTAAAAACATATTTGGGGTTTCCCCTTACACTTATCTTTTACAAAAATACCTTTAGGTGGAGTTAAGACTATGCCAAAACAACAAAGTAAAGTATTTCCACTTTTTAGTTTAGAAACATGATCTACCAACAATAAAAATAAAGCATGCATACGGAAGCAAATAACAAACAAACAAAATAAAATCACACAAAGCATGGGTTGCCTCCTAAGAAGCGCTTTTCTTTATTTACGAGTCTTGTAGCTAGACTCAAGGTCATGGGTTACTACGTGACTTCATCATCAAACGTCACATCCTCCTCACTAATCATTTCATTGTTATTTTCTTGATAATGTTTTACACGTTGTATGTTAACAGTAAATTCCCTACCTTCATCGTCTAATAACACAACGGATCCAGTTTTAGAGGAATTTTTCACCGTAAACGGTCTATACCATCTAGACTTGAGTTTTCCCGGAAATAATCTCAACCGAGAATTATACAATAGGACTTTGTCTCCTTCTGAAAATTCTTTGGGTTTCTTAATTCTCTGGTCATGCCATCTTTTTACTCTCTCTTTATATGTGATGGAAGATTCATAGGCTTCTAACCTAAGCTCATCAAGCTCGTGTAATTGCAAGAACCTATTAGTTCCGGCAATTGTATAATCTAAGTTACATGTCTTAAGTGCCCAATAAGCCTTATGTTCTAATTCTACTGGCAAGTGACACGCCTTACCATACACCATGCGAAACGGGGTCGTTCCAATAGGTGTCTTGTAGGCGGTTCGGAATGCCTACAAGGCTTCGTCGAGTTTAAATGACCAGTCTTTTCTATTTTGACTAACCGTCTTTTCAAGTATTCTTTTAATAACCCTATTGGTGTTTTCGACCTGGCCATTGGTTTGTGGATGATAGGCGGTGGAAAACCGATGGGATACCCCATACCTCTTCATGACCTTTTCCATTTGTGCGTTGCAAAAGTGAGTCCCCCTATCACTGATGAGAGCTTTAGGAATCCCGAATCTAGCGAAAAGATTTTTCAGGAAATGAATAACTACCCTGGCATCATTGGTCCTAAGGGCTTGTGCCTCAACCCATTTTGAAACATAATCGATGGCAACTAATATGTATTCGTTCCCCCCTGAAGATGGAAAGGGTCCCATGAAGTCAATTCCCCAAACATCGAAGACCTCACATTTGTATAAAATTCTGAGGCGCTTCATCCCTATGTGATATGTTCCCGTCCCGTTGACATGCATCGCATGCCTGTACCATTTCTTTGACATCACGGAAAATTGTGGGCCAATAGAATCCCGCGTCGAAAATCTTTCGGGCGGGGGTGCTTATCCCATGATGCCCTCCAGAGGGACCAGAGTGACATTCCCTCATAATCTTTACTGCCTCACTTTTCGAAACACAACGTCTTATAATTTGGTCAGGACACCTTCGGAATAAAAATGGTTCATCCCAAAAGTAGTATTTTAACTGAGAAAAGAACCTTTTTCTTTCGTATCTAGTCAGGTGTTCAGGAACGATTCTGCTTGCGAGATAATTGGCAAAATCGGCGTACCAAGGCTCCGAATAATCATTAACATGAGTTGTTCGTCAGGAAATGAATCCCTAATCTCACTTCAATCGTGTTTATCCAAGGGGTTTTCAAGACGAGATAGATGATCTGCGGCCAGATTTTCTGCCCCCTCTTATCACGAATCTCAACATCAAATTCTTGTGGCAATAAGATCCACCGAATTAGTCGTGGCTTAGCATCCTGCTTAGGAAAAAGATATCGAAGAGCCGAGTGATCAGTGAAAATGATTGTCTTTGAAAGGACAATATATTGCCAGAATTTGTCGAATGCGAACACTCCGGCTAATAATTCCTTTTCGGTGGTGGAGTAATTCTCTTGAGCGGGATTCATGGTTTTGCTAGCATAGTAAATAGGTTGGAAAAGCTTGTCACGCCGTTGGCCCAATACAGCCCCGACAGCGAAATCGCTAGCGTCACACATCATTTTAAATGGTAACTCCCAGTTGGGTGTAATCATGATTGGAGCTTGTGTGAGCTCCTTTTTTAAGAGATCGAATACATCCTTGCATTCTTGGGAAAAATCGAACGGAGCATCCTTCATAAGCAATTGAGTCATTGGCCGAGCTATTTTGGAGAAGTCTTTGATGAATCTTCGATAAAACCCGGCGTGCCCCAAGAAGTTGCGTATTGCTTTAACAGTCGTGGGGTATGGTAACTTAGATATAGCTTCAACTTTAGCTTAGTCCACCTCTATCCCGTTCCCTGAGATCTTATGCCCTAACACAATCCCTTCTTTTACCATGAAATGACACTTTTCCCAGTTTAACACCAAGTTGGTTTCCTCACACCGTTTAAGCATCTTTTCTAGATTAGCAAGACAGCGGTCAAAGGAGTTCCCGAAGACCGAAAAGTCGTCCATGAACACTTCCATGCTGTCTTCCATAAGTTCGTGAAAGATTGCGGTCATGCATCGTTGGAAAGTGGCGGGGGCATTACATAGCCTAAAAGGCATCCTTTTGTAGGCAAATGTTCCATAAGGGCAAGTAAACGTGGTCTTTCCTTGGTCCTCAGGTGCTATGGGAATTTGAAAATACCCTGAGAATCCATCCAAGAAGCAATAGTACTCGTGTCCAGACAATCTCTCTAACATTTGGTCAATGAATGGCAAGGGAAAGTGATCGTTCCTCGTGGTATCATTGAGCTTTCGATAGTCAATGCATACCCGCCATTCAGTGATCGTTCTCTGGGGCACCATCTCACCCTTGTCATTCTTAACTACAGTCATTCCACCCTTCTTAGGTACAACCTGTACAGGACTCACCCATGGGCTATCCGAGATTGGGTAGATCAATCATGCATCCAGAAGTTTGATGACTTCTTTCTTTACTACTTCCTTAATGTTGGGATTCACCCGCCTCTGGGGTTGCACGGTAGGTTTATGATCTTCTTCCATGAGAATCTTATGTGTGCAAAAATTTGAGTCAATCCCCTTAATGTCGGCTACACTCCATGCGAGCACTCCCTTATATTTCTTTAGGACCTCTAAGAGTTTACCTTTTTGTTCATGTTCCAGGGAAGAGTTTATGATTACCGGCAGTTGGTCCTCTCCCTGAAGGAAGGCATACTCTAAATGGTTAGGAAGCTCCTTAAGATCTAAATCAGGAGGTTCGATAATAGAAGGCTTAAGCTTGTTTTCGGGCTTTCGGAGCTCGAGATGCTCCGTTGCCTCTTGTCTGGGGTAGAAGGAGACTGCACCAACATCCTTCATCTTCTCCACCTCTAGAAAAAGCAGAAAACTCTCGTCCCGTAGCCAGCCTTCCTCGATTTGTTCATCGACACAGCTATCAAGGACATCTGTGAGTTCATCGACCTCCCCAATGAAATAGAGCCGGTTAGCTGCTTCGAGAGAGAGATCCATAGAGTCCTTAATGTCGAAGGTTGTGCTATCGGTTCCCACTCGCAAGGTTAACTTGCCGTCATAAACATCAATGACTGCACGAGCGGTAGCAAGAAATGGTCTCCCTGAGATGATGGGTACCAAGTCATCCTCCTCCATATCCAGGATTACGAAGTCGACCGGGAATTTGAATTTCCCAACTTTAACTAGCACATTCTCGCATATCCCTACGGGGTACTTGACTGATCTATCGGCTAGTTGGATGTTCATACGGGTAGGCTTTAATCCAGAGTATTTAAGGAACATAGAGTGAGGCATGAGATTGATACTCGCCCCCAAATCGGCCAGAGCATTCTTTATTGATAGAGATCCTATGGAGCAAGGCAAGGTGAAGCTGCCTGGATCGTCTACCTTTTTTGGTAGACCTCGATGGGTTACCACTGAGCATTCTTCCCCCAGGGTCACAAGACCCTCAAGCTTCTTTCGGTTAGCGAGTAGTTTTTTAAAGTATGCGCTATACTTCGGCATGTGATAGCAAGCATCAAGGAGGGGTATGGTGACTACTGAGTCTTTTAGGTATGACAAGAATCTTTTATTATCATTCTCAGTTTTCTGGTTCTTTAATCGGGATGGGAATAGGATTCTCACAGGTTGGTTAGGTGGGGTTGATGGGGAAGGGGTCGTCAAGGGAGGTTGGTCGGGAGTCTCGCTGCCTACATCCTCCTCCTCCTCGAGAGGCTTGTTTTGATCGGGAGTGATGGGGGACGAGCTTGGGTAAGGGGGGGGGGGGGTCCTTGGTTGTTGTTCCAGCTCGAGTGGTTATCACGAGCATGGGGTCTTTTTTGCTTACTGATGGCATCTCAAGGTTATCGAGGGCTGAGTTAAGCTTGTTGAAAAATTCTCCAATGTCATTCTGCTGCTCGTCAACAAGTTCATTAAGACCTTTCAATTGCAAGCCTTTTTCTTGAGTGAAGTGACCAAGGTCATCTTCAAAAGTGCTCCTGATTTCGAATTCAGGACCTTCATCTCCTTCTTTTCTTTTTACCAGATTTCCCCTGAGGGTGTAATCGTCATTTTGGTAAAAAGGCAAAAGGGAGGGATCAGCATAGATGTCACCTCCTGACAAGCATGCATGTTCAGTCGTGGCTGCTCCTCCGCATTCTTCTACCTCATGCGGGCCCCCACAGTAGTCGCAGATTAAGTAAGGATTCGAATGTTGTTTAGGTAAATGTGACCCAGCTAGGTACTCCATTCTATTGTGAATTTTTCTCAACCAATCTGAAGTGATTTCAGAAATGCTGACAGTCGACTCAAGTTCATCCCAAGTGTCATCCTGGTCTTGAGCATATTCTTCCATCTTATCCCATCCCTCTTCTGCACTAAGATTGGCTAATCTCCCTTTTCTAGATTGGTTGATTCCGTTCCGATCATTAGAGGAGACATTGTCGTAGAAGATTTGGACCAAAAGCCAAAACTCAATGCCATGATGGGGAACTTGTCTTATTAAATCTTTGAATCTAATCCACGATTTATGGAAGGGTTCGTCCTTCCCTTTTCGAAAATGGAGGATCCTATCTCTAAAAGCTGAGGTTTTTCCAGGTGGAAAGAACTTCTCATAGAACTTGGATATGAGTTGCTCCCATGTGAAAATAGATTCAGAAGGAAGTTTATCATACCACTCTTGGGCTTTTTCATATAGGGTGAAAGGAAAGAATCGTAATCGGGACGTGTCTCTAGTAGCCCCATCCGTATGGAGGGTGTCTACTATTTTCAAGAAGTCTTTAATGTGTTGAATTGGATCTTCCTCATCAAATCCACAAAACTTACACACACTTTGGACAAGCCAAACATCGTTCGCATGAAAGACCTCATTGGTGTGTTCGTTTAGGTAGACAATGGCATTTGAGAAGCCACGAGGGGTTGGGGAGGAGTAGTCCTTAAGGCGCTTAGGAGTAGGAGTTGTGGGGGTACTCATCTCGTTGTTGGGTTGGGAGCTAGGGGTTGTAACGTGATTTTCTGAATTTTCTTCAGAAAGGGGTGCATCAAAATCGATGGCAACGCTAGATGGTTCAGGAGTTGAGTGAGATTGTCTTAATCTACGCATTTCTCTATCGGGTTCTGCATAAGGCAAGAAAAGGTTTCTAATGGAACTACGACTCCTAGTGATCCTAAGGTTAGAGGATTCGTCGGTTGCCATGATGGCAGGTGGTGAAGATTACGAACAAAAACACAAAGAAATAAGATAGACTAAAGAAAACCTAAAAATAAAAATAAAATCTTACTAGAAAGGAATCTAGCAAGTAGACCTAATAAAAAGAGATTCTAACCTAGACAATAACTATTCCCCGGGCTGCGGCGCCAAAAACTTGATGCGTAGGGATTGCACCAGGCTTTACCTCTCGAGGGATCTCGAGAAGCTTACAACCCCCACCAGGCAGTGTACCTGATCGTTGTAGTATAGTATAGTGACAAGTACCGGGGGATTGATCGTTCAGCTAGGAATAGTGTCGCTAGGATTAGAAAACCTAATTACTAGTGCTAGAGATGAAGGATGATTATTTTTGTATTTTTATATTTTTTTAGAAAGCAAGTAAAAATCTCGGGTTTGAAGGATATGGGCGGAATTAGTTGCTAGTCAACTAACCCAATACTAAAGATGCAACCAAAATAAAATACTAGAAATGAAAATAAACTAAATTAAACTAAGGTTGTGAGCAATAAGTGGAGAAATTGTGTTTACTTAGATTTCACTACTCCCTAGATATCTTTTACACGTTAATTACTTGTTATAGTTGCGTGGATGACGGATTGTATTCCTTAATACCATTCATGGGGTGGCATACTTAACTCCCCAATCCTATGAGTGCCTACTTCACTCCTATGTCGAGCCGGCTAAGAAGCTCCTAACATGGGATCATTAGAATTTACTCATGCATTAAATACAACCAATAAAACCTAGTACACATCGGTTCATGTTTCCTAAGACGTTCAAACATGTTACCATTTGGAGATCTGCCAGTTTTCTTAAGCCTAACATTGAAATCATTCATCCAATACAACCATAAACAAGTAATCAACACATAATCAACATCTAGGTTTCATTAGATCTAAGCAAACACAAGATAAATCTAGCCTAGCATGGTGGAATCAAGATAAGCACAAGATATAGACAACCAACACATAGACATATTGATTGAATTAAAAGAACACTTATCTCAATTACACATGTAAGGGTTCAAGGGCTGAAAACCCTTGAAAAACCTGTAAAATTCGTATATGGTTCGGCCTTAGGGTTTCTCCAAAACTTGTTCCTCCTTAATGAATGAAAATTAGAAAACTATATATAGATAATTGAGGCTGACGGCGTCAAGAACAACCTTGTGACGCCGTCATCTCGCCGCCAAAAGAATCCTCGGACTGCCTTGATCTACATTTGACGCCGTCACTTTTCCAGGCCGTCACGTATTTAACTCTTGACGCTCTTCCTTGTGACACCTTCATTTCTGTACTGGGCCGTCATGAAATTTACTCTTAACTCCGTCAAATTGTTACTCTTGATGCCGTCACACACTGTTCCCTGCTTGGAAAATTAAGTCTTTGGCGTTTTCTTCACTTTTATGCTCCAAAAACGTCCGAATTGCTTCCTTTTTCAAATTTCACTCCCAAAGTACTAAAATCACAAAAGGAACGATTTAGGGCAATATTTGATCAAATAAATTCAATTCCGGGCTTAAATGACCCCCTAAAAGTGGTTCATTTTTCGCCTCATCAGATGTGCTATTTTTTTTCCTACAAAATGTGTTTCTGCCATGGTGGTTAGGGTGGAAATCTCACTAAAGAGCACCTTTTTGGTTGACCTGGTGTTTGGCTTGCTTGATGTGCTATTTTTTGCAGCAGGATGACCTTTATTATCCACAAGTTGTTTAAAGAGCACCTTTTTGGCTGACCTGGTGTTTGGCTTGCTTGATTTGCTATTTTTTTCTACAGAATGTGCTATTTTTTCTATAGAATGTAATTCTGACCTAGTGTTTGGCTTGCTTGATGTGCTATTTTTTTTCTACATAATGTAACTCCTCTCGGTTGTGGTGGTTGATGTGCCAAATGATTTTTCGACAGGGTTTGGCATTAACGCTAGCGGTTTATCAGGGTCTGGCATTATTGAAAGAGCTCTCTCATCTAGTATTTTGTTGAAAACGAAATCTACATTTCCTATTTTGCTAGAAGGGCTGATATGAAACTGAAAGATGTATCTCTTTCTTTCAATTTTCTGATTAAGGTTGTAAAGTGATAAGGATCTTTGTCCTTAAGTTGTTCTAACAGCTCCGTGCATTCTGTGATGGTGATGGCCTTAGCCCCTGGACTGAAAGTCAGAGAAATGGTCGTCGAACTGTTTGTGATTAAAGCTTTGAAGTAGTACTTGGAAGTTGGGAAATGTCATTTTAGAAATGAAAAATACGACTAAAGCTGATCGAAGATGGTTTTACATGCTACTGGCTAACAAAAGAAAAAACTTGACTTTGTGTTTTCATTATTACAAGTATATACATCTGAAAGTTAATGCGGTAGCTACCAGTAGGCTGGTGCTTATTATGTGCCATGATCTCGACACATCGCTACTAGACCATCATTTGTAGCTTTACTGCTGTAGTTACAGCACATCATGTAGTACCTTGGCTTTACTATATTGATTCTCGTTATCATTGCCTCACTTGTGAACCTAACTCGCTGATGAAGCGTTCAGTTATCAACAAAAATATGGTTGGAAATTAACAAATATGATTAAACAACCAAATTGTAGTGTAATAGTTACTAAAAATGTATAAAGGATATGAGGCAAATAGTTTGATGTGTTACTTAAGTATTACTGCTTGCGACCGAAAATGGAATTGATAGACTGTTTTCAGTTACCAGGTAGCTCTGAGGATTTTGTTGTAGTAGCTCTGCTAGAAGGAACTTGTTTCTTGTCTGCTCTTTTTCTTTATCATCATATCATTGTTTTTCAATCTTCAGCGATTGATTAATATCAAAATTTTGCTTGCACCTATTTATTGTTTCTACATAATTACTCCTGTTGTGTAATGATAAACTATTTTCCTTTTTTTCCCTTACTCGACTATTGCTTCTTCGATTCCTGGAATGTTTAGATTCAAATAGTAGTGAGTTGCTGGAATGGCAGCCAACTAGAGTCCTATATTTGGCGAGACACAAAGCTTATGTATTTATTAAACATTGTTGATGTATATGTATGAAATGTACTTTTTAAAGGTACCTCCATATGTCGATACAAGACATGTGCTAACTACAATTATGACGGGTTTCACCATCGCTTCAAATGCTTGCATCTCAAAATTCACAACCAATTCTTTCCACATTACAAATTCAATGTTGTTTCCATCGTGCATGTGATAAAACTGTTGGTGAGGAATATCATTGGTCTCTAAAAATAATAATATGGATGAATTGACTTACTAAAAATTCAGAATGTCGATGGCTGTTCTCGTGACCTGGTTTTTGTTGGGATTGATTGTTGTTATTGGTTGCCTGGCTCTTTAGATACACTCTATGTAGTTTGTTAATACAACACATGTTAATTAGACTTTTACGTTTGGCATGTAGTTAGACTAAGATTTTGTAATACCTATAAGGACAAGATTCTCCATTTTGGTTTCTTTAAGCTCATTGCATGCTAAATTCAAAATGGTGGCTTTGAATCCCGACATTCAATATGCTTTCAAAGTTTGTGACTCTTCCAAAATTAGTGACGTAGAATTCTTCAAAGTATGCTAATATTAGTTACTCTCTTCGCAAAATAAGTGTGAGATTTGGTATAATGCATCCTGCTCCAGCAACTGATCAAAGTATAGCACATCACGAATGTCCATATTGGCTTGAATCGCATTTCCCTGGATAAAGAAACACTTAGTTTATGTCATAATTTTCATAAACTACCGAGAAGCAGTGCAAAATTTTTAAAGCCAGTTGGATGGCCGTACCTGTTTGTCAAGAAGTATACAACCAAATCCTTTTGGCATTAGTTCCGGCAAACTTTTGGCTATCCATTTGCGGTACACTTTAGCTTCTATGGTTTTCTTGATTTCTTATAGTCATTCTGTAGCAAAACATATAGTTATTAAGAAACAGTTACTGATTAATAAAGCAATTAGCACAAAAGTTGTTGTTATACTGAATGTTTGTGACTACCACACAGGAACATAATTTTATTAATAATATTTTACAATGTCGGTAATTTGCAAGCAACTCAGTTCGCGCAGTTCGATTCCAACATTTGCAGCAGATAGGATGTTGATGTTGTAAGAATCACTTTGTTTTACATCTTGTTTCTTGATCATAACATTTCGATTCAAATTACGGGAATTGTTCACCTGTTAATTGTTAGATTTTTCAGATAATTTTATTTTGCATTTCATATTTCGATGCAACACTAATAAGCAAATTATAAAACAAATTTAAACACTTGATAGTAACAAATAATAGTTATCCGTAAATGAGGCATACCATAAAGGGAAAATGAAAAACACCGACCACTCTTATAAGACAAAGAAAAATGTAAATCAACTAAATATCAAAGAGCTTACTTTAACCGTTGAGACGAACCTAAAAGCCCAAAAACAGTTTCAAAAAATAACAGCGATTTCAGAATGTACAGTCTGCGTCCCTTCTGTCGCCGTTGTCTGAAATTCCAAATATTATGTAAATCGGATATCTAAATTAACATATTGATAACATCTACATAAACGACAAAATGTTTCGGCAACTTTCATCTACTCTCCCCATAGGTAACTAAATCTCATGCAATTCATTTTTCAAGTTGAACGCAAAAGCACTGTTCCAAAAATCAGTTGATAAGTGATTTAAAACACATCATAACAATGAAATATAATTCGACTAGCAACTAACAATAGCTCCAATTTTTAGGTGACAATTGTTAGCAAGCTACACTTATTGAGAGAGCTATCAGACTATAGATTATCGTGCATGAAGGTTGGTGAAAGAAAGACTTGAAAAAACTATTAAAATAAAAAGGAAGAGATAAATGGGGAAAATGGGCCTAAAATGATATACCATCTAATGACCAACTTAACAAAATCTAATGCCCCATTGGGTGTTGTTTAATCCTTCAATGTTAAAAAAAATAGCATTTACTGATCTCTAAATACTCTATATTTAACATCACATACTATTTTTAAAATGATTAAAAGTGTATAATTATGAAATATATGAGTTCATTAAATATGTTTTTTATATGAGCAATGCTAGACCCACTCACAAAAGCCACACAAAAAATCCACTCGCTGACGTGTCAGCGGGTGATTGGTGCATTTTGTAAGAGTTTCTCTCTCATCTCTTTTATTTAACCAATCACTCGCTAACACGTCAGTGAATAGATTTCTTTGTGTGGATTTTGTAAGTAAGTCTAACATTTCTCTTTATATATATATATATATATATATATATATATATATATATATATATATATATATATATATATATATATATATATATATATATATATATATATATATATATAATGTTTAAATACCACCCCTGTGAATTGTTGTTACCAAATCCCATTTTCTTTTAATCTTTTTCTTCAACTAGAAACACCCTTTTATTTTGTTTCCTAGATTTCCTTACATACCAGAGAACATGAACCAAAAAATGCAATTTTCTACCCTACCTTATCTATCTTTTACTTACCCTTTTATAACCAATCATTTTGTATTTTATTTTTGAAAAAAAAATGCAAAGAAACTTGAAGTAAAAAATTAAAAAAAAAAAAAAAAAAAAAAAAAAAATGGGACATTTTGATTCACACGTCCAATGCTTAAATACCTAATTTTTAATGGAAGCAATTCGATACACTCCTTTATCGCATAGAGCTTAGCATGTAAAGTTGTAAACCTAATAGCATTTTGATTATGGTTAAACTACCTTTCTCTTTCTACTTCTTTCATGTTTCCTTCCAATTTAATATTGAGTAAATCTTGACTCTTGAGTTGTCATTAAAATTTTCTTGAACTCAATGTTTTAAGTTTTCATTGCCCGGAATAGAAATAAACTAAATCGATAAAACATAAAGTCATAAAATTTCCTTTAACTGATTGGTTTAAGTTGTCCGTATGAATTTCTTCACGTTTCACTTAATTTCAGAAACTTACAAGAAATATACTCTTAACAATATTTTTGGTGAGTTTTTATTGACTGAACGACTCATTGGTTTGTTTTATTAACAGAATGAAAGTTGTATCAAGTAGTCGAGCTGCTTGTGATTTTAACAACATATTTGACCGACGAGATATTTAATTATTTACATAGAAGATAATGAGATATAATAAAATATCACCAAGCTTGTGAGCTAAGTGATGTCAATCGATGCTTATAACACGTTTCATTAAAACCCCCGGTAATATATTCAATTAATTAAAGGAAATAAATATGCCCATATGTAATTTCACCGGTTAGGACCTCCTTATATGAACATAGATTTCTTATATAAAAATGAAAACATAAAATTTATGTAATTCAGAAAAGAAAATCTAGGAGGACAACTAAATTATATGGACTACGGAGTACAAATAAAAGATCGATCCGTGTTAAGTTTGTTAGCTAATTAGCCATATAGGCCCGACCCATTTGTTTAGTCCTGTTTACTAGTTAGGGTTAGGTTAGTTTCCTTCTATTTAATGTCTTGTAATGTCAATTGTTTAGGTGAATCTGATTAATAATATATTTTTCAGTATTTCTTCTTTGATTTCTACATGATATCAAGAGCTACGTCGAGAATGTAGAAGAAGAAGAAGAAGAAGAAGAAGAAGAGGAAGAAGAAGAAGAAGAAGAAGAAATGTTCGAAAGTATTTGTTCTCTTGGATCTAACATGTTGCCGTCAACTGTTGGTGGAATATGTTGGAACATTGTTTGGTTATTCATTTAATGTGGTTATGTTGGAATTATATAACATGACATATCATAAATATAAACAATAAAGTTCAAGAATACACATGCGGAAACGTTATAACAAGATCACATTGATGAGTGTGTAAATACTCATCATTTTTATCGTATCTGAACTGCCAAAACATCAAAAAACACTCAGAAATGCATCAAAATACAGAAATTATCCCAAAAGTGTGTTTTATATGTTTTAGATGCAAAATGTTTAAAAACAAATGAAAACCGAACAAAGTTTGCATAATTGGCAGTTTCAGTCCCTCATTTTTCAAAAATTGACAAAATTAGTCCCTGAAAGTTTAAAATGAAAGAAAAGTCAACCCAAGGCATTTAAAAGTCAAAAGTTATCAAATTTGATCCTTGTGTGAAAAGTTTGAGAAAATTACATGTTTGGTCCCTGTACTTTGCAAATTGGTAAAATCAACCCCTGGAATTTTAAAAATTGGAAAATAAATCAAATAAGGACTTAGGGAATTACAAAATGGCATGAATAGCCCTTGTGATATATTGGGAAGTTGCATTTTCAGCCCTCAAAGTTTCGGCAAAGTTTCAAAATTGGTCCTTGGGCTAAACACCATACAAACCAAACGGATCGAAGTTTATTATTACACCATAAATCCGATACCCAAACCACCAAAGCCCACCACACAAACTCCCAGCCCAGCCAATAACCTGGCCCAATCCTAACACCAAACCCACCCCCTGTGTATTATTTAAAACGGTCAAAGATTGACTCTTTGGTCACTCCGTCTCCCACATACAACCCGTGACTCCTTGCAAATAACACCACCCCCCATCATCACCTTCCCACTAACCCCCCTCCTCCATCATTACCCCTACACCATCCAAACACCCCACTCCAAAACAATGATCCTGGCACAAGTTATCAGATGAAAGATGCTAAAATTGAATTTGGGCGCCAAAATTAGTGAATGGTCAAGATCAAAATTCTCTCATCCTAGGGTTCATATTCTTGCTGGGATATCACAAGTGGACAGAGGGGACTCCAAAAAGTCAATATAAAAGGAGGAAAGAAGGAGAAAAAAGGCAGTTAGTTTCTATTAATAAAAATTGTAATATCGTATTAGTTCATTTTTCAATTTCCTAGTAATAGATTTAGACTTCAAGTTGTATTTCCAGCTCCCTTTGTTGTAATCTTCAAGTTTTAAAAGTAATGAAAGTTTAGTTTATCTCAATAAAATTTGCAGTTTCATATTTTTTTTATTGATGCCAGAATTAGCTTAATGGTAGCATAATCAGTTAGTTTACTTTTTCATTTGCTCAAAACAAGTCCAAAAATGAATTTTCAGGTGTTAAAGCAGTCTGTTAATCTGTTTCTAAAAATAAAAAGAAAAATTAAACAAGAAAAATCCTTTGAAAAATAAAAAAATGGGAAGTAGATTAGCAAAGCTTCAATAAGCTTTTTCTAGGTTTGTATAAACTCATATTAGCTGATTATAGCTTTTGTGAGCTTATTAGGAGGTAAAGTAAACAAATGCTCACAATGTTCATCACAGTCAATGAAAGTCAAAGTTAGGCAAGCTCAGGAAGATTTTGGATGTGAATGGATCAGGTCATGTTCTATGGAGATTTAAGGGTCTATTAAAAGATAGGCCATGGTGAAGTAAACTCTCTGTTTAGCTGAGAGTATACATTGTAAGAATTCCATTTCCATTGTTATTCTTTCAAGTTTCATTCAACTTCATATGTGCTTGGATCTTTGTATAGTACATTTTGTGTTTGTTTATGATCTGCTGATTAAGAGTTGTCTTGTTTTGAGTTCTCATTTTCATTTATGAGATTACATCATTGGTTAATCATGCTCTAGTTAGTTAACTGTTATCTTATTTACATAAGGGATACCTTGTGGTATTGTGTTGGATATTTCTATGTTTCTAAACTTTATTTGGGTGGATTCAGTAATACAAAAACTTGGTTGTAGATCTCAGTCTCTTTTTTACACTAATGGCCTCATAAAAAGTTGATTAAATCTGTATAAAGGGGTGTTTGGATCAGGTTTAATGCACCTGTTCTAGTGACTTTCTTGGTGATAATTTGGTTTAAACACATCTCTTTGGACCTAACTAGGTCAGTTCAGTCTAAAAGTTGGTAGGTTTTCAGCAAAAAGTCAATATGAGTTTCTAATCTCCCTTACTGAATCACTGTTAGGATTAAGGTTGTGACAACCTTCATTTTCACTTAAGATCTATTGATAGAGATGGAACTAGTTTCATTTAGGTCTAATATAACATCCACAATCAGTTTGAGCCAAGCAAATCTCAAATAAGTCAACTGTTGTTCAAAATCACCAAAGTCAAAATTGCATACATGTTTAGAAAACCAAAAATTGAGAGATTTTTCATGGATTCATTATTTGACTTGTGCCTTTGAGCTTTTGGAGATTCATTGTATGCCAGCTTGTGTAGCTAAAAACAATTTTAGTGGAATTTTTCAATTTTTTTTGGTTCCCCTTTCTTGTGCTGTAAGTAGGCTGCAGGGGGAGCTTCTCCCCTGTGTCATCACATCTGATTGATCAGCCTGAGTTCATAGGGTTCCACAGGTCACCCCAATGGGCCTCATTGGGTAATTTTGGGTTCCACAGATAGCTCACCTAGCTGAGTACCTAGATCCAAGTTCACTTTAAGCTTTAGGGCTTTTGCCCCAAGCTTATTCTTGGCCTAAAGTGGAGCTTGTGGCCTGTTTGGTTACAAGTGGGTCTGAATTGGCTTAATTGCTTATTGTGCATCACTAGTCTATAAATTTGCATGTTCTAGTTTGACTCCAGTGTACATATCTTGTTGGAAGCTTGTGCTACCTCTGGTTTTCCTTGTATAAGCTTATTAATAGCTTTTGCCTCATATATAAGCCAATAAGCTCACTGTTTGGCTTTTTGCATCACACACAGCTTATTTTTGAGTTCCACCAAAAGTGTCTTCATAAAAGTTTCATATTTTAAGTAGTTTAATAGTTTTGTAAAAGAAAAACAAGAAAAAGACAAAAATAAGTTAAGTGATAGCTTCTATTTAAGCCCTTTTGGCTTATTTTCTGCTTATTTATAAGCAACATCTAATTTTAAATTTTTCCTAGGCTTCTGTACTCATAATAGATTTTTAGTAATTTTTTCAGATTTTTCTTTGATCCTTTAGTATTTTTTATAATTTAATTTAGTTTAAATTAATTAAATAATTAGTTTTAATTAATAATAAATAATTAAAAGGTAGAAAAAATAGGTTTTGTTAGGTCACCATTTTGTAAACACAAGTATAATAACAATAGAAATGAGATGAGAAAGGAGATTTGGGTGATTATATGAATAAGAGAAATATAAGTGCAAGAGTTTCCTTAAGAAATCAAATAACCAACCAAGTTTACAAATGACCTAAGGCTTCTATATATAGGGAAGGAGCTGGGGCAACACTCCCTCTCCTTCCTTTCATCATTTCGTGGGCTTTGAGGCCCATGGGTTACATACCTTAAGCCTAGTAAACTTAATACATTTAGTAAATGAAAGTAAATAATAGTTAAGCAACCTAACATTATTACAAATGACCGAGACTTGATAAAATAGTGAAAACTATGATCCCAACAATCTCCCCCTAAGGGTCGGTCATCACGGTTGCTTGACGTCTTCATCTTTGTCGTTGACTTGTGACATGTAAAACTCTAGACGTCTTCAAAATGGTTTGAATGATAATGGATGTACTTTGCTCTATGTCTTTGTTCTTTGGTGATGATGTAGTGATTGTGTTATGAAGTAATCTGCCGTTCGTCACTCCTGCGTCTGTGGTGGTTGTCCGCCATTCCAACATACTCATACATCTTTGGACTTAGACTTTCACGTACAAGAAGTTCCTTTTCATACATTGAGATCTTTGTCTTTATACTTTGTAGATTCTTCTTATTGGTGTAGAATCTTTCTTTGAACTTTGTGTTGCTAAGATCTTTGGGGGAGCTTTCTTTGACTTCAAGATGTATGTATGAGCATGTTGGAATCTACCATCATGGAAGTGAGGTACCTGCGAGTAAACAGTTAGCAATAAATCACCGGTACTTACAGATAAGGAATTAGAGCTCATCAACAGCATATTGTGAAGACTCCTTCTAATCCTTATCCAGGCCGTTCTCATATCAGATACTCCTGAAGGAGCTTACGAGACCTACTGAGTAGCTCAATGACTGGGTGAGTCGCTGGGGATCACCCCACGACTGTAGACCGTAATGGAACCACCGCAAACACTAAGCGTAACCCTTGTGAGGTTACCGAAGTGACCTGCTGTCAGGGTTGTTTGATGTTGACCCTGGCAGGATTTCCGTTCAATCATTTGAGAAATACTTACGTAATTCTCTCATAAACGTTCTCGGCAGATTGCTAAGATCTGCGAAGGACTCGATAGTTTACAACTGATGCCCATTGATGTAGAACACCAGTTGTAGAAATACTAAGTGTTCCTAAGAGATCTTTGATGTATCTCAAGGCTCTAGTCTCTATAAGTGCACACCTAGGTTTCCTATGCGGAGACTAGGGAGGGGTCTCCTGCTTCAATATCAACCGTCTCTAAGAGATAGGTCGTTAGGTTACGCTGGTTCCCCGTGAGAATGAAACAAGTCCTTTTAAGAGAACTTGAGTGGTTAAGAAGGTTTAGTGCATTGCGTCACTGGGTCCATGACGACTTTGTCTTCAATACCGGTGTTGTCTTTTGCAACAACCAGTAGCATACGTATTGAACCCGGTGTCTGCCCTAAGGTTGAACATATGGAGGGCTATTTCTTTTCACCCTTTTCTTTACTTTTCTTTTTAATTCTTCAACTCCTTCTTTCCCTTTCATTCTTTTCTCCTTTTTTCGTATCATACCTAAGGACTTCTAATTCTAACTATGGGAGATGTCCTTGGGTAGATCCCTCCGGCTCTGGCGGATCATAGGACGGATATTCCTATCTTAATCACCTTATAACTCCGACAGTAGCCAAGAAACCTTTGATTGAAAATCTCTCAAAGTGTTTGTGATAAATAATTTTGGTTAACACTTTGAGAGTTTTGTGTACACTTTTGAAGGGCTCCCCCTGCACATGTGCTCATAAGTATTTAATAAATTTGCACATGCGGGAGGAGCAAGCACTTTTGAATTGATCCACTTTCCGTGAACAAGACCGATTCGAGACACACTTACATCACTAGTTAGACTAGCTTGAAGTTATTACCCAGCCTGGTCAAGTCCACAGAAAGTTTCTCGAGACGGTACATTTCTACTAAGACATATCCTTTTCGAGACACGCTTACGTGGTTAGTTAAAGAGATGCATTGTCAGCTTTTAGGTGACAACTAGCTCTAGTAACTAACTTGATGTTATTACCCGTCGAGGATAAGTCCTTTCGATATTACTAACTTTTATTGTCTCGTCAATCCCTGGGTCAATACTGAGTCTAGCTCGCACATGATCCAACTTTTAAGCTTTGACTTCGTATATTTTAATCACTTTTTCATTTTCTCCCCCTCAAAAATAGCATATAAAATGATGTTTTTGACAAACTTTTAGATTAAAATATGTCTTTTGAGTCTTACGGGGAGATTCACCAAGAACTTATGATTTAGAGCAAAGTATTTTGTTTTTGACAAGTGCTCCCCCTCAACAAGTGATTAGGTCTTATTGAGGTGAAATACTTGTCCTTTTGAGCAGAATTATGAAAAATCATAAACATTTGATTAATTCTACTTAAAAGTAAGAAGCTTTCGCTCCTTATATTAGGATTGAGGCACTGAAGCGTACCTCAGGGTCCTTTCTTTACAAGTTCGGGTTGTGCACTGTAATGCGTGCACAAGCCATTATGAAAATAATTCAATCAAATGAAACAATTGATATTGAAGAAAGAATAACCAAATGTACCAAGTTAATCTTCGTCAGGAAGTGGAGCATCAAAGTCAGTGAACTTAGGTTCTGGTCTTTCAAAGATTCTGACAGGAAACGATGGTCTGGCACCGACATAGCTTTCCAGTCGTCTGATCTGTTCACGTCGAAATAACCTTTCTTCAATCTTTAAGACAAAGTTACGAACTTGTCTTCTTAAGCTGGATTTCCATCTAGGTTGTTCCCCCTTAGCTATCTTTCGGCGATCATCATTCAACCTTTTGACAAGCCCATCACGAACAGATTTGAGTGTATCATCACAGAATTTGTGTACCTCATCGAACCTCATGAAACTTTGTAGCCTTTTGCTGTTGATGTAGGTGAAGCCAAAAGGATCTTGGTTGAGAGTAAACTGTGACGTTTGATAGATTCCATCAAATGTGAATTGCGGCTTTGTCAAATTGATCTTCTGTTGGTAACTTTCCACTCCAAGCTGAAGATCTTCCACTCTTTCTTGAACTATCAATCGTCGGATGTAAAGAAGTAGTGATGCCATGAAGTTGTACTGTACATCTCTATCGAATCCACGCATTCTTCCTTGAACCTTTTCGAGATACATGTCTTCGATGTCATTGAGATTAAGGTCTGGAAAGTCTGCTTCGGAGAACTTGTACTTCTTTTCATCTTGTCGTTTAACAACAATTTCACGCATGAATATGTAGTTAAACCGTTGCGACTCTTGAATCTCCAAGATAGCGATGATCTTAGACTTTTGCTTCACATTTTCCAATGATTTCTCTCCTAATCTGCTGTTATAACCGAGACGACGACATTCTGGCCAGTGTTGAATTCCATGTAGAGCATCTCTGTCGTAAGCTACGATGGAGTTGCTGAAAATACGAGTGGTCTCTTCAATGGCAGGAATTTCGTATCTTGCGGCAGGTACTGAGATTGTGAGTGAGGAAGCATATTTCTTCTTGGATGTCTCCTGGGTGAGCTGGATGTTACTAAGATCTTTGTTGAAGAAGAAGCTGTAAGGTATCTTAGGTTTGTCTGGAAATCCTTACAAAGGTAATGGTTTGGTCCAGTCAGTGAAGTAAGGTTTTTCATGATTCTTGGAACTGAGATCGATATTCACTTCAAGATTTAGCCAGTCAAAGTCGGTAGACATTGCACTAGCTATATTCTGCATATGATATTCGTATTCCACTTTGTTTCCAGATCTTTTCTTGAGGAATTCTTGTGCATCCCTATTGATTCTTCTGAGCTCCGTCTTTGTAAGTTTGTTGATCTAAAGATCCTTCATTATGACTTGGGTGAACTGTAGAGTGTTACCAGGAAGGGGTTCTTCTTCTTCGAGAGGAGGTTGAGCTTGAACCATTTCTGTCAACCAGTCATTCTGAGGAGTATCATCATTGTCGAGCCATGAATGACGTCTTTTCTTCTTTGATTTCTTTGATTTAGATGTAGCAACTTTGTCTTTAGCTTTGGATGGTGACGATGGTCTAGCATGAGAATCAGGAATAGATGGAGCACGGTAATCGGTGTCAGTTTGACCCTGGTAGTCATCTGTAGGTTCCATGAATGTTTCTTCTTCTTCTTCAGCTTGACCTTGGCCGGTAGCTGAGGGGTGTTGTTGATTTCCAGGAGGAGTGGAGTCCTTTCGTGGTTGTAGAGAAGATGAAGGACCGGTTCCAGACTTAGGTTTCTTGGCTTTTGAGTTTGGGTCAGGGTCGTCATCTTTTCTTGACCTTTTCAGGGTTCCAGCAGCTTCTTCGCATGACTCTTTGGATATGTAAGCCACCATAGCATCATAAAGTGCTTTTTCTTCAGCAGTCTGTGTGGTTTTGGAGGCAACATTGTCGAAGAGTTTGGCAAGCATATCATTGAAGGATAATTCAGGGACGGTTGGAGCAACAGTAGAAGCTTTTGCAGTGTGAAGTGTGAATGGTGTAGTTGACAACATTTTTCTAGTGACACTTCTGATTCTGTGATCCAAGTTGTCCTTGATTGGTTCAAGAAGTTTTGCTACTTCAGGAGTGATCATCTCAACTAGATTTTCAGAGAGAAAATCATGTGTGGCAGTCCTGATAAATCCTGTGTAATCAGAGTTCAAGAACTTATCGATCAGCTGCTTTGACTCCTGAAAATCTTCAACTTGTTTGGTAAGACTGGTAACCATGTTGGTAAGTTTGTTGACTTGCTCCTGAAGATCAACTGGTTGTTTCGGTTCATTGATTGAATGCTGTTTTGATGCGGTTTCTGAAGGTGTGGGAGATGAATGCTCAGGTGATGATTCGGACGATGACTCGTTGTGAGAGTTTGAAGAAGAAGCAGGAGGAGTCGGATCCTTTGGTGGAGAGTCTTGAGGAGGTGGAGGTTTTGCTGAGGAAGTCTGCTGAGAAGATGACTTAAGAAATATGTTGGTGTCGAACGCGTTCTTCTCTTCATTTTATTTTCTACGACGTTCCTCTGCTTCTCGTACAAGGAACTCTGGAGTAATGAGGTATTCATGTTCCTGATCCGTATCTATGTTCTCTTGTCCGCCAACATTCTCCTTTACATTAGCAGTTTCTGTCATATTGACATCTCCTGTTTTGTCTGTATCTTTACCGGTGTCATCAGGCTGTGGAGCTGATTCTAACGTAGTGGATACAACGGGAGGAATCATGCTGCTAGTGGCTCCTTCATGTTCTGACTGATCGATAGGTGGTGGTGTTGAAGGTTGAGACATGAGTCGGCTTTCGAGAGTTGCTTTCCTTTGTTCTTTCCGAAGTCGCTTTTCTTCAGCTCGAGTGTCGACAACTATACTTTTCAGTTTGCGTTTATCGACTAAAGGTTCAACGATTGGTTCGTCTTCATCATCATCATTAGGCTCATGAATAGTGATCCTTTTTCTTTTCCTTGTCTCTTCTTCATAAGTTTCAAGACTTTGTTGTATGGCGATCTCTGTTGCAGGAAATCCTTCATCAGGTGCTCTTACTCTCAGTTCATAATTTGGTTCTTCTTCTTCAGATTCCGTATCGAACTCTGATTCGGTGTCAGAAGGTGGAGGTGTAGGTTCATCCCGAATAAAGTACTCAGGAGTTGCCTTCTTCTTTGGCTTGGTGGCAGGTGTAGACTTGGATGTTGGTTTAGGTTTGGCAGAAGACTTGGGTTTAACAGATGGTTTAGTCTTGGGAGCAGCCTTAGACTTAGTCTGAGGTGAGCCAGTGGTGCTTGTAGTACTTCCAGACTTTACACCTCCTTTGCTCCGAGTCTGTATAGTGGCTTCTTCCTGTACCCCTTTGTAAGCATTATCATACAGCTTGTAGTTCAGACTTTTCTTGATTTTGTCATCAAGAAGGTATTCGGGAAGCCTCATTCCTTTGATCTTGGTAGAGGAAGTGGTCGTCTTGATGAATGAGGTGGTGAAATCGTCCTCGAAGAGGTGTTTCGGCTCATTAGGATCTGCCATCCTCTTAATGAATTCTGGAGTGTCTTTGCAGAGATGTTCTATGAGAAGCTTGGTGAATCTTGTGAATGGTATCATAGTCTTCACACGATCGGTTTGAATGCTGTAGACTATATCATTCATGATTGGTACTGCAAAGTCAATAGGTGTCAGAGTCACCATTCCCCAAAATGTTTGCAAGTATTCAAGCCTAGGATGTTCATGACCACTCTTTCTTCCTGATATCGATCTTACAACCAACAAACATAATGTTCTCCAAGGCTGAGGGATATTCTTGGCATTGAATCGGGAATGTTTGACTAGAGGTACGTTGTCATCAACATCATATCCTAATTCAACAAAGAAGTCAAGAAGGTCCAGTTCAGGCAGTATTGGAGCGAATTCGTTGTCAGCTTGAGGCAGGTGAAGGACTGTACAAAGAACGTCGTGATTAACATTGTAGACTTGGCGATCTAGCGTAACAGTAAAAGACTCATCATCCAAATTTGCCTTAGCCGTAATCCAGAACTGATGAAGGTAGAACAGAGGAACTGAAGTAGAACAGATGAGCAGATGTTTGCATGGATGTGCAAGTAGAATATCTTTGACAATCATGCACGAGTTCTCTGTAATTCTCAATTTGTCGAAATCAACTCGTGGATTGTTGTTGCCAATCGTGACATTGTAGTTTTCGGGAGTGATGTCATCCATGGTGAGTAATGGAAGAGCTTGTTCAGGGACATTCTCGTTGTGTTCAGCCATGTTAATCTGAAAAGTATAATCATAAACCAAACATCCAGATTTCTTACGTGTTAGCACAGTTTTGAGTTTGGTTTGTAGATAAATACTTAAATCAGTTAAGCACGAATGATAAATTTGTAGTGTGTGATGTGACGAATTATGAACATTTATATGGCATTGATCATTTAGAATCACGAAATCAATCATACAATGCAAAGTCTTATATCTAAGCACAATTGATATTCACTATTCATTGTTACATCACATTATACAACAACTAAGAATCACAACAAAGTCACATGTATTCAAAATGACAAGGCCATTATGAGATTTCGAAAAAAATATAAAACACTCTTATCGCAAACATGTTTTAAGAAAGAATCTCGAAAAATGTTACTAAGTATGTTTTCGATAAATATTTTATCGAGAATATGCTTATTTGTAAGATTTTCGAGATCATTCCTTATATATGATTGCGAAAGATTTCATGTTTTCGAAAAAATCAATACTCGATAAAAATTTTCGCAATCATACTATGACCTAGTGTTTTCGAAATCTATGTTCAAAGAGTATTTTCGAAAATAATATTTTCGAAAAAACTGAGTTTTGAACAAAAATTATCGAAAACATGAGTCAGAGAATAATTTCGAAAAGTTTCACTAAGATTGCGAAAAAATTGAGTTCTCGAAAATATTCTTATACAAGAATCATTCGAATTTGAAGTCTATCGTACGTTTCTTTTGCGATAATATGATCCAATGATTCAGGCCTGTCATAAAGATTGATAAACACCAATTAGACATAACCAATATGCACGTTAACTAAGATCTCGATAATTATCAAGAACAAGTTCTCGAAAATATTTCAAATTTGAGTCTAATGAGTATCAATGGTTCTAGCATATCACAAACACATGTAAAAAGCACATTATGACAGCATACAACTCATTTAGACTCAGATAGATAGAAATTTACTATGAACGAGGCATACAAGTTTATCGAGAACTAAGCATCAATGGTGTAGATCAACAAAAATCAATCTAACATGTATACTTGTGACCATAGAAACATATCCCATCAATAATACAAAGCAAACAAACACAGAATCATAATATCTCAAATCGAATCAAAACCCTAGATTTCTAAATTGATATAAACATGAAGGAAAGCATGATAAAGAGATATGGTTAGGTTAGAAACAAGTATTATAACAAAACCCAATCAAGAATCAAACTCCTAAGCATGATTATAGCCTTTTTCGAAATCGCAAAACCCTAGTTCTCGAAGTCGGTATTCCAAGAAATTTAGCCGTTGGATTTACAATTAAACGAAAACCTTTGTTTGTAATACCCTAAAGATCACTAAGGAACTTACAGATTGAAGATCATAAGCACGGATTACTCTAATGAATTGTAGCCGTAGGTTTCAATATGGAGGGTTTTAGGTTGTCTGATTTTCGAAAAAATGAAAAATGGGTGTTTGTTTTGGTTATAATGAAAGATCTTATGATTAATGACACTTTTTACCCCTTAACTTTTGATATTACATGGTGATTCCTAAAGTTAAATAACCAATGAGTGAAAAACAAAGATATACTCCTAACCGCCATTGTAAGTGAAACCTTAAACGAGATGAGACAAGACCCGCATCATATAGAAAATATGCAAGTATATCAATTTGAGAAAAAATGTGAAGCATTTTGAGCTTATCTCCCCCTCAACATTTGTAAAAAAAAAAAAAAAATATAGAGAAATAAATGACACGATGTTGAAGAGAAGTGATATACTTGCGTTTTTTTTTTTTTTTTTTTTTTTTTTATTTATTTTTATTTTTTTTAAGTGTTTTGATTGGTTTATATTTAAGAAAATATTTACAAATATAGTTTTGATGTTTGACGATCAATTGTGTTTTAAAAACTTTTCCAGATCCTCTGGAGTCAAACATCGCATACCAATTTGGTGAACTAGACTAGCAAACCTTGATGGTGCTAAGGATTTGGTAAGTAAGTCCGCCAATTGGTACTCAGTCCCAACAAAATAAAGTTCAACGGTACCCTTTTCCACATGCTCTTTGATGAAGTGATATCGGAGATCGATGTGTTTGGATTTGCAATGGTGTACTGTGTTGCAGGAGATAGCAATTGCACTTTTGGAATCACAGTAGATAGGAATCTTGTTGAATAGGTAGCCATAATCCTTAAGTTGTGATCTCATCCAGATGACTTGAGCACAACAAGCGGACATGGCTACATATTCAGATTCTGTTGACGACAGTGATGTGCAGTCCTGCTTCTTTGATTGCCATGACACAAGTTTATCTCCGAGAAATTGTAATCCACCAGATGTACTTTTGCGTGTGTCTAAACATCCTGCATGGTCAGCATCTGAAAAAGCAATTAGTTCAAAACCAGAATCCTTCGGATACCAGATTCCCAAGTTAATGGTTCCCTTTATGTATCGAAGGATTCTTTTGACCTCGCTGAGGTGTTTTTCAGTTGGTTTGGACTGATAACGAGAGCACATATAGACAGCAAATACTATATCAGGTCTACTAGCTGTGAGATACATGAGTGACCCAATCATACTGCGGTATTTGGTAGGGTCAACAGGAGTCCCATGTAAATCAGCATCTAGTTTTGTGGTATAGCCCATTGGTATATTATAAGTATCACAACTCATCATTCCATGTTTCTTTAATATTTCAAGAGCATATTTTGACTGATTTATAAAAATTCCACGGGGTGATTGATGAACTTGTAGTCCTAGAAAGAACGAAAGTTCACCCATCATGGACATTTCAAAATTATCTTTCATTAATTTTGCAAAATCATTCGAGTAACTTCTTTTTGTTGAGGCAAAAATAATGTCATCGACATATATTTGAACAACAAGTAAGTCCTCCCCGTAGGTTTTTGTAAATAGTGTTGGATCCACCGATCCTTTAGAAAATTTATTGGCCAGCAAGAAAGTGGACAGTTTGTCATACCACGCCCGGGGGGCTTGTTTCAGTCCGTAGAGTACCTTTTTGAGTCGGTAAACGTGATTAGGACGCTCAGGATCAACGAAGCCGTCTGGTTGGCTCACATACACTTCTTCACGCAGTTCTTGTCACACCCCCAAAATCGGGTCCAGCGGAAGCATACGTGTAGCTGGGGTGTAACTCAATCGGTAACACAACACAAGTATAAAGATGGTTTTCACTTTAATTATTTAGAATAAAATCGTTTAATCAAAATGTTGAATTTACATCGTTAAAAGTAGTGCGGAAGTAGGCCCTTAAAAGTAGTTTAAAACGGTCCCCATATAAATAATCAGAGTCTTCTATGACCATGCCATGCCCTGCCAAAACCTCCTGTAGCGTGCCATAAGTTAAAACCTGAAAATACATGCTAAAGTGTCAACACGAGGTTGGTGAGTTCATAGGGTTTGTTTAACAAATAAAGTTTATAGAAAAGTGATCACACAGCAAAGGCATCGTAAATCCACTCAGTTACAAGTCCCGCCATAAGAGACTTGTAACCTGTGTGTTCACAACCCACTGCTAAAATAGTTTAAGTCTAGTAGTCAAGCACAAGTGGTCATTATAATATGTCAAATTGTCAATCATATGTACGTGTATCATAGTAGTTAAAAGTGTAAACGTCACCACAAGGGTCTTCCGACATACAGTCAGGATGCACAACACACCTCTAGGGTCTTCCAACAACTTATGGTTGGGATGCATCCAAATTAATGGCCTTCCAATACCGTAGTATTAGGATGTATCCAAATTAATGGCCTTCCAATACCGTCGTATTGGGATGCTGCTCCGTCGACAGGGGAGACTTTATAATGCTGCTCCGAACAAGGGAGACTTCATAGTGTTGCTCCGAACAAGGGAGACTTTAAGTCAAAGTACGTACGGTACATAAGTTCAAAAGTTTAAGTCAAGTTCAAAAGGTCAAGACAAGTCATAAGTTCATAATAAAGTTCAAGTCAAAACCATGTTTAAAGAGTCAAGTAATAGTTCAAGTAAAAACGAGCATGTATTCTCCCCAAAAGTTGACAAAGCAATTTAAAAGAGTAGGGGCTATGACTCACCTGGTGCGATAGCTACGATGACAAAAGTGGACACACAGAAATGAGGTACGATCACTAACCGCGACCTATAATGAACGAATGATACGATCTACTTAAATTATGAGGGGATGCGATGAATGTACATGCACATGAAGCCTATACCACTCGTAGTTTGAAAATAAGTGTTGGCGTTGAATTATAGTGTTTCCATAACTTAAGAGAATATTTGCTATTAGATGTTGTCAAATATATATATAGTTCGCCTAGTTTCAAAAGTGTATAACTTGGTCGTTTTAAGCTCGTTTTCTACGTTCTTTACATTCCCGGAATCGTGGGACAACATACTAATATATTTTTGATAAGTCGGGACTGCTAGATCAAGTTTTTATGCTCAAAACAGCCCGTGAGTACTGTTCATCAGCAAGCAGTTTTTCAGAAAACTAGTTTTCGTCGTTAAATTCGGAAAATCATATCTCCTTCGTTATTAACTCGTTTTAATCCGTTCTTTCGCCCACGGCTTCGTTTTTGAAAGTATTTTCTAAGAAAAGTGTCAAAGCTTACTGTGTAAATTCGGATTTTTCTGGGTAAACCAAAATGGGACAGCATGTATATTTACTTGTTCAAAAACCATTTTCAAGGTTTCAACCTTGTTTCTAACATCACCAAATCCCTTTCAAACACCACAAAGCTAGTCTAATCCTACCATACACCTTCTTAGGGTGTCATGGGTTCCTAAACATCATCACCAAGCTACTCTAACAAGGATCTAACAATAATTTATTTCTAGAGTTCAAAAGTTAAATATATACATAAATGAGTGGTATATACTAACATATGCATGTAAACCTTGTATGAAATGATATGAACATAAAAATAACATGAAGAAATTATGGAAAAGAGTTTGACAACTTACATAGAAAGATTAGAGAGTTTAGATGATGAAAAACCTACTAATCCTTGAGTTTTTATTTCAAAACTCCAACAAGGATGCCTATATGATCAAGTTTATACCAAGATCTTGTAAAATTTGTTATCCTTGCTCCTTGAACACCCTAGTTCGAATACACCCCAAGAGAAATGAAGAGAAAAAGTTTGCTTGCCTTTGTAAAAATGATTTTTGTGATTAAAATGGATGAAAAGTTTAATTTATACTTAGACAAATGTTTGGTGAGCATTAAATTAAGTTGGTGAGAAAAATTGGGGAAGGTTGGGGGCTAATTAAGGATCTTGTCCCCAAAAGTGTATGTATTAGTTAGTTTTATGTATGCATTAGGTGTTATCGGGTACCGAGTTAACTAAAAATAAACCGTGACGAGGTAAAATAAAATACGACTAAGTTGTAAAAGTTGTAAAATATTATTCCTGATGAGCATCGGGTGTTAGAAAAATTATTGAATGGAAATAACGCAAACCGACGAAGTAATAAGCTCCGACCGTAAAACGTAACAGTTGATTTGAAAACGCCGGGTAAATTAATAATAAAATTTTTATATTATTGTTATGAGTATAAAAATGTGTTAAGACCATAGTTGGGATTGTCGGATCAATTATTTAAAATAATAGCTCATAAGATAACGTTTATTAGGTTGATAATCGTACGTTTACAAAAATGACGCAACCCACGCATAAATGACAAATTTTCTCCGGAGGTGAATAGTGTTTTATGAATAGTAAAATTTTAAAACGCTTCTCAGAATATCAAACTGACCTCAAAAATGATGAATAGTAAAATGATGAATAGTGATCGATGAATAGTAACCAATGAATAGTAAATGTTGAAAGTTCGGGAAAAGACCAGAATTTACGAGTTGTGACAGTCTCTACCCCTAAAGGGAACTTCGTCCCGAAGTTCAGTTAACGTTGGTCTCCGAAGTGTTATAAAGGTGAAGATTCATGAGACGAAATGACCAGTTGACGTGCTTTCAAGCGGCGGTTCACAAAGTGAGGAAAAGTATAAGCGTTCTGACAACGAGGGTACGCACACACATGAATGAAACATTTGGAAATTGAGTAGAGAATTCAATCCAGACAAAATTTTATTATAACCATTCTCAGTGTTGCAAAATTCATTTCTGAGTCGGATATAGGTAGTCAGCCTATGTCCCACTATCCCGGGTTGAATATAGGTGACTAGTCTATATTCCACCGAGGTTTCATGAATTTTGAAATACTCAGCTCAGTTATACTACCAAGACGTACAGAAAGACTAAGGCAGGTGACCAAACTCGACGTCAAATGATGAAGCTATGCAAGGAAAAACATAACGTGGTGACATATATGATACGTGAACATGCTTATATGAAAGACAATGATAGAAATCAATTAGAATAGATGAACATAATGTACCAGATAATGAGACACAAATCTCATCACCTAAGTCAGCAACAAACCACAAGTGAGGCATCATCTTGGCAGGCAGGCACGTGACGGTCATAGGGTTAAGTTTTTCGTAAAAGTAGCTATAGTCTAGGTTTTAAAAACACTTAGTTCGCTATAGCCGAAGCTCTGATACCAATCTGTCACACCCCCAAAATCGGGTCCAGCGGAAGCATACGTGTAGCTGGGGTGTAACTCAATCGGTAACACAACACAAGTATAAAGATGGTTTTCACTTTAATTATTTAGAATAAAATCGTTTAATCAAAATGTTGAATTTACATCGTTAAAAGTAGTGCGGAAGTAGGCCCTTAAAAGTAGTTTAAAACGGTCCCCATATAAATAATCAGAGTCTTCTATGACCATGCCATGCCCTGCCAAAACCTCCTGTAGCGTGCCATAAGTTAAAACCTGAAAATACATGCTAAAGTGTCAACACGAGGTTGGTGAGTTCATAGGGTTTGTTTAACAAATAAAGTTTATAGAAAAGTGATCACACAGCAAAGGCATCGTAAATCCACTCAGTTACAAGTCCCGCCATAAGAGACTTGTAACCTGTGTGTTCACAACCCACTGCTAAAATAGTTTAAGTCTAGTAGTCAAGCACAAGTGGTCATTATAATATGTCAAATTGTCAATCATATGTACGTGTATCATAGTAGTTAAAAGTGTAAACGTCACCACAAGGGTCTTCCGACATACAGTCAGGATGCACAACACACCTCTAGGGTCTTCCAACAACTTATGGTTGGGATGCATCCAAATTAATGGCCTTCCAATACCGTAGTATTAGGATGTATCCAAATTAATGGCCTTCCAATACCGTCGTATTGGGATGCTGCTCCGTCGACAGGGGAGACTTTATAATGCTGCTCCGAACAAGGGAGACTTCATAGTGTTGCTCCGAACAAGGGAGACTTTAAGTCAAAGTACGTACGGTACATAAGTTCAAAAGTTTAAGTCAAGTTCAAAAGGTCAAGACAAGTCATAAGTTCATAATAAAGTTCAAGTCAAAACCATGTTTAAAGAGTCAAGTAATAGTTCAAGTAAAAACGAGCATGTATTCTCCCCAAAAGTTGACAAAGCAATTTAAAAGAGTAGGGGCTATGACTCACCTGGTGCGATAGCTACGATGACAAAAGTGGACACACAGAAATGAGGTACGATCACTAACCGCGACCTATAATGAACGAATGATACGATTTACTTAAATTATGAGGGGATGCGATGAATGTACATGCACATGAAGCCTATACCACTCGTAGTTTGAAAATAAGTGTTGGCGTTGAATTATAGTGTTTCCATAACTTAAGAGAATATTTGCTATTAGATGTTGTCAAATATATATATAGTTCGCCTAGTTTCAAAAGTGTATAACTTGGTCGTTTTAAGCTCGTTTTCTACGTTCTTTACATTCCCGGAATCGTGGGACAACATACTAATATATTTTTGATAAGTCGGGACTGCTAGATCAAGTTTTTATGCCCAAAACAGCCCGTGAGTACTGTTCATCAGCAAGCAGTTTTTCAGAAAACTAGTTTTCGTCGTTAAATTCGGAAAATCATATCTCCTTCGTTATTAACTCGTTTTAATCCGTTCTTTCGCCCACGGCTTCGTTTTTGAAAGTATTTTCTAAGAAAAGTGTCAAAGCTTACTGTGTAAATTCGGATTTTTCTGGGTAAACCAAAATGGGACAGCATGTATATTTACTTGTTCAAAAACCATTTTCAAGGTTTCAACCTTGTTTCTAACATCACCAAATCCCTTTCAAACACCACAAAGCTAGTCTAATCCTACCATACACCTTCTTAGGGTGTCATGGGTTCCTAAACATCATCACCAAGCTACTCTAACAAGGATCTAACAATAATTTATTTCTAGAGTTCAAAAGTTAAATATATACATAAATGAGTGGTATATACTAACATATGCATGTAAACCTTGTATGAAATGATATGAACATAAAAATAACATGAAGAAATTATGGAAAAGAGTTTGACAACTTACATAGAAAGATTAGAGAGTTTAGATGATGAAAAACCTACTAATCCTTGAGTTTTTATTTCAAAACTCCAACAAGGATGCCTATATGATCAAGTTTATACCAAGATCTTGTAAAATTTGTTATCCTTGCTCCTTGAACACCCTAGTTCGAATACACCCCAAGAGAAATGAAGAGAAAAAGTTTGCTTGCCTTTGTAAAAATGATTTTTGTGATTAAAATGGATGAAAAGTTTAATTTATACTTAGACAAATGTTTGGTGAGCATTAAATTAAGTTGGTGAGAAAAATTGGGGAAGGTTGGGGGCTAATTAAGGATCTTGTCCCCAAAAGTGTATGTATTAGTTAGTTTTATGTATGCATTAGGTGTTATCGGGTACCGAGTTAACTAAAAATAAACCGTGACGAGGTAAAATAAAATACGACTAAGTTGTAAAAGTTGTAAAATATTATTCCTGATGAGCATCGGGTGTTAGAAAAATTATTGAATGGAAATAACGCAAACCGACGAAGTAATAAGCTCCGACCGTAAAACGTAACAGTTGATTTGAAAACGCCGGGTAAATTAATAATAAAATTTTTATATTATTGTTATGAGTATAAAAATGTGTTAAGACCATAGTTGGGATTGTCGGATCAATTATTTAAAATAATAGCTCATAAGATAACGTTTATTAGGTTGATAATCGTACGTTTACAAAAATGACGCAACCCACGCATAAATGACAAATTTTCTCCGGAGGTGAATAGTGTTTTATGAATAGTAAAATTTTAAAACGCTTCTCAGAATATCAAACTGACCTCAAAAATGATGAATAGTAAAATGATGAATAGTGATCGATGAATAGTAACCAATGAATAGTAAATGTTGAAAGTTCGGGAAAAGACCAGAATTTACGAGTTGTGACAGTTCTCCATTAAGAAATGCAGTTTTCACATCCATTTGGTAAACAACCATGTTCCTGTGTGCAGCATAGGCCAAAAAGATCCGAACAACTTCATGTCTAACCACTGGAGCAAAGGATTCTGCAAAATCAAGTCCTTCTAGTTGGGAGTATCCTTTCGCTACCAGACGTGATTTGTTACGTATGACAGTCCCTTCTGCATCAAGCTTATTCTTCTAGATCAATTTTAACCCAATGACAAAGACTCCGTCAGGTCTTTCAACTAATTCCCAGACTTCTAATCTTATGAATTGCTGAAATTCCTCTTGCATAGATTCAATCCAGTTGTCATAAGTCATTGCTTCTTTAATGTTCTTAGGTTCTTCGTGACAAACTGTGAGTGCATAGATACAAGTTTCTCCATCAGTGTGAAGTCGTTGTCTTGTCATTACAGGTGCGTCTGGATGGCCAATAATATGAACTAGTGGATGGTCTCGAGTCCATTTGTGTGTTGAAGGGTGTAGTTGATAAGTATCTCGCATGTTAGCAGGATCCAAATTGTGTGTTGACGACTCAGCTATATCAGGAACTGTAGGAGCCGGTGCAAACGGGTTAAAGAACGCATCAGGATCATGCTCTGCGGGTTGTGGAACTGATTGTGGTGTTGGATCTTCAGCTGGATGGTGGGAAGTAGAACCAGTTTGTTCTGCTGTAGATGGTGATACAATTGGAGGACCGTCTCTCTCAACACTTGTAGTAGTTTGTTGAGGTGAGCCTGGTACTGGAATGTTTTCAGGTTGAGCAGTGGAATTTGGTGAGACCACAGTAGAACGGTATTCAATTGTATCATCAAATAGTGGAGCAAACAAGGTTTCCAATTCTTTGCGGTTGAGTGGCAATGGTTCAGCCGAAGATTCCGGAGAGTTAAGACGGTTAAATTCGGGTCCTAAGCTGTGTTGCTCAGAAGCCATTTGTGTGAGTTCATCAAAATTAGCGTGAATGGTTTCTTGAATTTCTCTTGTACGACGATTCCATATCCGAAAACCTTTTGAATTTTCACAGTATCCAACGAACACTCCGATGTCAGCCTTTGCTTTAAGTTTGCCTAAATCATCACGATCATTTTTTGGATAACAAAGTGCTCCAAATACATGAAAGTAATCGATGTTCGGTTTCCTTTTGTGAACAATTTGATAAGGTGTTTTGCGATGGCGTTTTGTGATCATGCAACGGTTTTGGGTATAACATGCAGTTGAAACAGCTTCCGCCCACAAGTAATCTGGTAATTGAGCATTAATCAACATAGTTCTAGCAGCTTCCACTAACGTCCTATTGCGTCTTTCAACAACTCCATTATGTTCTGGGCTTCTAGGAATAGATGTTTGATGTTCAATTCCACTTTCTCAAAGTACGACCGAAGTGTCTGATTCTTAAATTCAGTTCTATTGTCAGTTCTGACGATTCGTACCGTATTGCGTAGCTGAACTTGAATTTTAGTGAGAAAGGTGATGATCATTGAAGGAGCCTGATCTTTACTTCATAGAAAATAAACCCAAGTCCATCTTGAATAATCATCCACAATTACAAGAATGTAGCGTTTACCGTTTATACTTTGAACACGCATCGGTCCACACAAATCCATGTGTAGCAATTGTAAAACATGATTCGTACTGTGCTCAGGTTTTGAAGGAAAATGAGCCCGAGTACTTTTTCCTTGTTCACAGGCAGAACATAAGTGATCTTTGGTAAAACGGAATCTTGGAAATCCATCAACAAGTTTGTAACGTGCAAGGTCAGTCATTGTTTTGAAATTCAAGTGCGAAAGACGTTTGTGCCATAACCAAGATTTAGTTGATTCTGCTTTGGAGAGAAGACATATCGGAGATGTTGCAATCATATCTGACATTGATATTGTATAAAGATTGGAGCCACGTGAGCCAGACATTAGATCGTTTCCTTGTAAGTCACGAACAAAGCAAGTTTTCACATGAAATGCAACTTCTAGATCCCCATCGCAGAATTGACCAACAGAGAAAAGGTTGTGTCCAAGGCCTTCCACATAATATACACGACTGATTTCAATGTTCCCGCTGATATAGTCACCATATCCCATGATTAGAGCGTAATGATCATTCCCGAATCTGACAGTACCAATAAACTTTGAGACAAAGTTGTGTAACAGTTTGAGATTGCCTGTCATATGTCGGGTGCATCCGCTATCAACAATCCAGAGAACGATCTGTACCACCTGCATCACAAGAAGAAGACACAGATGGAACAGAAGTAAGGGTGGAACCCAAAGACAGTGCGGGTTCCTGTTGGTTAGAAACACATGTATTCAACAATTTAGGAATCCATTTAAAGTCTGGTTTGTATTGTAACCAACGTTGCCAGTTCCAACTAGTTTTTGCTTTCTTAATGTTAAATGCACTAGTAGTTGGCTCATTCCTAGATTTGTTCTCGGCACCTATGGGGGTAACTTCAACTTCATTAGAAACCGTAGAAGACGGCTTTCCTAAATTAGACTTAGAGACAGTAGTGGGCCTAGAAGGAATGCGTGTCCTACGTTTCTTATGACGATTGAGAAGAGAATTAGCTAAACATTTTGTATGATCACCAGATGATACGCTTTTACGACAAAACACACAAGATGCATTAATATTCAAAACATTCAAAGGTTCATCATTCGTTACATTTAGATTTTGATTACAATTTGCTAGATTAGAATCTAAATCTGATGCAACATGAGTTTTATTCAAATTCCTAAGTTGATCTTCTACTTCTTGAGCTTCTAGTTGTCCTCTCTTACGTTGCAAGATCCTATTCTTCTTTTTACTTTTTCGCTTGGGTCTGCTAACGCTATTAGTGGAGACTAGTCCTGTAGAAGTGGAGTTATCAACATTAGTGTTTTGAATGACATTTTCTTTAGCAGTTTTGTTTAATTGATACATTCCTGGTGCTATCACCGTGGTGTCAACCATCTTTCCCTTTTGAATTAGCTTAATTTTCTCTTTCAAATCAATGATGATGTGATTTTTATCCTGGATTTCAGACTCAAGTAAACCATTGCAATATCTGATGTCATCGCGGTTTTGTTGTCAGTCGGCGTTTTCAATTTTTAAATCCGCAATTTCTTTCTCGTATTTGAGACACAGACTTTTGAAAGACTCATTGTTTTTGCAGAGTTGACAAGAGTTGGAAATATTTTGATTTTGAAGTTTCAATTCCCTTTCAAGACTTTGAGCTTGACACCATTCAATCCTTTGTTTGAGTTGACAAATTTCATTTGAAAATTGTTTTGTCACATCATCATTCTTAATTCTCAGCTTTTCATTCTCATTTTTCAGTGTCTCAATTTCCACATTCAACGAGTTATTATCCATACAAAGATTATCCACAAGCATAGAAGTACCAGATTTATAGAGATCATTCATGATAACAGAATAAATATCAGCATGGAGAATTTGTTCCAAGAGTCGATCAGCATCATTTTTTAAAACTCTATTTCTTTGCTTTTGAACCAAAATCTCATTTTTAGTAGAGTTGAAAACGTTTATCATATTTTTCACCTCGTTTTGAAGTTCCTGATCCCAACGTGTAGCACAGAGACGGAGGTGTTTAACAATTGGCTTCATTTGTTTTTGAAAAATATCTCTCTTTTCTCGCTCGTAAGCGGATTGAAAAGTTTCAATTTTTATTTCAGAATTACGTTCAATTGTTTCCTCCAAAATTTCAATGTCTTCCATAAAAGTTTTGAAATAATTTAAGACACGACAAGTTTTCGGTAATGGTGTAAGTTCACCGGATGATGGTAAAGGACCATTTATTTGTGCTACAGTTTGGACAGGGGCCGCATTAGAGGATGAAACATATGACTCTTCGACAAACCATGATTTCTCAGGTAATTCTTTTTGAGTAACAAAAGATTTAGAAAGAGGTGGAGCTTTTGAATAGTCATATGGTGTCCAATATTGAACATAACTCATTTTTGATCGACTCTCGTCTTCAAGTTCTTCTTCTTCCTCAGTATCAAAAACAACAGCACGCACAATCGTATTATCAAGCAAATAGTCCATACTGTAAATTTTTGGAATATCTTTGAATGCCGTGTGAAGAAACATTGAATTGTAATCGCCAAGTGCAAATCCTTTATCGGGTCTCGGTTTTAAAGTAAATTTCTGAATTGTTGTGACAGAGTTCCCGTGTTTGTAAACAATGTTACGAAATTCTTTGAGTTGTTTTTCAAGATCAACAATATCACCGAGTAAGTCATCTATATACTTCCTTTTTCGTATTTTATGTTCACAAAAATCCTTTTTACAACTTGACAATTCTGTTTCTGTTTTTGAAAGTACTGTTTGAAGACGTTCAACTTGCATTTTCAATTCACACTTTTCACTTTCGAGTTTCGAAATCAACTTTCCGTTTGACTCAATTAAATCTTGCATTTTGCGTTGAAGATCTTGTTCTTTGTTGTAAGAATCTTGAAAAGCTTTTTCAAAACTTTTTGCATTTTTAATCTTGTCTTCCTGATTTGAAAGCTGAATTTTATAACACTCAATATCTCTTGCAAGTGGCGCATTTTGTTCTTTTAAAACTTTATTTTTCTCGTTGCATTTTATGATTTGCAATTGTTGAGCATCCAATTGTTTAGATAACAATATTAGGCCAGGGTCTGGATCAAATGATGGTTCATGTTGTTCTAAATGATCATGTTTATCATTCTCAATAGGATCATCAAATGAAACAACTGTGTCATCATCAAATATGACAACTGTGCTTATTTGTTCATCTGTTTGAGAAGATGAAGATGATTTAGATGGAACAACTTGCGCCATATCTGATTCATAAGCAGAAGGTGAGACTATATCATTAATAAAGCATGCATTGAGGTCATGTACCTAAGACAAGCCGTCAATGTCATACACTGGACCTGAATCATTAAGCTTAAGTTCCTGCATGTTGGCCATAAGCATCACAGCTGCATTGGCTTCTAGATCTTCCATGTCATCATCATTGTACACATTTGCCATGAAGTTGTTATCTTGTTCAGGGAAATGTCCATCTTTTTCATCTTGAAGAGCCATGAGTAATGCCTGCTTGTGAAACTTACTACCCCGAGTTCTCGGTTTGGGACATGCTGTCGCTATATGACCTTGTTCATTACAATTGTAGCACCATACTGCATTCCCTGAGTTGGAGTTCCTTGTTGCAACTGATTCAGACCTTTGCTGAGAAGATCCTGAGTTGTTCCTGAACCCCGCATTGTTACTAAACCTCTGACCATTCCCAAAGTTTCCTGAAGAACTTCCTGAACCAGATCGACCATAGCTACGATTCTGAATTTCCACTCTTCCATCATTGACAACAGCTTGATTCCTTGTGTTAGAAGATGAACGTTGACGGTTGTTTGTCTTGTTGGAGAATTTGCTAAAAGCACGAGCAATAAGAGCAAGTCCCTGATTCAACGTGTTAAAGTCATCATCGTCATCGTCATTGGAATTTGAGTAATACACTGCATCATTGTTGTTTAATGGAACCAGTTGAGTAGAAGCATTCTATGGAGATGAATCATAAGGGACCATTTGGTTCGAGGTAGAAGACTGTGGATAACTGAAGTAGTTCTGCTCTTGAACATATGCATGATTTGACATTGGTGGTGGAGCATAAGGAGATTGAGCTACGAGAGCCAAAGAATTTGGTATTGGTGTTGGTGTGTATCCTCCTCGTAGAGCTCAATCTTTTTCAACTTCAAGTTCATGGTGTTTCAGAAAATCATAGAACAAACCATATGGAGCATCATGAAGATTTTTTGTTTGACGAACAAATGTCACATATTTATGCCAATCTGGACCAAGACTACCGACGAATTTGGAGTTCACTGCTATCCTTGGTACTGTGATTTTGTGACGTTCTAGATCATTGACCACATTTGTGAAACGATGATAGTAGGATTCAAGTGACTCTCCTGGTTCAATTGTGATGTCTGTGTATTCCATGTAGAGTTTGGATTCCATATCATCTTTGCTCAATTGAGTGCCTTCCATAAGGAGATGAACATGTTCCCACATAGCTTTGGCTGTCTTCTGAGCATCGACACTTCGATAAATTGGATTAGGTATACCTTGAAGTATATAAGCCATTGCGTACTCATCAGCTTCACGATGTAATTTCTGTTCTTCTGTGAGTGCAGATTCTGGAAGAGGTCTATCACCAGGGGGACGTGGAGGATCAGCATTTGGATCACCAACGTCAAATCTTGTTGGCCACTCAAATGGTCCTTCAAGTATAACTTGCTTCAAGAATTTCCCATGAGGTTTCTTTAGTTCAAGAAATCGTAAGAATCGACTAGACCATTGAACATAGTTCCCAGGTGTTAGCATTGGAGGTGTTTCAAGTGATCCTGCCTCATGTCGGGATTGTTGAGTTGTAATAACTTCACACATTCTGTCAAACCAGTGAGGTTGTTTGGAGGAAAACTGAGTGTTTTGTTGTGGCATTTGATATGGTTGTTGTTGAGGAATGATTTGATGTTGCTGCATCATTAGGTAATGATGTAGTGGATTAAACAGTTGTTGTTGAACGTGTGATTGTGAAGGTTGTTGATACGGTTGTTGCTGATGGTATTGTTGTTGTTGATACTGCTGATGTTGTTGTTGCTGAGAATGAGGGAAGTAGTAATTAGGTGGTTGAGACATCTAAGAATACTTGTGTAGAAATGGATCTTGTAGAAGGTATAGGTTTAGCCAAATTTCGAGAAAAACTTAGCACAATATGGATTGCGAAACTTTGCTCTTTCAGTGATTGCGAAATTTTCTTATCCTGTGTTTGCGAAACTTTTCTCAGCTGTGATTGCGAAAGTGTTCTTCAACTGGGATTGCGAAACTTTTGTTAATTTCGAAACTAAGGTTTGCGAAACTTTAGGTTTGCGAAATTAGGTGATTTCGAAACTTAAGTAAGTTGTCGCGAAACTGAGTGAGGTAATGTAAGTTTTCGAAACTTATACAAGTTTGCGAAAAAATGTGTGATTTCGAAAAAATGAATGTTTTCGAAAACACAAAGTTACGAGCACACTTTTCGAAATTATACAATTTCGAGAGTTTACCAAAAGTCGAAGTACTTTTCTTTCTTATACAAGAGAGAAAAGACTGAGTTCACGATCCGTAAGTTGATGGAGAGCAAAGACCACGATTGCGAAACTTGGGCAGTGAGCGTTTGCGAAAGATGGCAGAATTTTCTTTTCAATGAAAGCTAGCCAAAAACTCGTTTTTATTTCAAGATTCTTGTACTTTTAGGTATAAAATGATGAGATCTTAACGAAAGTTGAAAACTTTATGAACTTTTTCAAAAAATTTTAAATTGCGAAAATAAGTACAAGAAACCCTAAATCGAATTTTTGAGAAAAGTTTGGAACTTTTATGTTTGTTTTGATTTGTAGCACAAGTTTGTAAGCAAATATGTGATAAAAAAGCCAAAAACAAGCAAAAAAGTACGAAAATTTTAACAAAAAATCGATTAAAAAACAAGTTTAAGAAACGAAATCAATGAAAAAACAAAATCTACACCTTCATATGGCGAATGATACCACTTGTTAGGTCACCATTTTGTAAACACAAGTATAATAACAATAGAAATGAGATGAGAAAGGAGATTTGGGTGATTATATGAATAAGAGAAATATAAGTGCAAGAGTTTCCTTAAGAAATCAAATAACCAACCAAGTTTACAAATGACCTAAGGCTTCTATATATAGGGAAGGAGCTAGGGCAACACTCCCTCTCCTTCCTTTCATCATTTCGTGGGCTTTGAGGCCCATGGGTTACATACCTTAAGCCTAGTAAACTTAATACATTTAGTAAATGAAAGTAAATAATAGTTAAGCAACCTAACATTATTACAAATGACCGAGACTTGATAAAATAGTGAAAACTATGATCCCAACAGGTTTTCTGTTTTAAAATTAGTTTTATAATATTTTAGATTTTTCTAAATTTAATTTTCATTTTTCTAGTTAATTTTCATAATTGATTAATAATTAGTGTAATTTAGTTAATTAAAAAGTAATTAATAATTAGTAATTAATTAATAGTAATTAATTAAATAGTGGTAAAAATAATTTTAATTTTCCAAAAATTTTCTTATAACATTAGGATTGTAAAAATATAATTTTCACATTCGTAGGACTTTATTTGCTCATGTTTACCAAAATCGTATTTCTTTAAGAATCACCTTAAAAGAAACACAATATAGAAAACGTAACGATCTGTTTTGTTGTTTTTATTTTTTTTTGGTGTTTTAACACTTTAGGAAAAGTGTTAATAACTTTTTTATGTTTTGATTTAAAATTTACAAAAGTGATGGTATTTGTACAGTGATGATGGTGAAATAACACTAATCTCAGAAGACGCTATAGAAACGCGCACACTTCCCCGGCAGTGGCGCCAAATTTTGATTGGCTCAGAGGCAGTCAACTAAAGTCAATCACAAATATGGTCAATATAGTCAAACTACCTAGACCAATGCTTCCTGGTAATAAAGGGTATCACCAGGTCGTTATGTCCCCGACGAGGTGTGGATTGTGCTTTAGCGTGCTTGTGATCGGGTGATTATTCACAAAAAAAGGTTGTGATGAGAATTATTTGAGAATTATGAAATAAAATAGCTTAGGAAAGCTATGTGATTGATTACGTGAATTTAGGTTAAGAAGAAATGGTCTAAAACTTAAAAACGTACGTTTTAATTAAAAACGTACACTGACGTACGTGATAAAAAGTACAACTGATTAACTAAAAAGGCTACGAGTGTGAAATTATTATTTTTACAATCCTAATAAACAAAGAAATTTTTTAGAAAAAGAAATATTATTTTTACACTATTTAATTATTTATTATTAATTAATTACTAATTACTTATTAATTAACTAATTATATTGATTTAAATTATTAAAAATTACTAAAAAGACTTAGATAATTAAGAAGATTTTTATAAATATAATTAACCATCACAGGAATCTAAAAAATTATAAAAAGTTGGTTTTATGTATTTTTAAACTAATTTACTAATTATTATTCTAATTATTAATTAATTACTAATTAAACTAATTATATTCTAAAAAATAGAAAATGAACAGTAGAAATTCTAGAAAAATTCCTAAAAATGTTTTAACTTATATAAAAGCTAGAAAAATTATAAAAACTAGGTGTTACTTAATAAAATCTAATTATGCTATTTAATTCTTAATTATTAATTAATAATAAATTTAACTAATATTAATTCTAAAAACCACTAAATTACAAAGGAAAAATCTGGAAAATTTTCTAAATTTACTTTAATATAAAAAAAGATTAATAAAAATGCTAGAGTGCTTATAAATAAGCTGAAAAGAAAATTAAAAAGATAATTTCTATTAAAAAGAAGCTATCACTATAATTAAATTTTGTTTTTTTGTGTTTTTTCTTTTTCCAAACTACTTTAACACTAAAAACTAACAAATTTTACAAAATCACTTTGAATGAAACTGATGCGTGGGAATCACACCTTGCTTTACCTCTCGAGGGATCTCGAGAAGCTTACAACCCCCACCAGGCAGTGTACTTGATCGTTGTAGTATAGTATAGTGACAAGTACCGGGGGATTGATCGTTCAGCTTAGGAATAGTGTCGCTAGGATTAGAAAGCCTAATTACTAGTTCTAGAGGTGAGAGATGATTATTTTTGTGTTCTTATATTTTTATGAAAGCAAGTAAAATCTCGGTTTTTGAAGGAGTGGGCGGAATTAGTTGCTAGTCAACTAACCCAAAGCTAAGATGCAATCAAAATAAAATAATAAAAATGAAAACAAACTAATTTATACTAATGTTGTGAGCAGTAATTGAAGAAATTGTGTTTACTTAGACTTCACTACTCCCTAGATATCTTTTACACGTTAATTACTTGTTATACTTGTATGGATGACGGATTGTATTCCTTAATACCATTCGTGGGGTGGCATACATAACTCCCCAACTCTATGAGCTCTTATCTCCTCCTACACCATGACCCAGCACAACTATAGGGATTGTAAACAGTGGCTCATGCATTAAATACAACCAATAAAGACCTAGTACGCCTCGGTTCATGTTTCTTAAGACGTTCAAGCATGTTACCATTTGGAGATCTGCCAGTTTTCTTAAGCCTAACATATAAATCATTCATCCAAGAACAAGAATAAACAAGTAATCAACACATAATCAACATCTAGGTTTCGTTAGATCTAAGCAAACACAAGAGAGATCTAGCCTAGCATAATGGAATTGAGACAAGAACAAGATATAAACAACCAACACATAGACATATTGATTGAATTAGAAGAACACTTATCTCAATTACAATGCAAGGTATCAAGGGTTTGGAACCCTTGAAAAACCTGTAAAAGAGGCACCAAATTCGTCTTTTGGGTTTCACCAAAACTTCTCCCTTTTAATGTAAAAACTAGAAAACTATATATAGGAAAGCTGGGCTGACGGCGTCAAGACAAGCATGTGACGCCGTCACCTCGCCGCCAAATACTTCCTCGGACGGCCTTGATCTACTTATGACGGCCTATGTGACGCCGTCACCACCTACGGTATTTTATTCTTGGGACTTTGACGCCGTCAGGATGGATTTTGACGCCGTCATCAACTACGGTGTTTTATTCTTGATGTCTGACGCCGTCAGGGTGTAACTCTTGACGCCGTCACCTAGTGTCTTCAGCATGGAAAATTGATACTTTGCCGTTTTCTTCACTTTTATGCTCCAAAAACGTCCAAAATGGCTTCTTTTCCAGAATTCACTCTCCAAACACCTAAAATCACAAAAGGAATGATTTAGGGCAATATTTGATCAAATAAAGTCGGATTCGGGCTTAAATGACCCCCTAAAAACGGATCATTTTTCGCCTCATCATATACCCTTACACTTGAGATTTGCTTGTCCTCAAGCAAATGAGCTTTTATTCTACTCAAAAGACAAGTTAGGGATCATTTAACACTAATATAAAAGTAATTACAACAAATAATCGTTCCGCTAAAGACCAATAGACAAGCACGGAGGTCATACACAAGCACCTCACAAATAGTGTTTAGATACTCACATCTCTCGGGTGTAATAAAGTAATATAACATTATGGAAATGGAAGATATCTCTCACTACCTGTCATAGCAAAATAGATTACCATAGGCTTGGGAAAGGATCAAACCTCCACCACATGGCGTAAGCACCTAGGATAAACTATCAAAGAGGTCTTTTAAAGGGTTGTAACGTTAGGTATAGGGATATGAATTACACGGTTTTGTTGGATAAAGGAAGTTTTACTGGTGGCGAGTTAACAATCTTGGTTAATTACATGTACAATATGGCGTTGCTATGCCAAGACTAGACTCGACTTAAGCTAATGAATGAAAAATAACAAAAACATAAAATGAAACGGGATGGTAGTCCGTATGTTTTTTTTTTTTCTCTTTTTCTTTTTTCTATTTTCTTTTTCTTTTTCTTGTTTTTTTCGATTTTTTTTTTTTTTTTTTTTTTTTTTTTTTTTTTTTTTTTTTGCATACACTCTTACCCTACCATCCAAAATAATACATCATAGGGGATGAGCATTCCCCTTACACTTGAATCTTTACATACTTTACATTAAACTATTCTAATGACTCGAATTAAGAAAATCAAAACACTTGGAGCACTTTTAAGATTAACGTATATATGGGGGTAATAAATGATGTTCTTCCCCATTACTCCATAAAATAAGTACTTACCCATGAGTCCCAATCGTCCCAAAACAATATGTACAAGGATATGACTCGACTTAGCAACCATGTAATCAATTAGAAAGTTAACTTAGGGTTTAACAAATAACAATAATGCACTAAAAATGAGCGCATACACGGAAGGCTAAGGCGATTTGGTTGTACATTTAAGTGGGGTGTAACAAATTCTTCCTTTAAGTAAAATGCTTAAAGTTAGAAACGAAAAGATAGGCTCGGAGGGGTGTACTAGGGGTTTCGTGTACTAAAAATGAGTACAACGCTAAGGGTGTGGGAAAAATTAGTTGACTTAACTAGCCAAGTAGTATGACTTAAATGGTCAAGTAATTATAATACGGGTTTAACACAAGGGTGATCCTAATGCCTCTTATCATGTAGTAAATCCTACTACATGAATGTAGTCTCACTAGCGATCTCGGGATGTATCACTAACGCAAGTTCTAGAATCTAAATGCTACCGGTACACTCATAAGCTTGGTTTAAAATTGCGTTTTGCGATCCGATGCGCTAAAGGTCCCAAAAGCCAATGCGTGATGCGCGATGCGAATGCAAGCGCAATTTAGACGCATTGCGTTTAGTATTAAAGAAAATATGAAATTATTTATACGTAGTATATTCTTTCAAGTACCAAGTAAATGCAATAAACTTATGAAATAAGTTACTAGGATATTGAAATTAGGCCAATAATTCATTTGTAAAATAAATAATTTGAAAGTGCAAGATACTATATTTTCGTTATTATGTTTTATTTGTACATCTTTTAATAAGTTCCATCTTTAAAATCCCATTTAAATACTTGGATCTCTTTTATATGGTTTCTTTGTTACAAAAATGACCTAAATTCTCGATTGCGACAATTGCGGCCATTGCTAGCATTAGACAAATGCGGTAAATTGCGGTCTAATGCGAATGCAATTTAGGATGCCCTTGCATTAGGCCCCATAATGCGAAATTTCAAATGCAATGCAATGATGCGTGCAATTTGTGCAATGATGCGCGCAATTTTAAACCAAGCTCATAAGCACCAATAATGAATGCTTTTCCTATCAAATCTAAAGGCGAACCTCACATTTTTGGGTGGAAAATTTTTCTGAATATACGGTTATGTGCTAGTCATACAATCTCCTATCCATGAGACGCTTGCTATGGCTAAAATTTCACTCCTAAATGTTGTAAAAAATTTTAAATTTGGCGCTAAAATTACACTAACAAGTATTTCTCGTAGTTTTATTACACATCTACCATCAAACGAAACAAACTCAAGTGAAAGTGCATATGTAAGGTATCATCTTTTTACCCTCCCCTTACACTTAAGATGAACATTGTCCCCAATGTTCAAGTAAAGAATGTAAAAGTGAAAAAGTAAAGAGAATGAAATCAAATACTCCCCTGATTCGCTCGGTATGGATTTTAGGTTGACCAGGTTAAATCTTCTTCCAAGAAAACGAACAATCAAAGCTTCCTTTCCAGAATATAAATCATCTTCTTGTCAAAAATAACCTGTAAATCCTGACAACAATAGACAAGGCAACCTCGCGTAAAATCGGCGACATCCTATATAAGTTACTAAATCCTAGAAAACAAGATAAGATATAATGCTTGTGGAATGAAGTTTGCAGATTTCCTGGAGATTATAAAACTTAATAATTCACAAAAACCATAAGACTCCGTTAGAAAAACAAAACCGGTAAAATTTCCAGATTTTAACTCCTGACGCCGTCAAGAGTAATACTCTGACGCCGTCAGAATGGACCTGCAGAAATCCTTATGTTAAGTTTCCGGGAAATTTCTGGAAAAACTTGGTCCTACTTCCTGGTAAATCCTGCAAAACTTCATTATGACTCAATACAAGCATTTGACTCTAACAAATACGAATATACATGCTCATTTATTATTGTGGAGAATCATGATCGGTTTGTTTCTTAAAAACATATTTGGGGTTTCCCTTTACACAAATCTTTTGCAAAAATACTTTTAGGTTGGAGTTAAGACTAGGCCAAACAACATAGTAAAGTATTTCCACATTTTAATTGAGAAACATGATCAACCAACAATAAAAATAAAACATGCATACGGAAGCAAATAACAATCAAACAAATAAAATCACACAAAACATGGGTTGCCTCCCAAGAAGCGCTTGTTTTTGTTCGAGTCACGAGCCTGACTCTACCCTTATTTAATGGAAATAGGGGAGGTTTTCTCTACACTTAGGATTAATTGCGGGTGAAAGTAGCGATACACACCCTTAGGGTGGAAGTATGCCACGTGAGAAAAGAGTGGTGGATGAATTATATGCTCAAACGGGTGTGCTCCTTTCATCATAACCTTACCTAGTTCACTTTGGTCAATGAGTGAGTTGAAGTTTTCTCCTAAGAAGGGATCATTTTCTATCAACTTTGAGAGATTCCTAGTTGGGGATCTATCTTGACCTAATAAACCCGGTTTAAACCCATAATGTTTCTTACGATCAATCATGAATGGGTGATGTAAGTATGTAAGGTCATGGTCCACTCCTATGTTGGCTTCTTCTCTACAAGGCTTGGGGTCTACTACCTTCAACGTAAAACCACCCGGACTACATGGTTTGATGGGTGGATCGGGACCTATTTCAATTCCAAAATCTTCATCAAAGGATGGAAGATTAGGTAATGGTTTTGGTTGAGGCTCCGGTTCATCAAAACTAGGAACTTCCCTGGAACTAGGAGTAAGGTTATCACTACAAGTGTTCAAACCTATATCCTCTAGTGGTGCTTGGTCCAAGGGTTCTACCTCAATTGGGGTTCCTATAGTCTCTTCTGCTTCTTCCGGGTAAGTAACGGGCGGTGTATGTGCCTCAAATGATGGTAGGACTTATGGGGTACTATGTGGGCTTGGATTATCCACCTCATCCTCCATTGTACCTAGATTACCTATATGTTTGTTTTGTACTATGATATTAGGTGCCATCCAACTAGGTATCTCAACATGAGTATATTCATCCCCAGACAAACTTCCTGTTTGCTCCTTCAAACTTGTTTTTGATTGATTTTTGATGTTGTTTGTTGGGTTGTCTACTCTATAATAATATTGGGCACAGTTTTCTATGGTATCCCACGCTTCTTCATCATTTAATTCCCTAGGGCCCCCATTGGCAAAATCATCGATGCGCATTTGGTCACATCGGTTGACACGATAGTAAAAGGTTTCGGTTAGGGATGATAAAGAGAAACTATGATGAGGGAATTATCGAAGTAAAATTTTAAAACGAGTCCATGCATAATATATGGGTTCATCTCGATATTGTTTGAAATTCGAGATGTCAAAAGGGTAGAATGGCCTTTTTGGTTGGTGGTATGGTGGATTCGCGTACTCCATAATGGTGAACGGAATAGTCAATGGAAATTACGAACAAACACACAAAGAAAAAGATAGACTAAAGAAGACCTAAAAATAAAAATAAAATCTTACTAGAAAGGAATCTAGCAAGTAGACCTAATAAAAAGAAATCCTAACCTAGACAATAACTATTCCCCAGGCTGCGGCGCCAAAAACTTGATGCGTGGGAATCGCACCTTGCTTTACCTCTCGAGGGATCTCGAGAAGCTTACAACCCCCACCAGGCAGTGTACCTGATCGTTGTAGTATAGTATAGTGACAAGTACCGGGGGATTGATCGTTCAGCTTAGGAATAGTGTCGCTAGGATTAGAAAGCCTAATTACTAGTTCTAGAGGTGAGGGATGATTATTTTTGTGTTCTTATATTTTTATGAAAGCAAGTAAAATCTCGGTTTTTGAAGGAGTGGGTGGAATTAGTTGCTAGTCAACTAACCCAAAGCTAAGATGCAATCAAAATAAAATAATAAAAATGAAAACAAACTAATTTATACTAATGTTGTGAGCAGTAATTGAAGAAATTGTGTTTACTTAAACTTCACTACTCCCTAGATATCTTTTACACGTTAATTACTTGTTATACTTGTATGGATGACGGATTGTATTCCTTAATACCATTCGTGGGGTGGCATACATAACTCCCCAACTCTATGAGCTCTTATCTCCTCCTACACCATGACCCAGCACAACTATAGGGATTGTAAACAGTGGCTCATGCATTAAATACAACCAATAAAGACCTAGTACGCCTCGGTTCATGTTTCTTAAGACGTTCAAGCATGTTACCATTTGGAGATCTGCCAGTTTTCTTAAGCCTAACATATAAATCATTCATCCAAGAACAAGAATAAACAGGTAATCAACACATAATCAACATCTAGGTTTCATTAGATCTAAGCAAACACAAGAGAGATCTAGCCTAGCATAATGGAATTGAGACAAGAACAAGATATAAACAACCAACACATAGACATATTGATTGAATTAGAAGAACACTTATCTCAATTACAATGCAAGGTATCAAGGGTTTGGAACCCTTGAAAAACCTGTAAAAGAGGCACCAAATTCGTCTTTTGGGTTTCACCAAAACTTCTCCCTTTTAATGTAAAAACTAGAAAACTATATATAGGAAAACTGGGCTGACGGCGTCAAGACAAGCATGTGACGCCGTCACCTCGCCGCCAAATACTTCCTCGGATGGCCTTGATCTACTTATGACTGCCTATGTGACGCCGTCACCACCTACGGTATTTTATTCTTGGGACTTTGACGCCGTCAGGATGGATTTTGACGCCGTCATCAACTACGGTGTTTTATTCTTGATGTCTGACGCCGTCAGGGTGTAACTCTTGACGCCGTCACCTAGTGTCTTCAGCATGGAAAATTGATACTTTGCCGTTTTCTTCACTTTTATGCTCCAAAAACATCCAAAATGGCTTCTTTTCCAGAATTCACTCTCCAAACACCTAAAATCACAAAAGGAACGATTTAGGGCAATATTTGATCAAATAAAGTCGGATTCGGGCTTAAATGACCCCCTAAAAACGGATCATTTTTCGCCTCATCAGAAACTCAGAAAATAAGCACTTGAGTGCTTATTAGCCTAATCAGTTGACTTTCTTTGATCAGATGAGAGATTAAGCTCAAATGAGCTTATGTGGGGTCCACAATGGTGAATTCTGGTTCAAGTAACTTAGTTGGATATTTTTAAGCTAGATTAAAACAAATAAGCTACAGGAATAAGCCAATAAGCCAGGTTAAGCACTTGGTTGTCTTGATTCTGAACTGAAAATGGGACAGATATTTGGGATGATTTAAGGTGGGGTCCACTGAGCCTAAGCTTGCAAGCTTGCTCAAAAATGAAAGGTGGCTAGGAGGGGGGTTGAAAGAACCCAAGTTTGGCCTGTGGGACCCACTGAGGTGGTCAGGAACAACCACCAAAGTGGTGGTGGTAGTGGTGGTCTGCTGTGCACAGGGGAGATCCTTCCCCTGCAGGTGACTTTGAGCCCCAGTAACTTAGACACAAAAATTCACAAAAATGTAATGCTTATAGGAATCAGTAGTTTAACTGGTACACTACCATATGTAAAAAGCACAGGTCCTAGATATACATACAAAATTCCAAATAATTCTTGCAAAAATTGAGATTTCAGCACAATATAGAATTTGACATTTTAGCTTTTTACTCTTGTTTGACTTTGGTGGATTTCTAAGCTACTTCACTGACTGATTATGACAAAATAAGCTAAAGTACAACTGATTCAAGTGATCTTAACAAGTTTTAAAGCTATAGTGATGATTAGGCTATCCTAACTCTAAACAGTTAATCAACAAGTGAGATGGAAGGTGATTATTGACTTTTTGTAAGTTAACCACTGGATTTTGTTGTTTAACTAACCTATATATACCTAATGAATTCTATCCATGCTGGATTAACAGCTAAACAACAACAAGAGCACAGAGATTAGCACCAATCAAAACACCCCTTAAACAGATGTGATTGTGAGATTTTTTTGAAACAAAGACTGATTTGAACCTAGAAACTGATGCAAAAGCTCAAGTTATGATAAAATAAAACAAATAAAACACAAAAGTATCAAAAGTAACCACAAGCACCTAAGAATCAATAATATACTACTATGGCAGTGAAACTAGTAATGATAGGCACAAAGGAATCCAGAGAACAAATGTGATCCTATCTAACATACATTAACTTAAATTCAGTATGTAAACCTATAAACATTGGAATCAAGCATTATTACCACTGCTACAGTACCATTCAAGAAAATGATAAAAAAAAAACTTACAAATCATCCTTTGTGACCCAAAACAAGGTACCAAGAGCATATAACCCTCCTATTGTCTCCCCTAAGACTACTAAACCTTGAAACCATCCATTCCAACCCTGCTTCAAGCTTGATCCTCCATGAACATTGATTTTTGTTATTTTTTATATATATTTTTTTTAGCAATATTTGTAGAACTGAGTTTGAAGCTGATTCAAAAGCTTAATAAGCTTTTGAACTTAACTATTGAACCTAAATGAGCTTATAGTGAGCTTATATTAATTTATAACTTGAGATGACAATTTGAGTAAATTAGTGAAATTTGGAAAACTGAAACAAGAAGTAATTTAAACATGAACTTTCATTACTTGATAAAAAAAAGAGTACAACATAAGAAAAATACAACTAAATTAAAGCTAATTACTAGTCTAGATTGCCCTGCAGGCTTACAAGGATTACATATATATACTAATAACCTCTTCTTCTCTCCTTTTGCCCCTTTTTCTCTGAATTATTGACACTCTTGACTTCATTGCATCTTCCTGAACAAATCCCACCCATTGGATTGGGTGGGAATAATCTTGGCCGTTCAAATTGATTTTGGCGCCATATCTTTATACTCATTTTTCTGGATTGCTTGGAAGCTATGAAGAGGCATTAATTGATTTTGGAGTTTAGTGGAGGCCAAGGTGACAAGTAATGGTGAAGCTGAGGTGGATGAGGGGGGAGGTTGAGTGTGGCAGGTTTACAAGTGGGAGAGGGGAGGAGAGGTCAAAGGTTTGACCTTTGTGGTTTATTTGAAACAGGGGAGTATTATTTTAGGTGGTGGGCTGGGGTGATGGAATGGGCCATGGAGTGATAAGGGTGTGGGCTTGGATTGGTATTGGATTTAGTTTTTGTTTTGGGTTTATATAGTTAAAGGGTCCGGTTGGTATTTGTTATAAAAAGGACCAATTTTGTAATTTTCCAAATCATGAGGGACTGAAAGTGAACATTCTCCAAAGCTCTCACAAGGACCAAGTATTCCAATTAAGAATAGTACAAAGGGTATTTTGATATTTTCCAATTTTAAAACCCAGAGACCATTTTTGACATTTTTCAAACTTGAGGGATCAAAGTTGTCATTTTGCAATTTTTTTTACTTTAATGGTTTAAAATTGACAACTTATGAATCCTAAAGGACCTTTGATGATAAATTCCATGTTTTGATATACCAGGGACTAGATTTGCTAAATTTTCAAAGTTCAGGGACTGAAACTGTAAATTATGTAAACTTTGTTGTTTTTTATCAGTTTTCAATCCTTTTGCATAAAAACACAATCCAGGGATATTTTAGGTATTTTAAGGCATTCCTGTGTGTTTTCAGATGTTTTTGCAGTCTAAATGAGACAGAAATGATGGGTATTTACACACTTATCAATCCCCCACACTAAACTATTACTAGTCCCTAGCAATCTTTTTGAGAAAAACTTGATGGATTTGAAGTCTCTTTACCAAAAGCCATCACTTCTGGAGTAGCCAAATATTTCGGTTCAAGTAAGAACTATGGTCCACTTGATAACCATGTGATTTTTAGCAAACCACCAGCTTTCAACGGTTTTGATTTGTCTTTACCAAGAGCCGTTTGCTCCTGGACTAGCCCACTCTTGATGGACACAGTCAACATCTTGGTGAGTTGATTACCAATTATGGTTTTTCCACTGCCTTTACCACAAGCCATAATCTTGCGGGCTAGCCAACTCTTTCACTTTTTAGGATATGGCGAGTTGAGATACCATACAATTTTGGGTAAATTGCAAGCCGTCAATGGATTTGAGATATCTTTACCAAGAACCGTTTGCTCCTGGATTAGCCAATCCTTTTGTCGTTTAGACATGGTGGACTGATAACCACAAAATTTTTGAAATAAAGTGAAAAATTTTTGAAAATTTTGGGCCAAAATGGGGGTACTTGAAAGTATATTGTGATAAAATTCGCTAGAATTTTGCCCCCCCCCCCCCCATACACTTAGAATTGAATATTGTCCTCAATATTCAAAGTCCCGGCTATTATGCCGAATCTATGAACGTAAAAAGGTAATATTCTAAGCTAACTGTGGAAATGTTATTTTTCACTTTATTTATATTTACATACAAATACACATTTTTTTTTTCAAACTTATATACATATATACTTTGCAAAAGGTGGGGGACGGCCACTCCCTCACACTTAGGTGTTAGAAAGTAGAAAGAAGTCAGAGATATGGGTGAAAACCCATATTGTGCTATTGTTTTTGTTCATCGAGTCGCTAGCTTGACTCGATCCCCGAATTCAATTGTCCTTGGGGAAAGTTTGGAGATCCGGGACAACCATGGATGGTATGTCCTCTCCAAAGTAATGCTTCAAACGATGTCCATTCACTTTGAAATTCGGACCGTCATTTTGAGATAATTCGACGGTGCCATAAGGATAAACCTTTGCGATAGTCAATGGACCAGTCCAACTGGTTTTTAGCTTTCCCGAGAAGATCTTGAGTCTAGAGTTGAAAAGAAGGACTTGATCACCAACGTTAAAAACGCGGTTCTTGATTTTTGAGTCATGAATCTTCGTTGTCTTTTCTTTATAGATCAAAGAGTTCTCGTAAGCTTGATCACGAAGTTCATTTAATTCATTCAGTTGAACTTTTCTATGATCACCCGCAGTTTTCAGGTCAAAATTTGCATGCTTGAGAGCCCAATAGGCTTTGTGCTCAAGCTCGATCGTAAGATGGCACGCTTTCTCATACACAATCTTGTAAGGCGTACACCCGATGGGTGTTTTGTAAGCCGTACGGAAAGCCCAAAGTGCATCATCTAATTTATCCGACCAAGATGCACGATTTTCACCTACAGTTCTTAATTCCTCGATTGGAAACTTCTACTTGTCCACTTGTTTGTGGGTGGTACGCAGTAGAAAGACGGTGAGTTACACCATACTTTTGCATGACTTTATCAAATTTGTCATTGCAAAAATGCGTACCACGATCACAGATAATAGTACGTGGAGTTCCAAATCGAGCGAAAAGAGCTTTCAAGAATTTCACAACAACTCGGGCATCATTAGTGGGTAAAGCTTTTGCTTCAAACCATTTTGACAAGTAGTGAACAGCCACGAGTATATACTAATTCCCATGAGATGATGGAAATGGTCCCATAAAATCGATGCCCCAAACGTCAAAGATTTCACAAACTTGAATTGCATTTTGAGGCATTTCATTCTTTTGTGAAATGTTCCCGTGACGTTGGCAAGCGTCACAGGATTTGACTAATTCCTGGGCATCCTTGTAAATCGAGGGCCAATAGAAACCGGAGTCAAACACCTTTTTGGCGGTGTAGTTTGGATTGTGGTAGCCCCCCGTGGGACCAGCATGGCAAGCCGTTAGAATTTCAGTGGCTTCTTGGCCATAAACACACCGCCGGATGATTTGATCCGCACAGATTTTGAAAAGATAGGGGTCGTCCCAGAAGTAATGTTTTACATCTTTGAAGAATTTATTTTTCTGTTGGGACAACATCTCTTTCACCACAAAGTTACCCGCAAGGTAGTTTGCAAAGTCGGCAAACCATGGGGTAATAGAGTCTCCACAAAAGGTAACCGCATTGAGTGTCTCGAGAGGGAATGTTTCATTAATTTCTTTCCTCTCAAAGACATCTTGGTGGGGGTTTTCCAATCGGGAGAGATGATCAGCAGCTAGGTTCTCAGCTCCTTTTTTATCACGAATAATGATATCAAATTCCTGTAGGAGGAGAACCCAACGGAGTAGTCTCGGCTTTGCATCTTGTTTTGCAAAGAGGTACTTCAAAGCCGAATGACCCTTATACACTATGCTCTTGGTCAATATCAAGTATGGCCGGAATTTTTCAAAAGCATACACCACAGCTAATAATTCTTTTTCAGTGGTGGTGTAATGACTTTGAGCCTCGGTCATAGTTTTGCTGGCATAGTGTATAGGCTGAAAATGTTTTGTTTTTTGTTGCCCCAAGACTGCCCCTATCGCATAATCACTAGCATCACACATGAGCTCGAAGGGCAAGTCCCAATCGGGGGCAGCAAGAATCGGTGCCTCAGTAAGCTTTTTCTTTAATGTTTCAAAAGCTTCGATGCACTCGGGGGAGAAGATAAAAGGAGCATCCTTCTCGAGGAGATGGGTCATAGGCCGGGTGATTTTAGAAAAATCTTGAATGAACCTACGATAGAAACCGGCATGACCTAAAAAGCTCCTAACACCTTTTACGGTTGTGGGATGAGGTTATTTTGCAATAACGTCCACTTTGGCTCTGTCAACCTCAATCACATTCTTTGAAATTTTATGGCCGGGGACAATGCCCTCTTTGACCATAAAGTGACTCTTCTCCCAATTTAGACATAACTTTGTGTCTTCACAACGTTTGAGCATGTTGTCTAAATGGGAGAGACATGATTGGAACGAATCCCCAATGACCGAAAAATCGTCCATAGAGACCTCCATAGTTTCCCCGATCATGTCGGAAAATATGGCCATCATACATCTTTGAAACGTGCCCGGAGCATTACATAAACCAAATGGCATACGTTTATAAGCAAAAGTTCCATAGGGGCACGTGAAAGTGGTCTTTTCCTGATCTTGCGGATCAATGGGAATCTGAAAGTAACCCGAAAAACCATCGAGGAAGCAATAGTACTCATTCCCCGCTAGTCTCTCAAGCATCTGATCCATAAAGGGCAGAGGAAAATGATCTTTGCGGGTGGTGTCATTTAACTTGCAATAATCAATACAGACACGCCAACCCGTAACCAATCGAGTTGGAATCAACTCATTTTCCTCATTTGTGACAACAGTAATGCCACCCTTTTTTGGAACACAATGAATTGGGCTAACCCAAGGACTGTCCGAGATAGGGTAAATCAATCCGGCATCAAGAAGTTTTAAAACTTCTTGTTTGATTACCTCATGAATTTTTTGATTCACCCTTCTTTGTTGTTGGACTGCAGGTTTGAAGTCGTCCTCCATTAAAATCTTGTGAGTACAAAATTCAGGGTCAATGCCCTTGATGTCAGAGATTCGCCAAGCAATTGCTTGTTTATGTGACTTCAAAACCTTTATTAGAGCAGCCTTTTCCTCAACACTTAAGTCTTTAGCAATTATGACGGGTAATTTATCATCACCCTCCAGAAATGCATATTCAAGATGAGGCGGCAAGTCCTTAAGTTCAACCTCAGGGAAGTCATCAGTTTTCTCAACATTTTTGACTTCCTCTTTATGAAGTGTTTGTGGTAGAACAGGAAGAGGAGAGGGATCTTCGTTTAATAATTTCTCAAGTAAGAGAATATCCCTCTCGGGGTCAATCTCTTGGTTATCGATTCCATCGGGAATCGAATCACTTTTGAGAAAGGCCTCAATTTCTTATAAGATGAAGTCACTTCCCTCAAACGAAGTGAGGGAAGGAGAAGAATTTGCAATGATGGGATGAGAAGATTGAGTGAGATTTTCACTCGAAGAATCATCAATGAAACCTAAAACCTCTTGAGCATACTCCTCAGCAGCAATATCGATGACATCTATTTGGTTCACCGATTCTGAGTCATAATTGGAGGAGTATCTCGAAGTTTGATTTAGGTTGAAGGTGATGGCTTCCGTTCCAACACGCAATGTGATCTCTTGCTCAAATACATCGATGAGACCACGCCCAGTTCTAAGGAATCCCCTTCCAAGAATGAGAGGGACCCTTGAATCGACATCAAAGTCAACAATCACAAAATTAGCCGGAAAATGGAACTTTCCCACTTTAACGAACACGTCCTTGGCAATGCCAAATGGACGAGAAATTGAACGATCGGCAAGCTCTAAAGTCATGCACGTGGGAGTAAGTTCGGGAAGAGAGAGTTTATTCCACACAGAATATGGCATTAGGTTAATGCTAGCACCTAGATCGGCCAAGGCGAAGCATTCAACCATACCCGGAAAAGTACAAGGAATGAGAAATTTCCCGGGATCTCTAAGCTTTTCGGGAAGCTTTTTCAAAAGAACTGCTGAGCAGTTCTCATTCAAAGGAGTTCTTGCCATCTCGAAGAGTTTTTCCTTATTACTTAACAGATTTTTTATTATTGATGCAAACTTGGGCATCAAGAGAATAGCATCCGCGAAGCTAATGTCAAAATGCAAATCTTGGAAGATTTGGAAAAATTTATCCATTTGGTGATTAGCTTTTTCGCGGAGCTTTTGTTCATTCAGACGTGATGGGTAAGGAATAGAAGTTTGGGATTTAAGGTTGTTGATGAGTGTGTAAATACTCATCATTTTTGTCTTATATGAACTGCCAAAACATACAAAAACACCCAAATATGTATCAAAATACTTAAAATATCTTAGAGGTGTGTTTTATATGTTTCAAACACAAAATATGCAAAAACAAATGAAAAACGTACAAAGTTTGCATAATTGGCAGTTTCAGTCCCTCAAGTTTCATAAATTTGCAAAACTAGTCCCTGGTTAATCAAAACTTGTACAAATATCATAAAAGGTCCTTGGGATTCATAAGTTGTAAGAAATAGTCCTTTAAAAGTTTAAAATCACATATTTACAACTTTGGTCCCTCAATTTTGAAAAGTGTCAAAATCAGTCCCTGGGTTATTTAAAATGGAAAAATATTAAATATAACCCTTGTACTATTATATAATGGCATATTTGGTCCTTTGTGTTAAATATTTGATATTTACAGGTTCAACCCTTCAAGAATCAGAAAATTACAATAAAGGTCCCTGAAGTTTCAGTTTTGTCAATAATAGTCCCCGGGTATTTTAAATATGAAAATTATCAAACATACCCTTGTCCTATTCACATTGGCAAGTTTGGTCCTTGTGACAACCTTGGAAGATACACAAACTCAGTCCTTTAACTTTCAATAAATTACAAAAGTGGTCCTTGTGTAAATTCAAAAAACCAAACGGATCCTTTATTTACCAAAACCAAACTAAACTAAACCAAAAACCCACCCTACCCTTTCCTTACCCAGCCCACTACCAAGCCCAGTCCGTTTTTATTTAAATAAAACCCCCAGGTTTGACTTGGGTCAAACCCACCCTTCTTCCCCACCAAAACCACCAAACCACCTCTGCAATACCACTCCACCATCACCACTTGCCTCTGCCACCCCATCCCTTATCCCAATTACACTTCCCCAAGACATCAATAAATGCCACCCCCCCTAGTGATAGCCACAGGCCCCAATTGGCTCAAAAAGCTTTTTCCTGCCAATTTGATAAGTGAACAAGACTCATCCATTGGCTGCTATGAGAGGTGGGATTTGACCCTGTGGGACCCACAAACCCTCTGGGATGCTATAAAGATGAAGAGGAGCAGGGGAGAAGAAGTAATTAGTTTAGTTGTAGTGTAACTTAATCGTAGGTAAGGTATTTTAATCATTAAGTTGTATTTTAAATTAAATCAAGCTTGTATCAGTTAATTCTATGTAATTCTATCTTTAATTCAATTCAATTTCAAGTTTTCAGTTGATTCTCAGTTTATGCATTTTCATCAAATTTTCATAAATCTCAAAAAGTGTTAGTGTTGTTATTCGTTGTTATTATTGAATTCTAAAACTCAAATTAAGCTCTGACAAAGCTTTTGAGAGCTTTTAGATAAGTCAGAATCCAGTTCAGTAGTTAACCTCAAAAATTCAAAGAAAATAGAAAAAAAATAGGAAATCTTTGGTTTTGAAGATTGAGCATTGGACATGGTGTGTTTGGATTGCTTTTGGTATTAGTAGTCTTGTGGAAGACTGTTAGGATGATATTGGTCTTGGGTTTCTCAAGTTTCAAGCCTGGTCATATGTAAGCCTTTTTATTCCATTTTAGTATTTCACTGTGCTACAGCTTTTTATCTGCTTATATATAGTTATCTGTGTTTCTTAGGTGTATATTAGTCCTTAAATTGCTTTATATTCAGTACTTGTTCAATAAATTTCAAAGTTGCTTTATATTTCATTTTCACTATTAAAACAGTTTAACTATGATTTAAGAGTCTATGTTGTTAATTTCTGTGTTTCTAAGCTCCCACAAGCTAATTACATCACACTAGAACCTTAGGTTTCAGAATCATGGTTTTAATCTGGATTTGCTTTAAAAAGTTTTATGTTAGTCTGAGTTAGGGAGTGTTTGGCTTAGAAGGTTCTGAGGTGCCCTTGTGTGATTTAGTTGTTGATTTCTGTTTAAGCTAATCACATTAGGTCTGAAATGTTCTTGTAAGTCATAATATAGATAACCATTTAGCAATAAAAAGTCAAAACACCCCCAATCCAACCCAACAGTTAACTGTTGGGTCAGTTGGGTCCAAATCCCACCCCATTAGTTTACAACTTAGGAATTTAGCTTAGAATAGCTGTATTACATCTTATCATAACTCAACAAGCTCACTAGATTCATTTTAAATTCAGAAAAGTCAACTTTTCAAGTTTATCTAAAAAGTCAATTTGCCTAAGTCTCAAATTTTACCTAAAGTTCAAGTAATTTTAATGATTTTTGTGTTTGCTCTCTGGGTTTAAAATTTGTTTGTATTGGTTCTCTACCATTTCAACTTTGGATTCCCATGATTCTTGCATTTTATTAATTTTTCTTGAGGTGTCCATTGCCCCCCAAAGTAGGCTGCAGGCCCATCTGCTGCCCTGCACACCAGCAGACACCACCATCACCACCACTTGGTGGTGGTTTTCCAGCCAAACCAGTGGCCCCAGGCCACCATCCTTGCACCATTCAACCCTCCCCCTACCAGGCTTCACCAATTGACCTTTAGTTTGACCTGGGAATCCCTGGGTCCCACCTGGAATACCCCCCAAAGTCTGTCCCTTATTTCAGTCTAATAGCAATTTTCCAAGTGCTTAATATTAGCTTATTGCTTATTTTGTGGGAACTTTTGGTTTCTTTCTGCTTAAACATGCTCACCTAAGTCATTTGTATCAGTTTTAGCCAAAGTGGGTCCCACCTTAAGCCATTTAAGCCTATTTTTCATTTTGGTCAAACAAAGTCAACTGTTGGGGTTTTAGCTTTCATTTCAGCTTATTTTTAAGTTTTAAAATAGTTGTTTTCACAAAAAGTCTTTGTTTTTAGATGTAAAACAAGTTTATAAAAGAAAAATCCAAAAAAAGTTAGTTTTAAAATAAGTGATAGTTTCTATTTAATTCAATTTAATTTTAATTTTCATTTTTAGATTTTAATTAAGTCACTAGTGTTTTTATATTTTTATTAAATACCTTATATAGTAAAGTAATTTTGATAATTTTTTCAGATTTTTATTTTGTCATTTAGTGTTAATTAGATTTAATTTTAATTTTCTTTATTATTAATTAATATCAAATATTAAATAGCTTAATTAGTTTTTATAAGGTTAAATCTAGTTTTTATAATTTTCCTAGTTCTAATATAGTATAATAAGTTTTTAGAAAATATAATTTTGAATTCTACTGTTCATTTTCTATTTTTCTTATTTTATTTGTTTAAAATAGACTTAAGTTAATTAAAAGGTAAATAATTAGTTGTTTAATCTTAAAACATAATTTTTAGAGTTTTTATAATTTTGTAGGATTCCAGTGATGGTTAAGTAATTTTATAAATTTTCTTGTAATTTTCTAAGTTAATCTAGTATTAATATTAATTAAAAGTAGTTTAATTAGTTTAATTAAGTTAAATAGTTTTTAATTAATTACAAAACCACAAAAAGACAAAAATATTATTTTTAATTTTTTATACTTTCTTTAAGTTCTAATTTAGGTTTAGAAAATATTTTGGCAAAGTTTTAGTTTAATTTGTATTAGTTATAATTATTAGTTTATTTAAATTAGATTTTAATTTAGATTTTAAATAGTTTAATTAATTAAATAATAGTTTAATATTATTTTAATCACTTTTATAATTTCTTTTTCATTTTTAATTTTAAGTTTTGAAAAGTGTCAAAAGCACCCCCTGTAGTTTGATAATTACCAAAAACCCACTTTTCTAGTCCGATACGTGATCTTAATTGTGAATTTGTGCATATATCTGGTATCTGATTATTGTGAATATTATATCTGTTTGTCAATACCAAAATAACAGTAGCAAAATCAATTCCATATCATCTGGGCTACTGTCCTCAGTGCCACTCACTCATAAACGATTTCCAAAGCACCATTTCAATCTCGTCGGGACTTTAACGACCCGGGAAAACACTATATTATCACCGGAGTATTGATTCTAGGCTGTCTTTGACTTGTTGACCTTCGTCAATAATAATTAGGTGGTTCGGGCTCAATCAAAATTTGGCGCCGCTGCCGGGGAGGTTGTTGCGTGTTTTATAAAATCGTTTTAAATTTAGTGGTTTTCAAAACCCTCCCTGTACAAATTTCACACAAATTTGTAAAAAATTTTTTGTAAAAATATAATCATATCAAAAAACGTTCATTAACACTTCTCCTGAAGTGTTGAAAACACCAAAAAAATTAAAAACAATCAAAAACAAACTGTGAAGTTAAATTACTTCGTGTTCTTTAAGATTACAACCTGAAACAGTTGGTTTAAGGTAAGTTCTGACATTAAATTGCGAACTGAAGAGGAATCCATTCTTTCCTCCCGCCAGCCTACGAGTAATCTTAAAGGGACGATTTCGGTTAACGAATCAGTTCCAAAAATATTTCCCAAGTTTTCTGCACACACACCCATAAGCCTAAATCAGTTTTTCAAATTAATTAATAAACCCATAATAAGTTCCCAAACTTAAGATTAAAACTTGCCTTTATATCCCTGTGAGTGGTGTACCTTTTTCAAAGAAGCCATTCACCTGTGATTTCTGGTTTAAGTTCACTGTGGTTTTGCCTCAAAATTTGTTTTGAAAAATTGTTTTTGGTGCATGTGCACTAAACATGTTTCTCGAAAATACCAAAAATATTCACCTTTACCCTCTCACCTTTTTTATTCTTCATCCCTTTACCCTCTATCTTTTTGATTCTCACTTCTTCCACTTATCCCGTAATTGATTCAAATGACATCTCTCGATGACGATTTCTTTGAACGAAGGGCCTATGAGAGCAACATTGAAAAACTTAAGGCCTTGTCAAAGATATCGAGATGTCGTGTTGATTATGATGAACCTTCGATTCCTATTCCCTCTCCAATGAGGGAAATGGAACGAGAAACCGAGGTGACAAAGGACCCTGTACTTTCCTCTGACTATGAAAGTGCTAAATACGTCCAACCTTCGGTTTCCCAAAAATCTAAGCTTACAATTGCTCCTAATCTTTCACGATACACGGTTATACACAAAAACCAAGAGCTTAGAGCTGTGACTGAAAATAACGGCTTACCTAATCTTCACATTCAAAAACCCGAGACCATAACGGAAGTGGTGGATATTGCTAGCTCTAAGAGCACACCACTTGTCCCACCTCCGGCTTTTATTCCTTGTGTTGGTTGTGGTGAGCCACTTTTAGGTTTTCCATGTCGTTGGTGTACATGTGTACAATGTGGTAACGATATTCGAGACGGGAGTTGTTTGTTTTGTGGATCGAGTAATTCATTTGCTTATGATCCTAACCAAAAATCATTCAACAACTCCTCAAATTTTTCCAACTACCCATCACATTCATACGAGCAAGAATCATATTATCCAAATCTCAATAATGCTTCGTATCAAAATACACCAAACCAGACTCAACAGTTTTACTGTTGTGAGTATTGTGGTGGCCCTCACTACAGCTCTGATTGTCAAATTAGGGATCGGTTTGTCTATGAACAGGTTCCTTGTAACAATCATAAATTTGGTTTTAACCAGCCCTCACAATACACAAACCCTCAACCACCGTCTCAGGACGAGTTAGCTAGAGCTGAATTTGTTATGAATCAAACTCAATTCAATAAGAATATTCAAGATAGTATAAACTGTCTTAAGGATTTGATTCTTAGAAAACAAAAGCCTCCTGTTAACTCATTTTATTATGAGGATGAAAGTGATGAGGATGAGCCATATCAAGAGGTAAAACCTAAGAAAACTTCAGATATCTTGCCAATGGGGGACAAGGAAGTCAAAAGCAATCCTCTTGAGGAGATTGATGACCTTGTTCCAATCCCAAAGGTATCTGAGAAACCTGCTGAAACTGCTTCAGTAGAAATACAGGGAGAAAAGATTATGATTGAATCTCTAGCAGTAGAAATCATGGAACTTGTAGAAACCATGACTGCTAGTCCTTCTCAACTCCCTCAATCTACTGTTATCACACCCGAAGTTCACACTCACTCTCTAATCATGGGGGATGAGCATCTTAGCACTGTTCCTAATAAGGAATCGGACGAATTAATAAAGTCTAGTGCTGAGATCCTTGTCCCAATCCCAAGAGAGTCACAGGGAACTTTGGATCATGTGTGTGATCTACCTGCTCACCCTGAAAATCCAAAAGATCATTTTGAGACTTTCTCCGATTTTAATGATGATTGTACATCTTATGGAGAAGTTGAGTATGAAGAGGCACCATTGCCTCATTCGGATGTTGACCCTCTTATTGAGGAGTTCACAAACGAACTTACTCACATCAATCCACTTCCTTTGGGAAATGACGATGGTCTCCTTGATCTCGAAGCCGATATGGGAGAAACTGAAAATCTTTTAAACTCTAATCCCAACATCGAGCTTAGTACTTCACATACTGATGAAAATTCTTTATCTTCTGGAGACATCAGTCATGTGGAAGGTTTACCTTCTGAGCTAGTTAGCTTAGAAGAAGAGAATGATGAGATTGACACTGAAATCAAGGATGAAGCACTTTGTGCAACATTATTGAAAGTCAATCTCCTCGTTTCTAAAATCGAGGCTTTCAAAGAGAAACCTATTTCATCTCCTATCCCCATAAAGGATAGTGACATTCTCTCCGATGACCCTATACCGGAATTTGAAGCCTTTACTTTTGATCCTTTGGGAGAGAATATTAGTGGCAATACCACTTCTCATTCTCATAATTCTCTCCCCGATTATGAATCATTTACCTTCGATGAGTTCTCCTGTGAACTCACGTACATCAATCCAGAATATGATTCATTCACATTTGATGAGTTCTCCTGTGAACTCACTCATGTCATGACTCCTCCGGAGTTTGATATCCCGGGGGGAGATGCTCTCAATCATGAGAATTTGCAAATTCCCACCCACCCTCCCGGGATGTTTTCGAGCTTAACCTTTGAAATCCAAAATCAGGCTAATGAGCCTGCCTTCGAGGAAGAAGATCTTATCATGATTTTCATCATGGTTTTCTTCCTTTTCTTCACCTACAGGGTGACTTCTCCTGTTCTTCACTCCTTCGGGAATGAAGACATTATATTTGATCCCGGCATTTTCATTTACCATTATCTTGAGCCGGGATTACGTCTCATCGGTGTGGAACTTTCACGTGCTTCAAATGTTTATCCAAACATCTTGAATGAAAGTCCGATGGAGATTATCTCTTCCACATCATGCTTCCCCATGGACTAATTAATTCGGGGTCGAGTCACGCTAGCGACTCGGTAAACAAAAACAGAGCATGCTTATAGGGTTTTCACCCTAAGTGTGGGGGAGTCCCCCATGCTATGATTACAGAAGTGAAAATACAAAATGGTATTTTCCACGCTTAGCTTGTAATGTTGCCCTTTTACGTTCAAAGAGTCGGCATAATAGCCGGGACTTTGAATATTGAGGACAATATTCATGCTTAGTGTGGGGGGGGGGGGGGGGGGTATTCGCTATTCTAGCGAATTTTATCACATTTTACTATCTTATACCCCCGTTTTTGACCAAAATTTTTTCAAAAATTTTTCACTTGAGCTCAAAATTTTTTGTGGTAATCAGTCCGCCTTGTCTAAACGACAAAAGGGATTGGCTAGTCCAGGAGCAAACGGCTCTTGGTAAAGACATCTCAAATCCGTTTACGGCTGGCAGTTTGCCAAAAATTGTATGGTTCCTCAGCTCCCCCGCATCCTCATAAGCAAATGAGCTGGCTAGCCCGCAAGATTATGGCTTGTGGTAAAGGCCGTGGAAAATCCATAATTGGTAATCAGCTCACCAAGATGTTGACTATTCCATCAAGAGTTGGCTAGTCCAGAAGCAAACGGCTTTTGGTAAAGACTAATCAAATCCGTTGACAGCTGGTGGTTTGCTCAAAATCACACGGTTATCAGGTGTGCCACAGTTCTTACACCTGGCTACTCCAGAAGTGATGGCTTTTGGTAAAGAGTTTAAAATCCATTAATTTTTCTCAAAAGATTGCTAGGGACTAGCAATAGTTTAGTGTGGGGGATTGATGAGTGTGTAAATACTCATCATTTTTGTCTTATATGAACTGCCAAAACATACAAAAACACCCAAATATGTATCAAAATACTTAAAATATCTTAGAGGTGTGTTTTATATGTTTCAAACACAAAATATGCAAAAACAAATGAAAAACGTACAAAGTTTGCATAATTGGCAGTTTCAGTCCCTCAAGCTTCATAAATTTGCAAAACTAGTCCCTGGTTAATCAAAACTTGTACAAATATCATAAAAGGTCCTTGGGATTCATAAGTTGTAAGAAATAGTCCTTTAAAAGTTTAAATTCACATATTTACAACTTTGGTCCCTCAATTTTGAAAAGTGTCAAAATCAGTCCCTGGGTTATTTAAAATGGAAAAATATTAAATATAACCCTTGTACTATTATATAATGGCATATTTGGTCCTTTGTGTTAAATATTTGATATTTACAGGTTCAACCCTTCAAGAATCAGAAAATTACAATAAAGGTCCCTGAAGTTTCAGTTTTGTCAATAATAGTCCCCGGGTATTTTAAATATGAAAATTATCAAACATACCCTTGTCCTATTCACATTGGCAAGTTTGGTCCTTGTGACAACCTTGGAAGATACACAAACTCAGTCCTTTAACTTTCAATAAATTACAAAAGTGGTCCTTGTGTAAATTCAAAAAACCAAACGGATCCTTTATTTACCAAAACCAAACTAAACTAAACCAAAAACCCACCCTACCCTTTCCTTACCCAGCCCACTACCAAGCCCAGTCCGTTTTTATTTAAATAAAACCCCCAGGTTTGACTTGGGTCAAACCCACCCTTCTTCCCCACCAAAACCACCAAACCACCTCTGCAATACCACTCCACCATCACCACTTGCCTCTGCCACCCCATCCCTTATCCCAATTACACTTCCCCAAGACATCAATAAATGCCACCCCCCCTAGTGATAGCCACAGGCCCCAATTGGCTCAAAAAGCTTTTTCCCGCCAATTTGATAAGTGAACAAGACTCATCCATTGGCTGCTATGAGAGGTGGGATTTGACCCTGTGGGACCCACAAACCCTCTGGGATGCTATAAAGATGAAGAGGAGCAGGGGAGAAGAAGTAATTAGTTTAGTTGTAGTGTAACTTAATCGTAGGTAAGGTATTTTAATCATTAAGTTGTATTTTAAATTAAATCAAGCTTGTATCAGTTAATTCTATGTAATTCTATCTTTAATTCAATTCAATTTCAAGTTTTCAGTTGATTCTCAGTTTATGCATTTTCATCAAATTTTCATAAATCTCAAAAAGTGTTAGTGTTGTTATTCGTTGTTATTATTGAATTCTAAAACTCAAATTAAGCTCTGACAAAGCTTTTGAGAGCTTTTAGATAAGTCAGAATCCAGTTCAGTAGTTAACCTCAAAAATTCAAAGAAAATAGAAAAAAAAAATAGGAAATCTTTGGTTTTGAAGATTGAGCATTGGACATGGTGTGTTTGGATTGCTTTTGGTATTAGTAGTCTTGTGGAAGACTGTTAGGATGATATTGGTCTTGGGTTTCTCAAGTTTCAAGCCTGGTCATATGTAAGCCTTTTTATTCCATTTTGGTATTTCACTGTGCTACAGCTTTTTATCTGCTTATATATAGTTATCTGTGTTTCTTAGGTGTATATTAGTCCTTAAATTGCTTTATATTCAGTACTTGTTCAATAAATTTCAAAGTTGCTTTATATTTCATTTTCACTATTAAAACAGTTTAACTATGATTTAAGAGTCTATGTTGTTAATTTCTGTGTTTCTAAGCTCCCACAAGCTAATTACATCACACTAGAACCTTAGGTTTCAGAATCATGGTTTTAATCTGGATTTGCTTTAAAAAGTTTTATGTTAGTCTGAGTTAGGGAGTGTTTGGCTTAGAAGGTTCTGAGGTGCCCTTGTGTGATTTAGTTGTTGATTTCTGTTTAAGCTAATCACATTAGGTCTGAAATGTTCTTGTAAGTCATAATATAGATAACCATTTAGCAATAAAAAGTCAAAACACCCCCAATCCAACCCAACAGTTAACTGTTGGGTCAGTTGGGTCCAAATCCCACCCCATTAGTTTACAACTTAGGAATTTAGCTTAGAATAGCTGTATTACATCTTATCATAACTCAACAAGCTCACTAGATTCATTTTAAATTCAGAAAAGTCAACTTTTCAAGTTTATCTAAAAAGTCAATTTGCCTAAGTCTCAAATTTTACCTAAAGTTCAAGTAATTTTAATGATTTTTGTGTTTGCTCTCTGGGTTTAAAATTTGTTTGTATTGGTTCTCTACCATTTCAACTTTGGATTCCCATGATTCTTGCATTTTATTAATTTTTCTTGAGGTGTCCATTGCCCCCCAAAGTAGGCTGCAGGCCCATCTGCTGCCCTGCACACCAGCAGACACCACCACCACCACCACTTGGTGGTGGTTTTCCAGCCAAACCAGTGGCCCCAGGCCACCATCCTTGCACCATTCAACCCTCCCCCTACCAGGCTTCACCAATTGACCTTTAGTTTGACCTGGGAATCCCTGGGTCCCACCTAGAATACCCCCCAAAGTCTGTCCCTTATTTCAGTCTAATAGCAATTTTCCAAGTGCTTAATATTAGCTTATTGCTTATTTTGTGGGAACTTTTGGTTTCTTTCTGCTTAAACATGCTCACCTAAGTCATTTGTATCAGTTTTAGCCAAAGTGGGTCCCACCTTAAGCCATTTAAGCCTATTTTTCATTTTGGTCAAACAAAGTCAACTGTTGGGGTTTTAGCTTTCATTTCAGCTTATTTTTAAGTTTTAAAATAGTTGTTTTCACAAAAAGTCTTTGTTTTTAGATGTAAAACAAGTTTATAAAAGAAAAATCCAAAAAAAGTTAGTTTTAAAATAAGTGATAGTTTCTATTTAATTCAAGTTAATTTTAATTTTCATTTTTAGATTTTAATTAAGTCACTAGTGTTTTTATATTTTTATTAAATACCTTATATAGTAAAGTAATTTTGATAATTTTTTCAGATTTTTATTTTGTCATTTAGTGTTAATTAGATTTAATTTTAATTTTCTTTATTATTAATTAATATCAAATATTAAATAGCTTAATTAGTTTTTATAAGGTTAAATCTAGTTTTTATAATTTTCCTAGTTCTAATATAGTATAATAAGTTTTTAGAAAATATAATTTTGAATTCTACTGTTCATTTTCTATTTTTCTTATTTTATTTGTTTAAAATAGACTTAAGTTAATTAAAAGGTAAATAATTAGTTGTTTAATCTTAAAACATAATTTTTAGAGTTTTTATAATTTTTTAGGATTCCAGTGATGGTTAAGTAATTTTATAAATTTTCTTGTAATTTTCTAAGTTAATCTAGTATTAATATTAATTAAAAGTAGTTTAATTAGTTTAATTAAGTTAAATAGTTTATAATTAATTACAAAACCACAAAAAGACAAAAATATTATTTTTAATTTTTTATAGTTTCTTTAAGTTCTAATTTAGGTTTAGAAAATATTTTGGCAAAGTTTTAGTTTAATTTGTATTAGTTATAATTATTAGTTTATTTAAATTAGATTTTAATTTAGATTTTAAATAGTTTAATTAATTAAATAATAGTTTAATATTATTTTAATCACTTTTATAATTTCTTTTTCATTTTTGATTTTAAGTTTTGAAAAGTGTCAAAAGCACCCCCTGTAGTTTGATAATTACCAAAAACCCACTTTTCTAGTCCGATACGTGATCTTAATTGTGAATTTGTGCATATATCTGGTATCTGATTATTGTGAATATTATATCTGTTTGTCAATACCAAAATAACAGTAGCAAAATCAATTCCATATCATCTGGGCTACTGTCCTCAGTGCCACTCACTCATAAATGATTTCCAAAGCACCATTTCAATCTCGTCGGGACTTTAACGACCCGGGAAAACACTATATTATCACCGGAGTATTGATTCTAGGCTGTCTTTGACTTGTTGACCTTGGTCAATAATAATTAGGTGGTTCGGGCTCAATCAGTTGTCCACTGGAGTTTTTGGTGATTCAAAGACAACTCCAGGCATACATCTGGTTTCTAGAACAACCTGAGGTTGGATGTGTGCGGTACTTCATGAGCTAGGAGTTTGCACCTTGTCCTTTGTCACTGATGAGGCGAAAAATGATCCGTTTTTAGGGGGTCATTTAAGCCCGAATCCGACTTTATTTGATCAAATATTGCCCTAAATCGTTCCTTTTGTGATTTTAGGTGTTTGGAGAGTGAATTCTGGAAAAGAAGCCATTTTGGACGTTTTTGGAGCATAAAAGTGAAGAAAACGGCAAAGTATCAATTTTCCATGCTGAAGACACTAGGTGACGGCGTCAAGAGTTACACCCTGACGGCGTCAGACATCAAGAATAAAACACCGTAGTTGATGAAGGCATCAAAATCCATCCTGACGGCGTCAAAGTCCCAAGAATAAAATACCGTAGGTGGTGACGGCGTCACATAGGCCGTCATAAGTAGATCAAGGCCGTCCGAGGAAGTATTTGGCGGCGAGGTGACGGCGTCACATGCTTGTCTTGACGCCGTCAGCCTAGTTTTCCTATATATAGTTTTCTAGTTTTTTCATTAAAAAGGAGAGAAGTTTTGGTGAAACCCTAAAGACGAATTTGGTGCCTCTTTTACAGGTTTTTCAAGGGTTCCAAACCCTTGATACCTTGCATTGTAATTGAGATAAGTGTTCTTCTAATTCAATCAATATGTCTATGTGTTGGTTGTTTATATCTTGTTCTTGTCTCAATCCCATTATGCTAGGCTAGATCTCTTTTGTGTTTGCTTAGATCTAATGAAACCTAGATGTTGATTATGTGTTGATTACTTGTTTATTCTTGTTCTTGGATGAATGATTTATATGTTAGGCTTAAGAAAACTGGCAGATCTCCAAATGGTAACATGCTTGAACGTCTTAAGAAACATGAACCGAGGTGTACTAGGTCTTTATTGGTTGTATTTAATGCATGAGCCACTGTTTACAATCCCTATAGTTGTGCTGGGTCATGGTGTAGGAGGAGATAAGAGCTCATAGAGTTGGGGAGTTATGTATGCCACCCCACGAATGGTATTAAGGAATACAATCCGTCATCCATACAAGTATAACAAGTAATTAACGTGTAAAAGATATCTAGGGAGTAGTGAAGTCTAAGTAAACACAATTTCTCCAATTACTGCTCACAACCTTAGTATAATTTAGTTTAATTTCACTTTCAGTATTTTATTTTGATTATATATTAGTTTTGGGTTAGTTGAATAGCAACTAATTCCGCCCACTCCTTCAAAAACCGAGATTTTAATTGCTTTCATAAAAATATAAAAATACAAAAATAATCATCCCTCACCTCTAGAACTAGTAATTAGGCTTTCTAATCCTAGCGACACTATTCCTAAGCTGAACGATCAATCCCCCGGTACTTGTCACTATACTATACTACAACGATTAGGTACACTGCCTGGTGGGGGTTGTAAGCTTCTCGAGATCCCTCGAGAGGTAAAGCAAGGTGCGATTCCCACGCATCAAGTTTTTGGCGCCGCAGCCTGGGGAATAGTTATTGTCTAGGTTAGGATTTCTTTTTATTAGGTCTACTTGCTAGATTCCTTTCTAGTAAGATTTTATTTTTATTTTTAGGTCTTCTTTAGTCTATCTTATTTCTTCGTGCCTTTGTTCGTAACTCTTTACCATCCGACATCATGGAAGGTGGTAACATCTTTGAACCCGTCATCCCACCACAACAAAACCCACCACTAGAACCCCTTAGGCCCCGAACCTTAGGAGAGTACTCCCGGCCTAGCCATCAAGGCTACCGAAACACCATTGAGCTCACCGGAGCCAATGTGACCCCCTTGCGATCCGACACCATCCGGTTGGTGCAAAGCGGATGTGCATTCCATGGACTTCGTTCCGAAGATCCAAACCAACATCTTAAGGACTTTCTCAAAATCGTAGATTCCATATACCCAGATGTTGAAACTAGAGAGACTACCCGTTTACGCCTATTCCAATTCTCTCTAAGGGATCAAGCTAACCAATGGCTTGAGCGGTTACCCGCGGGATCCATCACCACATGGGACAATCTCGCCAATCACTTCCTTACCCAATTCTTTCCGCCGGAAAAGACTGCAATGCTTAGAAGGGACATTTTGTGGTTTGAGCAACAGCGGGGTGAAACTTTCTACGAAGCTTGGGCCCGTTTTAAGGATCTCCTCCACAAGCTCCCTCATCATGGCATAAACCTTTGGTTATTAGTCCAGATTTTCTACGGCCATGTTGACTATCACACTAAGCGCACCATCGACAGGGCCGCGGGAGGTAAACTGCGTGATAAGAACGCCGAGGAGTCTTGGGCAATTATCGAGGAGCTCGCCACTGACAATCAGGAATTCTGGGAGTTTAAACATACGATAGAAGCGGCCATCAATGCAGTCTCGACATCTGGAGGAACCACCGAAGTACCCGATGAACTCTTATGCGAACTTGAAGCAAAGGTTGACTATTTTGAGGAAAGGCAAAGGCGACCTTTGAGTCCTAGACGGGCTACTGTCAATTCTGTCTCAAAAACAACTTCGGCACCATTATCTGAATCACCCTCTAGGGAAAACGCCGAGACTTTTCAGAACTATGCCCCACCTTGTTCCCCTCCTAAGGAGCTTAGCTCGGAATTTGAGGCTAGGATGAGAGAATATATGGCAACTCACTCAGATCGGCTTGCTAGATTCGAAGAAGCAGTTTATAAGCAGAAAGAAGAAATGCAGGAGAAAATGAATGAGGTGTTGAGTCTATTGGAGGAGTATGCCAATCAGAAAACCCCCGAACGAATACTACTAAGGAAAGAAAGCGCCACTCCCACCACCCAATTTGTTAATTCCATCACCATTGTCCATAAAGATAACGAGAAGGTAGAAACTCCTGCTAAACAAACCTTAGAAAAACAACCAGAGTCCCAACCTTTGAGTTACTACCTGAAACATGACATAAACGAAAACACCATAACAAATTGGATTAAGGGTGATGGGCGTAACCAATCCTCCGGACAGGTTCCTAAGAAAGAGGAAGAAGAGGAAGATGAGTATGATACGCTTCCTGGAGGATCAGTATTCGAGAGGTTGCTGGTACAGAAAGTGGCTACTAAGCAGGTAGCATGTGGGAACTTTGAAATACCAACAAGCATCGGGGACTTGAAATATCTTAGTGCTTTCGCCGACCAAGGATCGGAAGTAAATCTTATGCCCCTAACTACCTACATCCAACTAACGTCAAAAATGCCAGCACCTACTCGTGTTAGGTTATCTCTTGTTGGACACTCGTACGTATACCCCCTAGGAATCGCAGAAGACGTATTAGTTAATGTTGCAGGATTCATGTACCCCGTTGATTTTATGATCATCGATGATAAAGGGGATGGATGCACGCCAATAATTCTTGGGGCACCATTCCTCACCACCGCTAGGGCTGTCATTAAGTATGAAGGTAGGAAGATTGAGCTTAAATCTGGAAAAAGAAAGATTAGTTTCCCCATGACCCCGCAAAGTGGGCATGAGAATTTAAGTTGGAGAATGATCAAAAATAACATTGGCACGACACCCATTCGTGTTCAGAATAAGATTCTTGCATGGGAGGCAAGGATCAAAAGCTACAAGAAAGCTAAGGATGAAAGAAGAAAAAGCAATAAGGTTCCGATTGAACTCGAACATACTCGACATGAAAAAAATCATACACCGTTTGAGGAAGGGAACTTGGTACTCTTGAGACACTCGGAAACAACAATACCACCCGATAAACCAAGTCCTTGGTGGTATGGGCCATTCACAATCGAAGGATTGGGCCAAGATGGGGTAGCTAACTTGAGAAGCAAATTAGGTGGGAAGGTGATTGCGAGTACCGACAGATTGAGGCACTACCACCATAACAGTAATGATCGCAACTATATGGGGTATATCATTTCAAATGATGAGATCACGTAGTAACCCATGACTTTGAGTCTAGCTACAAGACTCGTAAATAAAGAAAAGCGCTTCTTGGGAGGCAACCCATGTTTTGTGTGATTTTATTTGTTTGATTGTTATTTGCTTCCGTATGCATGTTTTATTTTTATTGTTGGTTGATCATGTTTCTCAATTAAAATGTGGAAATATTTTATTATGTTGTTTGGCCTAGTCTTAACTCCAACCTAAAGGTATTTTTGCAAAAGATAAGTGTAAGGGGAAACCCCAAATATGTTTTCAAGAAACCGATCATGATTCTCCACAATATTAAATGAACATGTATATTCGTATTTGTTAGAGTCAAATGCTTGTATTGAGTCATAATGAAGTTTTGCAGGATTTTCCAGGAAGTAGGACGAAGTTTTTCCAGAGATTTTCCGGAAACTTAACATAAGAATTTCTGCAGGTCCATTCTGACGGCGTCAGAGTATTACTCTTGACGGCGTCAGGAGTTAAAAATCTGGAAATTTTACCGGTTTTGTTTTTCTAACGGAGTCTTATGGTTTTTGTGAATTATTAAGTTTTATAATCTCCAGGAAATCTGCAAACTTCATTCCACAAGCATTATATCTTATCTTGTTTTCTAGGATTTAGTAACTTATATAGGATGCCGCCGATTTTACGCGAGGTTGCCTTGTCTATTGTTGTCAGGATTTACAGGTTATTTTTGACAAGAAGATGATTTATATTCTGGAAGGGAAGCTTTGATTGTTCGTTTTCTTGGAAGAAGATTTAACCTGGTCAACCTAAAATCCATACCGAGCGAATCAGGGGAGTATTTGATTTCATTCTCTTTACTTTTTCACTTTTACATTCTTTACTTGAACATTGGGGACAATGTTCATCTTAAGTGTAAGGGGAGGGTAAAAAGATGATACCTTACATATGCACTTTCGCTTGAGTTTGTTTCGTTTGATGGTAGATGTGTAATAAAACTACGAGAAATACTTGTTAGTGTAATTTTAGCGCCAAATTTAAAATTTTTTACAACATTTAGGAGTGAAACTTTAGCCATAGCAAGCGTCTCATGGATAGGAGATTGTATGACTAGCACATAACCATATAATCAGAAAAATTTTCCACCCAAAAATGTGAGGTTCGCCTTTAGATTTGATAGGAAAAGCATTTACTACTAGTGCTTATGAGTGTACCGGTAGCATTTAGATTCTAGAACTTGCGTTAGTGATGCATCCCGAGACCGCTAGTGAGACTACATTCGTGTGGTAGGATTTACTACATGATAAGAGGCATTAGGATCACCCTTGTGTTAAACCCGTATTATAATTACTTGACCATTTAAGTCATATTACTTGGCTAGTTAAGTCAACTAATTTTTCCCACACCCTTAGCGTTGTACTCATTTTTAGTACACGAAACCCCTAGTACACCCCTCCGAGCCTATCTTTTCGTTTCTAACTTTAAGCATTTTACTTAAAGGAAGAATTTGTTACACCCCACTTAAATGTACAACCAAATCGCCTTAGCCTTCCGTGTATGCGCTCATTTTTAGTGCATTATTGTTATTTGTTAAACCCTAAGTTAACTTTCTAATTGATTACATGGTTGCTAAGTCGAGTCATATCCTTGTACATATTGTTTTGGGACGATTGGGACTCATGGGTAAGTACTTATTTTATGGAGTAATGGGGAAGAACATCATTTATTACCCCCATATATACGTTAATCTTAAAAGTGCTCCAAGTGTTTTGATTTTCTTAATTCGAGTCATTAGATTAGTTTAATGTAAAGTATGTAAAGATTCAAGTGTAAGGGGAATGCTCATACCCCTATGATGTATTATTTTGGATGGTAGGGTAAGAGTGTATGCAAAAAAAAAAAAAAAAAAAAAAAAAAAAAAAAAAAAAAAAAAAAAAATACGGACTACCATCCCGTTTTTATTCTATGTTCATTTTATGTTTTTGTTATTTCTCATTTGTTAGCTTAAGTCGAGTCTGGTCTTGGCTTAGCAACGCCATCTTGTACATGTAATTAACCAAGATTGTTAACTCGCCACCAGTAAAACTTCCTTTATCCAACAAAACCGTGTAATTCATATCCCTATACCTAACGTTACAACCCTTTAAAAGACCTCTTTGATAGTTTATCCTAGGTGCTTACGCCATGTGGTGGAGGTTTGATCCTTTCCCAAGCCTATGGTAATCTATTTTGCTATGACAGGTAGTGAGAGATATCTTCCATTTCCATAATGTTATATTACTTTATTACACCCGAGAGATGTGAGTATCTAAACACTATTTGTGAGGTGCTTGTGTATGACCTCCGTGCTTGTCTATTGGTCTTTAGTGGAACGATTATTTGTTGTAATTACTTTTATATTAGTGTTAAATGACCCCTAACTTGTCTTTTGAGTAGAATAAAAGCTCATTTGCTTGAGGACAAGCAAATCTCAAGTGTAAGGGTATATGATGAGGCGAAAAATGATCCGTTTTTAGGGGGTCATTTAAGCCCGAATCCGACTTTATTTGATCAAATATTGCCCTAAATCGTTCCTTTTGTGATTTTAGGTGTTTGGAGAGTGAATTCTGGAAAACAAGCCATTTTGGACGTTTTTAGAGCATAAAAGTGAAGAAAACGGCAAAGTATCAATTTTCCATGCTGAAGACACTAGGTGACGGCGTCAAGAGTTACACCCTGACGGCGTCAGACATCAAGAATAAAACACCGTAGTTGATGACGGCGTCAAAATCCATCCTGACGGCGTCAAAGTCCCAAGAATAAAATACCGTAGGTGGTGACGGCGTCACATAGGCCGTCATAAGTAGATCAAGGCCGTCCGAGGAAGTATTTGGCGGCGAGGTGACGGCGTCACATGCTTGTCTTGACGCCGTCAGCCCAGTTTTCCTATATATAGTTTTCTAGTTTTTTCATTAAAGAGGAGAGAAGTTTTGGTGAAACCCTAAAGACGAATTTGGTGCCTCTTTTACAGGTTTTCAAGGGTTCCAAACCCTTGATACCTTGCATTGTAATTGAGATAAGTGTTCTTCTAATTCAATCAATATGTCTATGTGTTGGTTGTTTATATCTTGTTCTTGTCTCAATCCCATTATGCTAGGCTAGATCTCTTTTGTGTTTGCTTAGATCTAATGAAACCTAGATGTTGATTATGTGTTGATTACTTGTTTATTCTTGTTCTTGGATGAATGATTTATATGTTAGGCTTAAGAAAACTGGCAGATCTCCAATTACTGCTCACAACCTTAGTATAATTTAGTTTAATTTCACTTTCAGTATTTTATTTTGATTATATATTAGTTTTGGGTTAGTTGAATAGCAACTAATTCCGCCCACTCCTTCAAAAACCGAGATTTTAATTGCTTTCATAAAAATATAAAAATACAAAAATAATTATCCCTCACCTCTAGAACTAGTAATTAGGCTTTCTAATCCTAGCAACACTATTCCTAAGCTGAACGATCAATCCCCCGGTACTTGTCACTATACTATACTACAACGATCAGGTACACTGCCTGGTGGGGGTTGTAAGCTTCTCGAGATCCCTCGAGAGGTAAAGCAAGGTGCGATTCCCACGCATCAGTCACCTCAGGTTCATGTTCCACTACCTTTTGAGGAGAGGAAGAAGAGGTAGTACGAATCGCTGGTTCATCATATGAAGCACCACTTCTTGTTGTGATCGCCTTAGCATCGCCCCTCGGGTTAGCAATCGTGTTGCTTGGTAAAGTAGTACCTGAGCCCGAGGGTCGATCATTTAAAGACTTCTTGATATCATAAATCTGGCTGACCAGCAACTTGTTCAACTCTTCTTGGGACTTCATGAATTGCTTTAACAACTCATCAAATAAAGGCCCAGTTGGAACAATGGCTTGATTTAGATTAGGAAAATTTTGAGCTCGATTGTTCGGGTTGGGACCTTGGTTGAAATTTCCTTGATTTTGATGATGGAAATTCCCTTGATTCTGGTGGTTGTTTCCATGAAAATTCCCGGGATTGAAATTACCCTGACCTTGGTTCCGGTTAAAGTTTCCTTGATTTTGATGTTAGAAACGGTGATTTTGGAAACCTTGGTTTTGATTTTGAAAACCGTGACCCTGATTGAAGTTACCTTGGTTTTGAAAACCTTGGTTCACTCTATTTTGATTTTGGCTACGGTTTTGGACATTTTGGTTTTGATTAAAACCGGGAGGTCCAGGATAATGGTGAGGACGATAGTTCAGGTCCATAGGAGGGCGGTATTGATTGCCTCCTTGATTTTGGGACCCGACAACAGCATGAGCTTCATATGAAGTACCATCAGTAGCTGTGCAATTGTAGTAGGCATGCGGCCCACCACAAGTCACGCAGACTTCCACTTTTTTAACCTCAGTAGGTGGAGGATGTTGTGGAAATGAAACTTTCTTTGTTTTGGCGAGAACAAAAGCCTGAATCGCTTCTGTGAGCTTGTCAAGCTTAGCATCCGTGCTAGATTGACCCATAGAAGATGAAGTGGAAGGACCCACATTGATTTGAGAAACAATCGGTTTGCTTCGTGTAGAGCGAACCTTGGACTTGTTTTCTATGATTTGCAAAGCTTCTATGCATCTCTGTGATGGGTAAATCTCCATGAAAAAGGGGCAACTTTCGTGTAGCCATGGTTTCCGATAGTTTGGTCGACTAATCCAAGGGGTTTGAGCCCACCGCCATACAGACACAAAGCGGGTAACGCCCTCCTCTTTTAGGTGCAACACTAGGAGTCATTTCATTCTAAAACTAGCCTAGTTTAGGGGCTTTCAATCTAACACCTCAAGCACCACATATGTTTCAAATAAGTTCTTTAAGGTCCATAATTAACCAATGCAGTTGGCCTACTAGGTTACAAACTCACATTAGCAGTTAGTGTCCCAGAAAAAGAAGTTTTCATAGATCAGTGACCAATAAAAGCATATCCATGTTCAATGAAAAGGAAAAAAGGTTGATGTATCACTAACTCTGCAGTGGTCATAACTCACACTACCTCTTTCACATTAATGATCAAAGCTTGTAACTATATTGACATAGAAAAGAATCTCAGAACCTATCTGATTTCTATTCATCTCACCATAATATCTTAAATTTTCAAAAGTTTATACAAAACAAGGTAATCATAAAAGCATTCACTTCATAAAGTTGATAGAGAAATATAATGAAAAACACAAGTGAAGTATAAGGTGGAAATCTATGCTCAAGGACAAAAATGATAACTCTATTAAAGCTTAAACCAAAGCTTGTGCTTTTGGAATTTCCTTGTATGTAAAATCATTAAAGAGAAATGCATTGAGGTCACGCATAAAGGGTGATTAGGAGATTATTTCAAACTCAATATAACAAATCTAAGCATGAGTCCATATGCGATATACCCCATCCTGAATGCATAATCGTTTGTAAATGACAATATGTTCAGTCTTCAAAGTTCATATACTTGCACATATTGCAACTTTTGAGGCTTATAGAACCATTTGATTGGTTGGAAATATAAGGTCAATATAGTAAGTCAATGACTGGTTGCAGAAAAAAGTACGCCAACAAGGTAGGTTTGGTTGTCTCTTTGTAGTTATATATACTTATATTTGATTACCTTAAGCCTCAACCTTATGTGTTTGACTAGTTAATTATGACTTTATGTTTCATTTGGTTCCCACTTTTGGAGCATCATCATAACTAATTAAGAATCAAAACTCTGTTGTAGGTATATAAAAATAATAAAATAGTTGGTTCAGTACTTCCGTTACAACTCTATTTCCTCAAGTAAAGGTGACAAGGGAACAGTTAACTTGTTTATGAGGTTTTTCTGCAGTGACCTGCTAACTGACCCTTTAAGTTTCCAAACGAATAAATGGTTCTATAAGGCTCAAACTTGTCCCGCTTCTCTTCCTAGAAACTAGAATAGTTACTATTACACCAATCATCAAACTAATAAAACAACTCAAAGATAGTCCTAAAAACAAATAAAGTTAACAAAAAAAATAAGCAGGTTGTGCTACTTGTTCACATCATATTTAGCATGTAGAAGCAATTATTAACAGCGCATAACCAAAAACCCCAATTGAAGATGCCTACACTAGTTTGTGTTTCACTTTTGTAACCTCTTATGTATCATAAGCTATCAATGACAAATCAGATAAAAGAACTATAAATCATCCGTAATGAGATTACTACAACTTTCAGCATCAGTTGATTTTTTTCATTCCTTAAACTCTTTTATACTCAAAAAGGGTGTTTGGATAAGTTGTTCAAGAGATTAGTTTTTTGATTTGCTTATTCTGTAGAAAATTGCAATAAGACTTGATGAAAGGACGATGCGTATGTAAGTAATCTGAATCCATATTATATTACGGTTAGGTTAGAAATGGGGGTAGAAAAGTTTTTTCACCCTAAATAGCATTTTGAAATAAGTAGCTTATTAGAAACAAGTTATTTTACCCCAACATAAATAGATAAACAGTTGAAATTATCCGAACACTCTAAGGTTGCGTTTAGCAAGAGAATAACACCCTATTTTCCACAAAACGTTCTGTACATAACAAGTAAAATTGCGTTCAAATTGGCTTTGATTCTGAAAAATTATCCACAAAACTGAATTTTCACAAAACACATGTTTGACGTTTTCCTCATTTCCTTTGTACCCCAAACCCCTACTTTCCTTCATTCTGCGAAAAATACAACTTCTTTTAACATTTTTTCTAAATTTTCAACTCTTTCCAACCCCCCCCCCCCTCTCACTCCAAAATTCCCACAAAAATTAAGATAGAAAATTCGCAAATGTTTCTTCCAACTAGTTGCACCCTAAACACTAATAATAAAGACATAAGTAGAAATATAAGCCGAAAAGTTTCAAAATAAGCTACAAAAAGTGAGCTAGCCGAAAACCACATAAGCCCGCTATATAAGCCTAAACAAACACCCACAAAAACTAGCAAAACACACCACACTAATAATAAAGAAACCAAGTAGAAATAATACCATCAAATCATTCCAAGCTCTCAACTGGTTTAGGACCTAAAAATAACAAAATCCCATATCAGAAAACATTTAAAAAAAAGAATAAGATCTAATAAGAAAACAAACCATGTTGATCAGGATGTCGGCCATCTTTACCCCAACCAATACCACGAGTAGAATCCATGTACTGTAGAACAAGATGACGACACTTTTGAAGATGATTAACACCTTCAATCCTGTAACACCAACGGAGCTTATCTCGAATGATCTTCGATGTCTCGATGTCGATCCATTTCTCTCTAACAAGATGTTCACGTATTTCAATCATTGCTACTGGATCCTTGTACGGGTTCTCATGGTCGAAATCTGGGGGCTGTTCATCGAACACTACTTCCTTCTTTCTTCCCATTTCTTGTTCTTTTTCTTTTCGGCTGATGCACCTACTACTGTGTGTGTGTTTTTTGTTTTTGGGTTTTAAAGGATATTTGTGGTAGGGTGTGTTTCATACATTTTGACTTTTTTATGTTTTATGTTTTAAGGTTGTAAAGTGAACAATAAGGGTGTAAACGAGCCGAGCACTGTCAAGCTCGAAATTAGACTCGAGCTCAATTATTTTGACATTTCAAGCTCGAACTTGATAAATAATCGGAATATCAATGGCTCAATTAACAAAATCTATGGCATATCAATGGCTCAAACTCGACTCGAGCTTAGTTAACAGAATCTAATAGCCTAATTACCAAGCGACATAGAAAAAACCACAAAAAGACATAAAATAGCATAAAATGATTTTTTAAACCCTAAACAGCGTCATCCGCACGCCTAATGCATAACAAAGTAATACAAGCAACTAGGGGTGTCAATCGGGGTCGGATCTATTGGGTTCTGAAAAATAAAAACCAACCGCGCAACCGACCTGATAAGCTATTGGGTCTAGCGGGTCTATCGGGTTGTCGCGTTAGGTCCATCGGGTTATCGAGTTACATGCTAATCTCAACCCACAATTTACTTTATTTATTAAAATACCACTAAACATGAAATTAATATAAAACGAAAACGAATAAGACATTTGTATTTCCTATACCCTAATATATAACACAAAAGCAAACAGGTCAAAGTATATTACAAGTAGCCATTTGCTCTGAATTTTTCGGTCAATAGTTATGTCGTTTTTTCCCACTTGTAGCACCAATTTATAAAATAGAGAAAAGCAACTAAGCTACTGATGCAAATATGCAAATACACTAGAACCAAGTTTAAAGATGCAAATTATAAATTGTTATAAGAATTGTGACTAATGGACTATAATAAACGAGCATTAAAAAATTATAGATTTGTTAATGGACAATATAAACAACTCGATACCTGATAACGAACCAATTAAAACCATAAACCGACTCTTTTAGGCGATCATGTTTATTAGGTTGACCCGATAAACCCGATAGGCTAAGTTGAAGCCGAATCAACCCGACACTATAAAGCCTTATCGAGTTTGGGTCGGGTTCGAATCGGGTCTGGTTGAACCATTTGACACCCCTACAAGCAATAATGAGTATGTTTGGTAAAAGTAGCTACAAATTGTTAGATGTAAGCTAATAACTGGTAATTGTAATAGGCAGATGAGGATGATAGCTACAAGTTGTTTCTTCTTTGTTTTATATTGTTGTTTGGTAAGATAATTGTAACTGTATTTGTAAAGCATAAAATGACGTAAAAGGACATTTTCATAGGCTGAAGAAAAATGAGAACCCGTCAATCATTGATAACATATGTTCCATATTGAAGAAGGGGTCATTAAGTGTTTTTTTTTTCATGACAACGAACATCATGAGTTTATATAATCGTTTGTAATTTTGATGATGATGGAAGATGTTGCAAGTTTAACTAGTACGCGTTTTGGTTCTTAGTAAATAAGACAAACTAGATAATATAGAACATAAAAAATAATATGTTATTATGTTAACTATAAACTACGGAGATGAAAACTTTAAACAAGTTCTAGTTCAATGAGAGAAGAAAGGAACATGTAGTCATATGTTAATTAAACAAAAGGTAATTAAGTAATTTCAAGTTTAGACAGCTCTAGAAAAATTAAAACTTCATTTGTTAGCTTTTTGTTTAAGAGTTGTATGATTAAAATAAAAGCTTGATGTTTGAGTTACCAAACGAAGCTTTTTAATTTGAAGGAGTTTGTAAAAAACTTACAACTCTAAAAAAAAACTTTAAAAATTCCTTCTTTTGTGGTTCTACTCAAGAAATTACCTCCCGCGGAGGCATTGAGAGAACCCTAATCAGCTTGGCTCACGCCATTGTAAAAAGTATCAAGTTGCATCAACTCTGAGAAACCATGATGTAGACACTTGCGAAGTAATTCTTTGAAACGATCCCACGCTTCACCAAAAGATTCATCATATTTCTGAGTGAACTTGGTGATTTCGTTCTTAAGACTCGTGGTCTTGGAAGGTGGGAAGAATTCATTCACAATTTTTTTGACAAGATCTTCCCATGTCTCAATAGATCTAGGAGGTTGTTTTTCAAGCCAAATCCGGGCTTGTCCCTCCAGAGAGAAGAAGTTTGATTGCTTCACAAGGGACATTCTTGTACTTGATGGTGGAAGTGATTTTATTGAACCATCGAATGTGAGCATGAGGATCGTCCCTCTCAAAACCGTAGAATTGACTTGAGGTTACAAGATTGAGTAACCCGGTTTTGAGCTCAAAATTATCGGCCACGATGGCTGGAACAACAATGGCATCCCCGTAACCCTCGATGGGTGCTTGGAGAAGCTCACACATGGGGTGGTCTTCCGCCATGGTGACAGTGGGTGTGGCAACAGTACGGATCTCAGATCCGAATGTTGGTGCTGAATGTCTACGAGGTCTTCGAGGTTTCCTGACAAGCTCACGTAATGGGCTCGTGGACCATGAAGAACGAGTGCGCATGCTCTAGAGATAAAACCAATCAAAACAAAATCGAGGCAAATCCACAGTGAACTTAAACCAATAATCACAAGCAAGTGGCTTCTTTAAGAAAGGTACACCACTCACAGGGATACAAAGGCAAGTTTTAAATCTTTGGTTCGGGAACTTATTATGTCCACACCCCCAGTTGGTAGGTGTTGTGTCTTGGTTTGCGAAGGTTGGTTTTTATGTATTTATTATTATTCACAAGAAAAGACGGATGTTTTTGGGGTTTTGTGTATGGGTTAAAAAACTTTTGGACAATATTTTTGGTATCGTTTCGTTTACCAAAATCGTATTTCTTTAAGAATCACCTTAAGAGAATAACAATATAGAAAACGTAACGATCTGTTTTGTTGTTTTTATTTTTTTGGTGTTTTAACACTTTAGGAAAAGTGTTAATGACTTTTTTATGTTTTGATTTAAAATTTACAAAAGTGATGGTATTTGTACAGTGATGATGGTGAAATAACACTAATCTCAGAAGACGCTATAGAAACGCTCACACCTCCCCGGCAGCGGCGCCAAATTTTGATTGGCTCAGAGGCAGTCAACTAAAGTCAACCACAGATGCGGTCAATATAGTCAAACTACCTAGACCAATGCTTCCGGGTAATAAAGGGTATCACCAAGTCGTTATGTCCCGACGAGGTGTGGATTGTGTTTTAGCGTGCTTGTGATAGGGTGATTATTCACAGAAAAGGGTTGTAATGAGAATTATTTGAGAATTATGAAATAAAATAGCTTAGGAAAGCTATGTGATTGATTACGAGAATTTAGGTTAAGAAGAAATGATCTAAAACTTAAAAACGTACGTTTTAATTAAAAACGTACGTTTTAATTAAAAACGTACACTGACGTACGTGATAAAAAGTACAAGTGATTAACTAAAAAGGCTACGAGTGTGAAATTATTATTTTTACAATCCTAATAAACAAAGAAAATCTTTAGAAATAGAAAGATTATTTTCACACTATTTAATTATTTATTATTAATTAATTACTAATTACTTATTAATTAACTAATTATATTGTTTTAAATTATTAAAAATTACTAAAAAGACTTAGATAATTAAGAAGAATTTTATAAATCTAATTAACCATCACAGGAATCTAAAAAATTATAAAAAGTTGGTTTTATGTATTTTTAAACTAATTTACTAATTATTATTCTAATTATTAATTAATTACTAATTAAACTAATTATATTCTAAAAAATAGAAAATGAACAGTAGAAATTCTAGAAAAATTCCTAAAAATGTTTAAACTTATATAAAAGCTAGAAAAATTATAAAAACTAGGTGTTACTTAATAAAATCTAATTATGCTATTTAATTCTTAATTATTAATTAATAATAAATTAAACTAATATTAATTCTAAAAACCACTAAATGACAAAGGAAAAATCTGGAAAATTTTCTAAAATTTCTTTAATATAAAATAAGATTAATAAAAATATAAAAAGGCTAGAGTGCTTATAAATAAGCTAAAAAGAAAATTAAAAAGATAATTTCTATTAAATAGAAGCTATCACTATAATTAAATTTGGTTTTTTTGTGTTTTTTTCTTTTTCCAAACTACTTTAACACTAAAAACTAACAACTTTTACAAAATCACTTTGAATGAAACTCAGAAAATAAGCACTTGAGTGCTTATTAGCCTAATCAGTTGACTTTCTTTGACCAGATGAGAGATTAAGCTCAAATGAGCTTATGTGGGGTCCACAATGGTGAATTCTAGTTCAAGTAACTTAGTTGGATATGTTTAAGCTAGATTAAAACAAATAAGCTACATGAATAAGCCAAGAAGCCAGGTTAAGCACTTGGTTGTCTTGATTCTGAACTGAAAATGGGACAGATATTTGGGATGATTTAAGGTGGGGTCCACTGAGCCTAAGCTTGCAAGCTTGCTCAAAAATGAAAGGTGGACAGGAGGGGGGTTGAAAGTATCCAATTTTGGCCTGTTGGACCCACTGAGGTGGTCAGGAACAACCACCAAAGTGGTGGTGGTAGTGGTGGTCTGCTGTGCACAGGGGATATCCTTCCCCTGCAGGTGACTTTGAGCCCCAGTAACTTAAACACAAAAATTCACAAAAATGTAATGCTTATAGGAATCAGTAGTTTAACTGGTGCACTACCATATGTAAAAAGCACGGGTCCTAGATATACCCACAAAATTCCAAATAATTCTTGCAAAAATTGAGATTTCAGCACAATATAGAATTTGACTTTTTAGCTTTTTACTCTTGTTTGACTTTGGTGGATTTCTAAGCTACTTCACTGACTGATTATGACAAAATAAGCTAAAGTACAACTGATTCAAGTGATCTTAACAAGTTTTAAAGCTATAGTGATGATTAGGCTATCCTAACTCTAAACAGTTAATCAACAAGTGAGATGGAAGGTGATTATTGACTTTTTACAAGTTAACCACTGGATTTTGTTGTTTAACTAACCTATATATACCTAATGCATTCTATCCATGTTGGATTAACAGCTAAACAACAACAAGAGCACAGAGATTAGCACCAATCCAAACACCCCTTAAACAGATGTGATTGTGAGATTTTTTTGAAACAAAGACTGATTTGAACCTAGAAACTGATGCAAAAGCTCAAGTTATGATGAAATAAAACAAACAAAACACAAAAGTATCAAAAGTAACCACAAGCACCTAACAATCAATAATATACTACTATGGCAGTGAAACTAGTAATGATAGGCACAAAGGAATCCAGAGAACAAATGTGATCCTATCTAACATACATTAACTTAAATTCAGTAAGTAAGCCTATAAACATTGGAATCAAGCATTATTACCACTGCTACAGTACCATTCAAGAAAATGATAAAACAAAAACTTACAAATCATCCTTTGTGATCCAAAACAAGGTACCAAGAGCATATAACCCTCCTATTGTCTCCCCTGAGACAATAAAACAATCAATAATATACTACTATGGCAGTGAAACTAGTAATGATAGGCACAAAGGAATCCAGAGAACAAATGTGATCCTATCTAACATACATTAACTTAAATTCAGTAAGTAAGCCTATAAACATTGGAATCAAGCATTATTACCACTGCTACAGTACCATTCAAGAAAATGATAAAAAAAAAACTTACAAATCATCCTTTGTGATCCAAAACAAGGTACCAAGAGCATATAACCCTCCTATTGTCTCCCCTGAGACTACTAAACCATGAAACCATCCATTCCAACCCCGCTTCAAGCTTGATCCTCCATGAACACTAATTTTTATTTTTTTTTTATATATATATTTTTTAGCAATATTTGTAGAACTGAGTTTGAAGCTGATTCAAAAGCTTAATAAGATTTTGAACTTAACTGTTGAACCTAAATGAGCTTATAGTGAGCTTATATTAATTTATAACTTGAGATGACAATTTGAGTAAATTAGTGAAATTTGGAAAACTGAAACAAGAAGTAATTTAAACATGAACTTTCATTACTTGATAAAAAAAAGAGTACAACATAAGAAAAATACAACTTAATTAAAGCTAATTACTAGTCTAGATTGCCCTGCAGGCTTACAAGGATTACATATATATACTAATAACCTCTTCTTCTCTCCTTTTGCCCCTTTTTCTCTGAATTATTGACACTCTTGACTTCATTGCATCTTCCTGAACAAATCCCACCCATTGGATTGGGTGGGAATAATCTTGGCCGTTCAAATTGATTTTGGCGCCATATCTTTATACTCATTTTTCTGGATTGCTTGGAAGCTATGAAGAGGCATTAATTGATTTTGGAGTTTAGTGGAGGCCAAGGTGACAAGTAATGGTGAAGCTGAGGTGGATGAGGGGGGAGGTTGAGTGTGGCAGGTTTACAAGTGGGAGAGGGGAGGAGAGGTCAAAGGTTTGACCTTTGTGGCTTATTTGAAACGGGGGAGTATTATTTTAGGTGGTGGGCTGGGGTGATGGAATGGGCCATGGAGTGATAAGGGTGTGGGCTTGGATTGGTATTGGATTTGGTTTTTGTTTTGGGTTTATATAGTTAAAGGGTCTGGTTGGTATTTGTTAAACAAGGACCAATTTTGTAATTTTCCAAATCATGAGGGACTGAAAGTGAACATTCTCCAAAGCTCTCACAAGGACCAAGTATGCCAATTAAGAATAGTACAAAGGGTATTTTGATATTTTCCAATTTTAAAACCCCGGGACCATTTTTGACATTTTTCAAACTTGAGGGATCAAAGTTGTCATTTTAAAAATTTTTTACTTTAACGGTTTAAACTTAACAACTTATGAATCCCAAAGGACCTTTGATGATAAATTCCATGTTTTGATATACCAGGGACTAGATTTGCCAAATTTTCAAAGTTAAGGGACTGAAACTGTAAATTATGTAAGCTTTGTTGTTTTTCATCAGTATTCAATCCTTTTGCATAAAAACACAATCCAGGGATATTTTATGTATTTTAAGGCATTCCTGTGTGTTTTAAGATTTTTTTGCAGTCTAAATGTGACAGAAATTATGAGTATTTACACACTCATCACTCTACTTCAATCCAGACTTCATTGTCTTTCAATGATTGCATTTCCCCATTCATAGCAACCATCCATTTATCCTTTTCAGGACTATTAATGGCAGCTTTATAACTAGTAGGTTCACTAAGATCCCCAAGTATAGTTTCCTCACACTCTACGTTAAGACATAGACGTTCGGGAGCTTTCACATGTCTAGAAGACTTGTGAATGGGAACTGCTTCAACTTCAGGTGGAGAACCCAGACTTTCAGGTTCCACAGGAAGTGTGCTAGTGTTTTCTGAAGGTAATGCATTATCTTGATCATCTTCCAGATCATAGATTCTCCCACTGACTTCTTGATATACAAGATCTTTTTCAAGAAAGTCACCATACCTAGCAACAAACACTTTGTTCTCAGGTGGGTAGTAAAAGTAGTAACTGATCTGCTAATTAGCAACCATGTTTTAAATTTATAGAAACAAGAATTACCGGTTAACTAGGAACACATTCGGGCAAGTATACCCTAGTCAATTGTAGTATAGTAGTGGTAAATCAATGTCGTCCCAAGAGACTTGGTTGCACTCAAGTGTCGTTTGTTTGTTTAAGCAAGTAACAAATTGGTGGTTATGATTGTCACAGATCAAACCACAAGATAAGCAATAAGAGAACAAGCACACAAAGAACATTCATCACAAGAATCACATCAATAACAAACATCTTGAAATATAAAAGTAACAAAGTTTACCAAAAGTATGAATTACAATAGGCATAGGTGAAAGATTTATAACAACCTTCAAGCCTCCAATCAACTACAACTTCTAACCAAACCAAAAAATTATACCCGAACACTTTCTTGAGCACTTGAGCACCACTTCTGGAAATGGCAGAGGGTTGAGGCCTTTTGGGTGAGATAATAGTGGTGACAAATCTTCCTTTAGGGTGGAGGAAAGAAATGCACACCGAAAACTAAGGCTCGGCACTCCTATATGTAGTAGAAATCAACCTTAGCCTCCAAGCAAGTTTCTTGGGCACTGAGTGTCATAAAGTAGTAGTAGATGGAGTTATTAGGGACATATGATCGGACTTGGGGCATAATGGCACCTTTATTGAGCATTAAAAATAACTTGGGGAGGTCAGATTGGTCCATCCGATCGGATACGGGGCCATCCCGATCGGATGGATGAGACATTTAGCTCCAACCGAATCGGTTGGGCTCCATCCGATCGGATGTATATATATATATACATATATATATATATATATATATATGTGTGTGTGTGTGTGTGTGTATATATATATATATATATATATATATATATATATATATATATATATATATATATATACACCACATCTTAGCACATTGGATACTCGATATCTCAAACATACTTCATCTTCCTTCATCTTCATACATACAGCACATTTGCTATAAATGTCATCTTATAGTTGCGATGACTTATTTTCACTTTTTTTTTCAACCTCCTTTTTTTTATACATCACATCTCCCCCACACTTCGCATAAGCATACACCACAAAAAATACAAATAAGAAATATGCATCCTTCGTCTTTGTTGGAATGACACACACGAATCACAAAGTGTGGCTAGCTAATAATCATAAAAAACAATCCAACGTACCAAGCAACTAGCAACCCACCGTTTAGACTTTGACAAGGGTAAGGCTAAGGTTTAAATTGTAAAATATTTTTGTATTTTTCTGGATGTAACAAAAATGAAAAGATTGGCTCAGAGGGTTTAACTAGGGGTATCTAGCGCTAAAGATAAACGCTAACAAATGGGTTCCAAATACGAGGATAACTAACCGATGTGGTTAGCAAAAATTATTTTGTAAACGGATGGCCATTTGGTTTTATTTCTAAGGTTGCCTCTTTATCACACGAATACACTTATATCACACGAATACGATCTTACTGCGGTCTGGTAATGATTTACAAGTACAAGTTCTAGAATAAATAAAATCACCGGCACACTCATAGTAAAAGGTTCAAGCATAAAAGATGTATGATATATATAAAATAGGCTTAAATCCTCACAATTTAGTGGAAAGGGTTATAATATGCGCTAGCAAATGTTATCGATCCTAGAAAGGATTGCAATATTAATCGGGACACATCTCAAAATTTTCAAAATTATCGATTTCACCAGTGGAATGATCGAGTTATTCTAATATATTATCCTAAAAGCGTGAAAACAAATAAATCACAAGGGCAAACAAGTGTACAAAAATTATTTCAAATTGGCCCAAAAATAATAAATTTAAAAATTAGTTTCGTCCTCCGTTATTTTACTTTCCCCCCACACTTAAGTTAAGCATTGTACTAAATGTGAATAATAAACTTCAAAGCATGTAAAATAGGGAAAAATAAATATATAGATAGTCCAAGAGAAACAAAACTTCCCGGGCCGTAGAAATCGCGATCGAACTCCAAATGATAAGATGCTAAGCATGTGAGATCAATCGATTTCGCTTCCAACAAAACATCAACACACCAAGTACAATGTCACCAATAATCCAATCTCCAAGAGCTTATTAAATCTGCAAAAACAAAGTAAACTACAAAAACGCGTAAAATCCTAAAACTTTCTTTCGTAGGCATCACGGTTGCATTTAGCATATGCAACAAGCCTTTTAAACCCCTCGATGGCCCAAGTGGACGAGTGAAGTCTCGTGAGGGTTTCCAGTGAACATACCTACAAAGTTCAAAACATTTTTTTTAAAACAAAATACGTACTTATTTATTTACAATGTACTAAAATTAAAAATAACAAAACTGAGTTTAAGTAGAATTATAAGAAATGAGACTCTTGCAAAACAAAAAGACATTTAAACTTAAACGATCTAAACACAAACACACAAAAACAAAATAAGATTTTTTTCTTTTTAATTTACCGATTGGTCCAACCGATCGGTCGGACATCCAACCGATTCGGTTGGAAATTAACAAAGTTAAAAAAAATTTACCGAGAGCTCCAACCGTTCGGATGGAAATCCATCCGTTCGGTTGGTGTGATTTTTTTTTTTTTTAATTATTTTTACCAAAAACTTTTATTGACAAAATAAAACAAGAACACAAAAAGTAACGAACACGAAAATAAACACAAGTTAAACACATAAACACACATTACTAGAAAAACATAAAGAACATAAAACGACACTTAAAACAAAAATAAACATGAGCACATAAAATCACGATCAAAGAAAATCTCAATCACATAGACGCAAGCAAACACAATTAGTCACGTAACACAAATCAAACAAAACAATCTCGAACAAGAAAGGTTTATTCCAAATTAATACGAAACTAATCTACACAAAAATAACACGCACTAAAAAAACACAAAAATATGCAAGAGATCACATAACTTATAAAACACAAAACTCACAAAACAAGAAAAATGCAAACGAAAAAAAATGGGAAAGAAGCCTCCAATTGAATCGGTTACGGGTGGTGACCTATCGATTAGAAAGGTTTGGGTGATTTTGGTGGTTTTTTTTTTTTTTTTTTTTTTTTTTCGCAAACAATTTCGAGCACATTTAGGTAGCAAACATGTTATGAGCATTTTAAGAGATCATGAAACACAAGCATTCAAGCAAACATCAAAGAACAAAAACCAAAACTCCGGCAACGACGCCAATAATCTGTTGCGGCGATGCCGGAATTATGATCAAGCAAGCAAATAATATGTCAATCAAGAAGACAATCAAACAAACAAGTGCAAAACAAGTCCCCGGCAGCAGCGCCAAAAACTTGATGTGCTAATTAGCAACCATGTTTTAAATTTATAGAAACAAGAATTACCGGTTAACTAAGAACACATTCGGGCAAGTATACCCTAGTCAATTGTAGTATAGTAGTGGCAAATCAAGGTCGTCCCAAGAGACTTGGTTGCACTCAAGTGTCGTTTGTTTGTTTAAGCAAGTAACAAATTGGTGGTTATGATTGTCACAGATCAAACCACAAGATAAGCAATAAAAGAACAAGCACACAAAGAACATTCATCACAAGAATCACATCAATAACAAACATCTTGAAATATAAAAGTAACAAAGTTTACCCAAAGTATGAATTACAATAGGCATAGGTGAAAGATTTATAGCAACCTTCAAGCCTCCAATCAACTACAACTTCTAACCAAGCCGGAAAATAATACCCGAACACTTTCTTGAGCACTTGAGCACCACTTCTGGAAATGGCAGAGGGTTGTGGCCTTTTGGGTGAGATAATAGTGGTGACAAATCTTCCTTTAGGGTGGAGGAAAGAAATGCACACCGAAAACTAAGGCTAGGCACTCCTATATGTAGTAGAAATCAACCTTAGCCTCCAAGCAAGTTTCTTGGGCACTAAGTGTCATAAAGTAGCAGTAAATGGAGTTATTAGGGACATATGATCAGACTTGGGGCATAATGGAACCTTAATTGAGCATTAAAAATAACTTGGGGAGGTCAGATTGGTCCATCCGATCGGATACGGGGCCATCCCGATCGGATGGATGAGACATTTAGCTCCAACCGAATCGGTTGGGATCCATCCGATCGGATGGATCCTCCTGGACAGAAATGATACAGACCAAAGTTGTAGATCTTTCTCTTAGCTTTCTGTGGCCGCTTGAATCAACTAAATCCGAGTTCGTATGCTCAACTTATGGCCAAAATGGTGAAGGTGTGTCGGGAACATTAATTCTTCGTTCGAGCTTCTTTTCTTCATTTAACTTCTCGTTTTCCTTCTTATGCTTTATTCTTGACTCTTTGGAGTGCCAACTTCATGACTTTTATCTTCTCGAATATACTCCAAGAGACTTGAATGAGTCGGGAATTCTTCGTACATGCTTAAATCTTAGTTTTTGTTCATTTCTTTGTCTTTTTCTTGGTTTTCTTCGTCATGAACCTAAAATAGAGAATATACTTCATTAAGTACCATAAGTTCATAAAAGTGACCAAAATATATGCATAAAATCCACAATAACGCTCCTAAAAACATGTTAATTTTGAGCTTTATCAGTAACCCATCGTTTCCTTTGGGTATCCTACAAAAATGCACTTTACAGATCCTTGCTGGAGTTTATCTACTGAGTCACGTTTAACACACGCCTCACAACCCCAGACCTTTAAATAAGACAAGTTCGGAGCTTTTCCATTCCATATCTCATATGGTGTCTTATCAACCTTCTTTGTGGGAACCATATTTAGTATGCGAACAGCAGATTCTAAAGCATAATCCCAAAAGGACAAAGGAAGAGTAGTAAGATTAAACATTGATCGAACCATGTCCAGAAATGTACGATTCTTTCTCTCAGATACACTATTTTGTTGTGGAGTATATGGAGATGTGAGATTCTGGACAATTTCATTCTCAACTAAGTAATCTTTAAACTCTTGACTAAGATATTCACCACCTCGATCAGAACGAAGAGCTTTAATCTTCTTTCCTAATTGCAACTCTACTTCTGCTTTAAAAACTTTAAATATTTCAAACACCTCATGTTTATGTTTAAGTAAATAAACATAACCATAACGGCTAAAATTATCTGTAAAAGTTAAGAAGTAGCTAGCACCTTTCCTTGACACAAGTCTAAGTGGTCCACACATATTAGTATGTATCAAACAAAGTAGATCTGAAGCTCTTTCCATACTGCTATGAAAAGGTTTCTTTGTCATCTTCCCAGATATACAAGACTCACATTTATCAAATGACTCATCATTAATATTTTTTAAAAGCCCATCATGTTGCAGCTTTTGCATGCGAGCCTTGCCTATATGGGCAAGTCTACAGTGCCAAAGGTAAGAAGAATTCAAGTCATACTTCATTCTCTTACTTATGCTATACATTGAATTATTATTATTGGACATATAATCATTCATATCAATTTCAAACACACCATTCACAGTAATAGCATTAAAATAAAATACACCATTTAAAGAAACACAAATTCCATTGCTATTAATAGTATGAGTAAAACCAAGATCCAACAAACATGAAAAGGAAACAACACCTATAACAATAGATGGTGCATAATGACAATTGTTTAAATAAGTACTAAACCAGAAGGTAAAACTAAATTAAACACTCCTATGGCTTCAACTACTGCTTGTGCTCCATTGGCCACTTGCAGAAATTGCTCCCCATAAGATAGTCTCCTTTCCTCTCTAAACTCCTGCAGTGTATTAAAAATGTTAATACCACATCCAGTATCATATACTCAAGAATTTATTTTATGAGATAAAGTAAATAATTCATTTACAAATAAGTTACCTGAAGTGTTGGCGTCTACATGCCCAGTCTTCTTAACCTTATTAGTTCGCAAGTCATCGAGATAAAGAGGACAGTTCCTCTTCCAGTGACCCATCACCCTGCAGTAATGGCATCCTTGATCCTTCTTCGGATTATCCTTCTTTGGAGGGTTTTTTTTAGGATGAGGAGGTTGATAAGCCATAACCTGCTTGGCCTTATCAGCCTTACCCTTCTTCTTGTTCGCATTTGGCTTGTTAATTTTACCCCCTTGAATAGCAAGTACATGGGGTGTAGGAGCCTTTAGTGTTGTACCTTTCTCATAATCAATGAGCAGTGCATGCAATTCACTCATTGTCTTCCCCACGTAATGCATATTGAAGTTCCTAATAAAAACACTAAAATCCTTATTCAATGATCTATTGATTAAGTTCACAGCCATATCATTGTCATAGGGTTTGTCAAGTGCTTGTAATTGATCCATGTAACTCTTCATTTTAATACATGAGCACTCACAGGTTCACCATCAGCCCGCTTACAACCATGTAGAGATACCATCAAATCGTAAACTTCTACATTTGCTGGTTTCTCATATAGTTTCTTAAGTTCTTCTATCATGTTCATAGGGAAGAAATCTTCAAACTGCCTTTGTAAAGCAGGTTTCATCGCCCCCAACATTAAGCAGGCCACATCAACATGCGTCTTATAAACTTCTTTCCAAGCGGCTTTTGCTGCATCAGTTGCATCATCGCCAGTTGGTTCAGCAGGACAAGGCATTTTCAAGATTTCAAGTTGATCAGTCACTCGCAAGACAATCCAGAGTGAACGATACCATTCATTGAAATTCTCTGTGCCAGTCAATTTTTCTCGTTCAAAGTATGCCTTGAACACATAACATAAATTGGTGTTATCAGTTTGAGCCATTTCTATAGATTAAGAAAGTTCAAATCATTAGTATTTTCAATAATACAATTTTTCAAGAAAATAAAATACCCAAGGAAATAAAATCCGTATAATTTTCTTGAAAACTAGGACCCACATAAACATAGTTTCATCACATCAGTTGATCTGCTAGTAATGAAAATATAATATGAAATAACTTGGAGCTCGTTTTCCAATTTTACAAGCATCACAAAAGTGTTTGTCATGTCTTAGGTTAGGCAAGTTTCTAACTAATTCCTTAGAGGCTAAAGATTTTATTTGTTGCATGTTTGCATGTCCTAATCTCTATGCCACAAAGTGGAGTTTTCGTCTAGGGTTGCTAGGCATATCTTATCTTCTGGTTTGTTTCCTAGTTTCATAACATATATGCCTCCTTTCCTAATTCCTCTACCTATGACTTTTCTATTCTTAACTATTTCGCTATCCCTATCTGTAAAGGTAACCCTACATTTATTATCACATATTTGGCCTATACTAAATAAGTTATATGTTAAATTATCTACATGCTCAACATTTTCAATAGTAGTGAGTCTTGAGAGATCGTACCTTTGCCAATGATTTTTCCAATCAAATCACTACTGAAAATAACATTACCTCCATTGTATGCCCTGTATGTAGAAGTATAATAATTGGCATAACATTTTTCCAATTCCTAGATTTATGGGATTTACAATCACAAAACTTTTGTAATGTAAGCATGTTTGATCCCCATTTTAATGCCTTGAGTCCAAGTTCTCACTTTCTACTCAATTTAAGTCGTCTAACTTAAAAACTGCAAACTCATAATTCCATTACATCAGTTGATCTTCTAGCAATGAAATTATGAAGTTTACCTCTCCATTGCAATCTAGCCAAGCTCTCACATGACGTAAACTACAACTTCAAGTGTTCTAATTAGATGACATTTGACTTAATTTTACAAGGGTATTTATTTTGAGTGTAATCTATAATACATATAAAACATGAATGACTCTCTCTCCAAAATTTTAAGCCTTACAAGAAATTAAGCATGGTTTACAACACTTTAAAGCACCCAATTTTCAGAATTACAACAAAATAAGCATATTGTACAACAAAATAAAGCATGTTGTCGTTTTAAGACCAAAATTCTATCAAACAACATTAATGCTATTAAAAATACCCCATCACCAAAAATTACAACCATTTAAGCACAATGTACAATAGCTGCAACCAATTTTTTTATTTACAACAAAATGAGCATAGTGTACAACAGAATAAGCATGATATAATTTTCAGACTTACAACATTAATGCTATTAAAGTGGTCAATGTTATTAATGACTATAATGACTACTGCTTACAAGAAAAGAAACATAGTGTACAACACTTTAATACACATAATTTTCATACGTACAAGACAAGAAGCATAGTGTACAACAAAACACCACATTAATGCTATTTAATGTAGTCAATTATTTAACTGATCAATAAATACAATTAATACATTTATTAAAACACCCCTTACAAATACAAATTATCAAGCATATTGTACAACCAAATTAAACACAATTCCTGCATTAAATTTCACTACTACAAACAATAAAGCACATTATACAAATATTCAAGCCCGAACGGGCAACGGGCCAAATGGGCTTGAGCCCGAACAGGCGCGGACCAAACGGGCTCGAGCCCGAACAGGCACGGGCCAATGGGTTCGAGCCCGAACGGGCACGAGCTATACGAAATTCTTGATATCCGTAAATTTATTGTCAAAAATAATATAATAAACTAAAATACATTATTTATCGAAAAAATTTATTTCAGGGTACCCGCCGCTGCAACGCGCGGGTACCCTGCTAGTCAAAATAATGTATGAAGAAGCATGCATACAACTTCATAACATTGGTTTTTACAAAATAATTTTATTTACCAATTCACTAAGAGCAAATTAAAAAAGTTTTGATTGAGGTATTGGGTTCACCAATCAAAGAATTACCATCAATTATCGTCCAATAAAATAGGATTGTGGTCAATTCACCCTTAAGATGATAGTGTACATGTAATGGTTATTCGATAAGTCTAATTTGACGCACAAGCGAGCGTAGAAACCCGATAGGAGCGAATCTCTTAAAGAACCCGTTTCTACTTAACCCACCTTATAGTTTGTCAAACTTCGGTCGGCCTAGTAAACCATTACGTACAAAAACATCATTCAATAAAACCTTGAAACTTTTACTCTTAAAACCAAAAACAAATTTCGCCATTTATTTAGTCCATATTATTTTTATGTTCAAAAAATTACCCTTTTTCATTTATAATCATGTCTTTACAATACATAAACAAAAAACAAGTAATACAAATAAAAAATAACACAACTAAATAAGCATACACATCATAACAATTAAATATGTATTAAACATGTAGCCACATGCAAATTTAATTCAATAATCCCATTAACAATCAATTCTAGGTGTATAATGTATTTATTCAATTAGGGCCTTCACTTACAAAGGAAGTGAGCCACATACATCGACGAATCGATTGCGTAAGCCATAACACATAATTGATTACTTAATAATGGAGTCTTCCCCAATTCGACATCTATTAATTAATTTACATGTTTACGATATAACTTAACAATTTAATTCATATAGCCAACTTAAACAATTTAAATTACAATACAATAAAATCCATGCAAACATGCATGTTTTCATGGATTATACTTAACAATTAACATATTGCACCAAAATCGTTTTCATAAACGCATAACAATTACATGACAATCCTAGGGTTTCTAATCATATTAAAAATCAAAACCAAAAACCCTAACATAATTAAAAGGGTAATCGACCCTATTAAAAAAATTAGGGTTTGGATTATGTAAACCATAAAAATCAACTAGCATGTATAAAAAATAAATCAAGATTCAATTTTTATGCGTTTTGATAATCAATTACACATTATAACGGCTTGTGATGCCACTGTTGGAATTATATAACATGACATATCATAAATATAAACAATAAACATCAAGAATACACATGCGAAAGCGTTATAACAAGATCACATAATGCGTAATTAATTAATAAATAATAAATAGTAAATGTACCATTGTGATTCTAGCCCGAACAGGAATCAAGTAAAGCAAATCTTCAATTAAGAACCCTAATTAGGGTTTATGTGGATTATACGAATAACCCTTACCGTTTTTTTATTCAATCCAAGAATTAAACAATAGCGTGTTTATTCACGTTCTTGTACACACGTACTAATTCAAGTAAAAGATTAGGCAAGTAATAACACAAAACTATTTTTGTTGCACAAAAAAAATCAAAACCCTTATGTATTAGGGTGTCCGACCGGTTTTGAAAATAATGGAGAAAGAGAGAAAACTTTAGGGTATTGTGTGTGCACAAGAGATTAAAAAAATGACCCCTAAGTTTGCTTATATACTAATTGTAACTTGGTGACCAAGTAAGAGTGGGTTAGGGTTCCTAAACCCCCCCCCCCCCTTCGACCAACCATAGCCCACAAGGGCATTCCGGATCTTTCTTGTCATCCAATTTTACAATCTAGTCCTTTCCTTATCGTCGTTTAACATTAGTTAGTCCTTTACAGTTAAATACTAATGGTAGTTAAGTATTTTATGCATAATAATTAAATATAACATTTATAATTAATTATTATTCAATTACTCTTCATACGTATAGTGTGCAATCCCTTGATCTCGAGTTCGATCCTAACACACGTCTATTATTTCATGTCTATAAAACTAACAGGTTACTGATTTGATTGGTTAGTTAGTTCATTGATTATTGAATCTTCATTAGAAATTTTTTATTATATATTAGTATTATAATGTAGCATGATGTTTTGGAGATCAATTGGGATATTCACTGCTTGTATGTCGGTTATTAGAAAAAAAAAAAAAAAAAAAAAAAGTAAAAACATAGGCTGTTTAATTATGACGGTTAAAAGTTTAGTTTGTCATGATATTGGAATTTGTATCAGATTATTATTTTGTTTGAATTGTGAATTGTGAATTGGTAATTGGTTTTGGCACTGATGTTGGTGATTGTGATGCAACAGTCTTAACTGATCCGACTAAGTCTTGAGTAGTTATGTGTTGCATCTCGAAATCAACTTGTTCTGATTTCACATGTGCTTCTGCATCTGGATCCACTTGTTTTTGTTTGAATATGAATATAAATATGAATATGAATCTGAATTTTTCTGAATCTGAATATGTCTATCTGAATCTGTATTTTTCTGTTGCTGCTCTTTGTCTACCTTTATTTGAATCTCTCTGCCGCAGAATCTATATCTGTCTGTTGATATTCGTCTATCTATGTTCGGATCTCTTTGCCGCTGAATCTCTATCTGTCAGCTGCTGTCTTCCTGGGTCTGCTGTTTCCATATGTCCGCCTAATTTTGAAGTTTTCTTGTCAAACTCTCAATGTATCATTGTGAGTTTGAGGGGAGATGTTAGCTAATTAGCCATATAAGCCCGACCTATTTGTTTAGGCATGTTTATTAGTTAGGGTTAGGTTCGTTTCCTTCTATTTAAGGTCTTGTAATGACAATTGCTTAGTTTAATCCGATTAATGATATATTTTTCAGTATTCCCTCTTTGATTTATACAAAGTTATCTAATTAGTAGATAAAAGTCAAAATTAACTCAGTTTTATCATAGAGATTAGAAAGGAAAAAAATGTATAGAAACACGTTTGTAAAATGCAATAAAACCCTTAAAAGAAATGGTCATTAGAAAAGGTACAAGGGTTAAATCTAGATTATCAAGGTCAGTCATCAGGCGCGCAATGTTATGGGCTTTAAAAAATCTTTTCACATTAAGCTAATTTTTATTTGTATTTTGAATTGGTAAGACATAAAATGTTGATAAGATGTCTGGACATACGTAAATGTTGTTTGGCTTAAGTGAGCGTTGCAATTTGGTTGTTGTTGTTGTTGTTGTTTATTGCCTAACTGTTCGCTTTGACTATCAAAATTGCTTAACCAGTTCTTTCAGCAAATCTTTGAAGCCGATTAAACCAAAAACCGGGCAAACAACTAGTTCACTCACTAGTTTGCTTTTCAAAACATTAAAAAATACACAAATATGTTAAACTAAAGACTAGAATACTAGGTACATGAAAATAGACTCATGGTAATAAGGCACCAAGCATGTGTCTTCCAGCAATTGAAGATGCGTCGAGGCTATTAGGGACGCCCAAGAATGACGTGTCGTGGTATGCAAAATGAGAGAACTAGGTTATCTCCAAGACCAAGTTATGGGAGAGAGTCTTGTGTGCCAACGGATAAAAAAAGCCGTTGGTTGGTTGATAGTTTTAATAATAATAAAAAAATTATACAAATTTTGTACTTTATAAATACCCTCCACCCTTTCATTTTTATACCCACTTTCAAAAAATATTCAATCTCATTAATACATATTTCTCATTTCTCACAACAAATGGATTCTAAACAATTCATGTTTACATCCTCGGATGAAGAAGCACAAGTTAATAGCATCGGGCAAGAGTTTTAAAAAGAGACGATGACATACTATATGAATTATCAAGTTTCTACATCTATAATATAATAAAACTTGATACCACAAAACACGACACATAAAGATCGTTACGGTGCTCATGATTGTCTATTGGTCGCTTACTTCTCTGAAAACCCAATCTATGACGAAGAAATATTTTGTACGCGTTTTTGAATGAGTTGATCACTATTCACACGCATTGTTTGGGAGACAACCGATTTTTTTCCGTACTTTTAACAATGTAGTGATTGTTCGGGAAGAGTTGGCATTTCCCTATATGGAGTGTACCACTGCAATTCATCAATTGGCATACAACACCGCTCCTGATGCTCTAGATGAATATTTTGCAAGAGTAGTGATTGGGAGACCTAAATTATGTGTTTAAAGATGTGCCTAAGCCTGTATGACATCATCCTGATGGCTGTAGCCATAGGACCCACTTTTTTACAAAATATCAGGATCATGCCACACATGTTTAGGCATATCTTTAGGCACATAATTAGGCTTCCTAATCATTTTCCTATCTGCAAATGGTTGTACTTCCCATGATGTTCTAAAAAATTTCTTTAAGCCTATTGTAGACTTATATGGAGAGGAGTTTTTGCGAAGACCTACTTATACTGATGTAAAAAAAAAACTCTATAAAAAAACTCTATGCTTATCACGAGAAAAAAACATGGTACCCTAGGATGTTAGGAAACATTGATTGTATGGGTTGGTCGTGGCAAATTGCCCAAATGCATATCGTGCTCAATATTGTAAGGCAATCAGGTGCCACATCCGTTCATTTATTGAAAGCGGTTTCCTCACAAGACTTATGGATTTAGCATGCGTTCTTTGGTATTTTTGGGACGAACAACGACATCAATGTTATATTTCAATTGCCTATTTTCAATGATGAGAAAGCACCAAAGGTTCTGTTTGTGGCTAGCGAAGTGCCTTATAGATAGAGATATTATCTTACTGACGTGACATATTTGAAATAACATGTTCTTGTTAAGTTTATTTCACAACTAGATGAGAATGATACGAAGCGAATAAGGTACAAACAAGCACATGAAACAGCAAGAACAGATGTGGAACGAGCGTTTTGCGAGCTAAAAAATGGGTTACTAAAAAATCTCGCACAATATATGACTCTTAAGAAAATAGCAGATATAATATATACATGCATCATATTATATAATATGATTATAAAAGACAGAAAGAAGGTAATCTCTCTCGAATTTTATCAAGATGAGCAACATCGTGATGGAGATCTCGCACGAACGCATGAACAGACGCTACAAGTTATTAGCACCTTAGTCAACGAGTAAACTTATTTAAGCTTTAAAGCTGATTTAGTGAAACACATTTGGCGTCGAACAAATGCACAATAATTTGTAATTTCATTTTTTTTTAATTTTTTATTGTAATATTTGTTTTATTTTATTTGAATTATAAATGTAATGTTATTAATTATTAATGAAAATTTAATTTTAGTATTTAGTGTAAAAGAAAATAGAAAATAAAATAAAAGTTACTGGTGTTAATTATCTTATTAGACTATTTTGGTAGTAATATTGGTTGCGAAAAGAGAAGATAACGTGACACTGAGATAATGGTAATGATGTTGGTAAATATTACCACTAGTCATATGACATCTAGACTTTAGGGTAGGGCTTAGGAATTGGATTGTTTTGATCGGTCCGAGACCGAAGGACTAGCGGTCCGATCTCGGTCTCGAGTTTTTCTTTATTTCGATTTCGGTCTAGTCTAAAAGCTAACCATTTTTCCTTCTTGGACCGGACCGACCGAAAGATCGGACCGGACCGGACCAAACACATTCGGTCTTGATCTCGGTCTTGGTTTTTGGGCAATTTGGGTCTCGGTCTTGGTCGGTTCAGTCCGGTCTTCGACCGATGATCAGCCCTACTTGAGGGTGTTTGTTTTGACTTATATAAATAGCTTATAACTTATTTGGTTTTGGATTTATATTTCATAAGCTCAATATTTTGAGCTTATTTTGGAACTTTTGGATTTATATAAGTTTATTATGTCACAGTATAATTATATAAGCCAAAAAGTTTAAAAACAATTACGAAAATATACTTAAAACCAAATAAGCTATAAACCGACTATATAAGCAGAAACAACTCCTAAGGATGGCAACGGGGCGGGGAATATCGGAGATTGTACTTCCCATCCCCATCCCCATTTTCCACTCTCCATCCCCATCCCCATCGAGAAATTGCTTTACATCCCATCCCCGTCGCCAATGGAGATCGGGGATCCCCGTGGGGATTCGGTGATTCTCTACCCTTATGAAATAACATAAAAATTCCGCCAACTTGTCAAAAATATAAAGAATTTTAACTCATAAAATACCTCAACAAATGTACATCGAATATAGTTAGATTAATTATAATTTCAATTCAACTTTAAAGCAACATAAACAATTGTAAGATCACATATAATATAAACGGAAAATTGCATATATACCCACTAAAACTCAAAAACTTGCATATTTACCCAAAATACAAGTTTTCAATGCATGATGTACAATGCAAGTTAAGCATGATTTGGGTATATATGCAAATATGCAAGTTTTAGTGGGTATATATGCAATTGCCCCTAATATAAAATTAATATGTATCATATGTATGTATCTGGACAAAATAATTAAGTAATATGTAATTGGTACTTATACTTTAAGGGAAGAGATCAAGTATGAAAAATAATTAAAATGATAAGGGTGAGAAGTAATTCTAGCCTCACATTTCAAATTTGAAGAAAAATTTTGAATAAAGATGCATCCACTTTTAAAGGTGCATCTGAAATGTGTAGTTGTGATTATTTCTTATCCTTCTCATTTTAATTATTATTTCTATTTGATCCTAACTCATACTTCTAATTCTAAATGTGTTTGATCTTATAAATATTTTATATGCATATAAATATACATGTCGATACTCATAAATATATGTACATGCACATATACAAGTTAATTTTATGTTATCCCTGTCCCCGCCCTATCCATGGTTTAATATTTCAAGAGATTCTCAATCCCCGTTCTCATCCTCGATCAACTCGGGGATTTTTCAATTAAATCGGGTTTAAAGATCGGTTCTTTATCGGGTACGGACTTTTTTTGCCGACTCCCCATTAAAACAAATCGGGTTAGGCACGCAAACACTTTCCACTTTATTAACAACATAACATTAAGAAATAACAAGTAGGTCTTCTAATAACGTAAGAGATATGCAAAAAAGGAATACTATGATGATATAACACAACACAAACATCTTTAAAAAAACGATCCCAATTTATTTATCATGTGGAAGAAGAGTCACCGTTACACTTAAAACATCTTCTTCACTTTTATTAGTCTTTCTTGATGGATTTTTAAATTTTATATATAAAAATATATATATTTTTTTAGGATTGGATCTGAGGTGGGTATTTGAAAATTTGATCTTTTAAAAATGGAGGAAAATAAATTGTGTTCATGGAATGTGTTTAGATCAGTTTTTGCTATTTTTCAATGGTGGAGTTTTAATGTTGCTGTTATTATTATGAATAAGTGGATCTTTCAGGTTTGTTTTCTTTTTTTTTTTTCTTGCTTTTATGATCTGTTTTTATTTATTTTATTTGTATGATTAATTTGTTGATGTGTTGTGTTTATTAATTTTTGTACAAATGATTGTTGAAAATGTGGTTAGATTAGTACTTTACAGATAGGAATTTGATGAAAGCTTTGGATAGATAGGTGGATATTTTTAATCAAAGGGTTGTGCTTCTAATTAAATTTGGAGTTGAATCGTAACTCATTTGATGGCCAAGTTAGCTCATATTGTGTTAGTTTTAGCTCACATTTCCGTCAATTTGTAGAAATTTGGCGGTTAGTATTTGCCTAGGTATTCGTTTGCTGTGTACGTCTGTTATAATATGTAGAATGGCTACGGACGTCTTAGTATTGTTCAAGTCAGTCTGGTTTTTTTATGGGTATGGAGCTGTTTGGATGTGTGTTTTGAATTGATTATTGTGTTTTGAGGGTCACAATGTCTTATGTGTTTGTGTAATTTTATCGGGATTAGAAGGTTATAATCATATTAGAAACACAAATTTTATTGGTCCAGATTGCAAATACATTACAATTTTTATATTAAGACAGCTTATAATCAGATTAGAAAGTTATTTGTGGTGCTGAATTTATGTAACGTTTTTTCTTTCAGAAAATTGATTTTAAGTTCCCATTGACGGTATCATGTGTACACTTCATATGCTCATCGATTGGGGCGTATGTGGTTATCAAAGTGCTCAAGGTTAAACCACTTATATCTGTTGAACCTGAAGATCGATGGAGAAGAATCTTTCCTATGTCATTTGTGTTTTGCATCAATATAGTTTTGGGAAATGTCAGCTTACGTTACATCCCTGTTTCATTCATGCAAACAATCAAGTCATTTACACCAGCAACAACAGGTTAGAATAAAATATGTAGTATACGAATCTTATTATTGAAATCAACACATTTACTTTCTTAAGTCTTGATACACTTAGTAATTGCTAACACATATAGAACAGTGATTTTGCAGTGGATGATATGGAGAAAGTATTTTGATTGGAGAATATGGGCATCGCTTGTTCCAATTGTCGGAGGCATTCTTCTTACTTCGGTTACGGAACTTAGCTTCAACATGTTTGGGTTCTGTGCTGCTTTATTTGGTTGTCTTGCCACGTCTACAAAAACTATTCTTGCAGAGTCTTTGCTTCATGGCTATAAGTTTGACAGGTACCCTTCATTTACCATTGACCTTATTTTTCTTTCTGTTATAATGTTAGAAATCTTTCAGAGCAAAAAAGTACTTCTAAGTAAGCTGCAATGTCTTCAGTTTCTTTTAGAATAATTAAAGTTCTGTTACATGAAGATAAACAACATAGACTTATGTGAACAATATGTTCCTTGGGTAATAAGGTCACTAATATGTATAGGGTTCTTAATATAGTAAAAATCTGTATGTGTTGTAAATGGATGACAAACACAACATTATTACAATGAGTCTTTAGTTTATCAATAAACGTTTTGGAGGTTGTATACTTGTATGCATCAAAAATACACTTCAGGCATCTTTCAACCTGTGTGACCCATTTGACGTGTTACATGTTTAAAACTACTTCTTGATTTGACCCCTTCAAGATTAAACACAAATCAAATCAACCAATTTATAGGGCCCAAATCATAGTCACCAGGAACACAGATTGCTTCTCCGGTAGGGGATCATGATTTGGAATCGTGGTTCGCTAGGTGTCTAAAATTTGGTACGGTGGGGAGTAGGGTCATTTTGGATCGATTTCGCTATAATTTTTATAAAATTAGTTTGTTAAGGTGTTTAAAAACAAAATTTTCTAATATATCTAACGATTTGCAAAACACCTTTTTCTAAAGACATGTAGTTGTGAGAATGATATAGGTTAAATAGTGGATGGGAACGCTACCAAGAAGTTTCGGGAATGCTACTGTATCAAACTGGGGGCGATTCCTGGGGATAGCGGGTCGTGGGTGCTTTAGTGGTTCCTGTGACTATGGTCCAAATTTCCACCTCATACACATCAACAGTGTGTGTGTGTGTGTGTGTGATTTTTGAATGTTTGTTTGGCTCACAGTTTTCACTATCTCAAAAGCTTATTAACTTATTACTATCAAGATCTGATTTTTCAGTTCGTGATCACGCATTTTTAAAGACCCTGCCATACACCCAACAGTTCTTCTGTATGTCGATTGTCACTCCCTCTCATGTTTTGTTCAATTATCTTTTGACTAGAAGCATTTACTTTAAACATCATTTTGACCTCTAAATAAGAAAACAATTTTTATAAAAGAATAGAGGACTTCAATTTGTGAACATACAGGAAAGCAAATGAGAGCACTTTCAAATGTTCATACCAAATAACCTAATGAATCATGTGACATTTATTCCTAATTTATTCTATAGACCAATGTATCTTCAGGGATAACAATAGCTACACTTTGCATCTAGCATGTCCTACATTTTCTTTATGGGGTTATTACAAACTAATATCACATAGATGCTCTTTATCGCTGAAAGGAGCTCATGATAGCAGTTGTTTCACAAATTCCTTATACTTTTCTTAAAGGGTTCCAAGATTAACCTAAGGTGTTCAAAATTCTTATAATGTGGCAATATAAGACGAGTGGCTAGTTTCCCTCACTTAACATCTCATTCTTATATCATTGTGGATGGGTTGTTACACATAAATGTACCGAGTTTAATGATCTTTCGCCATAGGAAATATAGTAAAAAAATGTATAGAGGTGGAAAACGGGTAGGTCGGACGTGTTGGCGATAAAAATTGGTTTGGGTCAAAATGGCTGAGTTAATGAACTGAAGTTGACCAAAGGGCTTGTGTCCCAAACTCCCAATGGTACCCCCTTGTTGTGTCCCAGGCTTCCCAACCAAAATGGTTGTGGGTACAAATACTGCTTAGGACATGTGAGATAGTCTGTGGTGTGTATTTAGTGAGATAGTTAGTTGCCGTTCTAAATTAGGAAAAAAAAAATAAATAAATAAAAAAAACACTGAAGTTGATGAAGTTGATTACAGAACCATAGCGTTAAAGGAACATTCAATTTTAGTACAGCGATTAGGATGTTGTAAGTATTTGAATACATGTTAGGCAACCTTTTGACCCAAATAAAACATTTGAAGCATGTGACCGGTTTCATTATTGGTTATGTCATTAATATTTTACCCAACCCGAGTTGGCACTGTATAATTTGGTTAAATTTACTATCTTTATACTTCGAAACTCAAATGGGATCTTTAAATATACGACATAATCTCATATGAGTTGGAATATATGCTATGCTATGTGTTGCTCAGTTTCATCTCTAACGCAAGTGCAATTTTTTACAGCATAAACACAGTGTACTATATGGCACCATTTGCGACTATGATATTAGCAGTACCTGCACTTCTGTTAGAAGGAGCAGGAGTTGTGCAATGGATTCAGACACACCCCACTCCCATGTCAGCGTTTATAATTATTATCGGCTCAGGAGTAATGGCTTTTTGTCTTAACTTCTCCATATTTTATGTCATCCACTCAACAACCGCCGTCACTTTCAACGTTGCTGGTAATCTTAAGGTATTTACTATATTTTCAAGCTACTTTACATTTTAATTGTTATATGAAAACCATCTGTTTAGCAAGCATACAAACTGTATGCCTTAAAGCATCATTTGGGTGAACTTCAGCCAAAATGTGCTTTTTGACTGAATTTATTGTGTGAGGGTTGATTCTATGTTTTTATCTTTAATGGATAAAATCATTGTTATCAGCTAAAATTCAAACATGTTTTACGTGTAGAACGTCGTCCCAAAGTGTGTATTTTTTATATGTAGATCTTAAAATTTTTCTGACAGAAAGTTCTATTATTATTGATTTTTAATCAGTTTTGACACACTAATTACAAAATTTGTGGAAATATTATATGGGTCAGGCCTCAGGCTCACCGCAGTTGCACACCCGACCATTTTTCCACCTCTAGATACCACAGTTGGCACATTGGGTAATAAGTCAAAATGGGTAGAACTTTAGAGCGGGTGAGACTGGGTTGAGGAGAAACTCTTTTTATATTTCTAATTTTTATATATTCACTGTTTAATTTGATAGCAAAACCTATATTATCACATATTTATAATCGTAACTTTTTTATAAACCAACTTAGGAGGTCTTGGGCGTTGAACTATTTTGAACCAATCACCCTATTTGACTCATTCCATTTTCTAGCTGATTTAGTCTCGAAAACTGTTTGTCACCTAATAGACGACAACTGTTTTTCAACATATTTGTAAATTCGTATATAAAAAGTTGAACCTGAAAAGCTTTTGTTATTGTAAAGGTGGCATTTGCAGTTGCATTCTCCTGGATGATATTTAAAAACCCAATTTCACCCATGAACGCGTTTGGGTGTGGAGTAACACTTGTGGGATGCACGTTTTATGGGTACGTGAGACATCGGCTTGCTAACCAATTACCAGGAACTCCTCGTACACCCCGGACCCCGCGTTCTCGCTTGGAAATGGCTCCACTTGTAAACGATAAAATAGATGATAAAGTTTAATATTGGTGTTTAGAAATATATTATTTACCGGGAGTCATTATGCAGTTTTTAGTGACTATTCGAGAACATGGTAACCCACCTTACATGTTTTGCCTTCAGAACTTAATTAAATTAGTATGTGTTCAGGAAACTGATATGATATAATTTTGTCTATTTATTAATCTAAAGCTTTTTCGTATAATTTAGTGATTTAATGCTCTATAAACAATGCTCGGATTCTGATTTGCAATGTGTGTATATGTACGCATTCTTAGCCATACAATACATGGTTTTTTCACGAAACATGTGAGAACCATTTTTGTTGTCGGAAAACTGAAAGTTGTCCACATAAAACTGCCTTGACATTGCAGACCCGTATAGGCCTGATACAGTAGTCCAGAAGTGGTCATACTAGTTATTACTAGGCACAGTTCTAAGCAGGTGAGTCCTACATATTGCTAATTAACTGGTTCTAAGTTTCTTACTGTTGGACACCGTCTTAATTTTTTCATGTTAAGTTGTGGGAACTGCCGGTGGGGCTAGTGGCGATGTTACTCATAAATGGCAAGTTAAGTATGATACATAGCGGCTATGTTTGGCGCAGAGCTTTTTGAGGCGATGAGCGATGAACAACAAGCTTTTTGATTTTTAATGTTCGTTTGTCAAAAAAACGGTGAACTTTGCTATTTAAAAAAAAAAAAAAACTCATTTTTCTAATGTTAACATTAATGTCTCGAAACGTTTTAGATATAAGAACCATGGCTGCATACCTCCAATCTGGAAAGACATTAGTATCGTTTTCGTTGAGAAAATGAAGGTAAGGTCAGTTTCCAAGAGTGAGAAAATGTAAATTGGACTGGAACCGAGAAGAACTGAACCGGATCAAGACTCGATGGTTCGAGTTTTGGCTCTTGAATTTGAGATTTTCGGTACTGGCTCTTGAATTTGAGATTTTTCGGTTTGTGAGTTGGTTTGTTTCGAGTTCACCTCGGTTTCAGAACCGAATACCCAATAATTCTGAAAACATGAATGTTCTTTACTTCCCATTTCAAAACATATCATGGAATGGATTTGTTTCTAAAAGCATGAGCAAGTTAACCATGGCTGCATACCTCCAATCTATCGTTTTCGTTGAGAAAATGAAGGTAAGGTCAGTTTCCAAGAGTGAGAAAATGTAAATTGGACTGGAACCGAGAAGAACTGAACAGGATCAAGACTCGATGGTTCCAGTTTTGGCTCTTGAATTTGAGATTTTCGGTACTGGCTCTTGAATTTGAGATTTTTCGGTTCGTAAGTTGGTTTGTTTCGAGTTCACCTCGGTTTCAGAACCGAATACCCAATAATTCTGAAAACATGAATGTTCTTTACTTCCCATTTCAAAACATATCATGGAATGGATTTGTTTCTAAAAGCATGAGCAAGTTAATGACACTTCTTTGTTGGATCTAACAAAACTGCAACTCAGTTTCGGTTCAATTCTCTTGTTCTTTTGCTCTTCTCTATTTTAGACAATGTGATTGTGAAAGATATGGAAGAACAGTTAGAGACACTAACCAGAAGAGATATAGAGAAACAAACAGTGGAACCATAAACAATTATGGTCATGTAGTTGGACAAAGTTCGAGGTTTATTTTGTTTTTCAAATTTTATATGTGTCATTGTTTTGTTAAACGTTTAAACAATGTGAGACTATAAAATAATTGTCTGTGTTTTAGTTTATGCTTTAGTTGTTAAATGTTATTAGTTTAAGCATAAATGGTTGCAAACATGTAGTTTGCTTTTTATTGGCATACTTCATTGGTGCATGAGGTTTTTTATTTTATTTTGAAAAATGATGGGGAGATCTAAATGTATGCCTAAACTTATATGGCATGATCTTGTTGGTTTGTGAAAAACTGGATTCCTTGACTGCAGCTAACAAGATGATGCTACATGCGTTTAGGTATAAACTTAGACACATCTTTTAGGTCTCTCAATCACAGCGTAGACCTAAAGAACCGGAGCCGGAAACAGGAACCGAAAACCATATTCGGTTTGGTTCTTGATTCCTACTTTTCACAGTTCTCAGATCTATCGATTCCGATTTGGTTCCAATTGGTTTTGGACCCGCGCTTATCCCTAGTCATAAACATGAGAAAAACGAGGCCTTTTTAGTTTTTTTTTTTTTTTTTTTTTAAACGAAAATGTCACTTTAACTTGCATTGTTTAGCAAATTCCAACTAACTTGTGCAATATTGTGATCCATAATTTACACTATGTGTCATTAGGTCGGTGTTAAGTAAATCTCAAAAATGGTTATCTTAGATTTTGCTTAAGTTTATTTACAGAAGTATTATATACCATTTGATTAACAACAAATAGTACATGATATTTTTATCAAAATTACCAAACATTGTTAGTTCATATTTAAATAAAGAGGCAATTTCATATCTCCCATTTTTTTAGTAGGAAATTTCATATATAATTAAACATGCATTAAAAACATTATACATTATGCATTTAATACTTGCACTTTGAGTATATATGAAATTAATTATGAAAGTAGTGTGATATATGCAATTAATCCTTAAATAAACTTGTCGATGTATCAAAGCCTCAAATGCGAAACAGATTTTACATATTTGAGAGAAGCATGTAAGCAAACACTGTTTGTAGGAACTATATTCATAATCAGTTATTCACTATCGACGATTTGCCAATTTCCAAATTTTTAAACAAATTACGATAACCAATTATGATTTTATCAAAAAATAATGGGAGAAAGAGACATGTTTTTCTTTAGTTTGGCGTGTCTCCATCTTTGGAGGCTCTTCTTAATTTGAGGTGGGGATTTCACAACTTAATATTTTCTATGGTTTGTAAAAGAAAATGAGGAGAAAGAGATGGAAAGTAGGAGAGCTAAATCCAGGGACGCAACTAGGATCAAATATTATCGAGTGCATAAAATGTTTTGAACCGTAACATAGAAACACATTTTGATGAACCGGGTGTATTTAAGATGCGTTTAGGAAAAACTAGTTTTTTTTTTTTTTTTTTTTTTTTTTTTTTTTTTTTTTTTTTCCAAAAATTAACACTACGTCGTAAAAATTGATAGGGGTTCTGGGCACCCACGGGAACCTTGTTTCCGTCCATGGCTAGGGCTTGTTTGTTAGAATTTTCTATTAAGTCATGTTTAATTAAAAGATGACTTAATGCAGAAACCTTCCGTTTTATTGCTTAATATTTTTAGTCATCTTTTTCTATTAAGTCACAAATAAACAATTTTCATATGACTTAATGAATTCAGTTTTTTTCATATTAAGTCGAATACAAACACCGCGTGAAGCAAACCATTTATGGTTGGTTTAGTTCTGACTCATTGAGCTCTATTCTCATACTTCTCTTACAAAGTTAAATCAAATTAACTTCTTAAGTGTCTATACTTATATCTAATTCACTTTGATTCTAAACCTATCTAATTAAAGTTTAAAAGTCTAACTTCTTATTTTTCTGATAACAAGTAAAAACAATTCAAAATATTTGAATGATATAGACGATAATTGATAAAGAATATAAAATTATATTAGACAATTTAATTATATGAAAAAGCATGAAACCAAATTATATAGACACATGCGATATTTTTTTGCAAAAAAGGTAAAGTAATTAAATGATTAAGTGACCAAACAATACACCGCCTCAACGTGCAGATATTTTATTTCTCGTTGTTACAATTCCAACATTTGGAAAATGTCATATAATATATAGATTTCTTTTTGAACGGCTGTTTTAATACGACATAACCAAGAAGGTAGCAAAAAGACTACACAATGTTTTCACAAACTCGAATTGGATCCCTTTGTACGATCAAAACAGTTGGATAGAATTTTCACCTCTTCATAGAGTGTGGCTTTTTGTAAAAAGGTTGGTATCAAAACACTTAAACACAGTTATGATATCTTCAAATGATCCAAAACTTATGTGTCAAATAGATCTTTTATCTCTCTATCTACCAATAAATCTATTCGTGTCACTTATCAGTAGATACTTACCAATATAAAATTTTACATAACTATTTTATGCTTAATTTCTACCTACCCATAAATTTTTTTAATACAATAATGATGCATTGACGCTTTGATACTTTTATAGGTACGTAACAGCCATCGTGTTTGGAACAATCGAAAGAGTTAAGAAAGTGTCACAAACATACATACGTCCACATGTATCTTAATTATATAATGCATGTCAAGTGACAAAAAAACACAAAGAAAGTTGGAAGTGTGTGTTTTGTCTACACTTTATACCATTAGAAAAATAAAAAAAATGTCTTCCTATAATATCCAGCGACACTCTCGCCGTAGCAAATCCTCCTCATTTTCCGACACTAGCGGCGATTCTTCGATAGAAACAGTGATAACATCACCATCACCGTCCACTCCGTTACGATATCTTGGTATCCCATTTTCGTGGGAGCAAGTTCCAGGAATAGCCAAAAAGAACAATTACAAAAAAAGTGAATCGTCACAAAATCTCCTTTTGCCGCCGCCTGGCAACGCTCTCGGTTCGTTGCCAACGATGAAGAAGTATAGTAGTAGTAGCAGTTTCAAAAAAGACCCGTTTTTCGCGGCTTTTGTTGAGTGTTCTAAAGATAAAAAGCTTGAGAACTCGACGGGTGAAAAATCTGGCTTTGTAGTTAGTATGTATACTTCTTGTAAGAGAAGTTGTTCGGTTTCGGAATCTATTGTCTATAGGCGACGATCGGATTATTTATAGTGACTAGAGGAGAGAAAAGGTTGCTAAATGTAAGTCATAAGGTCCTAAAGGGCTACAATCTTCAACTTTTTTTTCTTTTCTTCTTCATGCATTTATGGTGATACTGAGTGAAGGTAATTCTTGTATAAAGTTTGATGAATGCTTTGTGTTTTTGATTTGCATAGATTAATAGATTTTGCTGGTTTTTGTGCTTATTACTTGCTTGAATGATTTTATCAATCATATTTATAGGTATTTTTTGGTAATCAGGCTGCTGCTGCTATAACATCATATTTGATCGTAGTTTATGAAATTAATGGATATAATAGCAACAATATATATTAATATTGGTCAAAACTCAAAAGGATATATATACTCGATCAAAATGTACTTCTCAATGTAGCAACTTGTGTATTGGCAAAACATTTACTACTTCCTCCGTCCCAAATTATAAGTCCACTTTCATATTTCACAAAATTTTAAAAAAGTGGGGCTTTTACAATACTAACCAATAAAATTTCATTCTCACCAACTTACAAACATTTTGATTGGTTGAAACTAAAAATGGACATTAATTTTAGGACAACCAAAAATAGCAAAACGGACTTATATTTTGAGACGAAGCGAGTATAATCCAAGGGTAAACGTTTATGGGTACCCCGCCTTACAATCTTCATAAATCAAGGATGGTGATGCATCTCTTTACAGCGAAGACAAACAGCAGGGTCGGTACCTTCGGATATTGGTGTGAATGTTTACATCTTATTTCTAATATACTGGCCGCCCCAACAGAATTGTGTTTTGTTGTTGTTATTGCTGTTAGTTGATTAAATTATCAACCTAAGATTTTATGGCACCTTTGAAAGATCGAGTATAGGAACTTTATATTTCTTTGAAATTATTCTCATCGATCTTTTCTCATATATCTCATATATTAACAAAATTTTAAAGTACAATAATAGCTAGAAAACACACACATAATGCATTTTTGGTAATTATGTACATGTAATAATGCACGAGTGCATGTGGAGGACCAACGGTTCACATGTTCATTTTGTAGATAACGATCGAACACAGTTTTAACATAATGAGATGGAACAATAATTTGTGCCTTGTGTATAGGAAGAAGACATCATATTGAGGTGTTGTCCAAATAATCAATCAAATAATATATGAATTATTTGTACCTTGTGTTTGGGAAAAAAAAGACATTGAGGTGTCGTTTATAATTTCTGAATAATACATGAGCCAAATATTACAATTTTAGTGCGGCTCTTTGAGTACCATGTGTTGTCGTAAAATGCATGTGAGTTTGTATTATTGGGTCACTTAGCCATGTGAGGCTGGCTATGCAAGTTGCATATGTGTACCATAATGACACCCTACGATTAAGGGAAAAACAAAAACTATATATCAATATTTGGTAGGATGGTGATAGTTTTTTCCGTAAAAAACTATATGTCTTGGTAGATGTTGATGGTTTTGTTTTTAGGTATATAATATATACTGTATATGGTAATATTTTTTCTATGTCACCTATTTCATCCTTCTTTGTACAAATCTAGTCGTAATTACTAACATTATGTGTTGGCAACTTAATTACAAGTTATTTGTAGATTATAAACTACCTACAAGATGTTGAACGAGAGGAAATTGTGTTAATAATAAACCAAGAATCCAAAAGGTGATATATTGATGGTGCATAAAGTAACTATTTAATGTGTGTATCTACAGTATGATTATAATCTAAAACATACTTATTTTTTATTTTTATGAGAAATACCATCTGCTAACTTATGAATTTTCCTTTCTAGTATAAAATGGTTGGTAATTGAATATGATGTTGCCTTTCAAAATAATAATAATAATAATAATAATAATAATAATAATAATAAATATGATGTTGAATTGAATGGAATCCAGGATAGCATGCATGATATGTTAGATGACGACATGACGACGTTCGTTTACATAAATACGTAGTATATGCAATTCTGTAATGTAAATACTATTGCAGCATTTATAAGTATATCTAAATTATATATTAACAAATTGACGACTATCTCACCAACGACCCCATCCTGCCAACCAAAGTTACTAGCTCTCACACATTCACGACCAACCGATTACTAAACACAAGAGATTACCGAGTTTTATGCTTACTTTTTAAAACTCTTCCAAACCGCTTGCTTATTCTCACACATTTTTTTTTTTTTTTAACTAAAATGAGAAAAAACATAGAAAACAAGAAAGATTAGAAATTTGGAATACTTGATGATTGTCGTATATCAAAGATATAAGAATGATACCCATAAGACAAGCACAAATCCTACCACAACATGATTTGTTAATTAAACATATGCTTTTGTATCTCATATTGCAATTTTTATATATATATATATATATATATATATATATATATATATATATATATATATATATATATATATATATAACATAAATTTCATTTCAATCCTCACAAATGGAGGTAATTTGAACACAACAAGTTACATCGAACATAATGGGCAAAATTGAAACCGACTTGCCAAACAAAATACACAAGGTAACAAGTTAAGTCAAAACAAGACATACACCATAATAGTTGTGACACACTACAGCGACACCATACAAGGGTGGGGGGAATCACCAGAGTGAGCTTTTGGTAGACACAACCATATGAATGTGTAGCTTGACAAAAGTACATAAAGTACATAAAACATACGAAGAAGATAAAAACTAAGCATCCTTAAAGGAGTCAGACCTAAACCTAACAGATCTAAAGTCGAAACCCAAGGTAGCATCAAGCCATCGATGACGGACCACAACAGATCTGAGCAGAGGAGACCGGAAGGCAACTGATCTGAGCAAAACAGCGGTGGCAGCAGCGAACGACGGCAGCGAGCGGCGGCAATTGGGAGATGACAGATGTGTAGGTAAGGACTTTTATTGAAGGAAGAGGAAAGTACAAAAGAGGTCCGGACGGTCGGCCGAAACCGACCGCCGGATTTATTTAGATTGGGGTGAAGTTTGGTTGGTGGATATTTAGAGAGAGGTTGGAGGAATTATTTTAGAGAGAGAGAAATCTCACGTATCATATTGCAATTAGTTATTAATGACTATAAGTGGAGTTAAATATGATGCTAATTAATTTTTATGGTATGTGCGCTCATCAAGTCATCAATCTATATAGCTTGTGCGCTCAAGTCTTGTTGGAGACATCATGATGTACTAAGTGTGAGATATGTGGTATAAGAGTATTATAGGTGTAGTTCTAAAAATAGAAATCATAATTATTTCAAAATTGAATAACATGAAAACATGTGATTTGCCCTTCTAGACAGTACCAAACAGTGAACGGCCTATAAACGTTAGACGTCGTAGCAAAGCCAATGACTTTTGTATATCGGCTCATTTTCAATAATTTTCGCTAAAATCGAACACCAAATGATCACCAAAACAAATGTCTTTTCCTGCATCGTTTAAATGAGAGTGAGCCAAGAGTTTGCTTCTCCCCTTCTTGGAAAATAATGTAGAAGGATATTCCTAACTCGATCAACCAATACATAAACAATTATGTAACAAGTTATTTTATATAAATACATGATAAGCTATACGGTTCTTAACTGATACATAATTTTTCTGAACTACAATGCCCATAAAGTCAACTATATTGAAGGGTGAGAGTTGGAGTAGAGTTTGGTAGATATGGTAATGTGGACCTTCATGGCTGCTACTGCTACCACATATGGTCCTATGGAATCTTTTTTAAAAATAGTGTTTCTTTCAACCAATGGGTCAAACATATGATCGCGATGTTTTAGAAGTAGATATAACTGATGAGTAATTTTTTACCCTGGTAAACATAAGTACACAAAAGTAGATATAATTGATTTTAGTAGTTTAAAGTTTAAACATATGACCGATATCGTTATCCATAACCCATTAAGAGGGACGATTGTTAGCCCAAAACCCTTAAGCTCAGTTCTTGAGTTTAGTTTCTCTTTTTTCTTTCTCTTGACTCTCAAAATTGGAAGGAAGATTTCATTAATAAAACTTCCTCACATCTTTTTTATCACTTTAGTTTCATCTCTTAAAAAACACTCAAGAACACAAAAAACATTTCATTTTTCCTTTCCTTTCCTCTCAAATTTTAACTCAAGAAGTGAGCGTTAATATTTCTTAATCATGAAATTTATTAAGACTATACTCTCCATTAACAGGTAGGATTTGTGTGATCACGTATTTTTATGGGTTGTTTGTTTTCTTTCGGACGTATTGCCACAAAAATGGTTTTGAAGAAGATTAAATGCGATCATAGATGAATAATATGTACATCAAGCTGTAAGAAATGTTTAGAGACAAGTAAATAACGGATATCATGTTCAAGAAAAAAAATGTAAATAACACACATCCGGATATTGGACATTAACCGAACTATTCTACATGGTACATAAATAGCTATATTAACTTTCATAATAAATAGCTTAGCTGATTTATTATATAGCTTAACAATTAGGCTAAACATCATAGTCATCAAACCTATCACTTTCACGTCAACGTCATATCACCATTCACACACCACCAAACTCATCAAGAAACAGGTGCTATGATTACCGCCAAACAAAAAATATATCAAAATACCCTACTTTATACATACCATACCATACAATATACCCTATAAACACACACGAAAAAATTGAGAAATCGTTTGGTGATGCAGACCACCAAACGAGTGCAAAAAGATAGGTCTTACCACATGGTGGTTGGCCATTGTTATGGTCTTGGCGTGTGATATGTTTATGGTGATGATAGACCACCCACCACAATTCATAGTCTTACATGAACTCATACAGCTTCATCTTATATAAACAATTACGTATACTAACATTTTGATAAGAAGCTTAACTATTTTATCATACGAGATATTTTGACCCGTGCGAATGTACGGGTCTTGTTTCTTAATAACAAATTAAATTTTTGCTTATGTCTAAAACTCAATTTTTATATTTGTTGTTATAATTTACAAATGGTTTTGAGCCAAAATTATGCGGATCAAGTTGGTCAGGTGGTAATTTTTAAATAGAGAAAATTTAAAGACGCTTTATTCATTAAAGTTACAAATTTACTCACGTACTTAGTTCTTTCATTTACCTATTCTATTCATTATTTCAAGCTGATATGTATCATGTTATTTTATTAAACTCATTAATTTATCTCTTCAAATCAGAGATGTACAAACACTTACCGCTAACTTACCACTAAAAAAGGCGTAAATAAATATTTGCCACTCAACATTTATATGGGTTAAAACTAAATAATGATGATATGAGAGTAACATACCAATAAACCACATTTTCTTCACAAAAGTTTCCAAAGCACATAAAATGATAAAAGTGACTTATTAAACCATATAACACTATCGTAAATAGTGCTCTTTAGGTGTTGGGCCTTATCAACTAATTTTTTTTAGAAAGAAAACATTTTATAAAGAACCCCGAAATGAAACTAAAAACAATACAAGGTGCCCCGCCTCAATTAAGCAAGATAATTAAAAGAGAGCGGGACCTAAAGGAAATATATGAAGCGTCATGGACAAACCTTAGTGGAGACCGGAGAGGGCCACGGCCCTCCCAAAACATTGGTTTTACTTATATTTGCATAAAAGAAATACAACTTTGACTTTTCCAAATTAACTGATATAGCACTTGGTCATCCCAATAAATTTACTCAAGTTCCGTCTGCACCTCAAGATTAATCGGACCTTCCTATTTATATTAAGCTATCAAAAGTTTCATTCATACAAGAGTCGATGTGGAATAACTAATCATTTTTTATTTTTATTTTTTTCGGAAAACACAACGATATCATAATCTAATAATCATGAACAGAGCCAAGACTTTAAGTTAAAGGAAGTCGAGCTTAACATAAGAGTTATAATGAAAAATGCTTAATGATGGTATTATGAGTTTTTTTTTTCAAACCATGATTTAACGAGCATAGTTTGACAGGTAAATTCGTTTTAGTATTGCATTTGATTGTTTAAGTTATTGGACAGAATAACTATTGTATAAATTGGGCATATTAGGGTGGCTTAGCACCCACTAGTATCCTGTTAGCTTCGCCTTTGATCTAATTAGCTTTTTGTATTATGGCTTCTAATCTTTTTACCATATCTTGTCAAGAACAAATGAATATCTGTAGTTTACCAACCGCTCGTTAGCAAAACTCATAACTGATACAAAGACGAATAGTATTCTCCGAACTTTCTTGAAACTAGGGGTGTTATCGGGTCGGGTTATCGGGTTGAGTCGGGTTTTAAATTTTTTAAAAGTGACCCGCAACCCGACCCGATTAAGAATCGGGTTATCGGGTTCGGGTGGGATTCGGGTCGTGTTATGTCGGGTCGGGTGATTCGGGTTATCGGGTGACCCAATTAAGTAATAGTAACTTATGTTTGTATCAGTGGTGTTAGTAATTGTTGCAGTAAACACAAGTCTGCAATAAAAGCCAATATATCACCAATGTTGACCCCATTCATTATATGTTACTAATACGTCATCCCAAGGTGCTAAAGAGCCATGGAATTTAATGAGGCCAGTTGCGTTATCGCTTCAAATGTATCAATCAATATTATTCCAAAAGTCATTGTATTAGTAGTAAAATAACAAAACATTGGGTTATATCGGATAAAGTTGATATACATATGTATCTTCGTTAATCGTTATAACATGTCTATTCAACGACTCGTAGTTACCACTGATATCAATTGAATGCACATTTTCAAGCAAGCGAGTAAAGTTCTTATCAATTATTGTTTGGAACTGAGTTACGGAAAAAACTGAAACTCAACAAACTTTGAGATATATTGCATATTGTTGCATACGTCTTTTAATCCTATAGGTAAAATGTCACAACATTTACCTAACGATTAACTCACAAGAATGATTATAATGCTTGTGCTATCTAATCAAACTTGTGTTTATTGCAGACTTGCAGTTGACTATGTTTCAATCACTACCTTGCAAGTTGCACTAATAATCAAACAAGATCAAGATTCTTTATCAGTGGTGCAGTAGAATTTCAAATTTGCAGACTTGAACCTCGACTATGATATGATAAAAAGTATTTACTAAAAAATGGAAAAATGATTTTCGGGTCTTATCGGGTTGACCCGATAATCCGATAGCATTATTTTTTTAACCCTAACCCGACCCGATAGCACTGTCGGGTTATTGGGTTCGGGTCAAAACAACCCGATTAGATTTTTTGATCCGATTTGACCCGACCCAATAACATTATTGGCTCTTATTGCAGACTTGTGTTTACTGCAATAACTACTACACCACTGATACAAACATAAGTTACTGTTACTTAATTGGGTCACCCGATAACCCGAATCACCCGACTTGACATAACATGACCCGAATCTCACCCGAAACCGATAACCAGATTCTTAATCGGGTCGGGTTGCGGGTCACTTTTAAAAAATTTAAAACCCGACTCAACCCGACCCGACAAACCCGACCCAATAACACCCCAACCTCACAACCAAAGACATACAAAAAATAAAATAAAATAAAACACACACAAAAAAAAAATCATGGGAGGTGTGCACATTCACTCGGTTGGCTAACAAACCGAGTAAAAAAAAAGTTGGGTGTTTGATCGGTCATGTTCGGTTTGGCTAGTGGATACAACTCGGTCGATTACTCGGTTGGGGGCAACAAACCGACCAGCCAACCTTCTGTTAGCCTTAGCCTTAGAGTATAAATAACTCGTAATACTATTTCGACAGTAAACCATTCGGAAAGGAACCCAAAAATAGAAGTTTTGGTTAATCCGAGTACAGGTAATGTTATCCGGTTTTCCTATTATAGTTACATTCATACAAAGAGTTTGATGTGGGATAATATCCCTTCTTTTGCTTTCAAGGTTCTAAAAGGAGTGTTATGGCGGCTTAAAGGCGGCGCTAAAGCGCGATGCATGACCTTCAAAATACGAAATAGACCAAGGTGTGGGATCTAAGGCGCGCTAAGGCGTGAGGCGTGGCGAGTTTTTTGAATTCAACTTCGATGATTTTTTTTAATGAAATGAAGAAGATTACGTCGAATGATTGTTTCTTTACTTTATTTCTTATGTATAACAATTTTTATAAACTGGATATATAGGAAATATGATATAAACATATAAATCTATAATTCTTTTTTTTATTTTTTTGGCGCTTTAGTCATGCCTTAGAAATTGCTATATCTTAAGGCGTGAGGCTTTGGCTATGCCGTCATACCACGCCTCACGCTAATAACATTGTTTGCTTTCATTTTGTTTCTATCTGATGGTACAACGGGTTGCTTTATTTTATTATTATTATTTTTTTTTAAATCAGAGTTGACCTTTCAAATTGGCTCCGGCGTGAGAATAAGTCATCATAATAATATGGGAAGTGTTTAGAGAGAGAAAGTAGTGAGAAGGAGTGAAGACATACTCGAAATGGATAAATGAGATGAGTATTTATAGGCAAAACTCAAGGAAAGATCTAAGCCTTGCCACGCATTTCAGCCATGATTGGACAATATGAAGCATATTCACCTGAGAGCCAACTGGATGGCTTCAAATATAGGCTCCAAGATTGTGCCTATGTGCGGTTGTTTGCACGAGCGAAAATATAGCACAACCATTATTTGTGGTATAGTTACGGAGCCTCGATCACCTCCGAGGCTAAAGCTCTTCGAAGAATGGACTCTTATGTATTGGCGGGTTCCCTTACGATTGCCTATTAGGCGTTACGCTAATGAACACTTCGAGTGTTTATGTGTGCAACATTCAGCGGCTAGGCTCCTAGCCGCAAGATGAGGTACACAATCACTATTAAAAAAAAAACACAAGTATATAGTCTAATTACCTTGCGCTTGTTAACACAACTCGCTAATGAAACAAAAACGAATTGTTATCCTCCAACATTCCTGTACACAACAACGCGTTTCAAAATGACCTTTTCATTGCTTTAACAAAATTATAATGTATACAGTTTCATTGTTAGAGTCATTGGTATATACTCAAATTCAGTAATAATTCACGTCATTGGTATTGAGTAAGCATATAATATCAAGATCATAGTTTGCATAATGATTGCGATGTTGCTATAGGAAAGTAATGAAGAGCATCAACAAAGTGTCGGTCCATCTAATTAAAAACTGATAATCCGATATTAAGACATGTACATGTAAAGTTTCTGTAACAATTCACAATTTCAGGTTAATTACTTTTCCCGGAAAATTTCACTATTCACTTTTACTATTCATTTCTTTTCCGAAACTTTCCCGAAAGTTGATTTTTATTTGATATTCTCAAATGATAAATCATTTCCATGCCAAATTAAAAGTTTAACTTTCATAAGCTCATTTTCGTGAAAGTTATTAAGGAATTACACGTTTTAGGGTAAAACGTCATTCAGAAATTCTACGCACAACGAAATTCGATCCCGTCAGGTGACCCCACATCGGAAAAATGTTTGACACGCTCATGATTTATTTGAGAATTAATCGTGACTGAGAAAAACATGACCAAAGACTTCCCGGCAGGTCACCCAAGCCGTACTACTCTCGCATGAGCACGCTTAACCGTTTGGACGATTAACCGTTAGACCACGAAACGAGTTTCTAAGACTTTTTGAGTTTTCAAAATTATTAGAAAAAGTCAACATATTCTTTCCCTCCTCCATTGACCAAAAATCATCCCTTGATGTTATAAGTCAATTCGTGATTTTTAGGCTTACGGTTTGATGTCTAAAAGACATTTAACACCAACCGACACTAGACTGAGCCCAGTCTAGACATTATAAGCCATTTTAAATCATTTATATCATATTAGAAAAGTAACATTTTACTTTTCTCAGTTTTACGCAAAATTCGTACATTTTACGTATTACGCGTTTTAGACCCGTGTTTCCAGCTTTTAGCAGGGTTTTAGCACCCGATAGATCCTACCACTCATTTTATATTTTATTATGGACTATATGGACATGTTTAACCATACTTTCAAATTCCATAATTTTACGACACCCGGTTTTACGTTTTGAGGCTTAATCATTTACGATTGGCATTTCCCGGAGTCAAAACTAACCAAGTATCTTGGATAATACCAAGAAAAGTCCACACCCTTGCTCTCCAAGCTTACTAACCGACCTAGGAGGGGGGGGAGTCATCCCATGTGGCTTCATCTCATGAATCTACCCCTAAATCATCATTTTATTACAACTTGGTCACCAAGTTTTAGTAATTTCCTAGCACTTTCCTAACCTCCTCATTTTGGACTATAAATAGCCCCTCTCCCTCCCCTTCTTGGTGCCGTGCATCCCCAACCCCAAATCCCTCTCATCCTTAGTTCATTTCCTTCTAATTTCTAGCAAGATTCAAGTGAAGTTCAAGTATAGAAACCCTAGCTTAGTTTCTAGTAATCAAAACTCTTCCAAACCCTAATATAATTGGTGATTTCTCTTGAGTTTAAATCCACTCAATTCACTTTAACCTTCATCATCCATCTTTCAAGAATACCAAGGGTAGAAAGATTGCATGAAGAAGTGGGTTGAAGCAAGTCTATCAATGTCCTATCCTTACATGTTAACTTCCTTTCATGTTTGAAAGCCAAAAGTTGTGAGCCAAACCCTAACTTGATTCTTGTTAAATAACCATGTTCATGTTATTTACATGTTATTCTTGCTATATTATGTCTTGTAGTTATGTCCATGATGTATAAAAGTGAGCAAAACAAGTTATTGTTATTGATTGACAAGATAAGTTACTAAAACAAGTAAACTAGTGACTTTCTTGGAAAACCACGACCAAAATGGTAAAATTATGATATTGGATCATTACAAATTACAGTAGAGGACTTAACAAGGAAACCATAGCAATTTGAACCACCCAAAACGAGTATACGAGTCAAAAGTTATGGCGATTTGAAATTACCAAAGATTTCCGGCAAAACTGCCAAATAGCTTCCTGATCAAATTTAGGTTTTGAAAGTCCCACTTCTGGTCCGATTCATCAAAAAGTTAAAACACGAAAGTTGTCCGAAACGACGTTTTCGTTCAGGAATAAAGAAGCTCGAGACCTAAAAACACTTTCCGAGTGATAAAATTCTTCAAATTCTAAACAGCCCATTTTTAGACAAAGTCATTACATATAGGTTATGGTTTATGAAGACCAAAGGGGTCTTATGACCTATAATCAAGACCACAACCATGGCTAGAGCCAAGTTTGAGTCTCATGACCTTGAAACAAGGACCAAAGGTCATGGCTAGGCCATGACGAAATGACCATACCAACTTTCATAGGCGTAAACATGAAACAAAGAGTTGACGAGAACTTGAAAATACAATTTGGATCTACTTCATCTAAAAGGAAACCATGAGATTTTACCAAGAGAAAATGGTCATTCAAGACTTATGAAACTACCCCTAATAACAATCTTCATGTACAAATAAACTTTCCTAAGTTTATTCAAGTATCGGACATGTAACTTTTCGGATCAAAACTTATATCTATATATTTCATCAACTACTACAATAGTAGGGAGCCTCATGTGAGGAGTTCATTATGTAAGCCGTCGAGTTGAGTTGTGGATTTACGAGTTAAAGTGTCCTGGCTCCTCGAACGCTTACTAACATGGCTTCTGAATTATGTCGGCCCGAATGGTAGTAAACGATATACCAAAACATACATGTTTCATGAATCTTTCTTTCAAAGACTTACAATATACATCATACCACATCATGGACTAATGCAAGATATATATATAGGCACTACTTCATATTCTCTACTCCGAACCTAAGTCGCGACATTCTATTATAGGTTGCTCGTAGAAACCTTCACGATTCGACCATCACATTCATTACTCACTACATAACTTAAGGTGAGTTCGTAGCCCCACTTTCTATTGTTTAACTATTTTACAAACCCATGGGGGGAATACATGCTATTATTTTCTACTCGAACACGATGCTTTCTAATGTATGCTTCACGACGATGTTTTATTATCACTAAGTAACGATTGCCATGTTCGAAGTCCCTATATCATGAACCATTAGTCACTATCTTTAGTGAGCGCGAATATTGTGAATAGATCTATTGGGATTGACGAATCCCATTTGTGTTGAGCAACGATGAGTTCACACAAATGCACTATATTTGAGATTTAGCGGTATAACGGCAAAAGTACCTCGATAGGGCTTCTATAATGCCAATTTTGTTGGTTCGATGTTAATGTTTTGGTTGCATGAGCTTAGTGAAATAAATAACGATTTTGTTTTCTAACTATGAGTGTGAGTCTATAGCTCACACTACGATTATTGTGTTCAAACGATTTAACTAAACTCTACGAATTCCACTCAACCTTTGTGTTGACCTCTCAAGCATGTATTTCAGGTTCATGACGATCAAGGATGGCACGGAAGGACACGGATACTCAAGAGGGCTATAAATTTCATTATCATTCAAAAACACATTTATCATACATTGTAAACATGGAACCATTTGGGACCTCATTTTGTAAATCTCTGATATTTATACAATTTGAATGATAAATCTTTTAAAACAACTCAATTGGAGTTCGTTTTCTATTATTGTGACTATTGTGCTGTCAAGTAACACCCAGTTCGAATTCCGCTGCATCCATGAATTGGGGGTGTTACAGATTGGTACCAGAGCCATGGTTATAGAGAAACGGGTCTAATTGAGACCTAAACTATAACCACACTACAAGCAAAAACATTTTATAGCCTTCCGATCTTCGTGTCTTCCATCCTCCAGACGATTATGGACTTATTAAGCATTTTATGCTACATGAACATAAGTATATTCATATATACACACTAGGCATTTTCCACTACACGAACAAATACTAGTATATTTATATATACATTCGAGTTATTTTCAATCATTTTATCTAAACATATCTACACATGCCTATTCTATGGCATTTCGACACAACCACATTCTCCCAACCATGTTCCTACTCCAACATTTTATATCCAAGATATTGTAACGAATTACGATGGTCTTTTCTATTTCCCGAACATTGTATGACACAATGGTCTTAATCATTTCTCAAATGTTTTGAGTCACACAATGGTCTAATCTACTTCCGAGACATTGTGATTTGTGCAATGGTCTCTCGAATTATTCCACCACCTCATCAATATCATTTCATATGATATCAAAAACCCATCACAATCTATCGATTTCCAAACAAGAAATATGAGATTTCTAAAGGACAAACTAATCCATCATTGACAAAAGTTGAACTTTCTCTACATCCATCAAAGTTTTCTTCTGAAACCTTCATTGTTAAAAGTTTGTAATTCTAGCCCAGTATAGACTGTTTTAGAATTACTTCAACTTCCTTTCCACACATATCTACCCGTACTATCTTCTATGCAATGGAATGTGAAAACATACGTTACAAGTCTCTTATGGCGGGACTTGCAACTGAATGGTTTGACATCGCCTTTGTTTAGTGGACAGTTTCCCGAAAGCAACGGACGTATCACAAGTATACCTAATTTAGGTATTTGAAAATTTTATCGAACCTTGGCTAAATATAGACTAGTCACCTATATTTAACCTAGGGACAGTGGAATATAGTCTGACTAACTATATTCGACTTAAAATTTCCAAATACTGAGAGTAGTTGTACTAGGGTTATGTTCAGATTGATTTCCTACTTGAACTCGATAAACCACCCGAATTCTTTAAAACGATCTAGAGACACGATAGTGTTTTACCACTCAGCGAAATCTTAACACCTTATTTGTACTACCAAATTTCATTCTTGAAAGTTTTCATTTATGAGATAATCCGAACTACTATCTTGGGATAGTTATCAATTATTCTCTTCATCCTGTAGAAGTACTATCCTGTTTAGGTCCTAAGGATACCATTCCATCATAAACCTTTAAAATCTCTTAAGATTTTTAAAGCAAACTCAACATCTATACCTAAGAGTATTAATGTTAAGCATACACTACACACTTCTGTTCATCAACATATCACATCATTATCTTCACAACCGTTGGAACCACAAGCTCATTAACAGATGTTGATGCACTTTTAAAGCTCAAATCATCCTTAGCTACACCACAATCACCCTTACCAGCTTTACAAGATTGAATATTCATCTTGGAACACCAGTATCATCTCGTAAAACCCTACCTTGTAACTCACCGACTAAGTATGAATGTTGTGTAGGATGATTTGTAATTATTTGAATGGATTGGGATGCCTTTTCATTTAAATAAAGACATTGTAAATCACCAAACCATAAGTTTATACTTCTCTATTTACATTGTTTGGGATGCCTCTCTATGTAAATAAAGACTTATAAACAAGTGGGCTTGTTTGTATCCAAAATAACATAAGTATGAAGTCAATAAACACTAGGTACAACAACCGATTACCTACTAGGCTATGATTGCAATAACTATCTCAATTCCTATTAATATTCGACTGCTATATCAATTTCCTTTTATATTCGACTATTACCATACCTTTCCTACATAAAAGTAAGCCTCATCCTACACCATACACTGAAATGACAAATCAAACTACATCACTGGTAATCCCAGACTATAGTCCTCATAAGTAACTACACCTTTTCATCGACACCACTCCAACATATGATACACACAGAACTTCGGGACGAAGTTCCCCGTATGGGGTGGAGACTGTAACAATTCACAATTTCAGGTTAATTACTTTTCCCGGAAAATTTCACTATTCACTTTTACTATTCATTTCTTTTCCGAAACTTTCCCGAAAGTTGATTTTTATTTGATATTCTCAAATGATAAATCATTTCCATGCCAAATTAAAAGTTTAACTTTCATAAGCTCATTTTCGTGAAAGTTATTAAGGAATTACACGTTTTAGGGTAAAACGTCATTCAGAAATTCTACGCACAACGAAATTCGATCCCGTCAGGTGACCCCACATCGGAAAAATGTTTGACACGCTCATGATTTATTTGAGAATTAATCGTGACTGAGAAAAACATGACCAAAGACTTCCCGGCAGGTCACCCAAGCCGTACTACTCTCGCATGAGCACGCTTAACCGTTTGGGCGATTAACCGTTAGACCACGAAACGAGTTTCTAAGACTTTTTGAGTTTTCAAAATTATTAGAAAAAGTCAACATATTCTTTCCCTCCTCCATTGACCAAAAATCATCCCTTGATGTTATAAGTCAATTCGTGATTTTTAGGCTTACGGTTTGATGTCTAAAAGACATTTAACACCAACCGACACTAGACTGAGCCCAGTCTAGACATTATAAGCCATTTTAAATCATTTATATCATATTAGAAAAGTAACATTTTACTTTTCTCAGTTTTACGCAAAATTCGTACATTTTACGTATTACGCGTTTTAGACCCGTGTTTCCAGCTTTTAGCAGGGTTTTAGCACCCGATAGATCCTACCACTCATTTTATATTTTATTATGGACTATATGGACATGTTTAACCATACTTTCAAATTCCATAATTTTACGACACCCGGTTTTACGTTTTGAGGCTTAATCATTTACGATTGGCATTTCCCGGAGTCAAAACTAACCAAGTATCTTGGATAATACCAAGAAAAGTCCACACCCTTGCTCTCCAAGCTTACTAACCGACCTAGGAGGGGGGGGAGTCATCCCATGTGGCTTCATCTCATGAATCTACCCCTAAATCATCATTTTATTACAACTTGGTCACCAAGTTTTAGTAATTTCCTAGCACTTTCCTAACCTCCTCATTTTGGACTATAAATAGCCCCTCTCCCTCCCCTTCTTGGTGCCGTGCATCCCCAACCCCAAATCCCTCTCATCCTTAGTTCATTTCCTTCTAATTTCTAGCAAGATTCAAGTGAAGTTCAAGTATAGAAACCCTAGCTTAGTTTCTAGTAATCAAAACTCTTCCAAACCCTAATATAATTGGTGATTTCTCTTGAGTTTAAATCCACTCAATTCACTTTAACCTTCATCATCCATCTTTCAAGAATACCAAGGGTAGAAAGATTGCATGAAGAAGTGGGTTGAAGCAAGTCTATCAATGTCCTATCCTTACATGTTAACTTCCTTTCATGTTTGAAAGCCAAAAGTTGTGAGCCAAACCCTAACTTGATTCTTGTTAAATAACCATGTTCATGTTATTTACATGTTATTCTTGCTATATTATGTCTTGTAGTTATGTCCATGATGTATAAAAGTGAGCAAAACAAGTTATTGTTATTGATTGACAAGATAAGTTACTAAAACAAGTAAACTAGTGACTTTCTTGGAAAACCACGACCAAAATGGTAAAATTATGATATTGGATCATTACAAATTACAGTAGAGGACTTAACAAGGAAACCATAGCAATTTGAACCACCCAAAACGAGTATACGAGTCAAAAGTTATGGCGATTTGAAATTACCAAAGATTTCCGGCAAAACTGCCAAATAGCTTCCTGATCAAATTTAGGTTTTGAAAGTCCCACTTCTGGTCCGATTCATCAAAAAGTTAAAACACGAAAGTTGTCCGAAACGACGTTTTCGTTCAGGAACAAAGAAGCTCGAGACCTAAAAACACTTTCCGAGTGATAAAATTCTTCAAATTCTAAACAGCCCATTTTTAGACAAAGTCATTACATATAGGTTATGGTTTATGAAGACCAAAGGGGTCTTATGACCTATAATCAAGACCACAACCATGGCTAGAGCCAAGTTTGAGTCTCATGACCTTGAAACAAGGACCAAAGGTCATGGCTAGGCCATGACGAAATGACCATACCAACTTTCATAGGCGTAAACATGAAACAAAGAGTTGACGAGAACTTGAAAATACAATTTGGATCTACTTCATCTAAAAGGAAACCATGAGATTTTACCAAGAGAAAATGGTCATTCAAGACTTATGAAACTACCCCTAATAACAATCTTCATGTACAAATAAACTTTCCTAAGTTTATTCAAGTATCGGACATGTAACTTTTCGGATCAAAACTTATATCTATATATTTCATCAACTACTACAATAGTAGGGAGCCTCATGTGAGGAGTTCATTATGTAAGCCGTCGAGTTGAGTTGTGGATTTACGAGTTAAAGTGTCCTGGCTCCTCGAATGCTTACTAACATGGCTTCTGAATTATGTCGGCCCGAACGGTAGTAAACGATATACCAAAACATACATGTTTCATGAATCTTTCTTTCAAAGACTTACAATATACATCATACCACATCATGGACTAATGCAAGATATATATATAGGCACTACTTCATATTCTCTACTCCGAACCTAAGTCGCGACATTCTATTATAGGTTGCTCGTAGAAACCTTCACGATTCGACCATCACATTCATTACTCACTACATAACTTAAGGTGAGTTCGTAGCCCCACTTTCTATTGTTTAACTATTTTACAAACCCATGGGGGGAATACATGCTATTATTTTCTACTCGAACACGATGCTTTCTAATGTATGCTTCACGACGATGTTTTATTATCACTAAGTAACGATTGCCATGTTCGAAGTCCCTATATCATGAACCATTAGTCACTATCTTTAGTGAGCGCGAATATTGTGAATAGATCTATTGGGATTGACGAATCCCATTTGTGTTGAGCAACGATGAGTTCACACAAATGCACTATATTTGAGATTTAGCGGTATAACGGCAAAAGTACCTCGATAGGGCTTCTATAATGCCAATTTTGTTGGTTCGATGTTAATGTTTTGGTTGCATGAGCTTAGTGAAATAAATAACGATTTTGTTTTCTAACTATGAGTGTGAGTCTATAGCTCACACTACGATTATTGTGTTCAAACGATTTAACTAAACTCTACGAATTCCACTCAACCTTTGTGTTGACCTCTCAAGCATGTATTTCAGGTTCATGACGATCAAGGATGGCACGGAAGGACACGGATACTCAAGAGGGCTATAAATTTCATTATCATTCAAAAACACATTTATCATACATTGTAAACATGGAACCATTTGGGACCTCATTTTGTAAATCTCTGATATTTATACAATTTGAATGATAAATCTTTTAAAACAACTCAATTGGAGTTCGTTTTCTATTATTGTGACTATTGTGCTGTCAAGTAACACCCAGTTCGAATTCCGCTGCATCCATGAATTGGGGGTGTTACAGTTTCAACATTAACTTTGGTTCGGATCCTCAATTTTACAACCCAAGCATTGCACAGACTTTGTGAAAAGTATTACTCCGTACAAACATAACGCGTTGTTTTGGTGTTGAAAAAGGTCTGTTGTTCCATTAAATCAAAGCAAACAACACCCTACCACGTCGGGAGCCATCTCAAGGCTTCGAGAATTTTAAATGTAGTTCATTAACTAGGGTTTAAATCATCGTGATTGATTCGGCTTTTGGAGTATTTGTCTTTGTTCAAGTAAATGTTTCAACTGTTATCTTTCCGAGTTAATGTTTATGTAGCATCCATGCTGCGATGAGTCACCTATATTTGCTTGGTTTCACTCTAATGTAGCATTTATAAAAAAGGTGAAGCCAACCTGGTAGTTTGGTACGTGAAGCGTCGATGTCAACTTCACCCGCCATCTCTATGCTGCCCCATCTTAAGCCACCAGTGTCTTCGCCGCCTCCTGCTCAAAAAAAAAAAAAAAAAAAAAAAAAGGATGAAGAGCAATCAGAATCATCATCTTGTACCCAATAAATGATACCACTTTCACAATGTTAAAAAAACATAAGAACTCAAAAGTGGTTTAGTTGTAGTCATTTGTTTAGGTTGATCAAGTCAAATGTTTTGATAATGTGTTATATATAGCATACCTAAAAAACTTTCAGATTATTTAGTAAGACATATTAGATCTTCTTTTAATAGATTCTAAGATCATATTTGATACATAAATCAGTTTTACAACTCAAAAATACGAAGACAAATGTTGATGGGTCAAACAAAATTGATCAGACCCGTTTTAACCCACATAATCATTACTTGTTTTGACCCAAACTCACTTCGACCCACTGGCTAGTTCTTTGCATAAGGTTAATCTCAAAGGATCATCCTATTTCTTTACCTTGGTCGTCAGAAAAGAAAAGATATTTTGAGATTCAGACATCCACAAACATTATAGAAGACTTGATCTTTAAAATGGTCCACTGTAACACCACTTAGCATCCACAAACATTAAAGAAGACTTTGATCCTATTAAACAATGGTCCAAATTTGCCAAAACGTGGGACACCCACGTTATCCTTGAGTACCTACTATCATCTACAAAAGCCAAACAACCTTCAGTATTAGCATTAGCACAATATAGAAGACCGAATATGCGATTTCTGGAATAATCCAAAGACATATCTATGCAAAAAAAACAAAGCAATACCCTGCAAACAATATGTAAAACCAAATGAATAATCAAGGTTTTAAAAAACACTAGGAGGACCGGGTACCGCCTAGCCATTAATCGGATTGAAATTATGTATGACCTAAACATAACGCTTCAAAGTTCAAATAAGTAAAGGTTCAATAAAGTTCAAACATAAACATAATACCTCAGACGTAAATATTAGATCATTAAATTGATGCTTAATCCTCGTCTTGTCCGTATTGTTCAATGATTTCAACTCCACCTGACTCATAGTCAACCTCCTCACCTACTTGATCCTCACTCACCGACTCGAAGTCCGATGCTGCTCACATTGCTGATTATGAGGCTGTTAAGGATGAGTATGTTTTTGATGAGGATGCTTTTGATAAGGATGCTTCTGTAACGCCTATGGGGATGCTGAAGCTAGATTGAATATGTAATTTTAACACCTGAGTTTATGCATGGTTGTTGGTTGTTAGTGTCTTTTAGTTTGTACGTTCGTTGTTTTTGGTTATAAACTTTGTTAGTAGAACAAGGTAGTATTTGTTTATGGTTGAAGTATTGGATGTGGTTCCTTTTGTGCATGATTCCTGTTTATTAACCCTTTTGGTTTCCATGTTCCTTATGTTTGGTTAGGAGTGCTCGGTGTCGTTATGTAATAACTGCGTCATGGGACCTATGACTTTCCATAGAGCCACTATAGCGCCCTGTTCACTGTGCCATAGCTGTATTTTTGTCATTCATCGTTACTATGGAATTGAAAAAAAAAATGGAAATGCAGAGAATGAAAATAATCTCTGAGAAAGTTTATTTCATTGTTTGACGGCAATAGAGAATAAAGGATGAAATGGAGAAGTTGATTGACTTTTGTGTTCGATATGAACAGGGAGTGAAATTGTTGTGGAATCGATATGTGTCTAATTGCATCTTTATCTTATTTAACTTTTTTCTTGATCCGTTTATGATATTTTAAACAGTTCTATAAAGTTGGACTTTTGATAATCACGTAGCTTTAAGTTTACTACAATTGAAACATAAAGAAAAAGGCTCAAATCTGGTAAAGGAGAGCATGAATTGAACATGGCAACATGACTAATAAGGGACGAAACACTTTTATTTCCATGACAACATGAGTCAAATAATTACATATAGTTTAATTTTTCATCATGTCTTTTAGAATAACACTAGAAAGAGTTACACTAATCGTAGTAGACACACTAGGTTCTTTTTAGTTTATTGCTCACACCTTATGTAGCTCCGTAACTTCAATGGGTGACACAATTATCTCTTCTACAACATTGTGTGAGCTGCTCCTAAGCCGGCTATCACAGTTGCTCATCAAATTTGGATTATTAATCTGTTGGGACAAAGTTGTTATCTCATCGATATACAAAGTAAGTTTAGTAACAACATATTCAAAACGGTTTTGGGACAAAAGTGAAAGCATCACCTTCACGAGGAATATTCAGTTCACTACATTTAGGACACCTACAAATCAATTAATTACCTAAAAAGCTTAAATCTTCAATACAAAAGATTACACTAAAAATTATTACCTTCAAATTTCCACACTATTTTCTTACTGGTATTTGTGCTGGTTGATTTTAGTATAACGGGTAACTTTGTCATTTGTAATTTTAGCCACAGAAAGAAATAGTCTACTCATCATATGTGGAGCTACGCCTTTCAGAAGTAGAACGCCGTATTTCAGGGCCAAAGAGGTGTGTCTCTGTGTCCTTAAGGGGCCCTGCATAACCATTAATCCATACAGTGTTTTCCATTCATGTTTACCAACTCTATGCTTGATTGACATAAAATCTAAGTTTTTTCTTCTAATTGCTCATTGGCTAGGTCAAACCATGGGTCAAGGCAAGTGTTGCACCAGGTCCTGCAGTTGTAACTAAATTTTTGCTTCAGAGGTATTTGTTGGTAGTGGTTGAAGATCATGATTTCTATACAACTTCTACTTCAGTACTTGTTCTATAAAGATAAAATGTACAAAGACTACTTGAAATTGGAGTGTTAAAACATAATTAGGTACACACTCCTCGTGGAAAAATACATCAGTGAGACAGAGACCATTGGTTTGTCAATTAGAGAGTACTAAATTCTTAAGACGTACCTTTAGTTATAGAGTCACTGCTTCTACAACTTCAACTTTTTTAGCTTCTGAACTCTAAAACCAGGCAGCTGCATTTACGACTTTCTTGCCTGGCAGCTGAAGTTCCATGATGTGACAGTCATGAGATTAATTTAAGCTACAATCTTTAAGTGACATTTTGGAATTTCTAAGAAAAGCTATATGAAAATCTGTTTTAAAAGTCTTGTGCATAATTGAGCACCTCAAGAGCTGTGCGCCCTCCACATCGTACGATCAGTGACCCTTTCCTGAAATTCACCTCATCATCATCACTACTCTGAACATCATTACCATGATAAACTCTCGAAGTGATAACTTTCAGATCGAGTTCATTGCCTTTATCACTCTTTTCATCAATTACAAGAATTTAACACGGGTCCTGGTGACCCTGCAAAAGCACACACCTAGAAGGTTGTGTGTCATGATAACAGACTTGGATTAGACAAATTTAAGGGCATACCTTATTATGTATAACTACAGCTTCTTGGCCAAAGGATAACCATGACTCCTCTTGACTTATCTGCATCAAATGGCATACCAAAATTAACATTCTTTGTATTTGACAGTAGCTTCTAATGAACAATTACAGGTACATTTTAATTTCAGAAGAACCTGCGATAATAACTAGTTAATTAGGAATCAAACAAGTAAAATTCCCGATTGCTGTAACAGCTAGTAATGCATAGAAGTATGAAGGAGATCACTTAGATTATGTAAATTGTTCATGATATAAAAATCTTTGCAATCAAGCACCTCTCTTGGATTGAATTGAATACGCCTTTGGAGCCAAAGTAGCTTTTGAGTCATCTTGTTCCTGAGCTTTCGTTCTTGCCGACCCATCAAATATAGAGGGAAGCTCTTGAAGTAGAAGTTCAGATACTCGTGCAAATAGCAGATCAAACAATTATGGGGCCTGCAGAAATACATGTCATACACCTTGCTATTACTTAAGTAAATGTCCTACAATTACAAATACTAAAGCAACACACCTGCTAATTACGTTAACAATACTAACTTGAAATAATTATCACCTAAGTCATGGTCTGCTAAACATTTTGTGTTCTGTTTGCATCTAAGTGGTAACTAACAACAATCTAATTCATTCTTCACTAAAGTAAACATGCCCAAAAAATAGCTTTTTTTTTCTTTTCGAACGGCAATTAGATTAAAAAACTAGCAAGGAGCTAGAAAAACATAGTTACAAAGTGGAGAATAGAGTGTTACAAGGATTGGAAAACCACTCTATCCAATTAAGGGAACAATTCTTATGTCTGCTAGAAATCCAAGTGTGAGAGTAATGTTTGATGTCGTTGAGGATTAGATCCTTATTCGGACTCTTGGAAGCAAAGACCAATTCATTTCTTGTACGCCAAAGGAACCAGAGGGTTGTGTGAATCACTGCATTAAAACAGCCTATCAGGTTGGGTGTGAGATGAACATGATCAGCAAGGGAGAACAATTCATTGATGGTTGAGAAGTTAGCATTGGAGAGATTCCACCATCTTAAGACGTCTAACCAAACTTGTTTTGCAATGCGGCAGTGAATGAATAAGTGTTCTTCCGTCTCTAAATCATCATCACAAAGAGGGCAACGAACCGAGTGAAGGTCAATACCTCTCAAGTCAAGGTTGATTTTTGTCGGGAGTCTCCCTTTTGCGATCCTCCAAGAAGCTATATTGACTTTGATAGGAACTAACTTGTTCCATCTTGGATGATTTTGATCCAAAGCAATAGTAGTATTAGTAATGTGAGTCCTCAAACCTTTGACCAAAAAGCTTCTTGTATCATCAATAATACACTCCCAAATGTCATAGGAGGGCGAAAGAACCAAATTAGACAGCATGTTTGAAATATCCACAATCTCAGCTTGCTCAATATTGGATCTAATAGGCCTTGTCCACGCCCAAGTAAAGTGAAGATTAGGGGGTAAATTGTTGCTGGAATGGACAGGGGTGTTAGGGCTTAGAGTATTTGCATCTCTTGGTCCATTATTAGTATCAGGAACCCAATCACAAACCAAGCAGTTCGGTTGATTGTCTAACCGAAAAATGTGAGGGAAAGTTTCTTTTAGAGTAGGACCGCCCAACCAATTATCCAACCAAAAACGTGTAGACTCCCCGTTACCAATCTTTTTCTTGAAGATCAAGGGCAAGTTAATCCCATAGTCATTGAGAAGGTCCTCCTTAAGCTTAGCAATTCGATACCATGGACCTGATTTACTTCGAATCAAGGATGCATCATGTAGACCTCCTTGAGGACCATGAATGGAGCGAATAACTTTGCACCATAAGGCCTTATCTTCAATCAAGAATCTCCACCACCATTTGGCCAACAAAGCTTGGTTGCTTACTACTAAGCTACCAATGCCGAGACCACCTTGTTTAGGAGAAGATATGACCTTATTCCAAGCAATCCAAGGAATTTTATAAGAATCCGAAGACCCACCCCAAAAGAATTTCCTACGGATACCTTCAAGTTTATTAATAACCGTTTTAGGCGCCTTAAAAGTAGAAAAGTAATACACCCCCAAACTTCCCAAGACGGATTTGCATAAGGTTAAACGACCACCAAATGAGAGGGTTCTTGCTTTCCAACTAGATAATCGCTGATGGAATCGATCAATTAGGGGGTCCCACTTTGCACATCTTGCCATGTTGGCGCCAATGGGAAGACCCAAGTAAGTACATGGGAAATGAGAAGGAACACACCCGATAGCAGTAGCAAAAGAGTTGAGCTCAAGTTGGGAGGTACCAATGCCAAAGAGTTTACTCTTGTTGAAGTTAACTTTGAGGCCGGATGCTAGATGGAAGCAAGTGAGGATTCTAGACAAGTTCTCAATATTAGGCTTAGACCAATCACCCAATATAAGTGCATCATCCGCAAATTGGAGGTGAGAAACATGGACCTTATCAACTCCTACTTCTACTCCATGGAAGAAGTTTTTATTTTTAGTTTCAATAAAGGCTACATTAAGAGCCTCGATTGCTAAAATGAAAAGAAGTGGAGAAAGTTGGTCACCTTGGCGAAGACCACGATGTAACTTAAACTCTGAAGTAGGTGACCCATTAATGAGAATCGAAGCGAATGCCGAATTAAGGCAAGAATGGATCCATTTCCTCCACTTATGGCTAAATCCCATTTGAGACATAGTAGAATCCAAGAATGACCAATTTAAGGTATCAAAGGCCTTCTCAAAGTCTACTTTGAGCATGAAAAGCTTTTTTTTCTTCAATTTAGCCCAAGAAATAATTTCATCTACCATGAGTGGCCCATCAATTATTTGGCGACCCTTGATAAAGGCCATTTGAACTTCACCAACAACTGATGAAATGACATTAGCAAGCCGGTTTGCAAGAACTTTTGCAATGATCTTATATTGGCAACCGATTAGACTAATTGGTCTAAAGTCACCAATAACAATCGGGTCATCAACTTTAGGCACAAGAGTGAAAAAGGAGGAGTTACAACCTCTTGGGATGCAAGCCGTGGTCTCGAATTCTTTAACAAACGAAAGGATGTCTCCACCAATAACATCCCAATACTTCTTGAAAAGCTTAAATGTAAACCCATCCGGACCGGGGGCTTTATCACTACCACAATTCCAAACCGCGTCTTTTATTTCGTCATCAGTAAAAGGTTGATCAAGGTATGACAAATCACTTGAAGAGATTTGCTTGAAGAGGTTACTTGAAAAGCTTGGCCTTGGAGTGGTATCCTTACTGAATTTTGATTCAAAAGAGTGTAAGATATGACTTTTGATGCAAGTCGGATCCGTTACCCAAGACCCTTGAATATTTAGGCCATTGATTCTAGAGCGATTTTTCTTGTTATTGATTATCCCATGGAAGAAACGTGAATTTTCATCGCCTTCTAGAGCCCATTTATACTTAGATTTTTGTCTTAGGTCCTTAGCCTTGCCATATTCCAAAGTACCTAGATCTTTAACCAACATAGCCCTGGTAATTACCTCATCAGAAGTAAGAGGACCAATTTCAGCTTTGATGTCAATGGAGGAAATTTTTTCTCGAAGTGAGGTAACAGAGGCTGTTTCAAGGGAGTTTACCACTTTTCTCCAATCCTTGAGATTCGATTTAAGTAACTGGAGTTTCTTTTTAAAGACAGTGGCCTTAGTAGAATTAGCAACCCATGAACCCGAAGAGGACCAAGAGTTACAAAGAACGGATTCAAAGTCTTTATTGAGCATCCAACTGTTATAAAACTTAAAGGGCACTGGACCATAATCGAAAATAGAATTTTGGAGGAGAATTGGAGAGTGGTCAGAGAATTCCCTTACCAAAGCAAGAACGTGTGAGGAAGGCCAATTATCCAAAAATTGGTGTGACACGAGGAAACGATCCAACTTACTTAGCTTGGATCCTTGATTGTTCATACGCGTGAATCGCATACCGCCTAAAGGAAGATCAGTGAGCCCAGAATCTGATATGAACTTATTAAAGAGTGAAGCACCCCTTCAACAAAAATTTGTACCCATTCGTTCGGACTCATTTCGGACTTCATTGAAGTCACCAAAAATAATGGAGAGTGAGTTATGGTGAGTAATGAGATTGTTAATGGTGGACCAAAGGTGTTTCTTTTTGTGGAAACACTGAGGCGCATAAACAACAATAATAATACAAGGGCTGTCTAAGGGTCTCCAGGTTCCCGTAAGTGCAAGATAACCATCTCCCTCCATAACATCAACCATGGTGAACCATAATGTGTCCCAAATGGCAATTATACCGCCTGATTTACCATCTGATTTCTTAAAAGCATACCCAAACGATGTATTCCCCCACAATGATTGAATAAGAAATTGATCTACATTTATTGACATTGATTCTTGAAGGCCTAGGAATTTAACTTTGTGGTCGATACAAAGTCTTTTAACCCATCTTTTTTTATGATCCTCCCCAAGGCCCCGCACATTTAAGGAAAGAAAATTCATAAATTACCTTTGAATTCTCCTTGAGTTAAAACATCAGCCACAGCAATGTCTTTGTCCCTCATGTCGAAACCAATCTCATTTCCCAAATGTATAATACGATCAATTTCATTGGAACCCGAGGTTGTTGAAGAGCATGGTTTAGAAAGGATTCTGATATTGCAGCGTCTTATCAATGAGAGGGAGTCAGTGACCCCTGCCATATCAGATGATGATCTTGCGGTGCGATGTGTTGTTTGTGAGGTGGTTTTGCTTTTACTCTTGTTATCCCTCCCCTTACTCACAATTGAGTTAATGCCATTAATCGAATCGATAAGCCTTAGAGAAGCGAATCTTTTTGTTCTTTTACGATGATGGTGAACAAGGGAAGATGGAGCTGGAGGAACAGACTTACCTCTTCTTGAGTATTTGATGATTGAAGTTGTTATAGTGGGTTTTGTTGGTTGAGGCTTGATAGATGATTGAGGGTTGTTAGATGAGTTTAATGGGCTAGTGGGTTTTACACAATTTGGGCTTGAATTGGTGGGTGTCGATCCACAAGTTTTTTTACTAATAGGGGTTTTTAGGGATTCTTGTTTGGTATTTGACTTCACGTGTGTGGCATAGTTGTCTTTTTCTGCAACTTTGGCAGGTGTTTTTTCACGAGGTGTGTCAGATGTGGGAGAAAGGTTATTGACGTTGACTTCACACCCTATAGGTGAGGATGACCCTTCCTCAAAACAGTCCACTGTTGCTTTCGCCATGTTTCTGTCACCACCATTACTTTCCATAAATGGGATACCGTTTGAAAATGCTTCTGGGATGAAGCCACCACCTGTTTCATGACCGTTATTCCCATCACCATGGTCATCATCGCTATTATCTTCGCCGGAGTCTGCTCCGTCATCAAACCAGGTTTGGGTTTTGTCATTTGGTTCAGTTGATGAGGTATGACTATCGTCCGATGGAGAAAGAAAGAAATAGCCATTAAAGAGTGAGTCGATATCGCCGTCACTTTCCTGAACACGTATCGTGAAAAGTTCATTGCCAATTGGAATTTTAAGAGATTCCATGATAAAATCAACCCGTTTGGTGAGAATACAAACTTTCCCAAGGGACCTGTTGAATTGCCTATGGCAACACTCATCGGGGATAAGGATTTTCCCCCAAAGTTCCGCAATGGCCGAGAAGGATTCGGTGCCCCAAAGTTGTGGTGGGAGGCCATAGATTGTCAACCATGTTATACGGTCAGTGATTCGGGTGTTATTATTCCAGGGTTTGAGGGATTTAAAATGTGTTAGGAGAATCGGGTTGTTTAAGGCATTGCTTGTGGTTGTACTGTCTTGAAACAAGATGAGAAGGTGAAGCCCACCTAAGTACTTGATACTAAAGTCAGTGAAACCTTGATCAAGAAGGATATTGTGGGTAATGGTAGAACCTTCAAATGCTTTAAGCTCACATATGACAGAAGATAGTGGGGGATTGATTGGTGTGGTTGGGAAGGAGAGGTATGGGTTGGGAGGTGGTGGTGGTGGTGTTGGTCGGAGGTTATTAGGAGGCGGCGGTGGTGGGTGGCGAGTGTTGGAGGGTGGTGGTGGGATGTGATGGTCTGAGTTCCGAAGGGTGTTAGCATACGAAGGTTTAGTGCTGTTGAAAGCACCAGAGGGTTTACGATACGGGTTAGGTAGTTGTGTTTTGGTTTCGTTAAGTTTACGGTATGATTGAGGTGCAGTGGGTTGACGTTGAAATTTGGCAATGTAACATATCATTTTTTGAGACCTGAAGCATATATTGTTAAGAACTTTCTCAAAAGCCAGTTGGTCTTTGATTCCAAGAAACCTACAAAACCCAAATCTTTTCCCAGAACTGTTTCTTTTCATTGGAATGAACACATCATCAGCGTAACCATATCGGGCAAACACTTCCTTCATGATGATATGGTTCCAGTTGGTAGGGAAATTCGTGAAATAGTAGGTGGTTGATTGGAGGTTGTTGTATGTGTTAGGGAAGGCAGGTTTGTGTTGATTGGAGGTTGTTGTATGTGTTAGGGAAGTCATGTTTAGTGATATTGTAAGTTATTGTTATAGTATTTGTTTGATATTTTTTAAGTTATGGATAAATTAGTTCTTATGATGGTATTTATATAGTTGATTTTTTTATTATCTTGATATAACTTGAATCATGGAATTTGTTTATTTTTATGGTGGTTCAGATTTGGGATTCTGCATATGTTTGTGTTTTGAATCATGAATTTTGTTTAGTGTTGTTGTTTGGTGTTTGTTGAGATTCTTATTGTTTATTATGAACCAGGTATGAATGCTTTTTAGTTATTAAATATGTTTTACATACATTTATGTATGTATTTGAATCGGTTTTGTAATTTGTAATAGTTTGTGTTGACCAATATGTGACAGAATTCGATGGAGCAAGTTTCAGTTTCAGTTCCACTTCCCCTTACAAAGGAAGCAATTCTTTCGCTAAACAATGGAACAGTGACATTTGAGCAAGCCCGAGCTTTGTTTAATGGTAACTTCTTAAGTAACTAATACTGAATCTATTCTCAAACTCTATGCAATTAATTAGTACCACCGCTCATTAAGATTCCACAAATCTATTAAATCTATACCTTTATAGAAGATGAGTTAATATTAACTTTGCTTTATATTTTTGTTCCAGTTTAGAATTTACATATCTCTATATAGTGAAAAATTGGTATCTTTTAATCTTTTATGTTCAACACTATAAATATTTTTATTTTCATCGTTTTCTTATTTATATTATACTATCTTGTGCAAGTTTTATCACGTTTTTATATGTTTATATATATGCAGTTGACTTGTCGACTTTCAAAGCAAGGCTTGAGCAATTAAACATCTTTGTTTGGAAGGAGGTTAATGGATCACTAGTAAGGATTCATGGGGGTGATTATAAAATAACTATTCTTCTTAGGGCTCTGCGGAAGTTATATGTTGTGAAGGCCAATGATTCGTTTGAAGATGTTATCCGTATGCTTGAGAAGCAACTTAAGCTGTATCCTGGATGTTACAAACTAACCTACAAGCATCCTAACAGATCAATTGGGAATATTTGGGTCAAGACAGATCGTGATTGGCACTTTGCGGTTTTGCTTTCCAAGGTGAGAGGTTATTTTGTGCTTTTGAACTTGGAGGTCTTTGAATCCTGCCAGACTGCTGATGAGGATGCTTGTGATGAGGATGTTACTGATGACGATTTCTATATTGAGGATCTTGATGAAGATGATTATTTTGAGGGATATAATGTTGAGGATGCTTTTGAAGAGGATGCTTGTGATGAGGTATCTAGGGTATGAATGCTTTTTAGTTATTAAATATATTTTGCACATATGTTTTACATTTTTGTATGTATTTGAATCTGTTTGTAATAGTTTGTGTTGATTAATCTCTGACAGAACTCGATGGAGCACATTACAAAGGAAAGAATTCTTTCGCTAAACAATGGATCAGTGACTTTTGAGGAAGCCCGAGCTTTGTTCAATGGTAATTTCTTAAGTAATTGACACTGAATCTATTCTCAAACTCTATGTAATTAATTAGTATCAATGTACCATGCCAACGTTTTTGTTTTTAGCCTGTTATATATTATTCACCTAAACTCTTTGATGGATTTTTTAAACATAATTTTGTACCAATAGAGTTCGGCGTTGTAATTGTTATGCATTACAACTGATGGTTGTGTTATTAAATTCCTTACATTTCTGGTGTATTTGGTATCACTCCCATGAATAAATATTTTGTTGTGGATTTGTTTTTATGATGTGGAAATGTAATTTCCATTTTTTTCTTTTAACTATTCTCTAAAGCGAGTAAACATCTTTTTTTTTTTTTTTTTTTTTTTTTTTTTTTCTCTCTCTCGTATAACATGAATTAATCTCTGTGGCTTTTTTAGCTTTTGGTTTCTGTTATTCATATTACATTTGACCAAGACAACAGTTAAACGTATACCTTGAAAATGGTTTAATAATTATACCTGAGCCCATGGCGAATACTGAATGCATGTTCCCATTCAGATTCCACAAATCTATTTAATATGTACCTTTATAGTGAAAAACTGTATCTTTACCCAAAAAAAACTGGTATCTTTTATGATCAGCACCTTGAATACTTTTATTTGCATCGTTTTCTTATTGATATTATACTATCTTATGCAAGTTTTATCAAGTTTTGATATGTTTATATGCAGTTGACTTGTCGACTTTTAAAGCAAGGCTTGAGCAATTAAACATCTTTGTTTGGAAGGAGGTTAATGGATCACTAGTAAGGATTCATGGGGGTGATTATGATATAACTATTGTTCTTAAGGGTAGGCGGAGCTTATATCCTGTGAAGGCCACTCACTCGTTGGAATATGTTATGCGTATGATTGAGGATGATCTTAATCTGTCTCCTGGATGTTACAAGCTAACCTACAAGCATCCTAACAGATCAATTGGGAATGTTTGTGTCAAGACAGATCTTGATTGGCACAATGCGGTTAAGCTTTCCAAGATGAGAGCTAATTTTGTGCTCCTGTACTTGGAGGTCTTTGCATCCAGCCAGACTGCTGATGAGGATGCTTGTGATGAGCCTACCATGATGCTGAAGCGAGATTGAATGTTGTTTTTAACAACTGGATTTTATGCATGGTTGTCGTTTGTTAATGGTTTTTTAATGTGCATGTTTGTTATTGTTTATTAACTTTGTTAGTAGAAACAAGGCACTATCTGTTTATGTTTGCAGTATTGGATGTGGTTCCTTTTGTGCATGGTTCTTGTTTATTAACCTTTTTAGTTTCCATGTACCTTATATTTGGTTAGAGTGCTCGGTGTCCTTATGTTATAACTGCGTCATGTGACCTATGGACGGTTTCCATAGAGCCACTGTAGCCCCTGTTCGCTGCGCCGTAGCCGTATTTTTGTCATTCATCATTATTATGTGTTCAATCTTCAGAAATATTATTTTTGAAAATATTTTATTAATTAGTTAACAAGTCCTGTTATGTAGATTGTTAAAACATACCTGCATCCCAGACGAGTTCTATTTTCTTTTTTTACCATATTGTTTACATGGTTCTAGGTGAAACGAGGTAGTGCTAGTTTATTCTTGCTACTTCTAGTATCATTAGGTGCAATATGATAAATTTGCTATATCCACAATTAGGACAACTGAAAATGGAAAGATGGACCATTAATTTGAGACGGGGAGAGTAATAACAAAAGGATAATCCACTGTTGCAAGCAATACCAGCTAAACTATAATAAATCATTCATGTCATTTTCAAATAAGTTTATAATTGATAATACACGGTATAAAGGCATACCAGCTAAACTATAATAAATCATTCATGTCATTTTCAAATAAGTTTATAATTGATAATACACGGTATAAAGGCAGTAAGCTTGGGAAGTATTTGTCCAAGCAGGCCATGTACCATCGTTGTAGTCTGGCCATAGTCCATATGTAGCATAAGATATCAGGGAGGAACGTTACTTCTGTGTTCACCATATAAAGAAGAACAGACACAGTTAAAAAGTTGTAAATTGGAACATCCAACACCAACATGTTCCTGTGGCAGTACTCCACACCTGATACACTACAACAACAGCTGCTTTTAGCGGGGACATTTCCTCGCTTTCAGCGGGGACTTCTCCCCGCCCAAACCTTTCGGCGGGGACATGTCCTCGCCGAAAGTGCCTCGGGCAAAGCCCCACGCTGTAAACTTTCGGCGGCGACGTACCACTCTTTTGGTGGTGACACGTGAGACCCACGCCGCCAGCGTGGACAATATCGGTCAGGTCAAACTTGCCAGCGTGGCAATACTTTTGGCGGGGACTAGTCCCCGCTGAAAGTATTTTCCAAGCAAATGGTGTAACCTTTTTGCGGGGACGCTTCCCCGCTGAAAGTATTTTCCAAGTAAATGGTGTACGTTTTTGGCGGGGACAGGTCCCCGCTGAAAGTTGTGCTCACTATTATTGTAGCAACCTTTTGGCGGGGACATGTCCCCGCGAAAAGTGTCTGACCCATTTTGCAGCAAATTGCTGCAAAATGGGTAATTTCCAGATTTTTTCCGGAAAAAATCTACATTAACACTACAAATCCAGAACCTGTATATAACCTAATTACAATACCACAAGACACTCAAATCACAAATTCGCCAAACATAATATGATACATATCCAAATTTCTTAAAAATTAACATAATCATGTGTTTGTATCCAAATTCGCAAAATACGGTTCAAAAACCGTTATCACATGATCACTACATAAGCTAGCTATCCGCTATACGCTACAAAACTATACGTGGGAACAATGTAGCGGGAATACTAACACATAAACACATAATAATCCATGAAACTATCCAAACATTTGTCCATAACCCAAAACAAATATAAATCAACCCAAACAACCCATACGCTACTCGTGAGTCCCCCCACTCCCCTCCTCCGGGGTACCTGTAGACTCAGCTGGTGATGGTGAAGCCTCCTGGGATCCCGATGTCGTCGCCTGAGTCGCTAGCTCTGCCATCTGTAAACATACTAGTACAAGAAAATATAATTAGTGAATAAACACATATACACATATACGCATATACACACACATTGAAATAAATAACAATTTATACAAAATAATAATAATAATAATAATAATAATAACAAATAATTAAATAAATAAACACATTTAACCACTCGATAACAATTTCATTCAAATAAGTGTCATTTAACAAATTACAATTTGAGATCAATCTCCCTCATCACTAAGATAAAAACCCTCATTATTAGTGTCAGCTTCATCTTCACGATCGACGTAATCTTCACCATCAGATGCTAAATCATGAGGAACGTGGTCATCATAATCAATATTATCTTCGTCGTCGTCGACATAAGTGATAATTAGTTGTGGTGGTGCCTCAACTTCCACTGGCTCAACATCTCTATTTATGGTGTCATAATTCAACGTATCCAACTCAGCAGAGAGTGTGACATGTGATGATGTGTTGTCATGTACAACATCCTGATTGTCTTCTACCACGATGATATCCGGGTTCCAAATCTTTCGATGATAAGAATCTTGGACGGCCTTGACATTACCACGTTTACCCGGGAAATCAAGGTAAAAAGACTTGTGTTGCTTGTGTTGCAAGAATGTATGGTTCACTTTCAAACGATACACGATCTGTCATAATTTGTGTAATGTTGTTTCTATAGGTACAACGTTTTATGCGACCATTGTTATTAGTGTCGAACCATTTAACTTTGAACAACACAACCTTGAACGGAATATATTCAAGCTCGATAATTTCTTCAAGCTGGCCATAATACATTCCTCCGCTAGGATTAGGAGTTGAAATTCCGCTATTTTGGGTTGAACGACGTAAATCACGGTCGTGTACGATAAACTTCACACCGTTCACTGTGCAAGAGTCGGCTGAGAATGCAGCACATGATGGTCCACAAGCCAAAGCGAACAACTCGGAAGTACAACTTGGGTCGTCCTTTACTTTCAATTCACGAATCTAAGAAAAAAAAGTTAAGAATAGATATAGATGAGTAATAGTCGTTATTTTTACAGGGTTTTACATACAACAAGTCTACCTTGTTCCCAAACCAGCGAGGAAATCCTTCTTGTATGTCATTGCCAGGAAATTCCCTGTAAATGTTCATGATATTAGAATAAGTCGTCGAATAATAACTTACGTAAAACAAAATTTTGAAATAAAACGTGTACCTCTTGTACTCGTTCATGTACGGGTCGATTTCATGACTGTTGTGTAGTACATACCATACTACTTTCTGCATTGCGTCCGGTTCAAGCCGAATTAATGATTGTTTACCATTCAGTTTACAGGCTAATCGAAACACTTGAAATCGACTTGTTGGGCTTGGACCGTCCTCATTCCGGTCAGGACGATTAAATCTCGTCTCAACACCCCGAAAATAATGCGAACAGAAAGTTAATGCTTCATCAGCAATATAACCCTCCGCTATTGATCCTTCAGGCTTAGCTTTATTTCTGACATAATTTTTGAGCTTTTTCATGTACCTTTCAAATGGATACATCCACCTCATGTAAACAGGCCCGCCTTGAATAGCCTCTTCAGGTAGATGAATAACCAAGTGAATCATAATGTCAAAAAAAGCTGGAGGATAGATTTGCTCGAAACTGCACAAAATATTGATAAGCTGTTCTTTAGCTTTCAACATGTCATCCACCATCAAAGTTCGAGCGCATATTTGTTTGAAGAATGAACAAAGCTCGATTATTGGTGTTGCGGTGGTTTGGTCCTTCAAGTAATTTTGAAGTCCAGCAGGAAGTAACCGCTGCATCATTATATGGCAGTCATGAGCCTTCAAGCCTGTTATGTTGTTATCACTATCTGTCACTTTATGCTTGAAGTTAGATCCGAACCCATCGGGTAGTTTAACACCTTTGATCAATTGGGAAAAAAAATCATGATATTAGAATAAGTTGTCGAAATGAATACGCGAATTGAATTGGAACAAATAAATTCTGAAATAAAACGCGTACCTTTGATGAATTGACAAAAAAGTTTTCTTTCTTCAGTTGTGAAAGAGTACGTGGGATGAGGCTTAGAGCACTTCCCACCGCCTTTGTTGACGAGCCACAAAGCATTACGAATATTCAAATTTTGTAAGTCTTGTCTTGCCTTGTTGGTGTCTTTTGATTTGTCATTCATTAACAAAGTACCCAACACACTTTCACACACATTTTTTCGATATGCATGACATCTAAATTGTGTTTTAGTGTAAGAAAAGACCAATACTTTAGCTCGTAGAAAATAGATACTTTGGTCCAATTCAATTCGCGGTCAGGATCACGTTTTTTCTTCGCACCCGTAAAACTTGGATGTTTCCCCGGGATACGTATAGGCAATCTCCCAAGTTGAGTCAAGATGTCATGACTGGTATATTTTTTAGGAGGTGGTCTATCATCGAGCTGAGTATAGAATGCCTTTCTGTTCTTCCGCCATCTGTTGTTGGCTTTTAAGAATCTTCTGTGACCAACATAAGCGGTTTTTCTTAACACGCGCATAGATGGAGTCTCTATATTACAGGTCGGACATGCCTTGTAACCTTGCCCACTCCACCCAGACAAACTACTTCGAGCGGGAAAGTCATTGATAGTCCATAAAAGCGCTGCTTTCATACAGAATTCTTCGCCTGTAACAGCGTCCGTAGTCATAACCCCATCTTTCCATAAAGTCTTAAGGTCTTCAATCAAAGGCCTCAAGTAAATATCTATGTCCTTCCCGGGTGATTTAGGGCCCGGAATTAACAACGTCAACATAAGAGAAGTCTCTCTCATACATATCCAAGGAGGCATATTGTATGTTGTTAATATTACCGGCCACATACTGTAAGACTGACTAAGGTTGCCGTACGGATTGAAACCATCAGCAGCCAACCCTAATCGGACGTTTCTTTTTTCATAAGCAAATTCTTTCTTATACTCGATATCAAATTTCTTCCATGCTTTACCATCAACCGGGTGTTGCATCTTACCGTTCTCCGTAGACTGCTCAGACGCATGCCAAGTCATATGTTTTGCAATGTGTTTAGACTTGTACAAACGTTGTAGTCTAGGAATGATAGGAAAGTAACGCAACACCTTGTTAGGAACTTTCTTCCCTAGTGTGTTCTTGTCTTTCCATCTACTAGCATCGCAGATGGGATAATTCTGCAAATCTTCGTTACCCACCCCCCGATATAAAAAACAATCATTTACACAAGCATGTATGGATTCGTATCCTAACCCGATCGTTTTATATGTTTTCTTTATTTCATAGTATGACGGTGGGATTTTGTATCCTAGAACGGGCGGGAAGCATTCACGTAGAAATTTTAGTGTTTTGTTAAACGTGGTGTCACTCATTTTACCTTTGACCTTAATGTTCGTAAACTTTGCCATAAAGTCCAATGAAGACATCCATGTACAGCCCGGGTATAGTGGGTCGTTAGCAGTGGCAAGTAACGCTTCAAACTCGTTACGTTGAGGAAGTGTTGTTGCTTGAGTTGGCTCGTTACTTGTCTCGCCAATATTTTCTTGAGTTGGCTCATTCGGACACATATCATGAAGGAAATCAGCCATGTCACTCGTCCCGGGATGATTTGTGTTGGGTACCAATGTTCGGGTATCCGGTTCACCGTGATTATACCATTTCGTATAACTTTGGTCCCAACCATTTGAGTGTATGTGATCAAACAAATCTTCGTACTTTATCCAACCATTGTTATAACAACTAGCACATGGACAATGTATATTCCCATCAATATTCATAAAGTCCTTGGCATACGCGCAAAAAGCTTTAAGACCTTTTAAAAAATCGAGGCTAGCACGAGATAATGAGACCCAACTCTTATCAACTGGCATAACTGCGTTTTAATGATGCAACAAATAATTATATAGAATTAAACATGTTCACAAGTTATGCGTTTTAATGATGCAATTACGAGATGTGCGTTTTGTTCACCTAATCCAACTATGGAAGGCAATCCTAACCCACTCTTTGAATGTTTCGTCTCATATATGAATGCGTATAACTGAATTTACTATTTGAGAAAATTTCGGCAGCATTTCCCCTCAACTCCCCAAATATGTGCATTAAAGACATATTCGTAGGAGTAAAGGGGAAACACTGTCGAAATTTTCACAAATAGTAAATCAATTATACGCATTCATATCCTAAATGAGACAAAACATTCAAAAAGCAGTCCCAAACAGGGGACTTTCCGAAATTAATTTCTAATAAATTAATTTCGGACGGGTTTTCTATAGGATGATTAACTTCGGACGGGGACTTTCCAAAATTAATCACTAAAGTCCTATAATCATTTACAATATATGAGACGATCAAATACCATATAGTACTAACATATTCACATTGTCAATTTCGGCTTATATATCATAACATTAAGTAAACTAGTCCGTTTTTTTTTGGATACCTGTGTTGGGGCTGTTTTGCAGCGAACAAACACCCCCTGTTGGGGCTCTCGTCTGTGGTCTCGGCTTATAACAAACACCCCCTGCAGCGAACAAAACATTCAAAATATAAAAACAATAAACGCAAAACAATTAAGAATTAACAACAATAAATGAAGATTGAAAACAATTATCAAAAGTTAACAAACACCCCCTGTTGGGCTCTCGTCTGCGGTGGTGGAGATGGTGGTGCGAGTGTGGGTTGCGGTGGTGGAGATGGCGGTGGTGTAGTGGGTTGTGGTGGTGTAGTGGGTTGCGGTGGTGGAGATGGTGGTGGTGTAGTGGGTTGCGGTGGTGGAGATGGTGATTTGTGGTGATGGTGGAGCAGAACGCAGAAGCAGAAGCAGAAGATGGTTTATTTTTTTTTACAAGTGCGAATTGCAGATCTGATAATAATAGAGGTAATTTTGTGGTTTACTTTCCGCGGAGACAAGTCCCCGCGGAAAGATTGTTTTGTCTTTTAGTATATACTTTTGGCGGGGACATGTCCCCTCCAAAAATTTCGCACTTCGCCAAAACGTTTGGCGGGATAAAGTAAATGCTTAGAGGGAAAAACGAAATTATTGGTAACATCTTTTAGCGGGGACATGTCCCCGCCAAAAAGTGTGCACAATTTTTATTAAACCATTTAAATTTAATTATTTATAATTAATTTAAATCATTTATAATTTATTTAAATCATTTAAAATTATATATAAATCATTAATAATTAATTATTTTTAAACGAACGAGATGTTAAACGAACGAGTCGAGATGATGTCGTATCACACGAGATGTTAAACGAACGAGTCGAGATGATGTGGCATCACACGAGATGTTAAACGAACGAGTCGAGATGATGTGGCATCACACGAGATGTTAAACGAACGAGTCGAGATGATGTCGCATCACACGAGATGTTAAATGAACGAGTCGAGATGATGTCGTATCACACGAGATGTTAAACGAACGAGTCGAGATGATGTCGCATCACACGAGATGTTAAACGAACGAGTCGAGATGATGTCGCATCACACGAGATGTTAAACGAACGAGTCGAGATGATGTCGCATCACACGAGATGTTAAACGAACGAGTCGAGATGATGTCGCAACACACGAGATGTTAAACGAACGAGTCGAGATGATGTCGCATCACACGAGATGTAAAACGAACGAGTCGAGATGATGTGGTATCACACGAGATGTTAAACGAACGAGTCGAGATGATGTGGCATCACACGAGATGTTAAACGAACGAGTCGAGATGATGTGGCATCACACGAGATGTTAAACGAACGAGTCGAGATGATGTCGCATCACACGAGATGTTAAACGAACGAGTCGAGATGATGTCGCATCACACGAGATGTTAAACGAACGAGTCGAGATGATGTCGCATCACACGAGATGTTAAACGAACGAGTCGAGATGATGTCGCATCACACGAGATGTTAAACGAACGAGTCGAGATGATGTCGCATCACACGAGATGTTAAACGAACGAGTCGAGATGATGTGGGATCACACGAGATGTTAAACAAACGAGTCGAGATGATGTGGCATCACACGAGATGTTAAACGAATGAGTCGAGATGATGTGGCATCACACGAGATGTTAAACGAACGAGTCGAGATGATGTCGTATGATACGAGATGTTAAACGAACGAGTCGAGATGATGTGGCATCACACGAGATGTTAAACGAACGAGTCGAGATGATGTCGCATCACACGAGATGTTAAACGAACGAGTCGAGATGATGTCGCATCACACGAGATGTTAAACGAACGAGTCGAGATGATGTCGCATCACACGAGATGTTAAACGAACGAGTCGAGATGATGTCGCATCACACGAGATGTTAAACGAACGAGTCGAGATGATGTCGCATCACACGAGATGTTAAACGAACGAGTCAAGATGATGTGGCATCACACGAGATGTTAAACGAACGAGTCGAGATGATGTGGCATCACACGAGATGTTAAACGAACGAGTCGAGATGATGTCGCATCACACGAGATGTTAAACGAACGAGTCGAGATGATGTGGCATCACACGATATGTTAAACGAACGAGTCGAGATGATGTGGCATCACACGAGATGTTAAACGAACGAGTCGAGATGATGTGGCATCACACGAGATGTTAAACGAACGAGTCGAGATGATGTCGCATCACACGAGATGTTAAACGAACGAGTCGAGATGATGTCGCAGCACACGAGATGTTAAACGAACGAGTCGAGATGATGTCGCATCACACGAGATGTTAAACGAACGAGTCGAGATGATGTGGCATCACACGAGATGTTAAACGAACGAGTCGAGATGATGTGGCATCACACGAGATGTTAAACGAACGAGTCGAGATGATGTCGCATCACACGAGATGTTAAACGAACGAGTCGAGATGATGTCGCATCACACGAGATGTTAAACGAACGAGTCGAGATGATGTGGCATCATATCACACGAGATTTTAAACGAACGAGTCGAGATGATGTGGCATCACACGAGATGTTAAACGAACGAGTCGAGATGATGTGGCATCACACGAGATGTTAAACGAACGAGTCGAGATGATGTCGTATCACACGAGATGTTAAACGAACGAGTCGAGATGATGTGGTATTACTTTTGGCGGGGACATGTCCCTGCTAAAAGTGTTCGAACTTCGCCAAAACATTTGACGGGATAAAGTAAATGCTTAGAGGGAAAAACGAAATTTTTGGTAACATCTTTTAGCGGGGACGTGTCCCCGCCAGAAGTTATGTATTCCCCGCCAAAAGTAATGGCGGGAATAATGCCCGGGACAATAAAAAGCGCAATATTTTGGTCAAATGTTATGGTCTGCAAAAACACTTTCGGCGGAGACATGTCCCCGCTGAAAGATTGCGTTGAAAATGCAATGGGCGGTCAGCGAGATTGTGTGCCAGCTCAGCGTTTTTTTGTCGTTTAGCCACTTTTGGTGGGGACAAGGGCGTCGCCGCTGAAAGTTTTGTCGCCCGTCCTCCTGTTTGTTGTAGTGATATTATCGGCTCCAAAACATTGACGTAAGTATCTGAAGCTACTGCCTTTCTAAAAAAAAAAAAAAAAAAGTATCTGAAGCTACAAATAAGATATTGTTGCTCACTTATGAAATAAGTACATGCCAACAAACATAAGCATATGGTAAAATATGATCACCTGCTGGAAATTATTACGACCTCATTCTCCAACAACCGGCCCTTCTCCACATATGGACTGTGAATACTAATGGAGAATTTGCTCTGCACAATATAAAATAAAATAAATAAGTATATCAGTGACGGAGTGAGTTTTTCACCATCGTTGTCCTCGATTGTATCAAAAGGCAACTTGGTCAAAAACAATAATAATGTCAATGCATATCTTGACCATCGAGTGGTCAAAACTACTATTATCTGATCTTCCATCATTTTATGCGAAATAATCTAAAATTAATTGACACCTGTTTATTGTCCTCACCTGTTTACGTTAATGATGAATTACTATTTTGTGAGGTCTTAATATATGATCGATAATTGTTGATGAAGGTTAGGGTTGGATAGATTTATGTGTATTCAAATTTGATGTATAAGTACTAACCTGCCAAACCCCAAGCCTCTAAGGATATACGATGTCAATATATAAAATGTTAGAACAGGTTCAAATTGTTTATACAAAAGACTCGGTTAAGAATAAAGTTGACTTGCAGTAACACCAAGAAGAGTGCTTGTGAAGAGTGAAGCCATTTATAAAGAAGCATGCACAAAAGCATGAACGGCTCATTTAATTAAAATTCAGAGTTCAAAGGAGATGCAAAAAATTAGTGTACCTTATCATTATGAATTCTCCTTTGTAGCGGAGTAAGTGTCGGCCAATTCCTGAGTATGGTTGTGGCTTTAGGCGTGTTACCAGATTCAAGGAATACAAGTAGGAGTTCAAGTCCAACTCTACTATGTTTACTTATATGTATTATAAGTTTAAGTAAAAGAGAAATACTAGTTATAGTCTAACAAGAATAGTTTAGTTTATATATACCGAGAAGGGTAGGGATTTACCTCTGTACCGATTGAAGTTTTGAGTTAGTTTCTTCAATAAAATAACCTGCGTGTTATGCAGCAACCTTGTGTGTCATGTCATTGTTTCTGTGCTTCTGCTACTTGACCCTCTGATAACCACAACAAGGTTTGTATATATTTTGTAATCGTTCCTGTATTTTTTATTTTCTTTTAGGTGGATTAGGGTGGTTTGTGTTTTTTGTAAATCAATTTTATTTGTGTCAAACTATATATGGTAAAGATTTTGAGAAACTTTACATGGTAAATATCCAAAGAGTATAATTATAGTCATTATCATAATCGGTTTTTTAGGATTTAATCGGGTGTCACATAAGCTGCCATATACACACATTATATAACATTTATCCTATACTTCATTCTCCTATTCACTTCTCACAAAGTAAAACCCTCGATCTCAATTTCTCTCTTCTTCTCTTCCATTTTTTTTTTTTTAATTTAGATCTATCTGTATCGTGATTTGTATTTTGTTGTTTTTATTAGTATCTATGTCATATGGTAGTAAATTTTGTTTGATTTGATTATGTTAGCGGCTTGTATAAAGGAGTTTGTTTTTGTTTTTTTTAGTTTGTAGTTTGTGTTTTTTTATTTGTTTGAATGGTTTGTATACCGATTTTTATATTTGTTTGAGTGTTTGGTCTATTTGTTTTTAGATTTTTTTTCCTACTGTCACATTGAATCATGAATCATGTTTGGCAATATTGTAAGGTGTATGTTCGAATTGTTGTTATAGTTTTGTTTGATATTTCTTAAGTTATGGCTAAATTAGTTCTAGGTAGGGTGTTTATACAGTGGAAATGTAGCCAAGAAGTGATATTTCTCCATGGTTGCCTAGGTGTTAGCATGCAGTTGCTAAGCCTAGATGAATGGTGAGTTAGAATCAGCTTGTGTTTTCCCTGTATGTAGTATTGAATGTTGTATCTTAGAATGTATCAGTCATATTAGCATGTTCATATGAGACTGTATTGAATTCAAGTGTAATTTGCTGATTCATAAGTTAATAATATTCACCATTTCAGGGAAAAAAAAACTTGAATCATGCAATTTGTGTACTTTTAGTGGTGGTTCAGATTTGGGATTGTGTATATGTTTGTGTTTTGAATCATGAATTTTGTTTAGTGTTGTTGTTTGGTGTTTGTTGAAATATTTCTTATTGTTTATTATGAACCAGGTATGAATGCTTTTTAGTTATTGAATATGTGTTGCACATATGTTTGTACATTTATGTATGTATTTGAATCTGTTTTGTAAATTGTAATAGTTTGTGTTGTTTAATATCTGACAGAATTCGATGGAGCAAGTTTCAGTTCCACTTCCCTTTACAAAGGAAGCAATTCTTTTGCTAAACAATGGAACAGTGACTTTTGAGCAAGCCCCAGCTTTGTTTAATGGTAATTTCTTAAGCAACTAATACTGAATCTATTCTCAAACTCTATGCAATTAATTAGTACCACCATACCATGTCAATATTTTTGTTTTTAGTCTATTATATATATAATATTCACCATAATTCTTTGATGAATTTTCTTAACATAAATTTGTGGCAATAGAGTTCGGCGTTGTAATTGTTATGCATTACAACTGATGGATGTGTTACCAAATTCCATACATTTAGGGTGTATTTGGTATCACTCCCATGAATTAATATTTGGTTGTGGATTTGTTTTTAAGATGTATATATGAAACCCATAAACTTACCTGAGACCCTATGTTTAGAGATTTGATTCCTTGTGCTCATCTCTAATTTCCATTTTTTTCTTTTGATATGTTTATATGTAGTTGACTTGTCGACTTTCAAAGCAAAGCTAAGGCAATTAAACATCTTTGTTTGGAATGAGGCTAAGGGAGTACGAGTAAGGATTCATGTGGATGATTATGTAATAAACATTGTTATTAAGAATATGCGGAGGCAATATACTGTGTGTCCCAGTGATTCGTTTGAAGATGTTATCCGTATGATTGAGGAGAATCTTAAGCTGTCTCCTGGATGTTACAAACTAACCTACAAGCATCCTAACAAATCAATTGGGAATGTTCGGGTCAAGACAGATCTTGATTGGCACTTTGCAGTTTCGCTTTCCAAGTTGAGAGGTTATTTTGTGTATTTGGACTTGGAGGTCTTTCCATCCGGCCAGACTGCTGATGAGGATGCTTGTGATAAGGATGCTTGCGATGAGGACGCTTGTGATAAGGTATCTGAATATAACTTGAGTCATGTAATTTGTGTATATGTTTGAGTTTTGAATCTTTAATGTTGTGTAGTAGTGTTGTTTGGTGTTTGTTGAGATACTTCTTATTGTTTATTATGAACCAGGTATGAATGCTTTTTAGTTATTAAATATGTGTTGCACATATGTTTGTACATTTATGTATGTATTTGAATCTGTTTTGTAATTTGTAATAGTTTGTGTTGATTAATCCTTGACAGAATTTGATGGGGCAAGTTTCAGTTCCACTTCCCTTTACAAAAGAAGCAATTCTTTCGCTAAACAATGGAACAGTGACTTTTGAGCAAGCCCGAGCTTTGTTTAATGGTAATTTCTTAAGTAACTGAATTTATTTGTCAAACTCTATGCAATTAATTAGTACCACCGTACCATGCAAATGTTTTTGTTTTTAGTCTATTATATAATATTCACCATAACTCTTTGATGAATTTTCTCAACATTTTGTGCCAATAGAGTTCGGCGTTGTAATTGTTATGCATTACAACTAGTGGTTGTGTTACTAAATTCCATACATTTGGTATCACTCCCATGAATAAATATTTGGTTGTGGATTTGTTTTTAAGATGTGGAAATGTAACCCATAAACTTACCTGAGACCATATAGATTTGATTCATAGTGCTTATCTCTAATTTCCATATTTTCTTTTAATTCTTCTCAACGCAGAGTACACATCATCTTGGTTTTTAGTTAGTATAACATGAAGAAATCTGTGTGGCTAGCTTTTTTAGCTTTTGGTTTCTATTATTCATATTACATTTAACAAACACAACAGTTAAACGTATACCTACATTGAAAATGAATTTTAATAATTATACCCGAGCCCATGTTGAATACTAAATGCTTGTTTTCAGGTTACCATACCCATTCAGATTCCAAAAATCTATTAAGTCTGAACCCATATGAGTTAATTAACTTTGCTTTAGTAATTGATTTTTGTTCCAGTTTCGAATTTATATATATCTTTTATTATCAGCACCCTGAATTTGTTTATCTGCATTGTTTTCTTATTGATATTATACTATCTTGTGCAAGTTTTATCAAGTTTTGATATGTTTATATGCAGTTGACTTGTCGACTTTCAAAGCAAAGCTAGAGCAATTAAACATCTTTACTTGGAAGGAGGTTGGCGGATCACTAAAAAGGATTCATGTGGATGATTATAAAATAACTATTGTTATTAAGAATATGCAGAAGTGGTGTACTGTGCAGCCCACTGATGCGTTCGAAGATGTTATCAGTATGATTGAGGAGCAGTTTAAGCTGTCACCTGGATGCTACAAACTAACCTACAAGCATCCTCTAAAATCAGTTGGGAATGTTTGGGTCAAGACAGATCGTGATTGGCACTTTCAGGTTTTGTTTTCCAGGTTGGAAGGTTATTTTGTATATTTGAACTTGGAGGTCTTTCCATCCGGCCAGACTGCAGATGAGGATGCTTGTAATGAGGATGCTTGTAATGAGGATACTAGTGATGAGGATGCTTTTGATGAGGATTCTTTTGATGAGGACGATTGGGATGAGGATGCTTAATCATGATGCTGAAGCAAGATTGAATTAACATGTCGTTTTTAACACCTGTATTTTATGAAGTCGGTTGTGAATGTTTTTTTAATTTGCATGTTCGTTACTTTTGGTTAAGAACTTTGTTAGTAGAACAACGCAATATTTGTTTATGTTTGCAGTATTGGATGTGGTTCCTTTGTGCATGGTTCCTGTTTGTTAAACTTCTTAGTTTCCATCTTCATTATTTTGGTTAGAGTGCTCGGTGTACTTATGTTATAACTGTGTCATGGAACTTAGCTATGACGGTTTCCATAGAGCCATTATAGTGCCCTGTTCGCTGCGCCATAGCCGTATTTTTTCCATTCATCATTACTATGTGTTCAATCTTTAGAAATTTCTTTTTGCAAATCTTTCATTAATTAGTTAGCAAGTCCTGTTATGCAGATTGTTAAAACATACCTGCATCCCATACGAGTTCTATTTCTTTTCTTTATCATATTGTTTACATGGTTCTAGGTGAAAGAAGTAGTGCTAGTTTATGTTTTACTCACACCAATAATTTTTCTTATCTAATATTATTTGTTTTTGTATTAAAATATTTGTGTAGTAATTTGTGGGAAGTAAAATTAATCGACTAGAAGAGGAGCATATTTCATGTTGCAAGACTGAAAGAAGTGAAGAGGTGCATTTTTAAATTTACTAATGTATAAAAAAATTTACCAAGTATAACAGGAATTTCAAAGATAAAACTTATCCTAAGAAGTTCCAGCAATCCCATCCAATTCATGTCCATCTTCTTTCTCTTTCTCAAGTGAATTCCCCTCAAGAGAAAGAAGATTCACTTCACACCTCATGTCTCGTGGTTAAAAATAACAAACTAGCATTGTATAAAAATAACAAACTAGCATTCACTTTTGTTTTGATTCCAAGCAGTTTGTGGTATAAGAGATGGGGAAGGGAATTGGCTATGTTTGGCACATGGCTTATGGGGGCTTATCGGGGCTTGAACTTTTAAAATAAGTACACTTATAAAACAAGTCTCGTTTGTCACACATGATTAATGCTTATGGAGGCTTATGGCTTATAAAATAAGTCATAAGCCTTCATATGCCCAAGCCCGTAGAAAGGGGCACCCCACCCAAGCCTCAAGCCCCAGCCCCAGCCCATTGCGCCATACATAGTGTCACATTTTGATGGGGTGTGTTACTGTGTTATATGGTAGGTTTGCAGTGACTTCTGATAAAATCTGAGATTGGAGTCCCACATTTTATTTGTACAAGATCACTCATTTCTGCATAAGAGCAATGGCTTGTTTTCTAGAAACAATCAAATTATGATCTGATTTTGTGCTTGGAATTTAGTGGTAATCCCTGCTGCAGCTGTAGTCTCCTTGGGTGCAAAACTGTGCATATATGGTTATTCCGGTGTTTGTCTTAGATATATTTATCTATTGATGTATGTTTACATACGGACTCGAGCTTTTTTCTTGTATGAAATTTTGCTGCAGTTCGCAGACTCGGTATCATATTGACATCTGGATACTAGAAACAATAAAAAAACATATAATAACTGAAAGTGCAGATTGAATCAAATCATCCTTTATAAGATCACAAAACTTGTATAAGAAAAGAATAGTTCCTGATTATCAGCTAAGCCTATATACTCTTTTACCATGTCAAAATTTGCAACTCATCAAATCATTAAGACACCAAAAACCTTCAATTGGACGCTAAGAAGATGGCATATATGCTCAGTAGAATTTGCACTATCTGTTAGACTTAAAGACTCGGGTCAAGATGAAAGTGCTAGCTCAGCCCAAGCTAACGATGTGGCTTTGAGCTCTGATGATCCGGTCGTGTCAAGTTTGCTAGTTGGAGTGTATGTCAGAGCCAATAACAATTGATATATAATGAAGATGTGATTCTGCTGATCTAACAAAGAAGGAACACGTGAAAGATATTGCTGTAACTTTTTGATGATTATTAGCAAAAGAGAAGGGCCTGTACATCAGCTGTTACAAACTTGAAACATAACTAGTACTTAAAGTAAATAATAACTCTTAATAAAGATTAGTTAAGGACCACCATTTATAATTGCCACTGATAAAAGTTTGAATGACAGTAACTTCTAACACACCCCCTTCATTTGAACTTGGAGACTCCTAGTTTTGAGCTAGATCATCATGCTTTAACTGTGACAAACTTTTTATGAACACATCAGCTAGTTGTTCTTGAGTTCTGCATATCTTCAAGTCGAGTTCTTGTTTCTCAATCAACTCATGTATGAAATGATGCTTGATTTCAACATGCTTAGTACGTCCGACCATGATAAACCGGATTCCTTGAAAGTATTACAGCAGAATTGTTGTCACAAAAGATGTCCGTTGCTCCTACTTGTTCTTGTCCCAAGTCACACAAGATTCTTCTTAGCCACACTGCTTGACAAGCTGAAGTTGTGGGCTTGTGGCTGCTATGTATCCAGGCCTCAGTGGATGTCAAGGCTACGGTTGCCTTTTTTTTTTAGCTCCATGAGACCGCTGCAGATCCGAGAATAAAAATGTGACCAGAAGTGCTTCCTCTATCCTCCACACATCCATATTTGAACTTAGACATCTTTCTATGTGCAGGGTTATTGTTGTTGCTCAGTTGTTCCTGTGAGCACCTGTTGATTCTACAAATCAAATATCTGTAGTTGGAATTTATATGCTCTTGATGTGAGTCACCACCAATAATATTAGTTCTATCAACATGAAGAGAGGGAGGTATATATAGGTTGAAGCTCTTCTCTTTGATGCTCTTGGATAAAAAAGATTTGTCAAGTCGAGTATATGTTAGGAAGAATTGCGGAGAAAGATGGGACAAAATGGCTGTTTGCCAAATTGTGAACAGGGGCCAAGTTTTAAGCTTTTTCTCAATTCCCACCACCAATCTCTGGTGAGCCGAAACTAGGGATTTTGAATCTATATGTCCATTACTCGGTAGGCCATTAAGATGATGTATATCAAGCTTCTGATCTTTTTTTTTGGGTAAAGGGTTGTACCACCTCTTTGTGTTGTGACACGAAAATTACAATTGTAATAGTGTAAAAGTGTCGCCTGCTTGCATAGGGCATCATCTGATAGATACTTCATTGGTAAATTAGGCTGTGTTTTTTGCCCAGGTTTTAGGAGTAGCTTACTGACATACGACCCCTTTATCTTGTGACACAGGTTCATGAAGCAGGGTTGTAAACTAGCCAAGTGAGCATGAGTAAAGCTCGAGCTCCGCTTGCTTCAAGCCTTATTTGTACAGCTCAAGCTTGGCATGTGAGTAATTCTATAGCCTATGTGTCAAGCTTGACCTCGGCTACACCACCACTGTCTTCTACCTTTTCATGACTGCTGTATCGCGCGTGTTTACTTCTAGTTTAAATGAAAGGGGTTTTTAGGTCAGGCCTATTTATACAACTTTTGACCCTACAAATAAGCACAACGAATGATTTTGGTGGCTCCTTTGATATGTATGTAGTATTGAATTCCATAAATCACACGAGAAAACCGACATATTAACATCATTCAAATACTTTTGCATACACAATAAAAATCTTGGGACACAACAATCCTAAACAAATTCAAATATTGGGGTTTCATAACAAGCACAAGAAATAACATGAAGATAATCGAGTTTTACTTAATGTCGTCTTCTTTGCAGTCCTTCTTGAGTTCCACCACACTTGCTCTGAAGCGCTTATCAAACAAATCAAACGCTTTCAGCTTCGCTTTTAGGTGTCGAGCTTGTATACGTGTTTGTTTATTGCTCGACTCAAGAGCAGCTTTTTCCTTACGCACATTTCTTAAATCCTCTTCCAAAATCTCCTCCTCTTCCAAAGATTGCCTCAACTCGATAGTCAATTCATTAAACTTTTTCTTGAGGCTCTCGTTCAGAAGTCGAGATTCCTGCAAGGAAGCCTCGGCAGCTTCAACTTCTTCACATTTTTGCTACTCCTCCCCTTGATATGACATATTTGTCCTCCTTGACTATTATACAAAAAACATTTTATCATTATCAAAAGTAGTAGTATAAGAACTGGAAAAAAGAAATCCATATCTGTTAGCCAACACCAATTTTTGTATGATGTAACCCCTTTTGAAAGGAATTGGAATCTGTCAACACAAGATTGTTTATTTGTTAACACAAAAATTTGCTCTAAAATCTAAACCCATAATCGCTTCCTTTTTACGTAACACGAAAGTTGCACTTAAAAAGCTTACTACAACACTCAAATAGCCTATTGTATTTGGCGGAACCATCTCAAGTCCGTGTACCTTTTTGGTACCGAGCCCCCCACCCAACAAGGAAGGCATATCCCGGTAAATTACCTAGGCAACACTGGCTGACCAAAACACTCAAATAGCCTAAATCAGCACTCAAATAGCTTAAAACAACCCTTAAATAACTCAAATCAGCACTAATATAGCTAGAAACAAACACTTGAAAAACTTCCAACAATACATGAACCGCACTTGAATAACCCAAATAAGCACTTAAATAGCTCAAATCAGCGCGCGCGCACACACACAAAACTAGACATAAAAAGCTCAAATAAGCACTAAAAAGCTGAAAACAACACTCAATAAAACCTATAACTAGCCCTCAAATAGCTCAAATAAACACACACAAAAGCTTTAAAAAGCACATAAAGTACACCTAAAATAACTCAAATAAGCACTAAAAAGCTGAACACAAGACTCAAATCTGTTGGAAAATTTAGTGCACTTAAGGGATCAATTCACACCTGGTAATGGGTTTGGAGGTATGGAGTATACACCCATTTGGTCACTGAATCCCCTGACTCAATAGTGGTTATGTATTGATCAAGGTACTGCTAGTAGACTCTGCTGCTAGTGTTGTGAATCTGCTGCTAGGATTCTGCTGATAGCTGATTCTGCTGCCAGCTGATTCTGCTGCTAGCTGATTCTGCTGCTAGCTGATTCTGCTGCTGATAGTGTGATTCTGCTGCTAGCGTTTCCACTGATGTGTTAACATTACCACTGCTAGTGATAATGTTTCCACTGATAACCACTGATCCCTATTATTATGGAAAGTATTATGATATAATTAATGGGCCGTTAATTATACATAATTCCATGGCCTAGGGTTTTGAGTATTCTCTATTATAAATAGAGGTCACATCATTCTGCATGGAGAGATGTTTTACAATACGATTAACACAAAACCCTAAACACTCTAATACACATCTGGTTCTTGGTTTGTGCCTAAAACAAGAACATCACTTGGTCTTCTCCCATAGAGATATTCGTGTAACCCAGGCATAGGGTCGAATAGTTTCTATTGGAAAGTGATACCACAATTTCAAGTGAATATCCGGTACCTTTATTGATTATCTTAACCCTAATCTGGGAACTGTTTACAAATAACAACCAACAATCAATAGAAACTATTAGTGATAATCAATGGCAGCTGTTATGAGACAAATGGCTGCTAACTTTTCCAAGTTGGAAAAGTTTGAAGGTGTTGATTTCAGAAGATGGCAAAAGAAGATGCACTTCTTATTGTCAAGTATGAATGTGGTGTATGTTCTCACGACTGAGATTCCAGAAGATCATGGAGATGATGCTACTATGGATCAGATGAGGGTAAGGAGCAAGTGGGAGAATGATGACTGCATATGCAGAGGTTTAATTCTCAATGGTATGTCTGATTCTCTATTTGATATTTATCAGAATATTGAAACTTCTCAAGAACTATGGGATTCATTGGAAGCCAAGTATATGGCTGAGGATGCATCAAGTAAGAAGTTCCTTGTAAGTAATTTTAACAATTACAAAATGGTTGATTCTAGACCTGTCATGGAACAATACAATGAACTTCTTAGTATACTTGGTCGATTCACACAACACAAGATGAACATGGATGAGGCAATTTCAGTCTCTTGTATCATCGATAAACTACCTCCCTCTTGGAAAGAGTTTAAGCATATGCTTAAGCATAAGAAGGAGGAGTTAACTCTTGTTGAGTTGGGCAGTCACTTGCACATTGAGGACTCACTCAAAGCTCAAGACATTGAAAAGCCAAAGAGTAGCACTGCTACTGGTCCATCAGTTGTCAATATGGTGGAGCATAACAACTCCACCAAGTACAATGACAACAAGGGCAAGCGTAAGCATCAAGATAACACCAAATCTGATCCTAACAAGAAACCTAAGGTGACTTGTTGGAAGTGTGGGAAACCTGGACACTTCAGGAAAGATTGCAAGGGTGGTAAAATTGGAAACAAATCCAATGGATCAGGCACAAGTGGAGGGAATGGTAACACCAATTCTCTGAAAGGTCAGAATGTGTTTAATAAGTCTTTTAAGATTTATTATGTTACATATATATCTGATATTTACTTTGTGCAGGATGATGATGTTGCGTGGTGGGTTGACTCTGGAGCAACAATTCATGTGTGTAAAGATAGAAGCTGGTTCAAGACCTACAAGTCAATGAATGATGGTTCTATTCTTCACATGGGAAACGAGTCAACTGCCCTGGTGCATGGAAAAGGATGTGTTGATTTGAAGTTTAGTTCTGGAAAGATTGTTTCTTTATTTAATGTTTTACGTGTTCCTGATATTAGAAAGAATTTGGTTTCTAGTAGTGTTTTAAATAATTGTGGTTATAAACAGGTTATTGAATCTGATAAGTTTGTTTTATCTAAAAATGGTGTGTTTATTGGTTTTGGTTATTTATGTAATCAAATATTCAGACTTAATATTGTTCATGATAATATTGATTCTGCTTTTATATCTACATCTAAATTGTATGATTCAAACCTATGGCATGCAAGACTTGGCCATGTACATTTTAAAAGAATGCAAGATATGTCCAAGGATGGGTTAATACCAGCTTTTGATATGAACACTGAAAAGTGTAAAACTTGTATGTTGAACAAGATAACTAAGAAACCTTTTCAAGGAGTAAAACGTGAAACTAAAGTTTTGGAGTTAATTCACAGTGACCTTTGTGATTTACATGCTACTCCCTCTTTGGGGAATAAGAAATACTTTGTGACTTTTATTGATGATGCTTCTAGGTTTTGTCATGTTTATTTATTACATTCTAAAGATGAAGCATTAGATAAATTTAAAGTATTTAAAACTGAAGTTGAATTGCAACAAAGTTCTTTGATCAAAAGATTAAGGACTGATAGGGGAGGTGAGTACATGGATACTCTGTATTTTCAGTCTGTTGGTATAATCCATGAAACGACTGCCCTTTATACTCCTCAGCAAAATGGTATTTCTGAAAGGAAGAACAGGGTGCTGAAGGAGATGGTTAATTCCATGTTGTCCTATTCAGGGCTGAGTCAAGGATTCTGGGGTGAAGCTATGTTAACAGCTTGCTATTTATTAAATAGGGTTCCCAACAAAAGGAACAAAGTTGCCCCTTATGAACTTTGGACTAAAAAGAAACCTGGCCTTAATTATCTTAGGATATGGGGTTGTAGGGCTGTTGTAAGACTCCTTGATCCAAAGCAGAAAACTTTGGGTGAAAGAGGCATTGAATGCATCTTTGTTGGATATGCTGAGCATTCCAAGGCATATAGGTTTTATGTTATAGAACCTAATGAGTCAGTTTCAATTAACTCAATAATTGAATCAAGGGATGCACTATTTGATGAGAACAGATTCTCATCTATCCCTAGACCAAGTCAAAGGATTCCAAATGGAACCAATGACAATGGTGTTTCAGAGGTTCCTGCTGATGAGGTTCCTGCTGAGGTTGTGGAACAACAACCTGAACCTGAGCTCAGAAGGAGCAATAGGGTGAGGACTCCAAAGTCATTTGGACCTGAGTTTCAATTATACTTAATTGAAGGTACAAGGAGTGAGGTCTCTGACCAATACTCTTATTGCTTCATTGTGGAGGATGATCCCAAAACATTTGAAGAAGCAATGAAGTCCCAAGATGTTGCTTTCTGGAAAGAAGCAATTAATGATGAGATGGACTCTATCATGGGCAATAACACTTATGTGTTGACTAATCTACCACCTGGTTGCAAACCTTTAGGTAGCAAATGGATTTTCAAAAAGAAAATGAAGGTAGATGGAACTGTTGAAAAGTTCAAGGCAAGATTAGTTATTCAAGGCTTTAAACAAAAGTCAGGAATAGACTATTTTGATACTTATGCTCCAGTGGCACGTATCAGTACCATAAGATTGCTAATTGCTTTGGCATCAATTCACAATCTGATTATTCATCAGATGGATGTGAAGACAACTTTCTTGAATGGTGATTTAGATGAGGAGGTTTACATGAACCAACCTCAGGGCTTCATCATGCCTGGCAATGAAAACAAAGTGTGTAAACTGATTAAGTCTCTTTATGGACTAAAACAGGCACCTAAGCAACAGCATCAAAAGTTTGATGAAGTGGTTTTGTCTAGTGGTTATTTACTTAATCAAGCTGACAAATGTGTATATAGCAAATTTGATGAATCTGGTAAAGGAGTCATCATTTGTCTATATGTTGATGACATGTTGATCTTTGGCACTGACCAAAATCAAGTTGATCTTACAAAAGAATTGTTGTCATCAAAGTTCTCCATGAAGGATATGGGGGAGGCAGATGTTATCCTTGGCATAAGGATTAAACATGAAAGTAACAAAATTTTTATATCTCAGTCTCATTACATTGAGAAGGTGTTAAAGAAATTTAATTACTTTGATTGTACTCCAGTGAGTACTCCTATGGATACAAGTGAGAAGCTAATGCCTAATATTGGCAAAGCTGTATCTCAACTTGAGTATTCTAGGGTGATTGGTTGCTTGATGTATGCCATGACTTGTACAAGACCTGATATTGCTTTTGTTGTGGGTAAACTGAGCAGGTATACTAGTAATCCTAGTGCTCATCATTGGCAAGCCATTCAGAGGGTCTTTAAGTATTTGAAGAGAACTATGGATTATAGTCTCTCATATACTGGTTATCCTTCAGTATTAGAAGGATATACTGATGCAAGTTGGATCAGTAACACTGAAGACAATTCGTCTACCAGTGGCTGGGTATTCCTACTTGGTGGAGGTGCAATTTCTTGGGCATCCAAGAAACAAACTTGCATTACCAGTTCAACCATGGAATCTGAATTTGTAGCTTTAGCTGCTGCTGGCAAAGAAGCTGAATGGTTGAAAAACTTGCTTCTTGAGATTCCATTGTGGTCTAAACCTATAGCACCTATTTCTATCCGTTGTGATAGTGCTGCTACATTGGCAAAGGCTTATAGCCAGATGTACAATGGGAAGTCTAGACACTTAGGTGTTAGGCATAGCATGATTCGTGAGTTTATCATGAATGGGGTGGTATCTATAGTGTTTGTTAAATCTCAACAAAACTTAGCTGATCACTTGACGAAGGGTTTGGCTAGAGACTTGGTTTTGAAGTCTGCTAAAGGGATGGGTTTAAGTCCAACTTAGTCACTGAATGCAAGGATACCCAACTCCCTTCTAAGGAAACTTGGAAGCTGAGTTCAATGTGGAAAGCTGATCATTTAGTGGACTGAAGCACATGTATTACAAACATCCCAAGGTTGTGCTTGTTACCTGCTGAAAGGAGGATGAAGTCTTCACTTCTTAATGGTTAATTTTCTTTGAAAAAGTGCTAAGCAGGAGCATGAATTAAAGATGAACCACCTATGTGAATGTTGAAGTTTTGCCGCTTCAGGAAGCTTTGGACTTTTAGCTTTTACAACATTTATGAATTGGATATGGACACATGGCTTGTATAGTGTCAGGAGTATTTTAGTGTTTGAAAACTTGTGTGTATTTATCATCAGGTATTCAAATGGGTTGAAGGGTTCAATTCTTAGAACACCCTGATTCTCAAATATTTGAAAGTATATGTACTAATGTGGAAATTCAATCATCATGATATTTTCATTTATGCACTTGTTTTGGTTTGTGTTTGATTTTCATGCAAAGGAAGTGAACTAAATTTGGGGAGGATTGTTGGAAAATTTAGTGCACTTGAGGGATCAATTCACACCTGGTAATGGGTTTGGAGGTATGGAGTATACACCCATTTGGTCACTGAATCCCCTGACTCAATAGTGGTTATGTATTGATCAAGGTACTGCTTGATCAAGGTACTGCTAGTAGACTCTGCTGCTAGTGTTGTGAATCTGCTGCTAGGATTCTGCTGATAGCTGATTCTGCTGCCAGCTGATTCTGCTGCTAGCTGATTCTGCTGCTGATAGTGTGATTCTGCTGCTAGCGTTTCCACTGATGTGTTAACATTACCACTGCTAGTGATAATGTTTCCACTGATAACCACTGATCCCTATTATTATGGAAAGTATTATGATATAATTAATGGGCCGTTAATTATACATAATTCCATGGGCTAGGGTTTTGAGTATTCTCTATTATAAATAGAGGTCACATCATTCTGCATGGAGAGACGTTTTACAATACGATTAAAACAAAACCCTAAACACTCTAATACACATCTGGTTCTTGGTTTGTGCCTACAACAAGAACATCACTTGGTCTTATCTCATAGAGATATTCGTGTAACCCAGGCATAGGGTCGAATAGTTTCTATTGGAAAGTGATACCACGATTTCAAGTGAATATCTGGTACCTTTATTGATTATCTTAACCCTAATCTGGGAACTGTTTACAAATAACAACCAACAAAATCAGCCCTAAAATAAACTATAAACAATGCTCCAATAACTTAAAAAGCACATAAAGCCTAAAAACAATACCAATATAACAGTTTTATCAAACCCAATAAACATCAACAATCAAAATCGGTTAGAGGTTTCACCTTTAGTGACGATGACTGACTGCCGGCGACGGCGACGGCGGTGGTGGCTGATGTGGGTTGCGGGTGTACGTTAGAGTTAAAGGGAATGAGTGTGAATGGAAAATTTGTTTTATGGTTTGTTTATTAAAGTTGAAAATAGAAATTTTTTGTTTTAGAAAATATCTTGTTAGAAAATGTTAATTTGAACTCAATTTCTGTTTTTCTTGTTTTTTATAAAATATTTTGTAAAACTAAAAATGTTTTTTCTCAACTAAACGCATCTTTAATATCATCAACTTTCAAGTGTATGTCAGTAATATTGTAAAACACCTATTATTGTTTAAACTTTGTTACTTCTTGTGTTGTTTGACTATAAATATGCAAGAATACTTATAAAAGAAATTTCATATCTTCAACAACATTGGATGTTTGCAATTGTTATCTTTTTTGCTCAATCTTGATGTCTCGTTTTTCTTCCGATAAATATAACCTGCTTTTTCTTTGTTTACCTTTTTACTTTGATGTATAATTTTTTTTTTATTATTATTATTTTTTTTTTTTTGCTTAATATGAGGCACCTTTTGTTGTAGCTTTTTCCTAAAGCCACAATTTTTTTTCAATCTTTTTTCACAAGATTAGATTATGTGGTTGTTCCGCCCAATGTAAGCAAAAGTTTTGTTGTGTTTCTAGCTCTCATATTTGCACGGGATAAGCTGCTCATTCACAATAGTTGTTATTTTGCTGCAACCTTTATGCGACATAAGCTGGTTTCGGTAATATGAGCTTCTTTTTGCTTTTTTTATGCGAGAGACTTGTACGATTTTTGCCCCCATGTGGCGATAGTGATACCGTCGATAGCTAAGCATTTTTTCAAGACACCATTTCTATTTGTGACATTTTCCTCTCTCTTTTAGAGAATTACAATTATAATGTAAAGAAATATATTATTGAGTAAGCATGTGAATATGTGATATCAATATCATGTTGCACTATGCCTGCAATAGAAAAGTAAATTAGAGTATCAAGAAATTATCGATCCATTAACTTAAAATCTGATACTCTGGTATTAAGACATGTTGCTTTCCAACATTAACATTAATTTGCATACCACTTTATCAGTTTTACAACCCAAGCAAGCATTCATTGCACAAATATCATGAAAAGTACTTTAAAAGAAATGAGTTGTCCCCAAAGCAACTAGCAACCATTAAATCAAATCAAACTACACCTTACCATATTTAGAACCATCTCAGGCTTCGCTAGGTCCAACTCGAGTTTCATCGACTAGGGGCTTAAAATAGTTATGACGCTATAAGAAGTAATTTCCTTCACTATGCGTTAAAATTTTTTTTTTATTCAAACCCTTGAATAAAGCATTTAAAATCGCATCTTTTTTAATTTTTTGGCGTGAACTCATTATGACCCGCTTAAAACATTACTACACAGTAGGTTTATCTCAAAGGACCATGCAAAATTCACTTAACTCGTCAAATAAAATAAAATAAATATTTTTAGCCTCAAATCCACAAACAATAAAAGACTTTGATATTTGAAAAGACCCATTTGCTACCAATACCACTTGGCATAAAACTTAAAAGGCAAAATGTCGTATCAAACATCCAAAATCGCCAAAACCTGGAACGCCCACTTTATCCTTAAGGTGCTACTGTGTAGCCAACAGCCAAACAACCTTCAGCATTACCACACATATAGATGATGGATTGAATAAACCTTTTTCGGAATATCAATGCAAAAATACAAAATCAACACCCTTAAAAAATAAAGTAAGTAACACAATGTACAATACGACAAAACCAAACTTGAAAAGCAACAGACCTCAAATTGTGATAGCAGGGCGGAGCCAGAATTTTAGATTAAGGGGGGCCGAGTCCGACTTTACTGTACAATAATAACGATATAAGTCGAACAATTTCACAATTATAAGGACTTTGAGTTCTAAAATTTATTTTTGTATTAAATGCAAGCAAATAAAAAACCGTTGTAGCTAAAATGGTGTTACGTCTTGCATGAATTTACCACAGCCCCACAAGTAGAAAAAACCCAATGGACACGTGTCTTTGTATATGTAAGAAGCAAAACAATATATGACAAGAAAACTTGATGCAAGAGACAGGGGAAAGAGAATCAAATACAGACAGAAAACTAGCAACAAAATATATTTGCTTAACAATCCAGATATATTAGTCCATATCATCATCCATTGATTTTTCATGTGAACCATATATTTTAGCCCTTCGAACATATGCTAAGATAATTTATTCGACTCCAGTTTTTTTTTAATATCAAACTGTAAATGTACTATGTTTTCTAAGGCATTAGTACTGATTTTTGTTACAAACTAAGCATGCAGAAGTTTATATGATGCCCTACCGCTAACTTCGAGCTCTTTAGCCCTACTCCTAATCCTCTTACCTTCTTCACCCTCCATAACCATCCTCACTACCCGCTCGATCTCTTCCCTCCCCACGACTAGTGTCTCTCCTTTGTCCTCTGCAACTGGCATCTTTATTGCCACCCCTGCCTCATCGCTTAACATTGTCGCATTCATTTTTTGTTCCGCATACATTGGCCACCCGATTATAGGCACACTATGTTTAAGACTCTCCACCGTTGAGTTCCACCCACAATGTGACAAAAATGCACCTGTAGATGTGTGGTTCAATACCGCAACCTACTCATATTCAAGCGTTAATTAATTAAAATGATCACAATGCTAAATTTGTGTTAAGCGTTAATTAATTAAAATGATCACAATGCTAAATTTGTGTTACTTTATAGTATGATAATATAATTTGGCTAGCCATTTATATTTTTTTTGTTTCTTTCTCAATCAGACACTGACCTGCGGTACCCATGAAGCAGCAACCAGCCCAACCCCATTTGTCCTTTCTACAGACCCGTTTGGCAAGTATGCTTTCGGATCATCTGATTCATTCCCGGTGCTGAAAAATGAAGCAGCAGCATAGTCATTCGGCTTTCTTACAGCTAGGATGAACCGTTGCAAACTTAATTCTAAACCCCATGCCAACTCAGTGAGTTGTTCACTTGTTAATGTCCCACCACTTCCAAATGCAACAAAGAGAACCGAGTCTTTTGGTTGTTTATCAAGCCATGCTATTATTCCTTTATCATACTCAGTGACAACCGGTTCAATCTGTTTCGTGAGTGGTCCAATAGGATAAACTGGTGGAGTGGAATTGTTAAGAAAGAACGGTTCGTGTTTTAGTGCTTTAAGTGAAACAGGTTCCCTGTAGCCATGGATAACCTTCTGACATGGAGCAAGTACCATTTGTACTCATTTAACTTTCTGTTCCGGACTTGGCTAAATAAGCCCTGTATTTGGATTGGGTTACAACCTGGGACGTTCACTGGTCTCGGTAGATCCACGAACTCACCAGCTTCCACCTCCTGGTCCAGCACCGGAAGATACATGGAGAACATGAAAAGAACTGCTGAAGCTGTGAAAAAGGAATAAACTGGAATAGACAAGTCTTTACCAACATCAAACATACTTGTGCAAAAGATGTCAATAATGAGAGCTTTAAGCACATTCAATCCGGATAACACTATGCGTAGTGGACCAACAGACTCTTCAACTAAGAGGGAGATTCGGGTGACAATGTCCATGTCATCAGATATAAGGCCAGACATGTCAGCAGGCGGGAGGTCCACCACATGTAAGTCGGGATGTGAGTTGCTAGATTTGAGGTAGTTGTTTTGGGCATTGGTAGACTCAGTACGTGGTGATGACAAGAAAAGTGACTTGAATGTTGTGCTCGGTAACTAGATGAAGGGCCAACTCAAAAAGTCCGGGGCTTGCAAGGAATGCCACATGGGGTTTTGTTGCATCTGTGTCCATTCTAAGGTAGTGTTGATATAAAAGTTGGGCTTACCTTGTTTGGACTCCTGCTCTCGTACCAATTAGAACTTTAGTGCTTATGAAACCTGTACACTAAGAAAGTAAACAACACCGTTAGGCTTATCGTAGGATTGTCTCCCACGATTAGACTCCGGCGTGAGAGTAAGTAATCGGTTTAGGGTTTAGTTGAAGAGTCAGGGATTGTGTGAATCGTACATTTAATGAGAATATATTATTCTATATATATATAGGCGCAGAGACCGTGTAGGTTTCTTGCTCCTTACTCTTCGCACACGTGATGCTTATCCGGGGTAAGGATATCTATTCCGTAAATAGAAGATTCTTATCCTTTGACCGGGTAGTTTGGTTGGGCTTCGGACTTCGTGAGTCCAAGCCATTGGTATTATGGCCCAAGTCATTTGTCATGATAGCCCACTCGTGGTGGGTTTGGGCTTAGTAATGTCTATCATTTGGGCTCGTGGCCCAACTAGACTATACGTCATCATGTCCCCCCAGTCTAGTGTGCGCGGCTCGTAGCCGCGGATACTAGACTAGTGAGAATAGCGGTAAGCGTGGCGGGAAAAAATCAAATACTTCCCGCCCAAAAGTGGGAACAATGTATCAAGTCCCAAAATATCGTAAGACATGCTTCGAAAAATGGGGAGATTGTCCACGTGTTCCTTGGGAAGAGGGAAAAAGTGTTGTACCTTGTCTCATCCTAGCCACACGTTTTGTTAGTGGGATCCATGTGGCGTCCCTTTTAGGGTTTTTGATACTTATAAAAGTCACCGCCTCCTTTCACTGTGGATCACATAGTAAAAACATTTCCGCCATTTTTAAACCTTTCAAAGCTTTTTTCTTCGATCTACTGTTCTACTAGGTAACTGCGCGTGCGCAATTTAGTACATCTTGTTTATATCTTGAAAATGGTTGCTCAGTTGCACGAGTTTAGCTCTAAGATGGATGAGGATGACGTACGTCAGTTTTCTTCTGATTACTTCATTCCTCTCGACGTCCATCCTGAAGCACCAGATGTGGATGCGTGTATAGCCGATTTCCCCGATGGGAAGATAGGTTTATATACACGCTTTTTTGATTACGCGAATTATCGCGTACCAATATCCATATTTTTTAGCAACGTGCTCAATTTCTACCAACTCCATATCTCACAGCTGCACTGTATAGGTGCGGCGAAGATATCCAACTTTGAAATAAACTGTCGGTTACTTGCCATCAACCCGACAGTCGACCTATTTCGTGCGATCTACCACACAACGTGGTCGCACGGGTGGGTTTCTTTTGCAAAGCGCTCAGGGCGCCTTCAATGCTATACCGATAAAGTAGATTCCTTAAGGCATTGGAGAGAATATTTTTTCTGGGTGGATGATGTTGTGTTTCCATCGCGCTTTGAGTTCTATACTCAAGGGTCACTGCCGAGGGATGAGCGTCCTGTCCCTGGTTCGTATAGCGTCGCGGATGCGGATACAATTGATAGTAACCGCATTCCCATTAACTCCTATCCTGAGGAGTTTTTGGTGCATATGGGACTGAGTCGCAACTATTTTGATGGTGCGGACGAGGTTCCAAATTTCATTGATGGGAACAGCCAGGGTGGGTGCTCATCCTTTCTTGCCTTTGCCTCTGTAATGTAAGTGTTTTATTTGTTTTGCTTGAATAACTAAGTTGTTCTTGTTATTTTTTTTTTGTCTGTCGCAGAGATGGGCCTGTTCGCTGTTGTGAAGTTGAAGGAGCCCAAGCGCGTGATAGTGGGGGTGCGCCCTCTGAGGGATGGTGAGGAGCCCGTTTTACAGGCTACTGGGGGTCACCTAACGGTGTTTGGGCCCGTTGCACGTGAAAATTCTCCACCTGCAGCTACGCTTGTTGTGCCAGTACAGAGTGTTCCTCCTACTGGGGAGCAGTCTCCCGCGGTGGAGGAGGCACATGTTGAGTCTTCCAACAGCGTGGAGATCCTGGAGCCTGTTGCAGAGGCTCAGGGAGAGAAGCGTAAGGAAGCATCTTCTGGTGGTTATGGCGCTGGCACTTCCAAGAGGAGGTGCCATCTGATTGCTGATGAAGAGTCTTCCACGCCGGATGATATGTCCGTTTCTGGCGCGGAGAAGAATCTGTCCAGGTCCCCACCTCTTGTGTAAGTATTTACAACTTTCGTTTTCCTTATTTGCTGTATCCGCGTACTAACTTTACCCTCTTTGTTTTGTAGTGACCATGCTGCGAATGATGATGCGGTGTTTGCTGATCGTGCAGTATCACCGCAGACTGCTCACATGGAGGAGCCTTTGAAGGCAGCGGCGCAGATGTCTGCGCATGAGTTGGTGGAGGAACTAGCTGTTGTTGCTGCTCGCCAAGCTGAGTTGGTCACCCAGCTAAAGGCGCGGGCTGTTGTGGAGGGAGGTAACCTTACTCAGAAGGATGAGCAGATTGCCCTACTCAAGGCGCAGTTGGCTGGGGCGCAGGCAGAGGTGTTGGCTGCCGATGAGTGCGCAAAGAAGGTTACTGAGGAGAAGTTGACTGTGATGGCTGAGCTACAGCGTGAGCGTGGGGAGTCGCAGCAGTATAGGGCTAACCTCACCTGGGGGGTAAAGTACATGGAGGAGAAAAAGAATGAGCTCTGCGGCCAGCTTGCTGAATTTGGCAAGAAAGTGGAGGGCTCTGTGGAGGCGCAGGAGGAAAAGCTGCGCAGGTTGAGCATAGAGTATGATGAGGAGTTATATCCTCATCTTATGTCCATGATTGCGGAGCGCATGTACTTGTTGTACATTATCCTTTGATTCTTGTATTTTTTTTCCTTCCTTTCTAATGCATTCGTTGCTGTTTGTGCAGGTGGTTGATCAGCCATGGCTTGCGCCTGGCTGCCATGGGCACGTTGGAATCCCCAGAGGTCGTGGGTGCCTTTAGTAAGGTGGTGGAGTGCGCCGTTGCTCGTGGCAAGGCGCAGGCTGTGGAAGAGCTTGCTGAGGGTCAACTACTGACCATTCCCCTCGCTGAGGTTCCTGAATACAATGTTGATGCCTTTGAGGAGCTTGTAAAGGCGATGGAGGGAATGAGGCTCTTCGAGCTTCCGCACATTGCGCGGCTGGAGCGCGACCAAGATTGTCCCATCTCAGTAATAGTGGCGGGATTAACTCTGGGGAGGCATATCTTGGAGAACGCAGAGGCTGAACTTGATTTTTATTTGAAGCCTGACGAGGCTCAGTTGTAGGTTCCGGTGTTCGCGCAGCCGCGTGATGTTCTTAACCCCTTTGCTATTGAGAAGGAGGTTCCTCTGAAGGAGGTTTTGGAGCGTCACGCAGAGAGGGCGGCCAAGAAGAAAGGTCTCAAAGGGAAAGCTACTCTCTGCGGTGTGGGTGCTGCGCATCTTCCTAGGTCAGATGGGGTTGCAGTCAGTTTGGCAATCGTGTCACTGAAAGATGCGCTGCTTTTGAAGAAACTCCGAGAGGCTAGGAGCTCTGCTGAGCCGGAGCGTTCCCTCAAGCGTTGTTATAGTGTGTAGATATGTATGTATAACTCGTAGTTATAGCGTTGTAAAAACTCGTGGTTTTTGTTTAAATGGAAGTATGAAACTTTTGCACGTATATCGTTTTGTACCTAGATTTTCCAAGAGTTATAATGTGTATATAATATCTTGTATTGAGTCCACAACTTATGTATTAAGTCCGTAACTTAATACATAAATGGTCCATAACTTTAACAAACGTGCAAATAGGTGTGTAGCGTGCTACATTTATCATTTTGAGGAACCAAGGGTCTTGGTTTCTTAGTTCGTTTAAACTTGCACAGTGTGCGTTGTTGCGCATTCGTCATGGGATGCATACTAAAGTCATAGTCGTGTATGAAGTTAGTGAGTTTGCGTACGAACTTAGGAGTCAATTGTTTTGAATCCATGTGGTGGTATGCAGCGTACTGCAAATTCCACTATTTAGGAGTCAATTGTCTTGAATCCATGTTTTGTTAAATGCGCACAGTGTGCGTTGAAGTGCATCCGTCGTGGGATGTACTTTGAACTTACTCCAACGTCTTGACAGTAAGGTGTTTAACAAGGATACGTGATCCAATGTTGATGGGTTTGCAACCCTCTTATTCAACGAGTATGTTAGTAGGTTTACTCATCCTTTATGCCCTCATGTGGTCTTAATATGTGCATGCACGTCATGTAGGCAATAATATAAATAAACAGAATTGAAACATAAATGAATGATGTAAGCAATAATGTTGAAATGTGTTGTGGAGTTAGCTAGAAACCACAACGTTTTATTAATTCTGGCGACTTAAAAAAGTAAAGACAATTTCCTAAGAGAAAAAGTAAATGCACAGACATTTATTGAGCGCTTACTAAAGTGCAGAGGTATCAGTGTGTGGGCCGTAGCCTAAAGGTAGCATCTCTTCAGATTGCAAATGTCCCAAGTGCGTGGTAGCTCGTGGCCCTTCATGTCGCGCACTTTGTACGCACCGTCGCCTAATGCCTCTGTGACCTCGTAAGGTCCTTCCCATTTGGGTCCAAGTTTGCCCATGTCTTCTGCGTGGCTTGCATCGTTGGCGCGGTATACAAAGTCCCCTGGTTTGAAAGAACTGTTTCTGACTCTTGCATCATAATACTTCTTCATCTTTGATTTAGCTTTTGCTTCGCGGATAGCTGCTCTTTCGCGTCGTTCCTCCAACATATCTAAGTCAATGCGTCGTTCATCATCGTTTGTTGTGACGTTGACTTCCGATGTACGGATTGTTGGCATTCCAATCTCTGCTGGTATAACAGCTTCTGTCCCGTAGACAAGAGAAAAAGGTGTATCGCTGTTGCTGACTTTGATTTCTATGCGGTGGGCCCACAGAACATGCGATAATTCGTCCACCCATCTTCCTTTATGTTTGTCCAGGCGCGCTTTAATTCCTTCACCCAGACTACGATTCGCGCGTTCTACTAATCCATTTGTTTGTGGATGTTTAACTGACGCGAAGTGTTGTGTGATGTTTAACTGCGCGCACCAGTCTTTGAATGGGTTATCACAGAATTGTTTTCCGTTGTCCGAAATAATCTCTCCAGGTAGGCCAAAGCGGCATACAATGTTATCCCAAACGAATCGTTTGACCTGGTTGCCTGTGATACTCGCCACTGCTTTTGCCTCGATCCATTTGGTGAAGTAGTCAATGGCGACAATGAGGAACTTAAGTCCTCCTGCCGCGACTGGAAAGGGTCCTGCAATGTCAATTCCCCATTTATGGAATGGCCATGGTGAGGTGATGGGTGTTAGCTCATGTTGTGGTCGACGCGGAATGGGTCTGTGGACTTGGCAGTCGTTGCATCTTCTAATCATGTCTTGCGCGTCGCGGTGCATGGTAGGCCAATCGTACCTGGATCGCAAAGCACGCGCTACAACAGACCGTGGTCCTGAGTGCATGCTGCAAGATCCGGCGTGGATTTCCCGGAGTACATAGTCTGCCTGAAGAGGTCCGACGCACCTAAGCCATGGTTGCAGGAATGAACGCCGATATAGGATACCATCTCGAAGTTCGAATCTCTGCGTTGTGCGCCGTATCCGTCGAGCGTCCTTTTGTTCCTGGGGGAGTGTTCCCTTGCTAATAAAATCCATGATGGGTGTCATCTATGTAGGACGTTCTTCCTCTATCACTGTGGAGATTTCCATCTCAGAGATGGATTTGTTCTTCAAGGTTTCCACCAATACCTGTTTTGACAGGTGTGCGAAGCTTGTAGATGCGATTTTACTTAGCGCATCTGCTTTTTTATTTTCTCCTCGTGGGATTTGTTTGATGGAAAACTTGTCAAAATTCTTGATCAGGGACTTGGTCTTATCGAGGTATTGGATCATGTGTTCCTCTTGGGCCACATACTCGCCTAACACGTGGTTAGCTACTAATCGTGAATCCACATTAGCTTCTAGGTTGCGTATACCCATTTGAGTTGCTATGCGGAGTCCGGCCATTAATGCTTCATATTCCGCCTCATTGTTTGTTGCTATGAATTCAAAACGCAGTGCGTAAGTGTGTTCTGTTCCATCTGGGTGGGTAAGGATAAGGCCTGCGCTTGACCCTTCTGCGCACGAAGATCCGTCCGTAAATAGAACCCATGGTTCTTGTGATGGTACGTCAACCGTTGGTGATGGAGTATCAGCATCTGGCTTCTCGATAATGAAATCAGCCAATATCTGTCCCTTGACCGCGGTGCGTGGCCTATAAGAGATGTTATGCTCACTCAATAACACGCTCCACTTTTGTAGCCGTCCTGATGCATCAGGTTTAGAGATAACCTGCTTGATGGGTTGGTCCGTAATTACAGCTATTGGATGCGCTTGGAAGTACCTGCGCAGTCTCTTAGCTGCGAATACTAAGGCTAGGACCAGTTTCTCCATAGCGGTGTAGTTAGTCTCTGTCTTCTTGAGAGCTTTGCTTACAAAGTATATGGGTGTTTGAACAGAGTTTCTGTTTGTCAGTAGCACTGCGCTGACTGCTCCATGGGTCGCTGATAGATACATCATCAGTTCTTCCCCTTGTCGAGGTGCGACAAGCTTGGGTAGCTCTGCTAGGTTTTGTTTGAGTTGTTGGAAAGCTTCTTCTGCTTCTGGAGTCCATCGAAAATCTCCCTTTTTTGTACACTTCGTGAGTGTTTTAAATAGAGGAAGTGACTTGTCCACTGATTTAGACAAGAATCGATTTAGTCCGGCTAATTTTCCATTTAGTGACTGGACTTCTTTTAGTGTGCGCGGTGAAGATAGTTCGATGACCGCTCTTGTTTTTTCTGGGCAAGGTTTAATACCATCGGGTTCTATTAGGTATCCAAGAAACATGCCTTCTGTTGCTCCAAAAGTGCACTTCTTGGGATTCAACTTCATGTTTATTCTTCCCAATGTCTTAAACGTTTCCTCTATGTCACGCACCAATTCTTCTTCGGTATGGCTTTTTATGACTAGGTCATCAACATAGACCTCCAAATTGCGGCCCACTTGCTTCTCAAATGCATTATCCACTAACCGTAGGTATGTGGCTCCTGTATTTTTTAAGCCAAAGGGCATTTTTGTGTAGCAATACACCCCTTGACTCGTGTGGAAGGCTGTTTTTTCTTCATCCTCCTTGGCCATTTGAATTTGATGGTATCCTTTGTATGCGTCTAGGAAGCATTTAAAGGGATACCCACACAAGGATTCTACTTTCCAATCAATTTCTGGTAGCGGATAGCAGTCTTGTGGACATGCTTTGTTGAGATCGGTGAAGTCCACGCACATTCTCCAGTTACCATCGCTCTTCTTTACCATCACTGGGTTGGAAAGCCAGTCGTGGTAATAAACTTCTCGCATGATACCCGCGTCCACGAGCTTGTGCACTTCCTCCAGGATAGCTTTTGCGCGTTCTGGATCTTGGCCACATTTTTTCTGCCGTATTTGAGGATATCCTTGTCGGATTTCTAGCTTGTGTTCCGTAATGGCTCTTGGCACTCCGGTCATGTGTTTGGGTTCCCATGCAAAGATGTTTAGGTTCTTTTGCAATAATGCGCACACAGCTGCTCTGCCCTTGTCGGACAGTGATCCCCCAATTGATATCTCTTGGTCAGGATAATCTGGGTGGATTACAACTTTTAGGTTTGTCACCTTGGTTGTGTGCTGTTCTGGAGCGCGCGGAACTTCATCTGTCACTATGTTGCATTCTCTTGGAGATGCAGTGGTGTTGTAGAGGGTGACGATCCCTCCTTCCACTGGGAACTTGAGCATTCCATGTGCTGTGGATGGGACTGCACGCATGGCTGATATTCCTGGTCTCCCAATGATGCCATTGTATGACGAGGGAGACATGATTACCATGAAGTTCATCCAGGCTGTTGTGGAATGGTATTCATTACCGACTACCACAAGTATGCGTAATTGTCCCATGGGCCAAATCTTTTCACCTGTGAATCCAGTCAGCGACGTCGTGGCCGGAATTAACTGGTTTTGTATCTCACGTTGTAGCCTCTTGAAGTAGTGTTCGTACATGATATCCGCAGACGCTCCTCCGTCAACATACATGCGGTGGATATCGTGACCCCCCGCTTGTATCTCGATGGTAAGTGGTTCTACCACTGCGTTGTCCGCAGTAAGAGTGGGGAAAGAGATTTGGTTTCCCTTGGAAAATCTTTGGCTGACCTTTTGTTTCGTATTTCGCTGCCATGATTGTATCATGTATATTGTGTCAGCCTTACTTTTTGGTATCTCTTTTTTGGCCCCATTCTTTTGTCTATCTTTCCCCTCTTTGATGTTTTTAACGAGGTGGTCCATCTTCCCTTATTTCACTAATTTGTCAATTAGCTGACGTAGTTGGACGCACTCGTTAGTAGTGTAACCCTTCTGCTCATGGTATTCGCAGTATCCTCCTCCTATGCGCTTCTCTTCTGGAGTGTGCATAGGTGGAGGTTTTAGGAAATTGGCTCCTTCTGTCACGAATATTTCCTTAGGGGTTTTTGTGAGTGGGACGTACTTGTCGTTATCCCTTCCACTACCTTGGTTGCGGTAATTCCTGTTGCGGTTGCCACTTTGATCATTGGATTGTCTCCTAGACTGTTCTTGTGTTTTAAAGGTTGAGTAACCTTTTTTGCTGTCTGCCGCCGCTGCTTCCCCTTGGATGAAGGATCTGGTGCGCTTTGTTAGCTCATCAAAGCTTTGGGGTACTTTATCGTTTAGCTTCCGTATCAGCTCTGGGTTATTGATCCCGTTCATGTACCCTGAGATTTTTAGTACCTCGAGGCATGCCTTGACTTGTATGCATTCATCCTTGAAGCGCTCCATATAAGTGCTTGTGGATTCCCCTTGGCGCTGTTTCACTCTGGCTAGTTCTACAGGGTTCTTTGCGCACTTCTTTCGTTGCGTGAAATTTAGGCGGAATGCCTTCCGCAACTCTTCAAACCCATTTATGTTTCGTCGTGGAAGCTTGCTGAACCATGTTCGTGCATTCCCTACTAAGGTAGAGTTGAACATATGGCACCACACAAGTTGTGGCCAATTTTCGATAGCAGCCACTGACTCGAAAATTTTTAGGTGATCATCAGGATCACCTATTCCATCATATGTTTAAACATTGGTGGGCATGCGCCTTCTCTTGTCATCTGAGAAATCGCTTATGCGTCGCGTGAACGCATCAACCTTTTGGCGACGCCAAGGAAGGGAAATATCTTCATCTTCCTCGTACCGACATCGGTTTTTAGATTTCCAATGTCCTGTCTCTCTATCCTCGTTGTCCGAGGAGTTACTTGAAGAGGAGTTGTTCCTTCTGTGGCGCTTGCGCCGTTTTTCCTCGGAGTCCGAGTTTGAACGGCTTGTACTTGGGGAGTAGTGTTTCCCAAGCCTATCTTGGATTCTTCTGCTTCCTGACCTTGAGACGCTTACGCTCGGTGAGCGTTGTCGTCCAAGTCTATCTTGCATCCTGCGGCTACCAAGCCTAGCATGGACATTGGTGTGCCTCACGTTGTCTTCATATTCCTCCGAGTATTGAGAGTTAGATGCTGTACCAAGTCTATCGTGAACATTGGTGCGCCTCTCATTGTTTCCGCGCTCGTAGTGGCGCGGTGGAGATTTTTCTTGGCCAAAGTCTAGCCGGTTTTGCAGGCCGCGGCTTGACCTTCTTCTTGCCTCCTCTCGCATGAGACTAGTTAAAGTCTCGTAATGTTGGGACACAAAATCGTTTAATGTCACCTCAAGTGTATCCTCTTCTACTGCGAGGATGTCCGTCTCCGCACGGGGTTCCCTCTCTCTATTAGGTGCTCCTGGTGGCACAGTGTTGTCCACTATGGGTGCCGTTTGGTGGGGAGTGGTAAAGAGAGTGCGCTGAATATCCTCAGCGCTTGGGACCATGGTAGTGGGTTGGGTTGTCCCCAAAGGCAATTCTACCGTGGTAGGGATTGGAGTTATATTCGACTCGCGATGACTAGGCGCACTGGTTGTTCCAGAGATTGGTCTTGGAGTCGAATCTTGATGCTTCTTCCTATGTGAATCATCACGTGTTTTTTCCGGCTGCGGAGTCCGCTGCCCTGAGTTCTTGTTTTTCGGCATTTTGGTCTTGAGTTCTTACTGTAGGGTCCCACGGATGGCGCCACTTGTTGATACAAAAGTTGGGCTTACCTTGTTTGGACTCCTGCTCTCGTACCAATTAGAACTTTAGTGCTTATGAAACCTGCGCACTAAGAAAGTAAACAACACCGTTAGGCTTATCGTGGGATTGTCTCCCACGATTAGACTCCGGCGTGAGAGTAAGTAATCGGTTTAGGGTTTAGTTGAAGAGTTAGGGATTGTGTGAATCGTACCTTTAATGAGAGTATATTATTCTATATATATATAGGCGCAGAGACCGTGTAGGTTTCTTGCTCCTTACTCTTCGCACACGTGGTGCTTATCCGGGGTAAAGATATCTATTCCGTAAATAGAAGATTCTTATCCTATGACCGGGTAGTTTGGTTGGGCTTCGGACTTCGTGAGTCCAAGCCATTGGTATTATGGCCCAAGTCATTTGTCATGATAGCCCACTCGTGGTGGGTTTAGGCTTAGTAACGTCTATCATTTGGGCTCGTGGCCCAACTATAGACTATACGTCGTCATCAGGTAATGCGTCAAATGTTTCACAAGAGGTTGAGAAATGAAGATAACAGATGGAGGAATATTAGTGCTTATGCAGCTTGTTTCGAAAATAAACTGATGTGGTCATTATATCGAGTTACTTTCTGACTTCAGCGTAAGCATGCGGTGTATGGATATGGTTAAAGTCTAAAAATGAAATATATGTGTTTTTATGTAAGTGTGGTGTGTGGATATCCATTTTCGTCAGATGTGGAGTCTGTAGGGCTTGTTGGCCAATTTTTGTTGTGCCACCTATTGATTGGTGCCGCAACCCTCATTTTTCATATGTTAGCAGCATGTTAGATTGGTGTGGTCCATGTTTTAACTGATACATTTTTCACAGAACTACTTGTTTATATCTTACTGAGAATTGTTGACTCAGTTAGATCAATCCCTCCAAAAATTACTACCAAAACCTTGTAACTGAAAGACATCTTCTAAGGGAAAAAGAAAAACTCAGGGTGATGAACTTCTCGAGTTAGTTCTTAACAGACATCATGAGGTTGACAACACTTCTCTCGTTATATAAAAGTGGAAGTTTCAGAAATTTGTCAACTCCGACCTCACCAACATAAGATTAAAGCCATCTAAAGCTCTTATGTTGCTCTGCCATATTGCATTGTGATTTGTAGCATTTGTTGAGATACATAATTATATTCGGAGTGGTTTGGTGTTTGTAGCATTTGTATTCAAGTGAAGCTAAACAGAACAGATCGTATATAAGTGATGAAGTATAGTATGTACAAAAATGTTGATATTATTTTGTACTTCTACTTTAAAAGTTTAATAAGTGATGAAGTATGCAACAATATACAATTTACAAGCATGTGTGGATCTATAAGTGGTTTAGTGTAAGCACATGCATTCCCTATAACTTTTTATCCACTGTAAGAAAAATATATAATAACAGCACATAAACGAGTGTACAGGTGGTTAAAACCGAACCCAGCAGCGAGTACAAAGTGCTTTACAATCTCCCTTGCAATCTATGATATAACCCAATACTTTTGGGTTACGGAGTAGCACATTCCTTAGTGATTTTCCTTTTATACTCCATTGCTTTTCCAGTATTTCAACGTTTGTTTTCAACTCATCCTCAAGGCTACAACCAACAACCTCTGGGAATTTCTTAAGCACTTTAGAGATATCGTCATTTGAAAGGCCTAAACCCCTTAAGTAATCCAATATGGCATCAATTTCTTCAACATTTGGTATAACTTTTTCTCGTTCTTCACCCCAATAAGGGGATCGGACTAAACCAAATGCTTTTCCTAATATTTTGTCTTGCTCCTCTATAGTAAATTCAAATCCTGAAAAAGCTTGTCTACAGGCTTCCCATGACTTCGTCTCGTCATCACTTAAAACTATCTCTGGAGTTTTTCCAGTTGAATGTGTTTTCCATCTTGTACATGAAAGATGTTTAGTGGAAAAGAGTTGCTTTTTCTCAATACGTATGGCATATGAAAAGTTTGCACTGGGTGATATCGGATTCGACGAGTGTGATTCGAGATCAGGCTGAAAACATTAAGAGCAAAATTAGATTAGAATTCAAGTAATTCATGTAGAAAAGGGCAAATTGCATTAAACTGAGCAGATATGTTTTTCAAGTAACCAACTTAATTAACACCAAAAATCCATGGAACTTTCAAAATAATTTAATCAAATAGGTTACTAATTTCCCTGCACAGTGTTGGGAAAAGAGGTCAAAATGGTCAAAGTTAGACACGAGCATTAAAATCACGCAATATTAACCCGAATACAAAAAAAAAGTTTAGAAGTTGAAGATAAATTTATATGCAAGAGTAGAAAGTTTAATGGATATTTAGGCCAAAAAAGAGATGGTTACCTGATATAAATATCAGAAAAAATGTAGGTACCAGTTTATGCAATCAGCTCTATATCTAGGAAGGAAAATATGGAAAAGAATACTAAGCATATATAGACATCTAGTATTAATGCCCATTCTACACCATCTCTGCATTTTCTTTTTCTACCATGTTCTGCTCTAATAGAAGTTTAATGTCTCATACTGAAGTTTGAGGTACATTTCTGAAATCTACCACGACTAAAAGGAAATGAACATAAGTTATTCATGCTTATTGAAAGCATGATACTTCCAGGCTAGAGATGAATTAGTGGACCCAAAGAATCACTGGCCATAGTGGGCCTAAAAACTTTAAACAAAAAAAGTTGACAAACTATTAAGGGATAATGAACATGATGTAAACCAGTAGAACCTAATATCAATGGCCTTGTCTACGTGGATTATGATTCCAAACAATGCATACAAGTTTTAATATTACAATTTATAGTTTCGAATGAAAAATGATGTATTTTTAAATACTTTTGCCATTATTTATGAATGTCTAAAATGTAACGTTGTTTCAAAAAATATATTATATAAAATTGTAAATACAAAATAGCATTTTTTTTATATATATATTATAAAGGTACTGACAAGATATCTTATAACGAACATTTAAAAACTGATATGTTATTTTTGTTAATTAAATTTTTTTAATGAGGGTATAAAAAATTGTAAAAAGCAAATTTAGTAGGTAAATATTGCGAATTAAAAATACAACAATCTGCAAAGGGAATATGTAGGAACCCCGTTTTTGATAAATGAGGATAAGCAGCCGAATTTTTGATAATGTTTTTTGTCATTTCAGCCCCCTTTTTAGAAGGTGGAAAACACTTTCATATTAGAGGTGTTCAGTATTCGAATGCAACTCGAAAAGATTAAAATGTGCAACGAATCGAACTCTAATGATTGAAATCGAGTATTTTTCGCAAATCAGGTTTGGACCTGCTCCGATTTCCCAATTTAACCCATGCTTATCAATAGATTATTACTTTCACCTTGGGTTTCATATTGTTCAAACTAATCCCTCCTACTGTATTTGAAAAGTGTGACTGAATCCAACTAATATAAAGAGAAGCTTTTCAAAGAGCCTCACCAAAAAATTATAAGTTGGAGGCTATCTCCAGCATAGCAATTTAATATCGCTGACTGGCTGATGATAGAAATTGTAAAGCCATTTTTAGCATCCATTATGAAGATGATACTTGATTGCAGTATATTTTGTCATTTTGATATAAACAATAAGATAGGATAGTGAGATGGTGTTCAAGAGTGACAAAAGTCAATTTTAGACTACTTCCCTTTCGTTTGTACTTGAAAACATGAACTAAAAGAACAACTTTCTTCCCATTCCCTCCCCCCTACTCCCCCTCCTCTACCCTCGCCTTCCTTAAAAAAAAAAAAAAAAAAAAAAAAACTTGAGAATAAAGCGTAACGCTATCTGCCAATATACCTTCAAAGTTAAGTTACCAAATCACCAAAATTTATGGGGCGAGGTTTTCTGTTTGTTAGGTCGTGTTTTGTAGTTATGATAACTATATTGAAATTTTTCACAAATTAATTATATCTTTTTGGTGCTTGACTGTGCTAGTCTGATATGTTGGTTTGAACTTTCAATATAAAATCATCTGAAAGTGAAGGAAAGGATTTCATTTCAATTCTATCTATATTTTATCTCAAAATTAGCTTGGTGTAGGAAAAAAAAAATAGCATAAAAAGTATACATAATTTGTATATATTCCTTTTTCAACCTTCAACATTCTAATATTTAACAAAAAATATTCCATATCAATTTTTTCAAATTTTGATAATGGTAAAAAGGTACTATTCTTTCAAAGCAACTTTTTCCAATCCTATGGCATATATGCAAAGCAATGAAGAGGTCCCTCACTTCAGATACATAGCACTTGATTTCTAATTTTGCCTCCTTATAATTTATGCATGTAATTTGTCCATTACGAACTATATCATGTTATTAGCAAGATCGCATATTGGGGAGAGTGATAGCGTATGCTAAAGAAGAGTGTTCTTATAACTGAATTATGAACTGATACTTACAGAAATGCGAGGATGTGTTCCAGAGTCAAAGGTCAACGAGGTGGAAGGCAAGGAAATTCCCAGCATTCCTGCAATGTTAAGAAAACAAAATTAACAATATAGAAGAACTCTAGACAGACTAGGTTACTAATAATCTAACAACATTTGGTGCTCTGCGTAGATCATGCTCATCAAGTAGGAGTTCAGAAGACAAAATGACAGGCTGATAAACGAAAACATGATAAATTAATCCTACAAGGAAAAACTGAATAAAGTGACAGCCTCAACACGTATAGAAGTGTCAACTAGAATATGTTAGTTGACAGGGTCTCCTGCAAGCATACACTGCATGGTGTTACACATGTATGAGTTGAACCTGTGCTGATACCAAATTTTATTAAAGTTTCTTTAATTAACTCACATTCCAAACTCAATATGAAATCTCACACTTGCAGATGACTGTGCTTTACCAACAACGTGGCTAGTATCCTTCCCTTGAAACTGATAGACATAGCATGATTTTATCATATGCTGCAGTTTATTGTGTTTACTTATGATATTATATGACATAGAAAGCTACAACGATCAGTATTCGGTTTCATGGAAATTAGCCTAGTCTAAGACTTGTGACTAGTCGATTTACCTAAAAAGCATGGAAATTTGAGCAGTCACAGTACATGACACCACAGAACTTATCTCTTACGAAGAAAGAAAAACAAGCCCCCATATCCATAAACCCTAAACCCACATTAAATGATTTTTAGTTAAGATGCCACATGCAACAAAACAACTAGCATGGTTAGGAATGAAAAAATAATTAATAATTATCCAATAGTCCTATGATTTTACATGTCTTCGATATCTATGAGTGTGTAGGTAACCTAATTTAGTAATGTGTTACTTAAAAACGAATTCCAAATAAAGGCCTTTGTATAGATAGGTTGGAGAAAATGTGACACATTAACATGTTCTCTGGGATCGTAGAGGTACACGTACACGGTGCAAGGTAGCATATTTTTCAAGTAGATATTCCCAACTGAAACTCTAAAAGATTATCGGTGTGTCCCCTGCGGGTTCATGATCCCATCCCATATATGCTACTAGGGGGTGTTTGGTTTGCATTGGGGTATGACTATGAGTGTTGGAATGGGAATGGGTTTGTAAACATGCTTAGTGGGTTTATAAAATGCCTAAATTTATGGGTTTGATTCCTGTTTTCAAAAACCAAACCGACAAACCAAACATCTATAATGGGAATGAAAGTGATTCTCTCATTCCCATACCCTCAAATCAAAAACCCCCTCAGTTTCAGATCTCTGGATCACATAAAATATGTTACAAGTCATCTACATAGGTTCTTATGCCAATATGGCAATATATATATACGGAACTCTTTCTCTTTTTGGTCGCTAAGATAAATAGAGTTCTATTTTAGTTAAATTCACTGCTCAAGGCAACACACCTATTTTATCCTTCCTTCCTCTCTCCTAAGACAAAATAAAACCAACATTAAAGCAACTCTTTTCCTAGGGGAACACCACAAACATTGAGATGGCAGCTTGGGACCATAATCCAAATGCAACAAGTGTGATCCAAACGGACTCACATTGACACCAATTACTTAATTAAATTTCTTTGAGCAGGTTTGGAGGTCTCTAAATTTTATTGCTAAAACTGAGTGTATTTCTGATGTATGGGTTGAAATGGTCCAGTACATTCAGCTAGAGTAAAGGGTAACATGATTTGGAGCACCGATAGAAGACTGCCATTGGCTGCTACAGTCTACTTTATTCGGCAAGAACGTAATAATCGTTTATTCAAGAAAGGTAATAGATCGGTTTTAAAGTGGCATGGTAAAATGTACAAGTTGTTAGGTTGAAACTTATGAGCTTGAAGTTAAAGCGCTCAAGCTATGTGATGGAGTTGGCAGATACATGGAACTTAACGAATATAGATGAAGATTAAAGCTCCATTTTTATACGTTTCTAAATTATGTTTCGTTATTTATTATTAAGCTTCAGTTTCTAGATGGGTGTCCTTCGAGACAATCGTTTTTATAATCAAGAAAATTTAACCGGGAGTCCACCACCTTTACCCCAATAAAATTAATCTAGAGAAAGACTTTTTGAAATTTTGACGTCCGACACTTCGAACTCATATATCTTTCCAGCTATTTCCATTGTAGTTATGTATATGACAAAATCAGCAACAGGAAGACAAGTAATGCTGTAATGAAAGTACTAGATACTAAACATGCATGAACTAGTAGAGGCTTGGTGCACTAGGGCTGCTCCTTCATATATGGTTCTTTGAAATAGTTAATGTAATAATTCTGCACAGAACGGACGTAAAATTTCGGCATACCATGCAACTTAAGGAATTTTTATAGAGTTTGGTAATTTCACACATAAGTGACTCTCTGCTTTTTAACCTCTGAAAGTTAACCTTTATCTCGTGTTAGGACCCGAAAAAATAAAACTAGTTTATTGCGAGGTATCCGATGCAAATTCATCAAATAATTAAAGTGACAACTGTATCTCATGTCAACATCAATCTCTAAGAACATTAACACCATATCTCGTAAAAAAGTGACAACTGATTTGGGGCACAGGGTAGCGGTCGTTGAAGCAGTTTAAATTCTTGGGCAATAAATATACAAAAAGAGCAGACGTAAACGAAACTATGCGCATCTCCTTATCACATATGTATTCAGCTTTCTAGTCACGTTTCAGTGGTTATATTACAACGCGTCAATGTAGGCACCGTGGCTCGGGGCCAGAGGTACTAGCTGATTTTGGCCTAGACAGAGTTATAAACATCCAAAAGGAAAACAACATTACCCAATCCTACTAGAAAAGACGATAAAAAGATAAGTGTATAATAAGATTAAGCCGCAACTATTCTACTGTGCGTTAAATTGAGCTCCATTAGATATCAACCAAAAAAGCAGAAAACTAGGGATGAGTTAGGTACCGGACCGAGTATTAGCCAGTCGGTATCGGCTCCGCCTAAACCTATATAGTAGTAATTTCTGAGTACAAACAAAATCCAACTCATTTCGCAACCGAATCGCATATAATCAATCTAGTTGCTAATTTCAAATAAAAACTTATAATAATTCATTTAATCTATGGTAACATTTATATCTCTAACTTTCATCGACTGAATTAACAATTTGATTAAAATTTAACAGAAATGAAGCAAGTAAATTATGATAATGATGATGATACCTGTGGTGTGGATGATTGAGTTTGATTCAACCAGATGTTTGTATGTTTGTTGTGTAATTAGCAGAGGTGTAGGGTGTTTGGTTGTCTTTCAGGAACAACCAAAAGCCACTCACAAGCTCGTATTACGTACAATAATTTCATATATCCCCTTTCAAAAACAACTAATTGCATATATATATACCTAACTAAACTAATAAATATCATATCTTAAGTTCTTAACTACTTATAAACAACACTTTTAATCATAGTTATTAAGATCTCGATCTAGCTCTTAAGATCGTACGAGTTTACGATTCTACTAAGCGAAAACGATTCGATCTTCTGTATGGTCTTTGAAGACATAGGATTTTATAGATGATCTCGATCTTACCATAGGATCGCAAGATCTCAATCCGATTCGATTCTACTTTCTGGACAATTTGTCTAATTGATGATTCCAGACTGAAAAGTTAATTGTCCAGAATCATCGATTAGACAAATTGGTATTTTTAAACCATGTTAGTTTCATTTCCATTATATTTTATCTTTTTTGAACTCTTCTTTCTTTATAAATCTGTTATATTATCGGTTTTAACTATGAATTACTCGACGTATAAGACATTTGAACATTTAAAAATGATCTTTCAATCTTGATCCCGATCTTACAAAGATAAAAACACTCTATAACTGATTTAATACTTTCCAACATTGTTTACATGCATACTTTAAAATAAAAACTTAAATGGAGCTTTAATGGAGCTTAACAAGCACACGTTTGTCAACTATTTTCATTTGAAAACTAGAAAGCACAAAATGGAAACTTAAATGTAAACTTAACATATACACGTTTGAATATTTGGTTTGTCAAATATATAAAAACATATTTGATAGTTTGATTTGTCAACTTAAGTAATATATTAAATACATATTTGATACTTTGGTTTGTCAATTATATATACTAAACGAGTACCCATGCATAGCAACGGGATTTTCTAGCGGCAAACAGCTATTGTTACACAAAACATTTCACAAAACACTTAACCAATATATCACTAAAACTATTTGTCGATATAAATCACGTTGATATGCACTGGTACCCATCTAGTATACTCAAAAACACGTATCGAATTTCATATTCAACCTTACCTCAGTTACTATTCCATTGTTTACTACAAAACCCTAACCCGGCTACCTAGTCACTGTTCCATAGCTTTTACAATAAAATCCTAGTTATATCCATACTACACCATATAAACCTACAATACATTAGACGACCACTGTTAACAAACCCGATCACTGTTAAAATCATTCTTACCAAACCCTAATACCGACATCAATACTGTTAAACCATCCTTGACCTTGTCACAACATGATATCATAACTTTGCAAGGTCTCTTGGCTAAATTAAGGTGTCATGGTTCTACTGTTAATGTACCAAATATTGCAAATCAAATCATGCAAACTCCTACTGGTACCATTGTTCCTATAGCAATCCATGCAAATCCTAATGAACACCCTACTGGACACACGTTTTCATCCATGTATAATTATAATGCGCCTGTTTTTAGTAACCCAATACCAACCCAACACATCTCTTCTCCACAGTTGGCCCATTATCTTTTGGCCAGGACTCCCTTATATATGATACACCCAACCCACTTCTCTTATCCAACTCCAAACGTGATACTACCGGGTAGGGGTGAGCATGGTGTGATTCGATGCGGTTTTTGACTAAAACCGAACCACATCCAAATTTGCGGTTTCTATAAAACTAGAAACCGAAACCATGCGGATTTTGCGGTTTCAGTTTTTGTGGTTTTCGGTTATCAATGCGGGTTTTTGCGGTTTTAACCACACCACACCACATTTAGCCATTTTGTAATTTTGAGCTTAAACCCAATAGTAAATTTGGGCTTAATGTGAACACATTATTATATCAATGCATATAATCAACCTGTGAGTGACTAAAATACATAAGATGTTGATAAGTTGCATAGTTGATTAAAGGTTCAAAGACGAGCAAGCGATTACCGGTTTATAAGTTACATGTAGGGACACAACTCAAAATTACATGCATCGTTACGTAATCAATATAATCAAAAGTTTGAAGACATAACATTTCATCACTTGCTTGTTTCCTTCTTGCCTTATTGGTCTTCGAATTCGCATCAGTTCAAATCTTCATTCATCGGAGACTCATTATATGGTTTTTTTCGGGTTGAAAAGATCTCTACAAAAATGTAACATATAACATATTAGTAGTAAAATTTGTGGCTATATACAACATATTAGTAGTAAAATTTGTGGCCATGTAACATACAACATACATTACCAGTACCCACTATTTAGCAATTTCCTTTGCATACTCAGTACCCACTATTTAGCAATTTTCTTTTATGCAATTTGTGGCTATCTTTTACAATTATATATGAATCTTCAAATATTTAACCCCTCTTATGCAATTTCCTTTTATGCAATTTCCTTTTTGCTATGAAAGTCCTTAGTCTCATGCAACTTTTAAAATAAACAAACCACTAGATTCAAAATTATATATATATATATATATATATATATATATATATATATATATATATATATATATATATATATATATATATATATATATATATAGGAATGAGACCTACAAACTCAAAAGGAGGATGACAACATATTAAGAGAGTTTTGACATGTAAAGCAAAAGAAATTGGAAGGATATAATTGTCTTACCAAGTTCAATTTTAGCCAAATTCTCCACGAGGTCTTCGAGTTGTTGGCCGTTAACTTGCATATCTTCCACCGATCGTAACTGATGCGTGGTTTTGCAACCTTGCAAAAGGTTTTACTTCTCAAGGGATCTTGAGAAGCTTGCAATCCCCACCAGGCAATGTACCTGACCGATGTAGTATAGTGAGTGGCAAGTACCGGGGGATTGATCGTTCTCTAGGGGAATAGTGTCGTTAGGATTGAAAACTACGTAAACTAGGTCTAAAGGTGAGGGATGATTCTTTTTGTATTTTTATAATTTTATGAAAGCAAGTAAAATATCTCGGTATTAGAAGAGTGGGCGAAATTAATTGCTAGTCAGCTAACCCAAAATAACTACTAATGCAAATAAAATTAAATAACAAGAAAAGTAAAAGTGGTGAACTTCTTATAGTGAGAAAATGTGTTTACTTAGATTTCACTACTCCCTAGCTATCTCTTATTAATTAATTGGTTTGTTATAATTGTTTGGATGAATGGTTGCTTTTCTTAATACCAGTCGTGGGGGCGTGTACGTCCTTCCCAACTCTATAATCTTCTATCTCTTCCTATGACAACATGTTTAGTATCCTATCATGGCCTCCTTAATAGTCACCTATGCATTAAAAACAACCAATAACATCGGTGTCCACAGCCGAATACGTTTCTCAAGACGTTCAAGCCAGTTACCATATAGGAGTTTGACCAATTTTCTCGAGCCTAACGCGAAATCAATCACCCAATACAATCAAACAAACCAACAATCAATAATTAATAGCTAGGTTTCATTAGATCTAATCAAACACTAAAAAACCTAAGCTAGCATGTTAAAAGAAAGAAAAGCATAAAAGATAATCAAACAACACATAGACATATTGAATAATTAAAAGATTAACTTATCTTTAATTAAACATGGATGAAAGAAGGGTATGAAACCCTTACAATAGCTGTAAAATTAGGCTAGGGTTTGTTGCACAAAAGTTCCACACTAATGAATGAAAAATCCAAAACTATATATAGATATACAAGGGTGACGGCGTTAGCTTTTGGATCTTGACGCTGTCAAGTCATCGTCATTAGGGTTTCTTGTCGCCTAATTAATCTTCTTGATGCCGTCTCTTGTTGTCTTCTGGGCCGTCTCTCTTTTTGGTGATATGTGACGGCCTACTCGAAATATAACGTGACCCCGTCACGTTGTAATCATCAAATTCTTCGCTGGCGCATCAAGTGCAAATAGTTATCCTCCTCTTGATTCATCAAATGATGGCGTCACCTTGTGACTCCTGACGCCGTCAGGTACTGTTTTCAGCATGGTTTCTTGACTTTATCGTTTTCTTCACTTTTAACTCCAAAAACGCCTAAATTGCTCCATTTTCCAGAATTCTCATCCAAAGTACCTAAAATGACAAACGGAATGATTTGAGGTAATATTTGACCATAATATCATGATTTAGGGCTTAAATGACCCCCTAAAAGCGTAACAAATATTTCCTTATCAGTAACCAATCTTTAGTGCAAATTAAAGCTTCCGCGTTTCTTGGGGTAAGAGAGCTTCTAAACTTATCAATAACCCTACCACCGGTAATAAATGTCGACTCTGAGGCAACCGTAGAGACTGGCATTGCTAAAACATGTCTAGCTACTTGAGATAGTACTAGCAGAGTACCCGCGCAATGCGGCGGCGGGTACCCTGTGACTAAATACTGTGGCGAGCAAATGTTTTTCATTTATATGTTACAAGTTAATAGATGTTTAATTTTTTAGCAAATTATTAAAATAGTGGTTACAAGTTTAATAGGTTACTTTTATTTATGAGTATAATGTAAGTTATTCATTTTATTATGGAATGAAAACAAAGGTGATAAGTGAACAACGCTCGAACTTACACATTTTCGGGTAATGGTCCAATTCCCAGCCTACTAAAAAAACAAGATAATTTTCGAGTAATGGTTCAGTTACCGGTTACACATTTTTAATAATTATTAGATGTTGTTAGAATGATAGATTAAATTTGCTGTCAAATAGGCTGTTATAATGTTATAATAGTATTGATGACTATCAAAAGACAATATCAAAAGTCTATTTTAAGCATTACTGGTAATGGAATAGTCTTAAATCCATTATAATTAAGTTTAGATAGTTGAGATACATATAAAGATAGTGATTGGAGATTAACCAAGCAAACCAACAATTTTACTAACATAATCCTTAGCCCACTCACCACTATGGCACTAACACAATCCTTAGTGCAATCACCGCAACTTACAAAATTTGGTTCATGAAGAAATGGAATACAAAATTATGCCCGCATTTCTAACCCTAATAAAAAGGTTAGATAATACATATTTTACCCTAATTTAACTCAACAACAAGCAGCCACAGATCTCACTATGTGCAGTCATCCTCACAAACAAAATTCGTACCTTTCTAACTACGCTCAACCAACAAACACAAATCTTTTATTTCATCTTTTATGCAAACCGAACACCACAAACAATCTATATATTTCCTTCTAATCTTCGAAATACAAACCCACACTCAACACTAAACTTCCTTCGATTTGTTTCTACCACAATTGTACCTTGAATTTTCTCATCTTCTTTTGTATAGTCGAGGCTTACACATACCACAAACTATTGGCTTCAAGATCTTTCGATAAAGGGTAGGTATTATTGTTTTTTGTTCAAGATCTATGATGTGTATTCTCTTATACTTTTGTTCTAAAAACAAGTTTGTGGGTATAAAAAGAGAAAACTGAGATCTCTGCTAATGAAAGTCTTTCAGTCAAATTAAACTGTCTCAATTCCCCGGCAATCGCACCAAAAAATCGACTTCCTTTTTTATTTCCTTCTTGACTAATGGCAACTGAAGCATTGTAATCATATCCTAAAAGGCCCTATTTGATTTCCTTCTTTTATTTCTAGTATCGAATCTTGTTTTTTAAGAAAGTGAAGAAGATGTTTCGGTTGGAGGTGGTACATGAAGATGAGCCATCAAGTGTGTCGAGAATTGGTGTTGTGGTGTATCGTTTTGCTAGGAAGGATGAGGTTTTTAGTTAGTGTTGGTTTTGATGGAAAGGATGGTTTTGTGGAAGTTTTTTGTTCTGATGTTTATGTTGTGGTAGTTGTATTGAGTAGCTGGCTTTTTCTTCTAGTGAGATAGGCATGAAGGAGATAAATGAGATATGTTGTTTTGCTTCTGGCGAATATTTTTTTTACGTTGTTGCTGGAGACATTTTTTGTTTTATTTCTTTTTTAGTCTTGTGGAAGTGTCGTGAGTAGAGGAGGATTGGATTTAGGTTAGTACTGTAGTTCGAATCTTGTTGTGTTTGACAGTTCGGTAGTGATAAGTGAGGTCAAAGGTTTGTGGGGATTGGTTTTATAACACCCTAAATCATACGTCTTCATAATCGTGAACCTAACTTAACTATTTGAAACATAATACATGGAAGTGACACAAGATATAAACTATTACCTAGAGTTACATATGAATTCAGTATTACATGTGCAAGTAAATAAACTCAATATAATATCTTAATTCAATACCAATATCACACGTTTACAATATATCTCATAGGCCAAAATTTTTTATTTTTGTACACAACTTTTACCATATGAAATCAAGGTCTAGAATAATTGAGATTTGAAAATTAATTTGGTCCTTGACCTTCCCCTTTTACTTGGCCGAATTACCCTCCCCAAATCCCCTATATCTCTCATTTTCTTGACCAAAATTCTTATAAACATTCCACACATAAAACCCTAATCAAGAGTGACGGCAATCTCGTTTCTCTTCAAGAAATCCAGTGGTACAAGGGTGGTTCTTAGTATTCAAACTCTTTGTGGGTGATCAGTTGGTGGGGTTACAGCTTGGTGTGACACTGGTTGGATTCGAGAGGTGTAGGTTTGTTGATATAAATAATGCCTAAAAACGTTATTAATACTTTTCGATATCTCTACATTTTTATAATCACAAAATGTAAAATCATTAATCGCAAAGATTAGTACGTAAACAAGTATTTAATTGTTAATATACATTTCAACACCTCAATCACTTAAGGTATGAATAAACAAAATGTCTAATGCATTTTATGATCAAAGGAATATTTTCTTAAACATTATAATTTTTATAAAATGTCACAAACATTTTATATCTCTTAGAAAATCATTTTTGGTATTAAATAAATATGTTTAAATCATTATAAATATATGAATTCAAATTTTCAACCAAAAATGGAAAAAAAATGTTTCAGAAAAACCTTCCCCACAAAAAGACAAATCTGTCCAACGGATGTAAGTGTGCAGCCCCCTTAATTTGTTAGGCGGTCCCCTTAATTATTAAGGGGATCGGCCCCTAATTAAGGGGACCAACCACGCTCCTCCAGCTGGCAGATTTGCCAATAAATATTGAATCATTTATGGACTTTTTCCTCACATTTTGCACTCCAAACTTTCTGATCTAATTCTCCATTTCTATCTTCTAAAATCCTTTGATCATTTAATCTTAAGCTTTTGTTTCCATGTGATTCAAGCTACCACCATCAAAGTGCAAAAAAAGAATATTCCTTCAACAACTAGAGAAGAAGTATTGTAGTTTAATCTATATTGTTTGCTTCTTGTGTAAAGTGTTGTGTATTTGTAATAAGTAGATCCAAGTGTAAGTAAATAGTTGTGTTGTAAAAAAAAAGTAGTGCGGAAGTAGTGTGAATTTGTGAAGTAGTTGCGGTGTGAAGAAGTCTTGAAGCCGTCGTGAATAAGTCGTGAATTAGTCGAGAATTTTCTTCACTGTGTCAACAAACTCCCTTATGGCGAAGAAAACCTTAAACACTTTAGCTTACACCAATTTAACGACACAAAGCTAGATGTCGAGTTCTAATCGTAGCTAGAACCAATCTCAGGACTTCTTCACGACTTCTTCACAACGTCTTTACAACTTCTTCACGACTTCTTACTACTACTACACACCTCAATTACTTCACAACTTATCACTACTTCTACACTACTTCTTTACACCACAACTACTTACTTACACTTCAATCTACTTAAGCACACAACACTTTACACAACTACAAAACAATATTAACTAATCTACAATACTTCTTCTCTTTGTTGTTGAAGGAGTATTCTTCTCTTGCACTTGGATGGTTGAAGATTGGATCACTTGGAAACAAAATCTTATGATTATATGATCAAAGGATTTAGAAGGATATGTAGGAAGATTAAGAATAGAAAGTTTGAGTGCAAAAGGTGAGGAAAAAGTCCAGGAATAAACTAGTATTTATAGGCAAAGATGAGGACAGGAGGAGCGTGGCCAGTCCCCATAAAATTTAAGGGGGCCGCCCATATATTTAAGAGGGCCACCCATTATATCCGTTGCTTAGCTTTGTCTGTTTGTGGGGAAGGTTTTCTGGAACATTTTTGCCATTTTTGGTTGAAATTTGAATTCATATATTTATAATGGATTTAACGTATGTATTTAATACAAAAATGATTTTCTAAAAGATATAAACTGTTTGTGACATTTTATAAAAAATCTAGTGATTAAGTAAATGTTCCGTTGATCATAAACTACATTAAGTATTTGTTTATTCATACCTTAAGTGATTAAGTTGTTAAAATGAATATTTACGACTAAATACTTGTTTATGTCATAATCTTACGTTTAATTATTTTACGTTTTGTGATTATCAACACGTAGAGATATTGAAAAATATTAATAACGTTTTTAGGCATTATTTATATCAACACAATCTAAGTTTTCAATTGTACAACGTCTTATATAAGAACCTAGAGAAATGAATACCAAATTGGTGAGGTTTCCAAATTCTGTAGGAATGGTTCCATAGAAAGTGCTATCTGAAAGGTAAAGGACTATCAATTTGGTCAAGGAACCAATGGACATGGGAATGGTACCATTGAAATTGTTTTGACTAAGGTCAAGATAAGTTAAATGAGTCAGGGAGCCAATTAACTCAGGAATGTTTCCATGAAAAGAATTGGAAGAAAGGTCAAGAAGACTCAAGTAGGTTAAGTTAAGCAACGAAAGGCTAATCTCACCTTCAAGATCATAGCCAGACAATTCAAGCTCTGTGACAAGACCTATTTGGTTGTTGCACCTGACTCCAACCCATTTACAGCAATCATCTTCTTCTTCAATTCTCCATATAGAGAGACGATCTTTGGGGTCTTTAAGTTGAGCTTTGAAATCAAGAAGAGCTTGTCTCTCCTTATCAATGCAATTATGAACAGCTTGTCCTGTTGCTACAACCAGTTGGTGGCCATGGGAAGTGGCAGTTGTGGTATTCAACCACAACAAAACGAGTAACAAAATAAACAAAACATGAGTAGGCATATAGAGTAAATGTAAATCTTATTTCTCACTGTATATTATGTACCAAATTTGATGTCTTTATATATATATATATATATATATATATATATATATATATATATATATATATATATATATATATATATATATATATGAAAATAGAATATATACGCCGCCTTGAAGGCTTGATATAAATTTTAAGGTGAAGAATTGAACCAGTCTTTGCTATTTATCCTTATTGAATGTTTTTTTTTCCATCTGTACCTATTTGCAGTCGGAATTCTAATAAAAATACATGTCGTTCAGAAAATGATATTTGGATCTATCTATAAACTCAACATTTTTCAATATTCTTTTTAAAATATCAAACCTCCAAAAGTAGTCTAATAAAGCCTCCACGTCAACTAGAAAACATACCACCCCAAGACCTGCATGTATCTTCTGCTTGGTTTTTTTCATGACTCCTTGAAGTTGCAATGGTCTTGTTGTAGGTTACTGGGAAGTTCGTCACTCGGTGTTAGATGGGGTGGTGAAGGGCGATAATCTTTAGATATGGATTAAGCTCAAGTTTAATACTTGATGCGTTTCGAAAGCTTTAAATATATAATAACTAATTTTACCAATTCTCTTAGTTCAAAACACACGGGTAAAAGTATAACCCTCGTTTATAGTAAAGAGTTTTGGTAAGACCAGGTCGTTCCACAGGGACTGAGATTGCTCTTAGATATCAATTAACTAATCAAGATGACTTAGAAAGCTTATGCAAATATTTTACTGTAAAATTCAAGTATGAGACAATTATGATTACTTGGATAGTTGCTATAACTCGACGATGGTATATGATAATGATCTCAGAGGTGTAGTATGTTCAACAAATGATTAATTGTTTTCGTCAAAATAACGTTTCATAAGTTAACAGTTGTGATTCGAGATTTATGCTTGCTACTTCTTAAACAAGTGTAAACAAGTATAAGAACTAGTTGCAACGTTTAAAACTTTATTGTTTATGTCAATACAAAAGCGATTTCTCCTTCAATTGATCAACACACATAGACATATGTTGAAAACCATAAAATACTATTTGAATCTTTCGACCCTTTCCAACTAGTAATTATAACCAAAGAGATAAACAATAGTGCTAAGCTTAGAATACAGCAAGGTCTCAACATAAACAAGAAATCAACAAGAGATCATAAGCATAACCAAACACTTTATTATATTAACATATCCAAGCAATCATAAGGAGTTTGGCCTAACATGGCTTTAGTAATCATGCTTATAGTGGTAATTTCGTATGAAATGATCAACATACTCCGAATTAATGTAATGAAGAAACTACCGTCACTAGCGATCACCACAATTAATATATATAGAGTATTTCAACACTTTTAGAACTTTGACTTTATTTCTATCACTCTAATGATTGGAATTCGAGAGAGAATGAATATCAGAGCTTTATCGGTTGTTAGGATGAGAGATGATGTAAAATGAGACGAATTGGGGTTCTATTTATAGGTAAGGATTGACTGGCCAGGTTCTGAAGTACGCCGCTTTTAAAGAAAGGTCAGCGGGCTTGACACTGAATGCCGGCGATCTTGGAGATAAACAACGGCGGGCTTCAATAAATTACTTGGCGCAAAAGAGTCATTAATAGGACTGAAGGCCTGTGCACAATTAGGATAAGATCGTCGTGCTCTACTTATTTGACTTAGGATTATGTAGGGCTTCATATGTCCCCGTAACCGCACTTTGAGATAAGATCGGCGCACATTTACTTGGATAGGCTTCAATATGAGATTATCTTTGGAAGTGACCACTTTGCCTTGATTCTTGAAGTTCTTTGTCTGTCGGACCTGAAATGTATTTTCATGCAATTAAGTATCGAAAGTCCCTATAAATCATAGAGAAACTAACAAATAACGCTATATAAAATATGTATAATTTGAGCGTCATCAAATCCCTCCATACTTAGCTATTGCTTGCTCTCAAGCAATGTAAGCGAACAATAAGATATGAGATATGAAAGATTAACTTTTGAAGGAGATTTATTTGTTAGAGACAAAGACATTTTAGATATATATGGCATCAATATATACTAGATTACCTCACATAGGATTTATTTAGATTCACACATTTTCACTCAATAGGGTGATTATGTGGGAATACTCAATTTGCACAGACATAAATCAAGAAAACTACCATAGGCTTGTACAAGATACGTAAACATAACCGTTACGGCGTGAGCACCAGATAAATATATTAAAAGATGCAAAATGAGGCTATTTTGTTTTGAAGATGGGGGGTAACTTTGGGTGTATTGTTTTGAGAGATATAACAGCCATATTATCACTAAATCATACTATCGCTAGCCATCATCATACTTTTACTTATAATAGACACATATTTTTCTTGCTTTTATTCACTATTTTTCTTTCTCTTTTTTTTATATACTAGCGACTAGCAAATAGAAGAAATTTGGCAAAATGCTTCTTTTTATTCATTTTCGGCTGATTCTGGAATATTGGGATAAATGGAATATGAGATAAGGGTTGATTTGGGTGGAGATTTTGCCTTTTCATCATCTATATTCGTCTATAAATTAACCTCACTGCGGTTTAGTAAACAATATACATGCACAAGTTCTAGAGTTAAAATGAATTACCGGCACACTCATATATCATGAAACAGGAAGTGCAAAAATGTTATACACTTCATATAAATGCTAAGAATATTCTCACAATTTAGTGGGGATTTCACATGTGCTAGATATGTATCGAAATGCCTTGCATTTTTTTTTTTATCAAAATTCCAATATGAAACCTAGAATTTGGAAATTCATAGAGCAAGCAATAATATGGAATACGCTCGACTTATCCTATTTATCTTCCCTCCACACTTAAGTTGAACATTGTCCCTAATGTAAAAGACTGAAAAATAATAAAAATAGGATAATTGAGAAAAGAATATTGAAACTTCCCGGGGCTATAGATGGAAGTTGATATAAGAGACTTTTCTGCAAGCATCCATAGATTCTCATAAAAATCTGCAAAAATAAACAAACAAACACACAAATATTTTTTGGGGTTTTTTTTAATAGGTAGAATACCTCCACACTTAAATTATAGTGTGGTGAAGAAAATTTTGTTGAAATCACGGGTTGCCTCCCGAGAAGCGCTTGTTTTTCTAGAAGTCTCTAGCTAGACGCACAAGGACGGAGTGGTTGTTAGGATTTGGGAAAGAAAGGAGTCCATTCCTCCCTTCGATCATTGAAACTTTCTTATTCGTGGTATAACTTAAGTCTGTGACCATTGACTATAAAAGTTTTTCCATCCTTTCCATATAGTTTAACATATCCGGATTGATATTGATGTTTTACCATGTAGGGTCCAAGCCAACAGGATTTTAATTTGGTTGTTTGAATTTATATTTTGAATAGAATAGGAGTACTTTTTCTCCTTTGTTGAATTCTTTTCGTATTTTTAACTTTCGATCATGCCAGATTTTGGTTCTTTCTTTGTATAATATAGAATTCTGATGAGGCGAAAAATGAACCGTTTTTAGGGGGTCATTTAAGCCCGAATCCGACTTTATTTGATCAAATATTGCCCTAAATCGTTCCTTTTGTGATTTTAGGTGTTTGGAGAGTGAATTCTGGAAAAAAGGCTATTTTGGACGTTTTTGGAGCATAAAGTGAAGAAAACGGCAAAGTACCAAAAATCCAAGCTGAAAATACAAGGTGACGGCGTCAAGACCAAAAGCTTGACGGCGTCAGACATGAAGAATTAAATATCGAAGGTGGTGACGGCGTCAGATGGAGAGGTGACGGCGTCAAAGTGGCCAAGAATAAAATACCGAAGGTGGTGACGGCGTCACATAGGCCGTCACAAGTGGATCTAGGGCGTCCGAGGAAGTTTATGGCGGCGAGGTGACGGCGTCAGATTTAACTCTTGACGCCGTCAGAACGATTTTCCTATATATAGTTTTCTAGTTTTTTCATTAAAAGCAGAGGAGAAGTTTTGGTGAAACCCTAAAGACGATTTTGGTGCCTCTTTCACAGGTTTTTCAAGGGTTCCAAACCCTTGAGACCTTGCATTGTAATTGAGATAAGTGTACTTTCAATTCAATCAATATGTCTATGTGTTGGTCGTTTATCTCTTGTTCTTGTCTCAATTCTACTATGCTAGGCTAGATCTCTCTTGTGTTTGCTTAGATCTAATGAAACCTAGATGTTGATTATGTGTTGATTACTTGTCTATTCTTGTTTTGAATGAATGATTTATATGTTAGTCTTAAGAAAACTGGCAGATCTCCAAATGGTAACATGCTTGAACGTCTTAAGAAACATGAACCGAGGCGTACTAGGTCTTTATTGGTTGTATTTAATGCATGAGCCACTGTTTACAATCCCTATAGTTGTGCTGGGTCATGGTGTAGGAGGAGATAAGAGCTCATAGAGTTGGGGAGTTATGTATGCCACCCCACGAATGGTATTAAGGAATACAACCCGTCATTCATACAAGTGTAACAAGTAATTAACATGTAAAAGATATCTAGGGAGTAATGAAGTCTAAGTAAACACAATTTCTCCAATTACTGCTCACAACCTTAGTTTAATTTAGTTTAATTTCATTTTTATTATTTTATTTTGATTGCATCTTAGCTTTGGGTTAGTTGATTAGCAACTAATTCCGCCCACTCCTTCAAAACCAGAGATTTTACTTGCTTTAATAAAAATATAAAAATACAAAAATAATCATCTTTCACCTCTAGAACTATTAATTAGGTTTTCTAATCCTAGCGACACTATTCCTAAGCTGAACGATCAATCCCCCGGTACTTGTCACTATACTATACTACAACGATCAGGTACACTGCCTGGTGGGGGTTGTAAGCCTCGCGAGATCCCTCGAGAGGTAAAGCAAGGTGCGATTCCCACGCATCAAGTTTTTGGCGCCGCAGCCCGGGGAATAGTTATTGTCTAGGTTAGGATTTCTTTTTATTAGGTCTACTTGCTAGATTCCTTTCTAGTAAGATTTTTATTTTTATTTTTAGGTCTTCTTTAGTCTATCTTGTTTCTTCGTGCCTTTGTTCGTAACTCTTTACCATCCGACATCATGGAAGGTGGTAACATCTTTGAACCCATCATCCCACCACAACAAAACCCACCATTAGAACCCCTTAGGCCCCGAACCTTAGGAGAGTATTCCCGACCTAGCCACCAAGGCTACCGAAACACCATTGAGCTCACCGGAGCCAATGTGACCCCCTTGCGACCCGACACCATCCGGTTGGTGCAAAGCGGATGTGCATTCCATGGACTTCGTTCCGAAGATCCAAACCAACACCTTAAGGACTTCCTCAAAATCGTAGATTCCATAGACCTAGGTGTTGAAACTAGAGAGACTACCCGTTTACGCCTATTCCAATTCTCTCTACGGGATCAAGCTAGTCAATGGCTTGAGCGTTTACCCGCGGGATCCATCACCACATGGGATGATCTCACCACTCGTTTCCTTGCTCAATTTTTCCCACCGGGGAGAACTACTAAACTTAGGAATGACATCTTGATGTTTCAACAACGTCAAAATGAATCTCTTTATGAAGCATGGACTCGTTTCAAGGACTTACTCCAAAAAGTCCCTCATCATGGCATAGATCTTTAGCTCCAAGTCCAAATCTTCTATGACCATATCGACATCTCCACGAGGCGAACCATTGACCAATCGGCCGGTGGTAAGCTACGTGATCTTAGTGCGGAACAATCATGGGAACTCATAGAAGATCTTGCTCTCTATGACAACGAAAGTTGGAATGATCCCCGTGATTTGAACAAAACGGTCAAGGCAATATCTTTGCCTTCGAATAATTCAAGCACTCCCGACCGTAGGATCATGGAACTTGAGGACCAAGTCAAGTTTCTCATGAAATCTTACGAAGCTCCGAAGCATTCAAGCCAAGTGAACAAAATCACTTCTTCATGCGAATTATGTAGTGGTCCCCATGACACTCGTGATTGTGTGGAACTCCCCGGAACAGCTTTTGCGGACTACGCATCCACGCGTACCGACGAAGCGGGAGATAAGTGGTACACTTTCAAGCCCGAGCCAAACACATACGGTGATTCATATAACCCCTCATGGAAAAATCACCCAAACCTTAGGTGGAGACAAAATTAACCCAATTCATCCAACCCACCTAATCGTTACCTATCAAACGGTCCACCATCCAACCGTACTTTCAACAACAGTCCTTCTAACAACTATGGTAGTACCAACAATCTTGAAGGATTGATGTCGAAATTTATGGCATCTCAAGAAGCTCGCATAGCTAGGTTTGAAACCAAATTCAACCAACAACAAACGGAGATGACCAACAAGATCGACAACTTGTTGAAAGCCCTCAACAACCAAACATTAGCCACACCTAGGAAGGACACTAGGGACACCAATAGTGGAATCCAAGCTAAGGACCCCTCATCATCCAAACATGTCCACTTTGTCAATGTTGTCACCATTAAGCCGATAGATAGGGAGATAGAGGAGAGTGACAAAGATGAAGTTAGAGTAGAAGCCAAATGTGAGGATGAGAGTAGGGAAGTTGAGGTTAATAAGGATAAGGAATTAGAGGAGGTAGAACCTATAGAGGAATATTTTGATAAGTTGCCAACCAAGGAAGAACGGGAATACCATAAGTATTTATTCGATAGTCCCGAGACAACATATATCTTTGGCGATCCCCTGATCAAAATGGGAGACCCCTCTAATATTAACATCCCATGCAATATCGGGCACATGCATGTATGGAAAGCTTACATAGACCCTAGATCCCCCGTGAATATCATGTCTAGGACTTATTACAATTGGGTGATGAAGAAGCAACTCAATTTTAGGATAATGCCCGGTAAAAGTTGGATAAGTAATTTTGCAGGAAGAGTTAAGGGAGTACATGTGATTATAGGGAATCTCACCTATGAGATTGATTTTATGATAGTGGAAGACACGCGTCCGGTGATAGATGCTTGCCTAAGTCAAATAATATTTGGGAAACCATTTGTTGAGGCCACTAGGATGAGTTATGATCCGACGTTAGGGATAGTTAGATTCAAGGAAGAGAATGATGAGGTTGCTTATCAAATGCCCTACAAGATTGAGCAATACCGCCTTCTCTCTAATTTCGAAAAGGAACGTAAGCAAGCGGCTTATTATAGGAATGAGGAGGATAGACGTAGAGGAGTAGAGTATGTTAGAAATAGAATGCTTGGTTTCTACAAAGAATGCTTGCAACTAGGTCCGGAATACAAAACTGGTTTAGAAGACGACCTAGAGAGTGGAACCAACGATGAAATCACATAGTAACCCACGACTTTGAGTCTAGCTACAAGACTCGTAAATAAAGAAAAGCGCTTCTTGGGAGGCAACCCATGTTTTGTGTGATTTTTATTTGTTTGATTGTTATTTGCTTCCGTATGCATGTTTTATTTTTATTGTTGGTTGATCATGTTTCTCTACTAAAAAGTGGAAATACTTTATTATGTTGTTTAGCCTAGTCTTAACTTCAACCTAGAGGTATTTTTGCAAAAGATAAGTGTAAGGGGAAACCCCAAATATGTTTTTAAGAAACAAACCGATCATGATTCTCCACAATATTTAATGAACATGTATATTCGTATTTGTTAGAGTCAAATGCTTGTATCGAGTCATAATGAAGTTTTGCAGGATTTTCCAGAAAGTAGGACAAAGTTTTTCCAGAAATTTTCCGGAAACTTAACATAAGGATTTCTGCAGGTTCATTCTGACGGCGTCAGGGAATTGCTCTTGACGGCGTCAGGAGTCAAAAATCTGGAAATTTTACCGGTTTTGTTTTTCTAACGGAATCTTATGGTTTTTGTGAATTATTAAGTTTTATAATCTCCAGGAAATCTGCAAACTTCATTCCACAAGCATTATATCTTACTTTGTTTTCTAGGATTTAGTAACTTATATAGGATGCCGCCGATTTTACGCGAGGTTGCCTTGTCTACTTTTGTCAGGATTTACAGGTTATTTGTGACAAGGAGATGATTTATATTCTGGAAGGGAAGCTTTGATTGTTCGTTTTCTTGGAAGAAGATTTAACCTGGTCAACTAAAATCCATACCGAGCGAATCAGGGGAGTATTTGATTTCATTCTCTTTACTTTTTAACTTTTACATTCTTTACTTGAACATTGGGGACAATGTTCATCTTAAGTGTAAGGGGAGGGTAAAAAGATGATACCTTACATATGCACTTTCGCTTGAGTTTGTTTTGTTTGATAGTAGATGAGTAATAAAACTACGAGAAATACTTGTTAGTGTAATTTTAGCGCCAAATTTAAAATTTTTTACAACATTTAGGAGTGAAACTTTAGCCATAGCAAGCGTCTCATGGATAGGAGGTTGTATGACTAGCACATAACCGTATATTCAGAAAAATTTTCCACCCAAAAATGTGAGGTTCGCCTTTAGATTTGATAGGAAAAGCATTTATTATTAGTGCTTATGAGTGTACCGGTAGCATTTAGATTCTAGAACTTGCGTTAGTGATGCATCCCGAGACCGCTAGTGAGACTACATTCGTGTAGTAGGATTTACTACATGATAAGAGGCATTAGGATCACCCTTGTGTTAAACCCGTATTATGATTACTTGACCATTTAAGTCATATTCCTTGGCTAGTTAAGTCAACTAATTTTTCCCACACCTTTAGCGTTGTACTCATTTTTAGTACACGATACCCCTAGTACACCCCTCCGAGCCTATCTTTTCGTTTCTAACTTTAAGCATCTTACTTAAAGGAAGAATTTGTTACACCCCACTTAAATGTACACCCAAATCGCCTTAGCCTTCCGTGTATGCACTCATTTTTAGTGCATTATTGTTATTTGTTAAACCCTAAGTTAACTTTCTAATTGATTACATGGTTGCTAAGTCGAGTCATATCCTTGTACATATTGTTTTGGGACGATTGGGACTCATGGGTAAGTACTTATTTTATGGAGTAATGGGGAAGAACATCACTTATTACCCCCATACGTGCGTTAATCTTAAAAGTGCTCCAAGTGTTTTGATTTTCTTAATTCGAGTCATTAGAATAGTTAAATGTAAAGTATGTAAAGATTCAAGTGTAAGGGGAATTCTCAAACCCCTATGATGTATTATTTTGGATGGTAGGGTAAGAGTGTATGCAAAAAAAAAAAAAAAAAAAAAAAAAAAAAAAAAAAAAAAAAAAAAAAAAATCGAAAAAATCAAGAAAAGAAAAAAAAAAGAAAAAAAGAAAAAAAAAAAGAGAAAAAGCATACGGACTACCATCCCGTTTTTATTTTATGTTCATTTTATGTTTTTGTTATTTTTCATTTATTAGCTTAAGTCGAGTCTAGTCTTGGCTTAGCAACGCCATCTTGTACATGTAATTAACTAAGATTGTTAACTCGCCACCAGTAAAACTTCCTTTATCCAACAAAACCGTGTAATTCATATCCCTACACCTAACGTTATAACCCTTTAAAAGACCTCTTTGATAGTTTATCCTAGGTGCTTACGCCATGTGGTGGAGGTTTGATCCTTTCCCAAGCCTATGGTAATCTATTTTGCTATGACAGGTAGTGAGAGATATCTTCCATTTCCATAATGTTATATTACTTTATTACACCCGAGAGATGTGAGTATCTAAACACTATTTGTGAGGTGCTTGTGTATGACCTCCGTGCTTGTCTATTGGTCTTTAGTGGAACGATTATTTGTTGTAATTACTTTTATATTAGTGTTAAATGACCCCTAACTTGTCTTTTGAGTAGAATAAAAGCTCATTTGCTTGAGGACAAGCAAATCTCAAGTGTAAGGGTATATGATGAGGCGAAAAATGATCCGTTTTTAGGGGGTCATTTAAGCCCGAATCCGACTTTATTTGATCAAATATTGCCCTAAATCGTTCCTTTTGTGATTTTAGGTGTTTGGAGAGTGAATTCTGGAAAAAAGGCTATTTTGGACGTTTTTGGAGCATAAAGTGAAGAAAACGGCAAAGTACCAAAAATCCAAGCTGAAAATACAAGGTGACGGCGTCAAGACCAAAAGCTTGACGGCGTCAGACATGAAGAATTAAATATCGAAGGTGGTGACGGCGTCAGATGGAGAGGTGACGGCGTCAAAGTGGCCAAGAATAAAATACCGAAGGTGGTGACGGCGTCACATAGGCCGTCACAAGTGGATCTAGGGCGTCCGAGGAAGTTTATGGCGGCGAGGTGACGACGTCAGATTTAACTCTTGACGCCGTCAGAACGATTTTCCTATATATAGTTTTCTAGTTTTTTCATTAAAAGCAGAGGAGAAGTTTTGGTGAAACCCTAAAGACGATTTTGGTGCCTCTTTCACAGGTTTTTCAAGGGTTCCAAACCCTTGAGACCTTGCATTGTAATTGAGATAAGTGTACTTTCAATTCAATCAATATGTCTATGTGTTGGTCGTTTATCTCTTGTTCTTGTCTCAATTCTACTATGCTAGGCTAGATCTCTCTTGTGTTTGCTTAGATCTAATGAAACCTAGATGTTGATTATGTGTTGATTACTTGTCTATTCTTGTTTTGAATGAATGATTTATATGTTAGTCTTAAGAAAACTGGCAGATCTCCAAATGGTAACATGCTTGAACGTCTTAAGAAACATGAACCGAGGCGTACTAGGTCTTTATTGGTTGTATTTAATGCATGAGCCACTGTTTACAATCCCTATAGTTGTGCTGGGTCATGGTGTAGGAGGAGATAAGAGCTCATAGAGTTGGGGAGTTATGTATGCCACCCCACGAATGGTATTAAGGAATACAACCCGTCATTCATACAAGTGTAACAAGTAATTAACATGTAAAAGATATCTAGGGAGTAATGAAGTCTAAGTAAACACAATTTCTCCAATTACTGCTCACAACCTTAGTTTAATTTAGTTTAATTTCATTTTTATTATTTTATTTTGATTGCATCTTAGCTTTGGGTTAGTTGATTAGCAACTAATTCCGCCCACTCCTTCAAAACCAGAGATTTTACTTGCTTTAATAAAAATATAAAAATACAAAAATAATCATCTTTCACCTCTAGAACTATTAATTAGGTTTTCTAATCCTAGCGACACTATTCCTAAGCTGAACGATCAATCCCCCGGTACTTGTCACTATACTATACTACAACGATCAGGTACACTGCCTGGTGGGGGTTGTAAGCCTCGCGAGATCCCTCGAGAGGTAAAGCAAGGTGCGATTCCCACGCATCAAATTCTGACAAGCATGTAAACGAAATTCGTCTAACTCATGGAGTTGAAACATACATTTTTCTTCGGTGGCTATCAAGTCGGTGTTACAATTCTTAAGTGCTCAATATGCACGATGTTCAATTTCGAGCGGTAAATAACAAGCTTTGCCATATATGAGTTTATAAGGTGTTGTTACAGTAGGTATTTTATATGTTGTACGAAAAGCCCACAGAGCGTCATCCAATTTTTTAGACCAAAGAGCAAGATTGTCTTTTACAGTCTTTTCAAGGATTCTTTTTAAAGCCGTGTTTGTGTTTTCCACTTGACCACTAGTTTGAGGATGATATGAAGTAGAAAAGCGATGGTTTACACCATACTTCTTCATTGCTTTTTCCATCATATGATTACAGAAATGTGTTCTGGTAGCATGGGGTTTGCACCAGGCCTTACCTCTCAAGGGATCTCGAGAAGCTTACAACCCCCACCAGGCAGTGTACCTGATCGATGTAGTATAGTAAAATGACAAGTACCGGGGGATTGATCGTTCAGCTAGGAATAGTGTCGCTAGGATTAAAAAACCTAAAGACTAGGTTTAGAGATGAGGGATGATTCTTTTTGTATTTTTATATTTTTAGGAAAGCAAGTAAAAATCTCGGGTGTGAAAGATTTGGGCGGAATTAGTTGCTAGTCAACTAACCCAATACTAAGATGCACTAAAAATAAAATACTAAAAATGAAAATAAACTAAATTAAACTAAAGTTGTGAGCAATATATGGGAGAAATGTGTTTACTTAGATTTCACTACTCCCTAGATATCTTTTACACGTCAATTACTTGTTATAGTTACGTGGATGACGGATTGTATTCCTTAATACCATTCATGGGGTGGCGTACTTACTTCCCCAATCCTATGAGTGTCTACTTCACTCCTATGTCGAGCCGGCTAAGAAGCTCCTAACATGGGATCATTAGAATTTACTCATGCATTAAATACAACCAATAAAACCTAGTACACATCGGTTCATGTTTCCTAAGACGTTCAAGCATGTTACACAACGGAGATCTGCCAGTTTTCTTAAGCCTAACATTGAAATCATTCATCCAATACAACCATAAACAAGTAATCAACACATAACTAACATCTAGGTTTCATTAGATCTAAGCAAACACAAGATAAATCTAGCCTAGCATGTTGAAATCAAGACAAGCACAAGATATAGACAACCAACACATAGACATATTGATTGAATTAAGAGAAGACTTATCTTAATAGCACATGAAAGGATTCAAGGGGTTAAAACCCTTGAATTTACTGTAAAATACGAGCTAGGGTTCACAAAGTTCGGCCCTAGGGTTTCTCCACACAAGTTCCTCTCTAATGAATGAAAAATAGAAAACTATATATAGAGTTTAGAAGGTGACGGAGTCAAGAACAAATGTCTGACGCCGTCATCTCGCCACCAAATAGTTCCTCAGACTGCCTAGATCTGGGTCTGACGCCGTCATGTGGTCTCCTTATGCAGGCCGTCATGATTTTAACTCTTGATGCCCTTTTTTGACGCCTTCAGGTTTGTACTGGGTCGTCATGGACTTTACTCTTGACGCCGTCATGAATTTCGTCTTGACGCCGTCAGGTACTGTTCTCAGCATGGAAAATTAAGTCTTTGGCGTTTTCTTCACTTTTATGCTCCAAAAACGTCCGAATTGCTTCCTTTTCCAGATTTCACTCCCAAAGTACCTAAAATCACAAAAGGAACGATTTAGGGTAATATTTGATCAAATAAATTCAATTCCGGGCTTAAATGACCCCCTAAAAGTGGTTCATTTTTCGCCTCATCATATACCCTTACACTTGAGATTTGCTTGTCCTCAAGCAAATGCGCTTTTATTCAAATCAAAATACAAGTTAGGGGTCATTTAACACTAATATAAAAGTAATTACAACAAATAATCGTTCCACTAAAGACCAAAGACAAGCACGGAGGTCATACACTAGTACCCCACAAATAGTGTTTAGATACTCACATCTCTCGGGTGTAATAAAGTATAAATTACAATATGGAAATGGAAAACATCTCTCACTACCTGTCATAGAAAAATAGATTACCATAGGCTTGGGAAAGGATCAAACCTCCACCACATGGCGTAAGCACCTAGGATAAACTATCTAAGAGGTCTTTTAAAGGGTTGTAACGTTAGGTGTAGGGATATGAAATACACGGTTTTGTTGGATATAGGCAGTCTTTACTGGTGGCAAGTTAACAATCTTGGTTAATTACATGTACAATATGGCGTTGCTAAGCCAAGACTAGACTCGACTTAAGCTAATAAATGAAAAATAACAAAAACATAAAATAAACATAGAATGAAAAGGGATGGTAGTCTGTATGTTTTTTTCTCTTTTCTTTTTCTCTTTTTTTCTTTTCTTTTTTTTTCTTTTTTTTTTTCGATTTTTTTTTTCATACACTCTTACCCTACCATCCAAAATAATACATCATAGGGAATGAAAATTCCCCTTACACTTGAATTTTTAGATACTTTACAATAAACTAATCTAATGACTCGAATTAAGAAAATCAAAACACTTGGAGTACTTTTAAGATTAACGCACATACGGGGGTAATATATGATGTTCTTCCCCATTACTCCATAAAATAAGTACTTTACCCATGAGTCCCAATCGTCCCAAAACAATATGTACAAGGATATGACTCGACTTAGCAACCATGTAATCAATTAGATAATTAACTTAGGGTTTAACAAATAATAATAATGCACTAAAGATGAGTGCATACATGGAAGGCTAAGGCGATTTGGGTGTACATTTAAGTGGGGTGTAACAAATTCTTCCTTTAAGTAAAATGCTTAAAGTTAGAAATGAAAAGATAGGCTCAGAGGGGTAAATCCTACTACACGAATGTAGTAAATCCTACTCTTATCATGTGGTAAATCCTACTACACGAATGTAGTCTCACTAGCGGTCTCGGGATGCATCACTAACGCAAGTTCTAGAATCTAAATGCTACCGGTACACTCATAAGCACTAATAGTAAATGTTTTTCCTATCAAATCTAAAGGCGAACCTCACATATTTGGGTGGAAAATTTTTCTGAATGATACGTTTATGTGCTAGTCATACAATCTCCTATCCATGAGATGCTTGGTATGGCTAAAGTTTCACTCCTAAATGTTGTAAAAAAAATTTAATTTGGTGCTAAAATTACACTAATAAGTATTTCTCATAGTTTTATTACACATCTACCATCAAACAAACAAACTCAAGCGAAAGTGTATCTGTAAGGTATCAGCATTTTATCCTCCCCTTACACTTAAGATGAACATTGTCCCCAATGTTCAAGTAAAGAATGTAAAAGTGAAATAAGTAAAAAGAATGAAATCAAATACTCCCCTGATTCGCTCGGTATGGATAATAGGGTGGCCAGGTTAGATCTTCCTTCAAGAAAATGAACAATCAAAGCTTCCCGTCCAGAAAAATAATCATCTTCTTGTCATACATAACCTGTAAATCCTGAGAAAACAGACAAGGCAACCTCGCATAAAATCGGCGGCAATCTACATATACTAATAAATCCTAGAAAACAAAATAAGATATAATGCTTGTGGAATGAAGTTTGCAGATTTCCTGAAGATTATAAAACTAATAATTCAACAAAAACTTTAAGACTCCGTTAGAAAAACAAAACTGGTAAAATTTCCAGATTTTTACACGTGACGCCGTCAAGAGTAAACTCGTGACGCCGTCAGAAGTGACCTGCAGAAATTCTTATGTTAAGTTTCTGGAAAATTTCTAGAAAAACTTGGTTCTACTTCCTGGAAAATCCTGCAAAACTTCATTATGACTCGATACAAGCATTTGACTATAACAAATATGAATATACATGTTCACTTAATATTGTGGAGAATCATTATTGGTTTGTTTCTTAAAAACATATTTGGGGTTTCCCCTTACACTTATCTTTTGCAAAAATACCTTTGGGTGAAGTTAAGACTAGGCTAAACAACAAAATAAAGTATTTCCACTATTTAGTTTTGAAACATGATCTACCAACAATAAAAATAAAGCATGCATACGGAAGCAAATGACAAACAAACAAAAATAAAAATCACACAAAATCATGGGTTGCCTCCCAAGAAGCGCTTTTCTTTATTTACGAGTCTTGTAGCTAGACTCAAGGTCATGGGTTACAACGTGACCTCATCCCTTGAGATGATGTACCCCATGTAGTTGTGATCATTACTATTGTGGTGGTAGTGCCTCAATCTATCGATACTTGCAATCACTTCTCCACCTACTTTACTTCTTAGGTTAGCCATCTCATCTTGGCTCATGCTCTCAATTGTGAAAGGCCCATACCACCAGGGACTTGGTCTATCGGGTGGTATCGTTATTTCCAAGTGTCTTAAGAGTACTAAGTTCCCTTCCTCGAATGGTACATGGCTTGCTGCCGGTCGATTGTGTTCGAACTCGACATGAACTTCATTGCTTTTGCTTCTTTCATATTTAGCCTCCTTGTAGCTTTTGATTCTTGCCTCCCATGCAAGAATTTTCTCTTGAACACGAATAGGTGACGTGTCAATGTTGTTTTTGAGCTTTCTCCAACCCAAACTCTCATGCCCAAATCGCGGGGTCATGGGGAAGCTAATCTTTCTTTTTCCTGATTTAAGCTCAATTTTCCTGCCTTCGTACTTAATGACAGCCCTAGCGGTGGTGAGGAATTGTGCCCCAAGGATTATTGGCATGCACCCATCTCCCTTATCATCGATGATCATAAAATCAACGGGATACATGAATCCTGCGACATTAACTAACACATCTTCTGTGATTCCTAGGGGGTATACGTAAGAGTGTTGATGAGTGTCTAAATACTCATCATTTTATACCAATCTGAACTGCCAAAACATCCAAAAACACTCAAATATGCATCAAAATACTTAAAATATCTTAGAAGTGTGTTTTATATGTTTCAAATGCAAAATATGCAAAAACAGATGAAAAACGTACAAAGTTTGCATAATTGGCAGTTTCAGTCCCTCAAGTTTCATAAATTGTCAAAACTAGTCCCTGAAGGTTTTAAATGAATAAAAAGTCAACTTAAGTCCTTGGGAAACCAAAAATGTTCACAAATGATCCCTGGATAAAAGTTTACACATATTGGCAATTTTTACCCCTCAAGTTTCAAAATTGGCAAACTTAGTCCCTGGGTATTCAAAAATGGAAATTTTACAAAATATACCCTTGTACTATGCATGAATGACAATTTGAAACCCTTTTGATAACTTTGAGGAAATTACAATTTCACCCCCTAAAGTTTGGTGAAATTACATAAATGGTCCCTAGGGTTTAAAATGATGAAATTCACAATTGTGGTCCTAGTACTAATGGTATTTTGCAGGTTTGGTCCCTTGAGTATAATTTGGAAACTTGTCATCTCAAGCCCCTCAACTTTGCAGAAATTACATATTTAGTCCTTGTGATTATGGGCTAAAATACAAACCAGATCCAAAAGTTATTAATAAACCTAAAATACCAAATCCTTTATATCCAAATCCAATCCAGTCCAACCCAGTTACAACCCCTGGCCCAAAACACACCAGCCCACTCCCTCCCTTTGTAAAATAAATAAAACAAACACCCCGTATTTCCCTCCTTCTTCTTCCACCTCACACCCCCACCTGTAACTCCACCTTGCACCTCCACCTCACTACTTCCAGCTCATCCCTACTTTACTACCCACTCTCCACCACCTCTGCCACTACTACCCCCACAATAAATGCTTCCCCACCATAAAACACTCCACCTCTCCTCCTTTTCCTCTGTTTCTCATCCAACTTGAACCCCAAGCCTCAAAAACCACATAATCTTGTCCCCTCCATATCCACATTACAACAAGAAGCATTAATTGCTCAAAAAACTGCTACAAGTTATCCTAGGACTTTTGGCGCCAAAATACATTTAAATGGCTAGGATGACTTCTGCTTAATCAAAGGCTGAGATTGTTGGTGGGATTTGACCAGGAAAATGGTGGGAACACAGAAGGTTATAAAAGAGAGAAGAAGGAGAAGGAAACAGATACTTTGGAATAGCCTTAGTCATAGCCTAAGTAAATTTACAGTTTTTCTTAGTGTAATGTTACTTTAATGTTCTTAGTGATTTGTTATACATCTAAATGTGTAATAAACTCCTTTTTACAGTTTTAATGGCAATCTATCTTTAGTTTAATGTTTTCTCAATTCGTACTCTTTAATTTTCATGTCTTTCAATTTCTTGTTGATCTTAGTTTTTTAATGGAATTTTATAGGTCATGTAGGCTCCTGACAAAGCCTTAAGGCTTTTAGATATCATTACTCAGCTTAGTCTTTAAAAAATCAAAAATAGATAAAAATAGAGAAAATAGAAAATTAAATAAAAAAATAATTGTTCATGGTGGATTCTGCTTGGAGCATGGCATATTATGGAAGGCCATGGGTGTTAGTGCCTCATGGGAGGCTATAGGGTGTATCATTGGCCTTTGGTTCTCAGTTTTCATGTATGATCACTTGTAAGCATACTTTTACCATTTTTTGCATATTTCTGTTTACCTTTCTTATATGCTATAATTTGTATGTTTTCATGTTTAGTTGTTGTTAGTTAATGTTAATATAGCCTAAAAATTAGGTATGTATGTTTTGAAATTTGATTTTGCTTTGAAACTCATATTGACTGCATATTGCTCAAATTTTAGATAATCCTAGGTTTAAGAGGTGTGACTACTTATTCAAACTAAAAGAGGTCTATTTTGACAAAATGGGATCTTTGGATTGGACAGTATGTGTTTATACAGTCTTATTGATTGATAAGCTCAGTTGATTCCCATTTAAGGAGTGTTTGGGATTAGTGTGCACTGTGGTATACTAGGTGTTTTGTTTGTGGTTCTTGAATGCTATATTGTATACTGAGTTCCTTAAAGGTCAGACAAACCTTTAAGCCTATTGTGTATTAATAAAAAAGTCAAAATTGCTTTCATCACAATCTTAGTTGTTCACTGTTATGCTATATGGTTCCATACTCATCATACTAGTATAAAACTTGTTTATATAACTTATTTTCTTGTTCTTATAACTTATTATTACTATTTCAGTCCACAGTTTAGATTGTAATCTCATATTAGTCAACTTTTGAGTTCTTGTGAAATAGTCAAATTGTGGTTTTTCAGGTTTTTGAATTAAAAGGTTATTTTCTTGTGTTCTTGTTACTTAGTTTCTGACTTTGTGCTTTTTAGGATTTAATCATGTGTTGCTCAGCTTGTTAAATCTATTTTTGTTAATTTTTTAGTTCTTATTTGATAGCTTATTTAAGTGCTTTTATTAGCTTCTTTTTGCCCTGTCTCACAGGAATGCAGTCAAACTCATAAGCTTGCACAAGCTTATGGATTTGACCCATTCTTGTGAGTTTGGCATTTTTGTGTTGCCCTAGTGGCATTTGTCTAGTTTATGCTTTTATTTTCCATTGTAGCTTGTAGATTAGCTTATTTGACCCCAACTTATTTTGTTCCATTTTAGCTCACTCAACTGAAGCAAACAGTTGAGTGGTGCTCTTTCATAAGCCCTAAACTGCTTCCTTACTGAGCTTGTTGGTGTGAGTTTTGGCTTTTCACAAAGCTAAGCAACTCACCTTCAAGGTTCTAGTGCTTGTTGAGCATTTAGAGCTTATTTGATAAGTTGTATATGAGCTTGTTTGTTTGCCCATTCCCTCAGTTAACTGTGAATTCAGTTAAATGCATCATTTCCATAAGCTCATATTAAGCTCAATAGTGATCCTTAGGTTGTGAAGTTTAGTTTTACTTGAAGCTTGACAACCCAACTTTAGGATCCTGCACTTAAATTCATTTTAGTAGCTTATTTTCATAGGTTGCAACCAGCTTTAACTTATCACCCATTTGATAAGTGTACTGTTCATCAGTACACTTCACTTCACTCACTCTATTTCATAAGCTCTCAAAAAGCTTAGTACTTGGCCTCAGCTTGTGCAATCTGGTTCTAAGTGGAGCTTATCCACTAGTTTCCATGATCCATGCTTAATTTCCAAGCTTGCAGCTTATTTATAAGGGCTGCAAGTGGCTTCTTGTTTGTCCCATTTGAATGTATATACTGATACCCAGTCATATGCAGTCACTTGGGTGACTTTTCATAAGCTTCTCACAAGTTCACTAGTGGACCCCACTAGGTGAGCTTGGGCTTTTTGGAAAGCCAACCAGATATTCTTGCTACTACAACTTTTAGATTGGGCTTTTGAACTTATTTGATAAGCTCTTTTGGTCCTTATTTGAGACTGCAGGGGTGTTTGGCTTAGCTGTTTATCTGAGTAAAGCTTATGAGCTTATTTGAGCTTATGGGCCAAACTCAGTGCACATGCTTGTGTATATTTGTTCAAATTACTTGTAAAAATATATTTTATCTTTTGTTTTCCTGTTTGGGCTTATACCAAGCTCATTTGAGCTTCAAATCCATCCAAGTTGAGCTGTCAAAAGCTCAGCTGTCTAAACCTTAAGCCCATGCTCTTTTTGCACAATTCCATGATGATTCATGGTTGTTTCCTATCTATAAACTTGTGCACAACTTCATTTTCCTTTGCTTTCCTTTCTTTTAGCCTTTTCAAGCTCATTTTGAGTTTATGAGCAAACTGTGAGTCCATAAGCTCACTGAATGAGTCATAAGCTCATGAACCAGCTTATTCCTTGGTTTGTAACTTTCCATTTTTCATAAACATGTATAATATCTGTGTATATATAGTTTTATAAAAAGAAAAACCAAAAACCAAAGCTTTAACCACAAGTGATAGCTTCTATTTAGGAGTTTAAGCTTATTTGGCCATCTGAGTTAGAAATAAGCTCTCACAGAGCTTATTTCCAAGTTTTGTAAAAGTTGGTTTTTATAAAGTTGCTTATTTTTACTTAATATAAAGTTTTGCAAAAAGAAAATCACAAAAATAAAATAAAATGGCAAAAATGGGTGTGTGTGGGATTCGAACTCAGGACCTCAAGGATAGTAACATGCTTATGTACACACACCCCTTCCATTGCACTGGGGCACCAGTTCCGTTAGGCTCTCCACAAACAATATACATATAGTGGTTTTGGCCTAATAAGCTTATGTGGACTGTTTAGCTTATTCCAGCTTATTGGAATAAGCTGGTGACCCAATCTTATTTTTCCTAGCTTCTTCATAATATAATTTACTTCCTGTAATTTTTTCACATTTTTTACTGTTCATATAGTATTTTTAATAATTAATATAGTTTAAATTTCTTTTAGTAAATAATAAGTAATGTATTTTTAAAATTGCTTATTTATAATTTTTATAAACTTTTTATATTTTTTATGAATTCCTATGATGGTTAAGTATATCTATAAAAAGTTTTATAATTTTATAAATTAGTTTAGTATGTATAATAATTTAATTAGTATTAATTAGTTTAATTAAGTAATAATAGTTTTTAATTAAGTTTGCTTATTTCTGTATATAATATATAGTTTTTATATTTTTCTTAGCTTCTTATAAGTATTTTAGAATTATGTAAAAAGTTTTAGATTTTAGTTTGCTAATTTAGTATATATAATAATTAATCAATAATAGTATTAATAATTAAATAAATAGTAAATATTTAATAATAAACAGAATACTTGTATAATATATTTTTAGTTTCAAAATTTCTTTTATATTATTTTAAAACTTTTCTAAGTTTTTACTTTATTTATTTAGGCTTTATTTTTCATTTTCTTATTTTTAGGTAATTATTAAATAGTAAATAATAGGTTTTAATTAATAATAATTAATATAAGTGTATAATAAATATTTTTAAATTTTCTAATAATTTTCTTATTCTTTTAGGATTCCAAAAATATAATTTTCACATTTGTGGGAGTTATATTTGACGGTATTCACTTTTTATTTTGTTACGGTTACGTAAGTGTTACGTAATCGTAAGCGTTTTAGGTTTCTAGGTTTTCTTATTAATATAATAATAATATTGTAAAAATAGTTATTTATTTTATTTCTTTTTAATTTGCATTTAAGCCGTTAAGGCATGCAAATTCCCTCTTTGGGAAGGTTTTGTTTTATTCGTTACGTTTATGTTTATTTAAACCTAAACGTACGTTTGTAAATACTTTATCATTTTAGGGTTTCTGATTGTACGTTTTTATTGACGTAGCCGTGACAGAGCTATTACTATTCACATTCCAGTGTTAGTCATTCAGATTCCCATTTTTCTATATACATATTATTTCAACACATTACAAGTCATTGTACTATCACGTTCACACCTCGTTGGGATATAACGACCCGGGGTTGTACTTTTCTGTACTCACGTACTTTTTCTATACTTAACTCCCACAGATTAACTTTGCTTTTCCTCCCGGGCTCCATTTAGATATTACGGTTAACCATTCACAAGTGGTTAGCTTGTGTGATAAATAAGTGACAGTTCGGGAGGAATCAAGTGTCCAGCTAGTGATAGCCTAATACGAGTGGGGGCTGGCATTTTTGATGTTAGTTGGATGTAAATAGTTAGGGGCATAAGATTTACTTCCGATCCTTGGTCGACGAAAGCACTAAGATATTTCAAATCCCCGATGCTAGCTGGTATCTCAAAGTTCCCACACGCCATCTGCTTAGTAGCCACTTTTTGTACCAATAGTTTCTCGAATAATGGCCCCCCAGGTAACGTATCATACTCATCTTTTCCCCTTTCCTCCTTCTCAGAACCCTGTTTGGAAGGTTGGTTACGCCCGTCACCCTTTATCCAATTTGTTATAGTGTTTTCGTTTATATCATGTTTTAGGTAGTAACTCAAAGGTTGGGATTTTGGTGGCTCTTCTAAGGTTTGTTCAGTAGGGGTTTCTACCTTCTCATTATCCTTGTGGACAATTGTGATGGAATTAACAAATTAGGTAGTGGGGACGACGCTTTCTTTCCTTAGTAACATCCTCTCGGGGGTTCTCTGGTTGGTATATTCTTCCATTAGGCTCATCATCTCATTCATTTTCTCTTGCATCTCCTCTTTTTGCTTATAAACTGCTTCCTCGAATCTAGCGAGCCGATCTGAATGAGTTGCCATGTATTCTCTCATTCTAGCTTCAAACTCCGAGCTAAGTTTCTCGGGAGGGGAATAAGGTGGGGCACAGTTTTGAAAAGCCTCGGTATTCTCTCTAGAGGGTGATTCTGATAACGGTGTTGGAGTTGTATTCGAGACAGAATTGGCAGTAGCCCGCCTAGGACTTAGGGGTCTCCTCTGCCTTTCCTCAAAATAGTCAACTTTCGCCTCGAGTTTGCATAGGAGTTCATCAGGTATTTCGGTAGTCCCTTCAGGAGTTGAGATTGCGTTGATGGCCGCTTTTATAGCATGATTAAACTCCCACATCTCTTGATTATCGGTGGCAAGCTCCTCAATAATTGCCCAGGACTCCTCGGCGTTCTTATCACGCAATCTACCTCCCGCGGCCCTATCGATTGTACGTTTAGTGTGATAGTCAACATGGTCGTAGAAAATCTGAACTAATAACCAAAGGTTTATACCATGATGAGGGACCTTATGAAGGAGATTCTTAAAACGAGCCCATGCTTCGTAGAAAGTTTCACCCTGATGTTGTTCAAACATCAAAATGTCATTTCTAAGCATTGCAGTCTTCCCCGGTGGGAAGAATTGGGTAAGGAAGCGATTGGTGAGATCATCCCATGTGGTGATGGATCCCGCGGGTAAACGTTCAAGCCATTGACTAGCTTGATCACGTAGAGAGAATTGGAATAGGCGTAATCAGGTTGTCTCTCTAGTTGCAACATCTAAGTCTATGGAATCTACGATTTTAAGGAAGTCCTTGAGATGTTGATTTGAATCTTCGGAACGAAGTCCATGGAATGCACATCCGCTTTGCACCAACCGGATGGTGTCGGATCGCAAGGGGGTCACATTGGCTCCGGTGAGCTCAATGGTGTTTCGATAGCATTGGTGGCTAGGTCGGGAATACTCTCCTAAGGTTCGGGGCCTAAGAGGTTCAAATGGTGGGTTTTGTTGTGGTGGGATGACGGGTTCAAATATGTTCCCATCGTCCATGATGTCGGGTGGTGAAAAGTTATGAACAAAAACACAAAGAAATAAGATAGACTAAAGAGAACCTAAAAATAAAAATAAAATCTTACAAGAAAGGAATCTAGCAAGTAGACCTAATAAAAAGAGATTCTAACCTAGACAATAACTATTCCGCGGGCTGCGGCGCCAAAAACTTGGTAGCGTGGGGTTTGCACCAGGCTTTACCTCTCAAGGGATCTCGAGAAGCTTACAACCCCCACCAGGCAGTGTACCTAATCGATGTAGTATAGTATAATGACAAGTACCGGGGGATTGATCGTTTAGCTAGGAATAGTGTCACTAGGATTAGAAAACCTAAAGACTAGGTCTAGAGATGAGAGATGATTCTTTTTGTATTTTTATATTTTTAGGAAAGCAAGTAAAAATCTCGGGTGTGAAGGATTTGGGCGGAATTAGTTGCTAGTCAACTAACCCAATACTAAGATGCACTCAAAATAAAATACTAAAAATGAAAATAAACTAAATTAAACTAAAGTTGTGAGCAATATATGGGAGAAATGTGTTTACTTAGATTTCACTACTCCCTAGATATCTTTTACACGTTAATTACTTGTTATAGTTGCGTGGATGACGGATTGTATTCCTTAATACCATTCATGGGGTGGCGTACTTACTTCCCCAATCCTATGAGTGCCTACTTCACTCCTATGTCGAGCCGGCTAAGAATCTCCTAACATGGGATCATTAGAATTTACTCATGCATTAAATACAACCAATAAAACCTAGTACATATCAGTTCATGTTTCCTAAGACGTTACACAATGGAGATCTACCAGTTTTCTTAAGCCTAACATTGAAATCATTCATCCAATACAACCATAAACAAGTAATCAACACATAATTAACATCTAGGTTTCATTAGATCTAAGCAAACACAAGATAAATCTAGCCTAGCATGTTGAAATCAAGACAAGCACAAGATATAGACAACCAACACATAGACATATTGATTGAATTAAGAGAAGACTTATCTTAATAGCACATGAAAGGATTCAAGGGGTTAAAACCCTTGAATTTACTGTAAAATACGAGTTAGGGTTCACAAAGTTCGGCCCTAGGGTTTCTCCACACAAGTTCCTCTCTAATGAATGAAAAATAGAAAACTATATATAGAGTTTAGAAGGTGACGGCGTCAAGAACAAATGTCTGACGCCGTCATCTCGCCGCCAAATAGTTCCTCGGACTGCCTAGATCTGGGTCTGACGCCGTCATGTGGTCTCCTTATGCAGGCCGTCATGATTTTAACTCTTGACGCCCTTTTTGTGACGCCTTCAGGTTTGTACTGGGTCGTCATGGACTTTACGCTTGACGCCGTCATGAATTTTCTCTTGACGCCGTCAGGTACTGTTCTCAGCATGGAAAATTAAGTCTTTGGCGTTTTCTTCACCTTTATGCTCCAAAAACGTCCGAATTGCATCCTTTTCCAGATTTCACTTCCAAAGTACCTAAAATCACAAAAGGAACGATTTAGGGTAATATTTGATCAAATAAATTCAATTCCGGGCTTAAATAACCCCCTAAAAGTTGTTCATTTTTCGCCTCATCATGTTCCTCTGTCGCTAATTAATGCTTTCGGTATTCCAAAATGACAAAAGAGTTTCTTAAGGAATGTTAGAACGACTTTTGCATCATTTGTTTGAAGAACTTAGGCTTCTGCCCATTTTGAGACATAATCGTTGGTGGCCAATATGTATTCGAACTTAAGGGATTTTGGGAAAGGACCCATGAAATCTATTCCCCATACGTCAAATATTTCACATACTTGGATATAGTTTAAAGGCATTTCATCTCGTTTTGATATATTTCTGATTTTTTGGCATGCTTCACAAAGGCGAACTAAGGTATGAGCTTCTCTAAATATCGTTGGCCAATAAAAACCAAATTCTAAGACTTTTCTAGACGTGATGGATGGTCCATAATGTCCTCCGGTTGGCCCATGATGACATGCATCTAGAATGGTTCGAGTTTCGGGTCCTGCCACACATCTTCTTATAATCCCATCAGGACATATCTTAAAAAGATGTGGCTCTTCCCAAAAGAAGTTTTTTAGATCAGAAAAGAATTTTTTCTTTTGTTGGTATGTCATATTTTTTCGTAGTACTTTTCCTACCAGGTAATTTGCAAAGTCAGCAAACCCAGGTTCATTATCTGAATTTATTTTCATCAGAATTTCTTCGAGGAAATAATCATTTATTTATAGTTCTTCATCATCACCATTATGTTTCTCAATCCTAGATAGGTGATCTGCTGCAACGTTATCAGCGCCTTTTTTGTCTTTTATCTCAATATCGAATTCTTGTAAGAGCAAAACCCATCGTATGAGACGAGGTTTGGCATCTAGTTTTTTAAAGAGATATTTTAAGGTTGCATGATCCGTATAGACAACAGTTTTGGACAGAACGAGATATGATTGGAATTTTTCGAATGCAAATACTACAGCCATTAATTCTTTTTCTATTATCGTGTAATTTTGTTGGGCTGCATTTAACGTTCTGCTTGCAAAATAGATTGGATGAAAATGTTTTTCTTTTCGTTGGCCAAGTACGGCTCCAACGGCACTTTCACTTGCATCATACATTAGCTCGAATGGAAGATTCTAATCTGGACTTGCTATGATTGGTGTGAATAGAAGTTTTTCTTTCAATAATTCAAATGCTGTTACACATTCTTCATTGAATTCGAATGGGACATCTTTTTCAAGGATTTTTGTGAGAGGTTTAGTTATCTTGGAGAAATCTTTTATGAATCTTCGGTAAAAACCAGCATGTCTAAGAAAACTTCTAATACCTTTGATATTAGTAGGGGTGGAAGCTTTGCTATTACTTCGGTTTTTGCTTTGTCAACTTCTAATCCTGCTTCAGACACTTTGTGTCCGAGAACAAATCCTTCTTTAACCATGAAGTGGCATTTTTCCCAATTAAGGACTAGGTTAGTAATTGATGCTAAACCGTCAACTTATAATGACCAAGGAATGGTCAACAAAGTCAAATAGCCTAGACCAATGCTCCGGGTAATATAAGGTATCACCAGGTCGTTAAATCCCGACAAGGTGTGAATTGTGACTGAGCGTGCTTTGTGATCGGGTGATTATTCACAGAAAAGGTTGGTTATGAGAATTATTTGGAAATTATTAACAGAAATAGTTTAGGAAAGCTATGTGATTGATTACTAGAACTTAGATTGAGAAGATATTACTTAAAACTTAAAAACCGTACGTTTGCTGAAAACGCGAACAAACGTACGAGAAATAAAAGTGAACATGGTTATCTGAAAAGGCTACTGGCATGAAAATGATATTTTTAAAAACCTAATGATTAAAGAAAATTTTTGGAAATTTAAAATTAATTTTTACACTATTTTTATAATTACTATTAATTAAATACTAATTTCCTAATTATTTTTAATTAATTATATTAACCTAAACTACAAATAATTATGAAATAAACCTAGAAAAATAAAATTTAAACTTAGAAAAATCTAAAATACTATAAAACTAATTTTAGAAATGAAAATATATTTTTAAGACTTTTTAATTAATTATTACTAATTATTAACTAATTATTAATTACTTTCTAATTATTTAAATTAACCTAAATTCTAATTACTTATTAAATTACACTAGAAAATTGAAAATAAAATTTGGAAAAATTAAAAATAACTAAAAACTAATTTTAAAATTTAATTTATATTTTTCTGATTTTCTAATTAATTATTATTAGTTATTAACTATTTAATAATTACTAAAAACTAATTTAAATTAAGAAAAATACTAAATGATGCAAGAAAAATCTGAAAAAATTACAGAAATTATTTTCATATACCAAAAGCCTAGGAAAATTATAAAAATGGAAATTGCTTATTAATAAGCTGAAGAATAAGCTAATTGGCTTAAATAGAAGCTATCACTTCTATTAAGTTGGGCTTATTTGGAATTTTCTTTTTCAAAACTGCTTATTATATGATTTTAAGCAACTATTGTGAAGTGAGTTTGGCTGAGACCAAGTAAATAAGCACTTCAAGTGCTTATACCCTTGACAGTTGACTTTCTTTGACCAAAGGTGAGAATAAGCACAAATGGCCAAGTGTGGGGTCCACAATGATTAAAACTGATTCAACTAAGTTATATGAACAAATTTAAGCAAGTTTTACTCAAATAAGCTAACCGGATAAGCTAAAAATCCATGATAAGCACTTTGCTTGTTTGGTTTCTGAAACAGAAAATGGACAACCTTTTGGGGCAATTCCAGGTAGGGTCCACAGGTCTTATGGTCAAACAAATGGTCAATACCTCAACCCTGGTAGGAGGGGGGTTGGATGAAACCAAATTGGGTCAATGGGGCCAACTGGAGTGGTCACAATGAACCACCAAAGTGGTGGTTGTGACTGAGTCAGCTGGTGCACAGGGCAGACCCTTGCCCTGCAAGTGACTTCCAGGGGTAAAATGGTCCAACAGAAAAAATTACAAAAATACAACAAGTATATGAATCAAGAGTTTTACTGGTAGACTACACTCACAACAAATTTCAGAACCTAAAACAACCTACAAAAATCACAATAATTCAAGCCATATTTGGAAAAATCTGAAACTTGTGCTTTTGACTTTTTGGAAAACTTTGATACTTTGACTTTTATGAAACTCAGATCACTTTTATTGCTTGAATCTGTTATAACAAGCTATATAATGACCAATTTAAGTGAAAACACAAACTTGTGAATGGATGTGATGAGTTTTGGACTCAAATATCACCACAGTTAACTGTGGTGATGAATTGTTTGTGATTTTTGACTTTTGTGAATTTGGCTACTAAAAAGGGACTTGATTTTGTGTATTTGGACTTTGAGTGAACTAAGTAAACACTCAACAACAACTGAGAACAACCACCATGGCCTAAACAGTTCAATCCAAACACCCCTTTTGTTGACAGATTTGGTAATTTTTGAGACAAATGAGTAAACTAAACCTTGCCAATGGATCACAACAGTTTATTATGACACACAAAACTAAATTGACCACAATTTAACAGCTAGCAACTACCAAAACTCAAATTCCCATGTTTAGTTTAAAATGGCAGTCAAAACTAAAAATTGAGAGCATAGGAGTTTCTATTGAACAAGTACTATGTTTTAAGCAACAATTACACTACAAGATAATAGAAATGCATAAAAATCACAAAGATAACAAGTATAAGTAACAAAGCAGTAAAAGCTAAAAATTTCAAAAGTGACTCACAGTCACTTCCAAGCTGAGATTCAAACAACCAAGATCCAAGAACCACTCCTATTGACTTCCACAGGTCACTAATACCCAAAGCAATCCAGAATCCACCAATTTTCCAAGCTTCTTCAACCTTTGTCCATTTTTTATATTTTATTTTTATTTTTCTTAATTTTTTAGTATTTATTGAAACTGAATTTAGGAAGTTAGCACAAGCTTGTAAAGCTTCTAAAAATTTGTTTTCTGAGTTTACAAGAGCTTATGAATAGCTTATACACACATTAGAACCTTAAATTAACACTTGAGAAATTTGAATGGAACTTGAAAATTGAAATAGAAAATAAACTTAAAACCTTGCTTTCATTGATTAAAAACTGAGTTACAAAGGTAAATTACAACATTACTAAAGCTACAACTACAATATTACACACTTTTTAAGGCTCCTATGAGCTCAATATATATAACGACATGAAAATAAGATAAATCTTTTCCCACATGGCTTCCTGGTCCAAATTGAGAGTCCCACTAGTCTTTGTGTTGACCCTTGACCATATCCCAGCCATCCAATTGCAATTTGATCACTCCTAGCCTTTGATTGCCTTTTCCCGCCAAAAAATGAAACGGGCAATATAAGTGGGACGGGTGAGGTGAATTTATTGTGGTGGTGTGGGTTGGTATGGTAGATGAGAGGCATTTATTGTGGGGGGGGGGGCTATGGTGAAAAAGGTGAGAGGAGGGGGGGAACACAGGCCTGGTTTTGCGTTGGATGTTGGGGGGAAGACGATGGTCAAAGGGTCAGTTTGACCGGGGTGTGTTTTTATATTAAAAAGGAAGTGGTCCGGGGTGGACTGGGCTGGGAATTGGATTTGGGTTGGATTTGGTATTGGTTTGGATTTGGGGTTTGGTTTTGGTTTTGTTATAATAATAAGGGTCCGGTTGGTTTATGAATTAACAAGGACCAATTTTGTAATTTCCCCAAACATGAGGGACTGAACTGTAATTTTTCTAAATTATACCAAGGACCAATCATGTTAAAATTCCAAAGTCCAAGAACCAATTTTTGCATTTTCCAATTTTCAAAATTTCCCAGGGACCTATTTTGCCAAATTTGAAATCTCAGGGGCCAAACATGTAATTTTTGAAAACTCATGACCCAAGTGTAATATTTTGTGAAATTTGACTTTCAAAAGCTTGGGTTGACTTTTCCTTTCAAAATAAATGCATAGGGACTAATTTTGACAAGTTTTGAAACTTGGGGGACTGAAACTGCCAATATTGCAAACTATGTACGTTTTTCCTTTGTTTTTGCACATTTTGCATTCAAAACACATAAAACACAATCCCTGGGATAATTTAAGTACTTTGATAGCTTTTTGATTGTTTTTGTATGTTTTGGCAGTTTAAATATGACAAAAATGATGAGTGTTTGAGCACTCATCAGTTAGCCTCTTCACATCTTTTAAGCATTTTACTTAGATTGACCAAACAACTTTTGAATGAGTTTCCAAAGACAGAGAACTCATCCATGAAAACTTCCATAGATTCTTCGATCATGTCATGAAATATAGCAATCATGCATCTTTGGAATGTAGCAGGTGCATTACATAAGCCGAAAGGCATTCGTCTGTAAGCATATGTTCCAAAAGGGCATGTGAATGTTGTTTTTTTCTTGATCTAGAGGATCGATAGGAATTTGAAAGTATCCAGAAAAACCATCGAGAAAACAAAAGTATTCGTTTCTTGCTAGTCTTTCCAACATTTGATCCATGAAGGGCAGAGGAAAATGATCTTTAGCTGTAGCTTCGTTGAGTTTTCGGTAGTCAATACAAACTCTCCGACCAGTGATAGTTCTGGTGGGAAGTAACTCGTCATTTTCATTTGTGACCACAGTGATACCACCTTTCTTTGGTACACAATGAATAGGACTAACCTGTGGGCTATCAGCGATTGGGTAAATTATTCCTGCATTGAGGAGTTTGGTTACTTCTTTTTTTTTTCACTACTTCTTGCATATTAGGATTTAACCTTCTTTGTTTTTGAACCACTGGTTTCTTATCCTCCAACATTTGTATTTTGTGTTTACAAAATGAAGGACAGATTCCAGGAATATCTGAAGTTTTCCAAGCGAAAGCTCATTTATGATTTTTTAGAACGGTGAGCAAGTCTGCTTTATTCTTTTCTGAAAGTTCGGAAGATATAATAACCAGGAGTAAGCATGTTCCTTCTAGAAAGGCATACTCGAGATGTTTAGGAAGATGTTTAAATTCGAGATCAGTTGGTGGTTCTTTCAGAGATTTATTCTTTTTGTATTCTGTATTGAAAGTGATTTTTTCGAAAATGATTTCTTTTTCATCATCAGTTTCGATTTCTTCAATATTCATGGCTATGAATTCGTCGAACTCAGCATCGAGTTTTTCTTCAAGAATCGTTCCCTGAATAGTATGAAGAATTTCCATTCCTTCGTTTAGCAAATTATCGAAATCCTCTTCAAGAATTTCATCAATAACATCTATGCTAAAACATGTGTCATCATTAGAGTAGGAATGTTTCATGGTTAAATCGATTGAAAAAGACATTCTATCTTCTCCAACACTGAGATTTAGTTTCTTTTGTTTGACTCGAATTATTGCGTCAGCTGTGTGCAAAAATGCTCTTCCTAGAATTAGAGGAACTTTGCTCTCTTCCTCCATTTCTAAGATAACAAAGTCAACGAGGAAGGTGAATTTACCAATTTCGACTAGCATATTTTCTGCTATTCCAACAGGATATTGAAAAGAACAATCTGCTAATCAAACACTCATTTTGGTAGGCTTGAGAGTTTCTAGAGAGAGTTTGGCATAAAGAGAATATTGTATAAGATTGCCACTTATGCCAAGATCGGCTAAGGCATTACAAAAGAATGTTTTGCCAAAATTACACGGAATCAGAAAACTTCCGGAATCTCCTAATTTTTGTGGAACTTTATTTTGGATTATTGCTGAAGATCCATCGCTTAGAAACGCTGCAGGTATTTGTTCTAGTTTATTTTTGTTACTTACAAGTTCTTTAAGGAATTTGTCGTAATTTGGCATTCTAGCAATGACATCGATTAACGGAACATTTATTCGAACGGCACGAATCATATCTAGGAATTTCCCATATTGTGCTTCCATTTTCTCTTTTCTGAGATGCTGTGGGTATGGAATTTTTGGTTTATATGGTTTTATAACAGGTGTATTGGGAATTTCTTTTGTTTTGGATTTTTTCTGAGGTGATGGCTCATCTTCTTCCTCACTGTGTTTGACTAGGATTAGGAGGAGGATCATATGAAGTACCATGTCTTGTTGTTATGGCATTCACATGCTAATGACGAGCTGGAGATGGTTGATAAGGTCTAGGAGTACTATTTCTAGGATTACGTATAATGTTACTTGGAAGGGATCTAGGAGATCGATTAGCTTGTTTTTCGGCAAGTCTATCGAATTTTTCTTCCAGATTTTGGATAGAAGCTTGGTGGTTTCTTGTAGTGGTTTCAAGTTTGCCTTTGAGTTCATTGAAAGTGTTTTTGACAAATGTGTTCGTGGATTGTTGTGACTTAATGAATTCACTTAATTGTTTTTGAATGTCGGGTTTTTCTTTAGGGTATGATCGAGGTTGATCATGATTATAACCAGGTCTATCGTTAGAACGCCATTTGTTATTATCTCTATTACGATAATCATTGTAAAAATGAGATCGTCTAAATGTTAGCATGAATTTGGCTACTTCTTCACGAGACATAGGTGTGTCATCATCTTTGTAATTTGTGGTTGAATGATTTCCACCACAATTGTTGCAAGATTCACATTTTTCTTTCATTTCTTTATACTGAGCATCCATTTTGATGGCCATGGCATCCATTCTGGCCATAATTTTGTTAGTTTCAGAAATACTACTACCTTCATCGACGAAAGCAACAGTTTTGCGAAGAGTAGTTTTTTATTTTTGGTTTTTTGCCCAATCATGTTTAAGTAAGACTTTGTCTTCGAGTAATTGGTAGGCTTGATTTGGAGTTTTGTACAGAAAAATTCCTCCAGCAGCATTTAAGGCTTCTTGAGTACTCTCGTCAAGTCCATGGTAAAAGATTTTGAGTATGTTTCCTTTACTTAGACCATGTCCATGACAATTCTTGAGCATTTCTTTCATTCGTAACTGATGAGTGCTCAAACACTCATCATTTTTGGTCAAATCTGAACTGCAAAACATACAAAAACACTCAGAAATGCATCAAAATACTTAAAATATTTCAAAATTGTGTTTTATATGTTTTAGATGCAAAATGAGCAAAAACAGATGAAAAACGTACAAAGTTTGCAAAATTGGCAGTTTCAGTCCCCCAACTTTCATAAAATTACAAAACTAGTCCCTGGAAATTCAAAATATGGAAAATTATCACCAAAGGTCCTTTTGAAATCATAAGTTGTCATATTTAGTCCTTTGGTGAAAAATCTAAAAAGTTTTGGAAATTTACAGTTTTGGTCCCTGGAGTTTCAGTAATTGACAGAATTGGTCCCTGGTGGAAAATTTTTGAAAGAAAAATCATTTTTGGTCCTGGAAAATCATAAATTATCAAAAATGGACCTTGGGAGGAAAGTTTCAGGAAATGTCATGTTTGGTCCCTTAAGTTTGAAAATTGACACGTTTGATCCCCGGGAATTTTAAAAATGGGAAATATAATTTATGGTCCTTGGGTTATTTTGAAGTTGGCAACTTTGGTCCTTATTACATATTTGGGGGAATTACATTTTCAGTCTACATCTTTAGCCAAATTACAACTTTGGTCCTTGTGGTATTTCAAAGTTACAACCAAACGGACCCTTGTTTATTATTTACACCAAACAAACAAACCCAAAGCAAACACAGCCCACCCAACACTATCCTCAGGCCCATCACCATTTTCAGCCCAACACCCAAAATAAAACCCCCGGTCAAACCCTTCGTTGACTCACCCCTAACCTCCCCCACTTCCCTGCTAAACCACTGCAACACTTCACCTCAACCTTACCTCCATCTCACCAACACCACTTCATGTCCCCTCCACTAACAAATACCCCCAAACTCCAATTAATGCTCACAAATCCCTCACAAGCAAACCCCAACTGCCAAAACTAAACTTCCCGCCAAAAAGATAATTCAAGGGTGGGGATCAAATGAAGATATCCAAGGGTCAATTCTGAAGTGGGAAATGTTCCAGTGGGTCCCACAAACCCTAGAAGCTCTTATAAGTCGAAAAAAGAAGCAGAAGAAAGGGAGAGTAGGTTATTAGTGTAGCTTTAAGTTCGTTTTCATGTAATTTTTAATTCTAGTTTCATTTTAGCCTTTAAAACCTAGTTGTAACTTCTCAGTTTGCTGTTCAAAAGTTGAATTCAAGCCTTAAGTATTGTTGAAATTGCAATTCCATCTAAATTAGAATTTACCTATTAATTTTTTAGTAATGTTCTGAGAATGGTTGTTTAAGCTTTCACACACTTTTGTTTCTGTCTCATGAATCCCAAAAAAGCTTAATGTATACATATACCATGGTTGTTGCTGCTCTTGCTCTAAAAATTTCAATAAGTCAACGAAAGTCAACTGTATTAAATTTAAGAGGAGAATGGTGATAAAGATGTGAGATCTTGGTTTCCAGGGGTTGTTTGGGTTTATTTAAAAAGTTAAACTTTGTTGAAATGCATCTCTCTTCAGCCAAAGTTGCTTTGTAAGTTTCAAATTCCAATTTTAGCATAATTTCTGTAATCTTTACTTATTAGCTTTTTATTGCTTAGGTTTGTGTTTATTTATGTTATTCAGTGTTTGGTCATCATGTTTGAATGATTTATTGTTAATTAAGATCAGCTTGTTTGATAGATCTCAGTAGTTGTCTTGATTTAGTGTTTCACAGTCAAATTTGTATACCTCAGTTAATCCTCTTAAAGTAGTCATCTCTGCAACATTTTAGTTTAAATATCTCTAATATAACTTAATGAGTCTTACTGCATCAATAGTTTAGTTTAAATCTAATGTAAACAAGAAAATATCACATAACAGGTTAGTTAATAGGGTGTTTGGATCAGTGGTTTCAAATTCTATGATCTATGTTTCTGGTGTTTCCAATGATTAGAAAACCTCACATTAGGTCTAATTAACTTAGTTTAGGCAAAAATAACATGGTTCCAATAGCCAAAGTCAAAATCTCACCCATTGTCCCATAGCAGTTCCACTTATGGAACTGTTGAGTCCAAATTCACCAAAACCCTTTCATTAGTTGTTGTTTCAACTTAATGTGGTCCTAATCCAAGTCAATTCATCATCATTTGCAGTCTAGACCCATTAGAAATCCATTTAAGTCAATGTACCAAGTTTTCATCAAAAAGTCAAAGTTTGAGTTTTTCAGCTTTTTCCAAAACTTCAAAGAATTTTATTGCTTTTTGTATTTGCTTTCAGAGCTTGAAACTTGTTCCCATGTAAAGTCCCCCAGCTCTACTTTCATTTCCCACATTCCTTTTATTTTTTCAAATTTTATGTTGGGCCCCACTTAGCCCCAAAGTCAGTTGCAGGGGGAGTGTCTCCCATGCATCAGCAGCAACACCACCCACCACCACCACTTTGGTGGTGGTTTCTGTCCTCCACAGTGGTCTTACAACCCCCCTCTTAGGTTCTTACAACCCCCCTCCTACCATACTTCTAGGTTTGACCAATGGTTTGAGCTAGAAACCTGTGGACCCCACCTGAATCTAGCCTTCAAGTCTGTCCCAATTTTCAGTCCTCAATCAAGAATCCAGTGCTTATTGTTAGCTTAATTGCTTATTTTGTGGTCCACTTTTGCTTTTTCTGGCTCAAACATGTTCCCTCAACTAGTTTAAACCCGAATCATCCATAGTGGGTCCCACTTAAGCCCATTTTAGCTTATTTTCATCCTTGGTCAAACAAAGTCAACTGTTTGCCTTATTGTGTTCCATAGTGCTTATTTTCAATCTATAAAAAAGTTGTTTTTACAAAAGTTTGTTGTTTTTAGGTGTAAATTAGTTTTTAAAAAGAAAAATCAATTTAATTTTAAGTGATAGTTTCTATTTAATGTAATTTAATTTTAATTTTCATTTTTAAATTTTTATTAAGTACTTAGCTTTTTTATATTTTTCTTAAATTCCTCTTATATTAAAGTATTTATAGTAATTTTCTCAGATTTTTATTGTATCATTTAGTATTTATTAGAATTAATCTTAGTTTTATTAATTATTAATTAATAATTAGTTTTAAATAGCATAATTAGTTTTTATTAAGTAAAACCTAGTTTTTATATTTTTTCTAGCTTTTATATAATGTAAAATAATTTTAGAAATTTTCTTATAATTTTTACTGTTCATTTTCTATTTTTCTTAATTTAAAATAGTTTAATTAGGTAATTAGTAATTAATTAATAGAAAAATCACAAAAAGACAAAAATACTTATTTTTAATTTTAAAATTAGTTTTTAGTTATTTTATAATTTTAGAAATTTTATTTTCACTTTTCTAGTATTTAAATAATATTATATTGTATTTAAGTGTTTTAAATATTAATAATTAGTATTAATTAGTATTTAATTAATATTAAATAATTAATTAGTGTAAAAATTTATTTTTCTAAAAATTTTCTTTTATCTTTCAGTTTGTAAAAAAGTCATTTTCACCCCCTGTGGGTTTTCAGATTTCAGTTTTTACGTTTTATCTTGTACGTTCGCGTTATTTAAAACGTAAACGTACGCGTTTTTAGATTTCAAGCGTTTTTAGGTGTCTAACTTTCACGTAATCATCTTTATAGCTTGTTTAAGCTATTTCTTCGTATATTCCTTAGTTTAATCAATCACAAACCCCTTTTCCATCCAAATTCACCCGATCACATACCCGTTTGAATACAATCCACACCTCGTCGGGACATAACGACCCGGGGAAACATTATATTCCGCGGAGCATTGAGCCTAAGGAGTTTGACTTGTTTGACCACATCCGTGGTTGACTTTAGTTGACTGCTTCTGCCTCAATCAATGTTTCTCGATCTTGTTGGGAAAAAGCACGGATTTCACCGAGTAGTCGGTCAAATAAGGCTGGGGGAAAGAATCGACTTATAAAGGTAGTGTGAAGTTCATCCCATGTTGCTATGGTTCCTTCGTCAAGTTCATCTAACCAGGTTTTAGCTTCTCCGGTTAGGGATAATGGAAACATCATGAGCCGGAAAACTTAATTTTTGGTTTCTCCGTATCTAAACATTTCACATATTCCAATGAACTCATGGATGTGTTTGTGTGGATCAGTTTGTTTCTACCATCGAATTGATTTCCTTTGACAAAGGTTAGATGGTTTCCTTTGATGGTAAATTCATTTGCAGTTATGGGTAAAGTTATCGCAGGACCAGGAGTAGGATCAACGGTTCGCTTATTAGCCCACATTGGTTCATTGTCAGTTTCATCCATTGGATCGTGAAGATGGATGAGCTTGATAAAGAATTGATAAAGAGAAAGATCGTCAACAGATGGAACTATCTCTTTAGGAACTTCATGTCTTAAGTCTTTTTGTGAAATTGGAACTCATTTGTTTCGTCTACGTCTTCGGTTTATGGTACGTTCAAGTTCAGGTAAAGGACTGGCAAGTTTTGTGTTGGATGATCGTGTGACCATCCAAAGGATTTATAATGTTTTTGAACAACTGAAATTTAATTCGGATGAATTAATTTTCAACCGAGGTGATAAGTACGGCGAACTAAGGTGTAAAGTACGGCGTACTTCTGGGTAAAAAGTTTTGAATTTGAAATTTTCCAGAAAAGCGGCGCTCTTTGAAAAAGATCGTCGTGATCGTGGTGCAAAAGCGGCGGTTTTAGGAGAAAACCAGCGGTTATATAGAACAGAATAGATGATATTCGAAATGTAAACACATAAATGCAATCTAAATACAACTAATATAATCAAACAATTAATAATAGAGCAAGTGCTAGTCCCCGGCAGCGGCGCCAAAAACTTTGATGTGTTTCGAAAGCTTTAAATTTATAATAACTAATTTTACCAATTCTCTTAGTTCAAAACACACGGGTAAAAGTATAACCCTCGTTTATAGTAAAGAGTTTTGGTAAGACCAAGTCGTTCCACAGGGACTGAGATTGCTCTTAGATATCAATTAACTAATCAAGATGACTTAGAAAGCTTATGCAAATATTTTACTGTAAAATTCAAGTATGAGACAATTATGATTACTTGGATAGTTGCTATAACTCGACGATGGTATATGATAATGATCTCAGAGGTGTAGTATGTTCAACAAATGATTAATTGTTTTCGTCAAAATAACGTTTCATAAGTTAACAGTTGTGATTCGAGATTTATGCTTGCTACTTCTTAAACAAGTGTAACCAAGTATAAGAACTAGTTGCAACGTTTAAAACTTTACTGTTTATGTCAATACAAAAGCGATTTCTCCTTCAATTGATCAACACACATAGACATATGTTGAAAACCATAAAATACTATTTGAATCTTTCGACCGTTTCCAACTAGTAATTATAATCAAAGAGATAAACAATAGTGCTAAGCTTAGAATACAGCAAGGTCTCAACATAAACAAGAAATCAACAAGAGATCATAACCATAACTTGTTAGACCCGTTTCCCGAGTACTTGGACCCTACCTTAGATGAGATGGACTAAGGACCTTACGTGATTGGTTAGTCAACGAATGTTTCATAATAGTTAAACCCGATAGTCAATCTTGTGATCAAAGAACATATTATAAGGTTATGGAAGTATTGTGTGGCATAAATATAAGGAGATAGACTTCAAGGACTAAAGTTGTGATAACTGTTAAATGTGCTATAAGTTATATGTGGCCAAGTATAAGAAAAGAGACTAGAAGGACTATTCTTGCCATAAGCCCAAACTTGTGCCTAGATAATTATATCCAGGGAATTCTAGATAATTCCTTATTATTCTAGGTGTGTTTGTGAATCCGGTTATAAGAAAATAGAGGGAAAAGAGAAAAGAGGAATGGCGCTTGGATGATGAAGTGATTAAGGAGATGAGTTCCTTGTTAAGGATTAAGTCATAGCAATGATCATCCCAAGTAAGTAATCTTCTTATCTTGATGTTAATGAGGTTAAGGTTTATGATTGAAGAGGGTTTTCATCATATGATCAAAGTATGATCATATGATGATATAGAAAGGAAGATGAGTATGTTTAAATGGGTTATGTAAACCCTTGATAATGGTATTGACTTATTATGTTAGGTCTCAATTTCAATTAAGAAGAATGACGATGATGGTAAGAGGTTGATGATGATGATGGTGATGGAAGATGATGATGAATGATAATAATGATGATGATGTCCTTATTAGGCTTAGCTTGGAGCTAAGGTAAGTAAACCGGTATAATGTAAAGTTATAATGATTTCTATGTATTTATGTGGCTTAATGTATTAAGGTTTATGTTTGGTTAGTATAATGATATTTATATGTAAGAGGATATAAGGTTAGCTAGGATTAGTCAAGAGTGGAATAAGGGATAAGGAAGGTTAAGGCTTTAAGAGGTCAAGGTATGTGATTATGTTAATGTTGTTTTGGATTAATGGTTGTATAATGTGTAATGCATTGAACGAAGTATAATGTTAAGTTATACCCGTGTTACTTACTAAGCATTCGTGCTTACGGTTTAATGTTGTAGGCTAAGGTATTAATGCTATGGCGTGGATTAATGAAAGGATTGGTTATGCGAACGTAGAAGGATTTGGGTAAGAAAGTAGGAGCTTAGGTAGATACCGAGCTCTATGTTGATGTTGTACCCCCGTTGGTCCTTTAATGATTTGTAAAGTGTAGTCGAGTGTCAAAACGTATGTCAATGTTGTCATAATGATTGGGTGGTCTAACGGAGAGTCAATGTATGTTTATGTGTTTATGGGTAAAGTTAAAGGAGTGTTTGGTATAAGTGCAAAAATACCCATTTTGGGTTGTTAACGGGTCATGCGTGTATGAGACATATTAAGGATGTTAAATAATGTAAGTTGGTTAAGTATGGGGTGTAATGAACGTGGATTAAGTGGTTTGGAGTGTAATGGGTCATAATGGGTTTATTGCATAACCCGTGAAATTGTACATCTTGGTTCTGAGATTGTGCATCTTAGGTCTGGGTTGTGCAGCTGATTTTGTTCATCTTGGTTATAAATGTGGGTTTTGGCAGATTTTGTCGGTTTTGTTTATTTTGTAGAAAATGAATCGTAAGTTGTTAGAAGTTGTGCCACAAGTCATTATAAAGGTAATTGAGTCTAGTTTCATTTAAAAGTGGTTTCAAGGCCTGAATGTTTATAGATTTTTGTCAATGGTCAAAAGAGTAACAGAATGTCCATTAAAGTCAAGCGTTTTCGCTCGTAAAGTTTTAATTTTCAGTCAAAGCGGGCACGGGGTGTTACATAACCAAACACTTTATTATATTAACATATCCAAGCAATCATAAGGAGTTTGAGATAAGATCGGCGCACATTTACTAGGAGATAAACAACAGCGGGCTTCAATAAATTACTTGGTGCCAAAGGGTCATTAATAGGACAGAAGGCCGGCGCACAATTAGGATAAGATCGCCGTGCTTTACTTATTTGACTTAGGATGATGTAGGGCTTCATATGTCCCTGTAACCGGCGCACTTTGAGATAAGATCGGCGCACATTTACTAGGATAGGCTTCAATATGAGATTATCTTTGGAAGTGACCACTTTGCCTTGATTCTTGAAGTTCTTTGTCTGTCGGACCTGAAATGTATTTTCATGCATTTAAGTATCGAAAGTCCTTATAAATCATATAGAAACTAACAAATAACGCTATATAAAATATGTATAATTCGAGCGTCATCAATACTCAATAAAATAAATTAACTCCTAAGACAGTAGTTAGTGAAATAATTTTGGGTCAGTTAGTAATTTTGGTAATGAAAAAGTTCATGTAAAAACTCGCATAATTACTACTTGTACTTATATCACAATTACAAAACATTAAAACACAGGCAAATCCTTATATGTCCGTATAACTTTATAATAAATTTAATTCATGTGTAAAATTCGTGTTTTACGGTACTTATAACTAGTCATAACACAAAACCAAAATGTTAAGAATCATGTAAGTTCTCGAATCCAACTGCTCCCAGATATAATTCAATCCAAGTTTTATCAAGGGTAGAAGTCGGACTTGAAGACATAATATTATTCTAAACACAATACCCTCCGTATACAAATAATACAATACCATATATAAGCCGTCGACATTTCTCTTCTTTAATCAATGTGAGATTGAGTGTTCGAAGATTATTTTCAAAAAAAAGAGTACAAAACTCTTTTTTAATCAACATGAGATTGAGTGTTATAAGATTATTAAAAAAAACAAAATAAGTAAAAAATAAAAACTCGTATTATATTTCAACGAGTATGCAAATTGCGTGGGCTTTTCATCTTAGTCTACAAATCATGAGCCAAGTTGGTAATTATAAACACACGTACTGACATACATGCCTAAAGTGACCAACATTAGATTTTGTAATGCAAGCTTTATTATGTTATGCACACAAGATATCATCATAAGTAGACATTTTCATTACTCGTTTTTTAACTTGCCACATAAAAAATTGATCGAGACAACAGATGAAAAGAATGTGTCGCGGCTAAAAGTTATTTAATCATCGTCGTTAACTGATCATATAATTGTGTTATATAATTATGATATTAGAGCTTATTCTGACTACTTTTTCTTAATCTATTTTGTGTGATAATATATTTTCAAATATGATCATATATAAACATATACATGTAGAGAAGAAAAAAAAAGTAGGAAAACAAGAAAACAATACTAAGAGATGGAGTAATATTTTCTATAGATTATGTACATGTACCGTAAACTAATGAAGTTAACCATACATAATAATCCAAATAGTACTAAGAAATTATAAGATTTTTTTTAAATACAATCTAAAAGCTGGTTCTAAATCTTCTAAGCATCTGAAAGCCTGTTTAGAAAGTCATGAGGTAGTGTCTGAAATTTGAATATCTTCTTCTTCGCCTATTTCAATTTCATCGCCATTTCTGTAAGCGAACCACTTCTTTTGTTTGCAAAATTTCATCAAGAAGTACCACATGATAACGCCTATAGTCATCAAGCCGCTAATCAACAAAACTATCTTCTTAGCTGTGACCATAAACAAAACCAAAAACGCCGAACCATGCAAATGACCACGAGTGACTTCACACCGAGTGGAATTTTATATGGCCTTTTCATATTAGGATGCTTGACCCTAAGCCTTATAATAGTCGCGTACTCTAGTAACATACTTAGACTATATATAAAGTTTGAGGACGATATGATGTTTGTAAATTGCATAAAGGAAAAACCGATGGTAATCACATAAAAGACCAAAATCCCAGCCCATGGAGTACCGAACTTCTTTGCTCGTGCTTCAAAAAACTTTGGTAAGTACCCTGATGCAGCCTGACCCAAAATAAGAACAACTTCCCAGTAACGCCAAGTATAAGCCCATAGCTGAAAGAGCCGCCCCGATGTTGGTCAAAATCTTTAACCACGTACCCCCAACTGACTTAGCCGCTATTGCCATATAACCCGTATCCCATTGCTTTTGAGCAAGTTCAATAGCGCCCATGACCACCATAAGTGGGACAACGTACGCAAGACATGTCAACAACACTGCAAATAATAATGCCCTAGGAAATGTTTTCTTAGGTTTTTCGACCTCACCAGCCATAGTACTAACAGTGTCCTAAAAATTTAAGTTCCAAAAAGGGTATTAAGTACAAACTCCAATATTTTTTAACATCCTTTTGTCCCATACTTAACCACCTATGTGGCTATATATGTGGGATCGCCATAGCGGATATTATACCAAACGGGGCTAATGACACAACTCCTAAAACAATCAAGGCGTAGCCCACAATATCTATTCCAGTAAAGCATATAAACGCAATTACCGAATTCAAGATAAAAATAGCTAATAATCGAGGCAAACCATCTTCGAAAATCGGGAATAGTTTTTATAAGTAAGCAACACAAAGAATAGGGAATGTAGAAAGATTAATAACACTAGTAAGAATTTCCATGAACCCATTAAGGACCCCCAAAACGGCTCGAATGCCTTATGAGTCCATATGATGTATCCACCATTACCTGGTAACGAGGTCGAGAGTTCTGCTGTGATGAGTGCCTCAGGGACGCACCATATTAATGGAAAGATTGAAAAGCCAAGAATCGCGAATAATGGGCTTAACAACTGGTTCTTCCCCATAAGGACTTCTCGCGACTTCGAAGTATATGATAAATATTAAGGGAATAAGAGTGAGTTTCTTACGGTGTTTTGATATGCTCGTTGTTACTGGATTTGTGACGGGCAAAGTATCAACTTCGATAGACAGTGGTGGATTAGTCGACATAGCAAGGGTAGTTTACACGCACGAATGTTTTTTTGTTCGATCGAGAGATCAGTAGATTTGTTGCATGAAAGTGTTATGTTTGCATGGTACCTAGTATTTATAAGAGTCGTTTGGTGGTTGATACATGTGAAATTTGAGTTCGTAACAAATAGCACTTGATTATTTAGTAAATATCCATTAAGAATATATTTGGATACGTCTAATCCTAAGTGGATATATACTTCAAGTTTATCAAATTTATATATCCTTTTATGCTATCTCGTTATGTAAAAAAGATGAATTTAAATAAACAATAATTAAGTATTCCTGCATACATTTCCTACCTTATCTAAAGTTCTATTGGTGGTAAAAATAATTGGTTTTGAATAAAATTTCTCGGAGTAATTTGATCAGCCAACGCATATTTATGAACGATATGTACGTATGTCAAAGGTATGGCACTTTGATCACATTGAAGTGCTTATCATCAAATTGAGATTATTAAATTTATAAATAGTAATAATATTAACTTTTGGCTATAATATTTTTGGGGTATAATTGTGTATAATTTGGCCTAACATATGTTTCGAAGTATTCTTTTTTATTGTCATTGATTAAATTTATGTTTGTATATTTAGCCCACACTTAAAAATTAAATAACGGCCGTGTAACTAATTATTATGACATATCTTATATTATAATGGATTTAAGTTGACATTTGCAAATACTTAATATGTGTGTTATTTGTAAATGATTTTAATAACTTTTGAAATGAGTTTTTATATTACAAATATTATACAAATTAAAACTGAAGCATCATTAATATTATAAATGAGAAAATGTTCACTTATCTCAAAGTCATGTAATACTAAGTAAGTCACTCATACAGTTTTCAATATTTTCATATATTGATTCACTTTTAAAAAAATAAGCATAAAAATTTATTTATCATTAAACTCATTTTAATCGCATTATATAAAGCTTTTCACGTTAAATTTTCTAAATTAAAATACTTAATTTGTTTTAAAGTGAATTAAAAAATTGATACTTGTCATATTTTGATATCAATGCTTAGCTAAAGGTGAAATGCTTACATTTTTCTTATTGGTTTACGTGACTTAAAAATAATGCAAAGATTGGAAATATTGTAATATTATACTCACTTTAATCATACTATATATACTCATTTTATGGCAAACTTTTTAAAATATTAGAGGGTTTACCTATTTAGGAAGATTCTATAACAATGTTAATATGTTATGGGGTTTTATGAAAATGATGTATAGTCTTAGCGGGTTTTGATAAAACTGTATGATTTTTTTTTTATAGATTAGGGAGTTTAATAATAATAATAATAATAATAATAATAATAATAATAATAATAATAATAATATAATAATAAATAATTTCTCTCGTCAATTTAAGGAGACTTTTTGAAAGTATTTATATATTATGGTTTTTATGACATGTCTTATATCCGAATGGTTTTTCTTTATGATAAAATTATGAAAATGTTTACAAATTTGAGTATTTTATAAACATGTTTGTAGTCTAAGGATTTTATTTATTTATTTAATAATAATAATAATAACAACAACAACAACAACAACAACAACAACAACAACAACAATAATAATAATAATAATAAATAATTTCTCTCGTCAATTTAAGGAGACTTTTTGAAAGTATTTATATATTATGGTTTTTATGACATGTCTTATATCCGAATGGTTTTTCTTTATGATAAAATTATGAAAATGTTTACAAATTTGAGTATTTTATAAACATGTTTGTAGTCTAAGGATTTTATTTATTTAATTTTTATTTTTTTTAGTGAAAATATTTATACGTTGGTGTTTTATGAATTTTTTTTGAGGATGTTCATAAATTTAAGGGTTTAATAAAAATGTTTTACAGCTTAAGGGGGTATATACAATAATACTTGTAAGTTAGGGGTTTTATGCGAACGTTTTATAGTTTAAGGGGTTTTTAAAAAATGTAATGAGTAGTAAATTTACTATTCATAATTTTCCATAAATGTATATGAAAACGTTTTGAGAATGTTTATAAATTTGAAAGTTTAATAAAAATGTTTGATAACGTAAAAGGGTTTTATGAAAATATTTATACGTTAAGGGGTCTTATGAAGACGTTTTATAGGTTTTTATTTATTTATTATTTTTTTATTTATTTTATCTATTATTTTTATTTTTTTTAAATTAGAGTGAATAGTAAATTTACTATTCGTAATATCTCATAAATACATATATTGTTAATGTTAATGTTAATGTTAATGTGAAGATTACATGTTTTGCCGATCTAGTACTCGTACTATTTTGTGTCTCACTTACTGTAACGTACTTTCATGTTGTTAACAAATCTACCCAACCAAACTTGTTTTACCGGCACCAAATTTTTTTGGCCACATAAGCAGCCACGTTGGATTTCCACTAAGATATACTTTCATGTTTCGTTCATGTGGTTTTCCGGGTGTAACGAAAATTGTCCTTAGACTTTCTTTTTCTAGGATCTTCGTTCGTTTTTATGCATTTTCGTCCGTTTTTATACGTTTTATGCGTTTTCGTCCATTTTTATATGTTTTCTTACGTTTTCATACGTTTCTATTGTTTTTATTCGCTTTTATCCGTTTCTATACATTTTGTCTATCTTTATAAGTTTTCTAATGTTTTCATACTTTTCTATCCGTTTTTATATGATTTTTGTACGTTTTTATGTGTTTTCGTATGTTTTTGTACGTTTTGTATGTTTTTATGCGTTTTCATGCGTTTGGTACGTTTTTATACTTTCTAGTTTGTTTTATGCGTTTTTATCCGTTTTCATACGTATTAAAACGTACACAAATATAAGAAAATAGACAAAAACGTATAAAACGGATGAAAATGTATAAAAATGGATAATAACGTATAAAAACGGATAAAAGTGTATGAAAACGTAAAAAAACATATGAGAACATAAGAAAACTTATAACAACAAATTAAAACGTGTAAAAACGGACGAAAACGTGTAAAAACAGACGAAAACGTATAATATCGGACGAAAACGGATAAAAACAAAACAAATTGTAAGAAAACGTATAAAAACGGCTGAAAACATATAAAAATGGATGAAAACGTATAAAAACAGACGAAATGTATAAATATGAAAGAAAATGTAAGAAAACATAACCATAAGAAAACGTACGAAAACATATAAAAATGTAAGAAAAACGTACAAAACGTATAAAAACGGATGAAAACGTAAGAAAAACACAAAAAATTGTATAAAAACGAGAAAAAGTAAAAAAACATATAAAAACGGACAGAAACGTAAGAAAACAGGTGAAAACGTAAGAAAACGGGCGAAAACGTACACAAACTTATAACAACATACACAAACGTACAAAAAAGTATGTGGTGTATATATTGTGAGATAGTTAGTTGTGGTTCTAAAATTATTATTATTATTATTTTTTTAAAAGGACTGTCAATGCAACATAAATCCACTAGGGACATTAGATGCAATTTGGGACATACTAGAAGGATGATCCATGCAATTTACTCAAGTATTAAATATGCCACGTAGGTATTTTTTCGGTTTTCATACTTTTTAACCGGTAGCCGGTAACTTGTTGCTAGATTGGAACAAAAAATGAAAGTACGTTACCTTAAGTGGGACACAAAATAGTACGCGTACTAGATCGGTACATTTGAAAAAGTACGTTGCTATTGTACGACAAAAAAAAAAAAAAAAAAAAAAAAAAAAAAAAAAAAAAAAAAACCCCTAGAAAATAAGTTTTGAAAAAAGAAAGTATAAACAGTAGAGTGCTAAACGTAAATAGCGAAGTTTGACAAGACTTTAGTTTTACTTTTCTATTATAAAATGGGTGATTTATATAAACACCCCTACCTTCTATATAAACACCCTCCATTTATAATTTTGCTCGACCGTACGACTGGGGTATTTGTATAAGAGATTTAGTACTTTCGGGGTCTTGTTATAGGAGGACCCAAAATGTATAGTAGCACAATTTCCCACCACATGAAAGGGTTCATTTACAACAAACTTGCATTTGGTGTAACAGATGGTTGGACAACGCGTCATCCCCTTAATTACACGGTATATGCTAAAACACAACCCTCACTACGAGGGACGAAAGTAGGTAATAAAGTGATCGGGTACACTTAGAATAAACTAAACAATACTACAAACACAATTTTCAGAACCAGGTGTATTTAAGAAAATTGATTTTTTTCAACAAAATTAACACCACACCACAAAAATTCATGAGTGTTCTGGGACTTTCTAAGACCCACCCTAGTTCCGTCATTGCCTACCACATTATCAACTGAGTTTTTGCACAACTCAATCGTATGCAGAAACTACTTTTTTATTTTTGTAATTTATGCTTGTAAGTGTATTGTGAGATATATTTGTGTTTAATTAGAATATGTTTGGATAATAATCTTATTACAACTGTTTAATTATCAAACTGATAAAAAAAAAAAAAAAAAAAAAAAAAAAAAAAAACTGACGTGACGCTATGTTAACATATCTCCGGTGCACCTGATATTTATAAAAGCTTAAAACTCTAGACAAGTGTCGGTTTAACATAGCAAAGTATAAATAAACACCAAGAGCAGCAACAAATTTCATGCCATTTCATTTTCCATAAAGAAAAACCCACATTATTATTTTATTCCATCTCATTCCAATAAAAAATCGCCAGCGTGAGAAAACCAAACTGCCAAATCCAAAAAACCAAAACCAAAAATAAAAAAATTAAAAAAACCAACCCCACTTTATCACCAACAACGATCCAAAATTCACCCCCAAAATTAAAAAAAACCCTAGCCCCCTTTTATTCACCCCCAAATTCACCCCTTAACCCACCCAATCAATCACAATCACTCAAATCAATCATCACCACAGATCTTATCCCCCCTTCAATTTCACTTTCCCAAAAAAAAAAAAAAAAAAATTAGGGCTAAAAAAATTAGGGTTTGTAAAAATTAGGGCAAAATGGCATGACTAACGGAAAATGTCGGAAAATGATGGGTAGAAGTGCCAACGGTGGTTGCGGCACTGAAGAACAACACTTTTTGCCTAATTCTAGGGTTTCGAATCCCAATTTACCATTACTGGATAATACTAGTGAAAATAGTGGTATCGATTTATATGCGCAGGCGTGTAAGGCGTTAGCGACTGTTTCGCCTTTCGATTTAGACGATGGCGAGAAAAATAGTGGTAGCGGTGTGTTGCCTGCTAGTTTAGCTGGTTGTGTAGCGAAAAGTGGTTCGGATAGTCATAAGCGGCGTAAGAAGTCGTCTTTGTCGCATTTAAGTGGTTCGGATAGTGCGCATAATAATAATAGTAATAATAATATTAAGAAGAAGAAGAATTATTTGGCGAAGGATAAGAAAGGGAAGAGTAGTATTTGGTACGAGACTGAGGGTTATTTTAGGGAAGTGAGTGTGGACGATGTCGAGCGGTTACGTGAAGTCGTGTCGTTTAGTACTGATTATAAGTTTGTTACGATTCCGGCTCCGTGTAGTAGAATTAATGTGAATGAAAAAACGATTGTTACGAATGATGTGAGTCGAAATAAGTTTGGTACGAATGTGACGACGTATCGTAGAAATGACGCGAATGGTACGAATAATGTGGACGGTTTGATAAATGATACGAAGGATGATAAGGAGTTGATGGAAGTAGATGTAGTTGTTATAAAAAACGAACGAGAAGATAATAATGATACGAAGGATAGTATTGTTTCGTGTGTACCGCAGACGTCTAGTGGAGTAGAGTGGTTGTTAGGTTCGAGGAATAAATTTTATTTGACAACCGAGCGTCCGACTAAGAAACGGAAACTGTTGGGAGGGGACGCGGGTTTGGAGAAGCTTTTAGTTGTTCGTCCGGTAAGAGACCAAGGGCCGTCTACGTGCTGTCATTATTGTAGTTTAGGGGATACCGGGAATCAGTTGAATAGATTGATTGTTTGTACGCGTTGTGGTGTTGCTGTGCATCAGAGATGTTACGGTGTGCAGCAGGACGATGAAACAGGTCGTTGGTTGTGTTCGTGGTGTAAGGTGAAGGGAGAGGGGGATGAAGGTATTGACGGGAATTGTGTGCTTTGCCCGCAGAAGGGTGGTGCATTAAAGCCTGTGCGGAAACGAGGTGTGGGGAATGATGAAGGTGGTGTCGTTGAGTTTGCTCATTTGTTTTGTTGTCAGTGGATGCCTGAGGTTTATATTGAGGATACGAAAAGCATGGAACCGATTATGAACGTCGAGGGTATTAAGGAGTTGCCGAAGAAGTTGGTTTGTTATCTGTGCAAGATTAGAAGTGGTGCTTGTGTTCGTTGCAGCTCTGGTATGTTGTTACATAAGTTTCAATTTTTTTTATTGATGGTTCAATAGTACATTATATCATCCACTGTTGCTATGAACACATAATCTCTAGATAGTTTCATATTAGTAAGCTTTAGTGTTAGATCCAAACAAATGTCGTATACTTCATGTTTCTACCTGTTCTATGTACATTTACCTATACTGTTATATGAAATGAAGGGAATAATACTTGATTGACTGTATCTTAAAGTCTTTTAGGCTAATCCGGTTTATTCATCTACCTTGAAGCTAGGCTACTAGGAGCTAGCCTGTCCTTTTTAATTGGTTGGAAGTATTTGCATATCTGCAAATGTTTTGTTATAGAGTTTTAACCTAGAACATGTCTCGATGTTGTTAAATGAACTGTTCCTGTGAAAGTGATGCTACAGTAGTTTTTGATGAGGAGTTGAGTGCATGCTGTTGTTTGTGAATATCTAGTTATGGAATATGGTATTTGAATGTGATAAAAGAGGGGCAGAGAATAGAAACCACTGATTATACAAAACAATACCAAATAAAGCGTGTCATTTTCATCCAAACTTCCTTGTTACATTATTCAAGCAGTTTAGGTTGCATGTTTTCTCGAATGGTAGGTTACAGTCCAAAATTTTGCAAATCCCAAAACATCAATATGGTGCTTTTGCAATCATTTTGTGTTTATAGGTATTTTAGTATACTTTTGTTAGCGACTAAAATGAAGTCCAAACTTCTAGTTTATCCAGGTTTCAGAGTTGATCTAGTTTAGTTTGACAGGCAGTATGAGCCCTTTTAGGTGGTAAAGCTCTTTAACCCAGGAACATTGCACTCCTTTATCAGTTGAGTTCTACCACAAAGTAATCTATAATAGAGAATCAGTATTGTTAAATAATCTTGGGCATAAATTTAGCACTAGTAATGTATCAAGTCACTACAGAAGCGAAAGATTTTTCAAGGAGAAGAGGATGGTTTAACGTGATTTTACTTTCTTAAATTTCTTATTGATGTCTTCTTTTGAATATGTCTTAAATTTTGAATAACCAGCCCATTGATTAAGTGGGGTGAACTTGCAGCCAACTGGAAATACAGAAACAATTCTGGCTTAGTATTTTTGTACTGTTTGAAGGCCGAACATATCATTAAAAGTTATAGCTCCACTCATAACAATAAATTAAATGACTTCAATTAAGTAGCAATCTGAGATTTTTCATTATTTCTTGTTTCTGGGTAAAGGGTTACCCCGGTAAAGTAATTTTTCATTATTTCTTGATACACAACTTCAATGTAAATTGCATTTATGACCGATTCACCAAGTCTAACATAAGTACCGTGACAACTAACTTATGATGAATGATTGTCCTCAAGGTGCTATTTTTATTGGCCACTTAGCTTTCATGAGCAGATCAGTGACTGATCTGCTTGTGAGGATGGGTAGCTGACCATCTCAAGTAGGAACTCTTGACTGGATGAACATGTACTTTTCTTTAGCTGAAGTGCCATCAGAGGCGTCACTGTTTGCAGATTCTGTAATTAATTCATTATAAGCAACTGCTAGGGTTTCAAGAATTGCAAATTCAGTTTTCTCTGTTTTTGGAACATTTATATCATACATTATTCCTGTGGATCTCAATCATCACTTTTATGTAGTATCCTAGGTTTGGCTGTTCATTGCTCTACTGTGAATTGTTGAATGTTGTGAAGAGTGTAGCACTCTGCAGCTCTCCCATTACTTGAATGTCTGCTCAAAACGGGAATCTAACCCTAACGGTTTTCGATATATATATATATATATATATATATATATATATATATATATATATATATATATATATATATATATATATTTTAAGAATAGTATGCTAATACTACACTGGGGAGTCGAAAATAAGTGAGGGGTGTGGCATTATTGATACCTAGTCTAAATAAAAACACTTATTGCTTTGGCTTCGCGCTATCATGGCATAAACAGACAATATGCTCTGTTTTCTACAAAGCTAATTAAGTGTTATGCATGCATATGCTAGATCGGCTAAAAGCCTATTTACTGATCTAAATGTTATCCTTTGACTGATAAGACGGTGCACTGAAATAAATCAAATGCCAGCATCGTGGGTCTTGCTGAAACTGGTTAGAAGGGAAGTAGATGTAAGTGCATAACAGTCTGCCAAACACAAGATTTGAATTTGCATTTACAATCACACAATTAAACTGACATAAAATAAGTAGCCAACATATTGGCAAGCGAAAGGTAAAAAGAAATTACTAGCATAGTAGTAACATGAACATCTTATGTGTATCGTAGATTTATCTAGTAACAGATTTACGACTGGTATGTAAGTCGTAGGCACAAACAATGTACACTAACATACGTGGGTAACGATCTACGAATACAAATTAGGTGTTGGGTAGATTATTTTGGCAGAGTTCCAAAAACCAAAGTAAAAAACTTGTGTGATTTGCTAAAAATCATTGTTAGTGGAATCCTTGGTAGATAAATAGCCGCTTAGGTGGATTTAAGGAAAGGTGTCTTACAGAGGAACTGTAAGGTGTCTATAACTAAGGGGGAAGTGCATGTGCATGATTTATCATGTACTTCTATGGATGGTAGGCGAGTTTACCTATTTACTAGGTCATTTGCTAGCGCCTTAACATAAAGGCCGTAAAAAGTGTCTGCCTTCTTATTACCAAACAAAGATTTTATTTAGTGAAAGCTTTTATTCCAAAACAAAAATCTAATAGCTCCTAAAAAGCTTCCAAAATGATGCTCCCAAACAGGCCCTAGATTTCTTGCATATGTCAAGGCTGTTATTATCTGTAATTTGGTTCTTTCTTGTAACTGGTGGTTATTTACATGTTTCTAAAAGCTAATTTGAGAGTATTTGGGCGTTAGAGGGACATACTGTACTCCCAGAAACTTGTTAGAATTTCCATGCTTAACGTCATGGCTTTCCTCTGCTTCATATGTAAGAAAAGTTGAAAATGGTCAAAACTTAACCGCAGATCTCTTTCCAGCTCTTTATTAATTTCATATTTTAGCTGGATATCGCGGCGAATTTCTATGCAGAGTCATAATTGCCAATCCGTAAAAAAAAGTTACAGTATTAATCATTGAATATTATTTATGTGTATGTTGTTTTCTGTTCTTTCTTTAGCCGCCTTCTTGGTTTGAAAAACCATGTAATTCCTTTACGGATCTTTTATTAGTTCTTACACCTTCCATTGTGCGAACTATAATTTCTTTTTTTATCTGGATACTTGCATAGGATCTTGTCGAACTTCTTTCCATCCTATATGCGCAAGGGAGGCAAGACAAAGAATGGAAATTTGGGGAAAATTTGGATGCGATGATGTAAGTCCTCTTTCATCAAAACTAGATAGAGTGGTTTTGTTGTTGCAGTTAATTATTAAATGCTGATGTAAAATGCTATAGCTGTTGTGTTTCTTCTTAAACTTGCTAAAAGTATCATGGCGTGTTATTTTTTGCAAATATACTTAGGTTGAGTTGCGGGCTTTTTGCTTAAAGCATTGTGAAACCCAAACAGAGGGCACCCATAAAGGGGAAAACCATGCGGGAGTTGTTTCTTCATCTACCATTCTGGAGCACCGGCCATTGTCTTCTGTGGCAAATAAACCACTCAAGTTAAAGCTTGGCAATGCAACTTTTGAAGATGGGCTGCCAGATACTAGGTCAAACCATAAAACTCAACCAGAAAGCATTGACGGGGCTGCGTTCAAAGGCAGCAGCACTGTCGAAGATGTCAAAGTGTCCGATTCTTCTAATTTTATCCTGCTTCTGAAGAAGGTAGATTCACTAATCCTGAACAACAGTTACTCTAAAATTCCATGTATAACAGTTTTGCCCTAACGTTTTGATTCTGTAGCTGATTGATCGAGGAAAAGTCAATTTGAAAGAAGTGGCCTCAGAGATGAATGTTTCTGCTAATCTGCTGGCATCAAATCTCGCTGTAATGCTATATTTGATAACTCTTATTTAGCATATATCATCTGAATATCTGATAACAAAAACTTTTGGTCTATTGTACTTGCCTATGTCTTTTTCTTATGATCGTATCTTTTGTGGGATTCTTATTCCTCTTGCAGGATGACTGCTTGCCTCCTGACTTGCATGGAAAAATAGCTAAATGGCTTAAAAATCGTACTCATGTTGGTGGGTTGCAGAAAAATCTGAAGCTTAAAGTTATGTCCCCATGCATATCCAAGGTTGATAAAGAATGTGGTGTAGAAAATGGTATTAGAGCATCAGAAAACAATGGTGGAAATTCTCTTGTGAAGTCGGCACCACTTCGGAGAACCAAAACCAATATTAGGATGCTGAAGGAAAACAGTCTTAAATTGTCTCTTAAAAGGAGTTTCGGAGATGATGGAGTTGTGGTGGATGAGGATAAAAATGGTGGTATTGTCCGAGTAGATCGGAACTTACGAAGTGAAGAGTCGTCTCCTGATTCCAAGGAAAAGGTTGTCGCTTAACTATATTATATAATCAACTTTAGCTATATGATTAGCGAGTTCATTGTCTTATGCTTATAATGATAGAAAGTCGGTGGTTTTGATAACTTAACATTATGCTTCGCTTCTTATAACTGAGGAGATTAAAATCGGTGATATGCTAATTAATTAATGGGGAAAATGTGTTTTTGTCTGGAAATGTTTGAGCTAGTAACTAAGATTGACTGTGTGAGTAGTTGTTTGTTGAAGTTCATTGGTCTTGATCACCCTGGGTTGCTTCTTACTTTTCCAAGGTCCATGTAGATATCTTTGCTTCTTGTTCTGTGTGCAAGTATTGTTTATTCAAAAAGATTTGGCCCACCATTATGGTGGTACAACTGACTTTGAAATTAGCTCAAGTGTCTGGCTCATGGGCTAACTTTAATTTTGAAAAGCTAATAAGCTCAAATGTAGGGCTTATTAACTTATCAATTTGAGCTTCTGGCTTATTTAAGTTCATGCACTCAAGTTGATAAGCTCACAAGCCCTAAAAGTTGGGCTTATTAGCTTTTCAGAATTTCTATAAGCCCATAAGGCGCACAGATAAAGCTACAACAGACACCCCTTAAGGTCGTAAAGGTTTTCACGCAAGACAATGATCTTTCTGTTGCTTCTGGATGCTCTTTTTTTCAATAGAAGTAACATCTAGATAACTTTTAACTTTTTGTTTCTGTAGATATTGCCCGAGTCTTGTCTGGCTTCTGATCCATCGGCGGCCAACACTTCTGACAATAAAGGTGCAGCTTTATGATGCTTTATTTTGTTTCACCTAGCTTGCTATTTTGTTTCATCCCTTAAGGTCGTAAAGGTGGTAAATATAATTACGAAGGTTTCTTAAAACGGACAATTCTCATTGTCTAACAGTTGATCGCAGTTGACTGAATGTCTAATTTTGTATAATATTCACACGGCTGTATAGACGGAACGTCCTTATAGTAATCACAAGCAGTGTGTTTGCTAATAGTCTTTCTGCTCAGCAGGCATCATACATTTCTGTCATGTGGCTACTAATAAGTTTCAAATCAGCATCTACCTTCTTTTAGTGACTGGTTGGAATTGCTGTTTCTCAGAAAGAACATTCTGTTATTTTCTAAATCTGTCTAGACATGATTTTTTATAATATATTTAAAGATGGAAACACAAAGTTTAAACACTTTAGTAATATATCACTATGACTATTTCCCATCAGTCGTTAAGTTGAGGAAACACCAACATCTTTTCCAAACATGGGACTACTAATATGTTTCAAATCAATATATACCTTCTTTTACAAAAGTAAGGTCCACATCTACCATGTCCCTCACTGAACCTAACTACACTATTCCCTAACTGTACCATTCTACTAACTGAGGCTACTGTTTCCATGAATATCATGCTTGCTATATCCAACAATGCTTTCTAAATATGCATAACCTCTTTTCTTGTTTTGCATTTAACGTTGCCAGACTCCCTTGAAATGATACTATGTGAATTATGTGGAGTATGATTGTCTATTAAGTATTAATTAAATTGCAAATATGCAGTCTGTTTGGATTTTCATCTCAATTAAGTTTCTTATGATATAGAATAAATGTACCACCTTGTTCAGGTGATGATGTCGAGCGCTCAAGCCCAAGGCAATCTGGCAGTGGTCAAGTTGAAGGTGCTGTTGTCTCCAATGGTGGCACCCTGGTAAAATCTGATCTGGTGAATCATGAGTGTTCAATTGCTATGAATGACGGCCCTGATGCCATGTAAGCTCCGATAAGTTGAATCTTTACAACTTACCAAAACCTATATTTGTTTTATATTTTTGTTATTATATGGTTTCGCATCAATTGTACCAATAGCTAGTTATCTGGTATGCAGTAGAACAGAAGCATCACCTGGGACTTATGTCCATCCGCTTATACTCGCGCAAAATCAACTAGTGTCAGAGATCAAAGCTGATGCGGATCATGTTTGCAGTCACCAAGTTCAACAATCAACATCTACTGATTTGAATTGTGAGGTGGTCAGTGAGCTGGGAAAAAGTAAGCGGAAGGGCATCATAAATATGTCTCCAACAGATGAAGTGGAAGGAGAACTGGTTTACTATCAGCATCAGCTACTTTGCAACTCAGCTGCAAGAAAGCACTTAAACGGTCTCCTCTTCTTTTTTCAAGGCCTTTAGTCTTTTGTATACTCATCATGCAGTGCCCAATCCCAATTCTTTTCCTTGAGATCTTGTTCTTGCATTTTTTGCTGTATAGACATGGCTGGCTAGACTTACCTTTTGTTGTGTGTTACATGCAGATGTTTTGATTTCCAAGATCATGAAGTGTCTCCCACACGAGATTGAGGCTCAAAGAAAGCAAAATTGGGATGCTGTGTTGGTTAGTCAGTATCTTTCTGACCTTAGAGAGGTCAAAAAGCAGGGGAGAAAAGAGAGAAGGCACAAGGAGGCTCAGGCTGCGACTGCTGCTGCGATTGCTGCTGCAGCAGCTTCATCCAGACTTTCATCTGTCAGGAAAGATGCTATTGATGAACCAACTCATCAAGAGGTGGGTTGATGCATTTTAAAAGCTGTAGAATAGGGATTTTTTTAACAGGGTGTTCAGCTCGCAGAAATTTGATAATCAGTTGTATTTTCATGAAAATAAAGCAATTTTTATTCTGTTTTTTCTTCAGAATACGTTGAAAATTAAAGCTTTTGGTGGGAGACCTGGACTTCACGCTCATCAAGTGCCTCGACCAAAGGAGACACACCCTAAGTTGTCTGTAACCTGGACTTCACCCGAAATGAAATTCGATTCATTACCCTCAACTATAGAAAATAAAGTTCATTCTAGAGTTTGTGATGTCTGTAACCGGGCAGAGATGATTTTGAACCCGATTATCGTGTGCTCTAGCTGCAAGGTCATAAACTTAGATTCGTGAAATGAATAGCATCTTCTATTTCTTCTCTACATCCTTGACAAAAAGCTAAATGAATATTGTCTTCTAACAGGTCTCAGTCCACATCGATTGCTATACCAGTGTCAAAGAATTTACGGGCCCATGGTTTTGTGAGTTATGTGAAGATCTGCGATCATCTAGAAGTAGGGGAATCCCACCTTTGAGTTACTTGGAAAATCCGTCTCTAGTAGCTGAGTGTAGCTTATGCGGTTGCACTGCCGGTGCTTTCAGGAAGTCGACCGATGGTCAATGGGTGCATGCCTTCTGTGCTGAAGTAAACTACTTTTCTTTGACTATCAGTTTGCTGATTTGTTATGGATCTTAATTATGTTTCCTTTCTTTGTATTAATTGTTCTGTTTCCATTTTTATGATGTAGTGGGTTCTAGAATCAACATTCAGACGGGGGCAAGTGAAACCTATTGAGGGCACGGTAAGTGTATATTAACTGTTGATTTAGGGCTTTTTCAGTATTATATGGATCCCATGTAAACAAATTTTGTCACAATAGCGTGATGCTGTTATCATGTGGGTTCTGCTAGTAATTGTAATCTCAGTGGTCTCTTCCTTACTTTAATTATGTCATGTCACAATGCCAGGAGACAGTCCCAAGGGGGAATGACTTTTGCGTAGTTTGCAGCCGCAAAGTGGGTGTCTGCATAAAGGTGAGGTGAAATAGAGTTGTATATTATATTTCAGTAAATATATTACTTTTCTTGTTTGTTGGTAAAATCCTTAGTGATAACAATGGCTTTTAAATATTGTCTATAGTGCAATTATGGCCACTGTTCAAGCACATTCCATCCTACATGTGGAAGGAGGGCTGGTTTCTTCATGAACGTGAGGACTAATGGTGGAAAGATACAACACAAGGCTTACTGTGAGAAGCATAGCCAGGTGGAAAGGACGAAGGTAGTATGTTTTTTCCTTTTATCTTAATAGGTATAGGTCTTTTACTTTTCTGTTGGTATAAAACATAATTCTAGATCCTAACAAGTCTTTCTTTATGCTAGGCTGAGACTCTGAAACATGGGGTTGAAGAATGGAATTCTTTGAAGAAAGTTAGGGTGAGTTACAGTGCTGTCTATGTGTTATATATTGATTGATTGATGCTGTAACATTGTTTCAGTGACATCCTAGCTTGTTTGTTAAATTCCAAACTTGGGCTGTTATTTTTTTACACTTGTTTGTAGACTATTTTCGTCATTGATTATGAAAACACTTTGACGCTAACATGAATTTCAAAATTTAAATAATGAAATGCCACATGATGTGCATTTGTTACCATTTATTGTTTTTCTTTATAATGAATTTCAAAATTTCTGTCATCATTGCTAAATTTTGGTCGCCACGTTTCTTTTATATTGAATCTGCAATCGTGCATCTCGATTTTGAGCATTTGTTTTATGATCAGCTGTTTATGTGCCTTCTGGTTTGTGGAGAGGTTGTGGCCTCATGCTGCACAGTTGCCCTTGTGAAATTGCAATAACGAAACTTAAACACTGTTTGCAGGTTGAACTGGAGAGATTACGCCTTATCTGTGAAAGAGTTATCAAACGGGAGAAATTGAAGGTATTTATCCACAGCTTCAGGGTCTTCTACTTTTTTAACCATGGTATAGTGTCCAGGCACGGCTACTCATGTGGTCCCTGTTCACTAAAATGCTCCTTGCTCATGTTGCCATTAGTACTCATTTATTTGTCAGAAACAGTTATGGTTAAGGAGGGTTTGTTTAAGCTTATACATGGGCTTATGAGCTTATTTGATTTTGGCTTATATTTTATGAGCCCCAGTTTTCCGGCTTATTTTGAGACTTATCGGCTTATATAAGCGTATTACAATATAACAAGCTTATATAAGTGCATAAGTCTAAAAAATAAGCCATGAAATTGGGGCTTATGAAATATAAGCCGAAATCAAATAAGCTCATAAACCCACGTATAAGCTTAAACAAACTCCCTCAAATCATTCTGTTGAAATATGGGTTTCATCTTACTGCGGTATATAGATGGCATAATGGTTGGGCTTAAATTGAGTCAAAACATGTGCTTTAATATGGGTTGAAGCATGTCGCCAGCCTTAGCTGGGCTGACCAGAAACGATTTTTTGTTTTTCTAAACTGTTAATAAATAGTTGATACAATCACATCTAACGAGATAAGAGTATAAGACATAACCCGTTACGTAAATGGGTTGAAATAGCCACCTCAGTATGTGCCATTGTTAATAGCTCTTATTAATCATTTTTTTTTAACTTTATTTAGAATTAATGACATTTTATAACTATAATGTTGCAGCGTGAGGTTGTTCTTTGTTCACAAGACATGCTCCATTGGAATAGAGAGTCAATATCTTCATCAATGCGTGCTTGTCCTGGTTTTGTATCCCCTGATGTTAGTTCTGAGTCTGCAACAACCTCTTTAAGAGGTTACACAAACAGTTACAGGTCTTGCAGTGACACCGTCCAAAGATCAGATGACATTACCATTGATAGCACAGTCGCCGGTAAACGGTGTATTAAGTTTCAAGTGGCAATGGACAATGACCAAAAGACGGACGATAGCTCAACATCTCAAATTTTGACACAAACTCCTACAGCTAGGCCAATACTTTCTGGTAAACAAATTCCACATAGACCACCTTCATCTGCAGCATCACTCAGCACATCCGATGATGGGGAAAAGTGCTTCCGTTACGGAAAGGTAAATACTTTATGATGTTTCTAGGGGGTGTTTGGATTTATGATTTGATATCTGAGACTTTTAGCAGTTTTAATGTTTGGAAAAATATTATGCTTCATTTAGTGGTTGAAATAGGAACTTTTGAATAATTAGTTTCACAGTAACTGCAAGAAAGCTAATAATCCATGGGGTAAAACGATCCTTCTCTTTCTAGTTTGGGAGACTTATGCTATATGATGTTGCATATCTTCTTTTCTTAAAAAAATGTCCAATTTGGTCATCGTATGTTTATCGTCTGAAATCATCAGAATGGGCCAAACACAACATATGCTTATTAGATAAATAAAGGGAGGTGATTTGTACACCATTTTGTTTAATCACCAATAATTTTGGATTTTGCAACAATACCCGCAAACTTCTTAATGTTGGTGTACATGCTTTAGTAAGAATGTATTATATTTATGGTTAACATCCCTTAAACTTTTGTTATGATCACATGACAGCCTACCGAGACTTTCGAGAAGGAGCTGGTAATGACTTCAGATCAGGCGTCTATGAGAAATCAGCGATTACCCAAAGGATTCGTTTATGTTCCTATTCGTTGCCTCTCAAATGAGGAGGAAACCATTGCTGCTGCTGGCCCTGCTTCTGAAGAAAATTCAGGACAAGATGAGTAGAATTTTGGGTCCTTCTCGAAAGGTCATTTTAACAGGTTTTTAGACAACTTACAAATTGTTGAAGATATATCAGCCACTGAAATGTGGGAAGAAGCTATTAATTGATGGTTGCAATAAAAAGCCAGGGGTAAGTTGTGTTTCTAGTGGTGTTGTATATTCTTTGGGAAAAAGAAGAGAAACCTGTACAGTATGAAAAGTGGCTTTGCTGATTTGTTGTAGTGTACTAGATTTTTGTTTTGTTTTCCAGTGGGGAAGTTGAAGAAGCAGGTTTGGTTCTTGTAAACTTATAGAAAGATATTGCTGGCCTTGTAAAGTCGTGTACATAGATAGTACTTACATTAGTCATAGCAATTGCATAACATAAAAAAAAGAGCATTCAAATTATTTGTACGTGTCTAAGGTCTGCATTTCAATAATCCTGCATTTTCATTAGTTATATGCTTGCTTCAAGGAAATATGAGTTATATGTCGATATTAGAATTATAGAAATGTCTTCTCGTTCTGGTGATTAGTGTTGCTTATTATTTTTATTAGGTTAGAGGCTGTGTAGGTACCTCTCACTTTATGATTAGCTATTGAATCATGTTCAGTTTCCTTTTTCTTAATTTGTTTGCATCTATTTTTCTGATTCAAAGAAAATTCTGCAATTTATTTGTAATTCATAGAAATTAAGGGTCTGTGTTTGTTAATCTGTAGTGTCCACAACACAACGCAAGTTGAAGATGTTATATATTTATCTCGTGATTTCTTATCAATGGTTTATACGGAATGTGTCAACATAAACATAATTGATGTCAAAATTATAAAGTAGCAGTATTTAGTTTAGGGCAGATGTCAAGAGTCGCATGTTCACTGTGAGTGCAACAGCTTGTAAATTATGCGACAGGTTTCATGTTGATCACACACAAATTTTTATCATTGACAATAATCGCTAGAGCTCTTTCTAACTCATTAATAGCACTGGACGAGAGTGGTTAAGGAATTGCCACTAGAGGTGATTCCAGATGATGGTCCACTTCCAATTACTTCATCGGTTTAGTGATGATGTGATTTTTTGAGGTCTAAAAGAATATGAAGGCAACCGTGTTTTTGTCAGCAGATAGGCGTTCTAGTATGAACATAGAAAAAGTTCAACAGCAGCATAAAGGTATTATCTTCCAGCAACCTAGTATTGCTTTTGTGAGGTGGACGGGATTTTAAAAATCCTGTTTGATGCTCTAATATTAGTTTCAGTAACTTTATTTGAACGTCATCATAAAGAACCGGATATTAGGATTGAGTTTGATATATGCTATGAGTGGACTTTCAGAGCTTCTTCCGGAACATCCATGGACCATGATGTCAAAGACCTTATCCACCTCCTAAAACCAATCCAACACAACTTCAAGGTCGAATATTCTCAAGAAAATTAGGGATCTCGGCCTTAACACGGTACCCTCTCCATAGCCATGTCAACCCTCATTCCTCTAATTCATATAGGAGTATAGGACCATTAAACCGTCCTCTTGGTCCTCCAGCAAGAACTCCATACCGGCGGAGCCAGGATTTGAAGTCAGGGGCCAAAATTAACGTAAAAGTTATAACAATAAAAATATCCCTCGAAAAATAAATCTACAATTCTTTTAACTTATGATTGAACTTAACACCATCATAATTAGGAATTAAGCTATTTTAAAAAAGAATAATTTGACAAGTAAATTTATTTTAATGTTGTATACTTGTATGAACAAACTCTTTCCCTTGTTCCTTGTCCCCATCACAGTCGTCTTTAAGGCTTCATCTCCAATGCATATATTTTGCATCTATATTCAGAATTCAGCATTGATTGAAACACACTTATTCAGCTCTTGAACAATAACGCATATTGTTCGATGTCGATTGGTTGATTTATGTTTCTTTCGTACAACAAAACTACAAAGAAAGAATAACTCCTTTTGGAACAAAGTTTTCTTGTTTGGCATCACTTCCGGGTTATGTTTTCTATGCGATTTAGAAGCTCCTGAAAAAACTCTTAATTGTGACACGTCTAGGCAATATTATCTTTGTTTGATGTAGATTACCATTCCTTGCGAGTTGTGATGTTATATACGTAATTTTGAGAAATTTATTTAACACTGAAGTAATGAAAGCATAAAAGAAGTGATAAGGTAGAATGGGCAACTCAAGTTGACCCAACTCTTTTTGACTCGTACCAGTTTGACCCATTAATACCCGTCACGAATTTTGTTTAGAATTGTAGTTAGACACACATTGAAGGATCATATTTTTCGGCACAATGTAGTTTCTAATCAAACCCAAAATTCAAGGTTCAGAATGTTAGGTCGTCATTTTCAAGTTATTTCATGTGGATGTTTGACACTTCGACCAATAAAATTACTCGTAATAGATTGAAAAGACACTCCCTTTTCTCAATTGCAACTCAGGTTCTTAACAAATATATTTATGTTCTTTTCCAACAAAAAAAAAAAAAAAAAAGTAAAAAATAAAGAAATATTAAAGAAAGCAAAGAAGGCATGCAAATCAAGGGTATTGAGAAAAAGTAGTTTATTGCTAAACAAGACACCCAACTTAGTTTGGGAAGTTCGTAAATTCATTAATGGTTATATTTTAATTTTTTAATTTTTGTATATACAAAGACTGAATGAGAACAATATTATGTTTCAGTAAGTTAATCGTGAAAACTATGTCAATGTAATCACATACACCAAGTTAGGAACAACATAAAAGCCCATAGAATTACACTTGTCTGAGTCCTAAAGACTAAACCTATCATTTTGTCTCAAAAACCCCATATGAAGCAGACTATCGAAATAATCAATTTTCATCTTCAAAATCCTGAAAGAGGAAAAGAGGGTAAAAAAGCTCCCTAGATACATAGCAAATTCATTGTCTTTTTAGATCAAATATATTACCCTGAATAGTCAAATGTAAGACAAGAGTGCAGAAACAGAATAATCCGACGATAACACATCCTAATTTGTGAATTTGGATGATTAGCATTGTTATTCTAGCTTGAACGTTTATAGCATAATACATCAATTCTAATAACCTTGCCAACCATAAAAGAGAAAAATATACAATTGTATTCAATTGTCTATTACAGTAATTCACAAATCACAACACATCAAACATCCCTTACCTTGAGCATCACTTCGGTGTAAGATGGTTGATCATCCCTCCTCGGGCTCACAACTGTCGTACTGAATTTGCGTACCAATATAGTGAAACAGGGTAAAAGTATTATGTATAGTATTCCCAGGATAAATGGGGACATAACCAACCAACCGAACATCTGCATGTAATGTGAATAAGTTAGTAATGAATAGAGTGAATATGTAACATTAAATAATTGCATATCAATTACTCGGGGTTGTAATAATATGGGCTCTACAGAAAGAGTGTGTAGACGTGTTTCTACTATTTGAAGCAATAATCCAGATAATCACATGGCATGAAGTGTTTGACAAATTCTGAGAACCTACTTTAATAATTAGTATAATTAATATAGAGAAATGTTGTGTGAAATGAAATTATAAGCCTCCCATATAAGGTTAAAAGGAGCAAATGAATAATTTTGTATCACATGCCAAAAATCAGTTTTGTTGAATGCTGACAAGATAATAAAAATAGGAATCGATAACTCATAATTTAAAAAACACATTATTGCGACTTTATATGCTAGTTTCCAAAAGCAAATCTTAATACCCTCTATGTTTTCAAGGGGGTGCAATTATTGTATTCTCTGTTCAAAATTTTTTTTATTGTATTCAATGATCTATAATTAACATACCGCACGAGCGATGCTTAGCAAGATCTCCGTTGAACCTTTGCCGGTCAACATTTTCTTTAAAGCATCAGTCGTTAGAGGAAAATGATCTCCACCCGTTAGAAACTCACCAAAGCGTAAGAACACTATCATCAAACTATATCAGTAGACAGACATAAATCAGAAAATAACAATGAGCAAAGCGTAAGTATTGCCTCCGCTGTCTGATGAAAACACTTCATATATCCCATGAGGCCGTGACCATATCAGCAATTTATTTTAGGAAGTCTTTAGATTATGTTATCAACTTGCTCATTATCATGATAAAGGATAACAAGACTTCTCTAATTTGTCATTTATAGATACTTATTTTACATATCAGATCATTAGTCAAACATTGTCCCTCCTTTTTGTTACTAACTTCAACACAATATGATTATGAGTCTAAGGACCAACAACTAAAAGTGAGGAAATATATGACGGAAGAAGTAATATCTAAGGGGTTTCGTTATAACCTATCAAGAAGAATATTACCCAATTCAACCCGTTACTAAGTCACCCATTTTTTGACCGGTAATACTCAGTGTTGAGTTTTAAGCATGAGATGTGTTAATACAAATATCGCCTAAAAACGTTATTTATATTTTAACGATCTTTGCTAAGTTTTGTTAATGACAAAGTACAAACTTTATATTGTAGTAAAACATCATTTTAGTTTAAGTCTTGTATAACTAGTCTTTACATTTCTTTTTAAACTTAACATTGTTTTTATTTCCTTAATAAGAAAGTATTTCTTTAATAAGAAAGTGTCACATCTCATCAATGTGCATTTATGGTAAGTTTATGTGTTTGACTATCCATGAAGTTCTTACACACTTTGGAAGTATTCCATGTTTGATACAATGCATGTTGACTAGTATTTAGTAGATGTGACATTGCTTGTTTATGTGTTTGACTATCCATGAAGTTCTTACACACTTTGGAAGTATTCCATGTTTGGTACAATGCATGTTGACTAGTAATTAGTAGATGTGACATTGCTTGTTTATGTGTTTGACTATCCATGAAGTTCTTACACACTTTGAAAGTATTCCATGTTTGGTGCAATGCATGTTTACTAGTATTTAGTAGATGTGACATTGTTTGTTTTGGAGTGATTTATTGTAAGTTTGGTTGAACAGTTCTGGCGGACCTCTGGAGGAACATGGGCGGACCCCTTCTGAGGGTACCGCCGTGTCCGCCAGACTGCTGACTTCCTTTGGTATAAATACCAAAGGACTTGCAAGAAATCCCTCATATCTTAAGAGTCATATTTTACACATATTATCTCATTATACTCAGTAGCTACTAACATGTGTGATTCTTCTTATGTAGCAAAGGAGTTCACATGTTCATCTAAGAAGTTACAAGTTTCAACTCTAAGTTGCAAGACTTGTTAGCTTTGTCATGTATAAGCTTTGGTAGTTTATACTTCATTTGTATCATGTATGTAGAAGTGATCGGTTAGTATTTTAGGCCTCAAAATACATAGTGTGTCGGGAGCTGTTGTACCCTTGTAAAAGAACTAACGGGAGTGGTTGTACCATTGGTAAAGAACTCGACATCTAGCTTTGTGTCGGTAAAAGTGTAAGCGACGAACGGGAGTGGTTGTACCCTTGTAAAAGAACTCGACATCTAGCTTTGTGTCGGTAAAAGTATAAGCGACGTTGTAAAGGTTTCTCCACCGGGAAAGGAGCTTGTTGATTAGTGCTTATAACTCTCGAGTTGGAAACTCGGGGCGTGGATGTAGGGCAAGGAAAAAGAGTCCTTGTAGCCGAACCACGATAAACAATCGTGTTGTGGTTTGATCGTTTCTTTCTTTATCTTTGCTTATTACATATTGTCTTTAGTTAGATTTGCTAATCACACGTAAAGCTTTTCAAAGAAGTAAACAAGCAAAGTTGTGTTTATATCCTTAAACAAACGTAAACTTTTCAAAGAACTAAAACAAGTAAAGTTATGATTGCTATTTACTCGTAAAACTTTCTCAAGGAATTGAACATATAATGTTGTGTTTATATCTTTAATCAATTGTAAAAGTGTTTAAAGATATTCAAGTTAAAAAGGAATTAAAAAGCGGTAAACTATTCAACCCCCTTCTAGTTTTTCACAATTGGTATCAGAGCTACGTTACTAAAGATCTTTAAAATAGAATGTATTTTAAAACTTGGATCGATCCATGGATTTTGAAAATCTCAAAGAAGGGCAACCTATTCAAAACCAACCGCTATTTGAAAAATAAAACTTACTTGAATGAAAAAGTAATTTTGAAAACTATGTGAAATCAATTGATCAAGATCTTTGGCATATTATTTCTTTTGGTAATTTCAAACCAAAGAAAACAAGTTTTTGAAAACCAAGATAACTATCTTAAACTTGATAAAAATACTAAAACTAAAACAATGCTTTACAAAGCTTTAGTACCAAATATGAAAGAATGTATTTTTGTCAAAAGGCTAATGATGTTTGGAAAAATATGGTAAACTTTCATCAAGGAATATGTCAAGTCAAAGATGATCAATTTGATCTTACATATGAATTAGAAGTTTTAGAAAAACTAATTGATAGACACTTAGTAGAAGTTAATACATGTGCTACTAGTTTAAATATTTTAAATGAAGGTACAAGTGAAGATGAGTACGTGTGTTCTGATGAACCTGCTTGCGTATCTTGGAATGTAATGGATGTTGACGAAGACAATGATCCGGTAGTTAATTGTCAATTTATTTAAACAACAAGCAAGGTGTAAGTAAAGGTGATTATTCGTGTCAAGCTCGTAGTAGTCTTGCTTGCGATTCATGAAATAACTCGGATGAAGATGAAGTCAATCATCCGGTTTGTGATTCTAAACTAGATAAAACATCAAGCAAGGTACACTTTGAAACCAAACTCTTTTGCTTTGATTAATTTATTCTAGAGTTTTTTAAACTAGAAAATGAGTCTAAACATTTATGCAACATGGACCTAAAAACTATCTTCAAGAATGAGTCTTCAAAATCTCTTAAGAATATCTTTGAAAAGGAAATCTTATTAGAAGATAAAATGTCTAGAATTGAGAGTAATGCTGAAATTAATCTAGAATGTAAATTATGTCTAGATTACAAACATGAGATTAAAATGCAAAATGAGAAAGAAAAAATTATTAGTTAAATTTGATGAAAGCTCAAAATCTTTTGAAAAATTGTTGAGGAGTCAAAGGTTGTTTAAAGATAAAACCGGATTAGGATTTAACTCATAAGAATCATCAACTAATAAAACAAAGCATGTAAAATTTGTCAAACCTAGAAGAGAAATTTAGAGATAATTCAATCTCTAATAGAAACTCATGATAAAAGGATTAAGACTATCATTCTCTATGCCTTTATATGATTATCTAACCTTCTTGGATACATGAGTTATTGAGTTTCAAAGCGTGTCGTCAAACCAAGTATTTACGCATAATGCTTATCCGCTTGATAGCATCTCTATGCAATTTAAAAGGTACGCATTACTTCAACTTGACTTTGATTGTATCTTGTTTCTAGCATTATGTGTTCAAATATGTGTTATTTGTAATACTCTAGAGTGTCTACCTGCTATTTGTAAATAACTAAGATTAGATTCTATGCAACAAGAAATTTAGTCTTTAGTACTAGTAGGAGATATAAGGTGTTTTGGTTCTTTAACCATCAAGAGATAAACACGAAAAACTCTTGAGTATGTCTCACTCAACTCTTGCTTACAAGTAAGCTAACTAAGAATTTCCTAAGTGTTAAAATGTCTAACACTTTTGTGATGCTTGCAAAACAAACCTTTGTTAAACAATTTTCTCAAACACCATACTTTGAATCTTTAATTGTGTTTTTCTTCAATCACTCATTTATGATAATCTCACATAAAACACACAAGGTAAAATAAATCACATAAGCATATATTAGGATGTGTGAAAGAAAATGAGTTTTCAACATCTAGGATTTACACATCAAATGTCACACATAGTCTCATGATGTTGTACCTCTTAGACTTTTTCAAAATAAATAGAGTTCATAGTGTATTAAGTAAGAAAACCGAAAGAGTCGAGGAGTAGTTGAATATGACATTTAACGGGTGATCTCCTCCTTCTATGATATCATCTTTGGTAGATGATAACTTAGTCGAAAGTCCAATGATGGCAAGACAAGTATGTTGTGTAAAACATTAAGAATAAAAGTATAAAATAACATCTCCTCACCATGAGACACATTGAATCAAGCAAAATTGACATAAGTTATAAAACTTGATTTATAGGTCATAGTTGAGTCTAAACAAATTCAACAAAAACAATTTTTGGAATTTAGAATAAAACTAGTGAAACGAAATTGATATTTCAAAGTAATCAAGTGAGTATAGTGTCAATATTTGAAAGACCTTTTGATAATAAAAGCAAGCCACAAAAGCAAGGGATTTTAACTTAAAGACATTCCTAGTTGCTCTCTTGTTCTCAATGGTTAAGTTATTGATGACTTATCAAGAATGAGATTAGTAAATCCGTAGGTAAAACTAAACGTAGAGAAATGTTTGAAAGACTACTTGTTCTCATAACAATTAGATTCAACATTATGTTTAGCTTTTGTCTATGTGCTCGTGTTAAAGAAGATCCTAAAACAACTCTTTAGTTGAGCCTATTTGGATACATCATAAGGTACTACACAACTAGGATTATGGTCTCCCAAAAGAACGGGAATAAAAACCATAGTGTATGCCAAATGGAATTATGTCGGTAATAAGTTGATAAGAAAAGCACAAGTGGTACTTGCACTTTTATACTTACTTACCTAATGATTCTCCAAAACGCGTAAGATTCTCAAATTAGTATCGGATGGAGAAGCACATCAACAAGCTCCACTTGAACAAGCAAACTCGCATCAACAACGGAATTCATCTTATCAACATTGTTATACCTTCAACAAAGGAAGCATCGACTTCAGCGACAATTCAATCCATTATTTTCTTAATTGACATATTGTGATCCATCATCATCGTCTTGGTAAAAATGTTCATTGAGGAACATCTTAACTAAGAAAGTCTTATACATTAACCATTCTATCAACGTTTTCACAAAACCTCTTGAATGAGAAGCATTCATCATCCCTAGGCTTAGTCAAGGACTCATAAGACCTAAAACCTTAGTTTTGAACATTAGGATAAAACCACAAAAATCAAGATAATTCCTTTTGAGTTTTCCCTACAGATCCCGCGGCACCCTCAGACCATACGGGCGGAACCCATTTTTTGGTTCCGCCTGGTCCGCCAAATCTACAGGATGTTTTATTTTTAATTTTAAAACCAAACACCACTTTACTCACAACTCCAACTTACTATCAGCCCATAAGATTCACAAAATGAGCAAAACTTCAAGCATATTCCTCATAACCTTTCATCACTCAAACCTCAAACAACCAATGTGAAATGAGAAACCGAGTTATCCTTTGTCCTATCAATATCGAGTCATTCACCATCTTCATGCCCTCAAAGAAACCAAGAGTCAATATCATCTTCACCAATAACTCCACCTAGTCATCTTCACAAGAAGATTCCACAATGTAACCAAACAAGTGTGTCATCCCCACTATAACCTAACCTATCAAGATTAAACCACCTTTCATGATACATAAACCTATGTTCACCTTTGTGTCGCTCTTTGAAACAAAAGGCAATTGTCATATCCATACTCTCATTAACATATTTGTCTATGTCATCAAAAGTCAAGTGAATTTCATTATGAAATGTGTCTCTTTCACTTTCTAGCAAAGTGAAGAACACAAAGAAGATATCCAAGCTTTAAGTGTTGTCAAGCAATCACCACCTCATTTCACATATCCACTCTCGATCGTCAACCATACTTTACCACCGTTCACCACATTATTAAAACAAATGAAAAACGTCATTAAAACATCACTTGCATTATAAAACGTTTTTAAGCATCAAAATGAGTCAAGTTAACCGCACATCCACATTGTTTTCATATAGGCACACACTAGAACATACACATTACAATAGTCGTTTACTTAGACTAAAATGAGAAATTTTGATTTTCTAGGAATCATCATGCCTCCTCCAACTCACTACGACCACAAGGACACCATCAAGTACCTACCCAAACACCACAAAACCAAAGGTCTTACTCAAACTCAAATCGTTGTCTTCAAAACCTTAGAAAAAAAAACAATATGTCCATAAGGGTAGAACCATTGATCCATCCTTCTTAGAAGGTACAAACCTCTACACGGAATTTGCCACAATCAATTTTGAGTGTCTCTTAAAAATCGACGAGCCTATTTGTTCTAGGTTCATTTTAGAATTCTATGCATCCATCACCCTCTCCAAGGATGAGTATGGTTGCATGTCTATTAACTTTAGGGCTAGTAGTCATCAATACTCCTTCACCCTCGAGGAGTTTGCTCAAATTCTAGGTGTCCCAAACCATGGTACTTGCATCTACTCCGACTTGCACTCCCTCTCAACTCTTGACACACTCTTTGACCGCATCTATCCTTATGATACATCTCTTGTGTTCAAAGATGAACTTCGTGACCACCTCTTCATTAGGACCACCAACACTAGAAGAACTAGAACCGGAAATGAGGTCATCAAGGACCCATATGGAATGGAATTCAATGAACTCAAGCCCCAATTCAAGGAATGGGAAGAACTCCTTATAGTCAATGTAATTAGCACCATAGGAAACCGGGATCACATCAATGTTTGCCTTCGCTACATGCTCTACTCCTTGTCCGTTAGACAACCCTTCAACCTTGCCTACTCATGATCAAGAGAATGACCAACATTCCCGTGCAAGGCACAACGTCTATGCCATATGGAATGCTCTTGACCCGTCTCTTTAGGTTCATCTCTCCCATTCCATCAACTCCTAGAGGTCTTCACCTAGACTACTCTCTTATTCCACACGCTTTTGTCCCACTAAGTGATAGGAGAATCTACAAAGCCCAAGGTAAACATTTTCCAATTCTAGGCTTTGCCCAACTCTAGGCTCCCACATCTAGAATACATTTTCCAACTTTCGGATATTTCAAATGAGTCGGCGGAGTTCAAACAAACAAAAGGGGATGTTCAAAAACATCGAGAGATTTCTTGAAATGCTCAAGAAGAAGATTGACCGTCTATGAGAGCGGGGGTATAGGAGTGTTTGGCACTAGGTGCTATTTGAACGATTTGGTCATTTAAACATTACGTGTTATGTATTTGTGTGTTGGTAAGATATTTGGTACTATTTGGAACTTGTAGGAACTAACAATGATGCAGGATGACAACATTTGGCAAGTTGTCAAATTTTTATGTTTATGAAATTTTCACTAAGTATAATGAAATTCTCGACCTCAAGGTAAAAGTCCTATGATATGTGTGTTTACATGTTCAATTTTTGCATTGCCTAACTAGATATGTAGTATCTTTTTGATTTTAGGAGTTTCGAAAAATTTAAAAAACGTCTCGCGGGTCAAAAATCGCGGACTGCCAATTTTTTCAGCCATGGCAGATCTGGCGGTACCCAAAATTGGGTTCCGCCAGTGTAATTTCTGGGAAACCCAGAATTGGCCCAACGGACCAGACGGAACCCAAAACAGGGTTCCGCCTGTGTATTGTGAGGGTTCCGCCAGTCACCTGCAAAAAATTTTTGTTACTTTTCTTAAGTCCAAAACTTGTAAAGTGTCAAACCATTATCCTAAGTGAGAAACATCTTCCATTAACTCCAATAACCATATTAGAACAACTCTCACTCACTAAAACAATTAGGAAGCCACTTCCCTCCAAAAATTCAAATTCAAACATAACTAACCCAAGGAACCTTTTTAAAGGATCCTTCAAACCAATGAAACATTTTCAACAAAATCACATCCCATGATCACAAAGCATTGAGTGCATATGTTGATCTTTCACTCCACCCTATTCCATTGGATTGACATCAAATGATGTGACATGGTCATGAAAATCATTTGAAACCTTATTCTTTGAATGGTAGAACATCAAATCCAAACACCCATTTCAACACCTTTTCAACCTTATAAATTTGAAAGTTTTGCAACAATTCAAATCACACCATAACCATCAAAATTTCTTCTTTCAAAACATCAAAACCACACCTTTGAAATGACTAAATCCAACACATCATCCGAGTCATCAAAATCCTTCTCAAAAACCACTAGGATTAGTGTCAAACCTTGTTGCTTCAACAAAACCGTCAAGTCAAGCTCATCATCTTCAAGTGATGCTTCGCTTAACATTTCTTCACCTATCCAAGATTTCCTTAACCTCACTACCTCAACACCATCCTCAACACATTGCAATACCAATGTGATCACTATTCAAGATTTGCTTAATCTTGCTACTTCAACACTTACACCAATGGAACTTTTCCATACACCACCAACATCACCACATCCACTATTGGAAACTTTTGAAAACCTATCACCTAAACCATCAAGCCCTCCATCATTGTCACTTTTTAACACCATTGCCGAAATGGAAACCCAACAACAACCAAATGAGTCATTGGATGATGCACCTCATCCACCGTCATTGCTTGAGAGTTTGGCCTAGTTATGCTAAATCCTCAATTTTTCCAAATGATCAAGGTCATACACACCTACAATCATTTGTGTGTCATCCCATTTACAAAAACCTTCATGGTAATCTTTTCGGAGAACTAAGCCTTCGTCACTTTGTTCAACTACCACCACCACATGAACCTTCCCAACATTTTGAATCTCTATTTTCTTCGTATAAGAAAATAGAAGCATCTCAACGATCTTCCATCAAGACCAACAAAATCACCACCTTTCACAAATGAAAAACCAAGGTCATTGCTTGACCAAAATGAGTCTTTTAACCACAACCAAACACCACAACAAGAATATCACCATCCAAAACCATTGATGTCTCACCTTATCTACAAAGAGACCCATAATCCCCTAAACAATGCAATGAGGTTTATCCTAAACCACATTGTGGAACGTCTCAAGTTTAGAGTCTCCAAAATGAAACAAAACCGTTTCTTTTTGAAAATGTTTCCCATTTAAACCAACAAACCAAAACCCATGTCACCCTCTCAACCTTCAAAATAAAGCCCACTACAATCCTCAACACACATTTTCATCCTTAAACAACCTTAGCCTTGTTTTTGGAAAATGTTTCTCATTAAGGAAAATGATGATTTCCTTGTAGCTTTTTATGCTCTTAGTTTATTTTTAGTTTTTTTTTAAGGGTAGGATGTTGTCATCCAAATTTCTTGTCTTTTAAAGAGTCAAACTTTTACATGAAATGAATTTCATTCTACTACAAGGTTTGCATTGTTTGTTGACCATTTAGGTATAATAAGGGAACTATACCTTGCTATGGTAGCATACATAGATCTTGTGTTTTAGGAACTAAACTTTCTTTTTGTAGGATCATTATCTATGTTTTCCTTCCTTGATACTTCATTTAGGGGAGTAATATTAAAGGGGAAGCATGAGTGTTGCATTATTCCACTTCACAACTCTTAGTTGTGTTCTAGACATGAAATGCTTTCATGACTTGTCTTGTGCGACAACTAACTTTTTTTCTTGTAGGTTTAAAATCCATGTCTCCTATCTTGGCACTCCATTTAGGGGGAGTATCGTCCAAGGGAGAGCAAGTGCATACTTCCGCCTCGCTACTCTTCTTTTTGTTTCGACAAAAAAGGGGAGAATTTATATATAAACTTATTTCAAAAATTTTTTTTTTTTTTTTTTTGCATATCGCATCCTTTTAGCAAAAACAAGTTTTTATACTAACTTTATAAGACTTAACACTAAAACTAGTGTTTTGCTTATAAATAAAGTTTATGTTTTGTCATCAACAAAAAGGGCGAGATTGTTAATACAAATATCGCCTAAAAACGTTATTTATATTTTAACGATCTTTGCTAAGTTTTGTTAATGACAAAGTACAGACTTTAGATTGTAGTAAAACATCATTATAGTTTAAGTCTTGTATAACTAGTCTTTACATTTCTTTTTAAACTTAACATTGTTTTTATTTCCTTAATAAGAAAGTATTTCTTTAATAAGAAAGTGTCATATCTCATCAATGTGCATTTATGGTAAGTTTATGTGTTTGACTATCCATGAAGTTCTTACACACTTTGGAAGTATTCCATGTTTGATACAATACATGTTGACTAGTATTTAGTAGATGTGACATTGCTTGTTTATGTGTTTGACTATCCATGAAGTTCTTACACACTTTGGAAGTATTCCATGTTTGGTACAATGCATGTTGACTAGTAATTAGTAGATGTGACATTGCTTGTTTATGTGTTTGACTATCCATGAAGTTCTTACACACTTTCGAAGTATTCCATGTTTGGTGCAATGCATGTTGACTAGTATTTAGTAGATGTGACATTGTTTGTTTTGGAGTGATTTATTGTAAGTTTGGTTGAACAGTTCTGGCGGACCCCTGGAGGAACATGGGCGGTACCCTCAGAGTCCGCCAGACTGACTTCCTTTGATATAAATACCAAAGGACTTGCAAGAAATCCCTCATCTCTTAGAGTCATATTTTACACATATTCTCTCATTATACTCAGTAGCTACTAACATGTGTGATTCTCTTATGTAACAAAGGAGTTCACATGTTCATCTAAGAAGTTACAAGTTTCAACTCTAAGTTGCAAGACTTGTTAGCTTTGTCATGTATAAGCTTTGGTAGTTTATACTTCATTTGTATCATGTATGTAGAAGTGATCGGTTAGTATTTTAGGCCTCAAAATACATAGTGTGTCGGGAGTTGTTGTACCTTTGTAAAAGAACTAACGGGAGTGGTTGTACCCTTGGTAAAGAACTCGACATCTAGCTTTGTGTCGGTAAAAGTGTAAGCGACGAACGGGAGTGGTTGTACCCTTGTAAAAGAACTCGACATCTAGCTTTGTGTCGGTAAAAGTATAAGCGACGTTGTAAAGGTTTCTCCACCGGGAAAGGAGCTTGTTGATTAGTGCTTATAACTCTCGAGTTGGAAACTCGGGGCGTGGATGTAGGGCAAGGAAAAAGAGTCCTTGTAGCCGAACCACGATAAACAATCGTGTTGTGGTTTGATCGTTTCTTTCTTTATCTTTGCTTATTACATATTGTCTTTAGTTAGATTTGCTAATCACACGTAAAGCTTTTCAAAGAAGTAAACAAGCAAAGTTGTGTTTATATCCTTAAACAAACGTAAACTTTTCAAAGAACTAAAACAAGTAAAGTTAGGATTGCTATTTACTCGTAAAGCTTTCTCAAGGAATTGAACATATAATGTTGTGTTTATATCTTTAATCAATTGTAAAAGTGTTTAAAGATATTCAAGTTAAAAAGGAATTAAAAAGCGGTAAACTATTCAACCCCCCTTCTAGTTTTCCACAAGATGAGTTCGTAGTTCGAGTAAGCGTAACCTTCATTGACAAAAGTCAACATGATTACTTCGCCCAAAAGTTGACAACTTGAACCATTTTTCATAGGCAGCAACAACACAGATAATTAAGAAATGTGAGTTAGAAAAAATAATGAGACTTGACCTCAGCTCTATTGGTGTAGCAACAAAATTTGCCAGCATGACAGTTGGAGCATTAATAGAGTTCCCAAGAATTGCTATAGCCAGCACACAGAGAAACACAGTCACTCCTGTTGAGAAAAAATAATGGTTACCAATGTTTTCTACATACAAAATATCAAAATCGTATTACAGTATCTTGTAGGGTGTGTTCATAGGAGGATAGGTGTTCTTTTTAAAAGAGTGGTCCTTTTAAGATAAACTCGTACTATTCTAAATGTAGAAAGAGTTAAGGCACAACTAAACTCACATGACCTCACTTATCTCTGGAACTATGGAAGCACACAAGTGATATTAACAATTTAACATAAAAACAATATCAATAAGTATATAGCAAAAATTGTGACTTTCAGGAACTTGGAACTTCTACAATAACTCGAGCAGGTCATGGGTATCATCGTCGATAACAACTGTATTAATAATGTTTCCACTTCTCATTTACTTAGAGTCACTGTCTTTAGTTCACAAATTTATAGCAGCCATATTCCTTGTTATGTTTATGAGGCTCTAAAATACTCCCAAGTGCCAGTTTGTGACAGTATTAGTTGTTAGAAAAGATTTCTGTAAGGGTCTTGAATGGCATACCACATATTGGTAGCGAAGGAATATGCATGACGAATTTTTGCCCTAAAAGAGAAAGGTACTGGTGCAAGTGGACAGATATACACTTTACAGCATGAACTTTTGATCCACAAAGAACAAGCCCCCCATATACTAAAAAAAGTTTGCTAAGGTTTTAAACACTTAAAAAAATATCAGATCTCCAAAATCGTTAACATGGAGATTCTTGGAAAATTATAAAATCTATCGTGAAGTGTGCTTACGTTTCAAATTCCAGATTTTAGATAGATGCATATCAGAACTAGTTTATTTTCCTTTCTCATGGGGTTTATGTTAACTTTCTCTGATTTATTAACTAACTACTTACAAGCTTTCTTTTCTAGTGTTTTAGTTCCTATTATTCATTTTTCGTATCCAAACATATAAACCGAGTCCCCCTAAGTTTCCCCAGTTCATTGAGTTAGTGCCAAGACATTATTTTCAGTCAAGTATGCAGTTTATTTCAGCGTGAGAAACATTGTTTTTCGATAGTGCGAAGAGCCGAAGATGGCCAATTCACTATCTCTAGTTTGTGCACCAAGTGGTGTGAGAGCAGGTTCTCAAAAGCGTTTATTTAGAATTATACGTTTCCATAAGCTTTTGGGTTATAAATATGACACTAAGATCAAAAACGCCTTCACGCTTAATCCTCAACCGACAATTTGTTTTTGGGCAAAAAAATAGATAAATGCCATGTGAGATATATTGAGAATGGGGACTATGTGCCTAAGAATGTCTTAGTGATGGCATGTTGGAATGTTGCTTCCTGTATCAATTACAATGCATGTTCAAGAGATCAACCATACTGTTACTAGTAAAAATAGGTCTTAAAGTCCATGAGTAAATGAAAACGAATATATGGTGGAGCACGAAGAAAACGACCAAATCGAAGAAGGAATCTCTTTTTTGTTTCAAGACTTATTTGTCAAATTGGATTTCATTTTGATTCAATTCAGGAGATACCCATAAAATCACTCCATAATAGGCATGCCTTAATGTGATATCTGAATGATTTCCCCAAATTCCTTTCGGTGAAGTACAAGTAGCTTAATGCTAGGACTCTTGTCATTCAACATTCATAACAAACAAAGCACTTGCATCTGAACCTAACATAAAGCTAACAAACAAATGTTCACAGGAAATAAAAGCACATGCAACCACAACACATCGTCATTCAGAAAAGATCGGCTTTATTAGTCAAAAGTCAAAACTTTCTTTTTCTAGTCACTAATTGCTATGCACCTTTTTCCAGCTATGAAATTACTAGAAAATGCACCCAATTTTTTATTTTTTATTTATTTTTATTTTTATTTTTTATTTTATTTTACTAGATGATTATTAAAACAAGTAGAAATGATTATTTGATCACATAATCTGAATTGCAATTCATATACTGAAGCATGAACACAAGTTGAATCAAGAGCATACCAACAATTGGGAACATTCCTAAAGTAAGACCAAGAGCTGCAGAGAATGCCAACTGCTTAGGCTCAGCTCCCCTAAAAGCGAAATGCCACGTCATCAATATAAATAAGTCAATATCAACAAAATATTCGCTTAGAATGTAAACTAAATCAATAAAATTTGAACATAATCACTTCTTTACTTGCAAAGTTGCAATACCACTCAATCCTATTAGCATCAGATAACCTTATTTTTTTTAGAATAAAAATAACTAACATATAAGCAAACATTTTATAGTTGAGTCTATTATGCTAGGAGTTGCGCAACATACTACCATATTTACATATCCTGACAATTACATTCACAAATACGAACGAAATCCATGAAAATGCTAATTTGATTCTAAAAAGATTACGTTACACTTTGTTATCCACACACCATGCAAGAAAGGCCTCCTTAGACTGCAACTAACTTCCACATTGCAACCCTTTTACTCGTTAAGGTATAACATACAACAAAAATACCAGTTTTGTTTTGGGCGTTTTGCGCTTTCATTAGAGGTTAATTACCACTCACCTTATATATTTAACAGGAATGTAATAAATATTGGATTTCATCCAGCTAGACATCTGATCTTAAACATATTAAGAAACATACTAACTGTTCATTAATCACTTTTCTTACTTAATAACAGAATTCCGTTATTTTCATTATAGTGCAAGAAGTTGCATTTATAGTACGTGCATAACTCAAGGCCCCTAAGGGGACAAGTATACTTTCTCAAATCTTAAAACTTTCAAAGGGAAATGCACCATGAGGCCAAAGTGCATTGGTTTCTACTGTCGAGAATTGCACACTTGTAATTGTAGAAAAAAATCGTCTAAACCATCTCGTTTCTTTACAGAAAGAGGCCCTTTATCTACTGTTACCGCCTTTGTGGCACATTGAGCATTGCCTAGTCTCCTATATACTGACCATAAAGTAGGTATGGGTCTAACAATAACATGAAGTCGACACAAGTGCAGACCCCAAAACATAGTATCGGCTAAACTATAGATAAACGCATACATGACATACGTAGCAAAAGAAACCCTCGAGTCCTCTACGCCAAGAATATATCTGGCTATCTGACGTCAGTATCTTTATTAAGCCCACACGCCTAACATATAAACTCACATGGTTCCAGTCCAAAACCAATCGGCAATGTGGGATCGAGTTTGCACCCAACCTCCTCTCAACTAAGTTCCTTAAAGAGACTAATCACATAGATTGCTTCGGATCACCATATCGCAATCCCATGTCCTAAATACTTTCCTTAAACTACTCCTACTTCAATAATTAAACATAAACTACTTGTGAAAATAACAAGCAAACACAATTTAGAGTGAAATTGCAGAAACTAGTATAACTTACAACATAGAGTTAGAAAAATAATAAAAATAATAAATACGAATAAATAAATAAATAAATAAAAATAAAAATAAACCGCCCCCAACGAACCTAGTAAGAATATCAACAAAAGGGTCAACGATCTTCTTATGAATCCATGTTCCAATTCCTTGTATTCCTGTTCTTCTCATCAGATCCCCCATTTTTATTCCTACTTTTCTTTTTGAAGCCACTTTCTCTCTTTCTTTCTTAAATCTTCTTCTTTGTTGTTGTTGTTATAGATTATTATTATTATTGTTTTCCGAAAACAACAACAACAAACATGAAGAAGAAGAAAGACTTATTTTGTGTTTAACTAACTAACTTACTTTTTCGGATCTTGTTCGTTAACGTGTGTATTGTTGAATGGAATATATACATACACGTTAATAAAAGATTCATGTGGCCCAATTAGCACTAGTAAAAAACATTTGACGCCTGTATAATTATTCAGTTTGGTTTTGTGTTTTGTATAATTATTTCGGTTTTACCCGGGTTTGTTTCGGGTCAAAACAAAACTATTTGGTTCGAACTAGCTAAACCGACTTGAACCGAACTGACCTTATTCGGTTCGATTTCAGTAGGTTTTACTCGGTTTGGTTTTTTGGTTCACATTTTAACCTTAATCGGTTTTCAGTTGGGGTCGGGTTTTTGCTGGTTCGATTCGGGTTTGACCCGTTGCTCAGCCTAAGTCATTTTGTGTCCTTGCAATATGTTTTGACAATGAAAGCTAAAACATCAAACTTGAGGTAGGTCAAAAACGCATTGACTAAAACATTTATATCTGAATGAAAAGACGCTTTTTCGAATAAATTGAAGAGAAAATCTCTTAAAATGTTTAGTAGATTAAGCATACTTCCACGTTCATTAAGCAAACATTTTTTTGGATTATTTCTTATTTGAACTTCTCTTTCATGATCTTTACGTTCACGAAACGAGGTCATCATGAAATATCTCACCTTCCTTTTTCAAGTCCTTAATTTATTTTTTATATTTTATCTTTTTGGCTTTCTGGTTCTTTTTTTTTACCTACAGACTCTTATCAACAAAAGCATAACTAATACCTCCAACAACATAAACATGTATATTCAGTAGGCTAAAAAATTACTAAAGTTTATAAGTTTATGATCGTTATATGATATAAGTTTCTATGTGTAATGAGCGAAAAAAGGGATTAACTACATCCCTGAACCTAAAAATGAAGAAAAGGGATTAACGACATCCTGGATTTTGGTCGGTCGAGGATGTCTTGATTTTGCAACATTACTACATCTTCATATAACCATTCTTAAAGTTGGGAAGACTTGTGTGTGAGTTTGTGTGAATTTTGATGGGCAGTGTGTACAATAATGTTTGAAGTTGCAAATAATGTCTATAAAAGTGCAAAACTTTAGTTGCAAAAAACATCCCTAAAAAAAGTAGGTATCCAAGTGGGCTATTAGGGAACACGTGGAACGCACGTGAGGACTTGCTAACAGGGATTTTTAACAATCGTTAGCGAAAGGGGCATTATTCGCACAAATCTGAAAACCACATGGACATTTTTCGTTGTTTTAAGTTTTGAGGGGCATCTCTTGTGAAAATGGGAAACCACAGGGACATAACTTGCAGTTTACCCAAAAAACTGATAAAGCAATAGAGTCACTTTATTTTGCATACTAACAAATTCTTGCATACCAATGGACATATCCTGACCATTGGATCAAAAGAACAAAAATTAAGAAAAAAAAAAAAAAAAAAAAAGACATGGAGGGACTAATAATGTAAATATTAAAAAACGGATGGACTAGATGTGTAAATTACACCATAACTATCATTATTCCACTTTTCACAAAATCCCACTACTTTACCCCACTTTCTCTCTCTACCATTCAAACCGTAGCCATTAAAATCAAAAATCAACCGTGATTAACCATCTAAACCATCAAAGTTCATTAAATCACAACAAAATGAAAACATCTATCGCTAGGAAGTTGATTCTCGTAAGATTTACAGCTCGAAATGAACCAATCCAGCTTCCGATTGAAAAAATGGTAATGTACAATATAAAGTCGAATATTCGTGATTAGATCTGGTAATTTATTGTTATTATAATATATATTGCTACCGTAGCAAAGAGAAAAAATGTTGACGTGTACTAAATTTTTGTCCATTGGATCAAGTGAGTATTTAATCTCAGCCACATAAAACCAAAATTTATTCTTTGCCGACAACCATAACCCTATTATGGATATGCATCATCTAAGGAAACAAACTACTCTACAAATAAGGATATGAACCTGTACCCTTTCCTTGCTTTGTTCATTGGAAACATATATCTATCTTTTTTGGCGCATGTGTTTCAAATGTTTTTTTTTTTTTGAACGGCGATTTTTATTAGAAACTAGCAAGGAGCTAGAAAATTACAAAGAAATAATAGATGGGTTTTTAAACCAATCATCCCAACTAAACATAGTTTTACTTCTATAACGGCACCAATAATAAGAATTACAAATGATCTCGTCAAAGAACGTCGCCTTTGAAATAAACTTGTCTTGAAACATCTTTTTGTTACGAAAGTTCCATAGACTCCACCACATCACGAAAAATATACCTTCGAACATGTTTTTATTCTTCTTCGGCATTTTGACGTTATCAATCCATGTTTTCCAGTCGGCGTAAGAATCACCATCAGTAAAAGGAACATCCCACCATCGAGCAATTAGTTGTGACAGATTCTTAGCCATATCACACGTAAAAAACAAATGGTTTGTGTTCTCTATCCCAACTTCACAGTTAACGCACTCTAAAGACATAATATCGATCCCGCGTCTCGAGATATTAAATCTAGTTGGTAATGAATTCGTCATTACCTTCCACGCAAAAATATTTGCTTTGATGGGCACATAGCGAATCCAACTGGTCTTCATTTCACTTATCGGAAGAAGATGCTTATCGATTAGGTACCTGAATGAAGCAACCGAATACTCTCCAGAACTGTTCAAGGACCATATCCATTTATCCAAGGACTGGTTGAGAACCACTGGTTGAACCAGATTAAGCATCTCCTGAACTTGTGTTTCTTCAAGACCCCCTCTAGGATCTCTTCGAAAGGAGTAAGATAAACTAGGTTGAGCAAGCTTATTACCAACTGTTATCTGCTTGTTGTTTTCAAGAGCATAAGCTCTAGGGAATCTGTCTTTAAATTTGCCCCCTTCGCACCATCCATCTTCCCAGAATAACGTTGAAAGCCCATTGCCCATCTTCTTTTTCATGAACGACATCAGGTTAATTCCTTTTGATGCCAACACTTTAACCTCATTAATAATATTTGTCCAACAAGTAGTAACACCTTTTCTCGGAACCCCGTCGATATTTCCTCCATCACCGTGAATAGCTTTGACCACACGAGACCAAAGCGTAGGTTCATGGGCTAAAAACCTCCAAACCCATTTAAAAAGCAACCCTCTATTAAGGGCGTAAAGGCTAGCAATTCCAAGGCCTCCATTAGCTTTGGGAGCAAGAACCTTCTTCCATTGAACCCAAGACACTTTCTTACAAGAATTTGCGTGACCATTAAAGAATTTACTACGAATTGATTCTAGAATGCGAAGAATACCTGTGGGCACTTTGAACATCGACATATGGAATATAGGCATAGAACCAAGAACGGATTTGATTAATGTAAGCCTACCTCCAATTGATAACATCTTCATCTTCCATTTGGATAAACGAGTCTTGACTCGATCCACAATAGCGTCCCATGCTTGAAGATTATGCATAGCACCTCCCACATATGAGCCAAGGTATAGAAAAGGAGTTTTGAGAACCTGACATCCGAGCTTGACAGCTGCTCTAGACACTTTTTCAGCAGCCACTTCAATACCCATGATTTTGCTTTTCTTCATGTTGATTTTTAAACCTGAAACCTTGTGAAAACAATCAAGAACATGCATAAGAGAAGATATATTACGTTCGCTCCATTCGCCAACGAACACCACATCATCCGCATAAAACATATGCGAAAGGTTGACCTCCCCGCCAACTTTAATACCTTGATACATTCCCGCTTCAACCACCCTTTGAAATGAAATATGGAGGGTTTCCATAACCAAGAGAAACAGGAAAGGAGATAACGGATCGCCTTGTTTCAAACCTTTTCCGAATTGAAACTCGTCGGTTGGACTACCATTGATAATGATAGATCCTTTGGACGAATGAAGACAGCAATGAATCCACTTCCTCCATTTTTCCCCAAATCCAAACTTACTAAGTACATCGTCAAGAAAATCCCACCTTACCGAATCATACGCTTTCTCAAAGTCAACCTTGAATAATAAACTCTGTTTTTTCTTTCTCTTACACCAAGATAAGACTTCATTTAAAATAAAAGGACCATCTAGAATTTGTCTATCTTTAATGAACGCCGATTGCACTTCGTTAATAATACCCCCCAAAACACCAACAAGACGGTTAGTCAAGATCTTTGCAATGATTTTATATATACAACCGATGAGGCTAATCGGTCTAAAATCCTTTACAAGATTTGCATCCGGAATTTTCGGAATTAGGGTGATAAAAGATGAGTTGCATCCTTTAGGCAAATCAGAATAGGTAAAAAAATACCTCACAGCTGCATACACATCTATATCAACAAGATACCAGAAATGTCTAAAGAAACCAAACGTGAAACCGTCAGGACCTGGAGCTTTATCAATCCCGCATTCCCAAACCGCCTTCTTGATTTCTATATTAGTTACATCTCTCTCCAAAATTGCTCGTTGTTCGATAGATATCTGATTAGGAAAATCCAAAAACAACGAAGCAGTAGACTTATCTGGTTTGCAGAAACGATTGGCAAAATGATCAAAGAATTCTTTTTTAACTTTATCTGGGCTATCAATCCAAATTCCATCAACCATAACCCCTCTTATACTTTGAATATTACGTCTCTTATTTATAATACCATGGAAGAAACCGGTATTCTCGTCCCCTTCTATCGCCCATTTAATTTTAGCCTTTTGAGCTTTTTCCATCGCATCTAAACTATCCAACTTTTGTAACTGTTGAATAATTTCCAAACGGGATCTGACCAGGACCTCGTCCCCTAGGCCACTATCAATCTTCGAGTCAATGTTTTCCAAAATCTTTTTAAGATGTATCTGATCCTTTTTTCTACACCCCATGTTACTTTTGTTCCAAGTGCGAATGTTCTTTTTTGCATGTGTTTCAAATGTTTGTATTAGTATTTTGGCGCCTGTTACCTAAGAATCACCTAGGGTTTGGTAGCTATAAATATGAGTGGTCACTTTCACTCTTCCACTCATTAGCAAGTCACTTTCATTCTTCACATACAAATAAAAAATGACAAACAATCAGGTAATTTTTTTCTCTTTGCTACACGTCAAGTATCATTTCCTTTTAATCATCCATTATAATCTTCTTTTTTTATCAGGATGTTGCTGCTGAAATCATCAATAACAACCACCTGGTATGTTTTATATATCATGCATTTTTTAACTTTTTTAATGATGTAGTTGGTTTTTCTAATCTATTGTATACTATATATATCAGGATATGGCGATCATCAATGATCTCAAAAAGAGAAAACGTGAAGAGAATCTTAAAAATTGGAAGTGGATTGAAGTCATTGACGTTGGTGATCTTCCTGATCATGATGAACCTATCCCAAACACTGGTAATGTAACAGATCTCACATCATTCAACATGTAAGTACATGAACAAACTAATTTCTCTTCTCTTTTAGTGTTCTTTTATGAAAGAGTCACGTATTTTCATTAACTCAATCGCTAATTATTCATGCAGGAGGTTAGTGATAATGAAATAGCAATGGGCCCGATCAAGAGAAATAAAAGAAGCCAGATAAAAATAAGTGGAAGAAACTATTTGATGAAGATGAAAGTGAAAAACATGAAACCAAAGAAGAAGATGATGACCGGGTTTAGCAATATCATAACTATTTTAAGTTTTAGTTTCAATTCTCATGCTACTATCTTAGTAGTATGTTTCTTTTAGTTCGATTAGTTAAACTACTCTTTCAGTAGCATGTTTTTATTGTCTCTTTTCCATTGTCTTTTTTAGGTGATCAATAAACAAATGTGTTAGTGCAAATATTGCGATATTTAATCTATACAGTCTCGTTTGTTTTGATTGATGACAAACATATAACTTAATACAAAACGTAAAATGTACAAGTTACTTGTAATCACATTTTGTCTCAACATACATTCAACACCTCTCAACATCTAGAGTCCTCGTATGCTACAACACAGGTTCGTACATGTTTGTTATGTGGCATTATGATCAAACCCATTGACTAACCATTTAGAATGTTTAAAATACTTTTAGTGTCTCCAAGTATTTTAGGTGTCAATGTGCACTTTAGGTGTCAAATAGAATAAGTGCCACATTAGGTGTCTAGGTAATATTAGTAAGTTTACAATCTATAAAAATGTGTCTTATAACAACATAAGTACATCAAACATTTTTTAGTAATTTACTAAATATCATATAGCAAGCTAATACATTTTCTAGTAACTTACAAGTTACTTTCATGTACATGTTAATCTAAAATGAAAATGTATTTTTACATCATTCCATGCATCATCCATATCTTTTTAAGATCTTTGAAAGATATAGAAAATATTTTATTTAGATTTACACTCTAGAACCTTTGAAAAGATTTGATAGATATTTTGTTTAGATTTACACTCAAGAATCATGGTAATATATGGAAAGATATGGTGTAGATTTTGATTAGATTTGGTAGAAGATTTTGGAGATTTTCTTTCAGGTCCCGGCGGAACCAAAAACATACACGGACGGAACCCTCTTTTTGGTTCCGTCCATCCACGGTCTGCTGAAGCCTTTTAGCTATAAATAGCAGTCCAAACTTTGTTGTTATGTAACAACTCACATACACATTCTCTCAACTATGTTTTTACATATTTAGATCAGTAGTAACATAGATCATACACCCTCATATCATGATCATAATGCTTCTAACTTTCATTATGTTGTAAGCATACTCCCGAAATGATCCTGTGAAGCAAGCTCAAGGTTCTTGAATCATCATCCACCACAAGCATACATATATGAAAATCTATCACAACAAGCTCAGGGAACTTGTGATCTTCATCCATTGAAGGCTTCCTATCAATGGAAGTTCATCTAGATTGGTCATTCACATCCATTAGACATTTGTGCCATGGATCATCATTGTATCATCACAATATATTCACCAAACTAGATTAGATGGTTTATGTGTTTGTGCCATAAAACACAAGGTTTTTATGTTGGGCCACAAAACATAACGGGAGTGGTTGCTTGTAAAAGAACTCGACATCTAGCTTAGTGTCGAAAATATTGTATAGGCGACGTTAGGTTGGTTCTACCTCGAACTAGAACCCGGTATTTAGCTTTGTACAGGAAAAAATGTAAGTGACGTTTGTAAGGTTTTCTCCACCGAGAAGGGAGCTTGTTGATCTAGTGAAGTAACTCTGGAGTAGGGTACTCGGGGAGTGGAGTAGGGTGGAGAAGAGCTCCATGACCGAACCACTATAAATCATCGTATCCGGTTTGCACTTTCTTTACTTTTATACTTGCACTATATTATTATTTGTGTTGTGGCTTGATGTTTATGCTTGTGTGACAACTTGTTTTACTATATGCTTCATATTAGTCATAAGACTATAATTGGCATTTTTCATATAACAACAAGCTTAATTGGATATTTGATACCACAAGTTTTAAAGTTTTTAAATGGTAACGTATTCAACCCCCCACCCCCTCTACGTTTTCACAATTGGTACCAGAGCTTTGTAGCTCTTATTTTCAAATGGTTTTTAAAATGGAGCACAATCCATGTATCAAATTACCATTGAAGCGAAATATAATATGAAAAATGTTTCGCTAAGAATACTTGGAAATTTTGTTGTTAAATATTACTTTGTATACAAGCTTGAATGTTTCCTTGAAAAATAAAAGAAAATATTTCTTAAAATAATTTGTAAGTGTCAAATTATGTACTTAGAGCTAATTTATGAAAAATACGGTTTTAAAAGGAGCGTTTGGGATAATGATGTAGACTAAGTAACGATATAACACAAATCAAGCCTGTTGATTCACATGAATACCATGATCGATTCTTCCAACAATCGTTGATTCAATTGAATGCCGACTATTAGGATTCTTAGCAAGAAAACTGCCAAAAATAGACTTTTCGTATTTTCAAGAACTGGTTATTCCACATTATAAAGGAACTCTTAAATAAAGATACAAAACTGAAATGGGCCTAAAAGACAAGCGGGTCGAAAGTTATTGCATAAACAAAGTCCAAAAAAATATGAAATTGCAAATAACTCAAAAATAAGGTGTTTTGGGGGACGAAAGTTCCGTAAACCGACAAAGTCTATTTACCACAACGTGCTCCTCGTTCCAAGCTTCGAATCGACTGGTCATAGGCCTGAAACGGAGCCCTGTAACCAAAGTTATACCCATTTTAGTGAGGCCCCTTTTGTTACGCAATCTTGGGCCTCCAGAAACATGATGGCCCGTTCCTCAACACTTGGGCCCGCATCAGATAACTATAAATTTAATTGAAAAGTCACATCCGTAAATGTTTAGATAAGTCACATAAGTAGAAATAATGTTATAATAAGTGTATTATATGTTTACTATCAAATCTAGAAAAATTTGGTTCCGCTTGTGTATTATTTTGGTACCGCCAAAATCATACCCGCGGATGAGGCGGAACCAAAATCCGAGCTCCGCCTGTGTATTTTTTTGGTTCTGTCGGCCTGCAGTTACATCTTTTAGTTTGTCATTTAAATCTCGCACTCTAGTTCACTCACTTTTATTTCTAGGATACTTCTCTCTGATATCTACTCATATTAGGATTAGGACATCTCACTTGCACCTATAGGATAATCATCTATAATAATACTTTTAAATTTCACAAAAATGATCCAAGATACCTTTCTTCATAAAGGAATGAATCCGGAAATTTGTTCCTTGCAATCCTCGAACCACTGAGTATTTGTGATCATTACACACACTCAGTGCATTCTTTTGTCCTTTACTCATTCATTAGCTTGATTTGTAAATTGACAACTTCCTAACTAATCCAGACTCACTGTATAAAAAAAATATCAAAGATCATGATAAGGATTTATTTGATACGTTTTTAGGGGGTCATTTAAGCCCTAAATCATGTTTTTATGATCAAATATTACAACAAATCGTTTCTTTTGTCATTTTAGGTACTTGGGACATGAATTCTGGAAAATGGAGCATTTTGGAGCTTTTCGGACGTTTTTATGCTCAAGAATGAAGAAAACAAGAAAAGTCAAGAAAGTCAGGTTTTTACACCTGACGGCGTCATGCTTTGGAGCTGACGCCGTCACTTTAAGCTCAATGAGATGGAATTTTAACACTAGACGGCCAAGAAAGAAAACATGAAGTTTGCACCTGACGGCGTCAGGTGCATTTGAAGCAAGGCTGTCTCGCCTTGTGCTTACACGAGACGGACCAGAACCCCTACAACGGGATAACGCCAAAGATCTCTTGGGCGATACGAAACCCTAAGACACGGAGACCTGACGGCGTCAGAAGCTATAACCTTTGACGGTTTTCAGTTAGGTTAAGGTTTTGCTGGTTCGATTTGGGTTTGACCAGTTGCTCAGCCCTAGTAGTAAGTCATTTTATGTCCTTGCAATATGTTTTGACATTGAAAGCTAAAACATTAAACTTGAGGTAGGTCAAAAACGCATTGACTAAACCGTTTATATCTGAATGAAAAGATGCTTTTCGAATAAATTGAAGAGAAAATCTCTTAAAATGTTTAGTAGATTAAGCATACTTCCACGTTCATCAAGTAAAACATTTTTTTGGATTATTTCTTATTTGAACTTCTCTTTCATGATCTTTACGTTCACGAAACGAGGTCATCATGAAACATGTCACCTTCCTTTTTCAAGTCCTTAATTTATTTTTTATATTTTATCTTTTTGGGCTTCCTGGTTCTTTTGATTTTACCTACGGACTCTTATTAACAAAAGCATAACTAACACCTCCAACAACATAAACATGTATGTTAAGTAGGTTAAAGAATTACTAAAGTATATAAGTTTATGATCGTTATATGATATAAGTTCCTATGTGTAATAAACTAAAAAAGGGATTAACTACATCCCTGAACCTAAAAATGAAGAAAAAGGATTAACTACATCCCGGATTTTGGTCGGTCCAGGATGTCTTGATTTGGCAACATTACTACATTTTCATATAACCATTCTTAAAGTTGGGGAAGACTTGTGTGTGAGTGTGTGTGAATTTTGATGGGCAGTGTGTACAATAATGTTTGATGTTGCAAATAATGTCTATAAAAGTGCAAAACTTTAGTTGCAAAAAATATCCCTAAAAAGGTAGGTATCCAAGTGGGCTGTTAGGGAACACGTGGAACGCACGTGAGGACTTGCTAACGGGGATTTTTAACAATCGTTAGCGAAAGGGGCATTATTCACACAAATATGAAAACCACATGGACATTTTTCGTAGTTTTAAGTTTTGAGGGGCATCTCTTGTGAAAATGGGAAACTACAGGGACATAACTTGCAGTTTACCCAAAAAAAACTAATAAAGCGATAAAGTCACTTTATTTTGCATACTAACAAATTCCTACATACCAATGGACATATCCTGACCATTTGATCAAAAGAACAAAAATTAAGGGAAAAAAAACGGAGGGACTAATAATGTAAATATTAAAAAAACGGATGGACTAGATGTGTAAATTACATCATAACTATCATTATTTCACTTTCCACAAAATCCCGCTACTTCACCCTACTTTTTCTCTCTACCATTCAAACCCTAGCAATTAAAATCAAAATCAACCGTGATTAACCATAAATTAACCATCAAAGTTCATTAAATCACAACAAAATGGAAGCATCTATCGTTAGGAAGTTGATTCCCATAAGATTTACGGCTCGAAATGAACCAATGTAGCCTCCAATTGAAAAAATGATAATGTACAGTATAAAGTCGAATATTCGTGATTAGATATGGTAATTTATTGTTATTTTTGTTGTTTTTGTTGCCAATTATTGTGACATCTTTATTAGAATGTTTATTGATGATCAGAGAAAATGTAGTTGTGACTATAACATGCTTTTGGTTGTGTTTTTTAGTGTCTACATTTGATTGAGTTTATGAGTAGAAAGCTTTGTATACATGGAAGCACACCAAATATTTGATGAAATGTGTGAGTGAAAAGTATCATACGTGTGTATATTTGAAGTTGAATTGTATATGTGTATTACCAATACTGGTATTTGTATTATTACTTGTGAAATTTTGAAAAAAACGTGAATGTAAAAAAAAAACGTGAATTGAAAGAAAAAAAGTGAATTATAAATTAAAAGACAAAAAACGCGAATTATATAAAGAAAAGACAAAAAAAAAAAGACAAAAAAAATGAAAAAAAATGAACTTAGATAGAAAAAAAAAAGAAAAAAAATGAACTTAGATAGAAAAAAAAAAAAAAAAAAAAAAAAAAAAAAAAAAAAAAAAAAAAAAAAAAAAAAAAACACTTAGATAGAAAAAATAAATAAACAAAAAAGAAAAAAAAAATGAACTTAGGGCGAGTTTGGTTGCCTAGTTTCTAGAGGGTGGAATGACTTGAATCCTAAAATAAAGTGTTTGGTGAGTAGCATGGGTTTAAAATGTTGGAGTGGTTACCAAATATTTGGGAGTGCATTAAACCATGGGGTGAGCGTGGGTTTTGATAATAATCCTCCTTCATGTGGACCAATATTTTCTCTTAACCACACAAATAAAGAGCCATGATATATTGACCCTCTCTACTATTATATTATATACAAACCCTCCCTACTTAGTAGGAAGGTACTTTCTGTGGAAAACTATAAGGGGGGTTGAATAGTTTACCGCTTTTTATTCTTAATTATCTTTTAAAACTTTACGTTTGTTTAAAGATATAAACTCAAATTACTTGTTTAATCTTTGAAAAGCTTTTCGTTTGATCAAAGATATAAACTCAAAATACTTGTTTAATCTTTGAAAAGCTTTTCGTTTGATCAAAGATATAAACTCAAAATACTTGTTAGTCTTTGAAAAGCTTTACGTGTAGTTAACGATTATAAATAAAGACAATATGTAATATTCAAAGATAAAGAAAGAAACGATCAAACCACAACACGATTGTTTATCGTGGTTCGGCTACAAGGACTCTTTTTCCTTGCCCTACATCCACGCCCCGAGTTTCCAACTCGAGAGTTTCAAGCACTAGCTAGTCAACAAGCTCCTTTCACGGGTGGAGAAACCTTTACAATCGTCGCTTACACTTTATCCGGTACAAAGCTAGATACAGGGTCCTAGTTCAAGGTAGAACCAACCTAACGTCGCCTATCCACTATTTCCGACACTAAGCTAGATGTCGAGTTCTTTTACAAGGGTACAACCACTCCCGATAGTTCTTTTACAAGGGTATAACAACTCCCGTCACACTATGTATTTTGAGGCCTAAAATACTAACCGATCACTTCTACACAAGATACAAATGAAGTATAAACTATCAAAGTTCATACATAACAAAGCTAACAAGTCTTGCAACTTTTGAATTGAAACTTGTAACTTCTTGGAAGAACTTGTGAACTCCTTAGCTACATAAGAGAATCACACAAGTCAGATGTTACTGAGTTAGATGAGAGAATATGTGAAATATATGTCCTAAAGTGATGGGTGAATTCTTGCAAGTGGTTTGGTATTTATAGCCAAACCAACCAGCAGTCTGGCGGATCCGGCGGAACCTTAGAATGGGTTCCACCCATGTACCCTGAGGGTTCCGCCAGGACTGACAGGAAAACATGCAAGAACTCTTTCCCTATCAAGCAATGTCATATCAAGTTAGTCAAACACACAATTGTGTAAGAAGTCTTATGGAGAGTCAAACACATAAGCTTTCCATAAATGCATGATGTGATGTATACTATATTAAGAAATAAAATCAATGTTATGTTAAAAGAGAAATGTAAAATCTAGTTATACAAGACTTAAAACTAAAGTGATGTTTTTACTATAAACAAAGGTTCATACTTTGTCATTAACAAAACTTAGCAAATATCGTAAAATATAAATAACGTTTTTTAGGCGATATTTGTATTAACAATCTCCCCCTTTTTGTTGATGACAAAACATAAACTTTATTTATAAGTAAGCCACAAGATTTAGTGTTAAGTCTTATAAAGTTTGTATTAAAACTTGTTTTTGCTAAGATGATGTGATATGCAAGAGAAAAGATGAGAACAAGTTTAATATAAATTCTCCCCCTTTTTGTCGAAACAAAAAAAAAGAGTAGCAAAGCGGAACTATGCACGTGCTCCCCCTTGGTTGATACTCCCCCTAAAAGGAGTGCCAAGATAGGAGACATGGATTTTGAACCTACAAAAAAAATGTTAGTTGTCGCAATAGACGAGCATAAAGCAAGTCATGAAGTAAAGAGTTGTGAAGCGGAATAATGCAATTCTCATGCTCCCCCTTGAATATTACTCTCCTAAATGGAGTATCAAGGAAGGGAAACATGGATAATGATCCTATAAAAAGGAAGGTTAGTTTATAAACCACAAGATATATGTATGCTATCATAGCAAGGCATAGTTTACTCACAATACCTAAATGGTCAACAAACAATGCATACCTTATAATAGAATGAAATTCATTTCATGTAAAATTTGACTTTTTAGAAAGTCAAAGACAAGAAATTAGGAAGATAACATCCTACTTCTAAAAATGAAAAGAAAAATAAAAATAAACTAAGAACATAAAATCCTACATGTATAAAAGGAAACCATCATTTTCCTTAATGAGAAACATTTTCCAAAAACAAGGCTAAGGTTGTTTAGGGATGAAAATGGGTGTTGGAGGGTGTAGAGGATTTCATTTTGGATGTTGTGGAAGTAAGACGTTTTTGGTTTGTTGGTTTGTGTTTTTGGTGTTATTATGGATGGGTCCCTATTGTTGGAGACTCTAGAGTTGAGGTGGGTGAGACAAGGACTCTAGACGGTCCAAAATGTGGTTTAGAATAAACCTCATTTCTTCGGTTAGCTCACGAATTTCCGTTCGACATCTTTCACTAATGTGAGCGGTTCTTTCGCAATGTCCGCAATCATGGCGGGGAAAGTTTGGTGGAAGAGAGGTTTGATTTGTTGGTGGTGGATGGTTTGAACTTGAAGGAGCAAATGTGGATGGTTGAGAGGTGTTTTTGGTTCCTTCACTAGATGAGTGTAATGTCGTTTGTAAAACCATAATATGGTTGATTTGAGAGTCAACCATACGTTTGAAGGCATGAAGGTGGTTTAAATGAGTGTCAATTTCATCATTAAGGTTTGGAGATTTTTCCCATATGGATGCTTCTATTTTCTTATAAGAAGGAAATAGAGATTCAAAATGTTGGGAAAGCTCTTGTGGTGGTTGTTGTTGTGGTTGTTCTTGTTGTAGTGGTTGTTGTGGTGGTGGTTGTTGGTTTTGAACAAAATGGCGGAAGCTTGGTTCTCTAGAAGGATTACCATGAAGGTCTTTGTAAATGGGGTGAAACACAAAAGATTGTAGGTGTGTATGACCTTGATCTTGTGGAAAAATTGATGGTCTAGCATAACGATAAGCTAGATGTTCAACCAATGATGGTTGATGAGGTGTATCATCTAATGACTCATTTGGTTGAAAACTTGGTTGTTGTTGGGTTTCCATTTCGGCAATGGTGTCAAAGAGTGACAATGATGAAGGACTCAATGATTTTGGTGATAGGTCTTCTAAAGTTTCCAAATAGGGTAGTGGTGATGTTGGTGGTGTATGAAAAAGTTCCATTGGTGTAAGTGTTGGTGATTGGGGTGATGGAGTTTTTGATGGTTGAGCTTGTTGAGAAGGTGATGTTAATTACTTGAAGGTCTAGTTGGTGATGGAATAGTGGCTATGTTGGTGTTGCAATGTGTTGGAGAGGGTGTTGGAGTAGAAAGATTAAGCAAATCTTGAATAGTGATCACATTGGTATTGCAAGGTGTTGAGGATGGTGTTGAGGTAGTACGGTTAAGGAAATCTTGGATAGGTGAAGAAATGTCAAGTGATGCATCACTTGATGATGATGAGCTTGATTTGATGTTTTGTTGAAGCAACACGGTTTTACACTAATCCTAGTGGTTTTTGCAAGGGATTTTGATGATTCGGATGAGGTGTTGGATTTAGTCATTTCAAAGGTGATGTTTTGAAGCTTTAAGAGAAGGGATTTTGATGGTGATGGTGGGATTTGAAGTGTTGCAAAATTGTCAAATTTATAGAGTGGAAGAGATGTTGGAAGGGGTGTTTGGATTTGATGTTTTACCATACAAATGTTGAGGTTTCTAATGATTTAGAAAATTTCCAAGAACATGTCAAATTATTGAATGTCAATCCAATGGAATTGGGTGGAGTGAAAGACTAACTTATGCACTCAATGCTAAGTGATCATGGGAAGTAATTTGGTTGAAAATGTTCTAAAGGTTTTGAAGGATCCTTTGCAAGGGTTCCTTGGGTTAGTTATGTTTGAATTTGAATTTTTGGCGGGAAATGACTTCCTAATTGTTCTAGTGAGTGAGAGTGATCCTAATATGTTTATTGGGAGTAAGGGAAGATGTTTCTCACTAAACATAATGATTTGACACTTTACAAATTTTGAAATTTAGAAAAATGACAAAAATTTTCTGCAGGTGACTGGCGGAACCCTCGCGAAACACAGGCGGAACCCTGTTTTGGGTTCCGTCTGGTCCGTTGGGCCAAAACTGGGTTGCTCAGAATTTACACTGGCGGAACCCATTTGAGGGTGCCGCCAGACCTGAAAAACAAGGCAGTCCACTTTTTTGACCCGCGAGACGATTTTCCAATTTTTCGAAAACTCTTAAAAATGAAAATTTATTATATGTCTGATTAGGAAATGCAAAAATTGGACATGTGGACATTCATATCATAGGACTTTGACCGGGGGCTAGCGATTTTCACTAAACTTAGTGAAATTTTCCATAAGCATAAAAAATTGACAAACACCTCAAATATTGTCAATATGCATAAAGGCTCATACAAAACATAATCCGTCGAAAGTAATAAAGCATGGAAGTAAAAAACAATACAAATCACATAGTTTAACACATACACAGTTCTAAAACCTTCATAAGCCAAACACTCCTTAATCACACATCTCACAACCGGTCTATCTTCTTATTGAGCTTTCTTAGGTACCTTCCAAAGCACTTGAAAATTCCTTTGGTTTGCTTGAACTCTTCGGATGCATTGCTAATGACGGGAAGTTCTTGAAGGTAGTCTAAAGGGGGTAGCTTAGAGTTAGGAAGTTTATCGTCATCGCTCATATCGGATGATGATGATGATGGTGAAGGTGAGCGAGTAAGCTTGCCCTTAGCTTTGAAGACTCTTTTATCACTTATAGGGACGAAAATGTGAGGAACGAGAGAATAGTCAAGGCACATTCCCTTATCATGGGAGAGATTGCTCTAAAGAGGCAGGTGAGAAGCATTCCATAAGGAAGAGCGGTTGATCCTACCAAGGGTATGTCGGCCATTCTTTTGGCTAGGTAATAGGCTAAGTTAAAAGGTTGACCGGTGGAAATGCTATAGAGCATGTAGCTAAGACATGTGTTGACATGATCTCTATTTCCTATGGAACTTATAACGTTGGCTCTAAGAATTTCTTCCCATTTCTTAAATTGTTGTTTAAGCTCATTGAGTTCCATACCAAAAGGGTCCTTATCAACCTCATTTCCCGAACGATTCTTCTTAGTTGTTGAGGTCCTAACAAACAGATGCTCACGAATTTCTTCCTTATTAGCAAGAGGAGTGTCATATGGATGATAACGCTCAATAGAATCAAGACTAGAAAGGGGCCACTTATCCGTGTAGAGACATGTACCAACATTATGGACACCAAGAATTGTTGCAAAATCTTTCAAAGGTATGATGTTTGGTATTTGATTGGTTGTAAAGGTTAGTGAGAACTCACCATCGTCATCGAAGAAAAGGCTTATGGTTGCATAGAATTCTAAGATGAACCTAGGACAAATTTGCTCATCGATGTCTAGGAGGCAATCAAAGTTGATTGCGGCAAAGTTTTGGCGAATGGATGTTCCTTTTAGGAAGGATGGATCAATGGTTCTTCCTTCATGAACGTAGCATTTTTCTAGACTCTTAAAGGTTTCAACTTGATCTTTAGTAAGGCCTTTGGTCCTATGGTGTTTGGGTAAGTACTTAAGAGTTTCCTTGTGATCGGAGAATGTTGCGGGAGGCATGTTGATTCCTAGAAAACACAAAATTTAAGTTTAAATTAATGACTTTTATAATGTGGATGTTCTAGTATAAGCCTATATGAAAACAATGTGGAGGTGCGGTTATCTTGACTCATATTGATGCTTGAACCATTTTTGTAATGCAAGTTATGTTATAAAACAAAAGATAACCCAAACGTTCCTAATTCAGTATAGCTTCGTTTGAATGTACCCGAAAATACATATTAGTTATGTATTCCCTTTAGCATTCAAGAGACATTATGCAAGTGGTGTTTCAATGACGTTTTTCATTTGTTTTAATAATGTGGTGAAAGGTGAAAGACAATGAACTTGGTGTGTTTGGTAAATCATGACAATAACAAAGAGGATATAATTCCTAACTAATGGAAATTATGATTAGTTTACAACCAAGGTTTTTCATGAATTAACAAGTTTATGCATAAACCCTAAGATTCTAGTTAATGTATGTAGATGAAAGTGATAGACTTTGATTGAAAATGCAATTATGATAAGAATACTTAAAAAGTTGATTGGATTGGAAGAGATGTGAGTGAGAGCCCTAATTTTTGTGTGGTAAGGTGTTTGTGAGTGAGTGAAGGCTGTTTGTAAGTTGAAGTTGTGAGTTAAGAGGTGTTTGGTTTTGAATTTAAAAATAAAACATGATGCAGACTCGGCGGACCAGGCGGAACCAAAGGGAGGGTTCCGCCCGTTTGGTCTCAGGGTTCCGCGGGTACAGCAGAGGAAAAAATAAAAAGGTTTTGTCTTGAATTTTGTGGTTTTATCCTAATGTTCAAAACTAAGGTTTTAGGTCTCATGAGTCTTTAACTAAGTCTAGGGAAGATGAACGTTACTCATTCAAGAGGTTTCGTGAAAACGTTGACAATATGGTTATCGTATAAGAAATTCTTGGTTGAGACGTTCCTCAATGAACATTTTTACCAAGGCGATGATGAATGATCACAATATGTCAATTAAGAAAATAATGGACAGGGTTCACGCTGAAGACGATGCTTCCTTTGTAGACGTGAGTTTGCTTGTTCTAGTGGAGCTTGTTGACGTGCTTCTCCATTCGATACTAATTTGAGAACCTTAAGTGTTTTGGAGAATCATTGGGTAAGTAAGTATAAAAGTGCAAGTACCACTTGTGCTTTTCTTATCAACTTATTACCGACATAATTCCATTTGGCATACACTATGGTTTCAATTCCCGTTCTTTTGGGATACCATAATCCTAGTTGTGTAGTACCTTTTGATGTATCCAAACAAGCTCTTCCGAAAGAGTTGTTTTAGGATCTTCTCTAAAACGAGCACATAGACAAGCACTAAACATAATGTTGGATCTATTTGTTGTAAGAACGAGTAAACTTCCAAACATTTCTCTATGTTTAGTTTTATCTACGGATTCACTAATCTCATTCTTGATAAGTCATATAAGACTTAATCATTGTGAACTTGTGAATAACTAAGAATGTATTTGAGTGATTATTCCTTGCTTTTGGAGCTTGCTTAGGTTATTAAAAAGTCTTTCATAGATTTACACAAGTTTCTATTTTGAAAGATCCATTTAGTTTTAATTGTTGCTTTACTCTAATGTCCAAAAACTATTTTTATCAAATTTGTTTTAATCACAATAATGACCTATGATTCAAGTTTTTATGACCTTGTCAATATTGCTTGACTCAATGTTTGACACAAGATGAAAAGATGTTGTTTTTCATTTTTAATAGTTCATCTTCCTTGTTATTCATCTTAACTTACTTGTCTTATCAAAGTTGGACTTTCGACTAAGTCATCATCTACCAAAGATGATATCTTAGAAGGAGGTGGTCTTTCATCGAATGATAAATTCAATGACTCCTCGACTCTTTAGGTTTATTTACTTAAAACACTATAAGTGTAAATGTCCAAGAAATACAACATCATAAGACTATGGGTCGAATTAGATGTGCAAATCCTAGATGTTTATAAATCATTTTCTCCCAATCATCCTAATGTATTCAAATGATTTATTTTTCTTTGTGTGTCTTATATGAAACTTTAACAAAAGAGTGATTGAATTAAAGACACGATTGAAAATATAAGGTATAATGTCAAAAGATGTTGTACCACAAACATCTATGAAATGTTGTGTTTTTGTTAGATTTGCAAGCATCACAAAAGTGTTGGTTGTTAAATCACTTAGGAGATTCTTAGTTAGCTCACTTGTAGACAAGTATTAAGTGAGACTCACTCAAAAGTTTCTCGTGTCTTTTCCCGAAAGTTTAAAGAGGTAAAACACCTTATATCTCCTACTAGATGTAGTGTCTAAATCTTTTAATCACTGAGGATCTAATCCTTGTTGTTACTTACATCACATAAACACCTTAGAGTAAAAACTATTAATAACACCTACGACAAAGCTTAATGTCAATCACCAAGAAGCAATGAAAGATAGGTTGAAGAAACGTGTACCTTTTAAGCTCCATAGATGAACCACCAAGAAGATAATCTTAAAGCAAATTATCTTGACTCGTAAGAGAGCTAAGCTCAAATACTTATAAAGGTATTGAACATGATATCTTTAACCTTTTATCATGAGCTCCTAATAGAGATAGAATTTCTCCTACAATTCACTCCTAGGTTTCACAAACACAACTTGTTTTGTTTTACTTGTTGGTGCATTTGAGTCAAATCCTAATCCGGTTTTATCTCTAAATGACTTTTGACTTTTCAATAGACTTTTGAGAGCTTTTGAACTTTCTTCAAATTTAGCAAGAATTTTTCCTTTTTCATTTTGTCTTTTAATTTCATGTTTGTATTCTAGACATATTTTGCATCCTAGATCAATTTCAATATTTCTTTCAAGTCTAGACATTTTATCTTCTAATATTATCTCTTTTTCAAGATTGTTCACAAGAGATTTTGAATGTTCATTGTTGAAGATAGTTTTTAGGTCCATGTTGCACAAGAGTTTAGACTCATTTTCTAGTTTAGAAAACTCTAGGATAAATGTGTCAAAGCAAAAGTGTTTGGTTTCAAGATGTACCTTGCCTGATGTTTTACCTAGTTGAGAATCACAAACCGGATAGTTGGCTTCATCTTCATCCGTGTCATTCCATGAATCGTAAGCAAGGCCACTTTGAGCTTGACACAAGTAATCATCTTCACTTACACCTTCATTTAAAACATTTAAACTAGTAGCACATGTATTAACTTCAACTAAATGTCTATCTATTAATTTTTCTAAGACTTCTAATTCATATGTGAGATCAAATTGATCATCTTTGACTTGACATATTTCTTGATGAAAGTTTAACATATTTTTCCAAATATCATTTGCCGTTTGACAAAAATACACTCTTTCATATTCAGTCCTTGGTAAAGCTTTATAAATCATTATCTTAGCTTTAGTGTTTTTATCAAGTTTAGGATAGTCATCTTGATTTTCAAAACTTGTTTTCATTGGTTTGAAATCACCAATAGAAATAATATGCCAAAGATCTTGATCAATTGATTTCACATAGTTTTCAAATTTACTTTTCCATTCAAGGAAGTTTTCTTTTTCAAATAGCGGTGGCTTTTGAATAGTTTGCCCTTCTTTGAGATTTTCAAAATCCATGGATCGATCCAAGTTTTAAAATACAATATATTTTAAAGATCTTGAGTAACGTAACTCCTGATGCCAATTGTGGAAAACTAGAAGGGGGGTTGAATAGTTTACCTCTTTTTATTTTTAATTATCTTTTAAAACTTTACGTTTGTTTAAAGATATAAACTCAAATTACTTGTTTAATCTTTGAAAAGCTTTTCGTTTGATCAAAGATATAAACTCAAAATACTTGTTTAATCTTTGAAAAGTTTTTCGTTTGATCAAAGATATAAACTCAAAATACTTGTTAGTCTTTAAAAAGCTTTACGTGTAGTTAACGATTATAAATAAAGACAATATGTAATATGCAAAGATAAAGAAAGAAATGATCAAACCACAACACGATTGTTTATCGTGGTTCGGTGATAAAGTCTTTTTGATAGTATAGGTTTATAACCGAAGAAATGCTCGTGAAAGTATGTTCTCCGGGTCGTTATGTCCCAACGAAGGTAAGACGGCGATTGAGTCGGCTTGAGTCGCGTGATTGTGAAGTGAATGGAATTAAAAAGATGATTTTGTTGGTTTTTGATTACACTACTAAAAGGATTTAAAACGCAGTTAAAGTAAAAAGAAACAATAAAACGACGCAAAGAAAACAAACAAATAAAACAAGCATTGGATAAAATAACTAAAGAAAAACGAGATTTAAAACGCGAAAAGAAATTAAGACGGGAAATGAATTTAAAAACAATATGTTTGCAAAGTGACGTGAATAAGTTCATCAAGTGTGGGCCAAGGATTGACGACGAATTATTTTCCTTAAACAAGACTATTTTCTCACAACGTTGGTTTATTTTGAAAATAATCCTTTAAAAAAGAAAATAATTACTAGATGTGTAATTTGATTATTCTCCGGCTTTTGCCCTTCAAATAATAAAATCACAAGTCTAAATAATCATAACGATTATTAATCACGACCCCTTTTAATCCACACTTAACTCACAAACTCGTGCCACCAAGCAAACACTAAAAAAACTACTCGAAACTCATATTAATAAAATAAAGTTACTTGATAAAATAAAAAGACTCGATAAAAGAAACAAACTAGATAAGCCAAAATAAAATTCGGCAGAGTTTCGCCTTAGCATAGAGCATAAAAGACCTCACTCGATAAACGATGAGGTATAGATTATCTAACTCGATAATCTTGGCTAACTCGCCATAAGAAATGAAACTTGATAAAATCAAAACTCGATAATAAAAAAAAAATAAAAAAAAAATTCAAACTCGGTAATAATTTTAAAAAAAATCTCAAACTCGGTACAATAGTTGAAAAAAAATGTAACTCGATAACTTTTTATTTAATGTCAAACTCGATAACATCAAAAAAGTCAAACTCGATAAATTAAAAACATCAAACTCGGCAACCTTTTTGCACATGTGTAACTCGGTAAGAAAATTTTAAAAAATGAAACTCGAAGATTTTTTTTGCATCTTGGTCCCTACCTTAAAATATCTGAAACTCGAAAGTTTTAATTTAAAAAAACTGTAACTCGATATTATTTTAAAAAACTCTAACTCGAAAGATTTTTAGTTTTGCATTTAGGTCCCCAAACTCGAAAACGAAACTCGACAACTTTTTAAAAAAAAAATCAAACTCGGTAAAAAATTTTAAAAATCTAACTCGATAAAAACATAACAAAACACCATTTTGATCCAAAATAAAGCCTAAAAACTAATGTTTTTCACCAAATTTAACACTAGACTAACTAGTTTAACCATAAACATTAAATCCCACCAATAAAAACAAGATTATAACAACTAAAAATTAAAGATTTATAGAAAGATAAAGCTAGAGAGAGAAAGTAAAATAAAGCACATACTTCATAAAAATAAAACTATACTACTCCTACTACTATGCGGACCAACCCTCAACAACCCTAAGACTAACCCTAAAACTTCTCCTAAAACTAACCAACCCCTCAAATGAGGCTTATGAGATCTATTTATAGGCTAGGGGCTAGGGCTTCTCTAATATTTGAGTTTGTTGTATAATTAGCCCCTAGACTTTTACAAAACATGAGAAAACTACTTAAAACATATTAAAACGCTACAAATGCAACTAAATACTACACGTAACGATCTTGTAACTTGGAGGAGTTGAGTTGACTTTTCTTCCAAAGTTCTTCAAAGGACCAAAGTTGACAACTTGTTGAAACTTGGAGGGCCATTATATTAAAGGTCTTCATATTTCAACTAAGAGTCTCTTTTGTTATTCTCTGAATCTCTAAGGATTACTTTTGTCATTTTGGGCTTTTCTTGGATAAATTTCTTCTTCGGCTTCGGCTTTTTACCTTTTTCCAATCTCGTGCTCGTTTTTGTCGGTTTTTGGCTTGATTTTGTCCATTTTTCACATATCCGTACCTGCACATACACAAATACAAAAACATACATTCTCTTGACATTTTTGGTTAGTATTTGATGTATTTGGTCTGATTTTAGGTCTAAAAAGGATGTGTGAATAAACACTCATCAAAATCCCTCAGACTAAGGTATTGCCGTGCCCTCACGCAATGTCATCACCTCACGCTTAAGAGATAAATAATTTCAAAACCTCTCTTTACTGACGTTGTAAAGTAGCAATGATGTTCAAAAGAGATATTAAAATCATTTATTCTCAAAAACGCTCCATTTTCCGATTTTCATGAATAATAACTACTACTACTACTACTACTACTACTACTATCTTTTGTACTTTTTCATTTATGTATATATGACGGTTTGCTTGACTTTCATTATCAATTCTTATCTGTTGATAACTTTCAGGGCCTACGAGTAGAAACACTTCTCACAGAGAGAGACCATACGGATAAAAATCGTCATCCTTGATTTTTCACAAGCCCCCAAACTAAGCGTAAAATCGAGATCATTGTTTATCCAGAAGTTAGATGCTAACACTGCCCACAAAAGTTACTTGTGTATTACCTCTTGTTCCCAGGTCCTAAGTTTTGTATCTCAAGATTTTAATTGTGAGAAATGAATTGCTTCATATTTTCTCGTTTTGATATTTGTTAGTCCGATAAGAGCACAAAATTTGAACGCTAAGTAGTTTCCAAACTTTCCCTCGAAAACCCCTGCATACAGAAATCGGGTCCACATGAAGGTCTCTGATTTAACACGATTTGTAGGGGCTCCCTTTTTATTTACGACCGAGACATACCATGTTTGATACCCGAAACGGAAGCTTTTTATTAGGAAAACCCCCAGAGTCGAAGCTTGGCATTTTTGCATAATCATAAGCACTTTAATAATACTTTGGTCCTTAGTCCTTTATTCTTTTACAGTCAACGGTTTATGAGCCGCCAAGATGTAAGAGCTTTATTATGACTTTGGATTTTTATCCGCTGCTTTTTGTAGCTTTGGATTCCTCTGCCTTTTTATTTGGCTTTGGACTATTATTATTGATATTCATAATCATATGCCAAACCCCGAGTCCTACGGCCTTTACTAAGATCACAACATCGGCTGCGAACCGGCAAGATGCAATAGTCTATTTCACCGTAACACTGGCAGTACCCCTATGTGTACCAAACCCCCATATGCAGAGATTTTGTTGGGAACGAGAAAAAACTAAGTATTGCCCAAACCGTATACCCTTAATTAATCCTAGACATCTATTATATATTGGTGACGTTTCTGATGGGAACAAGGAGGCCACAAGTACCTCTCGTGGGTTTTTTAAATCCCAGTAATGCGATCCGTGTATAGCACGAAACTTCTAAATAAACTCTATCATTCTTCGATCTCCGCAAATTTAAAATCCCAAATAATGAGATCCGCGGATGCTTAGCCATAATCTTTTGATTATTTTGGTTAAGGGAGACGAGCTAGGGCTCAACACGCCCGGTCAAGTCGGAACATTTATTTCTACTCTCGCCGGTAGGAAAGTCAAAATAAGGTGTCAAAACTTATTATTCATATCATATATTTTTCATATTTTTCATTTTTCATCATTTTTTTTTTTTTTTTTTTTTTTTTTTGATTATAAAGCGGTGACAAAAATTAAAATTTTTGGTGGAAAACGGAGTTGCGTAAGTTAAACAGCTCAGGTGAAGGTACAGGTTAAATCGAATCGAAGATTCACCCCCCCCCCCCCCCCCCCAGACTAAAGTGAAACATTGTCCTCAATGTTTTAAGGGTACGGGTAATCCTACGTAAAATCTAAGGCCGTTTATTAAGTATGCCAAGAGATAAACGTTAGTCGATAAGATTTTGGATATGGTGAATTTCCGAAAGAGCAGCGAAGGATGTGACTCGAGTGGAGAGAATGACAAACCACGAGCACGAGAGTCCTCAAACTTCGGGGAAATTCCTGAACATTCATAAACAACCACGAAAACACGAGTTTGGAAAGGGCCGCCCCCCTCACGTCACGTTCTTTAACAAAATAGAAAATAAAGAAAATGAAATGGATAAGCATGGGGTGCCTCCCACGAAGTGCTTGTTTTTTATTTCCGAGTCACATGAGCTTGACTCGATCCCCGAATTAATTCGTCCTTGGGGAGAGCAGATGGAACGGACAACCGGCATAAACGAAGATGCCGGGGTCAAAAACGGTATCCTCACTCCCGGTGGAGTGGAAAAGAGAAGAAATGATGGGATAAACAAAGAACGGATAAAACACCCAGATGATAAAAGCAAAGTCGATTTCTGAATCATGGGTGGGTTGGGTGGGTAAAATATCAAGCACGGGATCATCATGATCAGAAATCTCGTCCACCACTCCAAAAATTTCTTCATTCGTATCTGATTCAAAATCTACATCCGGCGGTTTCGCGGGTGGACGAGAAGAAAGTAAATCGGAAAGAATAACATTCTCGTCATTCTCAATACCCGGTGGTATCGAGTCATCCGCAGCAAGAAATCGATCGACGTCCTCTAAAAGAGGGTTACGTAACGGATTATCGAAAATAGATATAGAGTCGATCTCAAAGATAAAACGCTCATAATCCGGAAGAGAGATATCAGCATGAATAGTGGGATTGCCACTACTCGTCTCTTCAAATCGAAAAATTTCAAGCTCGGGTAAGAAATCACTATCCATATTGGGGATAGGAGAAGAAATCGGAGGATCATTCAACGCCTCGATCTTAGAGATAAGAAGATAAACTTTGGATAATTTCTCACGAAGAGCTTCATCTTGGATTTCCACATCAACATCTTCTTCAGAATCATCGATATCTACACAAGAGTCTTCATCACTCGTAGTATACTCATTGTGAGAATCGGAATAACTTTCGACTTCATCATAATCATCATTGTTCATCGGAGGGAGAGAAGTTGACAGCTCTTCATTCAATAATTCTTCAAGTAAACGAATATCCCCCTTCGGATCAAAATTAGCATCGTCCATTATTGGAATGGAATCATTAGCAAGAAACGCCTCGATCTCATCTAAAACGGCATCACTCCCTTCAACCGGTGTGAAAGAAGGATGGAAAGAATCGGAAACAATTTCAGAATCACCGTTAGAATTTTCCCCGAACTCACTTTGGATTGGAACGAGGTTCTCAACACTAGACTCATTGAATTCGTCAGATTCCGTTGCCGGAATAGTGTTAAGAGGCTCGTCCCCCATTATTAGAGAGTCCACGGGTTCCACGGGAGAAGAGAAAGAATCATTTTGAGGATTTAGATTGATCTTAATCGTGGAACTATCATCATACAAACAACACTCACAAAATTGGAATTTTCTTTCTTCGGTAAGAGGTTCTTCCATCGATCTCTCATTAGGCTCGGGAGTAGATGTATAACGATTAATCACCATCTCTTTCAACTACTCGATCATGGATTTAAGTTCAAAAATATCATTATTAAAATCAGAAGTTTGTGGGGGTTGGTAAAAACCATGAGAATCGTAACAAGAATTAGGTTCATGATAAGAATTTTCAAACGATCCCCCACAATGTTCAAAACTCGATGTATTTTGAAATGAATCACCATTGTAATACGAATTTGGCTCATAAAAATCATTTTGAGGATAACAATCAAAGCTCGGATTGTAATCGAAAGACGTATCAGCATTCGGAGCATAGCACATACAATCGGTGTATCCACATACATCACAAAAACATCGCCCACACGACATTCCTTCTTCGGACGGTTTTCCACAAATATAACAATAAAACGAAGGTGGTGGTGGTGTATAGAAATTGGGAATGTTTGACGAATTGTTGAACGAATTTTGATCATACGTGTGAGAATTACAATTCAAACAAACGCCATCATGAATATTGTCACCACATTGGTCGCACGTACACCACACACACAACCCTCCGAAGAACGGTTCTCCACAATTTAAACAAATCGGATGCATAAGAATTAAACGTAAGAGGGTTTAAGAAAAAGAATCAAATGTTAAGAAGATAAGAAGATTATTTTTGGTTTTTACATATCATAAAAACAAATCAAAATAAAAGTGAAAATCAAATATGAAAAAGAAAGAAAAAAAATATTTTTGGATTTTTTTTTTTTTTTTTTTTTTTTTTTTTTTTTTTTAAAGAAACTTAAAATTATAATCTCTTTACCTTTTTTATACCTTTTTTTATTTTATTTTATTTTATTTTTTGAGAATATTTACAAAAAACGATAACTTCTCGGGAGAAGGGTCTTCAAATCACCAACAAACGATACAAGTACGACGCTCTCGTTTCAAACCTTCCCCGGTAGCGATGCCATTTTGATAAAGTCTTTTTGATAGTATAGGTTTATAACCGAAGAAATGCTCGTGAAAGTATGTTCCCCGGGTCGTTATGTCCCAACGAAGGTAAGACGGCGATTGAGTCGGCTTGAGTCGCGTGATTGTGAAGTGAATGGAATTAAAAAGATGATTTGGTTGGTTTTTGATTACACTACTAAAAGGATTTAAAACGCATTTAAAGTAAAAAGAAACAATAAAACGACGCAAAGAAAACAAACAAATAAAACAAGCATTGGATAAAATAACTAAAGAAAAACGAGAAAAGAAATTAAGACGGGAAATAAATTTAAAAACAATATGTTTGCCAAGCGACGTGAATAAGTTCATCAAGTGTAGGCCAAGGATTGACGACGAATTATTTTCCTTAAACAAGACTATTTTCTCACAACGTTGATTTATTTTGAAAATAATCCTTTAAAAAAGAAAATAATTACTAGATGTGTAATTTGATTATTCTCCGGCTTTTGCCCTTCAAATAATAAAATCACAAGTCTAAATAATCATAACGATTATTAATCACGACCCCTTTTAATCCACACTTAACTCACAAACTCGTGCCATCAAGCAAACACTAAAAAAAACTACTCGAAACTCATATTAATAAAATAAAGTTACTTGATAAAATAAAAAGACTCGATAAAAGAAACAAACTAGATAAGCCAAAATAAAATTCGGCAGAGTTTCGCCTTAGCATAGAGCATAAAAGACCTCACTCGATAAACGATGAGGTATAGATTATCTAACTCGATAATCTTGGCTAACTCGCCATAAGAAATGAAACTTGATAAAATCAAAACTCGATAATAAAAAATAAAATAAAAAAAATTCAACCAAATTTAACACTAGACTAACTAGTTTAACCATAAACATTAAATCCCACCAATAAAAACAAGATTATAACAACTAAAAATTAAAGATTTATAGAAAGATAAAGCTAGAGAGAGAAAGTAAAATAAAGCACATACTTCATAAAAATAAAACTACACTACTCCTACTACTATGAGGACCAACCCTCAACAACCCTAAGACTAACCCTAAAACTTCCTCTAAAACTAACCAACCCCTCAAATGAGGCTTATGAGATCTATTTATAGGCTAGGGGCTAGCGCTTCTCTAATCTTTGAGTTTGTTGCATAATTAGCCCCTAGACTTTTATAAAACATGAGAAAACTACTTAAAACATATTAAAACGCTACAAATGCAACTAAATACTACACGTAACGATCTTGTAACTTGGAGGAGTTGAGTTGACTTTTCTTCCAAAGTTCTTCAAATGACCAAAGTTGACAACTTGTTGAAACTTGGAGGGCCATTATTGTAAAGGTCTTCATATTTCAACTAAGAGTCTCTTTTGTTATTCTCTGAATCTCTAAGGATTACTTTTGTCATTTTGGGCTTTTCTTGGATAAATTTCTTCTTCGGCTTCGGCTTTTTACCTTTTTCCAATCTTGTGCTCGTTTTTGTCGATTTTTGGCTTGATTTTGTCCATTTTTCACATATCCGTACCTGCACATACACAAATACAAAAACATACATTCTCTTGACATTTTTGGTTAGTATTTGATGTATTTGGTCTGATTTTAGGTCTAAAAAGGATGTGTGAATAAACACTCATCATTCGGCTACAAGGACTCTTTTTCCTTGCCCTACATCCACGCCCCGAGTTTCCAACTCGAGAGTTTCAAGCACTAGTCAACAAGCTCCTTTCACGGGTGGAGAAACCTTTACAATCGTCGCTTACACTTTATCCGGTACAAAGCTAGATACCGGGTCCTAGTTCAAGGTAGAACCAACCTAACGTCGCCTATCCACTATTTCCGACACTAAGCTAGATGTCGAGTTCTTTTACAAGGGTACAACCACTCCCGATAGTTCTTTTACAAGGGTACAACAACTCCCGTCACACTATGTATTTTGAGGCCTAAAATACTAACCGATCACTTCTACACAAGATACAAATGAAGTATAAACTATCAAAGTTCATACATAACAAAGCTAACCAGTCTTGTAACTTTTGAGTTGAAACTTGTAACTTCTTGGAAGAACTTGTGAACTCCTTAGCTACATAAGAGAATCACACAAGTCAGATGTTACTGAGTTAGATGAGAGAATCTGTGAAATATATGTCCTAAAGTGATGGGTGAATTCTTGCAAGTGGTTTGGTATTTATAGCCAAACCAACCAGCAGTCTGGCGGATCCGGCGGAACCTTAGAATGGGTTCCGCCCATGTACCCTGAGGGTTCCGCCAGGATTGACAGGAAAACATGCAAGAACTCTTTCCCTATCAAGCAATGTCACATCAAGTTAGTCAAACACACAATTGTGTAAGAAGTCTTATGGAGAGTCAAACACATAAGGTTTCCATAAATGCATGATGTGATGTAAGTCTTATAGAGAGTCAAACAAATAAGCTTTCCATAAATGCATGATGTGATGTATACTATATTAAGAAATAAAAACATTGTTATGTTAAAAGAGAAATGTAAAATCTAGTTATACAAGTCTTAAAACTAAAGTGATGTTTTTACTATAAACAAAGGTTCATACTCTGTCATTAACAAAACTTAGCAAAGATCGTAAAATATAAATAACGTTTTTTAGGCGATATTTGTATTAACATTTTTTTTTTGTCCTTTTTGGTACTTTTTGTCTTTTCTTTTATTTTTTTTTTATTTATTTATTATTTTTTTTGTGTGTAATGTATTTTGTATAATGTATTTTATTTTGTGTAATATTTTTTGTTGTGTTTATTTATTATGTTTATATAATTAACGTTTAATGTGTTTTTATTTAATTAGCAACAACAACAATAGCACGTTAAACATTCCACATTAAATAACTATAATAACAAATGTTATTAATCAATTAAATAACAACGTTAACACATTATTTAAAAACAACATCTATGACATATGAAGATTATTCATTTCATTTAAAAGATCATGGAGCCTTGCACCCGACTGACAAGCGTGATCCTCTGGATTCCTTGCCAATTCTAACTCCATCTCCAGCGTCTTTATTCTTGTCATCAACAACTTGTTTCTTGCTTCAAGCTGGTCAATCTTATTAGCTTTAGCAACGCAATTTGAGCACTGCGTTGAAGAAGAGACTTGATTAAAGTACCTCCCTTGAAATTCATCTTTCCACATGAAGTATCGACACCCATAGTCCTTTATGCCTTGCTGTTACATGTTAAGAAAATTATAAGAAATGTATTCTTAACAAACAAATTATTTGCATATTTACATAACTAATCATATGTATAATTATTTACCTTTGAAAAAGGACATGCATAATACGGTACCCCATAATTATCTTTTGTACGGGATATCCTTTCTATAATTAATCCTCTCTTACAGCGACACAAGAAAGGAATTTCTCGTTCCACCTGGTCAAAGAATTTGCATAATAATTTACAACATCAATCAATAATGTTATTATTAATTTAAATAAATTTTTAATCATTTGCTATATAATACAAACAGTTAGTTACAACATAAATCAGTAATCATTCACTATGTTTTGTCGGTATAATTATTTACAACAAAATCAGTAATCATTTACAATGTTTTATCTGTATAATTATTTACAACATAAATCAGTAATTATTTACAATGTTTTGTCTGTATAATTATTTATTACATTTTTCGATGGTGATATAAAGTTTCCCATTCGGATGCATCTGGCTCTCTATACCTCCTCCATTGTGGGTGGTTATCCAGAAGTGGAGAATCTCTGTCTAGCGTTAGACAAATGTAGTGAGCACATCTGTCCTGCCCTACACGGGCAATCACAAGGGGGTCAATTCCTTGTGATAAGTTTGGACCGGAAAATAGCGGAAAACATGTGTTCCAACCCCGCTGGGATATAAATAAAACAGGTCGGTTAATCGCTGAAGCGATAACCAGCCCCGTGTTTGGCATCGTCATCCAGCGATCTTCGGGTGCACTTCCATCGAACCAGTTTAGTGAATAGCGAAGCCGGTAAAAGTCATCTTGCGACCACATACTCATGTAAGTTAAACTATGTATGTCTAACTCTTGCAATAACATATGTCTAACATCGGCCCACCTATTTTCGTCTTGAGCAATACTGTGGGCAACGCACCGAAACCCACAATTTCCATCACATAGCACATTATGTATTCTTATTACGTATGGACGAAAAATCTCTGGAATGCGCTCAATAAAATAGTCGCTATCACTATCTCCAGCGTATAATCTGTGTCTGATACTATGACCCGTGTAAGAACTATGTCTTGCAGGTTCTTGGCTAAATTTCGGGACTTTTGTAGATCTTAAATTTGTGCTTCTTCAGTGATCTACGGTTGGTACATCATTCAAGTCCGGGACTTCATTCAAGTACGGGACTTCATTCAAGTCCGGAACTTTTGTAGCCTTGGACTTTTTGTCCTTTACACTCGGACGTCCGCGGGTACTTTTCTGAATAGCAGGTTCACGTATGTCAACAGATTCATATTGGAATATCCCTCTCACCTTCGTTAACATGTTTTTCTGGACAAACGACGACGCTTTGCTAAAAACATTTTTGAATTGTCGCATGTCATTTTCAAAAGCAAGATCATCTTCATGTTCACTAGAAGGACCATCTTCAGGTTCAATAGAAGGACAATTGATGTGCGTTTTGTTAGTACAAGTTTTAAAATTTATAAACACGAATTATCCGATTATTATCTAGCACATACGAGCAAGTATACTCGTCCGGTGTAATAAAGGTGGGTAAGTCGAGATCGTCCCAAGGGATTTGGTAGTTTTAGTAATTAGAAAAACGTTTGATAAATAAGGGTTGTCAATCCAAATTTATGTAAAAGATTAATGTAAAAGAAACTCAATAAAAACTAAATATATACTTATGTATAATTCCTTGATTGGTAAATAGGAGTATCGTAACAATTTGAGTACGAAGTTTGGTGTAAAATTTGTTATGATGCGCAACTAAAAATGAGTAGTTATACAATTCATGTTGTATGTCATGTTTTCACTACTACTAAGAATTCTATCAACTAAATGACTCCTTTCGGACATATCAAATTAGTATGACAATCCTATAAACACATGGTTGTTTAGAAAATCAATTCTTTTCTTATGAATTCCTACGAATCCTTTCGGTCCTTTTTTTCGTGATGAAATCGTTTCAAATCTATTTTAACAAGTAAATAAGATGGTTGTCAAGCATCCTATTCCATACTAATTTTGTGTATTAATATTTTGGAATAAAAACAAGTTGAAAATCCTTTCGGACCTATTTTTCAAGAAATTGTTTTTACCGACAAATTAAGCAAGAAAAGATGTTAAATCAACAAACTCATAAAAATAGATATGTTTTCATGCATCACCTTTTTCATAAGATAATACTCCATTTACCAATCACATCATATACACAAGTATATCACAAATTACTCCATAGCAATCATAATAAAACACAAGTAAATAAGAAAACTTTCATAAAACTTAAAGTAAAAATTGTTCATTATAAGTATCAAGGTGTACCTAGTCTTGAAATTACAATGAGAAAACTTTGTGGAACTATAGCAACCACACTCCTCCAATTGCTCACCAAAGTAAGTAAACAACTCCACACTCGAACCAATGCTTGAGACTTTAACTCAACACGTTCCAGACGTTTTTACAACACTTAGTAAACTTTCAGGCAATATAAGATAAGCTAACAAGATTTGGTGTAATACTAAGTTAGATAATGGTGGTACAAGTATCTCTAAGTCCTAAGTGCTCATTATATAGCTTAATGACACTTATGCTTCAAGTAAAAACGTCCTCCACAGTAAATAAGCAACAATGATCAGCCACAAATGATTATGGGGAGTAAATTCGCCAATTAATGCAAAACTTGTAACTTCAGTCACCACCAACCGATCGGTTTCTCGCCATCCGATCGGTTGGTCATTCTGGCACATATCCAGCCGATTCGGTTGCGGGTTGCAACCGATCGGTTGGATCTCGTCTGAACATGATTTCTTGTCCTTTCTTTGTCGTTTTACGTTGCATGCAATATTTTTCTTCGTGGCATGACTTTGTCCATTAGAACTTGATATTTCCTTGATAATTTCGTATAGCAAACTTGTCTTTATCAAATCCTTTTGTTCAGGCAACGTTTCTTTCTTCTTTGATCCTCTCGAAACTCTCCAAAAATGCATGTCCACTTCAATTCTTCATCTTTTGTTCACTTTTCCCTGCTTTTGGCTATATTTGCATGTATAAACACTTTTCCACGATTAAGTAACAAATGTATACAAATATGACCAATTTCCACTCATAAATCAAACAATAACGTGACTAAAAATATGTTAATTTTGAGCGTTATCAACAATCTACAGGCGGTGGCCTATTGATAATAGGCCACGGAACAGATAGGGTTCTCCAAAAAATATCAACTGCATCCAATGGAATGGGACATTCTACATTCATTAAAAGTGACTTATATAAATTACTGGTATTAATGGGGAAAAATAACTTGATAGTCATAAAATTAATATCCATGAATTGCATAGTAACGCATTTCGTGAAAGCACGGTATTCCATAAACTGACCGCAACTTATGGCTACAGTCATCTACGTCGATCGACAGGTGGAGTTCTTTGAACATGAGTTTGAAAGCATGTTTGGAACCTTTATACCACAATTATGCAAATAGTGGTATATCACAGTTATTTATTTTCTCGTTGATGCTTCTATTAAAACTCTCTTTTATGGCACTTTCTTGCGAAATGAGAATCTTATCGATCGAACTCAACAACCTGTCTAAGTTGGACTGTGTGCCGCCCAAATATAATTTCAACAACGCGTGGTGACTCTTAACTCTGCACATTGTTTTCTAGCCGTAGCAGTGATACCGATCGGTAATATACGAGATAAACATGTGTGAGTAATCTCACAACCAGTTATTCAGATTATAACGACCTGAAAATCCGGTTTAACTATTACGAATAATCCGTAATCCATAATAAGTAAAACTATACGTTATATTTAAATTTTGGAATATATATTAGAACCAAATAAAATACGTAAAATTAAATTACAACTACGATAATTTCTACGTTACACGATAACTATTTGTGGGCTGAATTTTGTGCATAACCAAACTTCTCCACTATATATTTTTTTTATATAACCGGATTTTATTTTGTTTCTCACCACAACAAAACATTCGACACATCTAAAAAAAAAACAAAACAAACAAGAATCGACAGATCTATTCTTCTCTTAAGATCCAAGTAGTATGAAGGGCTTAAAGCTAGGAAATAATCGGTTTGGTGTACAAGCTTTGTGGTGATACCAGGTCGTGATAGGGGTGGTGTGATCGTGTATTGGTAATTCTTGAAGCCTTTGTGTGATCGTGGTATGAAGGGGCTGTGGCTGTGGTGATCATTCATGAATACTAAGGGTCTCAGTTAGGGTATATACGAATTGGTATATTGAGTTCTTGTTCTCTTCCTTGTCTTGTTGAAACTGCCAAGAGGTATCATCATCCTCTTTGATTTTGCAATCCACTCGACACACTTATGAACATATAAAATCAGAACTTAAAACATGTGATAATAACCAATGAATCATGATTATTGTGAAACCTATATGTCGGCTTATGCTTTCTGTTTAGCCTTTTGAATCAGTGGTTGTACAAGCCCTATACCTGGTCATCTAAACCTAAAATACTCCTTAATACGTGGTTAAAGAACCTGGAATAAACCCTAAGTAATTAAGAGGTGGTGTGCACATTTAATGTGTGAGATTAGGGCTCAGACTGTGTTAATTGTAACTGCGCAGAATTTGGGTCGGGTTGTAAGGTAAATAAATAAATGATGACAATGTGTTTTTGGGAGATTCTTGAGTCTAAACATGAGTACTTTATGTCTACTTTTCGAATATGTAAGTTACATGGTCATTGGAGGTCGGGAGGATGGCCTTTTGATTTTTACAATATTAAATATCAAAACCGTGTTTCGGATGTCTAGAAATCAGTAGGAGTTTTTGATTTTTAATTTTCAAACCATAAGGATTTAGAAGGTATCCTTTTATAGGGGTTAAATATAGATTATTTGTGACTTCCTGGATTTTTTGTGGATTTTTCTGAACTGTCTAAATGGGTTTGTAAAAGGCAAACTTTCTATGTCTTTCTTTTCTAGGTAGGTTTGGGAAAACGATTTTTGAAAAGGTACTTGTCCTTTGAAATAAAATCTAGAAACATTACAGTAACTACCTGACATATATAACTATCTATGATAATAATTTGAGCACCTCAGTAAGAATATAAGTATGGTTTTAAATTCATAAACCAAGGGGACCTGAAGGTGATAAAATCTGAAATTCTGAAATATGTTATAAGTTACGGTTATGGTGTAACCTAATCCCATTAAATATGTTTTGACCCTAATTTCATTTGAAGCATTAATCCAGATACTATTTGAACATATGTTAACCTAATTTCATATATGAAACCCTAATCACATTAATGAATGGTAATAAGTAATTAAGAATCCGTTATGGCAATAAATGAGCTAATAAGTATAATATGAACCCTAATCCGTGTAGATTCGTCGAAGAAGGCGTGACGTTGCTTCCTTGTGTTCGTTTCCGTTGCTTTCATTTCATTTTGCTAAGGTACATATAGTCTACCCTTTTTCAGTAAGTGTGCATTCTCTCTCATGACTTGATCTTGATCTTTGATTCGTATCTTTATAAGATTCCCTAAGCCATTGCTATGTTCCCTTATATTTGATTCATTCATTTGATATGCTTCGTTGAGATGATATGATTCGTTTTGCTATGCTTCATTGATATGAATCTTTGTTATACTTTGTTTGATGTGGTCCTTTATTAGGATCCTTTGATGTGGTCCTTGTTAGGATCCTTTGATATGTTATGATGTGATTCATTTCATTCTTATGCCCGAGTTTACTAACTAGTCATGGAGGTACC